>OX327011.1:2695535-4042053 GCA_946800695.1 Geum urbanum
AAATTGTCAGTTTAAAACCTTATATTTATAGCCCGACAATGAAACATATGTACGTATAGGCAGGTGCAATAAATAAGAAGTGAAGAGATGAAGAGGTGAAGTTTATGAATTTTAATGTTGAGCCATAGTCAGTCTTGGATGTCGTCAAGATAGACATCAAAAGTTTCTTTTTTCTATTTCAAGAAATAGATATACAAAAAGAAAGAAGAAAAAAAAATTCTTTATTCAAACTTTATTTCAACTAATAAATCTTAACAACCTAATAAAGTGCTAAGTCGTTGATGCGAATTTTGAAAGCTCTCTTGAGCATGACCTCCCTTTTTACAAAATTCCAAGTTATGCCTCTTTTTTTTCTTTCAGATCTCTTCTCCTATTTCCTCGATCACAAATTCAGTCCCACATTCTTCTCTCTCCCTTTTGAGGGTGTTTGTGAGGTGATGGCGGCATGAGTAGCAAAAGTGGTGGCAGATAGGGCGCTGGTGGCGGCCGAGTCTTAGCCTTTGCCAAATGTGATCGGTGGTGGGAATAGTGGGGCAACTGTTGTGTAGTCCGAGATGGTGCATGATGCACATGTGGCTAGCATGCAGGGTCTTGGGAATGGAGCCATAAGCCAAGTGTCACTCATGCAGATCACCTTGACCACACATGGTCTTACTCAGGCTCATGTAATAGAGCACATGTCTATCTCAGGTCTGGAGGACCAGCAGCAGCAGATGGTGAAGGCTACTAGGACTACATTGCAAAACATGAACCTCCATCAAAGAATTGCAGTGAACAAGGCAACCAAGACTACGGCTGAGGTGGAGGAGCAACGACTCACTCTACTGTAGTTTATGGTACATAGTTAGATAAAGTGTGGGATCCCAATTTTTTTATAGCCTTTATCGTACACCTATAGGTCTAGTTGTGTAAGTATTTGTGCGGATATGTACGTAATAGTATAGTTTACTCTAGAAGGTTCTTTCTATCCAGCCGGAGGTTCCAGTGAACTCCTTGTACTCTATCACAATATCAAGTATATCGTTGTCTTAGAAAAAATTAATAATCACCAATCCATCGTCAGGTGACCACCGCTAATTACATAATCATAACAAAATTCTCATCAATATGCAAAATATTTCTTCATAAAGCCCAAAACTCTTCCGAGAGCAATTAGAAAGTTACCTTACTCCTTTGTAAAACAAGGCCCAAACATTGCACCATTTGCACCAAAAAGATTGGCTAAGCACAAACACGAGAATGAAACAGATAAGAGCATAATCCCTAAACCGGACGAAAGCTTGCACCATAGAGGTCAAAGCCCGCCAAAGACCGCGAAAGGTCCCTTCCACCTGTCACAACCTCAAATGCCCAACCCCTTAAAACCCGACACGTGTCACCCAACCACTCTTAAAGTCTCAGAAGCAAATGCTCTCTTTTTCCAGAAACCCTGAAATCTCAAAATCGAAAATGAGATTGAAAAAACTGGAGGCGGAGACGTTGACTCTAATCCTGGTCAACTTCGCCGGCATCATGGAGCGAGCCGACGAGACGCTCTTCCCGGGTGTCTATAAAGAAGTCGGGGCGGCTCTTCACACCGACCCGACTGGGCTCGGGGCTCTCACTCTCACTCTCTTCCGCTCCATGGTCCAGTCTCTCTGTTATCCACTCGCTGCTTACCTCGCCGTGCGTGACAACCTCGCTCACGTCATCGCCCTCGGCGCATTTCTCTGGGCCGCCGCCACTTTCCTCGTCGCGTTTTCCTCCACTTTCTATCAGGTAACAAAAAGTTACTGCCTTTTTTATTAGTCTTGTACACTGGGTAATTCCTGATGGTAAATTTAGTTTATGGTATGTAGAAATGTTGAGATAATATACTAAATCAAATTAAGGGTCTGTTTCTAAAAGCACTTTTGGATTAATAAGGAAGAACGAGAAGTTAATTTTGGTTGAGTTTAGAAGCACTTGGAATTTGGAAGTGATTTGAGAAGCAAATGACATGAGCTTTCTGGTTAAAAAGTGCTTCTGATGGTAAATTTAGTTTATGGTATATGTGGAAATGTTGAGATAATGTGCAACATCAAATTGAGGGTCTAAAAGCATGTTTGGATTAATAAGGAAAATTCTTTTAAAAAAATTTGGTTCAGTTTAGAAGCATTTGGAACTTGAGAATGATTTTTGAGGAGCGCGTGGCAGGTGCTTTCTTGTTAAAAAGTGCTTTTGAAAATTTTCAGAAGCGCTTCTGTGGCTGTTAGAAGCAGTGGTAAACATGCAAGTTAATGTAGGTGTGAATGCATTGCGGCTTGGATCATTGAGTTTTGTTTTGTTTTGTTTTGACTGATCAGGGGGCTATATCCAGAGCTTTGAATGTGATTGGTCTAGCTCTAGTTGCTCCTTCTATGCAGTCTCTAGTAGCCGACTCGACTGATGACAGTAGCTGGGGTACTGCGTTTGGGTGGCTTCAGTTAACGGCCAACTTTGGTTCGATAATTGGTGGCCTTTGTTCGATACTGACAGCTCCTTATACCGTTATGGGGATCCCTGGTTGGAGGGTTTAGTTTCATCTTGTTGGACTAATTAGTGTTTTAGTCCGTGTTTTAGTCCGCGTATATGCCACTGATCCACATTTTCTGGAGGGTGCCACGAAAGACAGCAGCGAGATTGCGAGTAAATCGTTGTGGTCAGAAGTGAAGGACCTGTCTCTAGAAGCTAAGTCGGTTTTTAAGATCCCTTCTTTCCAGATTGTTGTGGCGCAGGGTGTTACTGGTTCCCTTCTTTGGTCAGCATTGTCATTTGCTCCAATATGGTTGGAACTTATTGGCTTTTCTCATGGGAAATCCGCTTTCCTCATTGCCTTGTTTGTGATCGGTAGTTCTCTCGGGGGTCTTTTCGGAGGTAAAATGGGGTATATGTTATCAGTACATCTTCCAAATGCTGGAAGGATAATTCTAGCGCAGATAAGTTCGGCATCTGCAATACCTCTAGCAGCGATTCTTCTGCTTGTGTTGCCTGATGATCCATCAACAGCTATCATCCATGGTTTCGTTTTGTTCATCATGGCATTTCTAATATCTTGGAATGCTCCGGCTGCAAACAAGTAAGCCTCTAAAACCTCTTTCACAAAAAGTTTGCATGAATGATCTACTAAGTTGATTAGGCTTTTATTTTCAAACTAAATCCATCTAGTTCACTATTTGAAAAACTTGATGATTAACCCATATGAAGTTTACACAAGAGGTTGGAGGGGTTACTGTTCAAACATTGGAGTTTCCATTTTAAAATTATTCTAAGTAAAATTAGGCTAATTTTTTATAGATAAAAGAAAAGGAGGTTCTGCAAATGTGTTATATTGATGATATTTTCCTTGCAGTCCAATTTATGCTGAGATAGTTCCTGAGAGATCCCGGACAAATGTATATGCTCTGGACAGATCTTTTGAGTCTATATTGCCATCCTTCGCTCCTCCAGTAGTTGGGATATTGGCTCAACACGTCTATGGTTATAAATCAGTTGCCAAAGGGTCCAGTGCATCCGAAGAGATCTCAACAGATAGAAAAAATGCTTCATCTTTGGCAAAAGCACTTTACACAGCAGTAGGTATTCCTATGGCTCTCTGTTGCGTTATCTACTCATTTCTGTATTACACGTACCCAAGAGACAGGGAGCGTGCTCGGATGGAAGTTTTAATAGAATCAGAGATGCAGCAAATAGAATTAGGAGATTCACCTCGAGGAGCAGAACTCAAGCATGCAGTTTCCTGAGTCAGAAGAGCTATTTGTGAATGATAGAACCGTCATTGACATGGACTACAAGGGAGAGAGAGACCTTGTTGGTGATGCTGACGATGATGAACAGGCATTGCTGCACCGGCAGTTGACATTCGCCCATATGAGCCAGGAGTAATCTATCTAACAAGCAGAAATTGGCTTGTTATCTCGGAGCCTTTGAGGGCTATCGATGACAAGAGGCTTCTCAGATTTTGACTGAACATTCCTATCCACTCAAGCACATTCCTGCTCCATTGAAGCACATTGAAATATCATACATTTACAGAGTGAAAGCGGCCATCCTGTTTTGACCTTAAACCAAAAGTTGACCAGTGTAAGTTGAGGCATCTATTTTCCATCTCCCTTGTGTTTTTGTTTTTCTTCATTTTGTGTGCATATGTGATATTTTACAAAGTTCCACATTTCCATGAGCGGTTATAGTTCCAGCTAGCCATTTATGTTACCTTGTAAATACAACCATTATGTTTTGTGAAAGGATACAATTTTACAGATCAATTTGTTAGGTAACTGCAGTCTTTCACTACCTTCTAGTTGTAAACTGAAACTCCCAAATGATATCAATTAAATTCGCAGATTTGTGTACCACCTCTTTCTGTATTGTTTTTCCTGTGATTTGTAGCACGAACCTCTCCTGACCATTGCTGGTTTCTTGCACAAACAAGGATATATAAATATTAAGTTAACACATTCACTTATCTCTAAGGCCTTGTCTCTGACAGGAGAAAATATGAGATACGTTGCTATATAACTTGGTATGCTTTGGTATTATCCTATCATTTATACATGTATTTGGTTCCACATTATACCTTCATTCACTTATTCTGTAGTCTGTATCCCAAATTCAAATCAAAAGCCTATTCTGCACAACCTCTCTTTACAAGTTGGGAGCTCCTTGTGGAACTAACTCGGTTTTGTGGCAGAGATCATCACAAATAACCGATTCCTCACGCATGTAAAACCTACTAGCCCACATGCAGTGCAGAGGTCTTCTAATTCACCTTCGGATAGGAAGATTTGGCTGCCTGATATTTGCCTAGTTCTCTACAAGAAAAAACCAAATCGTAAGCTGCAGATCAAATCACATGCTTTGCAGGAATTAGCTATGCATGACAACATCATGTATAAACTGAAGGTCCTACAAGGTTTGGAAAGTCGATCTTTTTGTTGTATAATCTCGCAAATAATAATGATAAACGTTGCATCAAGTTCAACAGGCTCACGAACAAAACAATAGTCGGAAAACAGAACTAAACCCTATATCAACTATAGACTGAAACAAATGCCAAAGAATATATATACCCTGGTTCCATCCCTCAAAAACGGGACAAAGGCAAATGGTCCGTCAAGTATGTAAGTTGTTGCAACAAACACCCCGCCAGGTCGCAGCACTCTGCTAATCTCCGCAACCTTCAAAAAAGAAAACAACTGCCGAATTACTCACAGAGAAAATACCTAACTTGGGATAGACATTACATGGTGGCGATAGTACCAACTTCTCTTCTGATTTTACAAGGAACAACACTTCTACAACTAACACATAATACACCCATGTTCTCCTCAAAATGCATTCGGTGCATAGGCACCTTGATCTGTACCCTAAGTGTGCACTATTGCAATAGAGACCTTCACAAATGTTCTATCACTATATCATACTTTGCATTTACATCACAAAACACAGAGATGTATACTTACAGCTGTTGATGGTGAAGGCCAACAATGTAAGGCAGCACCGGCATGCACAGCATCAATAGAACTTGTAGCAAAGGGAAGCCTAGATATATCAGCTCTGACCAAGGATATGTTCCTGACAAAATCATACATAAGCTATCACCAATAGTGACAACAGTTATAAAAAGATCCCTAAATAGATGGTAACTAATGCAAAACTCAAATTCTGTACTCTTTGGGGAAGTTTTCCTCCTGGTTAATGAACTCGTAGCACTGCTTCAACATATTTTCAGAGTAGTCCAGAGCAACAACATGAGAAAACAATCCACTCTTAGAAAAGAGTCTAGAAAACAACCCACTCCCACAACTAGCATCAATGATGCTTCCACCAAAGACTGGTTTCAAAAAATCCTTAGTCAACTCAAACTGCAGTAATATTAACACAATTAGCAAGAGAACAACTCTGTCAGTGCTACAAATGAAGCCAACAATGAAAATAGTTCATTCATAGTTTCAGCATTTTAACCAGGCACAGTTATGGGCCAAAAATAAATAATAATTTGGCAGAATTAGGGTCAATCTATCCATTTCCTATGCACTGACAAGAAAATAGCTACACCTTTTTTGTGTTTTCATTTCCTTAAATTCATATGATTATCATGGTAGTTGAGTTTCCTATTTATGATGAATACTCAGACCCCCAGGAAAAATAAAATCATACCGGATCGATGATATTCACTTCATACGAAATATACACAAAATGAACTACTATGGTTTCCCAAAATTCTTCAATACTCTGTGCAAACCTTCTTAATATGTCAATGCATAAACATTTCTGTCTACCACACCGTAACCTTGAAATACGCTTCTAGTTGGAACAGAATTTGAAAGTGAAAAAATGTGATTAATTATGAAACGCCTCACCTCTTTCTCTGGGCCAGGAAAACCACTCCATACTGAAAAGCTTTGCCGCCAACCTCTCTCGTAGAGAAACGAAACCAATGGTGTCCTGATCCAACAAAATAATCAAAAAGTATCACTAGAAAGTAAATTCTTTACAACATCTGATACGGCAGCAGAAATTAACTCAAACAAAACACCACCATACAAATTCAAATACCTGAAAATCTCGGTAGAAGCAGGCATTGCTTGACCATAGTTCTTATCGCCACTTGATACCGTCATCTCCAAATGAATCTCATTGCCAAAGTAAGTCTTTTTACAATTGCTACATTCAAAACTAGACCCAGTATAGGACTCACTGTAAATTCAAAAACCCACCAATCAATCAGAGAAACACTACAAATTTAAATAACATAATTCACTGGTGACATGAAATCAGACAGTTCGATTCTAGTGATTTACGATAAGCTCGGATAACGAGTCAATGGAAATGGGTCAAAGCATATAGGACAGGCCAAGATTCTGCTGCAGCTGCCGGGTTTGGTCTCGTTCTGAACCTCATTTGGGTCCTGAAAAAACAATCAAAACATATAATAAAGTTTGCAACTTTAAGACTCCATTGTGAATATGAACACTATCTGAAACTGGGTTTACGATTTCTAAATGAACTGAAGAAACTGACTTCTTACAGGTGGTGCGGTGTCGACGAAGGCTGCGGAAGACGAAGAAGAAGCTCGAACAGTGATTGGCGCCAAAGAGCGTTTGAAAAACGGCCTCGTAGAAGCGGTGGTGGAAATGAGAGGGTGATTGAGCTTGAGCTTTCTGAGCGAGTTGGCGAGTTGACTCAGGCGAGAGAGCGAGGAGAGGTTGCTGCTGCTGAGGAGATGAGTCGCCATGAGCTTTGTCGACGTTGGTTTTTGTGGATGTAGATTTTGGATTTTGATTAAAACAAAAGTTTGGCGGAAGAAGATGGTTATTTATGTAACGGATATTTTTTTTATATGCAATTGGGCCTAAGGTCCATGTTGATTTGGTCATTTGGGTGACTTGGTCCGGGTTTCTCTTTGTATATGGACGTCAGCACAGTATTTCTATTTTCCGCAAGGGGCCATGGTAGTGACATTTTGGAATCGAAACCGACGAGCTCGAGAAATACAAGTTCGTCGGTTTCGATCCGTACTTCGGCACCGAGAAGGTAATCGGTGAACGGGTACGGTTGTGGCTCTTTTTAGTGTTTCGACTCGAAATTACGATTGACTATATATAGTAGGTTCCAACTTATATGTAGATTAATTGTTGAGAGGCTAATAGATTATCTATTTTAAGTTTGAAGACAATTCGACGAATTGGTTAGTCGTATAACCAACAATGAAAATGTCACATGCATTAAAAAGAAGAAAATTAAACAACTTTCAACAATTCAACCTACCACAACTTTTACTTAATTGGTAAGATCGAGTCGGATTTGTATCAAATTTTCTTTTAAGTTGGGAGCTACGAATTGCAAACAAGCTACAACTCACAAGTCATCTGCGTAGGAGTCATTTTAACGAAGCAGAGCCATACTTCATGGCTAAGTTCTAGGTTAATATTGTTCGTGGAGCTTCTGTTATGGAAGTCATTTCAGATATTACAACGAAGTAAGTTTTATGAAAGTAGATTTTTCAAACCTATGTGACTCCATTACAATTTTGTAATGAATGAAGAACAAGGTTCATTTTATTCTCCACAAAAAATATACATATAAAAAAATATAAAAAACCAAGTTTCACTTCTACTCATTACCAATTAATTTGATGATCTGGAAAATATCACACGATGAGAAACCAAGAATTAACAGGTTATGATGCTACATTGTGCCAAAAAAAGGTTTACTTGTCAAATAGATGAGTACATTACAATTTTAAAATTTAAACTTTAAACCAACAATCCGTACGGACATCTCTTAAATCAAATTGTCCATATTTCAAAACAAACGAAAGAATTTGATAGTTGGGTTTACGTTGGTTCACAACTTCAATATATAAACTCATTTGCTCGATCATTTTCTCCTAGCCCGAAGAAAAATTATCTAAAATTAGTAAGGGGATAGCTTAAGTACTTGAAATGCATGTGAAGCGTCGTTCTTCGTCCCCTTGCCGACAAATCTAACTTGGCCCATAAACGTTTTGGTTAGTTGATTGACAACTGATGTTTAGTTATTGTGTCATTCTCATCAAATAAAATGCTCGATCCTATATATTGTTAATGTTTAGGCCACATCTCAATGACAATGACTATTTGCTATCTTTCTTCACCATTTTGGGGGACTTTAACCACAAGTTCTGTGCAAAATTAGGTTTGAAATGGTACCACACACGTCTTACGGTTTTGTACATGCATGGCACAGCATGTGTTTGATTCAAGTCGCTTAAAAACAAATTTTCTTACCGTTCTTGTCGATTTTTTAGAGCAAACAACCATTTCATGAGACCCACTATTACTAGAAATATAACATGCGCAAGAAATAAGAGGATCAATACCTTAGCGTAAAGTAAAGTGTGATATCAAATTACCATAGATTGAGTTGTAGCTAGCTAGCTTGTAAACTTCTCTAAACAAAAACACAATAAAGTAATAAACAATATCGATTCAATTGTTAATAGTGGCTCTACGTTACTGCATAGTCAATAAAATAAGAACTCTTTTAGGTGACGATTTGAGTCAAGAGTCGGATATTAATTTCTAACCAAATTCATCATTAGAATTTAACTATACTTGTGTATTATCCGAGTGTTTCTTTGGCCGGAGGCAATATGAGTAGAACTTAGAACGAAACCAAATAGAAGTACTATGGACCTTTCATGAAAGTCGAAACCTAAAAAGATCCCTTATAGCTCACATTGGGTATGTTTGAAGAATAACAGGTCACATTTCGGATTGGGAACATACCTTTTAAATTCCAATCCCTTTTTTCTAATGTGTGCTCACCTAAAACCTCTAGCTCTGTTCATGATTAAGGGCAATACATGGGTCACCAGTGACCAACCCAAGAAGCAAAACTTTGCTACATGTAATATTCCCATAGCAAACACGAGAAAGAAGATAGGTGTCATTTGCAATCATGATCGAAATGAAATGAGGTCTCTTCCACTGAAATGAAATGTATCTTGGTGCTTCTCAAAGATTGATATATGAAATGTCTTAATATTTCATTAGTTTTCTTTGTTAGATTTGACATTCCACATCGAAATATGATAATATTAAATATAATTTAAATGTAGTTTGACCATTTCTAATTGTACCGAGGCCTTTTGTGAATAAAACTCAACACCTTAAAGATGGTTAAATTTGGACAATATCGGTACAATTTAGACCTCATGTGCCACGTTTGTCGTTGTTCAACTTGGTATCAAAACGGATCCATTCCAATCACGTCCCGAGCCTAGTGGGATCGAATTGAATTGGGTCTTTGAAAAACTGTTGTGTTGGCTCCCTCTGATTTGATTGGGCCTTCGAAAAACTATTGCGTTGGGTCCAGCGTAATGTATAACTAAGATTTCAATGTGATTTCGGACTTGATTTTTCACGTGTTAACCTCGTACTTCGGTTACACGTGAGGAGCTATTAAATATAACTTAAATGTAGTTGGGCTATTCTTAATTGTACCGAGGTATTTTGTGGATAAAACCCAACACCTTAAAAGTGGTTAAGTTGGGACAATATCTGTACAATTCGGACCCCATGTGTCACGCTTGTCGTTGTTCAACTCACCTTCCTCGACGGGTCTATCAGAGCCAACCTTATAGATCTATCGACAACATCCTATTTTTTGTCACCCACTACACCTTAAAATTCCGCTGCCATGGCTGGGGATCCGATCTTGATGTGATCTTCTCTCCTCAACCACCTCTACCTACATCTACATCGATCCACTACCATCAAGAAAAATTTTATTTTCCATTGGAGTTCTCTTGAATAATACCAATTACTCTACCTGGGCCTCTACTATGCAGATGCGCATCTGGGGACGTAACAAGCTTGGATTTCTTACTGGTGCTTCGATTGCTCCACCTGCTGACACCCCTGATTATATTACTTGGGCTACTGACAACGAGAAGGTGAAGAGTTGGTTGATCAATAACATGTCTCCTAGTATCGTTCAGCGCTATCTCTGTCTCAAGACTGCTGCTGATATTTAGAAGGCCCTAAAAATGACATACTATGATGATCAAGACTTTACTCGAATCTATAAGTTGCACCGTCTTTGCTTTATTGCCAAACAAGTGGGGTGGTCTCTTTCTGTCTACTACAATGAGTTGGTAGCATGGCTCGAGGTATTAGATCAACGTGTGTCCTCTTTTTCTAATACCGTGGCTGCCATTGTCCAGGATAACAACTACAAGTCTATGCTTCGGGTTCATATGTTATTGGGAGGTCTAGATCCCAAATTTGATCAAATTCGAGGGAAGCTTCTTTACTGAGAAGAATTGTTGAGTCTTGAAAGAACTTATGCTGATGTTCGTCGAGCTCACACTGACCGTCTTACTCATTCTGCTGGCCCGCGTCAGCCTGCGGTCATGACCACTACTACACCATGACCACCAGCGCAGGTTTTTGCTCCCGACGCTCATGCCGTTGTGGCTCAACGACGGTCTTCTTCTACTTTTTGCCCTTCTGAGTCCCCTCGTTTTGTCCGACCTCCCAACCCGTATGCCAACTCTATCTGCCAACTGTACAAGGATAAGGGTCACTCCCCAGACAACTGCTTTGCCAAGATTGGATATCTAGATTAGTGAGGCAATCGCCCACACAAGACCCTTCCTCCCACAACTACCTCTACTAATATCGTACAATCAGGTATGTCTGGTAAGGTCTTTCTTGCTACGTCTTGTGAGAATAATGGTTGGATAATTGACACCGGTGCCTCAGATTATATTACTAATACCCCTAGCTTAATTCACTCTCTTCACCAATCTACTTTACTTAGTGTATCTACTGCTAATGGTTCTTCTTCTTCTGTTGTTGGTGAAGGCTTTGTTACTCTATCTCCTAACCTCACTATTGATTCTGTCTTAGTTGTCCCCGCTCTAACATACAATCTCTTGTCTGTTAGCCAAATCACTATGGCTCTTTCTTATTCTATCACGTTTTATCCCAACTATTGTGTTTTTCAGGACATCCTAACATGGAAGATTCTTGGTTATGGTACTAGATAAGGAAAGCTGTACTATCTTGATTTGACATTCAGTGGAGAGTAACAGTTGAGTCAAGCCAACAGTGTTAGCAGTTTAAATAAAGTCAAGGAGACCATCTGGTTATGGCATCATCGTTTGGGTCATCTTTCTTTTGGTTATCTTAAGCAGCTACAACCCCATCTGTTTCAGGTGTTGATGAGTCTGGTTTTAAGTGTGATGTTTGTGACTAGGCCAAGAGACACCGTGTTTCCTACTCCCCAAGTTTGAATAAATGCTCAGTTCCTTTTATGAAAGTTCATTTTGATGTTTGGAGTCCTGCTAGAATCTCTACACCTACTGTGGCTCATTACTTTGTTACTTTTATTGATGAATGTAACCAGATGACATGGGTGTCGTTGATGATAAGCAAGAGTGATGTATTCTCTTGCTTCACTGAGTTTCATAAGATGGTGATGACACAGTTCCAACAGTCTATTCGTGTTCTTCAATCTGACAATGGAGGTGAGTATATTAATGGATCCATGATTACATATACAGCCTCTTATGGGATCCGTCATCAAATCTCTATTGTCTATACTTCTCAGTAGAATGGCTTGACAGAACGTATGAATAGGACATTACTAGAGGTGGTTCGTGCTTCATTCTTTAGCATGAATGTCTCTCGATCTTATTGGGATGTTGTTGTTACCTCCTCTACTGCTTACCTGATCAACAGTTACGCGGAAAACTTGATCCATGTGCTTTGAAATGCATCTTCATCGGCTATGCTGACTTTCAGAAAGGTTATCGGTGTTATGATCCTCTCACCAAGAAGACTCATGTGTCCCTTGATGTCTCTTTTCATGACTCTAAACTTTATTACTCAGGGAGAGTTTTAGAGTCTTCCCTTCAGGGGGAGAGAGGCTGTGAAGGTAATACTCTTAATCTACCAGAATTTGATGAACTAGAATAGTTGGAGGAAGTTTTTGGAGGATCAAGAAATTCTAATATGGCTCGACCCGTCGAAAATGGTGCATTGGAGCGGTAGGAGGGTGCTCTCGACCGGTCGAGGATTATGGCTTGACCCATCGAGAAAGGTGTTCTGGATGGACAGGAGCTTGCTCTCGACCAGTCAAAAATCATGTGCCGAAGGAACATAGGCTTTCCCTCGACCCGTCGAGTGAAAGGTCTCGACCCATCAAAAATGTTGCTGATAGAGAGCAACTTCCAATTTTACTACATCAAGATAGTACAGTGACTACTGCACCCAACCCAACACCCCCCACCCCTGTCTACATCACCAGCTAAGATCTCCGTTCAGGATGCTTCATCTGAGGTACGTAAATCTACTTGAACGACTAAGGGAATTCCTAAACAGCAATATGAGCCTAGTATAGATGTCAAAGCCAAACACCCTATCGCTAACTATATCTCTCACCATAGGTTGTCTGAATCTCATGCACTTGTTGTTAGTCAATTATCTTCAGTATCTATTCCTAGCAATGTACATGATGCCTTGACAGATTCAAAATGAAAACAAGCTATGAATGAGAAGTTAGAAGCCTTGTAGAAGAATGAAACATGGGACATGGTCCTTATGCCACTTGGTAAGAAGACCGTTGGGTATCGTTGGGTGTTTACTGTTAAGCTTAAGGTCGATGAAAGCATTGATCGTTACAAAGCTAAATTGGTTGCTAAAGTCTATACTCAGAAATACGGAGTGGATTACCAGGAAACTTTTGCACCTGTTGCTAAGATACTGTGAGGATTCTTATTGCCCTTGCAGCTCGTTATGACTGGCATTTACGTCAATTTGATGTGAAGAATGTTTTCCTAAATGGAGACTTAGAGGAAGAAGTATATATAGATGCTCCACCGGGAGTTTGTTGTAAACCAGGTGATGAAGGAAATGTGTGTTATCTGAAGAAGTCTTTATATGGCTTAAAAGCAATCACCCAGGGCATGGTTTGCGATTTTTTCCAAGGCAATAAAGAAGTTTGGGTATAGTCAGTGTAACTCTAACCACACCTTGTTTGTTAAACGCAAGGATGGTAAGACTACTGCCTTAATTGTTTATGTTGATGATATGGTGGTTACAGAAAATGATCTGTGCGAGATGACAAGTCTCCAGAAGCAACTGTCACTGGAATTTGACACGAAGGATCTTGGTGATTTGAAATACTTCTTGGGAATTGATGTTGCAAGATCCAAGCAAGGGATTATATTGTCCCAAAGGAAGTATATCCTGGATCTTCTTGCTGAGACGGTATTTTTGGACTGTGAGCCTGCTGCTACTCCTATTGAGCAAAATCACAGGTTGAAACTTCTCCCAGATCAGGTTCCAATGAACAAGGGCAAGTATCAGCGTTTAGTTGGAAGCCTTATTTACTTGTCATATACTAGACCTGATATTGCATATGTTGTCAGTGTGGTGAGTCGGTTCATGCATAATCTTGGAGTATATCATATGAGTGCCATATTGCGTATTCTCATATATCTGAAGGGCACATTACAAGAGACAGTGAGTTGTGTGTCTCTGGCTACACCAGTGAAGTGTGTGTTTCAGGCTATAGTGATGCAGACTGGGCTGGTGATCATACGAACCAGGCATCTACTTCTGGTTACTTCACTTTTATTGGTAGAAGTCTGGTTACTTGACGCAGTAAAAAATATAATGTAATTGCTTGTTCTAGTGCAGAATCTGAATACCGTTGAATGTCGAATGAAGTATGTGAGTTGTTGTGGATCAAGAATGTGCTAAAAGAGTTAGGTTTTAGGCTTCAGAGACTTATGGATTTGCACTGTGATAACACAGCTTCTGTTGAAATTATTTATAACCCAATACAACATGATAGAACCAAACATGTAGAGATGGATAAACATTTGTTAAGGGATAACCTTGACAAGAAGATTATTCAGTTTCCTTTTGTGTCGTCTGAGGAGCAGTTAGCTGATGTTTTTACTAAAAGATTGTCACATAAAACTTTTAGTAAATGGATGGTCATGTTGGGCATGATTGACATTTACACGTCAACTTGAGGGGGAGTGTTGGCAAGTATTTAAGTTGTAGATATTCAAGATTCCTATTGTAATTAGAATTGATGTATTCTTTAATGTACATATTCATTCATATTAAGAATCTGTCTTGTAAAGCTGTATATATACCCAATTTAAGATTAAATGAATGTATTACATTCTACCCTAAATACTTTTACCTATACTTTTTTACCGTCTCTCGGTGAAATGCATGTATCTTGGGTGCTTCTGAAAGACCTATGTATAGTACGTCTTAATATTTCATGTGATGTCTAATGAATAAATAGTTCATGCGTTGTTTTATGACTTTTAAAACAAACGAGAGAAGAATTATGCTATAACTTTTAAATAAGACTTAGAAAAGACTTATGATATGACGAGGTAGACGTGTATTAAGACATGATATGTGTAGAAGTTTGGTTAACCACTACTTTTAGTGTAGTCTCCATATCATATTACTCCCGAAGAGGAGATCGGCGGCGGTTCTAATACCATAAAACGGATTTTTGTGATTCAAGGTTTTCTAAAACAAAAAGAATATGTAGAAGTTTAGTTTCTTGAGGAATGAATTGAAATTTATTCGATCTCTTTCTCACTTATTGAGAAAGGATAAGACGAGAGAAAGACGGATACGTCCCTAACAAGACAATATCCGAGACATTCTACGCTTACTTTGCTCTTGGTGAATGAATTCAATATCCAAGACATTATTTTTCTTAATTATCACGGCAAATGACTTGCTATAAATTTTAAATCTGACCACATGAATGTTATAGATACGGACCATCATCTCACTTATAGAAATTCCTTCAAGACGAGAACAAATTTTGTACAAAAGTCGTGAATAATTATGTCATAAATCTGAGTGGGTTCAGTCTATTTTCTAACAAGAAATTCATAATTATCTTAATAATATTCCTGATTTTTTTTATATGAATTTCTTGTCGTGACATCAATCTTACGCTACAGTAGAGATTTTTTTTAGCAAACTACTTATAAGGACAAGTTAGAATTTTGCCTTACATCTAAGGACAATGACACAATTATTTAGACACTTAAAGACAAAATGTAATACATAAGAACAAATTGTTTGTAGACTGCCATGTGGCAGGTATAAATTTACTTTTATACCTTGCTCTATTTTTTTGTGTATTTAATTATTTTAATATTTATTTTATCCAAAAATACTTATTTTTTTTCTCTTTTCTTTTTAATACTTTTTAGTTTGATTATTTGTTCATTCAATTTTTTTTTGGTATTCAATTTTTTTTCAACTTGAGTTGATTATTCAATTTATTAGCACTATCAATAAAGATTATTCAATATCAATTCACTCACAAATTTAATAAGATTTTCGATACAAATTCACTAGAGGTTCCGATACGAATTGTGTAACAACTTCGATACAAACTCAATAGCAATTTTGATACACATTCAATAACATTTTTCAATACAATTCATTCCCTGAAATAATAATAGCAATCCTCTATAACATAGTAACAGTCATCGAACAGAAAATACAGTAGCAAACCCAAAAATACAGTAGCATTCCTCGAACCGAAAATACAGTAGCAGTTCCAAAAACGTAGTAGCAGTACTTGAACCGAAGATGCAGTAGAAGTCCCAAAAATGCAGTAGTCCTTGAACCGAAAATGTAATAGCAGTCCAAAAAATACAGTAGCAGTCCTTGAACCAAAAAACTAAAAATGCAGTAGCAATCCTAAAAACGTTGTAGCAATCCTCGAACCGAAAAATGCAATAGCAGTCCCAAAAACGCAGTAGCAGTCTTCGAACTGAAAAGGTAGTAGCAATCCCAAAAACGTAATAGCAGTCTCAAAAAATATAGTAGCAGTCTCAAAAGATATAATAGCAGTCTCAAACAACACAATAATAATTTAAAAAATTATAATTTCGATAACAATTTCAAAACACTAGCAGTCCTAGAAATGCAGTAGCAGTCCTAGAAATGCAGTAGCAGTCCTCAAACTAAAAATACAGTAGCAATCCCAAAAATACAATAATAGTCTCAAAAGTAATAATAATAGTCTCAAATGCAACAACAACATTCAAAAACATCAACACAATATATAGGTGAGCACTAATAGTAGCACAATTGATTTTCCTAATAATGTTAATTAGGCATGAAACAACCTTAATCTGAAACTACCTAACAATTCTGGATTTTTATTCAAAACAAAAACAAAATAGTAGCAGTGTTGATTATTTAAGAAAAAAAATATTATTAAAAATAAACAAAAATGAAAAACCATCAAAATTAATTCCCACATGAGATCTTAAACGTATGTCGGATAGGTCACATATACTTGTGAAACAAAGATAAACAAACAAAGGAAAACAAAAGGACCGACCTATGTCTTTTTCACCTGCACCATCTTTTCTACCGCCTCCTTGATAATTAAGGTTGGAATCCAACTTAGACTTCTCAAACATCAAATGCACATTCATCATCAACTTCTCTATCGCCTTGAAAGCAGCAGTTTAATTATTGCTGATGTTTGACTCCAAAATATCTCTGGCGAGGAGCGCGTAGAGATCCTCTCGCAAACTGTCTCTTTTACTGATTTCGGATAGTTTGACCGCATATATTGGTTTATCCTGTATGTGCTTCGTATGCTGGCGTGTCACCGTCTCTCAACAGAATATGGAATGTGTAAAGCTGCCTGACTTCTTGATTAAGCGATTAAGACAAAGAGAGCACCAACCTTGTCGGAATGGGTCCTTCTGGCCTAGTAACCTAAGACTTTGGGGTTTTTGCGTCTCTAGCAGAGCCACAGAAATCGATACCTCACACTACCATTTACGAGTGCAAAGAAGAGCAACATCTTTGACGATGTGTCGAGAACACTGCTTCCTTGGATAACCGAACTCTCACTTGATATGTGACAAGCCCTTCAATCTTCCAGTCGCGTTGCTTCCTTTGATCGCAATACTCTCACTCGATTGATGACAAGCACTTGGATTGTCTTGTTGCAGGGATAGAATCTCTTGACGAGATGTTTAGGTGTTTGCGTATGTAAAACTTTTGTATTTGATTGGGGTCCCTTTTTCAAATGCTCTTACTCTCCTTATATAATGCTCAGTAGTCGTCTTTTAATTTTCTTGAACATCTTCTGCTCTTTACTCTTTGAATCTCAATATAACTCTAACACCTTTCAACACATGGGTCTTATTTTTATATAGTTCCTATGTTATCACAACTCCTTTCATGAAAGAAACCTAATTGAAGCAGGAAAGGTATGATGAACATTGAGCCGCATGGATCAGCTATCTTAACTTACAGTCTTAAATTGATATGGAAACAGACTATATTATTCCACCTGCCTACTCGCCAAGCTTCATTTTTAACTGGGCCGCTCGCCAAGACTTCAACATTTCAAGCCCAATATGAAATATTTATTTCAGGCCCAAACATTGCCCCTCAAGCCTTGAGCTTAAATTATCTATGCAAGCAAAAAGACTTGAATGTTACCCGAACGACGCGCTGTTATTCCAAACGGTAACATCACACGCAAGCGCCATGTTACCCAACTCCTCTAAAAAGTTGCGTCACTTGAATGATGTAATCTAAAAGCACGAGTCCACATCAACAAAATCTCGCTTCCCAACAAAACTCCTTCGCTTGCCTTGCTTTTAATCTTTCAGCCTCCTTAACCAAAAGCTAAACCTTCATTCTCACCGTCGTTCATCTTCTCCGACCAGAAATCACGCCTCCATGTAAAGACATCATCCTCCCATTCCCAGAGGATATCATCTCTTTGAATGTCGACCCAAGTAAAGGCACTGGCCTACTTGGTCCCTTTCTGGAAACTCCAATCAATCCAGAACTTTTTCCTCTTCTCCGCCATCCCCTCTGCAATTCAACCTTAATCTTCCAAGAACATCCAAAGGCAGAACCTAGAGAGTGAAGTGAACAAACAAAGATACCTTTTGTTTATTTGGAAAGTGGCCGCACCCAAACGCAAAAGACCTTGCTTGGTACCGACATCGTCGTGGAAAAGATATTGATCGATGGGAAGCAGTTGGCATCACCAAACTCATTGATTTGTGTTTTTCACTTCCTGTTGGTGTCAACGGAGCACCGTTCCCCACAACTATGTACTTTTGGGATTGCACCGCCAATTGCTTTCGTCTCCCCCGTGGTGATGTGAGCATTAATATTCTTGATCTTTATACTCTATTTAGAGTTCCTGTGTTTGAAAAAATCTAGCTACACAATCACACAATCGGGACACCAGTTCAGGCCTCCACAAATCGTCCCTACTCCTACTTTTCTTGGGTTAATCACTTTGCACGAGAGGAACCAGAAACCGATCAAGGAGGCATAGCCTTCTTGGAGTACTAGCTATCTAAGTATATCTTCTGTCCTACTTCCACCAAGGTCAACAAATGTTGGATCAACCTTGCCGAACGCCTCTTTAATTGTGAACAATTGGGCTTGGTTGATTCTGTTCTCGCCTACATCTATTATGGCTTGAGACGATTTGTCCTTTTAAATCTCGACCTTAATCAACCAGGACCACTCTGGATGGTAAAGTTCTGGTTACAAATGTAATTTCCATCCTTTCGCTCTTCAACAGTCCCTTCCTTTGAAGAGAACAAACTTCTGGGCCAAACCTTAGTGTCTGCACCATCTAGGACCAGAGCATGGTCTTATCTATCCTGCTTCAACTACCTCTGCTCGCATAAGGATTTTCCAACCGCAGCAGTTGAAGTGATTCTGAATCGTCGTCATCCCGGCAACCTCGTGAGCGGATTTATGCCTTCTCCAGAGCAAGATGACTTTGTAAGGAACCTCTTCCTTCAAAGTCACACCTGCAAGGACCTGCCAGTCCCTGATTCTTCTGTCCCCGGGTATGAGCTCTATGCTCCAAATCATCTTTCAAGACAGCTCGGGCTTACCCAAGATGCCCTCATGCCCCTCGCTTGTTCTCTGAACATATATAGCCTTTGGTGAGGGTCAGGTCATCCTTCCATTCTGGATATACAAGATGTCCACTTTTGCTTTCCGACAGTAATAATTCCTGATTTGTCGAAGCCACTTGCCATTTCTCAATCGGTCACCGAGACGTACTGGTATGGCGTTCCCAGCTTTGGGAAGACATATGACGTATAGGACTGCTTGCTTATTTTTCCAACATCTTTTGTGATTTTAGCAAAAGGTTTTCAAATGAAGAAGACTTGGCAACAATTGTGAAGTTATACAAGAACACTAGTAAAACTCCCTAGCCACAGGTATACTCCTTCCATTTATCTTTGCCACATGTATTAGCAATTTATTAATAGTGTTTGACCAAATTCTTCTCTTTCCTAATCAACAGCACGTCCAGGTAACAGACGTAGTTGTTAGCTTGCAAGTCCTTAAGAAGAAAATGTCCAATCCTTCTGGGCAATCAGTAAGTATCAAGAATTCTTTACCCAGATCAATTGTATTTTCTGCTTTCTCAGCGCATGTAACTGACCCACTTATTCTTTATCAGTCTCAAAAGTGCAGGAGGACTGACTCTTCTTCTGGAGAAACAAACAAGGGTCGTGGCTCCAAAACCGCTCACCAAGATGTCTCTAAGCTTCCTTTAGCTTTGGAAGTGTCCCCAAGTGGTATCTGAACAACCACAGAGATCGCAAGCAGAGATGGATAGGCTAGGCTTCAAGCCAATGTCTTCCATGCCTCCTTCGATCAACGGAGTGAAAAAGCTTTCGGGGCAAGCGTCTGCTAAGCACTGGTTTTTACCATTGCTCATTGGTTATGTTCAAATCCAGATGCTATGCCTACGGTTTCCAAGTTTGATGACCTCATAGTCCAAGGTTCTTCGGAATGGTAGAAGCTCTGAAAGGATGAAGCCCTCGCCAGCTCCTACCAAGATCAACATTTTGATCTTGAAGTTATTTTGAAGGAAAACATCAGACCCCTGAAGATTTCTTCTGATGACTCCTTCATTGGGTATTTCAACCCAGAGAAGTTTGCAAACCTGAGTGACCTTGCATCATTTGATGAAATCTGGGAAAACATAAGCAAGAGCACTAAGCCTCAGGTGTACCTAGTGAGTTGGAACGATCACTTATTTGTCTTTAAAGCTGAAGCTAAAGCTTATTATATTATCGACTCACTGGAGGAAAGGATTTTTGAAGGGTGTTGCAAAGCTTACATTTTGAAGTTTGATGACTCCAGCATCATGTTTGGAGATGAAGACCAAGAAACAGAGCTGGAAGTTATAAACAACAGTAAAGAATGTTGTAAAGACTTCATCACAAGGTTTCTAGCTGAAATCATACTACAGGAGCTTGAGGAAGAAGAAAAGAAAAAGGCAGTTGATTCCGTTGTACTCTTCTGGCGCCTTCAGATTGAATTTCAATCTTGCTTCCTTCCTACCTCCTCTGGTGAGGAAAACAGCCCCCAAAATGGCCAAGTCATTCTGGAGCAGGACATTCAAATTCAGCCATCGCCAGAGCTCCAAGTCATGATTAAGGAACCACAATAGCTGGTTGAGATTATTTCAAAACCAGACCAAGCCCCTCCCTCGCGAGAGTCTCAACTCCAAGTGATTGAAGAACCACAACAATTGGTTTTACTCAAAAACTTGTCCCCTGTCCAGGTAAGACTTCAGTTCATTTACTTTGTCTTGTATATTAAATTATTTTGATTGAACCTTGACATCTTGTATTTCCTTCTAGTCCAAACCTGCTCCTCTGAATAGCGACAAAGTAATTCCTGACTCACAAGCAAATTCAGAAAGAGAGGCAAGCTCGCAAGGCCAACTTCATACTCCGATCAGTCCTTACTCTTCTGATATCTCAATAATGGTCGCGGTGGACCAACCTTCTAGCTCGCTAGAGATGATCGATGAAGAACCTGTAACTTTTTTTTGAAGAAACCGCTGCTTCGTCTTCAATCAAAGGGACCCGTTTCTCAAGCACCCAACCCTCAAGATGAGATTCTAATTTTGCAAGAGATTTCGACCAAGTTGAGTGCATTGAGCTTCCTTTCGGCCATTTACATTGCCCTTCAGAAGATCCTCTCTGGCGACCTGGATTCCCCTCAAGCCATCAAACAAATTTAGGAACAAGTCAGGAATCTAAAGGCCACTTCTCCTACTGAATTCCTCCAGACTAAACCTGATCTTGAGGAAAAACTTCATGAATTCCTAAGTTAAAGCGAAACCCACCACAGTTTGAAACTTGAGGCTGAACGCAAGAAAGACGCGGTAGAGACATTGACTCGCCAGACACAAGAAGAGAACAAACTAATCCAGGTTCTTCTGAAAGACACATCCACCCAATAAGAAACTCTGGCAGCCAAAGAAATTAAATTAGCTGCCCTCCAGGCTGAAGTAGCTGCCCTCCAAGCTGAAGTGGATGGCCTGCATGTTAACGCTTATTCAAATCGAGCCTCCACATGCCAACTCATGATTGAAGAAAAAAGCCAAGTTCAACTATTGCAGGATGCAAAAGAAGAAGCCACAAGCGCTCTACACATGTATAAATAATCTTAGCGAGGCCTCGAGTTTGCAAAAGTGTCTTTGAGGGAAAAAGCCCTCCTATTATGATGATATTCCAAAAAATCTTAAGTGTTTTCTTTCGTAACTCATAATTTGGAATAAACATTTTTACTGGGCCCTGGATATCCGGTTGGGCCTCAGCCTTAAGCCGTCCAAGAATCATGCGCACAAAGCTAGTCCCACTTATATAACCTAACCGCTCGCCTGCCCTGATTATCTGAATTAAATGGACTTTAATTCCAAGCTTGGAATCTGTATCGCGTCAACCGTCAAATCTTCTAAATAGGTTTTACCTGCCCAAAAAATATTTCATTCATCATGCCTTCTTCTAGGGGTAGATAAACCGTATCATGGCGCAATCACCATCAGACGCGTGTCCTCTATTAATGAGTGCATTTAATCTCGCAAAGCCTTACCGCTACGGTTCATTGTAGTTTCTTTCTATAAAAGGCCTCTTTCTTCATTGCTTGTAATCATACCTTCCAAACTTCCTTGCAAGATGAACTCCCCTTCTTCATGTTTGCTCTGGCTTTCATATCTGGAAAATCCTCCAGATAGAACCTCCCATATTATAGACTCTAGATAGTGATATCCATGTCCATACCTGGACTAGATAGTGATATCTATGTCCAGGTGTTGCTTTGGCTGACTCACCCGAACCATCTATAGGGTGACGAAGCCACAATCCCAAGGGACAACTCACCTCATCTTCCTCGCAAGCACCCGCTCAGTTTCCAAATGTATGGAGGCTGAAAAATCTATGGTACATATCTGGAGGTCCCTCTTTTCAATGTATACATATCTGATATATGGACCCCAAGGACCGGCTATCAACTGTTTGAGGATTTGAAAAAACAAACTGTATTTATCTTTTTATTCTGTTGTTGATTGTAGTCTGTTTTCATATGGCATCAGAGCTTAAGGTCGCAAAGCCTTTGTAATCTTCTGATTAATGTAATCTATTTCTATTTAAAGCAAAGAGTTCCCTTATGCAAACAGTAAATTTATATTGATAAACTCAGATGTAGTTTGTACATAACTTTGACCACAGTGGTTGGTAAGCGTGAACTCTTTAATCAAAATAAAAATTTAAAATTTAACCACAAGTATAGGTTATCTATATGTAAATAATCCCTATGTGTTGCCCCTTCAGTTCAATTATGTGAGCGGTATTGAGGAGGATGAATGAACTGGATTAAGCTTCTGTTTGAGGGTCTTCGTACTCCTAGACTGGTTGTATATACTTCTTAAGGAAACGACCATTGATAGGATTAGCATGAATTGCTCCATCTCAATCTCGTAAACGAACAACTCCTTTACCCAAGAGTCAATCGACAATGTATGATCATAGGCATGAGCAACCTTTCGTTTCTCAGCACATAGACTGTCATAAGCCTGTATTCTCTTGTCATCTAAGTCTTCATGCTCCTGCCACATAGCCTGCACATAATCTTCACCGATCAGATTGTTTTGTTCCATAACTCTTAAAGATTAGATGTTAATCTCCAAAGGCAGAACTGCATCGTGGCCAAACATTAATGCATAAGGAGTGGTGCCTGTGGGGGTTCTTTTGCTTGTTCGATAAGCTCACAACGTGTTAAATAACTCTTCATGTCATAATCTGGCATTGCTCGCAAGCATTCGTTTGAGGATGTGTATGATGATTTTGTTGCTTGCTTCAGCTTGACCATTTGATTGGGCACAATATGGGGAAGAACGTAGAAAATGTATTCCAAAATCTTTCATAAGTTCATCTACATCTCTAGACATGAACGCTGCCCCTCAATCTGAAACAAAACTCTCAGGAATACCAAACCTGCAAATGATATCTTCAAATAAGAACTGGTGGATGGCTTTTGCTGATGATACTCTAAAAGGTCGAGCTTCAACCCACTTTATGAAGAAATCAGTAGCCACTATGATGTATTTGTGCCCGTATAATGAATGAGGATGAATCAGTCCAATTACGTCCAGAGCCCATCCTCGAGCTGGCCAAAGCTTGATTATAGGCTATAATGGTATTCTGGGCATATGGATGATTGGACCATGTCTTTGACATTCTTCACAACCTTTAGCAAACGTGATACAATCTTAAAGCATTCCTGGCCAATAATAGCCATGTCGTCGTATCAACCATCTCATATGTGGACCGGCCTGGTGTGCCCCTGCTATCCCTAGATGAACTTCTCTCATTAATCGCTTAGGGTCATGCCCGAAGACACATCACAAGAATATGCCTCCCTCTCCCCTTCTATACAACTCATCATCCTTGAGTATGTAATTAGGAGCTAAGAAACAAATCCACTTGTCTACCGGATCATTAGGATTCTAGAGATAGGAAATAATAGACTGTCTCTAATCCACATCAACGTGATTGAGAGTATCAACGTACCACTTATTGTTTTCTTCTTGTCGAGCAAAGAAAGATGGCAGGGTCCTTCGTTCAACATTCAATATTCGTTCACGTACTCCATCTTGTAAGCTCACCCCCGTTGCTAGTTGGGCCAACTCATTTGTTGCATAATTTCTCTCACAAGGAATATGGCTCAACTTAACCTCGGTAAACAACTTGAGTAATTCACAGGCTCGTTTAGCATATGGATCTAATACTGGTCCAGCCTTATACTTGGTTTCAAGTTGTCGGATTACTAACCGAGAATCTCCGTATATATGCACATCTGTGATCTCCATATCTAGTAAAATTTCCAAGCCAATGATAAGTGCCTCATATTCTTCTTGGTTATTTGTGCATCGGAAATCCAACCTGAAAGAATAAGAAAATGTTTGGCCGCGTGGAGAAACCAATGCTACTCCTGCCCCAACCATAGTACTCGTGCTTGACCCATCAAAGTATAAATACCATGGCGCTAGATCAATACGAGTGAGTTCTAGTTCTGGCCCCTCACGAACATCCTTCATTGGATGATGAGCCAGGAAATCAGTCATTGCTTGGCCTTTAATTGCTTTCTGGGGAACATACTGCAAAGAAAACTCTGACAAAGCCAGAATCCACTTCCCAATACGGCCCCTGAGTGTGGGTCTTGAAAGCATATATTTCACCAAATCAGTTTGTGCTATTACACACGTGGTGAAAGATAACATGTAGTGCCTCAACTTGCATCCTGAGACAAAGCTAGGAATAGTTTTTCCATTGGAGAGTATCTTGTTTCACATTCGGTCAAGGTACGACTGAGATAAAAAAAATAGCATGTTCTGTTCCTAATGTGTCGTCCTAAACTAATAGACTCATAATAGAAAGATCACTAGCTGAGATGTACAGCTTAATAAGAACCCCTGGCCTTGGTGGTACCAAGACTGGCGGGTTTGTTAAGTATGCTTTGATGGTTTCAAAAGCCTCCTGATAGATAGGATCACAAACAAAGTCTTTCTGATTCTGAAGCTTGAGCAAAGTGGAAAATGGTTGTGTTTTTCCAGCAGCGTTTGCAATAAACCGTCGTAAGAAATTGATTTTACCAAATAAGCGTTGTAGTTCCTTCTTACTCTTTGGTGGTATTGCATTAAGAACTGCCTCATTCTTGTCATCCAGTATCTCAATCCCATGCTAATGAACCAAAAATCCTAGGAAATCTCCTGCTTGGACTCCAAATACACACTTAGCTAGATTCATCTTTAACTAATGTTACCGCATTCAGATAAACACTTGTCTCAAGTCTTCAATGTGGTCAGCTCTGCATTTCGTTTTTACTATCACATCATCGATATAGACCTCCATGGTTTTGTCAATAAGGTCATGGAAGATTAAGGTCATTGCTCGTTGGTAGGTTGCCTCTGTATTCTTGAGTCCAAATGGCATGTCTACGTACTCAAATACTCCTGCAAAACCTGGGCACCGAAATGCAATCTTATGTCTGTTTGCTTCCGCCACTGGGATCTAATGATAACTAGCTATCTCATCCATGAATGACAACATTTCATGACGAGCCACTGAGTCAACCAACAAATCCGCTACTGGCATTGGGATGCATCCTTCGGGGTGGCATTGTTCAAGTCTCTGTATTCAATACAAACTCGTATTTTACCATTCTTTTTCTTGACTGGGACAACATTGGATAGCCACTCATTATATTTGGCCACTCGTATGATCCCTGACTTGAGCATTTTCTCTACTTCTTCCTTAACTAGAATTGTTGTTTCTGTATTCATCCGACGCATCTCTTGTTTCACCGGCTTCTTTCTTTCCATGATAGGTAAGTTATGACAAACCAATTCTGGTGACAGTCCTGGCATGTCGTTGTATTTTTCTTCCAAATAATTAGCGTATTCCTGTAGTAATTCAATAAGTTTTAGTCGTTCTTCAGGCTCTAGGAAGGTACTTATAGCCATAGAGATTGGCTCTTTTGCGTTCCCAAGGTCATCCTTTTCAATGGGATCTTTGACTTTATGAGGTATATCATCTAAGGATGCTGGTGCTAATTTGATCTCTTCCTCCTCATCCACGTCGTTTAATACATCTTCATCCACATATTCCAATGTCGTAATCATTGGAACCTTCTCGTAGGCTTGAGTGTCCATCAAAAAATTGTGGAAGCGTTCGTACAAGGAGTAACAAGCCTCGGTCTCTATACTCGATAGAGTTTCACTCATTGAGATGGTTTGGATGGTAGCTCAATGGTGTAGGGTCTGCTACTATCATGATCTACTTGGATAATACCCCATTGAGCTTGTTCAGAGGCCGTAACACCAACTAGGCGGCCTTTGTTGTCGACGCCACATACCTCTAGTGGCCTGAGGTCACTGTTGTAATAACTGGCTGCTAAAGAATTGGCAGACACAGAATATGGACGAGTGTCTACATCAACAATTTCTGCCTCACCAGACTCCATATGCCAAAGTAACATATGCTGATGAAGGGATGAAGGTACACAATAGCTCACGTGGATCCAGTCACGCACAAGAAGTGCACTGTAAGGAGCTGTGCACTCTGCTATAAAGAACATGTATGTACCGGTGGCTGGACCAATGTATTCCTACAAAAAGACAATTCCCAAAGTTTTGGAAATGCTACCCTGAAAATTTCTGACGTTGAGGGTTGTATCTTGGATAGTAGACTTGGGAACGCCTAGTAAGGCCATTGCTTTGACTGTGATGATGTTCACCGCTGCCCCGGAATCCACTAAAAGCTTGTTGACTTGAATTCCTTGGATATTCCCTGTCACATATAGTGGCCGCATGTGCATGGCCATGTTCAAGGTGGGCTTTGCGAACATCATTTGTCCCTTAGATGATGGTGGATCAGTCTCTAGTTGTTTTCTTGATGGACTATCACCAGTAGTGTGGAGATCGACGGTCTGCTTACATTTACTTGGATTGCCCCTAGTCAATTCTAACATCCTGACCGTCAATGATTGTTCGATCGCCAATCTTGGCGAGGGCTCATCTTCTATCAATATTTCTCCCTCATCAATCCACTGCTGAATTCTGAACATTAAGTCATTGCAGTAATTCATGGAATGGTGACCCCATCGGTGATGGTATCGGCAGTAAGGTAGACCCCTTACATCCTCAGGATGTGGGTCTAGTGTTCCCTTGTTATCGGGAACTACTGCTATCCCTACTTGGAGTAGCTCTTCAAAGATCTCTTCTCTCTTGGATGCATCATAAGTTATCTCGGCTCGCCTAGGTCGGACAAATGCAATATTGCGTTTAGGCCTCCGCCTTGATCTTTTCCTTCTTTGTGTAGGCTCAGATGCATCGCGAGAAAAGGATATTTTTGGGGAAGTAGATGGTGTAACGGAAAGTTGTGGTGTGTGATGATTTTGCGGATGCCATTCTACCACTCCTTCTTGGCTAATTACGATCACTTCCTAGTTGATCAAACCTTGAATCTTATCTTTCAAGGTCGAACACGTCGATGTTCGATGACCAAACTTATTCTAGAATCTGCAGAAATATTGGGTTGCTCGTTTATACCGTAAATGTCTTAGTTTAAATACTGGGTAATAAAATATCAGCCCTATTTCATACAGTTTGTCCAAGATCTCTTCCACCTTATCTTGTGAAAAGGTATAACATGAAAAGATCGGTATGTTTTCTTCCTCAACGCCTCTGACATGGCTAACGGATGGCGACCAACCGATATCAATCATGTTTACTTGAGGTTGTGGGAAGGGTTTGGAATCTACTAATGCTGCTGCTTTGGTCGCTCCCTCCAGTTCTAGTCTTTCTTCATTGATCCACTTTTGGATCTGGTCTATCAACTTGATGCAGTCCTTCGTAATATGATTTCATACTCCATAGAATTTACAACACTTTTTACCTTTTAACTGCTCGTCTGTAGGGAGAGGTCCGAAATCTGCTTTGACAGCTCGCATGTTGTAGAGTTCATCCAAGATCTCATGGGGCATATTGGCATCGTATGTGTATATTTCAAACTCTAGCTTAGTGAAAACCACTGTTGATAAAGAGTCACGGTTTCTTGCAGATTTAACGACGTCAGGTTGATGGTGACCCGAGGCTAAATCGTTCACGACTGTATTGCATCGTCGACGAGCGGAGGATGCGCGGTAGAGGCAAAGCTCTACAGAGCAGCGGCAGTGTGAGAGTGAGCTGAGGAGGAGCGACACCTACTTGTGTGGACTGCTACTGCAGCAGAGAGAGAAGAGATCGAGAGAGAAGGAAAAACAATTTAATTAAAGTTTTTATTTTATATAGAAGGATCAATGTGTACTTTTAGTCTGTTTATTGAGAACTTATGTTATTTCTAATTATTTAATTATTTAAATATTATAATATTTGGTTTATTAATATTTTATGAATCTTCCTTGTTCTTGTCCGTTTTTTTCTAAAAAAAATTCCTAGAAAAAAAACGGTGGGGAAAGAGAGGAGAGGGTGGTGGCCGGAGTGGTGGTGGTAAGAAGAACATAGAAGAATATGAGGGAGCTTTACGCTAAGATTTGGCACGTGAAAATGTGGCAGGAGGTGACCCACGAATGAAGAGTAGTGTAGTGTGACGTACGAGAGAAAGAGAGGGAGGAGAATATGAAGCTGCACTTCTGGCCGTGGGTTGGTTTGCTGAATGCTGCTGATGCTTGGTGGCTGGATATGTTTCTCACTTTCACATGGAAATCGAGAAGAGAGACCTAAAACTTTGAAGTGATTCATTTCTTCTGGGTATAAAGAAGAATTAAAGGAGCATATTGCATGTGTTTCTGATACATGTAATGCCAAAGTCGCAAGTCTTTTGATTTTGCATCTCTTTGTCATTAAGAAGCTCCATGCCATCTGATCGATCACGAGGATATATGTGTCCTTCGAAATAGAAAATTAATGTATTGTATAGTGTCTCCACAGATACTAGAACCTTCTAGCTCCCAATATAACATCTCCAACACAAATTCTTAAGGTTTTTTTTTCTTTCTTTCTTTCTATAGAACTAGGCATTAAAATTATTTTTGACACACTATTTGATAATTTTGCTCCAGAAATAATACCAAACAAATTGATTTACTGATTAAATAATTTGAACCTGCTAAGAATTTTTAGAGCATCTCCAACAATTTTTTTATTAAAGAGAAGTAAAAAGCATAATTTATGTTATATTTTTTGCTCCAACTCTAACGAGTTCTCAATTTTATAGATTTTATCATTTTTCTCCATTTTCTTCCTTAAAAATATAGATTGTTCACTACCAGCATAAAGTATTATAGGCGACGACATAAAGTCGTCTGTCTGTTAACCAAAAGTCGTCGACTATAGTATAGCCGACAAACCTTCGTCGGCTATAATACGTACCGTCGGGAATAAGTTGTTAGCTATATTATAGCCGACGACTTTTTATCAACGTCGTCGGTTATAGTCCAAACTATAGCCGACTACAACAACGTTGTTGGTTATAGTTTGAACTTATCCCCGATGACTTTCGACAAAAAAGTCGTCGGCCAAAACTTCCCCTCCGGCCGAAATTGTTGAATAGAAAAACTTTAGCCGATGACATTGTATATGAATGTCGTCGGCTATAGTTCCAGATCTGAAAAAAGAAACTATAGATCTGGATTTCTATTCCCAGAAATCTAGATCTGTCAATTCCTTTACCAAACCATCAATCACAAAACTAGCTAATGAAATTCACCAAACCATAATCACAATTTTATTGAATCAAAACAAAATTACAACCAAATTTACAACCAAATTCTAGGGGCAGCGGCAGTGGGACGGAGAGGAGGGGCGGCGGCGACGGTTGGACCTAGAAAATTTTAGGATTTTTGAGGCGGCAGCGGCGATGGAGAGAGAGAGAGAGAGAGAGAGAGAGAGAGAGAGAGAGAGAATTTTAGGATTTTTGAGAGAGGAGCGGGGATATAAACCCGATAACTATACCCGATGATGTGTAATTATGCATCGTCAAGTATACTATAGCCGATAATGTATTTTTACTATAACCAACGGCTACAACTTTTACTGTCGGCTATCATACTATAGCCGATGGTAGAATTTTTTTACCGACAATATTTTTTTTACCGTCGGCTAAAGTACAGTATAGCCGACAGTAAAAAAATTCGTCAGCCTATTTTTCCACTTTTCGTTGGCTATAATGCTTATGTTGGTAGTGCACTACAACATTTTTGCCCATTACCGGCGAGATCACCGGAGACAAGGCCGGCGACCGGAAAAGTCGCCGGTAATGTTCAACATTACCGGCGACTTAGCCCGTCGCCGGTAATGTCGCCGGAATCTCGCCGGTAATGTCGCCGGTAATGTCGCCGGAAAAGTCGCCGGTAATGTCGCCGGAATCTCGCCGGTAATGTTGCAAAACATTACCGGCGACTCCAACCGTCGCCGGCAATGTCTAGGGAGACATTTCCGGCGATTTTCCGGCGGGAATTTCGCCGGAAATGTCTCCCTAGACATTGCCGGCGACGGTTGGAGTCGCCGGTAATGTTTTGCAACATTACCGGCGAGATTCCGGCGTAAAGTCGCCGGTAATGTCTTCATTTCCGGCGACTTACTCCGTCGCCGGCAATGTGTCTTATATTAGATGCCGGATCGGGCAGCTCGATCATTCAATCATTTTGAGCGAAAAAAATCCAGAGAAATCGAAAGAAGGAAAACGTACGCTCTGAAATCGATCATTCGGTATATTGTCAAAATTAAGGCGGGCGTCGAAAACTCGATCACTCGGGAAGCTATATATATAGGTACGTAGGTGTATATATACGTATATGTGGTATATATATATGTGTGTGTGTGTGTTGATCAAATCCAATTCGTGAGATATATATATATATATATATATATATATATATGAAATGTTGTTGATGTACGGTCACCGAAACGAGAAAACAGCTTGTAGTTAATCTTGTGTCTGAATCAATGACTGGTATTATCGTATTGTTATCGGAGCCAGGCTTAACAGAGCCTCCTCCTATATACCCAGTCAAATACGTTTTGAATTGAAAAAAGGAGAATACTATCATCGAGTACTGAATCGAATTCAGAGATTAGATCGATATATATACATATGCATGCATGTGTTGATTTAATTAGAGTTGAATTGAGAGATCACGTCGATTATTAGTAGTGAATGTGTGTATATATATATAATTAATACGTAAAATTGTTAGAATTTTCAGGATGGACAAGAGTTGGATGAGCCTCGAAAGATGGGATGTCAGATATCACGAGGGAATTAGGAGTTTTGTGGATTTTGTGAAGGCTAATTGTGGAGACACTACACTTCATTATTGCCCGTGTAAAGAATGTAAGTGTTTCAGCGATCGATTTCGATTTCCCATTGATAAAGTGCAGAGGCACCTGAGTAAATACGGGTTTTGGGATAAGTACACTTGTTGGATTTATCACGGTGAAACATCGGTAGCGGGTCCGCATGATCATGGACAATTTGGTGAGAGGGCCAGTCCACGCTATGATTATGGAGATTTTGCTGAGAGGGGCAGTTCATCCTATGATCCAACATCGATGTTAATCAATGATATGTTTCCTCATGAGAGCGGTGTATTTGCTGATGAAGCACCAAATGTCCCTCCCGTCGTTGAGGGTTTCCCCCATATCGAGCCAGTCGAACCATTACCTGGAGGTCATGCCAACACAAGCGGTATGGACAAGTACAACAACCTGATTGCATTGCAACAGACTCCGTTGTACGACGGTTGTAGTAAGACTGTTCTTGAAAGTCTGATGGGAGTGATGCAGCTAAAAATGGAGAACAAAATGTCTGTCAAAGCTGTTGATTCTTGGTTGAAGTGGACTGCTTCGCTACTGCCACCCGGTCATCGTCTTCCTACCACTCATCATAAGGTGCGACATATCCTGAAAGATCTTGGGCTTTCCTACATCAAAATCCATGCATGCAGATATGATTGTATTCTCTTCTGGGGAAAAGATCTCGAAGACCTTGAAGCCTGCCCGGTATGTTTTACAGAAAGGTATAAGTTGACTCCTGCAGGCAACAAGAAAGCTGTGAAGATACTTCGATATTTCCCGCTTATTGATAGGCTGGAGCGGTTGTTCATGTGTGCTTTCACGGCCGAGGCAATGAGATGGTGGGCTGAGAGGAACTTGCCTAACGATGACACCCTTATACACCCTTCCGACGGAGAGGCTTGGAAGCACATGGTCAGGGAGTTTGATCATTTTGCAGCAGAGGTCCGAAATGTTTGGCTAGGGCTCTCATCTGACGGATTCAACCCTTTTGGCAACATGAGTCTTCAATACAGTATATGGCCAGTTATTTTGGTACCGTACAACCTTCCACCATGGATGTGCATGAAGAAGGAATACAATATGCTCACTCTGTTAATTCCGGGCCCGGGTTATCCAGGAAAGTGTCTCGATGTGTATTTGAGGCCTTTGATTGAGGAGCTTAAGTACCTGAGTGAGTGTGGCCACCCCACTTACGATAGGTTCAAAAAGGAGATGTTCCAGATGCATGCCATGCTTGTTGGCACCATCAGTGATTTTCCTGCCCGCGGTATGTTGTCGGGCAACGTTACCAGGGGTTACAGGGCTTGTTCAGAGTGCATGACGGTTGATTGTTGCAGTCCTCATTGCAGTAAAATTGTCTCGATGCGTCACCGTTGTTGGCTTCCATATGATCACCCATTTAGGCAGGATCCAGACGCGTTTGATGGGACTGTTGAAACTGGTGTGGCACCCAGGCGATGGACAGGGGACGAAATTTTGGAAGTGTTGAATGAATACGATTTTGGCCAGCTGAGCAATCATCCTGACATAGTGGCGTCAATTCCAGACAAGCCCGAAAGGTATAAGTTTTGGACACACAAGAGCATATTCTGGGAACTCTCCTACTGGCCCAGGTTGCTTATCAGACATTACCTAGATGTCATGCACATAGAGAAGAATGTGTGTGAAAGTGTGGTGGGCACAGTTCTTAACTTGGAGGGGAAAACAAAAGACATCCCTAAGGCACGCATTGATCTTAAAGCAATGGGTGTGCGGAAACATTTGTGGTTAAGAGATGGTAAGAGAAAAATGCCGCAAGCTCCGTACACCGTAAAGCCGAAGCATAAGCATGAAATTTTTCGGTGGCTGAGTAATGTCAGGTATATATTCTTATGGCTATGTATGAATTTGTCCTTAAATTTTTAGCGGAGTATATATGGTTATATGCGAGAAATATAATTGGTCCATATATATGGCTTCATCTATATATATATGCAGGTATCCTTATGGCTATGCAGGAAATATAAGCAGGTGTGTTAACTTCCGGGACAATAAGATGTACGGATTAAAGAGTCATGACTGCCATGTACTGCTTCAACGCCTTTTCCCTATTTTCATTCGAGGGTACATGCCCAAAGAGGTGGTGGAGCCGTTGGTGGCCTTGTCAAGATTCTTTCAGAAGTTATGCACCAGGGAAGTTAAAAAAGTAGACCTGAGGGAGATGCAAGATGACATCATTTTTATCATGTGCAAGCTTGAGAGGATATTTCCCCCAAATTTTTTCGACATAATGCCGCACCTGATGATCCATCTTCCCGAACAATTGTTGCTTACCGGTCCCGTACACTACACTTGGATGTATCCCATGGAAAGGTACAAATGATTCATAAATTTGGTTTGCCTATGGTTTTTATATGTAATGACTTCTGGTTAAGTAACAAGTGCATGTTAACTTGTAGACAATTGGGAGCCTACAAGGACTATGTGAAGAATAAATATGCACCTGAAGGGTGTATCGCTGAAGCATATCTTGCGCACGAGTGTGTAACGTACACCAAAGTCTACCTCGAAAATGTAGAGGACCCCCAACAACATATGCCGATAGATGAACCCCAGTTCAACCTTTCTATCATCTCCAGTGACGTGGTAGTACAGGGAAGCTTGCCAAAGTCGTACAAGTTGGATGGAAATGAGGTAGCCATTGCCCACTGGTCGGTACTGATTAACTGTCAAGAAGTACAATATTAGAAAAACTATCATCTTCACTGCCCTGCTATTGCCGGAAATGATGATTACCACAACAAGACGTTTGCAAACTACTTTGGTCAATGGGTAAGTATATGTGTATATGTCTATTTTTATATATATATATATATATATATCCTTACATAGCATGTATGTATGTACGTGCTTTTGTGGTTTCAAGATGACATAATTTCTTCTGTACGTATTAATATATGGACGTTTTCAGATGAACCATGTAGCAGATGATGGTTGCCCAGAGTGGTCAAACGAATTGAGGGTCCTGGCGATGGAACCGATTGCTTCAAAAGTTTACTCGATGTGTCAGGTCAATGGCGTGAAATTTATATGTGAAAATCAAGACGACCGACTGAAAACACAGAATTGTGGGGTGATGGTCCATGGTGGGCAGGATGGCGTTGACTATTACGGTGTCCTTCATTCAGTTGTTGAACTAATTTATGGGAACCGCATGAAAGTGCACTTGTTCAAGTGTAGATGGTTTGATACTAGCCCGGAGAACACAAGGACCGATCAGTACGGAACATTTTCGGTGAATACTGCTACTACCTGGTATGAAGATGACCCTTTCGTTCTTGCCTCATCAGTAAAACAAGTGTTTTACCTGGACGATCTTCTTAACAAAGTCCCGTGGAAGGTGGTTAACCATGTTGCTCATAGAAACATATACAGTGCTGCCACACTTGGTGATACCGCAGATGATGAGGAAGTTACTGCATACCAAGAGCCGAACGCTTTTGACATTCCGGAATCATCTACGATTCGCCTTAATAATGTGAGATCTGGGAGTGTGGTTCGAATTACTGGAGCAGAACTTCTCGATGTTAATCCATATGAAGTTGACGCTGATTCAGATGACGAGGAGCGGCACATATTGCCAGAGGTTACCTATGAAACCGAGTCAGACTCAAGTGATGAAGATGATTACGATTATCATCCTTAGTACGTTGGAAATTGTAGTCGGAAATTGTAGTCGGAAATCGTACGTAGTCGGAAAATGTAGCTAGTCTAAATTGTAGACGGAAATTGTAGTCGTTAATCGTACGTAGATGGAATTTGATAATCGAAAATGTAGTCGGAAAATGTAGTCGTTAATCGTACGTATACGGAAATTGATAATCGAAATTTTAGTCGGAAAATGTAGCCGGAAATCGTAGACGGAAAATGTTGTCGGATATTCTTCGGGAAATAATGACATTACCAACGAGTTGAAGTCGTTGGTAATGACATTACCAACGAGTTATAAGCAACTCGTTGGTAATGACATTACCCACGAGTTAACTCGTCGTGGTAATGTCATTACCAACGAGTTGCTTATAACTCGTTGGTAATGTCATTACCAACGAGTTGAAGTCGTTGGTAATGACATTACCAACGAGTTATAAGCAACTCGCCGGTAATGTTTTCTGGTTTTCCCCATATCGAGCCCGAGCCTTTCATTTCTCCTCCTCTCCCTCTCCTCCTCCTCTCCCTCTCCTCTCCCTCTCCTCTCCCTCTCCTCCTCCCAAATCGGTCCGGTGAGTGTATGTGCTCCTCCTCCTCCTCTCCCACTCCTCCTCCTTATCCTCTACTCCTCCTCTCCCTCTCCTCCTCTCCACCGATCCCCTCTCCTCTCCTCCTCCGAAAATCTCCTCCTCCCCTCCTCCCCTCCTCTCCTCCCCTCACCATTGTAGGTGGAAATTCATGGCAGGTCCGATCCTCTCTCTCTCCCTCTCTCTCTCTCTCTCTCAATTTTTAATTATTTTTTTGCATGTGTATGTGTATGTGTATGTGTATGTGTATGTGTATGTGTATGTGTATGTGTATGTGTATGTGCATGTGTATGTGTATGTGTATGTGTAAATTAATTAGGGTGCTAAGTTGGAAATTAGGGTGATAAGTTCTAAATTAGCATGTATGTATATATGTGATGTATATATATATTTAGGTATGTGAATATGAAGTGATGTATATATATATGTGAAAATTATGTATAAATGTGGTTTGGATGAATATGTGATGTATATATATGTGGAAATTAAACCTAATTAAGATGCATGATATATATATGTGTGAAAAATGTGGAAAATTAATTAGGGTTTGTGATTTGGATGAATATGTGATGGATAAATTTAATTAAGATGCATGATGTATATATATATACACATCGAATATGTATAGTCGTTAATTTAGGTGATATAGTTGTTAATTAATCGTATAAATGAAGGTGGAAATCGGGATCGGGACGGTTTAGAACCAGAACGGTTTTAAACCGGAACGGTTTGGAACCGGAACGGTTTGGAACCGGAACGGAAATTGTAACCGGAACCTTTATGTTACAAACATTTCCAGTTACAAACCGTTCCGGTTCTGATTTGTTATAGAACCGAAACGGTTTGGAACCGGAACGGTTTGAAACCGGAACTGTTTGTAACCGGAACCGTTTGTAACATAACGGTTCCGGTTACAAACAGTTCCGGTTTCAAACCGTTCCGGTTCCAAACCGTTCCGGTTCCGATTTGTTATAGAACCGAAACGGTTTGGAACCGGAACGGTTTGAAACCGGAACTGTTTGTAACCGGAACCGTTTGTATTCAAACGGTTCCGGTTACAAACAGTTCCGGTTTCAAACGGTTCCGGTTCCGATTTGTAATTGAACCGAAACGGTTTGGAACCGGAACTTATTGTAACTGGAACCGTTATGTTACAAACGGTTCCGGTTCCAAACAGTTCCGGTTTCAAACGGTTCCGGTTCCAAACCGTTCCGGTTCCGATTTGTTATAGAACCGAAATGGTTTGGAACCGGAACGGTTTGGAACCGGAACTGTTTGTAACCGGAACCGTTATGTTACAAACGGTTCCGGTTACAAACAGTTCCGGTTTCAAACCGTTCCGGTTCCACACCGTTCCGGTTCCGATTTGTTATTGAACCGAAACGGTTTGGAACCGGAACTTATTGTAACTGGAACCGTTATGTTACAAACGGTTCCGGTTCCAAACAGTTCCGGTTTCAAACGGTTCCGGTTCCAAACCGTTCCGGTTCCGATTTGTTATAGAACCGAAACGGTTTGGAACCGGAACGGTTTGGAACCGGAACTGTTTGTAACCGGAACCGTTATGTTACAAACGGTTCCGGTTACAAACAGTTCCGGTTTCAAACGGTTCCGGTTCCACACCGTTCCGGTTCCGATTTGTTATTGAACCGAATCCATGACTATTACGATGTCCAGGAGGTTTTGCGGCTAATTGGCTTCGGAGAGGTTCCCGAAATAGTGGAGGGAACAGTAGTCAAGCTTCCTCCTCGCCCGCAGTTAGCAACACGCCCAGTGGGCCAATGATGACTGCTCGCACGAGAGCCTTGCTAGAGGCGCGAGCTGAGGAGGAAGCTGCACGATCAAGAGCCGTGGAACCGGAATTCGAGGCTCGAGCCTCAGTCTCTAGACGCTCAATCAGCAGACGTCCCTCCGGTGGCAGAGCCTCAGACGAGCGACAGTCAACGGGGGCATCAGAAACTCCCTCAATCCGAATGCCCCATATTCGGATGGTGCCTACTCCCGTTTCACGGGAATCATCTGAGGCACATGGTGGTGCTGGCGCCTCATCGTCCAGGCCTCGTCTATCTCCGCCGTCCGGTCTCTTCCTACCCGACGAGATTCCTGTCATCCCTGAATTCGATGATAGGGGGATGCCTGTTTATATTGAAGGACGGCCGGATTTCCTGACCGTGGAGGAAGCGTATAACTTCCTCCCGTTCGACCCCGTGTATCTTTGGAGTGTGAGGTGCACCAACCAACAAACGGACGATGCAGGTAAATTTTATTTAACATCAGATTGATTAATTAATTATTACTTAAGACTTGCGATTGGTTCAATTAATGATATCAATTTGTTGACATTGTTTTATTAGGCAATTTCGTTAATGGGACTGGAAAACGGAAAGGGGCTAGAGGCACCTGCACCGGGAAGAGACTTGAGCAGGCCACCGGCGGAAGGAAAACGCCCATAAGGGCCAATGAGGATGGCGAGGTGATCGAGGCATTCGACACCACGCGCAAATATGTCAGCATGGCCGGTGAGATCGTGCGGGACAAGGTCCCAATGCTTTGGCCAGATTGGGAATCTGTGCCTATCTACGTGAAGATGCAAGTGCATAATGCACTCAGTGTGAGTAAAATCGTATTTTCATTACGTAAATTTTACATTTATTAATTAAGTCCACTTAAATATATAATTTTACCTTTTATATATTCATATTGCAGGTGTGGTTTGACGTGGATGAAGTTCTTATTCACACGTGGGTAGAGCGTCAACTACATAATCGGTGATGTGCTTCGACTTATTTGAATATATATCGAGTTAGATTTTTGTTTATCAACTGTTTTAATATCTCTAACTTTTTTTCCTTGTTTTAATATAGGTATAAAGAGTGGAAGAACGAGCTTTCTTCCCATTACACTGTATACAAGGAGCTAGGCCGAGGTTCTACCCCTAGCGAATTCCGGTTTAGGGAGTACGAGTGGCTGTGGCTGATAGCCCACTTCGAGCACCCCAAAGCTCAGGTATGCATCCTTAATATATCTTACAAGCCTAATGTATCGTATCAGATTGAAATAGTGTGAGATCTAATTTTTTTCCATATGTTTATCAAACAAGGCGATTTCGAAGACGAACCGGGCGAATAGATTGAAAAACACCAGGGCCCATCATGCAGGTTCACTCAACTACATGGGTTGGTCGACTAAGGCGCAGCAACAACAAGAAGTGAACCCCTTGGTGTATATTCATCAGAAGTTCTATCCGCAGTGCCCTGACGAAGCGGTAAGTCTTTCGCCTCTCCATGTGTTAATAAAACTATTTTTCGATATTATTAGATGTTGTTAGTTAATACGTTGTTCATTTTCGCTTTTCAATTAGGCGAGAGTGGAGGAGGCGACCGCAGAAGTGACCATGAGTATAGCTCGGACTAACCATCCTGATTGCTCCGAGGAAGAAGTAACCCAGTATGCCTCTCAGATCGATCCGCTTGATCCCCCGATAGCGGCTCAGATCATGGCAAAAGCGTGCGGGACTGGAAAGAATACCTACTACTGTAGGGGAATGGGCTCGGCGGGCGAAGGAGTATTGAAAACCACTTCACAATACTCTACCGGGTCAAGAAGTTCAACTTCTAGTCGTAACCTCGCGGCGGAGCTTCATAGGACGCAGAGGGAGTTGGAGGAGCAAAAGAGGCAGATGGCCGAGTACCAAATGCAGCAGACACAGGTGCAGGCTCAGATGTACACATGGATGCGGACGATGTACGAGGCTCAGACTACCGGACAACCCTTCCCCACACCTCCCCCGGTCCCTCATATCCCTACCTATCCACCACCACCACCGCACCAGTCAACGCCAGAGCAAGACCAAGCTAGCCACCGAAATTCAAATGAGTACATGGATTACTTCAACCCTGATGACCCGCAAGTTCCTGGACCTCACCTGTAGTTGTAGTTAATTTTTTTATCGTCGTTGCTATTTGTACTGTACGTTGGACATTTATGTGTACTGTTGAACTTGTATGATTGTACGGTTTATGTCTTTCAATGCAGGTTCTGGAATTGGGCCCAATCCAGAACCGCGTTTTTTTTTCAAAATTTTTTCAGACATTGCCGGCGACATGGACCTCAGTCGCCGGCAATGTCACAAATTCCGGCCACGGCGGCGGAACCATTGCCGGCGACGGCATCGCCGGTAATGTCGGAGACATCACCGGCGACTTGAGTCGCCGGTAATGTCTTGACATTGCCGGCGACTCAAGTCGCCGGTGATGTCTCCGACATTACCGGCGACGCCGTTTCCCGTCGCCGGCAATGTTAACACCGGCGGGAGATTTCCGGCGACGTCATTGCCGGCGACTCGTCGCCGGGAATGACATTTCCGGCGAAAAAAAAAGACAAGGCCGGCGACCTCCCGTCGCCGGTAATGTCTCCTTTTCTTGTAGTGGTGGTTGTAATTATAGAAAATATTATTTTCTTTCTTTAAACTAAAATATCGAGAAACTGTTGTAATTGCTCTCAGAGGACATATTTTACTTATACTATTTTAATTATACTCAAAGAAATGAAGTATGTCTTAAGTCGTGGATTCGAGTTACAAGGAGAAGAATGAAATTCTTTGTTTGTTTTTTTTTTAAATAAAAAATCTTGAAACCTTTGATATAATAAAGGAAAAAAAAAGAGGATGTTTATTCAATAAGTTCTAGAAAGTTGCACAAATAACCTGGCTTAATATGTCTCTTATACAAAGTTGTCGCACCCTATGCTATTTGGTGCATGTTTGAATGTATAAGTCTTAGAAGTAGTTTGTATTCAAGATGTTTTGTTTGTATTCATTTTAACACGATGTTTAGGTTTAATGTTCATTTTTTAGAATATATATTTTGTCAATAAACACTTCAGACTGTTGCGCTTGAAACTACCGCAACACCTTTTTTGAAATAAAAATTCCGTAAGTATTTATAGTTTCCATCTTACGAACTAAATTAAAAAAATCCTTATCGTCGGGCATAAATTAGAAAAACTCATCCAAGACCGTTGGAAAAAAAACATTATCTCCTTAAAATCGTGGCTTAACCCACGCGCAATTAAATCTCCCACAATTTAAATTTAAAAACCCCCAAAAAATCTCCTCCAATCCCTGCCCCACACGTACTCCGAACCATGCCCGTTTCCGGTAATTCACCCCCGAACCCAATACATCTCTACTATCTTCACCGCCACGTTGCTACGTACAAGATTCAAATTTCCCAATATGGCCCCATCCCCCGTCAATTTAAAAAACTAACCCGAACCCGGATTCTTTCAGCCGACCCGTTTTTTCTCTGGTTTGTGTTTTTAAAACGCGAAGGGTGTGTGTGTGAGAAAGAAAAAGTTAGCTAGAGCTCCAAGTGAAGTCTGCTCTCTACTCCAAGTCACACTAGTACTGTTGTCTTTGTCTCCCTTCAACTCCACCCTAAATAGACAAGAAAAACAAACACTAAAGGAAGAAGAAGAAGAAGAAGCGTCACTCTTCCAATTTCAAATCTCTCCCCCACAACAAACAAGCGCTGCTTCTTCTTCTTCCGGGAAAGGTCGAGGTCAGTTCCGTCATTTTGCAAGAGAGAGACAGAAATGAGCACTCCGGTGAGGAAGCCGAACAAATCCACGGCGGATCTGCTGACCTGGTCCGAGACGCCGGTCTCGGCGGACTCTCCAGCTCGGCCTCCCTCCGCCGTTAGACCTCACCAGGTTTCGCGATTCATGAACTTTCTTAAATTTAACTAATAGAGGAATAATTTTGATTATTATTTTTTTTAAATTTGTTGAGATTGGGATTTTATTGCAGCCGTCAGATGGGATCAGAAAGGTGGTGTTTGGTGGTCAGGTGACGGACGAGGAGGTTGAAAGCTTAAACAAACGGTCAGATCTGCTTCGTCTTCTCCGCCACATTTTGGCTTTCTATATTTTTTTAAAAAAAAAATTTAATTTTTTTCAGAGTTTGATTCTTTTGTAGTGTGAAGTGGACTTATCAGTGGACCTGCAGTTTTGATTTTCTTGTTAAATTTTTGCTTGTTTTTGAAAATGAAGATAATAATATAGGGGGTTTGCTAATGTTCTTTTGGAAAAAGATTTAAATCTCTATTCTCCAATGGTCGCATTTTCCATGTTTAATGGTCTTTCAATTTTGGGCAAATAATATATTAGCTGAAGATCGAATTTTTATTATTGTTCTATGACTGATCTACGTATGGGCACATAAGTTTTTTCATGAAGAAATTTGATTTGGCAATGAGTGAGTTAGGTTTCAAATTTATGCTCTATAATGTGAGGAGTTGGGTTGTTTGTCAATTTTTGTTCTTAATTGAAAGAATTTATTTTTGTTGTTGTTTTGGTGGGGTGAATTAGAGTGGCCTTGAATGCACATAAATATAAACCTTAATTTTTATCTGTATCCTGAACAAAATATATTTATTTGACCGTTGAATATTTTTTTGTCAGTTAATGGTTTTAATTATTTTGCTTCCGTTCAGATTTTTGAAATCTCTCTTTTATTTATTTTTCAGATATGATGGAATACTTTTATAACCTTATTGAAGTTCTGAATATACTGGGAATATGGGATTATCATTTTGCAGATCAATTTCTGTGGATTGGTTTTGTTAGCTTTGTAGACTTGTAGTTAACACTGTTCATTTTGCAATGTCCAGAAAACCTTGTTCAGGGTATAAGATGAAGGAGATGACTGGGAGTGGCATTTTCGCAGGGGGTGCTGAAGATGAAGGAGCATTAGAACCCAGCAGTGCTAACCCAACCCCGAATACTAAAACCGGAATACGAATGTACCAGGTACAAATTTGCTAATTTTAAGATTATTTACTAAAATTGTAGATCATGTTAGAATAATAGAATGCATATGTTATAATGTTGTGGCACAAATTTATGTGCGTCTGTCATTTGATTGTATGAAATGTCAGCAAGCGGTAACTGGAATTAGTCATATCTCATTTGGTGAGGAAGAGGGTGTTACTCCCAAAAAGCCTACTACTATTGCTGAAGTTGCAAAGTTGCGGGAGCTGAGCGGCACTTTGGAAACGGAGGCAGAGGCAGAGGCGAGGCTGAAGAAGCAGCTCTCTAACTCCAAATTCAAGGAGCTTAGTGGGCATGACATATTTGCACCTCCTCCTGAAATTTTACCTAGGACAGTTACTGCTCCAAGACAATTGGAGTTGAAAGGAAGCATCGAAATAGGAGAACGTACTACACCCGTAATGGCACCTGTTAAGGTATCTAATGTGCATGAATTGTGTGATTGCTTGTCAATAGAACATAATATTCTGAATTGAATGTTTACCCATGCCATTTTTCAAAGTATCTAACTGGTTTTGATTTTGGTTTCTGGTTGTAGTCTGGTGGAGGTCTGACCACTATTATACCAGGTGAGGAACCTGTTTCCAAGACAGCGAAGAAGATTTATGACAAAAAGAAATATGAACTGTCAGGAAATGACATCTTCAAGGGTGATGTTCCTCCCTCCTCTGCTGAGAAACCATTGAGTGTGGCGAAACTGCGCGAGATGAGTGGAAGCAACATCTTTGCCGATGGGAAGGCAGAGGCTCGAGAATACTTGGGTGGCGTACGCAAACCTCCTGGTGGGGAGAGCAGCATTGCATTGGTTTAACTTGCTAGTTGGTCTAACTGGGTTACTTCATCACATGGTGTCTGGTTTTGTTCTTGGTATTTTCTTCTAGTGGTGGAGGGTGTGTTATTATATAATTTAACCTTTTCATTGTGGGTTTTCTCGGAGTCATGTTTTAGGTTATAATGGGAATCTGCTAGAGCTATGGACTATCTCTGCTAATTGGGTTGTGTATGTCCATATTTATGTCTTCTTTCAGTGCTTGTCTTAATGAAGTGCTTTGCCTGTTTCACCGGGTCTAATTTATTCTATCATTTGTTGAGCTCTTGATCATGAAACTTGCATTATTTGTGTTTCAATCTTCAACTGTGAAGGATAGCCTTCTTCCCCCCTGAACCCTGTAAATTGTTTTTTATTTTATTTTTTGATTTTGAAACGAGTCCTGAGCTCATTTGTAATATGAGTATTTCTTATTGTAATTTTAGTTTATTATTAGTGATTACTCAATTCACGGCCTTATTATAACACTGACCTTGTTAAAACATCGAGGGCATTTTCATTGTCAAAGATATAAGTTTAGGTAAAAGGTTGTGGATTTATGAGTATAAAGGGTTGACCGGTCAGATTATTGACAATAAGGGAGGTCACCAATGCTAGATTAGTATAAAACATCTTTGTTTACAGGAAGTTTAGAGGAAGAGTAATCGTGAGTTCGTGCAAGCGTGCATCACCCACATTATTTGAGATTCAAATCATTCTTGGAGTTGAAGAAACTCATAGAAAGAGAGTTGTTGTGTAGGCTGCAAAGAGTTGTTGTATAGGCTGTTTGATTGTTTTGTTGCAGGCTTGCAGCCTATGTAGGGAGGGGACAAAGGTCACAGCAGCAATGTCAGGACTCCGGAGAACACAGAGGCGCTCAGCCTGCTTGACTGTTTTGTTGCTTTAATTCTATGCTTCATGTGCAGGTAGAAAATGGAGATAAAACCCGAGTTGTTTACCTAAAAAATGCAAGCATTCGTTTTACCGCAGTGGGTAAAAGAAAACCTCGAGCTCTGGTGGCTTAGGACATCAATGCTTCAAAATTTTGTGAACGAATAAATGTAGACGACGTGACCTACTTGTTGAAGGCAAGAGTGGACGATGGGCATGTTGGCTGCTTATAATGCTCTTGCCGAAGACTGACCAATTCACAAGTAAGAAGAATATCCTCTAATGTTTTCAGCAAACTTAGGGCTTAACCATATGTACAAATTTAGGATATCACGTACCCTACATCTCTCTGTGCTCAATTCTTTAGCAAGCTTTGGTCCATGAGCAGTTACGAGGATTATCCCACATGTGAAGGCAACTAAAACGGATCGCTCTATAACTACGTTGCACGAAAATATTAGAATCTCCATCAATGTACTATGATTTAGAGGCACATTCTTCCCCCTTTCGTCTTAGGCCATCTTTGATGACATGAACAAAAAGTGATGGGCTTAGGGTTTGGGATGAAAATAATACTCATTGATATTCGTCGGATAATTTACACTAAAGTAGAACAATTAAAAGGAAAAACGTGGATACTTTGCTTTATTACTATATTTATTGCCATCTCTAAATTGGTCCCACCACATACTTTATAATAATATCAGCTAATATATATAAAGTTGTACTTGTATACCCATCTGATAAGAGTATTCGTCGGATAATTAACCCTAGAGTAGAACAATTACCACGAAAAAACGTTTATACTCTGCTACACTGTTATACTAATTACCGTCTTTAAATTGGTCATTTCAATTGAAGGTGATAAAAATTGCGTAAAATCTATTTTATTTTGTAATAATGTCAGTTAATATATATAATTGTATATCTAATATACAATTATAGTTATATAATTACATCACTTCACTTCTTTATTTAATATTTACACATCAAGCGCCTCGACGAATACTCCACTTCCTCCTCGAGATTTCTGAACATGAAGTTGCCCTTTTACTAAAGTTAGGCTTGAACTCAAAATTATACCTTTATCCAATTCCGGTAAAAAAGACTACTTGCCGAGAAAAATAAAGCATAGCACAGAGTGGGACAGAAAGGTAAAAAAACAAAATGGTAACAAACCAGAGCGCTATTCAAGGCGGTAAAATCTAGATGGTTAGTTACAGGTTACTCTGTTTACGAGGTAGATACTGATCACTAAGTTAAAAATTTGGTCTTTACCAACATAAACATAGAGAAATTACTACTTTGTTTAGTTAAAAAAAAAATCCCATAAACAGATCAAATGGAAATAGAAATGGACCAAAATGGTGGTAAGAGTATTACTGTAATAGCTCTTTTGGTTCCTAGTGAGACTCAGACCGTCTCTCTCTCTCCCTCTGCTTTTTTGTTCTGAGCAGAAGTACAAGTAGTGGCAACTCTTTCATTCATTTTAATGGTGTGTGTGCTGTGACAGAGTTGTACCTGAAAACAAAAACAGAGACGCCCTGAAAACCTTGTTGTTTTTTTATTCCTCTTATTGGCCTTTTTTGGTTTTTGGGTACAAAACCCAAATCCCATCTGATATCTCACATTGCTGAGCATTGTGTGTGTGTGTGTGAATCGTTAGTTTTTGGGTACAAAACCCAAATCCCATCTGATACCCTTTTCACAAACAAGAAAGAACCAAATCGTTAGTTTCCTGACGTGGGTTTTTGGATTCTTAATGTGGGTTGTCATAAATATGTGATCTTTCTCTGTTTTTTGGGTTTACGTAGATTGTTATATATTAGTGTCACATTGTTGTGGTGTTCTGTTCTTTGTTGTTGTTGTGCTTTGTGTGTTGTGTGTTGTATGATGATGATGAACATGAGGAGTGATAACAACTCCTCAAGAAATCCACAGCCTTTTTCAAGTTCAAATCTTTCTCAGCTTCTGCTTCATCAGCCTAGTCATCATCATCATCATCCTCACCATGTGAGTGGTGGTGGCTCTTCTTCTTCTTCTTCACTCATGAGCAGAGCTTCTCTGCACTCTGAGTTCTCTGCTTCAAGCTCATCACTCTCAAATGGGTTTTATTCCTCTGAGGACAGCTCTCCTTATTCTCTTGCAAACCCATTTGAGGAGGCCAAGTACCAGCCATTTAGTAGTAAGCATTATATGAACAATAATGGGTTGGCTGAGTCTCATTTCAATGAGATTTTGGGTGATGTTGATCTTGGGTTGGCTGAGAGTTTGTACAGAATGCAAATAAGGGATGAACATGAGGGTGGTGTTAAAGTGAGAGGATTTGAGAGAGACCCATTTGGTTTTGGGCTTAGTGGGGTTGGTGTTGGTGGTGGCGGTTTCTCAGGGGTTAATGTTCCTTGGAATGTTGAAAACTATGGACTGTCTGAGAACTCTAGGAGCAACAACATGTCTGAATTTGAGGCTTTTCAAACCTCTCATTTGGGTGTTGGGGGAGGTTTCAATGGTTTTATGGAGCCTGAGTTTCTTGGGTTGGGACCTGAATGTGTTTTTGGTGATGCAATTTTGAACCACATGCAGCAGCCTAGTGATTTGTGTGGTGGTCCTAGTGGTGGTGCTAAGAACCAATTGGGGTATATGTTACAGCAAAGAAGAGAACCTTTGGAAGAATTGTACCAGAGAAATATTCAAGTGGAGAACGCTTGTATGGCTAGGCCTTACCTTGATGATGATGAACTTGTTTATTCACAGCTATGTGGAATAGATGTTAATGGTGGAAAGGGTCCGATGTATCCAATGAGCTCCTCTCAGCTCCCCTCTTTCTCCGAGCTGTGTGTGGAAAGTGGTTCACATAATCATCCAGTGATAAAACAAAGGACTAAAGGAAACCCAAGTTGGAAAAGTTCAGGGCACTTTGAGTGTTTTGGTGGTCATGAGGATAGCCTAGTTGTACCAGGAAAGCATGAGAACAGTAAGAGTTGCAAGTCTTCAAAGGCTAACAAGAAGAACTCTAAGAAGGCAATGAAGACAGAAGGAGAGAAAAGCTCTAAGCAGCCTGAAGTACTTAATGGAGGAAGCAGTGAAAATGAATGTAGCCAGAGCAGTAATGACTCAATGAAGTCACTACTTAGTTTGGGTTCTTTGACTGAGGTGCAGGGATACATCTACTTCCTAGCCAAGGATCAGCATGGTTGCCGTTTTTTGCAGCGAATGCTCAACGAGGGAACTTGGCAAGATGTGCAGTTAATTTTTGATAGGATAATCATTCATGTACCTGAACTTATGATGGACCCATTTGGCAATTACCTTATGCAGAAGTTATTGGAAATGAGTAATGAAAAGCAAAGATTGGAGCTTGTACTCATGGTGACCAAAGAAGCAGGACAGCTTGTGAGAGTTTCCTTAAACACACATGGGTATATGCATTGCACACTACTTTATTTGTTGTTACTTAATCGTGATATGTATTATTATGGCGTTTTTCTTGTGGCTGGATGTAATATGTGTTTGCTTATTTTGCAGCACTCGCGTGGTCCAGAAGTTGATCGAAACTGTGAAAAATGGGAAGCAAGTATCAATAATCATGTTATCACTTCAATGCGGCTTTCTTGATCTTATTAAGGACCCAAATGGCAATCATGTTGTACAACGTTGCTTGGACTGCTTCAGCATTGAACAGAACAAGGTAAGCTTTTGTTGACTTGATTGTTCAGATATGGGAATTAAGGTGCAGTAGTTCATGCATCTTCTTTCTCATCTCTTTATGTGCTACAACTTTGTGCGTATGTATTTATGTGCTAAGACCTTGTGTGTATGTATCTGCTACAGTTGATGCTAGTCTTGAACATTCTTTAAGGATGAGTATTTCCAAATGCTTGTGTGTCAAGTAATTTTTTTTCCCTTACACAATGCATATGATTTGCAATATCTCTCTGAATCTCGACATGGTTTGCACATGCTTACGATGTTATCAGCAAGATAAATGAATATATTTCCCAGAATCCCAGTTGATACTTCTTATTTTGTTCATCTCACAAAATTAAATTCTGATTTTGGTGTTGCTGTTTTAGCTGACTCTTTAAAAAGTGCTGACTTAGGTCTGATGATTGTACTAGTGTTGGAGAGGGGAGAGGGTTTCAGTCCAACTGTCAACCCTGTTCAACAACCTATGGAGATAGCATTCTCAGGAATCATTGCATATGTTTTCATGTTTCATTGTTGACTAGTTTTAGTTCTTATGTAATTTCTTGTTCCTTCCTAATCATGTAGTCCTCTGTGAGTTTCTGTTGTTCTCGCTCACGTCGTTCTCACAAAGCTAATTGATTGTTGGTAGATTGAATACTCTGGATTTTCATGTACAGGTGTATTTCTCTAACAACAGTCATATGTACTTATATATCTCCTTATAAATTATCAACTATCAAGCTGGTAAATGTTGAGACAGGTTTAAGATCATTACTAATTCGGGATGAACTTAGCTGAGACAAAACTACTGAAGTCTGATCTAATATTCTAAACTTCTAATGCTTGAATGCAGATTCTGTAGTAGTACCTAATTTAATGTGTTTTTAAAATGAATCTGAACTTCCATTTGTTTATTAATTGTTTCTGGCAGTTTATATTTGATGCTGCTGCAAGATTTTGTGTTGAAATTGCAACTCAGCGCCATGGATGCTGTGTGCTACAAAAATGCATTGCGCATGCCAGTGGGAAACATCGAGATAAGCTCTTAAATGAAGTTTCCAGGAATGGCCTTCTCCTGTCCCAAGATCCTTATGGGTAATGATCTGGAACTTACCTTTATTTTCTTTGCTAGCATTAGTCCCTCATATGATGTGATTTTCTAAACTATTTGCATGTATATTTTCTTGGTTTCTTGAGGAACTGAGGAAGTAAAAGTTTTGTTTGCCAGAAATTTCTGTAGTGTAGGAAGGACATAAGCTTATATACATGTTACATTATCACTTTGACAACACCTTCTATTGTTTCCTGACTGGTGACATGATTCTTTTATTCTGTGAGACAATACATCTCTTTCTTTGACTGATAAATGCTTTTATTCCACAGAAACTATGTAATTCAGTATATCATAGAGCTGAAGATCCCATCTGTAATGGCCAGATTGATCTCTCAGTTGAAGGGACACTTTGTACTCCTCTCGATGCAGAAATGCAGCAGTCATGTGGTTGAGAAATGCCTGAAGCACTATGAAGAGAGCCGAGCAAAAATCATCCGCGAATTGCTCTCATTTTCTCACTTTGAACTGCTGTTGCAAGACCCTTATGCAAACTATGTGGTTCAATCTGCTCTTTCAGTTACCAAGGTTCAATGACCGACATCTCTCAAAGCTTTTAATTTGGCCCTATTCTCAAATGTCCTAATGTTTTTGCTTCATTTTCAGGGCCATCTGCACGCTGCACTGGTTCAAGCGGTCAAGCCTCATACAATCTTACGCCACAGCCCATACTGCAAGAGGATTTTCACAAAGGACCTCCTGAAGAAGTGATGTGTTTGAGCAGAAATAAGAAAGTGTTGTTCTCTATGTTTATTACTAATAACTCTGTCTTTAGTTAAGATATGAGTATGTCTGTTCAAATGTCTTGTGATGCCCATCCCCAGGTGAAAGCATGCAAATTTTGGCTTTCAGGAAAGCACAAAGAAGTATCTGAAGGAGATACAAACTGAGTTTTTGCTTCCAGTTACTAGCTTGTAATTTTGTTACATCCTTTTGTTGTTAATGTCTTGATTTTAATCTCAAATTTTGATGTATGGAGATATTCCACCACCAGAGTTGCGGACAACTGATTTGCTGCTGTATATGTGATGCCTGGATTTGTTTTGAAGGTGAGGGAGTTAATATAGGCACCAGTTCTTGACTTGTTGTGTGTTATTATATACTTTCATTTTCTGTTCTCTTGTGAGAAGATGTTATATTTAGTGTACATAACAAGCAGGAGATGATATTGCATACCAAAATGATGGTTAAATTCTTGAGCTTGAGCTGCAAGAAAGATGCAGTGAAGTAATGTAAACACAATGCTCTTCAGATGCAACAGAAAAATGATATCTTCCAAGTTCACAGAAGGCAACTGCTTATTTCATGTACGAATATATGTATCCGCAGATAGTTTACTCAAAAGAGGTATAATAACCTCAAAACACAACATAATAAGAAAACCATAGAAGAGAAAAACTGTAATGCATTCTCAACTGACCAAATTGGTTCAAGCACTCTCATGTCCAACCAGGGTCAGTAGCATTGATTCATAATCTCCACGAGTGTCTTTCTTAATGGCCTCCTCCAGAGTAACACTGTTCCTTTTGCGGTACTCTTCCTTTATAATCTTCATATCAACCTCAGCCCTTGTAGCAACAATTCTGGTGAGAGCTCCTTCATCAGTTCCTAGTTTGTTGACGGCCAGACGAAGACACTTCTCGAAATACTTCTCAGGGCGGACCAAGCACTTGATTGTGGACCGAAGGATTGCAAGGTACTCATCCTTGGGATCAGCTTTCAAATCCTGCATTACAGAAACACTCATCATATCCAGTCTACTAATGTATAAGGATGGTCGCCATTTTGGCCAACCAATTCATGATTACATTGGTACCAAGTACACTATTTGAGCTGATAACTGAATCAAGTAGGCAGCAGCAGAAGAAATATGATAATATGTGGCCGAGAATAGTTTTAGAACAGTCTTACATACCTTATTGATATCATTCCCAAACTCATTTTTGTAGTGATTCACAGTTGCATTGATCTGTGCTTTGCTACGTGTAGCCAAAATCCTGATGATCTCCTCATGATTGTATTCTTTGTCAGAGATCTTTTCATGGAGTAGCTTAGCCTCTGCTTTCGCCAGAGTTATGCTCACCTCATCTCCCTCATACCTATATGAGCTAACAAGAGGCACCAAAAGCTGAAACAGGCACATATAGTCAGAAAGTATTAAAAAAATTGGTGTAGAAAAGTAACAGTCCACAGATGTATAATTTTGAATGATGATTTCAAATTAAATTGCCTACCAAGGCAGCAAAAATACACATGGTTACAAAAACAAAGGCAGGGAACATTAGTGAAAGCATTCCTGCTAGGAAGTTTAGATATTAGTCAAGGCTAGGTTAATTCTGTTCCGCTACAAGTTGCTTCAAATAATTCAGTCACAACTCACAAGTCGAACGAACCTCACATTCTAGTAATATAAATTAAAATGCTTATGAGGCAGCAAGTCAAGCACAGACGGCTACATGAAAAACATGGAAAAGAAAGGCTGAAACATTAATGAATGTGCGCGTTCCTGCTAAAAACTCTGGTTATTGCTCAAGGCTGGATTAATTATGTCCCATCTTGCTACTGATAATTCAATCACAACTCGAAAGGTTCTTATATTCTAATAATATATACTTTCTTGGAATATACTGACGGCATTCACACAAACTGAAAAGTTAAAGCCAGCCAATGCTTCAAATAGTAAAAGTGCATTGTTTTCTGTTGTCAAGAAACAGAAATGCAACTTCAACTCAAGTCTCAGTAATTAGATAATGATCTATATTTCTTGATAGGCTGAAAGAGCATACTCAAGAAGATGTACCTTGCGGAAGTCTCCAGTTGTGTGATGTGCAACATCCTCTTCGAGGGACTTTTTGTAGCGAGAGTGATACACTTGCCTTGCCAAAAGTAGGTCATTTGAAGACCTAGAGCAGGCTATTTCTGCAAGGACCTGATTGCTTGAAGTCCACCTCTTTGTCGCTTCATTAGCCAAAGTTGCATCGCGCTCAGCGGGTTCAAGTGTCCAAAGCACTACAATCCTCTGATTACATTAAATTGAATTAAGGAACACAAACATGTCAGCAATTTCAAACTTCAAGCAGCACATCCAATGATCAAGAAATCAAAGATGAAATAACGAGCTAGTGAATGTTCTCTCAAATAATGGTAAGAGTAAATGAGTGCACAACAGAAATTGACCTCAAAGTCATTTGTAAGTTCTCTGCCCAGTTCCTTAAGGAGATCTTCATTAGAAGTTTCCGCATATATTTTCCGGATTGCCTTTCGCTGAGCAGCATTTCTATGCCCCAAGATGGATATGATCACGTCCTCATTGGTTCCCCATCCTTCAGTAATCAATTGATCAAAATTTCAAAGGTTAACAAAATATGAGATTACCAGATATGTATCACAAAAATGGACCAGATTTTCTGGTCAAGTCAAATCAAGTCATACAGACAAAATTTCTTGAGAAAGTTCATGTTATATGTTACTACAAACATTTTAACCCAATATTCTTGATCCTCAGAAGAGTAGATTGCATTATGTCTGTCCCTTTAGTTGACTAAAAGGTAAAATGTTGCACTAACACTTTTAAGCTGTTCCTAATCATTTCAGAACACAGATCACTTGTTTAACTTACAGAACATTACAACTATGACAATATATTCTAGAATCCCAACACAAATATTTTGCTTGATTAGCTATGTTGCTTCACGATCTGATGATTCTGATCAATGACAATACATAAGAACGATCCGATCATTGACAACACATTATCACTGTCATGTTCATCACAAACAATCGGATCGCCTTGAGGGGTATTGTCAAAGCATTACATATACTGAACGATCTATATATAAGAAATATATTAGAAGAAAAAGAAGAAACCTTTGAAGGCTTTCTTGAGCTGCTCAGAGTCTTCGGCGGCAGAAGGAACTTGTGCTGGAACTACAAGGGTCGACATCGTTTGTCACCTTAAGTTTCTTTTCTTCTCTCTCTGTCTCTAAGAAAATCAAAGGCTATGTCTCTCTTTGTCTGTGCCTCTTTTTATAATCGAAATGCTTCGTTGGCCTTCCATTTGTGTAGTATCCTTATATAGAATTAGAACTCCCCATTGTGTAGTCATCGCCACGTCTAACTGAACAAAATTCGGTTTAATGGACTTTTCCGTTTTTTTTGGGCTTTCTGGTATTTTTTTTATAGGGAAAAGAGAAATAAATTTAATTACAGTAAAATTTTGATAATTTAATAATCGATTAATTAATAATTTTGTTAAAATAATATTTTTTATCGGATCTAATTTGGAGACTTGAGTATTAATTTAATACTCAATTAATTAATAATCTCGCTAAATTAATAAATTTTGTCAGTCCCCAAGTTATTAATTTATCAAGAGTTTACTGTACAATAAGAAGCCCGACCCCCCAAACCTTTAAGATCATACTGTAAAGCTGGAGAAGCAGCTCTTGGAACCGTTCCTTCTTAAATATGCAAATTTTTTTGCTTGTGACCTATGTTTACTGTGGCATCTGCTACAAAATTTGTATCCCTGTATATTTGCTGAAATTTGATGTTTTTAAAACTATTGGCAATGCTTTCAAAAAGAAAAAGAAGTATTGACAATGTTGTGGATATCTTAAATTGGTATCATGATGCGCTAGAGAGTAGCACAATCTCCATTTAGACACTTGATAACCTGTTGGGAGTCACCTTCAGCAATGATATTATCCAAATCTTTTCTTTCTGCTTGGAGCAGGGCTTCCTTGAGAGATAAATCTTCAACAAGAGAAATAGCGATTCTTCCAAAGTTCATAGATCTTACCACAAGAGGTTGTCCGCTGTTGTCTCAAATGATGAATCCTCATGTTGCCATACCATTGTCTCTATCCAGAACTGAGTCATCAAAGTTTAGTTTAATTAGGCCAGTAGGTGGTGGAAGCCATTTAATAGAGGCAGGAAGGGAGGCTGGTCCTTCAGGTCTTTGATTGTATTCCTTATACTGGTTCCAAATAGTTGCTGCACCAATTGTTACTGCATTCTAGTTAAATTCTTTGTTCCTGAAAATAAGGAGATTTCTGGCTCTCCAAATTTGCCAGCAAGTAACCAAATTTTTTTCCATGACTTCTTTTGCATTGGTTCCTCTAGAGACATCTCTCATCTGGTCAAAGAGATTTCTACCACTAGATGGAGAAAAACAGTCCAAATTTTTTCACACCATGTTGGTGATCCTGCAATCAACAAAATGGTGATCCAAAGTTTCCTCTTTGGTATTACAACAAGGGCAAATGTTAGAATTAATTATTTTAAATTTATGCAGTCTACTCCTTGTATTAAGTCTCTTCTGTAACAACCAAGCAAAGATTTTAACCTTGCTAGGAATACATAAGTTCCAGACCTTATTAATCAGGTCCTGGTTTCTTGCTTTTTCTTGATGCTTGCTTTGCAACCAAGATGCAGATTTAATAGAAAAATTTTCATCAGGGTTAGGACCCAAACAAACTGATCCTCACAGCTCCTAATCGGATTGGGATCCTAAGATATGATCAACCACCTCTTTGTCAAAGAACTTTTCAAGCTTTGTAATGTTCCAACTTTTGTCATATGAAATCCTTAATAGTATCACTCCAACAAATGTTAGGAGCAGAATCAGGTTTAACCTCCTTTTGAAGAGGGTGAGGTAAGGCCCAGTTGTGGTTCCAGAAGTTAATGTCCTCCCCATTTCCAACTATCCATCTCATTCCTTGAGTTAAAATCTTTCTGGCATCCAAAATTCATTTCCAAGCTTCAGAATAAGCAAATTTCTTTTTTGCATTAAGGAAATCTACTCTTCTTAAATATTTTTTTTCTTGTAATGTCCACTTACCAATTATCTGGTTTTGTTTGAATCTTCCACCCAAATTTTGCTAAAGAAGCTGTATTAAAATCAGAAGCAGATCTCACCCCAAGGCCTCCTAAGTTCTTAGGACTACAAACATACTTCCAACTGACAGGGCTAAACTTCGAGTCCTTTCGCCGAAAAAAATTTCTGGCATGTTTATCAGTTTCTTTGTAAAAAAAATTCAGGACACTTGAAGCAGAACATGATATGATTCTAGAGAGACTAGACTTAATCAAGACCAACCTACCTGCTCTAGAGAGTGAATCCCTCTTCCAACCTGCAAGTTTATTAGAGATTCTAGAGAGAAGTTCTTTGGAGTTAACAGAATCTCTCTAGGCTACAATATTATTAATTCCTAAGTATTTTCCAATAGTTGTCTTGTGTTGAATTCCTAGGATATCTGCAATGTCATTTTTTGTACCTATACTGACCCTGTTAGAAAATAAAATGGAGGACTTATGAAAATTTATCTTTTGGCCAAAGGCTAGAGACAACTCCTTTAGAATTTTTAGAGTATTCCTTGTTTCCTTAGGAGAAAGTTTACAGAAAATTAAACAGTCATCAATAAAGAACATGTTAGAAATTCTGTGACCTTTAGGAGATGACAGAAAACTCAAATGACTTTTAGAGTTAACTTCTTTCTTATTTAGATCTCTTATCAGAGATTCCATACACATGATAAGGTATAAGGGGAGATTGGGTCACCTTGTATAATTCCCCTAGAAGGGATAAATAATCTTTCAAGTTTTCCATTGATAATTATAGAAAAAGAAGTTGTAATAATGCAGTCAATGACAAGATTTATCCAGGTCTGGTTAAATCCAAACCTTTTCATACATTCTTTTATATAGTTCCAGCTTAGCAAATCATAAGCTTTTTTCAGGTCTATTTTAGTGGCCATAGACCCAATTCTTCCTTTCTGCTTCCTGAATTCATTAAAAATTTCATAAGCAATAATGATATTAACTTGTATGGATCTACCTGGTGCAAAAGCCCTAGGTTCACTGAAATACATTTATCTAATAGAGGTTTCAGTCTCATAACTAAAATTTTGGTCAAAAATTTATAAGAGACATTGCACAAGCTTATAGGCCTCAACTAGTTCACGAACTCAGGTTCTTCCACTTTGGAAAGAAGAGCAATATTGATGTAATTTAAAGATCTACATGAACTGTAGAATCATATCTTTAACAACAATACTTACCTCATTCTAATTATTCTGGTAGAAAAAAAATATGGATACTATCTAGTCTTGATGCTTTTAAAGCCCCAATTGATCTCACAACCTCTAGGATTTCTGCTTTAGAGATAGGCATGTTTAAATGACAATTTTGTTCTTTAGTTATGCAAGGATCAATCACCTGAAGAAAGTCTTCAAGTCTTTAATTAAGGGTTTTGACTTCCATTGGCTTGAAATCTTTTCTTGAAATCACCAACAATAGTAGAAATTATCTCCTCCTAGTTAGTCATCCAACTGCCATTTGAATCTTTCAGTTTAGTAATTCTATTTTTTCATCTTTTTAATAGTAGCTTGTGTATTTAGATAGTATTTAGTGTTACTGTCACCAAGAGTGAGCCAGTCGACCTTTGCCTTTTGAGCCCAAAAAATCTCCTCTTCTATATGAGCATCAACTAGTAATTTTTTAATATCTCTACTTCTTTCTTTTAAGCTAACTGAGCTAGGATTGTCCATCATCTGTTTCTGGATGATTTCACTCTCAACTTATAACTTTTCAACTTGGTAAACAAATCACCAAACACATTCTTGTTCCAATCTCTGACCTTATGCATAAAGCAATTTGTTACTGTACTCCAATTTTTCATGGGCTCACTATCAAATCTTTGGAACCAAGTATTCCCCACAAACTCTTTAAAACTAGGGTGCCTTTGTTACATGGCTTCAAATTTAAACGAATTGCTTTTCTTACTTCTTACCTTGTCTATAGTCAAATAAATTAGACTATGATTTGAACCATTTATAGGCATATTGATCACTTCCATTTCAAGGAAGCTATTAAAAACTTGCATTGTTAGTACAAAATCTATGAAGATTCTAAAAAATCAGTGTATTATCCTTGTGCTTTTTTACCATGTGTAAGGGACTCCCAGACTGGGAATAGAAACCACACTACAATTATTTAAGAAATTTTTTAACTCCATCATGTACTTAGTGAACACTTTATTTCCTCCCCACTTTTCTGTGAGATCAGTGATCATGTTAAAATTCCCTGCTATGAACCAAGCCTCATCATTTACAGGCCTAAACTTTTTTATTTCATTCCAAAGATCTTTATGGTTTTTCTTTTAGGGAAATGCATAAACAAAAGTAAAGAAAACACTCTTATCAATTTTTGAGTTCTTAATGCAGCAATGAATAAATTGGTCATGGATAAAAACAACATTCATATCAATTGTTTTTGAATTCCATAGAAGAAAAATTCCACCACACTGGCCCAAAGAGGGAACCACCAATGCTTGGTCAAATTGGAACTTCGAAACAATGTTAAATTTGTTTTCTAGGCCAGCTTTGGTGTCTAGAATACACAGAACATTAAGGCTTAAAAGAGAAACATAAAAGTTGGCTTGTGACCTGAAGCCAGACCAAGAACTCCCCTGGCTATTCCATACAACTATTCTCATTTGCAAATCTTAAAAGTACCAACATTTTTCTTCATGGCATCACCCTGGTCCATCTCCCACTTAGCAATCATTTCCTTTGTCCTCTTCTTAGGACTCTTGTATCTTGAGCTAACATCCATAAGCTCATTTCTCAGTGAAGTCACTCACCAAGTCATTAGAACCTGGTGTCTTTTTCTTCATGGCATCACCCTGGTCCCAATCAGTGCTTCCTTGGTTGTCTTTGCATTTTTATTACCTCCAATAATGATTGATCCTCTACCACTCTTGCCACCTCTAGGAGCCTCCTTGTAAGACACTCCTTTTCTAGTATAGTTGTTGAAACGGCTCGGCATGCTTCTCACTCCAATTGGGGTTTTGCTAGCTCTATTGCCACCAGTATAAGTTTTTCCCCTCCAACCTCAGATGTCAACTGATGATTAGGGGAAACAGTGTAGGACCCCAACCCCAACCCTACTTCACTTCGAAGCCTTTATTTAAAAAGTTAGTTTCATTGTCTCAAGTTTTGTAGTTTCTTCCTGGATTTTTAGGGTAAAAGAGAAAGAGAGAGTCTTTAAAGAGGAAACCCAGTCCTACGTACGAAGTGATGGGGTAGACATGTCGACTCCCCTCCCCCCCCCACCTTGTTTAAATACAGAGGACTTCCAGTCTCGCCACAAGGCAGCTATGATGTTTGAGAAGCGCTCGCGTGGAAATTTGAGGGTTTTGATTCCATGATCAATTTTGTATAATAATAATAATAATAATAATAATAATAATAATGAAAACAGCACTCTAATTTGAGATTATATCGGTTTGTTTAATTTTGTTGCCTCAGTTTTTTGTCCCTTTATGGTGATGGGTATTTTTTTCTCACCGGAATGAAGAACAATTTTTAGCGACTAAACAATCAGGCTCATACCTGAGGTGAGGTGAAAGAGGTGGACGCCTTAGGCACCAAAATTGTGGAGGGCCCAATTTATTTATTTAGGTAGATATATAAATTGTTAGAAAAAAATATGCATATAAAGTTATGATGGTAACATTTAAGTAATTTTATGATGTATTTGAGGAAATAAGTTATGATCTGAAGATTGTTTTCTTTTCTTTTTTATTAGTATAGTTATGAACATCATTTTTCTTTTTATATAGAGTGTTAGAATATTGTTAATTTTATTTATTTATATATGTACTATGTCAGAACATCGATTTATATTGGTTTAGTTTATAAGTACTTGATTATAGGTTTGTATTAATTTGACTTATGATTAACATATCGAACGGAAATATTTGTGTATGTATGGTTTGAATTTGTTCTTGTAGATACGAGAACAATGTGAAACTATATTGGTTTGGATACTTATTTGAAATAATTTTATATACTTGTTATTTTTATTAGTATTTTTTTTAATAGAGGACATTATTTTTTATTCTTGCCTCAGGTCTCAAATTCTTTGATCCAGTCATGTAAACAACTGCTTCTAGTTACCACTTACGCAAAGCGATATTACCATAAGTATGGGTATGGAGATGTTCTCACGAGTGTCGAATTTGATCTATCGGGAGTCCTTCCTCATTTGTTCGAATTCTTTTCCTAGAAATACTTTCCACAACTCCAACTAGATATAGTAAGCGTACTTTCCAGGGTAGCCCTATTGTCACCGACTGGTGGCATGATTCTGACACATGATGCACCAAAATTGATAGAGCTTCTAGCTTCTGACAACGAGCCACTGAAGAATATCATAAGTACACCGTTTCCTTATGGTCTAAGAATTCTCAATGTTTTGTTTCTAATTCTAATTTGTATCATTTGTAGATTGTTGAAGTTGTAGAAAATATGGTTCACAGGAGCCCAACATGTCAAGACTTTATGCTTCAAAAGGGTAGCTTAATGCTCTTTCTACATCTCATCCCTATAAAAAGAAACATTGCACGGATCATGCATTGTCTTTATAGAGGCAAGCCTCTGGTGGATCAATTGAATGAAGCTTTTCCAATTCGAAAAAGATCGTTTGGTTCCAAAATGGATTTGTTTAAACTGAAGCTTGCTGGACCATATTGTATCTTATTCAAGGTGCACCTAGTACCCTACAGGTTGTTATTGATCAAGAATTTTGTCCACTTCTTATCCAGCTTATTGCGTGAGCTCTCTCTCTCTCTCTCTCTCTCTCTCTCTCTCTCTCTCTCTCTCTCTCTCTCTCTCTCTCTCTCTCTAAGTAGTAGCAATGCTTGACATCATCGCCATCACCCGTCCGCCTCGGCCTCTCCACATCCCACCACCATTGCCACCCTTGGCCTCGCTGTCTCTAGGGCTCGTAGCTTCTAAGCTTCGATATCCTCTCTCACGCAGTGAACTCACCGCCTTCCCACACCTCCGGTTCCCTCGAGTTTTCTGTTGCTCATGCTCGCTTCGGCCTTGGATCGCCACCCTAGTATCCATCGTTCACTGCCAAGATGTGCCGCACTCGTCACTGCTTTGCTCACCATACAATGCTACCTCTCTCTTCACTCCCTTTGTCTTTGTCTTGGCTTCATGCTCAGAAGGCGGCGATGGTGGCATCGGCTCTTCCCTCAAGCTGCCATCCTCACCTAGAGTTTTGCGTTTAAGCCTCGATGACTCTCCTGGTTCAAATAGATTGGATTTTGAATTGTTATTGATATTTTTACATCGTTTGGTTGGAAATTGCAGGATATCGTTAGAATTTTGACTTTGACTTTGAAGTCAGCTCATAATTGGTGTTTGTTGGAGATTAACTGGCTTGTGATGCCTGTCGAGGTTGGAGACTAGACCATGGCTAATGATGTCTCCCACTCCCCAGCTTGCCGTGAGCAGCTCTGCTCCAAGCCTTGTTACCGTGCCGCATGATGTCTCGAATCGCCATGCCTCTCTGCTCTCCATGCCTCTATGCTCTCAGCCCTTCCCGTCGACGCACACCGATGGATCAAGTTCTCAGGCTTCAAGTATTAAAATGAGCTAACTCATTTGGTGTTAATCTATGTACCCATTTGAATTTGAAATTTGATGTTGGATATGTTTGCTATGATTTATTTTGTGAGTTGTGCTTGTGTAGTTTTATTGGGATCTAAATTTGGGTGAGAAAGATTGAATCTTGTAGCATTTTCAGGAACCATTTATCTTCTTTTAATCACATTACAGATTCACCATGTTATTTGTTTTTTAAGTAATTACTTGTGCTTATTGTTGTACATTTGCTAGTTCTACGTACATAATTTATGAAAGCATTGTTACAGTACTTAATTTCAAAAGTGTTTGCATCATTTGCATGGTTTGAAATGAGCTTGGCTAAGTACGATATTGATTTGACACCTAGTTGAACTTCAAATGGTTGACACTCAGATGAACCTTATCTGACACTCAGATTAACTTCACCTGACACCTAGTTGAAGTTCATCTGACATTCAGATTAACCCAGGAACCTCAATTGATCCCAAATGAACTCGAGAACCTTAATTGACCCCAGATGAACTTAAACTGACACTTGGTAGAGAAAGTGAAACCCACACCCAGATAAATTAAAACTCATCTGACACTTAGATGAACATCAACTGACACCCAGTTGAAGTTCATCTAACACTCTAATAAACATCAATTGACCTCAGATGAACTTAAATTGAAACCTATTAGAGAAAATTCAACTCACACCCACATAAACTTTATCTGACACTCAGATAAACTTTAACTGTCACTTAGATGAACCTCATCTAACACTCAGATGAACTTCAACTGGCACCTAGATGAACCTAGTATAGAGATATTGTCGGTCAACGATCAATAGTCAAAGTCACCAGTCAACGGTCAGAGTCACCGGAATCTGGTTATCGGCCAGCGAAATCTGGTCGCTAGTCAAACGGTCAACGTCAATGGTCAATGACCAACATCGCCGGAGTCTAGTAAATGGTCAATGGAGAGGATGCGAAAGTAATGGCATGGAGTGATTCATACATTAAATTGAGAGTATATTTATCATATTAGGCTAGTTGGAATTATAATTTTGTTGTTGGGCTAGTGAGAATTAAAATTCTTATTTTAGTAAGTCTGGGCATCGGTCGGTTAGACCATGAAATTAGATAAACTGAACCGAACAGATTTTATTCGGGTCGGGTTTTGATGCAAAATATAGAGAGCCGAAGGGAAACCAAACCGACCAAATTCGGGTCAGTACTTCGGGGTTACGTTTTCACAATTTGGGTATTTCAAGTTGGGTTTTCTTGAACTAAGTTCGATGATTTGAACTTGAGTTTGACGATTTGAGTGAGGTGATTAGGGAAAGTTGATTGTGACGATGAAGGAGACTGAGAAATCAATGAAGAATGTGATTTTAATTGAGACCAAGAGAGAATAGAGAGTCGAGAGAGCAACTCGACGAGATTGAGAGAAATTAGAGTCGAGAGTCGACAGAGAGAGGCACCGAACAAATGAGGGTTAGAAAATTTTCCAATATATGTGTGAATAGATGAGGTAAGACCTATCTTAATAACATAGGCTTTCTAGTGTGGACAAATAGAATGATGACATGTAATACAATCGGTTTTCTCTGATCAGGTGTGTTGTGCTCACGTGAAACTGAAACGAACCAAACCAGTTTGACATTGGTTCAGTTCAATAAAAATCTGATGTATGAACTAGAAAAACCAACCCAAACCAGCCGGTTCTGATTTAGTACGGTCCGGTTTGCCGGTTTTCGGGTTTCTTGCTCAGGCCTATATTTTAGGGATAGTGAGAAAAATCCCTAAAAAAATAAGCTTGATACGGATTAAAGAGACTGGAAGTTGTCTCTGAAGATAGATGTCATGTATCCCCCAAATTTAGTCGTTATTTTCCCTCCGATTATTTCTAATTTAATATATAAAATCACATATGAGAAAGAGTCTCCTAGCATCGTCTTGGCATTAACCCACTTATCTAAGCAGGCCGAATAACCTAGTTCTCTTTCTCTCGAAGATAACCCTAGTTTTCTCGTAGTAGTACGTCTCGGTGTCTGTAATATCATATCACGACTACCAGCCACCATTCCACCATAGACCACTACTGATGCCATATTTAATTTGCTCGCTTTGATCTGGCTCTTAATGCTCTAGAAGTTAATTTAGGTTATCTCTACCTCGGCAGTCGCTCTATGTCCTTGAAGCAAATATGCTAACAAAGTAACACTTTCATGACACAGTTTCTCACTCATAAACCGTTTGATAAACAAGCCCTGATCCGTAAGTTTCAACACCTATAGAAGCTTTGTGGCCGTGTTAATGTGCATTTCATCGATCTATCTGCAACTTGAGGCGTCAGAGGTCTCTGATGGAGCTACTAGCGAGTCACTGACATTTCATTGCTGATCCAGGTATATATGTGATACCTACCTCTCCAAGTTATAGGACATTGTCAAAACTATTAGTACACCACATTGTATATGCCTAATTAAGCATGATTAATACTAAACATTGGCTTACATCTCATAAACTAACGGAAGGACTGATCAGAAAGGAACAACTTTGATGAATAGACCTTTCAAAATTGATCAAGTCTTGACAGAACACGCGTTCTTCAAACCTAACGGATTAGACAAGTACTGCAAATAAAGTAAGGAAGGTTAATCCCACATCAAACAATAAATGCTCAACCAATCTCCAACCGCCTATTTAAGGCCCTATTTATGGTGAAAGGAGATAACGTATCTTACGTTAGTACTTTGCTAACGCTATTACACTACTGATTCACTGATTTAAGCATCAGAGTATTGATGGCAGGCCGTCTCGATCTCTAACGCACTTTTTGAATTGCAGATTGATAGGTGAAGTACAGAGGAAAGAGAGATTTGTTAGAAGTGATCCTCACAATCATCTTACTATCCATTACCACCTTCCTTAACAGAAAACGGTTAAAGCAGTTGGCGTCGTTTTAGGTTTGGAAGTGCCAACTCCTACCTCACTTGGAGTGCGCTTGCCAGAACCCGCTTTCTTCCTCACAACATCATCTTACACTGGCCATCTAGCAAGAACTTCGGCGCTAGCTTCTCACTCCCTGTTGAAGGATTAAGGATTACAGCTTTCGTCAGCCGTTTCAATGGAGCGGTAGGATTGTTAGCGTTGGTTGGCCCAACCATCTTGGCATAGATGGCTCCTTGCAAAAAAGCATTCATCATACTCCTAGCTGCCTCCATCTTCTTCGTCGTGTTGGTAACATGAAACTTGACTAAACTCAACACGAAAACACGTCAGAAAGATGTACACAGTAATAGAGACAACATAAGAGCAAGAACAAGAGGCTTACATGGCAACTTTGACAGTCCGGTAGTGGTTATAACATCCCAATGTGTAGCCACCTAGACGTTGCGAAGTTCCTTCGCCTTCTGAAAGACAAAACAGATCATGTTTAGACGCCATTATTTGATATGCATCAACGGAAATTCCAATTGCCGTGAAACAACATATAGCCATTAAAGTGGGAACGTGGAACACACTAAGCAAAAGGAGACAAGTAGTAACAGCCAAACACACTTATGGGGTAAAATCTAGATGGGACACGGGGTTTCAACCAGTCCTCAAATGTAGGATTCCTCTCAAATTTCTAGCTCCCGCCTGCCATGAAAACTTGCTTCCGCTAGTCTGTGCTGAATGTGGGCATGCCCGTCAGCCATTGAAGCTATTTGTTCTCCTTCAAGGTAGCGGTACCTATGTCACCCACCCGGTAGGTGTAACCCATATGGTAGAACTCATAGAACTCCCCTAACGTAGGATATTCACATCCGGATAAATTAAAAATCTTGAACATAGCCACTAACACCTTACACATGATGGGAGAACACTGACCCAGTGTAATCCCCAGGCAGGAGAGAACGTATTAGAAGAAGGGTTGTAGCGGCAGACGGATCCCCATCCTTAATTGTATTTCAGCAACGCAGATATCTCCATCATGTAGACGAGTACACGACCACCGCAAACCTTGACGGAGAGGATACAACTTAACGTAGTCATGTATGTCATAGTTCGCCTTCACAGCTATCTCGATGGGCGACATGATGGACTTGGGTTCCTCAACATATTTTCCGTCAGACATCACCCACACGCTTGGATTACCAATTTAGACCTCCTAGGGAGGTGAGGGAGGACGAATCATTGTAACGACTATATGAGATGAGCCAGCTGTGTATTCACCCATTGGGACTATGCGCCTCCGTTTGCGTTCATGACCGTCAGGCTGACTCACTTACTCATCTATGCTATCGCTTGGCATGGTCAAGCTCAAAACAAATGCCTGCTGCAAAAGGATAAATCATCTGTCAGGCTCAAGGCACTCAATTCGAACCACCACCCAGACGATAGGTACCTAGCAGACTCAGGGATTGACGACACCCAACCATAATACCAGGCCCATGTGAAAGTAAACGCAATAAAGATTGACGAAATGTAGAGTAAAGAAACTTACAAACGGTAGTTGACGTGTGTCGAGCGAGTAAGGCAGACAACAGAAAGAGAGAGAAATCCAGCAGAGCTTCGAGAGTGAGAGAAGAAAATGTGAAAACTGATTTCACACTCCTCTACTATTTATAGGAAGCAAAGGATTTCACTGAATGCATCTTGATCATTCACGCCAACCGAGGTGAGCCGCAGGATCTTGCCATGTGCCCAATTATTTACCAGACGGAGAGACACCTTGGTTAACGAAGCGACACCACTATTACCCATCTCTTCACAATGACGTCAGCAATCATTTCGGAATTCAAAATTTGAAACCAAACTGGCACATGGCACACATGTAGCCACGCAATGAAAACATGACATGTGTAGGCCACGTCCAAAAGAAAAAAGAAAGAGGCTACAATTATCATTTATGCTAATTAACATTGTTAAACGATACTTGTACAGGTTGCGCATTGGACTAACAAATCTTCCGAAGAGAATCCCAGAGTTCCGTCCACTTTCAGTCATTTAGTATCTGAAGCGAATCCCAGAACTAACACTGATGGATTAATCTTCTGACGCAAATCACACCAGAGATTAATCTCATCCAATGGCTAAAGTGAATCCCACCATTAGACTAATGGAATATCTGAAGCGAATCCCAAAATTCTGTCCACTTTCATTCAGTTAGTATCTGAAGAAAATCTCAAAACTAACACTGACGAACTAATCTCCTGACGCAAATCACACCAGAGATTAATCTCATCCAAAAGGCTGAAGCGAATCCCACTATTGGACTAACGGAACATCTGAAGCGAATCCCAGAGTTCCGTCCACTTTTAGTCACTTAGTATCTGAAGCAAATTCCAGAACTAACACTGACGGATTAATCTTCTGATACAGATCACACTAGAGATTAATCTCATCCAATTGCTGAAGCGAATCCCACCATTGGACTAACGGAACATCCAAGGCGAATCCCAGAGTTCCGTCCACTTTCAGTCACTTAGTATCTAAAACGAATCTCAAAACTAACATTAACGGATTAATCTCCTGACGCAAATCACACCAGAGATTAATCTCATCCAATAGCTGAAGCGAATCCCACCATTGGACAAATGGATTAAAACTTCTGAAGCGAATCCCAGAGTTCTGTTCACTCTCAATCACTTAGTATCTAAAGTAAATCCCAAAACTAACACTGACAGATTAATCTCCTGACGCGAATCACAACAGAGATTAATCTCATCCAAAGGCTGAAGCGAACCCCACCACTGAACAAACGGAACAGAACTTCTGAAGCAAATCGCAGAATTCCGTTCACTCTCAGTCACTTAGTATTTGAAACAAATCCCAGAATTAATACTGACTGATTAATCTCTTGACGTAAATCACACCAGTGATTAATTCCATTCAATGGCTGATGTGAATCCCACCATTGGACAATCGTACCCAGACACTCGGGAACTCCAAGGCTAACACTAATCATTTGTTACTTTGCAGTTGGGGGACTATGGGGTTAGACAATTGAGACTTCATGCATTAATCAAGCTTAATTAGGCAATTGCAAACGCAACTCCCCAACCATGATTGCCATCTTAAGCTCGGGGACTCGGGGAACTTATTAGTACACCACACTGTACATGCCTAATTAAGCATAATTAACGATAAATATTGGCTTACACCTCATAAACTAACGGAATGACTGACCAGAAAGGAATAACTTTGATGAATAGACCTTTCGAAACTGATCAAGTCCTGACGGAACACGCGCCCTCCAAACCTAACGGATTAGACAAGTACTGCAGATAAAGTAAGGAAGGCTAATCCCACATCGAACAATAAATACTCAACCAACCTCCAACCGCCTATTTACGGCCCCATTTATGGCGGGAAGGAGGTAACACATCTCACGTTATTACTTTGCTAACGCTATTACACTCCTGATTCACTGACTTAAGCATTGGAGTATCGAAAGCAGGCAGCCCCGTCTCGATCTCTAACGCATTTTGTAAATTGTAGTTTGATAGGTGAAGTACCGAGGAAAGAGAGATACTTTAGGAGCAATCCTCATAATCATCTTACTGTCCATTACCATATTCCCTAACAGAAACCGGTTAAAACAGAAACCATATTCATGTTTCCAAATTCTTATAGTCATTCTCTATTTCTCTTCATCATCAACAATTCTCGCTCTGTTTAGCACTCTTTAGTTGCCATCTTCTCTAGTCATGACTGTGGATGTTTCGGCTAATTTACCAATGCATAGTCAGTGTACATGTGTATCGACATATATTCAAAACAATATTGACTGGCTATACGTACAGAATGTACAAAATGATGATGACCTTTTTTTAATGTCTTATCATACAATCGAATCGAAGCAAACTTACAATAATTCACCACATGTTATCAGATGTATTGGCTTTGCCAAATGCAGCCTCCGAGTTTCCAGTTGTCGAGATACTTGCTTCATTGTTGGACGAGATTCAGGACTTGTATTCAAGCATGCAAATGCTGTCTTCACAAGCGAAAGAACTTCTGGTGCAACTTGATGTGTAGGAAGAGAAATGCGCTTGTCCACAACATCCACAACTAACATGTGCGGGGCTACTGGGAATGCTGATGACGAAGAAGAAGAAGAGGAACTCGATGATAAAGGTAATAGAAGCTCTCCTGGGTGCCTTCCCATGATTATTTCCAATGTCACCGCTCCAAAGCTATAGACATCACATTTCTCATTCACTTCCATTTTATATGCAAGTTCTGCTCACCAAAAGATCAAAAAAGTTGAACTATCAGTACCAACATATAGGTATCATAATAGACTACCCCGATACACATGTAGACTAGTTCAAATAAGGCTACTTCATGTTGCTCGATTTATAGACATAGACTTGATGTAACGACCTTGTCTACATTTGCATCAAGTTAGCCTATGATAATATACGGTAGAATGACCAGTCACAAGTCTATATATTTTACAGAAAAGAGAAAGAAAACAATTATAATACCTGGTGCAATGTAACCATATGTTCCTGCAAGGGCCGTCTGGTTAGATGAGTCTGGATTTAAGAACCTAGCCGTGCCAAAATCCGAAACACTCGCTTGATATTCATGATCTAGCAATATGTTCTTACTGGAGATGTCACGATGCACGATTGGTGGGACGCAATCATGGTGCATGTAACACAAGGCATGAGCTACACCTTTAACAATATTCACCCTTTCACTCCACCCCAGTTCTTTAGCTTCCTCATCTTTGCTCAGAATTTTGGACAAACTACCTTTTTCAAAGTACTCATACACCAAGAGTAAGTGTTGCTGACTCGAACAGAAACCTAAAAGCTTTACAATGTTTCGGTGGCGCATCTCCGTAAGTGCCTTGACTTCACTCAAGAATTCCTTCTGAGAATTTCTGTTATTGCTATGTAGCAGATGGAGTTTCTTCACAGCTACTGTTTTGGCAGATGATGACAAATTTGCTCGGTAGACATTTCCATGTGCCCCCTTGCCGATGCAATACACTGAATTAAAATTTTCTGTTGCATCTATGAGTTCCTCGCACATTGTTTTTCCATGTGAGCCAAATACTGATAGAAAGACCTCTTCATTCATGTTGTTGTTGGTTTCTTCTAGATGCCGATGCGTCTTCTGTTTTGTTTTCGCTAGGAGAACAAGTAGAACGACCAGAAGTATTACAACTGCTCCAAGAATAGGGAAGGTTATTAGGGGCATGAAGTTGTGGTTCCTTCTCAAGCTATGTCTAAGGCAGGGCTGCAAAAATGGAAGGTTTCCGCACAATTCGGTGTTCCCTACTAATGCTTGTTGAGGAGCATTTTGAAATGCTGTGTTGTTCGGAAGTGCCCCTTCCAAGTCATTGTAGGATATGTCAACATATATCAGCCCATGCAGGTTTTCAAAATTTGTTGGAATAAAACCAGAAAGGTTATTGTGGGAAAGACTGAGGTTTTCCAAACTCTCCATGTTGCTCATTTCTGAAGGTATATGACCTTCGAGTGAGTTATGACTCAAATCCAGTTGGGATAAATGGATCAAGTTACCCAACTGAAAGGGAACTGTTTGACTGAACTCGTTGTTGCTCAAATTCAAGTAGTGCAAATTGAGAAAGTCACCCACGAAACTTGGAATTGCGTCGTAGAATTTATTTTGTGACAGATCTAGGTGTTCTAGGTCAGTAAACAATGCAAATTCTGATGGCACACGACCCGAAAGCTGATTGCCATTCAACATGAGCTCCAACAAAGAAGTCAATCTCCCAATCTCCTTAGGAATAGTCCCAACTAAACCATTTGAAGAAATATCCAGCTCCTGAATCTTGGTTGCATTCCCAATCTCAGGAGGTATAGAGCCAGTGAGATTGTTGCCCGCAAATCGAAGGGTTACCAAATGTGGAGACTGTCCCCAAGTTTTAGAGATTTCACCAGAAAAACGATTGTGGCTAATATCTATGAACTTAAGATTAGGGTAAACACCAAAGTCTTCAGATATGTTGCCAATGAATTTGTTTCCATTAAGATGGAGTCTCAATAGGCTGGTGCATGTTTTCAAGCTTTTGGGGATTGCACCAATCAAATAGTTATTGTTTACTGAAAAATTAGTAAGCAATCCACCCTGGCAAATGTTTTGAGGCAAATAGCCAACAAACTGATTCCTATCCAAACCCAGTTTAATTAACTTGGTGAGATTTCCTATTCCTTGGGGAATGGAGCCAGAAAGTTTGTTGTCACGGATGATCAAAATATTCAAGTTGGTCAAGTTACCTAGTGAAGTTGGAATGGAACCATTGAGTTGATTCTCCCCTATTTCTAGTTTAACAAGCGATTTCAGATTCCCGAGCTCTTTAGGAATAGTGTCGGTTAAGTTATTCCTATAGAGTATGAGATTGGTAAGGTTTGTGAGATGACCAAAGGTCGTCGGAATAGACCCATTGAGGTGATTCTCTCCTATTTCCAGCTTAACAAGAGATTTCAAGTTCCCGATCTCATTAGGAATAGCATCAGAAAGCTTATTTCTGAAGAGAAAGAGAACAGTAAGATTTGTTAGAAGAGCAATTTGAGGTGGGATTCTTCCGGTGAACTGGTTTTCGGAAAGATCGAGATAGACTAGTTGGGATAGGGAACTAATTTGAGGTGGGATGACATCGAAGAGTTGATTCGAGCTGAGATTAAGGTATACAAGATTAGGAAATGATGTGAATGAAAGTTGGTGAAGTGTACCTTGTATGTCAAAATTGGGAAGGCTTATGTTGGTGACGCTTTGATCAGCATTGCATGAAATACCACTCCAACGGCATGGACTTGAAGAATTGCTGTCACTTGTAGTATTGTTAGTATTGGGAACATAATTCCAATCCTTGAGCTGGTTATTTTGGGTTTGATTCAGAAAGCTGGCTTTCCATTTGAGAAGAGCTTCTGCTTCAGTTGAGAAAATTGCTGAGGCAAAGTTACAGAGATGATGGAGAAGAAGAAGATACATGAAGAGGCAGCTGTAAGCTGAAGGAGTTATTAGAGATCTGGTCATGGCTTTTGGTTTTGTTTGTGTATACAAGGTTACTTACTGCCCTGGTAGCTAGCTAGTTTTTTCGTCTGTATATATATAGATATAGTTGTTAGATTATTAATGGTTTGACTTGAAAGTTGAGTCATTTAGAATCTTCTAATTTGATCGACAAGGTAGAGTTTGTGGTCTATAATATCTTGTGTGCATGCATGAGTCAAAGTGGTACTCGAGGCCGACTTGGACGTCAGTACCGACTTACCTAGCTAGTTTGTGGTCTTCACTTGAGTGCGAGATAAGAGTTGAAGGACGTATCTAATTGCTCAAATTTGTCTATATATGACCCACCCTTTTGGACTTGTTTTCGTTTCCATACTCACACTTGCATTGATAGCAAAGTATGGAAGATTGAGAATCTTTTTCAAATTTAATTCTTATGGCTCAATCATGCACAATGCTATCTAACTTAGCTCTCTCGCCTCTCTGTTTTGTAGTTTTATCTCTGAATCCAAAATACTATAATTATTAATTGGAGACCAAATATGATTCAAAGCTGGTGAGCAGTATTAGGGATTGGCACGAATTCCGCAAATTCTAAATTCAATCTGATCTCGTCTCAATCCCGTAACGGGATAAAAATTAAAAAATTTATTTTGGGTCTTGATTTTGAAATTTTGATAGACTCATCTCGTCCCATATAATATATATATATTATATTTTATATTTTATTATTTTAGATGAACGATATAATTGATTCGGCTAAATAAATTACAAGGAGAACTCCGAACATCGGCTTGGTAGAAAGAACTCTATATAATAACCTATTTTATTAAATGCTTGGTACAAACCTATTATCACATAACTAGACGAATTAGACGTAGGAAAATAACTAAAAAAATCTGAGGTCCACATCCTATCTAGCTATGCACCCCAAACTATAGCAACACTTGTTGCTCTTCAATCGTCTTTTCAGCGACTGGAGTTAATGCCACCTTCTTCTACGAGAACTTGTATTTAGACACCCCGGTTGCACTACCACTCGCTGCTCTGCTATCAACAACGTCTGGTGGCAGTGTCTCCTCCCATGTCCCTCTCTTATTTATGTCGTTAGAACTAGGGCAGAAAGCCTCGATCCTCTAACAATCATCGAAGATGTCCCATCTATACTCTTTGGGGACGCTCCCTTCAAAGATGATCGAATTGTTTGTGACGCTTGCTTGGGCAGACGTCGCTCGAACCTGACATAAGAAACTATGGCCTTAGAGGTTTCTCCCACGGTTTGTTGGGTCGTAGAGTTACCCTCAGATGAACCTGACTGTGGGTTATCAGAATAGCCTGGAACCTGCAAAAAACCAGATTGGGTCAGTGGGTCCTCCTCAAAAAGAGGGTTCCCTTGCATAAAGAACAAGTTTCCTTGACTCTCTTCTCAAGTGGCTTGCATGTCCGCCATATAGACACAATGCACCGCCTCGGTATTCATTGGCACTTCACCCGAGGTCATCATTGTATCCACCAACTGTGTTTCTGCCATTGGTGGGTCCACTGCATCAGTCTTTTCAAACCTTGGTGGCTCTTGTGGAGACTGTCGTTCTTGCACTGCCTTCTCTGCCTCGGCCTTCTTCTCAGACTGAGCCCGAAGCACAACACATCCGCAGTCACTGTGGACAAATAGGCCACACAAAGGGAAAAACCTTCGCATAGTCGAAAATTTGAAAGAGATCGCTAGCACACACGATGAAGCAAACCAAAATTTTCGGCAGATCACGGCCCCACTTTGGACATCCATACGCGCATAAAGCTTGAGGATCCCCAATTTGATCCAAGCTTTGTCCTGGAAAAGGAACGCCCCAATAAAGTTCCTAATCCGCTCGGCCGATTCATCATCAATAGCCGCCTTCAGACATAAGTCCACAATTTGGTCACCACCGTTAAAATTTTCGATGGATATGAGAATCCTTCAAACTCGTCCACAATCATCGTGAAATCCCTATAAAACCAGGGTCCATGAGTGGCTTGCTTTAGAGACTTAGGATCTCCGAACTAGCAAAAGAAACGGTCGACACTGTGGCGGTGGAGCATGATCTTCTCCGGCCCAAATGGGCCATGCCAGAGTCTCGTCATTGCCTCCTTAAAAGACTGCTCTCGGACCTCCGACAAAACTACCTACCCGAACAGCCTCACAACAACATAACAAAGCCCAACACCTCATTCAGCCACGTCTTTGGCAGGGGCTAGATCCACGACCTCAAGGTCGTCATCGTGGCCCTCCTCAAACCCTAACGCCACTGGTCGACCATTGCAGCGGCTTCGGGTGCCATTTTGTAGTTAGGGAGAGGAGAGAGGGATACAGAACATGAACAATAGGTAAGGAGGTGAAGAGGATAGAAGAATTCATTTGTAGAAATTCAACAGCGTCGAAAGTATATTTAGGGTTTTTTAGTTTCGTTTGGGAGGAGGGGTGGGAGGGCTCCCAACATCTCAACTTTCGTCAAATTATCATTTTTTTTATTAAGAGATTAAATTATCAAACAATTAGAATTATTCAACAAAAAAAACAATATTACACTATTTGTAATATGAACTAAATGTATTAATTAAATATGAAATAATTGTTTGTAGTTTTACTGCTTTTAATTAAACATTAAGTAAAACGGTATTACTTTGTGTAATTATAGTCTTTTAGGTCTTATCAAACTATGTTTATCTTATATTAAGCTCAAAATTAAATTTGTTCCCTTTCTTTCAGATTTTTGTTGTTAAATATTTTATTAAATATTTATTTTAAATTGAGTAAAAAATTAGTCAAATCCGTCTCGTGCCCACCCATAAGGACTACCTTTAGGGATGGAATTGCATCAAAGAGTAGGAGTGGAAGGTAACTGAGGCCGTGAAAAGCCATTGGAGTTTGGAGTAGACAAACTTATGACCCAACTCTCTATACGTGCCCAGGCCCAAGCTCATTCTGGATAAAAGCCCAATATGAAAATGAGTGCCTAGTCCCAGATGACAGAAGTGGGCATTCATCTCGTTCAGTCTGAAACTGAAAGCTGAACTCTGAACTCTGGACTCAGTTGATGTGTACCAGAAGGAGTATTAAGAGTTGAACAAGTGTTCTTTAAGCTCAGTGAAAAAGAGTGGCTTCTCGGCCAAGAAGTGCTCTTTAAGCTCATTACTGCAACCTGTGGCGGCTCTTCGTTCTTCCATTTATTCTTGTAAATATTTCTGTTTCTGTTTACAATAGTTCATGAGATATCCTTAAATTTAGATTCTTTTGACAGTCCGGAATTGTTGTAGGTAGTTATGGGTTCAAGTTTGTTTTGGTGAAATGCAACAATAGTTACATTATTGTAATACATCTGTAAAGATAATAGAAGAATGAACTGTAGTTGCAAGACTTGCTGCAAAAATTCACCCCCAAAATTGCAGACATTGTATTTGAAAGAGTTATAATCATATGCAGGGAATGTCCCCTTCGATAGATACTATATAAATTGTACATATAGGAAATCAGAACTGAATGATTGATTCAAGTTTAATGTCCTGCTTGCTGTAGGGATATGAATGTGGGGATTATAGCACCTGAGAGACCATTTTCATTGTTTGCTTTGCTTGTGGATGGGTGTGTCTGCATTCAATTGCTAGTCTTACGATAGTTATCAGGTCATCCTCATCTTCGCCTGTAGGAGGGGGAAGACGTTGGTCCAACAAATCCATCAGCGATAAGTTTTCATTCGCTGAAGGATTCGGAAACGAGGAGATGACATCACCCAGATGCTTTCCCATTAGTACTTCTAGAGCCAGCACCCCGAAGCTATAAACATCACATCTCTCAGTTACCTTCATCGTGAACGCGAGCTCTGCCAAAAGAAACGAACGTAAGGCATCTAGTATCTAGTATTGATTGAAAACTTTGATATTTCAGTTAATTAGTTTACCCGGTGCTATTTGACTTATAGCTTGGAAAGTGTCTAGAAGCATCAATTCAGATTTTAACTATTTGTAAGTTAAATCTTTTTGATTTACTTCTTCGGGTTAAGCGTCTCCATACATATCTCAATAGAATGCAGTTATGCAATCATGCATATGAGTTTTGAAAACAGTTTTTGTGAATGATAATCTATGACTTACATGCACAACATAGACACAGAAATGGAAGAGAAGAGAAGAGAGAAAACTACACAATTTTGTGCTCTCAAAGAATCACCCAAAATAATACTCACTCAACCAAGGAGCCAAGGCTGCCTTGGAATCCCTTATATAGACAGAACAACGCAGTCAGTTTTGACAGCATAGGAACATGGTAAGCAGCCCTAAAACCGACATATAGTAGACCTAAAACTGGCCTATAGCAGACCTATTATAACAGCCATCAGTTTGATGGGACAAAAGCATGCTCAAGAGACAAACACACAAATCAACTCTAGGGTTTCCATTTAAGACAAAGTGTGTTAAAAGAGACAAAAGCTTTTCAAAACTTACATACCAGAAAAGCCAATTAGCGGTCAAAATGTAAGCACGTTTTGTAACACTAAAATAGATTTTAGGGATGGCATAAAGTGGACACAGTTATAAAGCAAAACAGATTCCTATGAGACAATACTAATCCCAAGAAGTCACATGTGAATTAAAAGTAACTTTCTCCTAGAAATCTTTCTTAATTCAAAAACAGTTTTTCAAGGTCAAAGTTCACATAAAATGAACACGTATAATCTGGATTTAGAAGCAACCTTAGCTTTGAAATATCACATATGAAATTATCGGGGATGCATGCCTAGTGTGCTATCCTAAATGAAAACATGTTATGTAAATGAATGATCAACCTGTTTTTCATTGAGATAAAATAGACAATATCAACATCTTCATTGATGATCTTTCATCTACTGTGTTTTGTCTATTTACAAAGAATAGCCAACACTTATATCCCTTCAAACAATCAGATTTTCGAAGTTCCCAAAGCTCCGAGGTATAGGACCTGTAAACTGGTTGTTATTCACGTACAGCTCGACCAATTTGTACAGGTTTCCTAGTTCAGGGGGAATGGCACCAGAAAGCTGATTGTTATTCAGAAACAAAGTGGTCATGTTGGTAAAATTTCCCAGAAAGGCTGGAACAGACCCTTCTAGATTGTTTTCGCTCAGAGCAAGCTCATAGAGAGATTTAAGCTGGCTTAACTCCTGAGGAATTGAGCCATTTAACTGATTCCCATTCAGGTGAAGGACTTGAAGCATTGTTAGAAGACCAATTTCCGGTGGGATTGTTCCGGTCAACTTATTATAGGATATATCAAGATAGATGATTTTGGAGAGGGAACCAATCTCAGGTGGAATGGTGTCAAAGAGTTCATTGAGACTGAGGTCAACATATTCCAGATTAGGGAAGAACAAGAACGAAAACTCATGTAGCGTACCTTGTATAGCCAAACCGGTGAGGTTTAAACGGTTGACACTTCCGGCAGCGTTGGATGAAATACTGGTCCACGTGTTGCTTGGATTTTTGTCTATTATGTTATCATTTCATGGGATAAATAAATGTTTCTGTTGAGCGAAGACTTTGGCATAAATGCATGCACACTAAAGTTCAAGTCTTCTGGGTGGGGATATTATTTCTTTTTTTTGGTTCTTTTATCATGTAAATACTGTGTCATGACAAATAATGGGTTTTTTCATTGAAGTAAAATGAAAGCCCAAGGAGAAGTGTATCTTTGAGCAGTGAAACAATTTGGTTCTATTTGTTACAAAATTTGATTTGTGGCATGTGCTTTAGTTTCTTCTGTTGCTTGCGTGACTTGCTGTGTTCAAAATTGAGCAGTACAGAAAAAAGAAGAAAGAGAAAGACATTAACCAAGTAGAGTGTATTGGATGACAAAAGTGTATGTGCCTTCTTCTTGTGGCCACACCACTACCTGTGCTTCATTCTTGAAGAACACGACCTCCTCTATTTTTGCCAGAACTGAGACCCGGAGTTTTCAGATCAATATTAAGTCAAAACATCGAGATTTCAGATCAAATGATAGGGTAAACATCCAACTTTATTAATAATTAAAGGTTGCCAATGGTGCAGCAGTCTGAAAATTTCCACTGTAATACTAACAAAGTTTGTTACAAATTTTTTTAAGGAACTTCATGTCGAATTTTGTAACAATGGCAACAAAGTAGGATCTACTTTACCCATAGACAATAACCTAAATATCACTTTCGTAGTTGATGCGTCTCCGGAGAATCCCTTTGCCACCATTTCTTGAATAAATCCCATTGCTGCTGATGGCTTGTTCGTCATGAGAAACCCTTGGATGATGATGTTATATGTCCAACGATCTGTAGAACAGCCTCTCTCTCCCATTTCTCTTAGCAACTTCTCTGCTTCATCTAGTAGAGCGTCATTACAAAGTCCATGAATCATTACATGGTATGTCCTGACTTTGGGTTGAAAACCTTTTGATGACAAACTGGAGAGAATACCTCTCTTGCCAATTCAATCTTACCCGCTTTGCACAAACCATCAATAAGAACATTGCACACTACAATATCTAGTTCCACCTTGTCTTCCATCTCTTTGACCAATTCTATTGACAAATGAAATTGTTGGTTGCTGCATAGTCCATCCAGTAAAACAGCGTAAGTTTGTACATTAGGGAGTTGACCACACCCTTGCATCTGAGAGAACAACTGCTGTGCTTTTCGTAGTTTCCCCACTTTGCAAAACCCTTGAATAAGAGTGGTATAGTTAACAGTATTGGGATCGACTCCTCTGTGATGCATTTCCGAAAACACCTTATTGGCCTCATTCATCTGTTTATGTTTACGGTACCCATTTATCAGTATGTTAAAGCTATGAACATCTACCATGGATCCCTCGCTAACCATTAGCTTTTTTCCACTCCCCTATTCCGCAAAGTCCATGAATCAAAGAGTTGTAAGTAACGACGTCTGGAGCAATACCCTTGCCGATCATTTCCGAGAAGAAGCTCGTTGCATCCACAACAAGTGTATCCTTACATAGACGGTCAACGATGGTGTTACAGGTAAATATGTCAAGCTTGCAACCACTTTCATCCATCAACTTGAGCAACTGAATAGCTTTTCTTTTGTCTCCCACTATGCAGAGTCCCTTTATAATTGTGTTGTAAGCAACTACATTGGGCAGACAATAACGTCCTTTCTTCGGAAAAAAAAAAGAGACAATTACGTCCTTCCACCATTTTGCCGAAAAGTGTTGCAGCCTCATCTACTCTCTTTTGGAGAACAAAGCCATTGATGAGAGTGTTGAAGGTCGGTTCAGTAGGTCGAAGACCCAATTTGAAGAATCTTCCAAAGATAGATAAAGCAAACTCCATTTGATTTAATTTACAGTAGCAGTTGATGATGATGCTTATAGTATATATGTTGGGACCAATTCCAAAGTCACCCAAAAGTTCAGACATATTGATGACTGTCGAATAGTGTTTCGATTTCGAAATTTGACTCAGAATCTGATTGAAAAGGGGAAGAGAAGGAAGAGGGCGCCCCTCCTGCGAAGCATTTCGTCGAACGCCTTTCAGGCTTCCTCGACATTCTGTATAATTTCTCGGTTTCTCAAGGTTTGGTTGGCTTGGAGGATTGAGAGTGAAACAAAGCAACTAGAGGAGGAGGAGGATGCCTAGATATGTGAACAAGACGAAGAAGAAGAAATAGCATACCTCTTGTGTTTCTGCTGCCACCAGTCCCAATCATCTTCAACATCTCTCTCTGCCTCTATTGCTCGACCAAAGAAATCAGAAATGGAATACCTTATCTACCTACCTTCAATACTCCCTGCTCAGTAGTCAGTACGCACTAGTCACTAGTGTTGCCGTGTTGGATTTATCAACTTGACAAGACAGACCCACACGCCCAAGCCCAACTTATCTTCGGCCCATTCTTATTCCTATGCATAGAAAATGCGGTCACATTTCCTACATAACAGAGTTGGTGTCACTGGACTACAATATGACCAGTAACTCACGTGTGAGTTTTCTTGTGCGAGCCTTTTCTCTCTCTCCTATACCTCTCAACGTGCGAGCGCTTCTCTTTTTCTCCCATATCTCTCTTTCTCTCTCTGCCATCTCTCAACTTCACAGCTTCACCCGCATATCCTCATCTTGCAAATTCCAATGTCGATAAAAAATCTGCTCCGATCTCTTTGACGATCTCGCTGAAGCTCTCTCCAAACATCCTCGCCGCTTTTATAACTTATTGTCGTTTTCTCAAATTCCCAAGTTTGTAGCCTCTCATTTTTCTTTTTGGAGATTTTTGATCGCTTTGGGTATTAATGATGTATGGGCTCGATCACACGTTTCAATTTCACTTTGTTGGGTTATAAGACTATTGAGTTTCAGTCTTTCTTTCTCTTTTTCGTGATTTCTCAGTTCATCGATTTGGTTTGGGCTCAGTGATTCATATTGGATTTCTGTCCACTGCAATGATTAACGAAAGCTATTCCTATAGGTGGATCTGATTTCAACTGTGATCTCTCTGTAAAGGACATCAAGGTTAGATTCGATTGGGTTCTACACTTTGCTTTCAAAAGTTTAGGAATTTTTGGCTCTCTAAACCATTTTTTTCCTTTGTTGTTTTGTCTATGAATATGGTAGATGAATAAACATGTAATATGTGTATACGTGGTGATCAGATTCATAAGTCTGCCATGTATAACTCAATTCATCGATAAAGTATACTGCAATGTCCTCATTTATTCATCTGTTACATTTGATCATAGGCTACGCTTATTCCATTAACAAATAATCTGAATTACTCTGATGGTTTTTGAAATATGATTAAAGTGATACTGGTGTAGCTCATCGGGGTGGGAGGAATGTAGTTTTGGATGCTTTATGCTCGATTTAAGTTGAATTATCTTTGTTGGATGGTGCTAAAAGTTCATGTTAATGGTTTGGCTTTTTTTTTTCAATGGAAAAAATTGATCTTCTTGGTGTATTTTAAAATTTTTTATTGTTGATTGCACTTTTATTTTATTAAGTCACTTCTTAAATCTTTCCTTATATTTTCTTTCTGCTCCAACTTTCTTGATTGTGTCTGGCTTTCGTTCCCGATTTTGTTTTCAGGTATAGTTATCCTTATCTTTGGTGATGAGAACCTTTGCTGAGCTTCTATGTTGGTGCCTCTTCAATTTAATTGTAGTCCACAGCTGTTATTTTTCGGGTGGGTTAATTGAAATTCTAAATATTGTCTACCTCTTTTGCAGGGTGTGTACATTGTATGAAAAAAAAAACACTTGCATGCATCGTTGTGCTATTGTTTGTCTTGCTATTGTTGTACTTACTTTCACATTCTCATCAGGTATGTGTGGTGTGTAATTATGTGCTTCATTATTCAAATGTTATATTAATAGTTAGGTTATTGTCTTTTGCTACTTTTATAATTAATTATTAAAAATTGCTTTGTTTTTGTTTTGAGCCATGGGGGGAAAGAAAAATATAGACTGTATAAGTAAAGAAACCTCAATGTGCCTTGACACAGCAGTAACAATATCTGGTAGTTTCTTGCATACTATGTTCGTTTTAGTTTGTCGGCATGTGTATTTGTTTTTCACTGATACACAATGTCTTCCGGTGTATTAAAAATGTTTTGTTGGAATTCACCAAGACAGAAGATCTTTAACCAAAAGACGACGCTTCTTTGAACCTTTTCCAGATGAATCCTTGATAGAGACAACAACACACAACAATGATAATGATGATCTCCATGAAACTATTGCAAGTATTGTAATGTTTCCTAAGTTCTTCATGTCATATAAAAACTTTGTTTATATGATCTTCATGAAGTTATCTCATGTGGTGTAGACAAAGAGTATCCTATGAAGAATAGTGTTGATGTATGTTGTCGTCGTTTGTCGCTTTTGATTAATAGACAATGTGCTTTGACACAGCTGCACAGGCATGGAGCAGCACTCGAAGTAGACAACGTTTATCTACGACGAATATCAATGATGATCAAGCTAGCTGTGAAAATATATCCAATAATTTCTTGCATACTATGTTTGTTTATGTACGTAATCTAGTAGATTTAAGTTAGTTTTTCAGGTTCCAAACCCTGTTTGTCACTAATACAGTTGTACCAAGCCAGTTCTACCTTATTTAAACCACACCATTTACTCTCAAGATCTCCTCTACATTCCAGTCCTTGTCTCTCTATCACAAACAAGGTATCATCCAATCCCCGTCAACACCAAAGAGATGTGGTAAGAATTATTCCCTTTTTTCTATGAAATTTCTTTCCGAACTTAAATCTAAGCTTAATTGGATGGGATTGAATAGGAGGATCACAACTGCATGTTTTAATAGGAGTGGGATTTAGGGCTTCAGGTTCGATTTGGGTTTAAGTTTTGCTGAACAATTTTCTTCTCTGTTGATTGTTTATACTTGCATGTAGTATCTAAGAGTTAAGTTTAGGTAGTGGTGAATTGAAATCATAAGTTTGAGGTTCCCATTGTTTCTTCTTTAAGCCACAGGTTGTTTGTTCTCTCTCTTTTGTTCTATTCTATAATTTGAGATCATAGGTTAATAGACAAGATGTTCTATTCTATAATTTGAGATCATAGGTTAATAGACAAGATGTTGCTTTAGTTTCTTCTGTTGCTTAGCTTGACTCGCTGTGTTCAAGCAATTTTATTTGTCTTTGCTGAAAAACCAAGAATGTTACTTCCTACAAAAATAGGTATGGATACAGCCACTAGTCACGTCTAATTTTCTCTCAATTTGAAGAGAGAAATGAAATACTGATAGTCCAACTACATAGAGAATATTTGCTAGGTGCATAGCCTATATACAGAGAAGAACCAAGAAGCCAAGTTCAGTTTCTGCTCCCTAAATAATCAAAGACAGATTGAGCATTGTATATGTCCATGTCTGATATTTGCATTGTTATGATCTGAGAAACGTCATACATGGTTGGTCTAAAATGAGGATTCGGATGCAAGCATGTGACTGCTAGGGTTAGGATAGTTACAACATATTCCAGAATTTTACCTGTCGGAGGATCAAGGCGATCATCCCATACATCTGCCGGCATTTTGCCTTCTCTGATTGCAGCTGGTAACAAACAAGACCTGATCAGATCGCTTGAGTGCTTCCCATGTATCACCTCAAGTGCCAACACTCCAAAGCTGTACACATCACATTTCTCTGTGACCTTCAATGTGTAAGCAAGCTCTGCATATATAAATGACAATGATTTAGACACATAAGGAATGTTGTTCTCTGGCAATGTAGCATGTTATATTACGAAATCATTGATGGCTTAATATCTGACATTGAATATGTTATGTTACCTGGTGCTATATATCCGAATGTGCCAGCGACAGAAGTCCAGTTAGATGCATCAAGGTCTAGCAGCTTGGCAGTACCGAAGTCTGGAATGCAAGCCTCACACTCAGCGTCTAGCAGAATGTTCTTGCTGGTTATGTCTTGATGAACAATTGGCGGTGAAACATCACAGTGCATGCGTATGATAAGCCATGAGCTATACCTTTGATGATATTCACCCTCTAGCTCCAATCCAAATCCGCAGCGTTTTCTTCATTGCACAAGATTGAGAACAAGCTACCCTTTTCAAGGTAGTCATAAACCAAAAACGAGTGTCTTGGATGTGAGCAGAAACCATAAAGCTTCACTATGTTACGGTGACGTATCTCTGTCAATGCCATCACCTCATTTAAGAACTCTTTTTCAAAACTTCTCATACCTTCACAGTGATTACTGTGGAGTTTCTTCACTGCTACCAATTCGTCTGATGGAAGCTTTGCCATGTAAACGCTTCCAGTGCCTCTCTTCCCAATGCAATAACCAGCATCAAATTCTTCAGTTGCTTTTATGATTTCTTCGTTCAACCATTTTCCTTCGAAAATTGTTATTGCACGAAGTTTGAATTCTTGAGGGTGCAATTCCTCTTCATCAGTTTTTTCACATTTCTTCTTCATTCTGCAAGTGACAAAAACTCCACACAAAACAAGTATGAGTATTCCTACCAGGGTGGGAATACTATGTACCAAAGTTTGTAGCCAATGCTATGTTTCTTTTCGTCAAGAGTCTTATTGCAGGGTTTTAGACAAGTTGCATTGCCACACAAACCTTGGTTCCCTTGAAATGCCTCTGCAGGAGCCTCTTGAAATGCTTTGTTGTTGGGAATCGGGCCGGAGAACTGATTGTATGATATGTCTACAGTTTTTTAGCTACGAAGATCAGCTAAAATCTGTGGAACAACACCAGAGAGATAATTGTGGGACAGATTCAGTGTCTCCAAGCTTTCCAAATTCTAAAACTCCACCGGTATTTCATGACTAAGAGAGTTATGACTCAAATCTAGCACAGACAGCTGCTTTAACTGACTTAACTTAGATGGAATTCCATGGCTCAACTTGTTCTTGCTCAAATTCAGGTAGAGTTCCCCAGACTACTAGGAATCGACTGGCTCAAGTAGTTTGCAGACAGATCAAGAGTGTCAAGTTGAGTCAGGGATCCAAGCTCGTCAGGAATAGCACCAGAAAGTTTATTGTCATTTAGTAGAAACCTCACCAAAGAAGTCAACTTTCCAAGTTCTTTAGGGATATTCCCAACTAAATGATTCGAAGAAAGGTTAAGAACACCTAGCTTAGTCAAAGTGCCTATTCCAGGTGGTATAGAACCTGTTATGTTGTTACCTGCAATCTCAAGATCAGTTGGCTGAAGTGACTTGGCCCATTTCTCTGAAATTTCGCCATAAAACTTATTGTCACTTAAATTTATGTAGTCCAAGTTTGGATATTCACCGAAGTCTTCAGATATGTTTCCAGTGAATTCATTCCCATCGAGGCGGACTCTATAAGGATGTGCAGTTCCTCAAGCTCTCAGGCAGTCGACCTATGAGATGATTACCATTTGCTGTAAAACTTGCAAGCACTCCACCTGTACATACTCTGTGGCAAATGACCAGTCAAATTTTTTCTGGCAACTCTTAACACAGACAAGTACATAAGATTTCCTATCACTTCAGGAATGGAACCAGAGAGTTTGTTGTCGCGGATGTATAGAACCTCTAACTTGCTCAAGTTACCAATGGACATGGGAATAGGACCACTGAGTTGACTATTACAGACATTTAAAACAACAAGAGACTTCAAGCTTCCAAAATAATCCGGAAATGGTCCAGAGAGGTTGTTTCGATACAGTTCAAGTGATTTAAGGTGTCTCAGGTTAGATAAGGTATCTGGGATCCTACCAGAAAAATTATTGGTGTGAGGGCTTAGATAGCTGAGAGATACCAACTTTCCTATCTAAGGGAATGGAGCCAACAAGTGTGTTCTCAAACATGTACAACACTTTTAGCTGTCTTAAGTTCCCAAAACTTTGTGGTATTTGACCTGTAAGATTATTCGTATTCAAGTAAAACTCCACTAACTTTGACAAATTCCCCATTTCTAAAGGAACTGAATCTTTGAGATAGTTCCTACCTAGATTCAAGTAAGAAACATTGCTAAGATTTCCCAAAGAAGCAGGAAGTGAACCATTCAACTTATTTTCAGATAAATCAAGATAACACTAGCTTGGAGAGTTGACTAATTCCAGGTGGAATGGTGCCATTTAGGGAGTTCATACTGAGATCAAGAAACTCGAGACTTGGGAAAGCCGAGAATGAGAACTCATGGAGCGTACCTTGTAAATCCGAGTTAGTAAGGTTAATTCCAGTGACACTCTTGGCAGTGTTGCAAGAAATGGCAAACCAAGTGCATGGACTTGTTCATCGGGGAAATGCTGTGTAGTAGTCCATGAAGTTAGGTGTGACTGAGGGTCGTAGAGACTGCTTTTCCATTGGAGAAGAGCGCCGGCTTCATCAGCAGCACCATTAGCTGAAGCAACGAATTTGGATGACGAACTGAACACAACACACATAATGAGGAAAAAGAGAGAGCACATTTTCTCAAAGGTTGATGCTCCCATGGTGAGTTGGTGACTGTTGTGGTTTAACGCCTCACTAGAAAAACTAGCATTCTGGCTTTTGTTGAATATGTTTCAGGAGCCTGGAAAAGTCTTCTCTTGATGTTTGTATAAATTTCTTGCTACAAGTCCATTTTTGAGGGACGTACCATATGGATTTCTTTGAGGATATATTAATCTTTAGTTTACTCAATTCTTTCAACTTTTCATCCTCGATCATTTTCCGAATCACTGAGCATAACATTTTCTCAGTTCAGATAAAATCTTTCATAAGCGTACATAGTTGAATTCCATAAGTTGTCCAAAAACAATGGCATGCTGCACGCTAAGGCAAAACCTAGAATTGTTTATGTACTACCCAAGGACAGAGACCTGGCCGTGATTGTGATTTGAATCATTTGATAAAGAACTGCTATCTGCTTACATCAGATACAAAAATACTTGTTATAATATTCTTTGTTGGCCGGTTATATGTCAAACAATCTGTGTTAAAAATTTTGTTTTTCAAATCATTAACCAACCCAGCCATATCCTGGATTATATACAATATTACAAGTTATCAAATATCAACATATCACAACTCACCAGCATCCATCTTTGTTAATTTTGGGTCTTCTTTGCCGGTTGGATTGTGTAACTAGTTTACTCATTCTTGGTTTATATTGAATTATGTACTTTAGTTTGCTCGACTTTTCTTCTATTTATCTCTGATCAAGACAATAAAACATCCCCTATGACTAACCATTTGGACAGACAAGCGTTTAAGAGAGAATAGTAAACGAAAGCTTCAGCAGCATAAGAATTCACCAATAACAGTCATGAACAAGGTTTCAGATGATGACCAATCAAACCTAACAAGGTCATCTGATTGATGAAATAAAATCCATGTGATTTCAAAGGATTGAATAGAGTTCAAAATTTACCACAGGAGTAAAGATGAGTTATATATCATATAGAAAATTTTCTATAAACAGCAGTAATATTGAGTAAAGTTATTATACATGGTTACCTTGAGGTAATAGAATTACTTTCACACAGCATATTGCTTAATCTTGTGGCATTCAATTGAAGAAGGTGACAGAATTTATCTAACTATATATATGTCTGCATCATGAACTGCATTACTTGGAAATATGGACCAATCCTAGAATCGCAGGGACAGCCAGCAACAGTTTAGACCAACTCCCCCAAAACCCATACCCACATTTCCGAAAAAGAAAACAAATGACATTTTTGTATCAACTGCATCAGCTACATGCAATGGCACCTGAATTCCGACCAAGTTTAGTCAACCACAGCATCGCAAGTTCCTTTGCAGGATCAAACTTTTAAAAGAAAATTATGAAGGGTAATCAGGGGAAAGTAAGAACCCATTGATATAAGCTGAAATGTGAATTTTTACCCTTACCGAAAGAGGTTCATGAAAGAAAAACAGCTTAGACCAGACAGCAATCAGCATGAACAAGACATTGACATCCTACTGTATCTGTGGTCAAAATATCCTCACCAGCAATGTTCACTCTGCCCAAACATCACCAACCAGTAAAACAGGTAAGACCAGAGACTGCATTCAGCATCAACATGACACATTGACATCTACCCTTTCTGTGATATTAAAAGCACCAACAGCTAGCTACAGCATCTCTTCAATCAGCAATGTTCACTCTTCCCGAACATCACTATATAAGGCCAGCATACATACATTATGAGTATATCATAAATATTCAAAGTGGCAAAGCAACTACATTGATAAATCAACAAGCCAAGCACAGAAGTTAAGAGAATTACACATTTAAACATTGATAACATATAAAGCTCCTCATTCTGAAAAACTACAGCGAACACTCAATAGAGTACCAGCTCATAAAGCAAAATACAGAAGTTACCATCAAACAAATGAGTTAAGAAACTCACTTAGTCCAACAAAGAAATGTTTTAACAAGTTGATCATACATCAAACTGCAGGGCAGTCAAATGCAGACATTCAACAAGTCAATCGTACTTCATACTCAACTTCCAAGGATGCAGACAGATGGCCTCAAGACAAAGGTAGATCCCTAGCAACATGATAAGCAACCCCATCATTCCTGCAGCAGAAATATAACAAAAGTAAAAAACGCGTGCTCATTCTTATTTTTGAATGATAGGTTGCAAACCAACGAGAAAATCAATACCAAGATCATATGTGTACCTTATGGGCTCACATCCGCATCAGAGTTACGAGGACTTGGAGAATCATCACGGCGAGCAGCTGGTACAGGGGTTGGAGAGCGTTCATTGCGGTTGCGTGCATCAGGACTCTCACTTCTTGGAGGTGTTCTACGAGGAGAAAGGCTCCTCTGAGATTTAGAGCTGGGCCGAGGAGGTGAGGCACTTAAAAATAAACATTTGCCAGGAGAGAAAATTAGTAAGGCGCAATAGTTCATCAAATAAGATTATGGCACTTGAAACACAAAACAGTTGGCAACTGAACAGACTGGTAAGGCACAACAGTTCATTAACAGAAGATTAAAGCACAGAACACATTAATCAGGCACAATAGTTCATCAGAAAAGATTGGGATATTCAGAGAGGCAGAAAGTTGTACCTTCCATATGATCGGCTCCTACTACGCCGCTCATCATCATATCTTCCCCTTTTACGATTATCAGGACTTGCACTGCGGCTCCTGCTTCTGTAGCGGTGCTCTCTTTCACTTCTATGGTGCCTATCACGGTCATATCTGTCCCTACTTCTACTGCGACTTCTCCTCCTATAATCCCTATCCTTATATTCATCTCGATACCTAAAGTTTATTGAATCAGATTCCGCACAGTACAAACCAACCACATACAAGAAGATGATCATATATATTTGAAAAATGTTATCTTAGTCACACAACCGCACAAGATTTCACCGTGCACACTAGTGACCATAAAGAGTTGTAATAGCAACAAAAACATCACCTCAAATCATGTCATTCTAGAGCAGTGAATGGAAACCGGGGAACCACTGATCATTTGTTTAAAATAATAAATTTTAACCCCAAATAACATGTCTGATGCAATAATTGGAACAATGAAACCATACAACGATATCAACATGATCTACAAGTAGCAGAGTAAAAAAAAACTACTCTTCCATTATGCTAGAAGAAGAAAAAAACTGTGGAAAAATTGTACAATTGTACCCAACTACAACCAAAGTAATGCCTAAAAGTACAGTAACAAACAGTGGGAAAATGCTGACTGCACTCAATAGACAATATCATGATAATTCGAACAAAATGTTTGATAATCAGCACAATATTGTATTCAAGAACTTCACCTTGGACGAGGGCTGTGGCTTCTCGACCTACTCTTCAACTTGGAGGACGATTCACTAACTTTACCCTTGTGACTGGAGCTTGCAAACAGAACAAAAACACTCTGACTTAATAAAAACAGCACCAAAAAATCCAAAATTGATAACAAAACCAGGGCCAAAAATCGCAGCAAGATATAAAAAAAACTCACATCCTTTCTGCATTCGGACCGTACTTAGCAAACTGAACCATAATCTCTCTTCCATCCACAACTCTCCCTAAAAACCAAACCAAAAGTAACAACATCCGATTATACATCAAATTACACTTGAGCTTTTAATTCTTCAGTGGAGCACTTAGGATTTATAGAATTGAACATACTGTCGAGCTTATCGACCGCCTTGGCGGCCTCATCTTGATACTTGTAGCGAACGAAAGCGAAGCCACGCGAATCGCCGGTTCTTCTATCTCTTGGGATGAACACGTCGACAACCTTGCCGTACTTGTCGAACAGCGGGAACAGATCGTCGGCGGTGGTTCCTAGCCAAAAACACACAAAAAAAACACCGATAGTGAAAATTAGGTCATCGGAGAAATAGAGAATTAGGGTTTTGAAGTGGAGATTTAGGGGAAAGGGTAATTACGGAAAGTGATGTTGAGAACGAGGAGAGAGTAGGTGTCTCTGATATCGGGAGGTCCAGATCGACCAAAGTGCGACATGGTTTTGGAATTCTTCAGAGTCCGTGAGAGAGAGTGTCTGCGGCGGAGTAGAGCTAGGGTTTGTATTTGAGGTGGTGATTAAAAAGCGAAATAGGATGTACTGAAGATTGTTTTTTAAAAAAGGATATACTGAAGATTGGTGGTATTTTGATGGATATGCCCTTGCGCGGTTTGTTATTTACGGTGATGGGATTTGGTGTTTGTCTCTCTTGATTTCATCCGCTTTCCCGCCAATATTATGGGTTGAAACTTGAAACAATTGTACAAAAGAGAACTAACTAATTAACCATGTTTTGAAACAATTGTACAAAAGAGAACTAACTAATTAACCATGTTTTGAAACAATTGTACAAAAAAATTAACCATGTTTTGATTTTGATTAGAAGTTCTTTTACCATCTTTTTTTTTTACAAAATAATGCATCAAGTACATATATTAATATGGTCAGATACAATAAAAAATACTTAGAATAACTCTCTTTTTTAGGAGAGATTTAAACTAGGTAATGTTGTATCCATAAACATTTAAAACTCATAGGAACTAGATAAATTAGACTTGGGCCAAGCTTGCTAGAAGCACTAGAAAAAACAACTTAGGAAATAAACCAAACTAAAGCCCAAACCCGGCAGCCCAAAGTACCCAAAAACTTTTGCCCTACAGTCCATCTGTTGAACCCTCATCGCACAACCGCCTCCAGATGCTGACCACAACCACCGACCAAAACATCGCCCCGGTGCCTCCAAAGAAAAACTGCCACGACAACCATCTTCCCATTCGGACCGTCATTGAAACACTTACCCAGCAAACACAAATCCCACAACACCACCAACTCATCAGATCGATAGACCTTCTCAAACCTGCAACAAACCAAAACAATCCACTACATACCTAGCAAGAACCATCCACCCATTGTTGGTCACTCAAGAGACTATCGCACCGTTTGAAGTTCACTCAGACAACTTGCAAAACCAAGAGCTTCGACTCTAAAACCTGAACACTACCAAGGCTAAAATTCCCCGTCCGACAGTACGCTTAATGGTGAGAGTGTGGTCGACGACCAGCCCAGACCAAAGCCGCACCGGACGAAGAAAAGGGAGGAAGTCGCGCCGCCTCTAGGTTTCTCTAGAGAGAGAAACGAGATAAGGTAGGTTCTTTTGAACATGGATAGTTGGATAGTTCTTTTAGCATCTTCAAAATTTAAATTTGTTACTTAATTAGGCCTATTGGTATTTTGTTTAGGCCCTTGGCCATAGTTAACACTTAAATGTCCTAACTAAGGGGGTTGTAATCAACCAAGGATTTGGTATGATTGTTTTGTATTTCAGAAATCCTTTAAAATCTTGATGTATTTAATCTGGATTTTAAACAATCCTTAAAATTTTTGATGTATTCATTCAAAATTTAAAACAACCGATAAAAATTCTGTGTTATTCAACAATCCATGGATTTTGAAAGATTTCATTAAATAGTCGATTTTGAAGGATTTCGAAGGATTGTTTATACACAAAATATCTTTTTTAAATTAAGTCTCTCACCCAAGAGATTTCCATGGATTTGGATGGATTTCAAAATAGAACATCTCTCTCTCTCTCTCTCTCTCTCTCTCTCTCTCTCTCTCTACATACGTCCTTAAAACCTCTATCTTAGTGTCACAACAAAGATAACGTCATTAACGTTTGCTCTCATTACCATTTCCTCCTGGTTTGATTTTATTGATAACTTCAAGTACTATACTTTCTATAATTAACTTCTATAGGGTATAAATTTTGGTCTAGTTACCACGACTTTATAAATATGATTAAAATTGTCCTCAAAATTTTATTTTATAGCAATGAGATGTCTCTGTCATCTAATGGTCTCTTCTAACTTAAAATATTTAGTGATCCATTATAGTACATACAAATTTTCTCATATAGAAGTGTCTGTAATTTTTATTTTCAAACAATAAAGAATTTCATTTTCTATGGAAATGACAACATTACTTGATAATGGAACAATGAATGTTTAAGAGAATCAAAATAATGAGAATGTGAATTAGAAATATGATGACAGTACCAATTCAAGAATGTGATCATTATGTTGGAAAGATCAACAATAGTGTATTCTGTCTTTTTATATCTGATAATATATTTTGACATTTGAGTTTTTAGTTAGACTTTAATTATTTGAGCAATCCTTAGAAATCCAACCAAATTCATATAAAATAATAAAAGAATCTTTTCAAATCCATATGGAATTAAAACAATCCGAAGATTTAAAATTATCCACAACAATCTACGGATTATAAAGAATCCTTCAAAATCTTTCAAAATCCAAATTGAATACACCCCCTAAAAGTTTATGCCTATGTTGCTCTGCCTAGATGGCTCATTCCTTACCGTCCGACTCGCGTCTACCTATCTTTTTTTATGTTACAACATTTGATAGTGATTTTAAAGTTTTTTTAATAAATCATTTTTAAGACTTAGATTCACTTCCTATATTGAATGTAGTCCTGACAATTTTGTCTATATTTTGAGTCATTGATTCATCGTCATTTTTGAATGAAAATGTGTATTTTTACACACCAAAATGCCATTTTCAAATTTATTGGTAATTATTTTGGCATAAAGTGCCCTTATCAGATTGGCTAAAGTCGATCATTTTTCGTTCATCGGTTGTTGGCGATTTTGAGGTGAGTTTTCGACTGGCTTGGCTTGGAATTAGATGTTGAGCTAATCGAGAATATTGTTGTTATTGTTGTGTAGATTCTAGAATACCCTTCTAAAAATGCAGGCAGCGGCTGCTATGACAGCAATTTCTAATTGGCTCGTTGCCGATCTCACCAACAAAAGTTTGAATTTCGTTAGAGGGAGTGAATCAATATCCTTGGCCTTTCAGAATCTCACAATCATCGGCCACAATATGGCAACATGTGGATCTTTTCTCCTCTAAGGGATGCAAGGTATGCTAGCTTATAGACCCCGCGATTAATGCATAACTTAGACTTGATGGGTTCAACCATGTTGGAGCTGACTAGGCAGCTTAGGCTTAGTCAAGAAGTTGTTAATAAGTTGTTCCTACATATCAGGAACAACCAGTAGGGTTTGAATCATTCTGTAACAGACTCCACGTTTGTAGAACGTGAAGATCTCAGATTATGTTATCTTGTAAAGGCTGTATAAAGCCTAGTTTTCATTCAATAAAACTATCGAAGTCGTTCAGATAAACATTGGTTCTATTGCAGAGTGCTTGATCATACAAATTCTGGTATCAGAGCTCCTCTAAGGGGCCTGGTTAGGGTTGGAGTGTTCTTTGAGTGAAACACAGTGAGGAAGAAAGACAGAGAAAATGGCAGCAGAAGGAAATTTTGTTCCTGTGTCGATTCCAAGATTCGACGGACATTACGATCATTGGTCAATGCTTATGGAGAATTTTCTCCGATCCAAGGAGCTATGGGGTCTCATAGAAGATGGGATTCCAACGACGATGCAAGAAGCTCAGCAACTCGTCACTTTCTCATCAGTGGTAGCAGAAAGAGGACAACAGACTGAAACACAACGTAAGCAGGCAGAGGAGGAGCGCCAGAGGATCGAAGAGATGAAGTTGAAAGACCTCAAGGTCAAGAATTATTTGTTCCAGGCTATAGAGCGAACAATCATGGAGACAATTCTTGACAGGGAAAGCTCAAAGAGCATCTGGGACTCAATGAGACAGAAGTATCAAGGCACTACTAGAGTAAAGAGGGCACATCGTCAAGCTTTAAGAAAGGAGTTTGAGGTCCTACAGATGCGAGAAGGAGAGAAGGTGGAGGAATTCTTTGCTCGGACCCTCACAATCGTCAACAAGCTGAAGATCCATGGAGGTGCAGACATGACACAAGTTGAAATTCTCGAGAAGATATTAAGATCAATGACCTCTAGGTTCGATTATGTTGTGTGCTCCATTGAAGAATCCAAAAATCTGGACACACTAACCCTAGATGAGCTACAGAGCAGTCTCCTTGTTCATGAACAGAGACTGAACCGTCATACTGGAGATGCAAAGGAGGAACAAGTCCTGAAGGTCTCTCATGAGGAATCATTTGAAGGAAGAGGCCGAGGCAGGGGATACGTAGCTCGTGGTCGAGGTAGAGGAAGAGGAAGGCAGACTCTAAACAGAGCTACTGTGGAGTGCTTTAAGTGTCACAAACTAGGACATTTTCAGTACGAGTGTCCTAGTTGGGAAAGGAAAGCCAACTATGCCGAGATTGATGGCGAAGATGAGATGCTTCTTATGGCATACGTTGAGACTCGCAACTCAAAAAAGGAAGAAGTGTGGTTCCTTGATTCTGGATGCAGCAATCATATGTGTGGAAATCAACAATGGTTTATGGCTTTTGATGAGACGTACAGACACTCTGTGCTGCTTGGTGACAACTCAAGGATAAGAGTGATGGGCAAAGGCAATATAAGGCTTGAGATAAATGGAGTCAAGCAGATACTAACAGATGTATATTATGTGCCTAACTTGAAAAATAATCTGATGAGCATAGGGCAGCTTCAGGAACGTGGTCTGGCCATTCTGATACAAAATGGAGAATGCAGACTGTATCATCCAAGGCGAGGCTTGATCATGCAAGCAGCGATGACTGCCAATCGCATGTTTGTCTTAGTGGCAAATGTGATACATGAAGATCCAGCATGCATGCAGGCAACTACAGATGCCATTTCAGAACTGTGGCATAAGCGATTTGGGCATCTGAGCTACAAAGGTCTACGTACGCTACAATACAAAGAGATGGTGAAGGGGCTTCCAAGCTTCAAGGCTGCAACAAGAACATGTACTGAGTGCTTGGTAGGCAAGTAACACAGGAAGAGTTTTCCGAAAAAGAGTCAATGGAGGGCTAGCCACAAATTACAGCTCATACATGCTGATCTTTGTGGCCCAATAACACCATCTTCTAACAGTGGCAAGAGGTATGTTTTGACATTCATTGATGACTTTAGTCGAAAGGTTTGGGTATATTTCCTGCTTGAAAAGTCTGAAGCATTTGAAACTTTCAAAACTTACAAAAGATCAATTGAGAAGGAATCCAATGCAGTAATATGTTGTCTTAGAACTGATAGAGGGGGAGAATTTGCTTCTAATGAGTTCAATGAGTTTTGTAAAGAACATGGCATTAACAGGCAGTTAACAGCATCCTATACCCCACAGCAAAACAGGGTAGCTGAACGCAAAAACCGAACCATTATGAATATGGTAAGGTGTTTGCTATGTGATAAGCGAGTTCCCAAGCTGTTCTGGCCAGAAGCCGTGAGATGGACCACTCATGTCATCAATCGAAGTCCAACCCAGGTGACCAAAGACAAGACACCAGAGGAGATGTGGAGTGGAATAAAACCTAAGGTAGATTACTTTAGGGTTTTTGGCTGTGTTGCTCATGCTCATGTACCTGATCAGAAGAGGAAGAAACTGGATGACAAGAGCATTCTGTGTGTGCTTCTTGGAGTTAGTGAGGAGTCCAAAGCATATAGGTTATATGATCCAGTGGCAAAGAAGATTGTTGTGAGTAGGGATGTGGTGTTTGAAGAGGACAAGAGTTGGAGTTGGGGAAGAACAGATGAAGAGGACAAGCTGGATGTTCTTGATTGGGGAGATGCTAGCTGTGGGGAAAGTGAGTCTGATGAAAGCGAAGAAATTGTAGGAGAAGAGATCCAAACTGTAACACTTTCTTCAAATGACACAACTGAAGATGGTGTGCAGAATGCAGTAGATGACAATGCAGCAGATGACTTTCCTAGATCACTTGGGAAAAGGGTTGGGAAGGCACCTGAGTGGATGAAGGATTATGAGAGTGGGGAGGGTCTATCTGAAGGAGAAGAGTCACCTAATATTGCTCTGTTTGTCTCTCAAGAAGATCCAACCTGCTATGAGGAGGCTGCAAGGTGTGAGAAATGGAGGAATGCAATGGATGTAGAAATGGAAGCTATTATGAAGAATGAAACTTGGGAATTAGTAGATCTGCCAGATGGTGCAAAGAAGATTGGTGTCAAGTGGGTATACAAAACCAAGCTCAATGAAGCAGGGGAAGTTGACAAATGCAAGGCAAGATTGGTGGCTAAAGGCTATGCACAACAGCATGGGATTGACTATAATGAAGTGTTTGCTCCTGTGGCAAAATGGGACACTATCAGAATGGTTTTAGCTTGGGCTGCACAGAATAGTTGGGAGGTATTCCAACTGGATGTAAAGAGTGCATTTCTTCATGGTGAGTTAAAGGAGGATGTCTATGTGGAGCAGCCATTAGGATATGCTCTTAAGGGTGAAGAAGGAAAGGTCTATAAGCTCAAGAAGGCACTCTATGGATTGAAGCAGGCGCCACGTGCTTGGTACAGCAGAATTGAAGCCTACTTCATTAAGGAGGGTTTTCAAAGATGCAATTATGAACATACCCTCTTTGTAAAGACAGAAGATGGAGGTAAGAAGTTTCTTATTGTAAGTTTGTACGTTGACGACCTAATTTTTACTGGAAATAGTGCATGCATGTTTGAGAGCTTTAAGAGCTCCATGAAAGATGAGTTCGAAATGACAGATTTAGGGAAGATGAAGTACTTCCTTGGGGTAGAAGTTATTCAAAGGGCAGAAGGTATCTACTTGAGTCAAAGGAAGTATGCGGGTGAGTTAATTGAGAGATTTGGATTGTGTAATGGAAACTCAGTGAAGAATCCCATTGTGCCTGGTGCTAGATTATCTACAGATGAAGGAGGTGCTAAGGTTAATGCAACTATGTACAAGAGATTGATTGGGAGCCTCATGTACATTACTGCAACTAGGCCTGATTTGATGTATGTGGTATGTCTGTTGAGTAGATACATGGCTAATCCTACTGAGTTACATATGCAAGCAGCAAAGAAGGTGATTCGATACTTGAAGGGAACTGTGGATTTGGGTGTGTTCTATAAGAAGGGAGGCACTGGAGAGCTCTTAGCTTATACTGACAGTGATTATGCAGGTGATATTGATGACAGGAAGAGCACTTCTGGTTACGTTTTTATGTTAAATGGTGGAGTGGTTTCTTGGTCTTCGAAGAAGCAACCTGTTGTGACATTGTCTACAACAGAAGCAGAATTTGTGGCAGTAGCTCTGTGTGCCTGCCAATGCATGTGGATACGAAGAGTGCTGGAGATGATTGGAGTGTCACAGAATAAATGTGTTACTATAATGTGTGACAACAGCTCGACGATCAAGCTATCCAAGAATCCAGTCATGCATGGAAGAAGCAAACATATAGATGTAAGATTCCATTTCTTAAGGAATCTTACAAAGGAGGAGGTGGTGGAGCTGGTTCATTGTGGAACAGGAGATCAATTGGCTGATATCATGACCAAGGCATTGAAGCTTGATGCGTTTGAAGAGCTACGTAGCAGACTAGGAGTGTGTAAGGTACCAAGCTTAAACTAAAAGCATACTGCTTTAGTTTAGGGGAGGATATGTTGGAGCTGACTAGGCAGCTTAGGCTTAGTCAAGAAGTTGTTAATAAGTTGTTCCTACATATCAGGAACAACCAGTAGGGTTTGAATCATTCTGTAACAGACTCCACGTTTGTAGAACGTGAAGATCTCAGATTATGTTATCTTGTAAAGGCTGTATAAAGCCTAGTTTTCATTCAATAAAACTATCGAAGTCGTTCAGATAAACATTGGTTCTATTGCAGAGTGCTTGATCATACAAACCAGAGCACACACTTTACAGAACGATTTATCAATGAAAGTCACTTTACAGAACGATTTATCAATGAAAGTGATATGTGAAGATCATTCTTGCATGGATGCGTGGCCCATCTAACTAGGAATGTAAAATTGTTGTTCGAAAAATGTGAAATGTAGTTACGATTGTCGGAACTTTAGGAAGGGCTGGCTAATCTTCAAAGTGCAAGGATTGTGCATGGTATTTTTGCCAGGGACGGTGCTATTGCTGGTCACGATTTTGAGCTTCTTATTTCTTGGTAAAATTGGATATACCTTGCAAAGCAATATTTGACATTCATAGAGTAAGTCATCATTGAGTAGGCGGGGTTAGTGAGACGATATGTTTGTGCCTACCTTCAGAGAACTTTGATTGATGAAGTGACGAGAAGGACCGACTCAACAATTTTGGAGACCTTGTAATAAATAAAAAAATTAAGACAACAGAAATAAAAACAAGATCAAAGAAAACACCTACCCTAGCAGTTCGGAGAATCAAGCAATATTGGGCCTTTTTATACCATTTAATGGCTTGGAAGAAAACTTCGAAAATGGAAAAAGAAATATTGGGTTGAATGATACGATAGAGGACAGGAATTATGTTAGAATGCACCTTAAGGCTAAGCACCCAAAAGTCTAACTTTTTCAAGTTTCACGTGTCGCAAGGTCATTAACATCAACTTTTTTTAAGAGCTTGACTGACCTTATGATAAACTCAGTCCATATGATAGGCCACCACCCACACCTTGTCTCCACCGCAATTCTGCTTGCCAGTAACCCACGCTGCCGCAAAACGAGGCAAACATAGATGTCGATCTATTGTCCTCTTCGACGGCTTCCGTAACCCTCTCTGATGCCAATATATGAGTATAAGCGCGACTTAAGGTGCGACGTTGTCGAGGTCAACCAGATTTGGTAGTGGGAACTAAACTCGAGGAAAGACATGGCGGCATGCGTCGATGGAGGCATGGAGCTGTAGACGGTAGTTGAGCGACTATGGACAATTAATCGAGCTTTCTTTCACACGATTAATTGCTACTCAATGAGGGAGGGAGGGAGGGAGGGAGGGAAGGAGGGAGAGAGAGAGGGGGAGAGAGAGAAAGAGAGAGAGAGAGAGAGAGAGAGAGAGAGAGAGAGAGAGAGAGAGAGAGAGAGAGAGAGAGAGAGAGAGAGAGATAGAGAGTATGTCGGTGGCTGAGTGGATTTAAAGGCGGAATCAGATACACCGAGCTTATCTTAAGCTCAGTCAGTTTTAAAAATGTTGACTTTTTGAACCATTCAGAACTTGACACGCAACATAATTGAAAATTAGCCTTTAAGTGAATAGTCTTGGGATGGAATCCAGAATTTTCCTATGTTTGGTAACTACTTTGGACACTACAAGAAAAACGCACCTAGACCGCGGAGCATTTCTGTCGTCTAGGTGCATTTTTCCGTCGTCTAAGTACTTAGACGACGGAACCTCCGTAGTCTAGGTTCCGTACTCCAAGTACTGTCGTTTGGGTACTTAGACGACGAAGAATTCATTCTCTGCGGTCCAAGTGAAAACTTAAACCGCGAAAAATGTCTGCGGTCCAAGTGATTACTTAGACCACGAAGAATTCATTCTCCATCGTCTAAGTGAAAACTTAGAGCGCGGAAAATGTTCGCGGTATAAGTGCTCACTTAGACCGCACAAAAAAACTCTGCGGTCTAAGTTTTCACTTAGACGATGGAGAATGAATTCTCCGTGGTCTAAGTGATCACTTGGACCGCGGAGAATTCATTCTCCGTCGTCTAAGTGAAAACTTAGACCGTGGAAAACGTCCATCTCCGTGGTCTAAGTAATTATTTATTTATTTTAATTAAAATTTAAATTTAAAGTAAAATATTAATAATGTAATTTTTCATTATTACATGAATTTTTCATTTAATTTTTCATGAATTCATGAATTTTTCATTTAATTTTTTGTATATCAATATTCATAATATTGCAAAAATTATTGAATGTTAATTATTAATAATACATAATACAAAATTCATAATGAATACATAATTTAAATTATTATGGATTTAAATACCAAATTCATAATATAATAAAATAAATTAATCTAGCCTAAATAAACTAAATTAACCTAAAACTAAACTAATTATAGGCGCCGGTGGTGGTAGAGGTGGTGGCCGGAATGTGGAGGCCGGTGGTGGAGGCGACCTTATAGGTGGTAGCTAGTGGTGTGTGGTGGTGGTGGAGGCGACGTTGTAGGTGGTGGTGGAGGCGACGTTGTAGGTGGTGGTGGAGTTGACATTGTAGGTGGTAGCGGCGACTGTGGTGATGTCGATGATAGCGGTGACGGTGGTGATGTCGGTGATGGTGGTGACCGGTGGTGGCGGCGACGGTGGTGGTGGTGATGTCGGTGGTGGCGGCGACGGTGGTGGTGGTGATGATGATGGTGGATGGTGATGGTGGTGGTGATGATATATGGTGGGTGGTTTGATTGGGGGGGGGGAGAGGGAGAGGGAGAGTGGATTGAGAGAGGAAAAATGAAGAGAGATTGAGAAAATGATGAATTTAAAGGGTTTTAAAACACTTAGACGACGGAAAATCAATATTTCCGTCGTCTAAGTTTAAATTTTCAAAAAATACCGCTAATTATTTTGACTTAGACGACATAAATATTGATTTTTCGTCGTCTAAGTGATTTAAAGTTTTGCCAAAATTTTAGTGGGAAAAAAATACCGCCAATTATTTTGATTTAGACGACGGAAATATTGATTTTCCGTGGTCTAAGTGATTTAAATTTTTGCCAAAATTTAAGTGGGAAAAAAATACCGCCAATTATTTTGACTTAGACGACGAAAATTCTTATTTTTCGTCGTCTAAGTGAAAATAATTGGCGGCATTTTTCAATTTTCTCCAAAATTAATTTTTCAGATATTTAGTTTAAAAATAAAATTCACTTAGACCACGGAGATGGTTCACCTCCGTGGTCTAAGTGAATTTTTAAAATTTTAAAATTTTTAAATTTTCTCCAAAATTAATTTTTCAGATATTTAGTTTAAAAATAAAATTCTCTTAGACCACGGAGATGGTCCATCTCCATGGTCTAGGTGAAATAGTCGTAAAATTAATTTTTAAAAATATATCGCAAGGAAGTTTCCGATCTGTCATTCGAATGAAATAGTCGTAAAATATCGATTAACGAATCGTATATATAAACAATTGAATTTAAGACGACGAATAATCTTACGTCTTTAAACTTGTTAAGTATCTACTAATGTGTATAACTTAAGTGTTATTAAGTATAGGCTCATTGTATATCGAAATTAACGAAATTGAATTTGGACAAAATAACCGTTGGATACATTCGCCATAAGACAATATATAAACAAAATAATTTTCACAAAATAGTAAGTTCATTAAGGATTTCATCGGCACAGTCAACTGCAAAACCAAAATTTTTACAAACCGGAAACATGGATACACGAAAATCCGTAAGTCCTATTTTGGAACCGTTGACGCTCACACTCCAAGCATTGTTTACTCTATGGTCTCGACGAAAAGAATATGCATTGGGACATGGTTTAGATGGTCGTTGTCTTAGGTGAAATTACAAAATTTTCACTTAAACGACGCAAAGGCATGTTTGCGTCGTCTAAGTAAGAACTTAGACGACGGAAACGTGCAGTTGCGTCGTTTAAGTGAAAATTTCGTAATTTAGGGGTAAGGGCCTTAGGGTTTAGGGTTTAAGGTATAGACGACGGAGATGTCTTTTTCCGTCGTCTAAGTGTCACCTACACCCAAACCCTAAACCCAAATTAATTGGGCGCCGGTTCTAAAAATTCAAAATTTTCACTTAGACGACGGAAATGTCTTTTTCCGTCGTCTAAGTGACACTTAGACCGCGGAAACTTTTTTTGCGGTCTAAGTGGCCACTTAGACGACGGAAAAAAATATCTCCGTCGTCTAAGTGTCACTTGGACCGCGGAAAAAGTTTTCACAGTCTAAGTGTAATTTTCTTGTAGTAGGAGTTTAGAAGTGAAAGTACTGCTTCTGTTCCCCTAGGTAAAACTATGAAAGTACTGCTTCTGTTCCCCCTAAGTAAAACTGTGAAAGTACTTTGGAGTCAGAAAGGATGACCATATATTCTTGGGAGCCTCTCGCGTGTCACAAATGGTTATCACTGTTAAAAAAATACAAATACAAATTCTTCCAATCAATCATCAATTGGGTATATATTCTATCAATTAATTTATGGTTTATTATTTGTCTTTAAAATCAATTTGTTACTTTATGAATTTTTTCTACTAATTTGTAAGATGTCAGTGGTGTATATTTAATTGAATTTCGCCAATTTATTTATCAAAGTATAAATATTGAGAAACATTTTGGTACTCTAAATTAAGTATTCTGGGAATTATAGGCTTTAATAGCACATTTAGTCAAGGGGCAATCTGCTTTGGTTGATCTTTTGGGCCACAAGACAACTTCGGTTTTCGACCCAAATTTGGGTTTGCATCTGGGATCATGGTGGTCGTGTAAGGTATACAATATTTCGCATGCATGACTAGAGACTCTGAGCTCCCTATTATGCTAGCATTTAGAGGACACATTGATTTTTTCCAAATGTGTACTTTGGTCATAGTACTTTGATTTCTATTGCTACTGCAACTTTGTTAAAAGATAGCAGATCTAGCTATGACTTAATACTTCTTTTGGAAGACGATAAAGATACGAATTACGATAAGCTTGGCGAGTTTTTGTGTAGTCCATACTTTGCGTGGTTATGTAGGACAAGTTTAGCTTGCAAGATGGGAGATATGGCATACATTTGTCTTAATTACATTTGTCTTTGAACTTGTTTTCGTTGTGTGCTATTATTGCGACATTATAAGGTCGCAATATCTAGAAATAGACTTTTTCTTGGTTAGATACTTTCACCCCTATAGACTCTAAGGATATTGTCATATGGATAATCATAAATTTGTTTACTTTCTGTTAGTATAGCATCATTAGTTGTCCGATTAAATATACTTATCCACTTAAGCAGGCAATCAACACCTACCCAACCACCCGAAAGACCACCAACAAGGCTACAACTTCACTCACAAGACCAACCCCATCCGAGCGCGCACGCGCCCGTGGGGCGCATACCCGAACGCACGGATCACACATCAGAAGCACCAGACTAATCCCACATCGAAGAACACCATCAAACACCAAACTCAACCACCTATATATGTAAGGTATTTATTACAGGTAACGACATTCTGATTCCATCCCACTAAACACTACTTACACGTACGCTCGCTTGACTGTTATATCCAATACATCATCTGACTTAGGCATCAGAGCGTTGAAGGCGGGCCACCCCGTCTTGACCCCTGACTGTCTGTTCGTCGTTGTATTCTTCTAACAGCCGCACCCGAGCACGCGTACCCGCACACCCGAAGAGAAGAGGAAGCACCCGACCATCCGAACAGCCCCAATGTTCGGACGTACAAGAAGGAGGAGGAGGAGTACTCGTACTTGCTTCTGCTAGATTACGTCCCGCGTAATCCGGTAGAAACACGTTCTACTTAGAGTAGTCAGTAAGGTATTTTTGAATAGAGTCATTCACGAAAACTTAAGCATTGGATGTCTGGAGGTCATTTGGTAAGATATTAAATGCTTTCTATTCTCGGTTAAATGCCAACTTTATGTAACTTTATGATAGATGAAGCAGATGATTGAATGATCACGTGGGTGGTATCAACCTTTTCGACACATTTGCATTTGTTGCAATGCTTCAATTTACGGGGATGGTTACAGAAGTGCTCGCCACCATTAGTTGCATTACAACGATTACTGTGATCGACAATGCAATTGTATGTAAAGAAGATGTTTCTACCGGATTATGCGCGGGACGCAATCTAGCAGAAGCAAGTACGAGTACTCCTCCTCCTTGTTTGTCTGAACGTTGGGGCTGTTCGGATGGTCGGGCGCTTCTCCTCTCTTCGGGTGCGCGGATACGCGTGCTCGGGTACGGCTGTTAGAAGAATACAACGACAAACAGACAGTCAGGGGTCGAGACGGGGTGGCACACCTTCAACACTCTGATGCCTAAGTTAGAAGATGTATTGGATATAACAGTCCCGCGAGCGTGTATAGGAGTATGAGTGTTTAATGAGATGGAATCAGAATTGAGAATGTCGTTACCTGTAATAAATACCTTACATATATAGGTGGTTGAGCTTGGTGTTTGGTGGTGTCCTTCGATGTGGGACTGGTCTGGTTCTGTTTGTGTGATTCGCACATTCGGATGTACGCCCCATGGGCGCGTGCGCGCTCGGATGGGGTCGGTCTTGTGAGTGAACTTGTAGCCTTCCTGGTGGTCTTTCGGGTGGTCGGGTAGGTGTTGATCGCCTGCTTAAGTGGATAAGTATACTTAATTGGACAACTAATGATGCTATACTAACAAGTCCCCAAAGTCCCCAAGTCAAAGAGAACTTTCTTGACTGGGGAGTTGAAAATGGTTTCGTGCAATTAACAAGAATACTTATCCGATTGAGCAGTGGTGTATGATCTTGTAACCCCCAAGTCCCCCAACTCTCCGGTCAAAGAATGGCTCGCATGATGGAGTGGGTACCTGTGCGTCCGATCATGTACCTGTTCGGGTGCTTCTGTATCCGGGCGTACGACTACCAAATGAATGTTGCTGTTTGGAGCCGCGCGCCCGTGGAGTGTTGCCTGGTAACACATAAGTGCAACATAGATATATAGGTATGCAAATGTGTGAATGTATGGTATGATGTATGAATGTGTGGCATGAGAATGTATGCAAATGTTTTTCGTAACGCCAACGTTGGGATGCCGTTGCGTTACGTCGCACGTCAACGGGGATGCCGTTGCGTATGGTGTAGCGTCAACGGTGGGATCAAAACCGCGATGTACAATTTCTGTGGCGCGCACGGAGGGACGAACGCGTACCCGTGCCGCCCGTCGGCTTTAGCGCGGGCAGAGGCCTCTGCCGCCTAACCCGGGTAGATTTCACGCACGGAGAGGGCGGACCCCACACCCGGAACTCTCATCGGTCTCAGAACGTGCAAGGAGAGGACGGACCCCACACCCTTGCCGGCTGAGTCGGCGAGTCGATCGTTAACATTACGCACACTGAGGGGAAGAACCCCACGCCCGTGCCGCCCATCGGCTTAGCGCGCACAGAAAGGAGTCGGCCCCATGCCTCTGTCACCACAGCCAGCTTGTATTTTCGCTCACGGAGAGGACGGACCCCATACTCGAAACGCTCATCGGTCTCAGAACGCGCAAGGAGAGGACGGACCCTACACCCTTGCCGGCCGAGTCAGCGAGTCGATTGTTAACGTTTCGCATACGGAGAGGACGGACCCCACACCCGTACCGCCCATCGGTCTCGGAGCGCGCAAGTAGAGGACGGACCCCACACCCTTGCCGGCCGAGTCGGCGAGTCGATCGTTAACGTTGTGCGTACGGAGAGGACGGACCCCACACCCGTACCGACCATCGGTCTTAGCATGCGCAAAGAGGGGACGGACCCCATGCCTTGTGCCGCCTAATCCGGCTTGCTAGTTCTTACCGACACGCGCACAGAGGGGAGGTGCCCCACGCCCGTGGCGGTGATTTCCTTGTTTAGCATTTGAGGGCGTTCATCGTTCGTTGGTCGTGCGGGTGATGTATGCGCCAGTACGAATGGTGGTTGGTGTGGTGTGTCTTGCCTTGGGTGGGGTGATGCTCTGTTCGGTGAGGCGGTTGAAGTGACATTCCTTTTGATTTCTCCTTGGGAACCGTTGTGTAATAAATGCGAGCCGTCGTAATTAATGCTGGCGTGCCCTGGGCATTAAATGCTGATGACGTAGTAACTGCTTGAAGCTCATGCGTCAGGCGCGTATGAGCGTGGGGTGTTGCATGGATGTCACGTGTCGAGACGTGGGAGACTGTGCTAGGGTTTTTAAAATGAGGCGAGAAGCTGAAGAGTTGGCGCGGTTACTGAGGAGGGTAAGTAAACCGCCTCGGGGCCACGTGTCGCAATCTGACGGTGGATACGCGAAAATGGACGGCTGGCGTTCGTTCGCGTAATCCGTCTGATCAGTATAAATAGGGGCTTGAGTGTCGTCTTCCCCATCACTTTCACAATTTATCGAAACGCTGCCAAACTCACTCTGTAAATAGTGCTTCTCTGATCTGTGTGCTTTGCCTTCTTGCCAGAATCTCTTTGCGACGTGCAACCTCTACTCTCGATCTTCAATTTTGGTGAGGCTCTCAACCTTTCTCCATTTTAGTTGTGTTGTTTTTTTGTTTTGCTCTTTTTGGTTTCTGGGGGTTTTGGCTTTTTCTGGGTTTGTGTCTCAAGAACAGAGCGTGTTCTTGAGGCGTGCCTGGTTTGATCCTGTTTGGGGTAGATTTGGTGGGTTTTTGGTGTTTCTGGTAGTTTTTTTTTGCTAAGTGTGGGTTCGCGTGCGTGCGTCTAGGAATGGAGCCAATAGAGATATCGAGTGGTCAATCGCGTGAGCGGATCTACATTCCGGGGGCGGGGTGGGTTAGTTATGGGTCTGACACGAGCGGATGACAAGGCGGTTTAACACCTCTCAAAGATATCCTATTCACAACCTGGATATATCAATGTAGTAAGATAAATAGGGGTTATCGAACACGAAGAATTGGTGAAACTAAATCCTAACACACTACTATGCTGACAGACTCGACTACAGTACACTAATGGTATGCGAACCTAATCTAGACAGACTCAAATGCTACGAAATTTTGACACGACAAACTAGACACAATGGCGGACTACCACACAAAATTTGAGGGTATTCGGAGTTGATTTGGTCACCGAAATAAATCGGCTAAGCTACAGCTAATGCAGAAATTAAATGCTGAAAGTAAATATGCTAATGAATGCAAATTGGTTTAAACTATATGATTAAAGAGTTAAGAGGAATGCAATCCACCACCATCATTCCATCTATCTAACACATACTTAATCTAATGCACATATCCAATGAATGAAAGTTCCCAGGAAGAGTTGATCGTTACAACCACATCCTATTACCTAATCCTTATGCCTATGCAGGTTTGTCATGGACCTCCCCTACATCTATCCCTCTATTGAACCTATAGTCATGGACCCCAAGGTTTACAAAGAAGAAAGCATTAAGTTCTAGAAAAGGTTTGAGAAGCTACAAGGGTTCACAAGTACACTATAGGCGTGTCTCGCTAGACCTATGGATTTCAATCTCCCGACGGTAAAATCGGTGTATCACTATAGAGAATCCGGTGGAAGAAATTATCTTCAGTCGCCCGTATCTCATGAAACTAGAACCCTAGCATGCATACTAAGTTGGCCACCAAAGCAAACATACAAGAATTCATATAGTGATCATTCAGAGAAAGAAACCTCATTCATAAAATATGCAAAACTAGATTAAAGTGTATGCATTAAAAAGACTTCATGTACATGGCTTCAAGCAACCCCTCAACAATGAGTTTAGCTACTAAAAGTCATAAGTAATAAAATCAAAGAGTTCATGAAAAATAAATTAAATAAAGGAAAAAGAATAAACTCTTGACGACAACGGAATCGGGTTAGGCTTCTTGCATGAGATCTTCCCTTTGTTTTTGTTTCTTCTTGTTTCACTAGGAAAGCTCGTTTAAATTTCTTTTTCTTTATTTCCTCCAAAAACCTATAAAACAAATAAACATAATTAATTTACTTAAAAACGTAACGAAAGAAATAAATATAAAGTAATATTAAACATAGAAACGTTGCATAAATATGCACCTATCAGCGGATCGAGTACATCTTCGTACGAGTCTGTGATGAGTGTGACGCCTCTTCGATACATCCCTAACACTTCTCCTATGGTGCAGCCAATGGATCCCAAGCAAGCGCTCGCATCCGCAGGGTTGGGGAGCTCGTCGAGGTCGTCGGGCGGGTCTTCGTCCGGTTCTGGACCATGGGGTGAGAGGGGCGTGCAGCGGGAGGAGTCCGTTCCCCAATTCGCGGAAGGAGGGCGCGTCCACTGGGTGCTGCCAAACGGGACGCCAGTTCAGGAGCCAGAGCGTGCGCTTTTCGTCAAGGAAATGACAAGGTGGGCACGTGATTATCATATTCCAAGCTCTGTGCGCCTGAGGATCCCAGGTAAAGGCGACACGTTCACCCGCCCGCCGCTCGGCCATGTATGCCTGAGCGAGTTCCACCTCAAGGCCGGGATCAAGCTGCCGTTGCATCCGTTCTTCCAGTACATGCTGGCGCTGCTGAGGATCTCTCTCGGCCAATGCAGGCCTACGCTCGTCGCCATGTTCAACATCTTCCGGGTGAGCAGAATGGATCAACCGATGCGGGAGAAGTTACTCCATTTCTTCCGCCTGCGATACTCTACGCGCCAGAGGGACTCGGGGACCTTCACGGTGGAGCCTCGCGTGAAGTGGTGGCTGGTGGACCCACCGAGCTCTTCAACCTCCTGGCGCACAATCAACTGCTTGGTGGGTGGGGACTGGGAGTTCGGCCCCTTCCCGCCCGAGTATACCGCCAACACCGACCAGATCGATCGAGTCCCCCAGTTCTTTCATACGCTCGACACGAACGAGTATCCGCTCACGCCCGTGGAGGAGCCCAGGATAGCTCGCCTCAAGTTCGTGTTCGACCCCGCGCCCGAGTCAAGATACTTCTGTGCCGCGTGTCATTGGGATCTTATCGAACGCACGCGTCTCGCCAGACCGCCTGGTCTGTGCGTCTTGTAGTTTTCTGCTAGGAGTAGGAATAAAATAATTTACCAAGTGTTGTATCTGTTCGCTAACCTTCCGTTTGTCTGTGCAGTTAAAATGACGAAATCCAGGGCGACTGAAAAGGATGAGGCGCTCAAGCGCCGGATGGCCGCTCTGCTGTCCACTGCTGAGAAGGTCCGCAAGGTGGCGGATGACGGTCGTGGTAGGCTTGTCCTGGGGGACAGCACCTAGTCGAAGATCCTCATCCCAAATGTTGCTGATTGTGCCCAGCCCATCTGAGCAGATGCTCCCCGCCCGCCCTCAGGAAATGCTGCTGGATCAAAGGCCCAGGATCGGGCGGACAATCGCGATCGCCAGCATCGCGAGAAGGAGCAGCGCCAGGTGGATCGTGATCAGCGCCGGTCCGATCGGGTGGAGCAGAGGGACAGGCGTGATGCTGCCCGTACGCCTCAGTCTTCAGGTCCACCTTCAAGTCCTCCCTCAGGTCCACCTTCAAGTCCTCCTAGAGCGCCTGAGCAGGGGGGTGGTGATGAGCGTTCGTCGAAGCGGTCATGGACGGATGCTCCCGGTGGTCCGCTTGCCTTCTGCGAGCCTTTGATGGACGCCATTCAGGTCGCGGTGAGATCCGTGAATGGGCTGCTACCTCCGGGACCGCTTGTCTTGGATGATATGGACCGAGCGTACAACGCCTGTGCGATGATGTAGCACAAGCTCTTCAGAGCGCGCCAGCGGCAGGCGAATGACCGGCAGGCGGAAGTGTTGAAGGCGGAGCTGCGCGGGCTCACTGAGTCAAACAAAAGGCTTCAGCATGGGCTCTCTAAGTCCAATTAGGTAGGGGATCGCCAGCTCCGTCAGCTTCACGAGGCAGCAGAGCGGAAGGCGCTTCTGAAGGCGGAGCGGGATAGCGCCTTAGCCGCGCTGGAGGAGGCGAAGGCTGAAGCAGCCAACCGGCTGTCGGAGATCGAGTCCCGCCTGATGGAGGCCGAGCGCCGGATGTGGACCGAGGAGCGCTTCCACCGGGCCCAGGCGGAGGCGGTTGCTACCTTCAAGAATTCTTTTGAGTTTTTGGAGTTGGTGGCCGCTGAAGCCGATGGCCAAGTGGCCCAGTTCCAGGAGGCGGTGTCGCCCTTCCTGGACTTGGAGCGCTATCGCGCCTATCAGCAGGCGCAGGCGGGTGGGACGTCTGCAGAGCCGGAGCAGGGGCAGCCGGAGGCGGGGAATGAGGAGGCGGCTGGCGGGGCAGATGATGGGTTAGAGTAGCTTCTTTTTTCCTTTGCAATAATGTAGGTTTTTTGTAACAGGCCTCGTGCCTTGATGAAATATAATGAAGTTTCTTTTCCGTACGTGTGTGTGCCTTCTATTTTAGTTTTTTTTTGGCATCTTTTTGAATGACTCGCGCGAACATGCGCCTTCCCTTTTCATTTTGGATTGGAATTTAACCAAGTGTTACATCTGTGCGAACAACCTATCCCCAGTCCCCCGAGCACTGGGCGGGCGGGGTAAGGACAAACGAACGCAACAATAAAATGAACTAAAAAAGAAAATGGATTTAAGTATAACACAACAAAATTTAATGAAAGTACTTCCTCAAATGTTGGATGTTCCACGGGTGCCGTAGTCGTTGACCCTGCATGTCTCTAAGGTAGAAGGTGCTGGCGCTTATCACTTCATCAACGACGTACGGGCCTTCCCATAACGGGCGGAGTGTTTTGACCTTTTACTGGATTGCCTTCATCACCTAGTCCCCCAGTTGGATTGGCCGAGCCCGAATGCGCTGGTTGAACAATCAGGCGATCATTTGCTTGTTCGCGGCGTTGTGGAGATGCGCCGTGTCCCTCCGTTCTTCCAGCAAATCGTTGTTGAGGCGTAACCCCTCGCTGTTCGTGCGTGGATCGTACCCCTCGATCCGTGGGCTCTGGTGAGTGATCTTCAAGGGTAGCACGACTTCCGTTCCGAACGTCAGGCTGAACGGGGTTTCGCCCGTGGCTGTGTTGGCGGTTGTTCGGATGGACCATAAAATCTCTGGGATGACCTCGGGCCAGCGCCCGTATCCCGCATCCCCGGGTTCGATGTCTTCAATTTTCTTCTTGATGCCAGCCTTGATAATCTTGTTTGCTGCTTCCACTTGTCCGTTCGTCTGGGGGTGCGCCGGTGATGCAAATATGAGGTCTGTTCCTTGCCTCTTGCAGAAGACTATGAGTCGAGGGTTGTTGAATTGTGGCCCGTTATCTGTTATGATGCTGATCAGTGTCCCGTAGCGACAGAAAAGGAAATGCCAGAGGAAACGCTCCACTTTCTTCGTGGTGATCTTCGCCATCGGTTGGGCTTCGATGAACTTGGTGTGGTAGTCAATGATGACGATCAAATATCTATACTTCCCCTTCGATTTTGGAAGCTCTCCGATCAGGTCCAGTCCCCACTGTGCGAACGGAACGGGCGACAGGAGAATGGACAGTGGGACGGCGGGCGTGTGGTGGTGATGTGCGTACAGCTGGCATTGGTGGCACTTGCTCGTTAGCGCTGTAGCGTCCGTATGGATGGTGGGCCACCAAAATCCACACCGAAGGGCCTTGTGTGCGATCGATCTGGCGCCCGCATGGTGGCTGCACGTGCCCGAGTGGATTTCTTTGAGGATCGAGTTGCCCTTTGTTGGAGTGACGCACTTGAGGCTCGCCCAAGTCCTCCCTTGTCGATACAGCGCTCCGTTCCGCATGCTGAAATTGGCCGCCCCTGCGACAATGGTTCTGGCCTCTCGCTTGTCTTCTGGTAGCTCTCCTCTTGCCTTGTAAGCGATAAACACGTCCATGTAGCTGTGCTCGTGCGGTTCGATTGCCAGAACCTGCTCTGCTCCCGAGATGCTCGATCGTCGCAACACTTCGACGATCCGCTGCCCTGGCCCTGTGTGTACGTGTGCCGTGGCCAATCGGGCGAGCCTATCTGCCTTCGCGTTGAACCCTCTGTGTATATGGTTGATGTTGACGTACTTGAATCCACTGATCAGCGCCTTCACGTGCCTCAGATAGGCGATCATGGACTCATGCTTCACTTGAAATTCTCCTCCGACGTGGCTCACCACCAACTGTGAGTCACTGAACACATTGAGGTTGGGCGCCTCCGAGTTCTTGGCCAGCTGTAGGCCCGCAATGAGCGCCTCGTACTCAGCCTCGTTGTTGGTTGTTTTGAATTCGAACTTGAGGGCGTACTCCGCGTTTACCCCTCCTGGCCCTGTCAGGATGATCTCGGCGCCGCTCACCTTCTTCGTGCACGAACCGTCGACGTAGAGGTTCCACTCCGACAATGGTCCTTCCTTGACCTCCGGCTTGTTGGACGCCTCTACCGCCAGGCCGTCGGATGCGCCGACCGGCATCGCCTCAGCCTCCGTGTATTCGGCGATGAAGTCCGACACTGCCTATCCCTTGATTGCCGTTCGGGGCTTGTACTGAAGGTCGAATTCACTGAGCTCGACTGCCCACTTCGCCAGGCGACCACTGTGATCGGGCGATTTGAGTATCTGGCGCAGGGGCACGTTGGTGAGGATGTGGATGCTATGCGCTTGGAAGTATGGTCTCAACCGTCGGGCGGCGGTGACGAGCGCGAGTGCCATCTTCTCGATCGTCAGGTATTGGGTTTCAGCGCCCGTCATGCCCTTTCCCGAGAAGAAAACGGGCAACTCCGTGCAGTCCTTCCTGCGGACGAGGGCAGAACTGACGGCTGTGAGTGAGGCAGCCAGGTAGATGTAAAGTATTTCCCCTCGGATGGGTCTAGAGAGGAGCGGGATGGATGCCATGTACTCCTTGATTTGAAGGAAAGACGCCTCGCACTCTGGCGTCCAAGCGACCTCCCGCTTGTTCGTTGTTCGGAGAGCCTTGAAGAATGGGGCACATCTGTCTGAGTATCGAGAAATGAACCGGTTCAACGATGCGAGCTTGCCCGTGAGGATCTGCAGGTCTGCCTTCTTAACTGGTGGCTTCATGTCAATGATTGCTTTTACCTTGGCGGGCGCGACTTCAATTCCCCGCTGGCTAACGATATACCCAAGGAATTTTCTGTTGGTGACTCCGAACGTGCATTTGGCCGGATTCAACCTCATGCCGTTCCTGATGAGGACGTCGAGCACAGTCCCCAAGTTCTGGACGTGGTCGACCGCTTGAACGCTCTTCACCAAAATGTCATCCACGTACACATCCACAATGTTGCCAATCAGGCCATGGAACATCGCGTTCATGAGCCTCTGGTACGTGGAGCCAGCGTTCTTTAACCCAAATGGCATGACGACGTAGCAGTATAATCCTTTGTCCGTGACAAACGTCGTTGCCTCCTGGTCCTCGGGGTCCATGAAGATCTGGTTGTAGCTCGAATATGCATCCATCATTGATAGGAGCTCGTGCCCTGCTGTCGCGTCCACCAACTGGTCGATCCTCAGTAGAGGAAAGCTGTCCTTGGGGCACGCCTTGTTGAGGTCACTGTAATCGATGCACATCCTCCACTTCTTGTTGCTCTTCAGCACCATTACAGTGTTGGAGATCCACTTTGGATACTCCACCTTGCGGATGAACCCGATGCCCAGCAGTCGGTCCACCTCCTCGTGCATCGCCGTATAGTGTTCCGTCTTGTACGCTCGCCTCTTCTACTTTACCACCCGGGCGCCGGCGCCGATGCTCAGCTTGTGGGATATGATGTTTGTGTTGATCCCAGGCATGTCCTTGTACGACCATGCGAACACCTCCTGCTTCTCCTTCAGTAGTGCGATCAGTCGTTCGGCTATCGCGGGAGCCAATGATGCTCCAATTTGGACCGTCCTCTCCGGGTGTTCAGAGGATAGCTGAATTGTCATCAGCTCTTCACGTTCGGGGATGGGCGACACTGCTATCAGCCCGTCATGTGGGTCGTCTGGCACTTCCGTTCCTGGTGCAGGTTCCAAGGCGAGGACCTCCTGCCTGTCCCGGGGTTTCGCGGCTTCTTCATAGTTGTATCCCCGAACGTATCCGACCCCATGCTCAGTTGGGAACCGTCCCAAGAGCATGTGTCCCGCAATGATCATCTTCAGCTTATTGATCCCTGGCCTCCCGAGAATGGCGTTGTATGGGGAGGGGGTGTCCATGACAATGAAGTCTGTCCGGACCTCGCTGTGCGGGGAGTCAGATGCGCCAATTCCGACCCGGATGTTGTCGCTCCCAATTGGATACGATGTTTCGCCCGTGAAGCTGGCGATGCACTCATGATCCTGCGTCATCTTGTGAGCGGGCATGCCGAGCGCTGTGTACGCATCCAGGTAGATCACGTTCACGGACGCCCCACTGTCCACCAACACCCTCTTCACGAGGAAACTATCGATGATCGCATCGATCACGAACGGCAGGGTGCTGTCCTTCGGGCTTCCTTCCTCGTCTTCCGCCGTGAAGCTAATGGCGGGCGCCTCCCGTCTTCCTGCCTTCTGCGCTCGTCCAGCCCCAATCGTCAGCACCTCCCTGCTCGAGTGATCGGGGGATGAGGTGCCCTCCTTGTGTTTTCCCCCAGATATTATGCTGATAGTCCCCCGGGTCTCGATGTTTGCTTCGTGCTGTCGCTCGCCCGCCCTGGGTGGGGTGGCCCGTTCGTCCTTCTGTATATCCGCGAGGGCCTTTATCAGCATTATGCAGTCGTTGGTCTGGTGAGTGGCGGCGTTGTGGTACTCGCACCAGATATCCGGGATTCGGCCAACCGGGATCTTTGCCTTTGACATGTTGTTTGGTGGTGGAATCTGGCGTTGGTATTGGCGGAGCAGGTACTCATTCGACTGTTGGTTGATCGCGTATACCCCCTGACCCGTCGGTCGATATTGTGGCGCCGCTGGTAGACGGGCCTCCTGCTGTGCCGGTCCCCTTGCCTGGTTGTAGCGGTTATTGTGGTAGTTGCAGGAGGATGGCCTCTAGTGATTCTGTCTTTGCACGTCCCGGCTCCTTTTATAGCCCCCTGTCGGCTCCCCGTCGTCCGCTAGTTGTCGGGGTTGGGCGCTCGCCTTCTCCGGTCTATTAGTGTTAGACTCGGAGGTGGACCCGTACACTCGCGTTTCCACCAATGCCTTTTGTACAATCAGGTCCATAATCTCGTCGTAGTCGAGATATTCCTTCCTCACCAGCTTCTCTACGAACGGCGTGGCGAGCATGTTATCCATCAGGGCCACCTTGGCCACTCGCTTGTCAAGGGTCCCTGCACGTGCTCGCAAGCGTCCTCCATCGGTTGATGTAGCTGGACAAGCTCTCGTCCTTCCCCTGGCGGACCTTGAGGAGGATGCCCGTAGTGTTGTACTTTCCCTGGAGCCTGTACCGCTTCTGGAAGCTCTCCGCCAGCTCGAGGAATGAATGGATGGAGCCTGGCGGAATCTCATAGAACCAGCTCTTGGCCTCCTCAGTCAGTGTTTCCTGGAACAGGAAACACAGGGTTGGATCCGAATACCTGGTTCCGTCCGTGGTTGATCGGAACTCGTCGATGTGTGTGCGGGGGTCCTCGCTCCCATCAAACTGGGTGATCTTCGTCGTTTTTGCGTGGAGGTCTCTTCCCTTCTCCAGTATGTGCGCCGAAAACGGGCTGACCCTTGGGGTGAACGTCCCACCCTGCCCGGCGAGCTTGTCCTTCCGCAGGCGCGATACCTCTTCCGCCAATTGTTCCATCCTCTGGAGGATCCGGGTGTTATCCGTCGGGGGTGGCGACTCCCCTCCTGGTGTGGGCGAACGGGCTGTCCGAGTGTTAACCTCGCCGAACGGATGTAGCTCTTCGTCGTTGGTGTCCTGGGTCCGTTCGCGTTGCCTCTGCGGCTGGCCGACGAGCGCGTCCAGCCGTTCCTCCAGCCTCTGCCGGATCTGGCGCTCCTGCTCCCTATCGAACGTTGCCTCTCGCAGCTCTCGGAGCAGGCCGTCGACGCGCTCCTCGCTGCCGCTCGTCCCTGGTTCTATTACTTGTCGCGCCAGTGCGCTCACGGGTGTTTCCTCGAATGGTGTGCTGCTGACGTTAGTCTCCTGGATAGGCATGTGGGCTTCTGGTTAGTGGTGTTTATACGAGGTTTGTAATTTGTAAGGTTCCCACAGACGACGCCAACTGTTTCTACCGGATTACGCACGGGACGCAATCTAGCAGAAGCAAGTACGAGTACTCCTCCTTCTTGTTTGTCCGAACGTTGGGGCTGTTCGGATGGTCGGGCGCTTCTCCTCTCTTCGGGTGCGCGGGTACGCATGCTCGGGTATGGCTGTTAGAATAATACAACGACAAACAGACAGTCAGGGGTCGAGATGGGGTGGCCCGCCTTCAACGCTCCGATGCCTAAGTTAGAAGATGTATTGGATATAACAGTCACGCGAGCGTGAATAGGAGTAGGAGTGTTTAATGAGATGGAATCAGAATTGAGAATGTCGTTACCTGTAATAAATACCTTACATATATAGGTGGTTGAGCTTGGTGTTTGGTAGTGTCCTTCGACGTGGCACTGGTCTGGTTCTGTTGGTGTGATTCGCACATTCGGATGTGCGCCCCACGGGCGCGTGCGCGCTCAGATGGGGTCGGTCTTGTGAGTGAACTTGTAGCCTTCCTAGTGGTTTTTCGGGTGGTCGGGTAGGTGTTGATCGCCTGCTTAAGTGGATAAGTATACTTAATTGGACAACTAATGATGTTATACTAACAGAAGATATTTCTAGCGTTAACGGTGTGGGGTTTTGTCATTTCCATTTCTGGACAAGAGCAACATGTTTTGAATAGCGTAAAAGGTTCATGTTCACATTTACAAGCTTAGTTTTTTTTATAGAAGCAACTCAAGTACTATATCAGCAGTTTATAAGTCAGGGATTTCCGTGGTCATTAGTTTGCAAAAATTTTTAATGGATAACTGTAGTGTCGTGGTATCTTGGAGCATTGCCCAACTTGAGGAATTAGTGAAGGCCAAAATTTTAGCGTTGAATCCTTACAGTCGACAACCCCATCAGTTAAGAGATGAGATAGTGAAGGAAATATTAACATTTCGAGGATTTTGTGGAGAAATTCGAGCATCAGTTGTGTGTATTGTACCCCTTACTTTCTTTGACTTCTACTTATGTAAATTTCGATGACGAAATTTTTCGGGGGGGGGGGGGGGGGGAGGGGGGGGGGGGGAGTTTGTGACTTCCCCTCTCGATTTTTTCCCTTTTTACAATTCGATTAAAGATTAATCAAGAATGGTATTGAGGCATTCCCATCTTTAACCGAATAAGTTTTTTGAAAAAAATTATTGATCAAAGGGTAGAGCTAGTAGAGAAGAGGATGTGTACACATCAAATCCAAAAAACGGAATTACGAAGTGAAAGTTATGGTTAACTAGAGTTTGGCGAGGTTTATGGAGTTTCGAAAAACGCGACTATAAATGATTTTCCAAATTTAGGAAGTCAGAGATTTCTATTTGAGGTCAACTTAGGGTCAACACGTGGTCAACCATGCCCTATTTCTCTCCCGACACCTATTGGTCGGCGAAGTTGGCCGACGACGCCACGCCTTGCTCTGACCACCAAACCGGTCATTCAAGGAATCCATCTCTTCATCTTCATCTTCTCTATCCTTTACCCAAAACCCTAGCACCTATATGTCTCTGATTTTGCTCGATTTCAAGATTGAAGGTTTGAAAATCTTAAGAACTAAATTTTGGGAACGACTCTTTTCAGGCCGAATCAACTAAGTAGATCCCTTTCACTTTATAGCCATTTTCACTAAGAATTTGTACATACAAAGATTGCGTCTTAATTCCATCTGAGGAAGGAGAATCAAAGGATTGAATTTCTTAAAGATTTTTAGTGTTCTTGGCTTTAAAAGGTAAATTGGTGAGTTTTACTTGGACTTGGACTTAGGTGTAAAAGAGAAAGTTGTTATGGGTAGAATTCATATCTATGTAGGCTTGGGTCTGTAATACCCAGACCTTTTTAGATAATCGATAATATCTATAAATAATTCGAGTTTCATTTAGTGGTTGCGGTAAATATTTTTACCGTCGATAAATATTAAGATGTATCATGTTGATTTTTTATCGAATTGTCGAAGTTGATTGACTTCACGTGGAAGTCTTAGTATTTTCAAGATAAGTTCGTAGACACACCGAACGTCGAAATTGGAGTTACGACAGAAAAGTTATGGTCACCAGCATTTTTAACGGAAGTTTGACTAAATTACATTACCGTAAATGTATGGGTATAAATAGGAGTTTCCAGGAAAAGAAATGGTGACTTTCCATTTTGGATATTGACCCGTTGACCCAGCTCTGGCGACAGAAATTTCCGTCGAGCTCCCAGCCAGCGGCACAACGCCGTCAAGCCATCTCCAGCCACGATTCCAGTCGGAATCGAAAGGCCTTGTTGTCCTCTTCCCTTCCATGCCAACAATTTCATGAATAAAGGTGTTTGTGAGCGTAATTGAATCGAGGAAATTTTAGGATTTTTCTGTAATTTTTGCCACTGTCGGCGGTGGCAGCTCCGGTCACCTCTGGCCAAGCTTTGGTATGGTTTTGAGAGCTCTATCTCTCTTCGATATGTTATTTTTTTTTTGAATTTCTTGGTTGCAGTTCCGAATCGATTTCCTCCAATTCCATTTGAGGTTGGAGGTGTTTTGTTCCCCAGCTCGTCTTGAGTCGACCAGAACCATCCTCGAGTTACGACGTGGCTCGACGACGGAGATTCGACGTCTGAAGGTATTTTTCGGTCTAGTACTTTTGGGGCCAATTTTGGCAAAATGTGTTGGAATCAAGCATAAGTTGAGGGTGGTGGAGCATGGGCTTTAAGGTGCTCCACGCGCCACGTTCTGTGGCGGCACGTGACCGGAAATGGGTCGTGTAATATACCGTTAGTTTTGTATTGACGATACGAATATAGTTGTGAGGTTAATTTCTATTTAGGCTTCGTCGACTCAGTAGGTGAGTGGTGGCGATGGGGTATTCTACTAGTGGTGGTGCGGTTGACGGAGAAATTAAGTTTGTCTTATATCGTTACGATCGCTTCATCGTACTATTGAGTAAGTTTTTCAAATAATTTAGTAAAAATTGTTTTCTGATCGAGCACTTCCTCAATTTAGCTACTTATTTATTATTTTGACGATTTTTGACGAGGGTCGGGTCGTCACAAATGGTATCAGAGTGGTTCAACTCTCGGACTTTGCTTTCTTTGTGTTTTGTGTTCTAGAGTCATTCTTGAAAGTATAAGTTTAGAAATTGTGTATTTGTGTTTCTATAATCATCACGAGGACAATGTATGGTGGTCATGGCGAGAAGTGGTTAAGCATTGTCGTTGCTGGATTTGAGGTACATGGTTCTTTATTTCTTGTCGTAGATACACAGATTAGTTTATAAATATTCATTTATTTATATATTTTCTTTGATATTTGTTTATCGATATATTTTTGAACAATATATTGATTATGTACATTGCTAAAACAAACGATAGTCGAAATATGAAAAATTGAAAACGTTACAAAGCGATAATAGAATGACAACATGAGTTCTTGAACGAATGGAATTGAGATGATACTACCACAATAAACGAAATGATACGAGCTAAAATATGAGATCGAAATGAAAATGAAAATGTTCTATCCTATTTATAATACTTGTGATTATTTTTATTTTTTTTACAAATATACGAAATGACTATTTGCATATCGATGCAACCATATGATTTATGATCAGTTTAACTTGATTAGAATCCAATGGGATTCATCGAAAACTTTGAGATTAAAACTGTTACAAAACTTATTATAGCTACGAAACGAGAATTACTATACAATAAACGAAAAAGCTGACTGTACTATAAATGATTATATATGAGATATATGGATAGGCTACCACATATTGGTGGGGCTGCCAGGCTGCAGCTTGGTTTAAAATCTTGATTAGGGTTCGTTTACGGGCATATATTATGTAGAGATTATGCCTCCTGGGGTGCAAGACCAAACCCAATTCAAGTGGTGTCCTCTATTTCCTTAACTCGAGGGGTGTTCTCGATTTCCTTAACTCGAGAGATACATATACATATATTACCATCTTTAGATGGGGTGTCCTCAATTTTCTTAACTCGAGGTGATATAAGATATGAGATTATAAATCCATCTACAGATGGGGTGTTCTCGATTTGAACTTGAAATACGAGATTAAGAAACTGATAAATACTCGTGCGAGGAGTATGATTATATAATCTATAATCATTTGATGACTATGCGAATACTATATGAATTTAACTCGTGAAATGAGCACGAGTGTGATTATTATATTTCATTTTTACACAGTGAAGACGATGATTGAAAATTCGAAACAGTGATTATCGATTTTATCGAAACAGCAAATAAATGAGTCATTATACTATTTAATGATTTGATGATTAGATTGTCATTCATTATTACCGATGTTTAATTTGTTTAATTTTGATGAGTTAGAATTTGAGAATTATGTTTATAATTTTCGATATATTATAGATATATGATTTGAAATTTTGTTGATAGTTGAGAAATCCTAACGAGCATCAGTGGATCATGGTAGAGGTTGAGATTTGTGATTATTGAAGTGTATTTGGACATCTTGAAGGTTTTGGGTAGCCTATTTTTAGAGGAGACTTTGCCCAATTCTCCTCAGAAATATTCTGCAATTTTAGTTTTATAATTTTGAGGACAAAAATATTTTAATGGGGGTAGATTGTAATACCCTGACCTTTGTAGATAATCAATAATATCTATGAATAATTCGAGTTCCATTTAATGGTTGTGGTAAATATTTTTACCGTCGGTACATATTAAGAGGTATCAGGTTGATTTTTTATCGAATTGTCAAAGTTAGTTGACTTTGGGTGAAAGTCGTAGTATTTTTCAAGACGAGTTCGTAGACGCGCCGAACGTCAAAGTTGGAGTTACGACGGAAATGTTATGGTCAACATAATTTTTAACGGAAGTTTGACGAAATTACTTTACCGTAAATGTACAAGTATAATTAGGTGTTCCCAGAAAAATAAAATGGAGATTTTCCATTTTGGGCATTAACCCGTTGACCCGTGTTAATCCAGCTCTGGCGACAGAAAGCGCTGTCGAGATTCCGGCCGGTGGCACAACGCCGTTAGGCCATCTCCGGCCACAATTCTGGTCAGAATCGAAAGGCCTTGCTAGACTCTTCCCTTCCATGCCAACAATTTTATGAACAAAGGCGTTTGTGAGCAGAACCGAATCGAGGAAATTTTAGGGTTTTCCTGTAGTTTTTGCCGCTGTCATTGGTGATAGCTCTGACCACCTCTGTTCGAGCTCTAGTATGGTTTTGAGAGCTCTATCTCTCCTAGATGTGTTATTGTTGTTGAATTTCTTGGTTGCAGGTCCGAATCGAGGAAATCGAATCAATTTCCTTTGATTTCGTTCGGTCTCGGCCATGCTCGGTGGTTGCCCGTGATTTTGGCGGCAAGGTTAAAGGGATTATTTTCTCCACTTTGTCCTATGTCAAATAGAACCACCATTGATCTACGAAGTCGCTCGACGGCGGAGATTCGACATAAAAGGGTATTTTTCGGCTGAGTGCTTTCGGGGACAATTTCGGCCAAACATTCCAAATTTAGGCATAGGTTCTTTGAGAAAAGTTGTTGGGATCTTTGAGAGATTTGTTTTGGTGGGTCAATCTTCACTGCCAGCGGTGGTCGCCGATGGTGGCACGTGGGCTCCATGTGTCGTTGTCTGTGGTAGCGTGTAACCGAAAAATTTATTTCCGGTAATGGGTCGTGTAATATACCATTAGGTTCGTATCGATAATATGAACATAGTTGTGAGGTTAATATGTCATATAAATTTTGTCGACTTAGTGGGTCGGTGGTGGTGATGGAGTTTTCCACCAGTGGTGATGCAACCAACGGAGAAATTAAGTTTATCTTATATTGTTACGATCGTTTCATGGTTACGGTTCTGTTGAATAAGTTTTTTGACTAATTTAGTCGAAATTATTTTTTGATTGAGTAGTTCCTCGATTTAGCTATTTATTTACATTTTTACGATTTTTGACAAGGGTTGGATCGTCACAAGGTCGCTAAAATTGAAAGTGACACCGCAACGCCATCGCTGTTGGCGGTGGTTCACGGTGACATACCTGATACACAACTAGTCGAGTATGAGGATGTTTTTGAGTAGCCACTCACGATTTATGAAGAGTTAAATGAACATCAAGTATCACTTTCGCGCGAGGTGGTTGATGAGTTATTTTTCAGGAGATTTAGATGAGTGGACACTTTGTTTCTCATTGTTGTTTGCAAGTCTATATATATGCTTATGATTTCATTTACACAAGCTATTATGATATTTTTTATGTTCACGTTTATGCACACATACTCCTATGATATAATTTTACGTTTTGCACTCGATACGTCTATGTTACATGCTTCTATGCATGGCTCACATGGCTTATTACTGAGTGGCTTTGAACATGTCATTGCACGCACATGAGCCAGGTACACATACGACGGCTAGAGGACTTACGCTTTAGTCATAGCCTTCACATACTTAAGTTGTTTTCCATTCTCTTATATGCACTTTTATTTAAATACATATATCTTTGGTGAAATGCATAAAAGTATGTTTTACCATATCCTACCAATTTTATTTTTTATCCACTCACTCTATTGGTCTTTATGTTTTTATTTTCCTTTTTCCCGGGTTAAAAGCCCAGGTTGAAGAGTTTCATCTGGGATCGGACGTTTACGCAGTTTGAGGCACAACAGTATATACCGTAGAATCTAAAATTGATCCTACGAATTAGTATTTTTTGTTGCATAGTTAATTTAGTATGTCTAACAGCTCTGATGTCGCAAACAATTTTCTGATTTCTAAAATGACAGCCGTGATTAGTATGTGTATGTACTAAGAGTCAGTATGGCCTAATTCCAGTTTAGGCAACTAAGAGTCAGTACTAAAATGATAGCCGTGATTAATACAGTTATTCATTTTATTTTGTAATTATTAGAAATGGGCTATCAGAGGCCACTACCAGAATAAATACTATAGCCAACGACTTTTAAAAAAACAGACCGACGACTGTTCAAGTCGTCGGGTATAGGTCAATATACCCGACAACACAATTAAGTCGTCGGGTATATTCAAAACTATACCCGACGACGGCTATAGTCATCGGCTATGGTACTATAGCCGACGACCACCCTTGAAGTTGTCGGCTATGGTGATGAAACTATATCCGACGACCTATAAAGTCGTTGGGTATAGTTTGACTATACTATAGCCGACGACTTTAATGAAGTCGTCGGCTATAGTTCCTTTTATACAAATATGGGTAGCAGCTCGACCATTTGAAAAGAAATCGCCCAAAAAATCCCAAAACGCTCTTAAATCGTGGGTGTCGTTGGACGCTGTCGAAAAAGAGTTCGTGATACTCTCCTGCGATACATATATATAGGTATGTATGTATATATATATGTGTGTGTTAATATTGTTGATTTAGAGTTGATTATATATATATGTGAATGAATGTGAAGATTTTGAGTTAATTGTTGTGCTTTAGTTGAGTTGAGTTGATTTTGAGTTAATTGTTGATATATATATATGTGTGTGTGTGTGTTTGTGTTAATTTGTAATTAAGAATATATATGTAGAAGAATTAATGTAATTAATTTGAGTTGTTAATTTGTGTTGATATTGTTGATGTTGAGGTGATCGATTAATGTTGATTTTGAGTTGTTTTTTAGTTGAGTTGAGTTGATTTTGAGTTGAATTCAATGAAATTATGTATATAAATATATTAATCATTGATATATATATGTATGTGTGTTAATTAATTTTTAATTAAGAATAGAAGAATTAATGTAATTAATTTGTAGGTTAAAGAGATTTATAGATATAACGTTGAATTTTTAATTAGTGCATGTATATATTAATTTATGTATATACAGTAGGAATTTTGAGGATGGACGAGAGTTGGATTTTCCTTCCAAAATGGGATCGAAGATATGGCATTGGAATGTGGAATTTTGTGAAATATGTGAAGTGTAATGCGAAGGAGACTACAATTCATTGTTCCCGTGTACGTAATGTCAGTGTCGCAGCAATGTGGTTCGTTTTTCCATTGATCTAGTATGGGAGCACCTGAAGAAAAATGGGTTTTGGGATAAGTATACATGTTAGATTTATCACGATGAAACATTATCAGTGGGTCAGCAAGATCATGGGCAATTTTCTAAGAGGGCCAGTACATCCATTGATCCAACAACGAGGTTGCTTAACGATGTGTTTCTTGATGAGAGCGGTGTATATGCTCAAGTACAAGATATCCCTGCCGACGTTAAGGGCTTCCCTTTTATTGAGCCAGTCCAGCAATTACCCAGAACTGTCAACACTGCTGGTATTGACAAGTACAACAAGCTGTTTGCCTTCCAACAGACCCCGTTGTATAATAGGTGTAACAAGCTGTTCTTGAAATGGTCATGGGAATAATGAAGATCAAAGTGGAAAACAAATTGAGTGTCAAGGCTGTTGATGCTTATCTGGAGGTGATAGCTTTGGTGCTGCCCCTGGTCATCGTCTGTTTATCACTCATCGTAAGGTGCGATATATCCCGAAACATCTTGGTATTACCTACATCAAAATCTATACATGCAAATATGATTGTGTTCTCTTCTGGGGTAAAGATGCTAAAGGGAATGATCTTAAAAACCTTGATGCATGTTCGGCATGTCACACCGATAGGTATAAGTTGACTCCTGCAGGGAATAAGAAAGCTGTAGAGGTATTTTGGTATTTTCCGCTGATTGATAGGCTGGAACGGTTGTTCATGTCTCCACACACGGGCAAAGCTATGAGATGGCACACGGAGAGGGATTTGCCTGACGATAATACCCTCATACACCCTGCAGACGGAGAGGCTTGGAAGCATGAGGATGTTTTTGAAATGTTTGCTTCATTTCTGTTCTACTATTAGATAAACAAGTGTTATTGTGAAACAGGTGAATTTTGTCAATGAGGCATGCGTTTCCAATTTTTTTTACAGACTATACCTGACGACTTGCTCAAAAGTCGTCGAGTATAGTAAAAAAAAACATAGCCGACGACATTAATGAAATTGTCGGCTAAGGCATAGCCGACGACATTCATTAAGTCGTCGGCTATGGTTCGACGTTATAACCCAAAAACCAGCCTGAGCCCTCACTTCTTCGGCCTCTCCCCCAAAACCTCTCCCCATCTCCCCCAAATCGCCCCAAACCCCCAAAATCCCTCCCCAAATGTCCCAAATCGCCGAAAATGCCCCCAAATCGGTCTCAATCTCTCCAAAACAGGTTCTTCCTCTCTCTCTCTCTCTCTCTCTCTCTCTCTCTCTCTCTCATTTTCCCCTAATTTTTAAGGTTTTAGCTTTATTAAAGGATTTTAGTTTGATCTAGATTGGATTATGTGAATGTGTATGAGTTTTGATTATGGGTTATAGATTTTGATTAGGTAATTAGATTGGGTTAATTGAATTTGTGTATGGAATTTCTGATTGGGTTGTTGAATTTGTGAATTGTATGGAATTTGTGCTTGGGTTAATTGAATTTGTGAATTTTATGGAATTTGTGATATATGGAATATATGATTATTTTGAGGAAATATTATGTGATTTTTTGTGAATATATGAAATATGTGATTTATGTATGAATTTTGTGATTTATGTATGAATTTGTGAATTTTGTGATTTAGGTATGAATTTGTGGTGTGAATTTTTGTAATTTATGTATGGTTTAATTTAAATAGAGTTTAATTAATTACGGTTTAATTTAGGGTTTAAATAATTAGGGATTATGAATTGGTTAAGTCGGAAGAGTTTGAAGGGCTCTAACAAAGGAACCGGGTCTAGCGGCGATAGTTCCTCGTCCGCATCTATAAGTAACACTTACCCGAGGACCTCTCGACACCTTCAACTGCTTTAGCAACCGCAACAAGATGTAGGGTCCCGCCAACCCACCTACACGAGGAGGCTCTTCAACGAAGGCGCCATTGTCATGTCGCAGCTGGCAGCCTCTATGGGTCCTGTACATTCAGGTGTCCGTATGCCTCATATCTCCCTACCAACGGCGCGTACCCCCTCGTCACAGCCGTCGGCCTCTAATGCAGGTCCTTCATATAGTTCCTCTACGGGGACACGTGGTGGTCTGCCGCTGCACCTCTTCATGCCCGATACGATACCATCCATACCTGCGCTCGATGATCGGGGAGTGCCCATTCCAGGACAGATTGGTTACACTTCCTCGGAAGAGGCATACTTCTATGTGTCATTTGATACACCTCTGTATAGTGCGAGGGTATCAAATACATCGATGTTCAAATCGGGCTAATATTACCAAACTTAGTATTTAATTTGAAACTCACTAATACATAATGAATATACCGCTTAAGTGGTTATGTTGAATTTTTTTTTCCTTCTATTAGCCGACATTAACGCTGGAGGTAATGTAAAAAAGAATACTAGAGGCATGGTCAGCGGCAAGCTACTTGACATGGCGATCAGAGACAGTGGGAAAGTGGTCATACAGGCCAATTAGAATGGAGACGTGATAGTGGGAAACAATACTCAGGAGTACGTCGGCATGGTAAGGAGTATAATATGGGACAAAGTGCCGGTTCTATGGGGAAAGTGGTCATCCGTGCCACAATGTGTGAAGGGCTGTGTGAACAATGCGTTGTCGGTAAGCTAATTATATATTAATTATGTATAATTACCCTTTATATATTCATTATGTATGTCTACCATTTATATATTTATTTATATATACATTCCAGCTGTGGTTTATTGTGCCGGAGGAGCTCAAATACACGTGGGCATTTGAGGTGCAAGAAAGAAGATGATGAGATATCGAGTTAAATTTTAGACATTTTGTTGATCATGTATTATCAATATATAACATATACCTCCCATATATAGGTACAAGGAGTGGAAGAATGAGCTTAAACTGCACTGGAAGAAGCACGGCAACCTCCGTGGGGGTACCCCTATGGACTTTATGTATAGGGAGTATGAGTGGCAGTGGCTCGTAGTCCACTTCAACACCCCAAAGGTCGAGGTATGCAACACTCCGTTTGTGCTTACTCGTATCGTATTTGGCGAAAATAGTTTCCTAATTAATTTTTTTTTCACATATGTTCATCAAATCGCTATTTCTGCAATAAATGCGGCGAACCGGGGAAAAACACGAAGAACCATCATGGCGGTTTAAGATCCTTTGAGGGTTGGATGGAGGAGGTCGCCTAACACCCTGAAGTCCCTTCTTTAGAGTATACGTTACAGAAAGCGTATCCTCAGTACTCCGAAGATATTGTAAGTCTTATGTTCTTATAACTTAAATAACATATTTGTTTATATATCTCTAATTTTTTTTTACGTATGTTTACTAGTCCAATTTTTTTTTCTTGTCAATTAGGCGAGAGTGCAAGAGGTGACTCTTGAGGTGTTGACTCAGATGATGAGAGAGCAATGGCCTGAGACCTAGGATGTGAAACTCCCCTAGGCCATCTCTCAGATTGATCAATCTGACCCGCTTGTAACAGCAAGGATCATGGGTGAGGTTTTCCCACCACAGGGAAGCGGCTACTACTGCAGGGGTCTGGAATAGAAGGGGGACTAGGTCTTGAAGAACACTCCCGGATTCTCACGCAGGTCGGTAAGTTCGAAGTCTTCTCATCTACAGGAACAACTCCAGAGGGTGACGAAAGAGCACCAGAGGTAGGCGACATAGCACTAGAAGTAGGCGGCAGAGCATCAGAGGGTGCTGGAAGAGACTCGAAGGCGGGTGGAGGAGATGAAACAGACGAGATTAGCTGAGTAGTCTGCGATGGATTCACGGTTTCATGATTAGACTACACAACTCCAGTCATCTGGATTCCCGGTCCTGGCTCCACCTGCGTTCCCTTTTCCTGCCACGCGATCGTAGGAGGATCCCGAAGACCCTGATTTTATTGTCGATGTTTTCAATAACATCAATTTGGATCATCCATAGTGTAGGTGTGTAATATGTGTGAATTTGTGTTTTGTTAGTGAATTTGTAATGTGTTTTGTAATTTCGATCAATAATATTATGCAATTGTAGATTCGGAGATTAGAATTGTACATTTTCGGGTATTTTTTTTCCTGAAATTTTCTACTATAGCCGACGACACTATTTAAAGTCATTGGCTAAGATAAATACTATATCTGACGACTTTGTGTCCTAGTCGTCGGCTATGGTCGACCTCCACTCAATGCAGGTTGTTGACCGGTCGTCGACTATGGTTTTGCTGACGGCCGGTTGCCGACTATGACTATAGCCGACGACTGGTCTTGTTATAGCCGTCGACTTTAGGTCGTCGGCTATAATGCCTGTTTTTGTAGTGGGCCCTATACAATATGAAATGAGTTCTCAGCCTAGCTGAAATTTAAAGCTCATTGTCAATTACAATTACTATAGGCACCCCTGATTGTGATATCCTGACATTTTTATTTAATTTCTACCATTTATGAATAATTCGAATAAGTGATCGCAGTAAAAAATTTTTTTTACCATCAGTAAGTATTGAGGTGTCTCAGGTTGACTTTTTAATGAATTGTTGAAGTTGGTTGAGTTTAGGTAGAAGTCATAGAATTTGTCGAGACAAGTTCGTAGACGCGAGAAATGCCGAAAACAGAATTACGACGAGAAAGTTACGATCATCAAAAGTTTGTCGTAAATAACTTTCCGTAAATTGGGGACTATATATAGGACTTCCTGTTTTGGAAAGTCAGTTTTGAGCTTTTTTGGGCTTAACTTCGGTCAAGCAGAAGAGAGACGTTTTTCGCCAGAATGGTTTCGTCCGGCTGCACGGCACTGTCCGACCACCTCTGACCACGATTCTAGTAAAAATCGAAAGGTAATTACATCCGCTTCTTTTATTTGTCGCCAATTTGATGATTTGGGACTTCAATTAAGGGAATCAAAGAGAGGAAGTTTTTAGGGTTTCGGGTTCTCTCATCGTCGTCGCCAACGACGCCTCCGGCCACTGGCGGACCCAATTGAGGCCAGGGAGCTGATGCCCACCCTGAAATTTAGGCTGCCTTGAATTTTTATTGACAAATTTTTAATTATATATGCCTCATTTAATATAACTTTTTATAATAAATTATATTAGATTAGAAGTTTAACTCTAATAATAAGGATTACAAAAGACAAAATATGTAGTAGTAGCACAAACTTTTTCCCAAAAATATCAGAGAATTTAATTTGAGCTCCACAATAAATTCCATCGTCAATTTCATGATCACACCATATCCTTGTTATTCTTTGCATTATCCCCACTAATGACACTGCATATTTTCTCGATGGGAAAGAAAACACATTAGCCCAAAACACTTCATGTTAGAGCCGCTGAAATCGATGAAATCACCAACACGAGGGTTATCGATTCTGACGTCTGAAGTATGTCCATCGAGGCAATCCAGCTGTTAAGTCCATTTAGTTATCATCATAAACACCTCGTTAACTATAATAATAATATCCATGATTCACATAGCCTAAACAACTGGAATGAAGAAAAAGACCAACCGAACACAAAAGATACCACACAACTGTGGAAAAACAATTAGAAGACTACTAAATATTCGAATTTTCTCAAAAAGCAACCTCATGTCTTAACTAACACTAGAGTCAGTGCTACGAGTTGAAAACTTGACACACTACAGTCACTGAATTCTCCTAGTGCCACACAATAGACCCGATAGTAAGTATGTAGTACTGCTCCAGTTGCCATCGTAAAATTGAGAAACAACACAGATGATCAAAAACAACAAATTCCCTATACACGCGTCGAAAAAGAAAACTGAAACTTGAATGAAGACACGCGGTATATAACCATGGAAATGCAGCACCTGGCTATTTCCATCGCAGAGTAGACACATGCAACATGTAAGACAGTGAATACAAAGAGTTCACCATACAACTTGAACAACGTGAGGAAACCAATCCAATGCTTTACTCCTCACAGAACTTACATTCCTTAAGAACTCAATTAATTAAAACTATTTCATCACGTTCTGCTAACGTGGAAAAATGTATGAACATTCCTAATAATCTGATCGAGGTCGGCGCACGCAAGGCATAGCGACAAAGGCACATTGACTCACAAGCTGAAATTAATACTTAGCCACATGTGTCACGTATTCGATGACGTTTAACACTGTGAGTATTCGATGGGGATCCGCTGTAGTCGGGCCATCACTCCGGAAGTGTTGAGCATAATTGAACACAGCGACAAAAGAAACCAAGTACAGTCTACAGAACCTATAACCTAATGCTTTGATACCAACTAAAAGGACCTGATCCTGATTTAGTTGCCTAAATAGAAATTAAGCCCTAACGACTCTGCTAACATTAGTTACTACTCACTAATTGTAAGCCAAGGCGGGGAAATAAAATTCAACAATGACGAAATAATAAAATTTTGTACATACGGATTCACTACTAAAACAAATCATATTCACGACTGTTTTCGACATCAGAGATGTTAGACAAATTGAGCTGACAATGTAAAGTAAAATACTAACTCGCAGGATCAACCTTGAATCCTACGGTAGATACTGCTATGCCACGATCTGCGTGCGCGCTTCACCCCAGAAGAAACTCTGCAAACTGGGCAATTAAAACCAAAAAGCCCAGGAAAAAAGCACATAAAATAATAAAAACTGTTAGAGTGAGTAGACGAAAATAATATTTCACTTTTTAACTGAAACAGTAAATAATATGTCTTTCATAAATAAGGTACATAAAAATAATGCGAGTCTAAAAACATGATCATCCAAGTACTCCTGGGTATTATAAAATATGTGGAGGCTATGACTCGGGTCATCTGATCTCAAGTCCAATACTGCCTAGGTCAGGTTTACTGGCCCTCTTGGGTGCTGAGTAAATCACGGGGTCCCTCTCAGACACTTCCGTAAATCCCGGGGTCCCTCTCGGACACTTTCAAAAATTCGGGGTCCCTCTCGGACATATCCGGAGCATCTCGGTGATCAGCCGAGAAGCTAGTGCATCGATGCAACACTGTGAGTATGCTCAATGTAAAACAAATCATGCATATGCCTCCAAATGAAAATTCATAACTATAAATGCAAAACTGTTATGCATAACTACCAATGCATACTGAAGACTCGCAAATAACAGTGAAAATAAAATGTCCACTCATAGTACTGTGCCGTGATTTTCACCAGCCAAAACCTGTCAGTCGGCGTTCTATATGTATGATGCTGGCTGCAAATACGTCATCATGGTTAGCTTCGTGGTGATGAGGGCTTCAAAGCCCAGTGCTTCACGCCGGTTAATTTGGCCAGAAAATGGACAACCCGAAACCCCTAAAATTCTCCAACTTTGAGCCAAAAATACCTCCATTTTTTCTGTGTCCTTGCCATCGATGATGGCCAGAAACAAGTCAAGGAGGTCGAGACTAGTCAAAAGCATTATACCCCGAGGCCGGAAGTGGCCGGACGGCGAGCCACCGCCTGTGAGCCACTTCGCCGTCGCCGTCGCTCCTCCTTCCCTGAGTTGACTCGGTCAACAACCAAGTCAAAATCTGACTTACCATTTTGGGAAACCTCCTATTTATACTTTCCATTTTTGGTAACTTCGGTATCTATTTTACGACAAACATCGGTCGATCGTAACTTTCGCGTCGTAACTCCGTTTTCAACGATTTTCGCGTCCACGAACTTATCTTGACAAGTTCAACAATTTCAACCCAAAGTCAATCAACTTAAACAAATATGATAAAAAGTCAATGGTCAAACTCAACACAACATTATCTGTTAAAAACAATTCAACACTTCGTAAATAACACGCCGATTATCAGAAAAGTTCCCCGGAAGTTCCTATGCATTCGAAATTAAATTCTCTATAATATTCGAGAAGTGAAAGTGTCCAAACTCATGACTTAGAAAATGGTCAACATAAATCGCGATAATTTCGATGAATTTCAAATATCCATAACTTTTTCCTCATAACTCCAATTTTGACATTTGATGTGGCCGCGAACTCATCTCAACAAAATCTATAGCTTCGTGAAGAACATAACTCCAAACTCGTAACTTATAAAATATCAATAAATATCCAGCATCAGATCTCAGAAAATGTGCTACAAGAACCCAAGATCGACAATTAGCTCGGTAATGAAGTTTAATACCCAAATTTGGGTCTGGGTCATTATAATTCGAAACACGAAAATCGGGCATTACAAGCTGGTAACGGAATTACAACATTGGTTGTCAAACGGAATGGAAACGAGTTAATATTACAACGATTAACGAAAATGATACGAGCTAAACATGAGATCAAAATGAATACGCCAAATGTTATATCTTATCAACATGAGATTATTTGTACAGTTTGTACAAATGTACGAATTAACTATTTGCATATCGATGCAAAATGATTGATAATCATGATTTATGATCAGTTGACTTATTTAGAATCCAACAGGATCCAACGAAAATTACAGAATTGAAACTATTATGAAATTGATTACAACTATGAAACGAGAATTACTATACGAGAAATTGAAAAAGTTGACTATATTATGTATATGATTATATATTAGATATATGGATAGGCTGCCACTGATTGGTGGAGCCGCCAGACTGTGGCTTGGTTGAAACCATGATTGGGGTCCATTTACGAGCGATAATTAAGTAGGGATTGTGCATCCCTAGGGTGAAGAGACCCAAAACCAATCAGGTGGTGTTCTCGATGTCCTAATTTGAGAGATACCGTGTATACGGGGTGTTTTCGATGTCTTGAATTCGAGAATATATTATATATTGATATTATTTATCGCTGATAAACGCGGTGATCTCGATGTCCTTAACTCGAGAGTATGTGATATATGACGATACGATTCGAAACGTAAAACAATAATTTGAAATGTGAAATGACTCATCGATTTATATTATGTGATTACCGTTGTAGGACTGATGATTATGTGATATAATCGAGCTCGATAGACGAGCATCGTGATTTGTGATTTGAGAAATGTGACTTCAGCTCACAAGATGAGCATCACGATATACGATATAACTTGATATGTGATATTTGTCCCCGCGACAGACATGACGGTAAAGGTGGTATGTCCCCTTCGGGTTTCGATTGTAGTTTGATTTGTGATATTTAATAAACTCGAGGTCTATCCCTTTCAAAAAAAAAATGTTTGATTTGATAATCACAAGCCAAATTAATACAAACCTATAATCAAGTACTTATAAATCAAACCAATATAAAATGATGTTCCGACATAATACACAAAGAAAAAAAAAATAAATATTTGATTTGTTAACCATTGAATTACCTCTACTTGAGATAGAACCCAAACCCAAACTCAGTGAGTGACACGATTCCGACAAACTCTGAAAATACGGATTCGACAGGAATCATCCACACCAAGAATTGGGAGGATGAGGAATGTCCATGAAGGTTTTTGGTGGTGGTAGAAATGATGGGAAGCTAGGAAAGGCCCTCATCTTGCAGAGTTGTTGAAAGGCTGAAAACTTGTTGATGGATGTTGAGGAATGAGGAGCTCCTGCACATCATCACAGCAAGTAAATTAATAGCAATTAACTTTTCTATATGAAGAATGCTGATTTGATTAATTGAAAATAAAATCAGGGATGAAATTAAGTATACTTAGTAAATTAGATATACAATTTTATTTTTTTGGGGGGGGGGGGGGACACAATCTGTGGAGACTTTGGGGAAGAAAAAGGCTAATCTACAAAAGAAGCTTGATGCAAGTAATGCTGAAATCAAGAGACTCAACCAGAGTGTGGAAAGTGTCACCGTAGGTAAAGACAATGAGGGGGAGGAACTTAAAAATTCTGTGGACAAATTGAGTAAGGGAAAGGAAGATGTGCATCACGATCATAATGCAAGAATTTGACACTGAACAATGAGAATTTGACATTTGAGGTGAGAATGGAAAATAGTGTATTCTAAATCTAGATCGAGGACTAGATTTAGGTTGATAATTTATGTGATTTATGTATTATTGTATGCCCTAGTTCCTATATATTAATACATGTTATTAGAGAAGTGGATTTCATTATCTCTTTGATAAAAAAGTTTGATATAAGTGACGTTCCTGGAGGAGTCACGACAATAAAGAAAAAAAAAAGGAAATCAATTTTGTGACGGATTTTTGATTGTCACGGTTTTTGGGTGTGGTATGAAGCCACTGTTTATCGAACATCGACTTTTGTGACCATACATCTTTGATCACGCTCTTATTTCCTAAACTTAATATTAGTGATCGTGGTTTTCTGATCGTTACTAATAAAATTTCTTGTCTCTTTTGAAGATGAAATCTACTAAGTTATCTAGGTCTGAATTTGACATCCTTGATACCGATGTAAAAGAGTATCATCGATGGGGTTCTGATGTTGAGAATACCTTTATCGGAAAAGAGCTCATTGAAACAATCCACCCACCAACCAGTGTGAATGATGTTCAACCCACTGCAGCTCGTAAAGCTCAAACCCTCACGTTCTTAAAGCGTCATATCCATCCACTTCTAAAGAAGCGGTATTTACAAAAGAATTATCCCAATGATTTATGAGACATTTTGACGTATTGCTTTAATAATGTGCATGACGCACAACTTCCATAATTGACAGTGAGATGAGAAAGCATACGGTTATTGGATTACACGAAGGTTGCTGCTTATAACCAAGCTACGTTAGAGCTACAATGAGAGCTGATATTTTGTGGAGTTGACAAGACTGATTAGGATATGATCGAGAAGTCTTTGAACACCTTCCCTTCCCTTCTTCAATGATTTTATTGGCTCATCAATACCAGATCGAGTACGAGTAAGGAAGAATTACTACTTTCAATGATCTTATGAATATCCTAGCTAAAAAGGAAAGACATCATAAGGTGATTCTTAACAACAATGCAAGGCCCGCTAGGACAAATAAAATACTTGAGAATTACAATACTGGTGAGAAGGCACGTTAGAAGAAGAAGAACAATCGTTCTGAGCCTTACAACAATCATGGTGAGAGAAAAGGATATGGCAGAGGTCATGGTAGAGGCCATAGTCAAAATTTGACTTGGACTGGCCAAGACGCAAGTCAAAGTCACTCTAACAAGAATCATTCCAATTTCGGTCCTAGGAATGATGGAAATTCTTCATGCCCTACTCCATCCGGCATATACTCGTGTTATAGGTGTGGATCTATGAAGCATATGCACAAGAAATCCAGTGCAAACAAAGATATCCAGAATGCCTACAAAATGTGCAAACAATACTTAGCACAAGATGCTAATTTTACTAGACTATAAGATAAAAGATGGCGGTGAAGCCAATCTTATTGTAGCAAATGACAAGAAAGAGAGTCTCAAGATTTCGGATTTTGAGTAGTTTATGTATTAGGTTGTTGTTTTTGTTATGTAATTCAAGTTTAGTTTATTTTTGACTTATTTTTGTCATGTTTTTTAGACATTATTTTTAGTTAATTTTGGAATAAGATATCTTTGATGTAAGTTTTGTATTGACAAAGTAATAAAATTTCTTTCTTTTTGTATATGAAAGTGTTGAGAATGATATTTTATTTTATAATGCATGGTTGGTTCAAAATATACAAACTTAAATGGCAATATGACATCAAAATTTCAGAAAAATGAGAAAGAAAAAGAGAGGATGTTCTAATCTTAGGCATCTTAACTCTCGAGATACCCTCTCAATCTGTCGAGACATAACTACTGGATCATTTTTTGGCATATTTTTGACCAATCAAAATTTTTGCCTGGTTTTTCTTCGATCCATCGAACATAATCCTCTGTTCATGATTCAACACCTTCAACACATCGAAGGATAGCCTCGACGGGTCGAGAATGAGCTATTGCCTCGTTTTTGCACAATTTTTAACCCATCGAGAATGATCATCGACCCGTAGAAAAAAACCTAAAATTCGATATTGATTTTTGACATTTCTCAACCCGTCGAGAGTCACTCCTCGACTTGTCGAGAAGGGTACCCTGGACCCATACTGACCCAATTTACGACCAGTGAAGGTTCGTTACCAGATTTGTTGTTATTTCGATGTTGTTTGTACATCAGTTTTGTCATACCATATGAAGCACTCTATAAGGGTCACAACCCTTTGAAACTTTTTAAGTATTCACTTAAAGTGTTCGTTATGTCTTGAGTTCAAAGATTGATTGCTTTACATTCTTTTGTAAATGTCTAATGGCGAGATTGAGTGTTTAACAGATATTGGTACTACCCACACTATTCTACGGAATAGGCAATTATTTATGGATCTTTGGCCATATAGTTCTTCAGTGACAACCATGATTGATTCAACATCGGTTATACAACGGTGTGGTTTAGCACAATTTTTGTTATCACATGGTACAAGAATTTATGTCACTAATGTCTTATACGGGCTAAAGGCCAATAGAACCTTATTAAGTTCTAAGAACATTAGAGCCAACGGTTTACATTTGGAAATATATTATGAAAATGAAAAAGAATTCTTGTGTATAACTATCACACCCCCAAATCCGGGGTCAGTATTATACTGAAATATGGTGTAAGGATTTGTGATGTGAATAAGAAACTCAAATAATTTCAAAAAAATCAAGGTGTCTGAATAGTACATTTATTGAAAAGAGAAAGTGCTAATATTACAATACCGAAGTTTTCTTTGAAAATAATAGTCATTACATTTATTCAATTCAAAATACAAGTAAAAAAAATAATTTGTTTATTTAGTAGGCGACGTATCCCATTTTCCCCAAGCATTCTACTCATCACCTGAAAAAGAGAAAAATGTAGTATCATGAGTCACACTGACCCAGTAAGTACAGCTTACAAACATATACTAAATTATCTCTAAGAAACATCAAACCGAACAACCAATTCAAAAAGGTGAAATATTGAAATCGGTTATTCTTCCATACTTATACTTGCGTCTTTGTAATATATACAATTAGGTACATAATATATATACTTGCACAACTTCACATCTACACACAAACACGCCAATACTTCCAAAGTGAATTCTTTTAGATTAACTGGTAATTACTAAAAAAAAATTATGTGCTTAGTCTCACAATACCAACACACATATAAAGCCACAGCATTCTAAGACCACCTGCTAAAGCATGTATACTCCCGGTTTGACATAATTCATTCCTTAGAGTATAATAGTGCACTATCTGTAAGGGACTAGGGCCCTTGGCTAACTCCCACAATAACAAAATAATTTACCAGCAATTCACTTAAGCACGAGTTAATTCGTACTATACACTCGACTTCACACTTCAACCATAATGATCACAAACAAGTTTTTAATTAAGACTATGTATAGATCATAGAGTATATATTTACATCATAATTTTGTAATAAATATATATGTAATAGAATTTGTAAAGGAAGAAAGATCAAACTTAAACGTATTTCATTAATTAACAAATTTGGTCCAAACGTTTCATTCGGTGGTAGTCCGCTCGAAATCCTTCATTTGTTCTGAATTATACTTGAAAGTAAATAGATAGAGCGATTAATAAGATAAACATGACATAAAAATTAGTTATCATTGGTTCAAAAGTTTCATTCGGCGGTAGTCCGTCCGAAATCCTCCATTAGTTCCAAATCAAACTTAAGAAGTAAATAATGTGAGTAAGTAAATAAAATCAAAGTACAAATGCAGAAAATAAAATTATTAATCTTTGGACCAAAAGTATCATTTGGCGGTAGTCCGTCCGAAATCCTCCATTTGATCCGTTTTATAATTAAACCATATTATGTCCAAAACAAAGAAGTGAGTATACCATCTCGAAGTGTTTTTTTGAGAGGAATCCAATGGTAATAATCACAAAGTTCGGTAGGAAGTTCTCAAGTCCAGAAACAAAAATGTTTAGCAACTGTCCAGAAATGGTTACACTCACTATTAAACTCATTTGCACGAATTAATTAGTTAGTAAGTATTAATTAATGTCTTTCAAACTTTCTAGATTGATAGTTGAACTCCTAATCTTCGTTTTGATATAAAGAACACTAAATTTGGTTAAGAAATGAGTGAGATATGAATATTTCAAGTTAAGAGCACATTAAGAGTTTTCGAACATAATTAAGAAAAAGATTAGCAAAACTTGTTTTAGCCATAACTTTTTCATTACTTAACCCTTTTGAGTGATTCAAAAGCCAAAGTTGAATAAATTTTTGCGTAGAATCTAAATATGTCAAAATATTTGAATAAATAAAATTTAACAGAAAGGAAAATATTAAATTTATACTAAGGCTCATTATTTCCCTTTTATTCTTAGCCATGCATTTTGATGTAATCTTAAAGACAAAGAAGTATAGGAATGTACTCATGTACTTACTCAAGAATTTCAGTAGGTGATAGAGGTATTTGATGTGACGACTCGAACCAGAATCAGATGTGTGTTTGGTACAATTCTCAAGATTCGGTTATAGTCGTAGTTTTGTGATATTGCGTGGTTTGACGATTTGATTCTCGATGATATTTTGGGTCAAGAATTTGGGTTGAGTGTCTTCACGGAAAGTGTAGAGTACGTGATTTCGAGTTTGTGGGTGGTTTCGGAAGATTTTTCCGATAACCGAGGAATATTTTATGATTATTTGAAGTTTCGGGTTCCGACGAGTTTATCCGATTGTTTCGAGCTTATCCGAATCATTTCGTATTTTCATTTTGGACCGGCGATCGACCCGAGGGACGAGTATATATATCGAAAAGTCGAAATATAGTCGAGAGTTAGTCGAAAACTTCATTTTGGGGCGTTGACCGAATTGAATTCTGTTGACTTTCCATATTTGGAAAGCTGACCAAGGGACCGAAAGGGAAAGTTTCCCAAACGGGAAGTTGATCTCCGGCGACCTTTTTCTGGCCACCATCCACCACGGGATAGGTATGGTTAGAACCTCTATGTGATTTCGAGTACATTGATGTATGGTTTGTTGAGTTTTGATTTCATTTGGGATGGACCCGAATCGGGTCGAGTTCGTCTCCGTCGCGGGAGTCGGTGGAGATGTTTCCGGCGAGTTTCGAGGGACAAGATGTTGGGGGTTTTGCTCCCCATGCCTCGTAGATGCTTCCAAGGTGGTTAGATTTGGAAGAGGTTGAGTTTGTGGTTGAACCCGATTGGGTTTTCCGGCAAGGGATTTGGCTCGGTTTTGCTCGATTTTGGAAGGGTTAGAGTTGGAATTGGGTTTGGTGGTAGAAGAGAAAGTGGTTTGTGTGATCGAGATCTTGAAAACTGGAGAAGTTGGCCGTGAAATTCCACCGTTGCCGGCGGCGGCGGTCAACGGCGGTCAACGGTGGTCAGAAAGTCAACTTTTCAGATTTCGACGTTTTTAATGTCATTTTTCTCGTAATCGCGCCCTGATTATCGTACGGAGGTTTTTGAGTTGATTTGGTTAGCCGATTTTCAGTCGAGATATCGAGTGGGGATTTCAGGATTTCCGTAATTCATTTTGCACTGCATTTCGTATTTCCGGGAACGGTTGGTTTCCGTGCATCAGTACAGTGTTGTGGATTACGATATTGATCAGTTGTATTTTATGAATATATTCAGGGGATCGAGATCGAGATCTGGATCGTGATCGTGCTTCAGGCGAGGGAACTTCCGCCGGACCACGAGTTTAGCGCGAGTTCGCGCTAGCTGATCTGTGAGTGGACAAGTTTCTATTTTCACTGTTGATTTGCAAGTTCGTAGATTCTATGATTTCCGTATTTAATTATACGATGTTGTGATATATGTATGTTGTTTCCGGAGGTATTATTATATGTGTTGTTTGTGATGGCATTTATTACATCGATGTACCAGAGTTGAGAGATTCCTCTGGGCAAGGTTGAGTGGTCCCCTGCATGCCGCCAGGGTTGAGTGGTCCCCTGGCCTATCACTGTCAGGTTTGAGCGATTCACCTGACGTCGGGCTTGAGTGGTCGCCCGACAACCTCCGTGTATATATTTATATGTGTGTTGTTTTCCGAACTCGCACTGTTTATATTGAGTATGTATATTAACTGGTGAAAGGCATATGTATATTTTCGTCCACTCACTCTAACGTTTTTATTTGCCTTTCCCCTGGGCTTTTCGGTTTCCGTGCCCAGTTGCAGTTCAGGTTTGGTGTTTCCACGTCGCGGTTTGGAGGCTAGTGATCAGAGTCACCTGTGTTTTCCAGTAGGTTTCAGTTTCACCTACTGATGTACATGTTGTATATATTTTATACTAGAGGTCGCTCTGATACATTCCGATACTTGTTTATACGGATTTTCTCGGATATACATATAAATAGTACAGTATGTTTACTGTTTGTTGATTATATTGATGTTGAGAAATCCGGATGGGATTGGTGCCCACGGTTTGATTTTTGTGGCATAGGACGAAGTGTGTTTTTCCGCGTGCAGGTTAAGGTAATTCCTCGCTAGTAACGAAACTCTGCCCAAATTTCGGAAAATTTTTGTTGGTTCGTGTTTTCGAAGGGGTTCGATTCCGATTTAGAGTGCTAAATCGGGGTTGGGTCCTTTCAGCTTGGTATCAGAGCCTTAGGTTGTCAGATTCTGTAGACTCTTGTAGTTGTGACGCTTAGGGTATTTGAGTTGATACAGCATGACTGGAGTGATGACCCGACTGGCCAGCGGTACTCATCAATACTTCGGGTGTTGTGTGTCCTCAAATATCTGCGGTTTCATGATTACGTTCTTTCTACTTGTACCTAATGCTTGTCTTGTATCAGTAGGATGCCTCCTCGACGTGGTCCCCGTTTTGATCGGGATGATGATCCTGATGAGGATCGCCGAACGCGCGACTTGCTGATGCGAGTGCTGCGTTTGGAAGAGCGTTTTGACCCCGTGGTCAAGGCTCGCACTGCGGGTGCTACTGTGTTTTCGGGTTCAGTTGAGCCAGAGATATGCGAGGCATGGTTGGTTCAGATTGAGCGGGTTTGTGAGCGTCTGCAGTTTACTCCTGAGCAGATGTCAGTAGCCGCAGTTGGTTTACTTGAGGGTGATGCTTACTTTTGGTAGGTTAGCACCGATAGAGTTCCTGTTGATACTCTGTGGACAGTGTTCCGTGATTTGTTTATGCGGAGGTACTTCAATCAGGCTACTCAGCAGCGCAAGTACGAGGAGTTTACGAACTTGAGGCAGGGCAGTTTGTCTGTACTTGAGTACCGGGATCGGTTTACCCGTTTGTCTCGTTTTGCGCAAGATATGGTGGCTACAGAGGAAGCCAAGTGTCGCAGGTTTGAGCTGGGGTTGAATCTGAGCATCAAGGCGACGCTGACTACGATGCCTCGGAACAACTTCGATGAGTTTGTTAGTGCTGCACTCCGAGGCGAGGATATTGAGCGGGAGAGACAACAGAGGTATCAGCCGAGACGATTTGAGGAGGGTAGACCGAGTCAGGGGCCTTCGAAGAGGCAGAGTTCTGATACTTCCAGTTCGGCTTCATTCTCAGGTGGTGGGTCATATCGACCACCAGCTAATGTACCTAGACGGAGACCGGGATGAAGGAGAGATCGACCGCAGCGACCGCAGGCTAGTGCAGGTTCCAGCGGTTCTAGTTTTCCGCAGCATACCAGTGGCACTTTTCCTGTACCGAGGGAGTACCCATTGTGTAGTCTTTGCTGCCGACATCATGTAGGTCCATGCCGGCGAGGTCCTGTTACTTGCTATAGTTGTGGCCAGGTGGGTCACTACTCGAGGGAGTGTCCTCAGTCGTATGGTGCTGATGGACAGGCGACCCAGAGTTTTGGAGGAGAGCGAGGTGCCACTGCGGGAGCTCGACCAGCTCAGTTTGCAGGCCAGGGCAGGCAGCAGGGTCAGGCTCAGCGAGGGCGACCAGCCGGACAGGCGAGGGTTCATGCTATGACTCTACGCGAAGGTAGAGCTTCACCGGAGGTCGTTATCGGTACGTTACATGTATTTGGTATTCCCGTAGTTGCATTGTTAGATCCAGGTGCCACACATTAATTCATATCATATAGACTGTTATCATTAGCAACGGTACCTGCATCTCCACTTCCGGGGTTGTGGAGAGTGTTGTATCCGTCAGGTGAGGTTGTGAGCATCGGTTGGGTTTACCGGGACTGTGAGGTGTTTGTTGATGGCCATGGTTTAGCCGCTGATTTGTTGTTGCTTGATATTGTGGATTTTGATTTGATCTTGGGTATGGACTTCTTGGAGTCGCATTGGGCTATGTTCGACTGCCACAGGAAGGAGGTCGCGTTTCGACGACCAGGGTTACCCGAGATATTGTTTCGTGGCGAGAAGAACATTTCCCTACCTTGTTTGATTTCCGCAATGAGGGCGGATCGGTTGATGAAGAAGGGTTGTGTTGCTTACTTAGCCCATGTTGTGGATACTACAGCTGCAGTGTCGGACCTTGGTAGTATTGAGGTTGTGTCTGAGTTTCCGGATGTGTTCCCAGCAGAGTTACCTGGTATACCCCCTGTGCGGGAGATTGACTTTACTATTGAGTTGTTGCCGGGTACTGGACCGATTTCTCAGACACCGTACCGAATGGCGCCTGCAGAGTTGAGGGTGTTGCAGATTCAGCTCCAGGAGTTGTTGGAGAAGGGATTCATTCGTCCGAGTGTTTCTCCGTGGGGTGCTCCAGTGTTGTTCGTGCGGAAGAAGGATGGGTCCATGCGTTTGTGCATCGACTATCGGAAGCTGAATCAGGTTACGGTGAGGAACAAGTATCCGTTGCCGCGGATTGACGACTTGTTCGATCAGCTGAAGGGTGCGTCAGTCTTTTCGAAGATTGACCTTCGATCCGGATATCACCAGTTGAGGATCCAGGATTCGGACGTAGCCAGGACAGCTTTCAGGACGCGGTATGGGCATTATGAGTTTTTGGTTATGCCGTTTGGGTTGACCAACGCCCCCGCAGCTTTCATGGACTTGATGAATCGGGTGTTTCGTCGATTCCTGGATAAGTTCGTGATTGTGTTCATTGATGACATTTTGATCTATTCGAGGAGTGTGGGCCAGCACAAAAAGCACTTGCGAGCGGTGTTGCGGACTTTGCAGGACCATCAATTGTTCGCGAAGTTTAGCAAGTGTGAGTTCTGGTTGGATAGTGTGAAGTTTCTGGGCCACGTAATTTCGGCCGAGGGAGTTAGTGTTGATCCTGACAAGATCGATGCCGTGCTGAATTGGAGTAGACCCACTACTGTGCCAGAGATTCGGAGTTTCCTGGGTTTAGCGGGCTACTACCGACGGTTTGTGCAGGATTTCTCCCGGATAGCTACATCACTGACCAGGTTGACGAAGAAGGGCGTCCAGTTTGAGTGGTCGGATGCGTGCGAGGAGAGTTACTTGCTTCTGAAGGAGAGATTGACTACCGCACCGGTTCTGACGTTGCCAGATGACAGTGGTGAGTATGTTGTATACAGCGACGCGTCGAAGTTGGGCCTTGGCTGCGTGTTGATGCAGCATGGTAGAGTTGTAGCCTACGGTTCCAGACAGCTGAAACCGCACGAGGTCAACTATCCGACGCATGATTTGGAGTTGGCTGCTATTGTGTTAGCGCTGAAGAGTTGGAGACATTATCTGTATGGTGCTCAGTGTAAGATTTTCACTGATCACAAGAGTCTCACCTACTTGCGGACGCAGCCAAATCTGAACATGAGGCAGCGCCGATGGATGGAGTTGATCAACGACTACGATTGCACTTTCGAGTATCATCCGGGGAAGGCTAATGTTGTGGCAGACGCACTTAGCCGGAAATCGGGAGCCTCGTTGTTCCACATGTGTGTGGCCCGAGTATCGATATTAGCCGAGCTTCGGGCTACGGGTGCTGTGTTTGACTATGATGATGATGGAGCCTTGTTGGCTAGCTTTCAGGTACGACCAGTGTTGGTTGATCAGGTGCGGGAGGCACAGGATTCAGATCCTTACCTGTTAGGCAAGAAGACCATGATACTGAATGGTGTGCCTACAGAGTTCCGTTTGAGCGACGATGGTACATTGTTGTTCAGAGGTAGGCTATGTGTGCCCCAAGACGAGGATTTGAAGAGGGAGATACTGGATGAGGCCCACAGCTCAGCGTATGCGATGCATCCCGGAGGTACGAAGATGTTTCGTACACTTCGAGCGTACTATTGGTGGCGCAATATGAAGCGGGAGATTGCCGCGTACGTGAGTCGGTGTTTGATTTGTCAGTAGGTGAAGGCGGAGAGGCAGAAACCTGCAGGGAAGTTACAGCCACTTGAGATTCCGGTTTGGAAGTGGGAGCATATTACGATGGATTTCGTCTATCAGTTGCCGCGTACCTCGGCGGGCAACACTGGCATTTGGGTTATTGTTGATCGACTGACGAAATCCGCACACTTTCTTGCACTTCCAGGGAAGGTATCAGTGGGCAGATTGGCTAAGTTGTACTTATCCGAGATTGTTCGCTTGCATGGTGTGCCTGTGTCTATTGTTTCTGACCGTGATAGTCAGTTCACGTCTGAGTTTTGGCGGGCGTTACAGCGAGCTTTGGGCACGAAGTTGCGATTTAGTACAGCTTTCCATCCTCAGACTGACGGGCAGTCCGAGCGGACCATTCAGACTCTTGAGGATATGCTAAGATCGTGTGTGTTGCAGTTTCGTGGAAACTGGGATCAACAGTTACATTTGATTGAGTTCGCCTACAACAACAGCTATCAGGCCAGTATTGAGATGGCACCGTACGAGGCTTTGTACGGGAAGCAGTGTCGCACTCCATTGTGTTGGAGTGAAGTGGGCGAGCGTTGGCTCATTGGTCCTGATTTGGTGAAAACCACGATGGAGGACATACAGGTTATCTGAGATTGGTTGAAGATCGCCCAGGATCGGCAGAAGAGTTACGCAGATGTGAGGAGGAAGAGTTTAGAGTTCGAGGTTGGTGATTGGGTCTTCCTGAAACTATCTCCGTGGAGGGGAGTAGTGCGTTTCGGGAAGCGTGGCAAGCTTCGACCGCGATACATTGGTCCGTATGAGATTACGGAGAGGGTTGGAGCTGTTGCTTACAGACTCGAGTTACCGGCTGAGATGACTCGTGTACATGATGTCTTCCATGTTTCGATGTTGCGGAAGTACATCTCAGATCCTTCACATGTGATAGCCCCACAGCAGTTGCCGATCAGAGAGGATTTATCGTATGTTGAGGAGCCAGTGCAGATTCTCGATCGACGTGAGCAGGAGCTGAGGCACCGTGTGATTCCGCTGGTGAAGGTCTTGTGGCAGAACCATTCAGTGGAGGAGGCCACCTGGGAGACCGAGCAGCGTATGCGGGAGCAGTATCCTCATCTGTTCACATGACAGGTACGTAAATTTCGAGGTCGAAATTTCTTTAAGGGGGGTAGATTTGTGACGACCCGAACCAGAATCAGATGTGTGTTTGGTACAATTCTCAAGATTCGGTTATAGTCGTAGTTTTGTGATATTGCGTGGTTTGCCGATTTGATTCGCGACGATATTTTGGGTCAAGAATTTGGGTTGAGTGTTTTCACGGAAAGTGTAGAGTACGTGATTTCGAGTTTGTGGGTGGTTTCGGAAGATTTTTCCGATAATCGAGGAATATTTTATGATTATTTGAAGTTTCGGGTTCCGACGAGTTTATCCGATTGTTTCGAGCTTATCCGAATCATTTCGTATTTTCATTTTGGACCGGCGATCGACCCGAGGGACGAGTATATATATCGAAAAGTCGAAATATAGTCGAGAGTTAGTCGAAAACTTCATTTTGGGGCGTTGACCGAATTGAATTCTGTTGACTTTCCATATTTGGAAAGCTGACCAAGGGACCGAAAGGAAAAGTTTCCCAAACGGGAAGTTGATCTCCGGCGACCTTTTTCCGGCCACCATCCGCCACGGGACAGGTATGGTTAGAACCTCTATGTGATTTCGAGTACATTGATGTATGGTTTGTTGAGTTTTGATTTCATTTGGGATGGACCCGAATCGGGTCGAGTTCGTCTCCGTCGCCGGAGTCGGTGGAGATGTTTCCGGCGAGTTTCGAGGGACAAGATGTTGGGGGTTTTGCTCCCCATGCCTCGTAGATGCTTCCAAGGTGGTTAGATTTGGAAGAGGTTGAGTTTGTGGTTGAACCCGATTGGGTTTTCCGGCAAGGGATTTGGCTCGGTTTTGCTCGATTTTGGAAGGGTTAGAGTTGGAATTGGGTTTGGTGGTAGAAGAGAAAGTGGTTTGTGTGATCGAGATCTTGAAAACTGGAGAAGTTGGCCGTGAAATTCCACTGTTGACGGCGCGCCGGCGGCGGTCAACGGTGGTCAGAAAGTCAACTTTTCAGATTTCGACGTTTTTAATGTCATTTTTCTCGTAATCGCGCCCTGATTATCGTACGGAGGTTTTTGAGTTGATTTGGTTAGCCGATTTTCAGTCGAGATATCGAGTGGGGATTTCAGGATTTCCGTAATTCATTTTGCACTACATTTCGTATTTCCGGGAACGGTTGGTTTCCGTGCATCAGTACAGTGTTGTGGATTACGATATTGATCAGTTGTATTTTATGAATATATTCAGGGGATCGAGATCGAGATCTGGATCGTGATCGTGCTTCAGGCGAGGGAACTTCCGCCGGACCACGAGTTTAGCGCGAGTTCGCGCTAGCTGATCTGTGAGTGGACAAGTTTTTATTTTCACTGTTGATTTGCAAGTTCGTAGATTCTATGATTTCCGTATTTAATTATACGATGTTGTGATATATGTATGTTGTTTCCGGAGGTATTATTATATGTGTTGTTTGTGATGGCATTTATTACATCGATGTACCAGAGTTGAGAGATTCCTCTGGGCAAGGTTGAGTGGTCCCCTGCATGCCGCCAGGGTTGAGTGGTCCCCTGGCCTATCACTGTCAGGTTTGAGCGATTCACCTGACGTCGGGCTTGAGTGGTCGCCCGACAACCTCCGTGTATATATTTATATGTGTGTTGTTTTCCGAACTCGCACTGTTTATATTGAGTATGTATATTAACTGGTGAAAGGCATATGTATATTTTCGTCCACTCACTCTAACGTTTTTATTTGCCTTTCCCCTGGGCTTTTCGGTTTCCGTGCCCAGTTGCAGTTCAGGTTTGGTGTTTCTACGTCGCGGTTTGGAGGCTAGTGATCAGAGTCACCTGTGTTTTCCAGTAGGTTTCAGTTTCACCTACTGATGTACATGTTGTATATATTTTATACTAGAGGTCGCTCTGATACATTCCGATACTTGTTTATACGAATTTTCTCGGATATACATATAAATAGTACAGTATGTTTACTGTTTGTTGATTATATTGATGTTGAGAAATCCGGATGGGATTGGTGCCCACGGTTTGATTTTTGTGGCATAGGACGAAGTGTGTTTTTCCGCGTGCAGGTTAAGGTAATTCCTCGCTAGTAACGAAACTCTGCCCAAATTTCGGAAAATTTTTGTTGGTTCGTGTTTTCGAAGGGGTTCGATTCCGATTTAGAGTGCTAAATCGGGGTTGGATCCTTTCATTTGATTAACTCAAGTGACCCTCTTGAAGCAAATGAATTAACTACTAAAGTACTTGGAAGAAAGGTAGTTTGGTGTGAGATTTTAGGGGAGTTGCATTGCAACTTTGGGAGGACTTCAAATTAGTACGTAAGAGGAAGATTGAAGTGGTGCAAAAATCATATTGAACTCAAGGGTGATTTATATAGACATGGGAGGAGACATGGGAAATAAATTCATAACCATTTTTGTAGACTTTTGTAGACAAGTTGACAATGGAATAGTTGGGCTACCAATTCTAGGGTTAAAATGCACTTGTAAAAACAATAGTAATGTGGTTGGAAATCTGATTGAAATGTTGAAATATGATTATGTATGCATGTGAATGCAATACGTAATGTGATGTGTGAAAATGTATGGTTTTACTAATAAAGTGTAATGTAGTGTAATATATATATATATATATATATATATATCAACCAATAATAATTAGCACCAAATTGATACATGAGCATGACCTCTAAAAGTATGAATTGCAATCTTAAAATACAAAATTCGATTCGGAGAAGAGATTCGAACAAGGAAAATTTGGTGGTTTTGCTAAAATTTCATTTCCGAAAATCGGCTAGTTGGAATTAGAGTTTCTTACCGTCTCTAACTGGAGTAAAAATATTTTTATTATTTTTACTAACCTATAAAATGGAATGTTTCACGATTTCAGCTCATGGCCTCGAACCCAAGACCAGGGAGTACCTGACTTGAACTTGAGTATCCACTGGACCATTTGCCCCACTCCGTTAATATTTCTCTAAAGCTCGTTTTTATACATTGTTTTCGCCAGACAATTTTTTTTATCGAATTTCTAAAACCTCTAAGGTCAAACTAAATTATGGTGATTTCTAAGTTTAACGAGTCATACAATAATCTAAACTATTATACTAATTTTCGGGGTATTACAATAACCTCCGTCGAATATGGCAGAAAACGCATTTTGGAGAAGTTTTTGGCCATTCGTAGCGGTATATATTTTACTACGGTTCAGATCATTGAATCCAATGCAGTCACTTACACTACTTTGTGTGACTCGGCCTCATATAAGCTTTGGCATTTTTGTCTGGGTCATCCCAGGTCAAGATATGATCATCAAGATATTCAAAAATTCCACGGTCATCCGTTTTCTAAAGTAAAGAAGCATGTGAGAATACCCAAAACCATCAGTTTAGATTGGGGGGGGGGGGGATGAGATTAGTCATCTCAGTCCGAACTCAATCTCTTAGATGAGTACAACACAATCCCAACAATATACTACTGAAGTGCCTTGTGTTATCCCATCAGATTCCTTCGTGGCCATCTTTGATGTACATCGCTCGTTTTGCAAAACTTATTCATTAGCAAATACATGCACGTCCTTCTTTTGTCATTCTTACAAAGAATCCATAGTGATATTTGTGGACTTATCAAACTTGAATTTAGACTATTTAAATACTTTATAGTTTTGGTAGATGCATCAACGCGTTGGTCACACATTGGTTTGTTATCCACAATGAATGTTACATTTGCAAAACTCCTAACACAAACCATTAAGCTTCAGGCTCACCATCAGATCAATTCGATTGGATAATGCATGAGAGTTTACACCAAAATCATTTGATGATTACTTCATGTCAGTCGGGATTGAAGTTGAACATCCTGTTCTCCATGTTCATTCACAGAACGGTCTTGTAGAGGCACAAATCAAGCTGTTACATCTTGTGGCCAGATTTTTGGTAATGCACACAAATTTACCGGTCTCTACGTGGGGATATGTTGTGTTATATGAAGCCATACTTATTCATTTTAGATCCGTAGTATGCCAATTATTCAGTGTGTACCAGTTGGTAACTAGTATGAGCATGACATTTCACATCTACGAATATTTGGTTGCGCGGTATATGTACCTATTACGCCTCCACTGCATACAATAATGAGTCATTAATGACGATTAGGCATCTATGTTGGTTATGAATTTCCAACAATTATCCGTTATCTAGAACCTTTGACATGAGATCTCTTTACTTCTAGATTTGCATATTGTTACTTTGATGAGACATACTTCCCGTTGTTAAGGGCGATATATGAATGGTTTTATTCTGGTTGAACGTCAGGAATTGTCGTGGTCTAACCCCAGTATGTCTCATCATGAACTCCGCACATCTTAGAATGAGATTGAAGTGCGACATATTCTCGATCTTCAGAAAGTAGCATATTCAATGCCCGACTCATTTACTGATGTCGTAAAAGTGACAAGATCAGATGTACATGTTACAAACGTTCCTGCAAGGTTGGAAGTTCCTAGAAAAGGGCAAGTTAACACCACTCCCAGGCAGGAAAACGTTCCTCCTGCCCATGTGGAGGGTAAGGCGTCGGCATCAGCCTCGGCTCCCACCAGAAAGAGGGGGAGACCAAGAAAATCCACAGATGAGCCATTGATTAAAATTCATGTCACCCAGGCACAGAATGATCATTTCATCATCAATATTGTGAATTCTTCACATGAGATTGTTCATAACTACAGTTATGTCCTAGAATCACAGTTGACATCTCACGGAGACACGCCTCCGAGTTATTTGTGATGTTAGAGAACAAAAAAATTTCATTAAGTTATAATGATGCGCGCTTTCTTATGGATAGATCTTCCATATTAGTTGATGATGCATTTTCTTATTCCATCGCTTAAGAGATTATTGATGATGATGAAGTGGAACCTTGCTCTATTGCAGATTGTTGACGCAGATCAGATTGACCAAAATGGAAAGATGTAATCTAGGTTGAACTAGACTCTCTGAAGAAAAGGCAAGTGTTCGGTTGAGTATTGTTATGCCCATCGAATTTTAAGTCGGTTGGACATAAATGGGTATTTGTTCGGAAGCGTAATGAGAAGAATGAAATTTTGCAGTATAAAACTAGACTTATGGCGCAAGGACTTTCTCGACGCCTTGGCATTGATTATAACGAGACATATTTTCTGGTCATGAACATCATTAGTTTCCGCTACCTTATCAGTTTGGTAGTGTCTGAAAAACTGAGTATGCAGCTAATGAATGTGGTTATAGCATATATCTATGGTGATCTTGATTCATATATATATATATATATATATATAAGAGTGTTTATGTGATTAGATTGAGATGTTCACTATATGGATTGAAGCAATCCGGTTGGATATAGTACATACGTCTAAGTGACTAGTTGATTGGAAAGGGATACAAGAACGATAATTTATGCCAACGTGTGTTCATTTAATGAATAAGTTCAGGATTTTCCATTGTAACAGTCCATGTAGATGATATGGGCATCATCGAGTCTCTTGATGAGATAAATAAGACAGTTGACTACTTGAAATCTGAGTTTGAGATGAAAAACATTGAGTTGGTAGACTTCTTATTCACTAGTCTATTTATGTCTAAAAGATGCTCAAGTGATTTAACATGGACAAATGACACCCTCTCAGAACACTAATGGTTGTTCAAAGTCTAGAACCCAAAAAGAATCTGTTTCATGATAAGGAACTTTTGGGAGCTAAGGTACCATATCTCAATGTTGTTGGAGCTTTGTTGTATTTAGCTCAGTGCACACTACCAAACACTGTCTGCTTTGTGTACTTGTTAGCTATATTTAGCTCTGCACCAACACAACGTCATTGGAATTGAGTAAAACATTTCTTCAGGTACTTGAAAGGATCCATTGACTTTGGCTTGTTCTTTCCCTATAAATAAAGAAGAGAGAAACTTAAAATTTGGGGAAAAGAAATTGTTGAAACACAGCTTTCTGATTCTGCCCAGTTCGACCAATCCAACATGGAGCTTGACTCGTCGAATGAAAGCTCCTGGATCGGACAGAACATGTCTCTCGACTCATCAAGAGATACTTTCGACCCGTCGAAGGATGTTCCAGCTGCAAGCACTGAACGACATTTCAGTGTAGTCCCCTATTCCGAGATACCGTATGATGTGTTGGTTAGATTTGATGATGATGGGTATTTCTTTGACCTGCATAAAAGATGTTCCTAAACTGGTTATGTTTTCACCATGGAGAACATGGCGATTTCTTGGAGATCAACAACAAAGCAAACCTTTGTTACTACTTGATAGGCGGGTAAACACATATGCAAAGATATCCTATACTTAACTTGGATATATCAATATAGTATGATAAATAGGGGTTATCGAACACGAAGAATTGGTGAAACCAAATCCTAATATGAAAGTAAAATGCTGACAGACTCGGCTACAATACACTAATGACACTACCACTCTAATCTAGATTGACTCAAATGCTACGAAATTTGGCCACAAAATACTAGACACAGTGGAGAACTACCACACAAATTATACGGTGTTCGGAGTTGATTTAGGTACCGAACTGAATCGGCTAAGCTATAGCTAATGCAGAATATAAATGTTGAAAGTAAATATGATTATGAATGCAATGAATTTAAACTATATGATAAATGGGTTAAGAGGAATGCAATCCAGCATCGTCATTCCATCTCTCTAACACATACTTAATCTAATGCACATATACAATCAATGAAAGTTCCTAGGAAGATTGATAGACACGACACATCCTATTACCTAATCCTTATGCCTATGTGAGTTTGTCATTGACCTCCCCCACATCTATTCCTCTATTGAACCTATAGTCATGAACCCCAAGATTTACGAAGAAGAAAACATTAAGATCTAGAAAAGGTTTGAGAATCTACAAGGGTTCATAGGTACACTATAGACGTGTCCTGTTAGACCACGGGTTTCAATCACCCGACAGTAAATCAGTGTATCACTATAGAGAATCCATGGAAGAACCATGATCTTCAGTCGCCTATATCTCATGACAATAGACTCCTAGCATTCATACTAAGTTGGCCACCAAAGCAAATATACAAGAATCCATACGGTGAGTCACATAGAAAAAGAAACCTAATTCAAATTGAATATACAAAACCAGATTAAAGTGTATGAATTAGAAAAAATTCATGTACGGGCTTCAAGTAACCCCTTAATAATGAATTTAGCTACTGAAAGTCATAATTAAAGTCGAATCAAAACAAAACACATAGAGATTAAAGACCAAGATTGGATGAAGAACAGGATCTGCCGTCTAACTTCGATGGATCGAATCCGGCCTTCAGGTTCCCTTGCAACTGCTCTCTTCTCTAGCTCGAGTTTCTCTCCAAGTATGCTGATTAGCCTCCCCAAAATCCTAAAATAGGTTTATATATGCCCCCTAATTGATCTCCTAGAGTTCACATGGAAATAAGCTTCTATAATTGCACAAAACTCCTTCTTGAATCCGTATTGAGGTAAAAATCTTTTTTTTTTTTAATTTCTTTTTCCTTTATTCCTCCACAAAACCTATAAAACAATAAATATAATTAAAATGCTCAATTAAATAACAATAAAATAAATATATGGAATGAGTTAAACACTGAATAGACGCATAAATATGCGACTATCACTACTTCCTCGAATTATTCTGAAATCATAACTCTGCATGAAGTGGTTAAAGAGTGTGTTTGGCTTAGGTCAGTAATACACGGTATTCGAGGGTCTGGTGGATTAACATCTACTATGACAGTACCAACTTGCATTTTTAAGGATAATGTGGCTTGCATTGAACAAATGAAGTTGGGATACATTAAGGGTGATCATACTAAACATATTTCGCTTGAGTACTTCTTCAATTAGCAATAACAACAGTTACTAAATATCTATGAGAGCCAGATTGGTTCGGCGGATAACGTTGCAGACTTGTTCACCAAGTCACTTCCCAAATCTACATTTGTGAAACACGTGAGATGCATGAGTTTGCAAAGATGATCTGAACTCCGATATTGAGTTTACAATTAGGCGAGTTATATTTAGGTAGACATCAGAGGGAGTCTACATCACATGTAGTAATTTTTGCAGTTGATGCGTTGTACTTTTTTTTTCCTTCAACCAAACTTTTATTTAGGCAATGAAATTTTTGTTTACTTTTGAAGGTTTTTAGTGAGACAATAAATTATGTATCATACCTAAAATGTCCTTGTCAAATTTGATGGTGTATATGCATTCATTCATGTGTATTTAAATTTAGTAATAACTCATAAGTTATGCATTCATTAGCAAAACATAATTCTCAATAAATCCCCTTTCCCTTGTTGGTTTGTCAATCCCACAATATTTATCATCGATCCATAATTATCATTAATCATCATGCATCATATTTCTATATTAGTCTTCCTACATTTTCATCCCCACATCTATATATACGACTATTTCTATGTACGTAGATCTACTTATTGTTAGATCTATCTTTTGATTAGATGTATCTTTTTGTAGTGGTGTCTAATTTGATATGATTAGAAGTTCTTAGAGAATCTTCAATAGTAAAACTCATGTCTATCTTGTTATTATATATATATTTTTTACTTAAGTTGTGGTTAACCATCCCGACTAAAAATTCATCTTTAAGCTCTTAATTTAGGCCACCTAAATGTCCGGTTCCATTTAGATGGTCTTTTGCTCACCGCCCGAAAAGTAGCCATTTTTAGAGCATTGATTATATAGAATGTAGTTTTGAGTTTTTGATCTTTTTTTTTCCTGGATCCTGTGACTCAACTGCCACATCCGATTCATTTATATTTTTAGTCATGATCATTTTTTGAACGAAATTGTGTTTTTCACATACCAAAAATAGCTTTTTTAAATTGTTGGTAAATATTTTGGATTAATTAAGTTAGGCGCCCTTATAAAGTTGTCATTGAGTTTAAAAATCTTTTTTCTGAATAGACCGATAGAAATTTGATCTCTGATGAGTTTCGAATACGTGATTTTGAAGGATTACTGTATCAGTGCTTAACATATATGGGACTACAACTTACCGACAAGATTAAAATCTTTTGGATGGTGTACGTCAAGAAAAGGACTAATTGCAAGGTACAAGTTTTGAAGATACAAGTTTTGGGTATAGAAGACGTTTAGTCGTTAGCTTCGAATTCATATTTTCTATTTTGAGCAATCAATAAACACTCATGCATGGTACGTAATCCGTCGTCTACCTTATAAAAAGGATTAGATATCCTCCGCTATTTCAGATTATAACTTCGAGTTTGTAGGCAATTGTCATGATCGAATTCTGTACATGCATGATCGAAGGAGACTTCTACGACTCTAAGGCAACAAGTATCATGCATACATCTTCTTTATCCACAGGCCACATTTTCCTAACCATGTCATCTTCTTCGTATTAATTCTTAAGATTAGCACTCTTCCATTAAAGTATATCTTTTTTTGGTTATTTTCAGGTATAGAGCATTACATCAACTTTTCGATTATATTTTACCATCTCTATTGTTCAGATCTTAGATCCTAATGTGTAGATCAAACCCGTAAATTTTTAGCCAAAATGGTGATCGTTAAGATATTCAAAATTACAATTGAAGTTTATAAGTATGAACGATTCAAGTTTGACAGATTTGATTAGTCCATTTATTTAACCTAGTTCGATACCTTAATGACCATCATTTTGGCTGAAAATTTACATGAATGATCTACTCATATAGACCTAATAATTGGACGGTGAACATGTTAAAATATGATCGAAAAATTTGTGTAATGCCCTATACCTAAAAATGAACAATAATAAGTATACATTAGTGGAATGCCCTCATCATCTATATGTGTTTGTTCATTTGATTTAATACATATATTAATATAAATTACGAGATGATTAACGTTTTAACATAATTAATCACTCTTTCATGATCTGAACTTTGACTCAACAATTTGCAGTGCTAGCAAGCTTGAGGAGAGAAACTAATTAAGATCGAGAAAAATCAAAGCATTAAAAAATGGCCGGAGGAGGCTTATTGGCCGTTGACATTCCGGTCACCGGCATCAACAACGACAAGATAACGCTGTCAGTGGTCATCACCTGCATCGTTGCCGCGTCCTGTGGCCTCATATTTGGCTATGACATCGGAATTTCTGGTACGTTGTAATTCGTTTTAATAAGTAGAGTGGTTTTCTCTAATTCTAACCTTCGAGCTGATTAGCTAGCTTTGATTTCTGATAATAGATATATATATACCTATATATAAATTTAAGTACCCATCATAATAATCGTCAATGGTGTCAGGAGGTGTGACCACAATGGCACCATTCCTTGCCAAATTCTTCCCATCCGTTTTGAGGAAGACAGCAGAGACCAAACAAAACATGTACTGCATCTATATATGATAGTCAGATTCTGACATTATTCACATCCTCTCTTTACATAGCTGGTTTGGCCACTTCTTTAATTAGTGGCGAGCCGTCTCGCCAAGATTGTAGGGCGGAGGAACGTTATGCTCTTGGGTGGTAGTACCTTCTTAGCAGGTTCTGCTATTAATGGTGGAGCTGTGAATATCACCATGCTCATCTTAGGTCGTATCTTGCTAGGGTTTGGACTTGGTTTCACTAATCAAGTAAGTCTACTTATGCTCAGGAAAAGTAGACTACTAATTACACATGTATATCCGTTACTAATAGATGCTACAATATACAGTCTGCTCCCATCTACCTCTCCGAAATCGCACCACCAAAATGGCGAGGAGCCTTTAGCACCGGGTTCCAATTCTTTATCGGAATCGGAGTGTTGGCCGCCAACATCATTAATTTTGTGGCAGCCAAGCATGAAAACGGCTGGCGGTTCTCCTTGGGACTTGCCGTAGTCCCAGCCGCCATAATGACCGTTGGCGCCTTCTTCATCTCTGACTCCCCCACCAGCCTAGTCGAACGCAATAAGCTTGACCAAGCCAAGCAAGCCCTAATCAACATCCGAGGCAAAGACACAGACATCGAACCAGAGTTAGCTTTGCTCATCCAGACAAGTGAAGTGGCTAAAGCTCTAAATGAGGAGCCATTTGCGACAATATTTCAGAGCCAGTATAGGCCTCAAATCGTGATAGGAATGATTGCCATTCCCTTCTTTCAGCAAGTGACAGGGATCAACGTTATCGCATTTTACGCCCCGGTATTGTTTCAGTCCGTCGGATTCGGAAACGACTCGGCTCTTATTGCGGCGATCATACTCGGTTTGGTTAATATCGCCTCGATTCTTCTGTCAACTGTTGCAGTTGATCGGTGTGGGAGGAGGTTTCTGTTCTTGGAAGGCGGTATGCAAATGTTCATTACTCAGGTACGTAATTAATTAAGCATGCATGCAATATGAGTACGTTCTAGCTAAGCATGCATGCTTTATGAGTTCTGATGTAAATTGGTCTCTCTTTGTGTATAGATTGCGGTGGCTATTGTTCTAGCAATAGTAACAGGTACTGACGGCACCAAGCATATCACAAAGGGTTATGCCATACTAGTGTTAGTGTTGATGTGTATCTATGCTGCTGCATTTGGATGGTCTTGGGGTCCTTTAACTTGGGTCGTACCAACAGAGATATTCCCCATGAAAATAAGACCCACAGGCCAAAGTATAGGGCTTGCTGTGAACTTTGGATCCACATTTGTGCTGTCCCAAACATTTTTGTCCATTTTGTGTCATTTCAAATATGGTACATTCTTGTTCTATGGAGCTTGGATCTTCACCATGACCGTTGTTGCCGCATTGTTCTTTCCAGAGACTAAAGGGATCCCGCTCGACTCGATGCACACAGTTTGGGCAAAGCATTGGTATTGGAGTCGGTTTGTTCAAGGTAAACCTGAAGAGTTGGAACACTACCAATCATGAGGATCAGTAATGCTACGGACGACCAAACCAAATTTGGAAGTTTTGGATTCACACTGATCAACACGTATATTTCATAGAGTTTTAAGTCTCATGCCACTTCATGAATCACATTATTTTTTATGTAATAGTTCTATTTAAGTCAAGTGGTCGAATTCTTAAGCTAGTTTCAGTAATTAGACTGGTTGATCTGCACTCGACTATGAAAATAGCTAGATAGCAAATTGACTTTGTAATTTGTTGGAGATTTTCTTATACAAATAGTGATAAATCTTTTTTTTTTGGTCAAAACAAATAGTGATAAATCTATACTAAGCCATGCCACCACCTTGGTTTGCGACAGTCCTCACTTTACTCTTGTTTGGTACGTAGTTTATACTCGGTCGCATGATATGCTTAATATAGTATTACTATAGGGTTATCACACGTGGTAATTCGATGATCGAAGCCTTGTATTACTTTCAATATGATTATTAGCCATCTCACAAAAACAAAAGCACCACCTTGTTCCCATATAGAAATTCTGAAAATTTTAAACGAAACATACCCGGAAATTGAAGCTCGACCGGGAAGGGAAGGTAGCAAGGTGCACCTTTTATTCAAGCACATGACTCAACGACCCCTCTGCTCTCCCACCAGTACGTGCATGCTTTAGAGTTTAGACTGTTAGACAAACATGGACATTCAGAAATTAATTCCCATGGAATCTCACAGAGCTGGAGAGTCAACACTGTGCGCGACCTGTACACACAATTTTCGGTTCTTTTATTCCAACACCCTGCATTACGTAATTTATACATCTCTATTTAGATACCCAACGGCCAAATTAGTTGTAATGAACTGGCAGTAACATGAATGGAGCTAGTAGCTAATATTCCGAGTTATATAAGCCAGTGAAGCCTGAGGACACACACATCGATCATTTGTAATTAGTCGACATGTACATGTGGTCTGAAGGAATTTGATGTGATCGATTACGAACGTAATTCGGGGCAGTGGAGCGTTCCTATGCCAAAAGAAGCTAGAGTTCTATTAATTGGATCTTCAAATTCCTTTGATTTCTTTCCTATTAAAAGGAGAAAGATGCAAGTGCGCAGTAGTAATTATATATTTGATTTTAGATTTTGGTAGTCGAGGACAAAGGAATGAATAAGTAGAACCAATTAGAACCAATAGGAGTAAACTCATATCATTTTTTTTTCTTTTTCCGATTGATATATCAATTTTCTTTCTTGATATGCTATATATACGAACTCTTCTCTAGCTTTGAATTGGTTGGAATTTTGAAGTGCTTGATAGGTATACCTACTGTATACACATGCATGCCTACAGCTGGTAGATAAAAGCTTACTTCTTTTGGAGGTAATGGACTATTCACCTATATAAACTTAAAATATATAGAAATCCAAAATGTGCAAAGCCAATTGGAAATTTTGCCTATAAATTACTAAAATTAGTACTCCATTATGACTTGAACTTGACTCCGCCAAATTCAGTGCTAGCTATAGCTAGCTAGCTAGCGTTTGGTTTCAGAGAAAAATCAAAGGCCGGAGAGAAAGGCGAGAGAGATCGATCACAAGGAAGCAGAGAGAGAGCTTAACATGGCCGGGGGAGGCTTCACGGTTGATGCCGGTCTGGTTACTGGGATCAACAACGGCAAGGTAACGATGTCGGTGGTGATCACGTGCATCGTGGCTGCGTCTTGCGGCCTGATATTTGGCTACGACATCGGAATTTCAGGTGCGTTTTGTTTTGGTTAATTAGTTTAATTAGTGCTGCGGCTTTCACTCCATGGAGTTGTCGTGCATAAAGTAGCTAGCACCAACACCACAATCCAAAAACTCAAAATATAAACAAAGGAGGAGGAGGAGGAGGAAGAAGAAGTATGAGCCACGAGGTGGAAGGTGGGAGGTGGTCATTCTATTAGTTATTTACCATATTTTGATCTGTAAATGTTGTTTCATAAATTACTGTTATAGTTTAACTGAAAGATTAAAATTTGCCTGTTAAGGAAATGAAGATGAGCATTTTGTAGCTGGGTATCATAAATAATTTCCTGCTCCAGCAACATGCAGTGTAGTCAAGCAATGTCTAATCTATGCGCGCATTATCTCATTGTGCATGGAGATGTGTTAGTTTATGATTGGTTGAAACTTACGTTGTGCTTTATTTTATGTGGCACTTGGGCACTTGGTCTGGACTCTGGACTATACAGTACATGAGAGGTTTCGTTAGATTTTGTTGATTTTCCAACATCCCATTGCTATCCTCATCACGAGCAACGGAAAATACCCTCTCAAACAAATGGAAAATAGAAAAAGACAAAGGAATACGTCCCTAGCATGACAAGCTCAGCTAAATTGTTAATTAGGTTTTGACTGTTAGGTTGTCATTTGTTTAAAACGTCAGTTTCTTTCTTAACAAAACAGATGACAGACCCATATCACTTATGACACATAATATATTTATATCAAATAACTGCACATCGGTTCACTAAGTTAGTAAGGATATATGTCAACTAAAGTATAAAGACTAGAAATTTATTAGCTAATTATAAAATGTGTTATCTTTGTGTAATACACTCTCTACTCTCTGTTAGTAAACGAATTAAATTTCAAGAATACGTATGGTAATTTTATATGAATAAAATTTGTAAAAATTTTGTCAAATTTTTTAAAAATATTTGTAGAGAAAGAAAACTAGGGAAATCTAATAATAAATAAATAAATTATAAAATATATATTTCTAATTTTTTTATAAAAAAACGTAAAATTCACGAATAATTCAAAAAATGAAAGTTCTTTTTTCAAAAATTCGACGATTCGCGAATAATTTGAGAATGAACTAATACACTAAACATGAATTATGATTTGGATATATAGCCATGAAATTAATAACTATATAGCTATGAAATTAACCATGATAATGTTCACTAATCTCAGGAGGTGTGACTACAATGGTACCATTTCTTCGCAAATTCTTCCCTTCCGTGCTGAGGAAAGCAGCACAGACAAAGCAGAATATGTACTGCGTGTATGATAGTCAGCTCTTAACATCATTCACATCCTCTCTCTACATAGCCGGTTTGGCCGCATCGCTTGTGGCGAGCCGTCTCGCCAAGGTTGTAGGGAGGAGAAACATCATGCTCTTGGGTGGTTCTACCTTCTTAGCTGGGTCTGCTATCAATGGTGGAGCTATCAATGTTGCCATGCTCATCTTGGGTCGTATCTTGCTAGGTCTAGGAGTTGGTTTCACTAACCAAGTAAGTTTAATTAACTACGTGCATTCTCTGTCATGCATGCATCTACGTACCCATGCCATCGCAGATAAGTCAATTAAAAGTCTACCTTTACACCTACGTAATAAAATTCTCACTCACGTACCCATGCCACATTATTGCCCTTGACAATATTTTAACAAGTTGTAACAAAAATTAAGTTACAATATTTGAATTGGTTTCTTCATTTGATAACAATATATGCTACGTACGATGGATGTGCAGTCTGCTCCCATTTACCTCTCCGAAATTGCACCACCAAAATGGCGCGGAGCCTTCAGCACCGGCTTCCAGTTCTTCATCGGAATCGGCGTGCTAGCGGCCAACTGCATAAATTACGCCACTGCAAAGCACGAAAACGGCTGGCGTATCTCCCTTGGCCTTGCCATAGTCCCCGCCGCCATAATGACCGTTGGCGCCTTCTTCATCTCCGACTCCCCCGCTAGCTTAGTTGAGCGCAATAAGCTGGAGCAAGCCAAGCAAGCCCTAATCAAGATTCGAGGAAAAGGCACAGACATTGAGCCAGAGTTGGCTTTGCTCATCAAGACATGTGAAATGGCCAAAGCTCTCAATGAGGAGCCATTTAAGACGATCTTTCAGAGGCAATACAGGCCTCAACTGGTGATGGGGATGATTGCCATTCCATTTTTCCAGCAAGTGACTGGAATCAACATCATTGCATTTTACGCACCGGTGCTGTTTCAGTCCGTTGGGTTCGGAAACGACTCGGCTTTGATTGCGGCGATCATACTCGGGATGGTTAACATTGTTTCGATTATGGTGTCTACTTATGCTGTTGATCGTTGTGGTAGGAGGTTTTTGTTCATGGAAGGTGGTATCCAAATGCTCATTACTCAGGTACGTCGGCGTATGCATGCATGCATTTCATTTCTAATTATCATATATGTAGTCCTATTGATCTAGCCTGAATGTAAGATTCGGTTCTTTTGGTACATAGGTCGGGGTGGCTATTGTTCTAGCAATTACAACAGGTACTGACGGCACCAAGCATATCTCAAAGGGCTATGCCATACTAGTCTTAGTGTTGATGTGTTTATATGCGGCTGGATTTGGTTGGTCTTGGGGGCCTTTGAGTTGGCTTGTACCAAGTGAGATATATCCCATGAAAATTCGATCCACGGGCCAGAGCGTGGGGGTCGCTATGAACTTCGCAATCACATTCGTGCTTTCCCAAACATTCTTGACTATGTTGTGTCATTTCAAATATGGCACATTCTTGTTCTATGGAGGTTGGATCTTCACCATGACAGTTTTCGTTGCACTGTTCTTGCCGGAAACTAAAGGGATCCCACTCGACTCAGTTCATATGGTGTGGGAGAAGCACTGGTATTGGCGCTGGTATGTTCAAGGTAAACCCGAATACAGTATCAATCTTTAATGTTAGTACTGCTAGGCTAGCGACGCAAAACTAAACTAGAAAATTCTTACCCAATTTGAACAACATTAATTATGTGCTTATGTTTCATAGTCCCACTTCATGTATCACGTATGTTTCTGCACTGGTCCAACTTATCCGAAGTGTCTAATTAGAGTATGAATGTAATGTACGTGGTTAATCCGTCTGAGATCAAATCAATTTACTTCTTCACTTCACGCATGTCCAAAATAATAAGCAGACCCGAGTACCGTGTCCGTTCTTAAATTCTCAAGATCACTAATTACAGTAATTAGTAACTGCTTTCTGTAGTTTACCTCTCACTTTGAGGGGGGATGCGTCAACCACTAGGCTAATTGGCAAGTAGTATAATATACATGTTGAACCTTAACGGCGATATACGTACTCATACGCAATTACGCATGTAGCTTTCGGTTCACGAATGATGAACATGAACTCGGTCGACGTCGGCGCCTAACAGATATTAATTAAGTCCAACTAAAAATTATCGAATGAAAGTGATCAATCCTCACAGGCAGCTTTCTGCTAGCTAGGCCAATATTTGTACGTTCAAACATCTCACCTAATTATACTAGTCATGAATGTGCCCTATATATACAAGCTCCATCATGATTAATTATGCTTGCATGCATCGGCCCCAAAATCAACTAGCATATTCCAAAAGGTAATTGCGACATATTCATACCCAAATTCTTATTTCAATTCTGTCCGATCCCTAATTAATCAACTCATTTGGTACGTGCCCAGCGGCGGATCCATATGGGGACGAACCTGAGTTTTTGACTTTCCCTTTGATTAATTATATGGGTTGGGTATTGCTAGTTTTGGCAAAAAAAGAGAGGCGAAAAAATGGACAAAATGACAGGGTTTCAGTAAACTGGGGAAGAAGATGATGAACAATAATAATTACAGATTGATTAAGAAGATGGAACGACGTCGTTTCGGACTCAAAGATGGGTATATGAATACTGTATTTATATGTAGGAAAATGATATGTGCCTTAAACTTGGGCCTTAAATATGGCCTTGTGGCATTCTAAGTCATTGACACATCATTTATCCTTCGACTATTTCACCCATTCGTATTCGAAGTCTTAACATTCGTCTTTCTTATATCAATTTTTTTTTTTTTGCTGAGTCTTATATCAAATTTATTGTTTCCAAAAAATTTCAGAAAAACAATCTTCATCGTGAAGAGCAATTATCAAATTCTTATATAGTTATATATGGCTGAAATTTGGAAGACTCGATCGATCGGGGAACTAGAGTGAGAACATATCCTATATATAAGTGTTCAATTCGATCATGATATCATGAGTAACGAACAACTCTTTATTACCAGATGTGCAGATCGATCTACGACTAGAGGTCTAGAGTTCCTCATTGGGATTAATATTTCTAAATCAATCGTTTGTTGAATTGCATGTATGGCTCTTCTATAATCCACACCATCCAAAGTTCTTTCTATTGTCTTATACGTGCCTTGCTGCCTCGAGCTAGATCTATATATGCCTCCTTCTTTCGCATAAATCTTAGCTTTCTTTATTCTGGGTTTATGGCTATGCAATCAAAACCAATTCTTAATATCTGGTTTTGAATTAATGTATGCTTCCGTTAGGTTATTCCTTGAGTCTTGAGTCTTGATATCTGTATATATACATACACTTAATTGTTCACGAAATCGAATAACATCTTGAGTAAACCAGCAAATGGTGATACAAAAATCTGGAAACGAGAAAAGAATACATAACCTAAAGGTCATCTATTAATCTGTGTTGTTCATCTTGATTAGTAGGATTCATGAGGGTTTAATCTTATATTTCTTTCTGATATCCTGCGTTTTCAACAAAACAAATTAAAGGGTATTAGAGGTTTTACCTAATTATATAATATATAGATTTGATATTGTTAATGACATGGAATTAACACATAGGAATTGTTAGGCCTTATGTAAGGCCCTTTGTCATTGCCCTTATATGTATTACTTATAGTTTGGTGTAGGTTTCTAAAAATAACTTTACTTTGTATCTATCTATTTCATAAGACTTTGATTTTTTTTTCTTCTTAAATTTAATCTTGTTCTATCTGAATTAATTTTATGGATTCGCCATTGACGTACATATGTGGAAGTGGCTACGTGCATGGAAGTGGAGCGAGATGAACAATATCACGATCCACAAATTTCAGGCAGGCTGGTAAATTAAAGAGCCGGACTTATAATATCACATAATTCGTCCACGCGAATAATTAAGAGGCTCGTCCGCACTCGCGTATGCGTCAAGAAGGCTAGCTAGTATATTGAAACTCAATATAAGGCGTACTAGTTTAGCTAGATTAGGTTTTGATACATGCATGCATTATTTCGTAAGTGATTAGGTTCGTGGTGCATGCATTATGTCTGCTAAGCATTAATTGCATGTAAATTATTAACCATACAAATTATCCGTTTGGCATGCATTAGCATAAGTACATAAAAGATGTATTGTCGGTCCGACGCACTAATTCTTTGGTGGATCTTAGTTGAATAAATCAATTTCCTGCTACTTAGTACGTACGTCGATCAGTTGAATCGTACATCTGTAAACAATTTTGAGATAGAGATTTGTGATATGAACGTACGGGTACGTATAAGATAATTGGTAGAAGATTCTGACAAATAGATCAAAGTTATGTATGGAGGAAGTGATCAATATATATACGAAACTTGCAAGCGATGAATGAGATTTCAGAGAGAAAGAGAGGCAGACAGGGGCTCGATCAGAGAAACAAGAACATAAATGAATGGAGAAAGAGGTGGGTTGGAAGCATTTAACAGAAGGAAAGGGGGTTGCTGGGGACGAGAGCTTAGCTAGCTGAGTTACGATGATGACGATGTTGAAGAAAGTGAGCGACTGTTTCATCCTCCCTCCATGCCATCTTCGATGGTCATCCTTGAATTCTGCATTCAAGATGAGTTAATGAAGGCAGATGGATTCATACACTCTCCTTCAAAGCCTTCAATACCTTTTTTTTGGGCCCCTGTTTTTGTTTCATTTTCTTGGCTATACCATCTTTCTCTTAATTATAAATCAAGTTCTCGTTTTTTTCCAAATTTCTTGTGTAATATTTTTCTTTTCTCCATCACCTTCGTGGAATTAGGAAATCCGAATTATATCTTAACAGAAAAAATGTTATTGGATTCATTTTGTTCCGATTGACTTAGTGTGCATATATCACAGCGTATATCAATGTGACATACGCGTTCCTCATTTGAAATTTAGAAATGTACTCATGTACATTGCAAACCGAAATCGTAGTGGTGATTAGGTTGTACGTACGTAACATTTTGATTTACAACTTTGGGTATGTCAAGAGGATTGCTGGTGTAACTATTTGGATAAAATAAGCAAAAGTATAACATTGAAAACTCAAAATCGTAGTGGTGATTAGGTTGTACGTACGTAACATTTTGATTTACAACTTTGGGTATGTCAAGAGGATTGCTGGTGTAATATGACATGTCTAGCTCTTTTAGGAGTAACTACGTTCGTTTACAAAACTTGCACAATAAGTTACCTTAATTACACACCTCAACCTATAGTTTGTACTCTTGGAGCTTCTTATTTCGAGAAGAAGCTGGCCGGTGAGTTTATTCATTAGGAGTGTTGCAGGCCTTTACTTCAAAACTTATAGAACACTCTTTCACATGTACTGCCGTTTCTTCTTCGTACTTACTAATTGGTCGCTTGCAGCTTTACTTCACAGTGGAACTAAGGCCTCGTTTGGTTCCCAGAAAGTGGGGGTAAGGAAAGAAAATTGTAGAGTTTCCATTGTTTGGAAGAAGCCAGGAAAGTAATCCAGTTCCGGAGGGAAGAGGAATTTGGGGGGAAATTGCTTCCCTCCACTTCCCCCCCCCTCCCCGGAAATCGTTTCCCTCCCAATTTCAGCAATTATTACTATATTTTGTGGCCAAATTAACCTCCAAACTTCAGCAATTATTACTGTACCAAACAACAGTATTGTAAAACATACCTCCTTTATGCTTACTTTCCTGGTTTTCCCAAACACCAGAAGGGAAAGGTTTTGATTTCTCTTCCCAAGAGAAAGGGAAAGGAAGGTAAATGTTTTACTTTCCTTTCCAAATACCAAACGAGGCCTAAGTTTTTCTTTTATAGTTCACATTGATCAGCAATTCTACACATAAACACATAACTAATGCCAAAAAATGATCGAACTGATCGATGAGGAACCAATATTTGGTAACCAGCTCTAATGATCAGTGCATAATTATGCACCTCTATATTATTTATTGATGTGCATATACTTATTTATTTATTATTTATTCAACAATATTAGTTTACTTTTTTGTTTTGTAAGTATTTTGAGTCAATATGGAGAAAAAAAGTTAAAAAGGCGTTTAAAGCTTAATTTGAGAAATTTGTGTGTGCAAGTCAGTCAACTTCGACAAAGAATTAAGAGCAGCTCAGGATGAACAAGAAAATGGTCTTTATATGCGTAGAAAGCCCCGGATATCTAGTTTTCATAGCTTCTTCCAAAATGTGATTATCATGTGTCTAGAGGAAGTTCTGGTCATTTTAGTCCACGGAAGTCAGTCCGCTCGAAAATCTGACTTGATAAGAAAGTTGTATTTGGAGATCCAAATCACACTAAGATGCCCAATAACGAATTTGTGCTTTAAAATCTAATTAATTACTTATGTGGCTTATAAAAAAGAAGTCAAGAACTAAAAAGATTAAAGAAGATTGACTTGTCAAAGAAAAGAGTCCAAAACCTAAGTGAGCAAGGAGATACCCAATCAAGCCTCTATAAATACTCTTTTTGGATTTTTGAGAAAGGTTAATCAGCTTTAGGGGAGAAGAATAATTTGAGAGGAGAGCAAGGAAGCTGCAAGAAGGAGTTTCAGACCACGACTTTAACCCGTCGAAACCAGACTCCAGATTCTCTTCTTCTCTATCTTTTATTACTTTATTTTATTATGAACTTTTGTAGTTTAGTTTCCTTGTCTATGAGGGGCTAGTTACTTAGTTAGAGGTTGATCAAAGCCCTAGACATGCTTATGATTTTGAACCCTTTGTGATTTTAATAACTATTTGGATGAGTGTTACTTCATTATTTTTCATTGATGATTTCTATGTTTATGTTTCTTTGGTTGCTACTTAGATGCATGATCTAGTTATCTAATGTCTTGAGTGTATGCATAACTTACATATTATTGCATGTTCAGTAGAGAGAAAAAAGCTCTTGTGTGAAGTAATTCCTTAGTGATGTAAGGGTGACCACCAAATCAATCCTTGAAGCTTTGTTGTTCCTCAAACATTCTAAGAATGTAATGACTCTAGTTTTCTAGGCTTACACCACCATATGTATAAGTCGGTTAATTAGGGATCAAGTTAGAGCGGATGACCACTCCCTCTTTCATGCCAAGTAAGACAGTGTAATACGTAGGATAACCACTCCCTCTTTGATAGTTGGTTTTCTGCCTATCATTTTACCAAAATACCCTGAGTTAGGAAACACCGATTTTTCTTGTGCCCTAACCCTTCTGAACTATTAGCAATAAACAGGATTGGTATTTATGTCATTAGCTGTCTAGTCGATTTAGGGTCCCTCACCAATTTATACATGGTTGGTGAAATACCGGTTAACTATACACCTCTTTCAAGTATCTAAACTGTCTTTCACGCCCATGGTAGATCCTTTTACCAAACAAAGAAACCTTCGCCCCAAAAAACTTGCAATTTTCCTTTCGATTGTTTGCAATACAATTCCGAGCCAAAAGAGTATATATATGCATCTCAATATATATCACATGATTCACATTCAGAGGATCAACTTCAAGAAGCACAAGTGAAAAGGGAAAAGAAACAGACAGCAATTAAATATGGCCATGATCTAGCTAGCTCATACATAATAAATGTATTTCATTTTCAGATTTTTTCTTTTCTTCCGATCCCCCAACAAAATTAAGGACAGAAATATTAGGTACTTGTGCTCTTAAATTGGGATTCAACTGTCTACCCCCAGAGAAGTTGAAACCAATAAAACCTCCCTCTTTAATGTGGGTAGAGGTACTACCACACTATATGGACTTGAGAAATCAATGAATCCACGCATGAGTTGATATACAATCTATTAAGTTGGTGAAATGCTTAATGGGAATATTGATTATAAATGAATAATTCAGCAGTCCTTTAATCCATAATATGATCTTCAATTTAGTGTCGATTCGATCATCATGACTAGATTGAATCAATCACACCATATGATCCTTATATATGCTAGCTGAGACGTGCTTCCTGATCGATTATATGTTGTCGTATTATTTTAGTGAGTAGTCATATTGGGTCTTCTTTATTTTTGGTGTAGCTAAATTGATTTCTTTTTGTATGATATATATCGTTGCCACCTGAGGTCTGCTGATTTGGTCTCTCTCTTTTGTTAGGTATCATATTTCTGTAATATATATATATATATATATAGAGAACTTTACCAGAGGTCTGGTAATTTGGTTTATTTCATAATATTTTATGGGGGTTTGATCTTGATCGAGTGATCGATCTCCTATGTCATCTCATCCATCCAAATGAGAAACAATAAATATAGCTAAAATATATTTGCCTTATATTGACAATTGATACTTGATCGAACAGAGCATATATCATAATGAAGGAATTGAATTTGGTTCCTCTCTGGAGCTAGGTTTTTGTATTGAAAATTAAAGACTAAAGCATCTGGTCGATCGAGAAGGTACGTACGTAAAATGGTATGTTGGCTGGTAACGATCTTATGCCTCATCGAACACACTAATTGACGCTTTATTTGGTTAATGTTCCCTCCTAAATCTGTTTAGTGCATTACAGTTAATTGTACCCTAATTCTACTATAGTGCATTTGAACTCGAAATATCTCATTGTGAATCTAATTGATATCGTTTCAAACATAAACAAAAGTTACGTACCAAAAAGAATAAGAAACAGATGCATATACATCGATCATTACATGTTTGTCCATGCATAAATAGAAGGCCTTGAGCAAACTGATATTTAGAGGGAGCATGATCGAGTTGCATGGTACGTATATGCTTCAATGTCAAGAAAATGAAAAAGAAAACTAAAAAGAAGATGATCGAAAAATAAAAAAGGATCGGGACATACAGATATGGTTGAATTAATAGCCGATGGTATTGATGGTGTTGAAAGTTAATTAGTTGCAGAGCTTAAATAGATATTCATGAGATAATGTGGTTATTGATGGCTGCTGATAGAGGGTGTTGGGAGCTTTTAAAGCTTTGTTGTTCTTGGGAGTAAACCCAGTTGTGGAAAGTCTGAGTTATAGATCGACGTCTATGTATCCCCAAATTTATTTGAGATGGATGGATGAACCATTCACAATAACATTCAATTCCAAGACCTTCCCTAGCTTGTTCAACTGTATGCAGCATTCACAATCTCATTTATTTCTCACAGCCTGCTCTTCAACAATTCAACGACCTCTTTCTTTAATTTATTTTCTCTTCCCCATCTCTCACCGCCAGTCGTAATAAGTATATATCGTCCGTCACTTGCATTGGCGCGCATTTGGTGTGTACGTTCTTCGGCTTTTAACAATTGCCTACCTATTTGGCTTTGCTAGGTAGCTCACTTCATAAAAATTCTCAACTTACTAAATTTCCTCATTCAATGATGCATCGGTACACGCGTTCCGATTGTAATTAATCGATTATTGTTTTGGTATTAGTTTTGTGCTCAATTGAAACACTGACCTAAACTCTAAACCCTAATCGGTTTCTCACTTACGAAAGTGAATTATGTCAAGCGAGCGACAGTGAACTCACATATGAACAAAACACGGTTACATATATACATCAACAAATCGAATTCAGGAGACGCACAACCGATCTTTTTCGTGTTGATTGACGGTCCTGTGCTTATTTATGTGCCAAAAGTTATGTCGATCATTATTTGTAGGGGTTTGAGGGCTCCGGAGAAATTAAACATTTCGAATTTAGGGTTTGCATCTAGGAAAAGTATCTAGTATTAATATCGATTTATGAGTTGTATTGAAATCAAGTAGCTTGTAAACATGAGCACGAGAAAGATCGATCAGTACCAGAAAGATCAGATCGATGCATATGAGATCGAGCAGAAAATCTGGGGTCGAATAAATTTTGTTGAGTGTTAATAGTAATGACACTTAATATCGAGGACATGCACAGTTCATGGAGCCCAATCCAAATTCACTGCTGGATTTTCTAGTTGGCTGAGTTGGGTGGCAGGGATGGATCAGGATCAGGAAGGAGCGCATGCAGCTAATTTGTTAGGGTTTCAACATCTCTGCTTTAATAAGCAGAGAGCTGCCATGCCGCTGATCGAGCTGAGCTGAACTAAGCCAACTTGGAATGCACGTCATGCATATGTAGGCCAGGTTTGTTTTCAGTTGCACGTTCAAATAAATTTTCCCCTATTAGATTCTCTCTTCAGTAATGACCAAACTCAATATTTATTGCTCAATATTTCTCTCTAATAGATTTCAACGAGAATTCAACGAGTTTATTCATCACAATTTTAGAGTTAATAGAGATGTACAAGTGGTATTCTAATAAGAAATGATATTTACATTCCTATCACATCAATACAACTTTAATTTTAATTATAATAGTACACTTTTCAACACTCCCCCTCAAGTTGGTGCATAAATGTCAATCATGCACAACTTGTCAATCCATCATGCAAATGCATGGTGTGACAACTCATTTGTGAGTACATCCGTCAATTATTTTTCAGAAGCTACAAAGGAAAAACGTATATTCTTCTTATCAAGATGATCCCTGATAAATGTCTATCAATCTTCACATGCTTGGTTCAATTATGTTGTACAGGATTATGAGCAATTTCAATTGTAGCAGTGTTGTCACAATGCAGATCCATGGTCTTATGGAGCTTGAAACCTAACTCCTTCAATACATTTCAAATTCATAACAGTTCACACACTCCATTTGACATTCCTCGGTATTCAGCTTTAGCATTGGAACATGCAATCACATTTTGCTTCTTACTGCGCCAAGTTACTAAATTCCCACCAATAAAGGTGAAATAACCAGAAGTGGATGCCCTATTAGTCTTATCTCCTGTCCAATTTGCATCAGAATAACCTGTAACTCCAAACTCACCATCCTTTGAAAATAAGAGGCATTTACCTGGTGCAAACTTCAAATGTCTGAGAATACACATCACAGCATCCATATGTTCTTCACTTAGATCATGCATGAATTGACTCACAACACTTATAATATATGTAATATTAGGCCTAGTATATGATAAATAGATCAATTATCCTACTAACCTCTGGTACCTGCCTTTGTTTGTTGGAACTTGACCACGACACAACTCCAACTTGTGATTTATTTCAATATGAGTATTAGCAGGTTTACAATCCAACATTCATGTTTCAGCAAGAAGATCAGGCACATACTTTCATTGTGACAAGGTGATTCCCAACTTAGGTCTTGCAACTTCAATTTTCAAAAAATATTTAAGTGGACCCAACTCCTTCATCTTAAATTCTTAGGATAACTGCTTCTTCAAATCTTCTATCTCAGTTGGATCATCACCTGTAACAACCACGTCATCCACATATACAATCAGATAAGTAATCTTACCACCATTGCATTTAATGAACAATGTATGATCAGAGTTGCTCTGCCGATATCCAAACTTCTTCATGGCTTCAGAAAATCTCTCAAACCAAGCTCCAAGAGATTGTTTCAATTCATACAATGACTTCTTCAATCTACAGACTTTCCCGATGTCACATGGCTTACAGCTAACACATGGAAAAATATCCATGTACACTTCTTCTTCTAAATCTCCATTTAGGAAGGCATTATTCATATCAAATTGGTGTAATGGTCAGTCATGTAAAGCTGCTAAGGCTATGAGGATGCGTACAGTGCTGATCTTTGCTACTGGGGTGAATGTCTTCTGATAATCCACTCCATATCGCTGAGTGTAACCTTTTGCAACTAGACGAGCTTTATATCAATCAATGTTTCCATCTGCCCTCAGCTTCACCGCCTATACCCATCTATATCCAACTATATTTTTTCTAGGTGGGGTAGGAACAAGTTCCCATGTTCCATTCTTTTGTAGGGCTTCCAATTCTTCATTCATAGCTTGCTTCCACTTTGAATCTGCCAAGGCATCCTGCACATTACTGGGAATAGATACTGTAGATAATTGATTGACAACAAGTGCATGTGATCCAGACAACTTATGATGAGATACAAAGCTAACAATAGAATATTTGGTTTTGGCTTCTATGGTTGGTTCATATTGTTTATTTGGAACCCCTTTTGTTTCTCGTTGTTACCTCCTAGGCACACTAACTTCTACGCTACCCAAATCATTAGTATTAATATGTACCTCAAAAGAGACATTATGAGAAGATTTTTCAGTTGATGGAATAGAAGGGGGGTCTTCATGAGATCTCAATTCAAAAGAAGGTTATGATGTTTCAGCTTCAGGTCCAGTCTTCAATGGGTCGAGGGTATCCTTCGATCCATTGAATGTATCTCTCGGATTTGTTTCAAATGCAGGCTTCGATCAATCGAGAATATCCTTCAATCTATCGAAGGATGTTCCCGGGTTTATCTCTTCTCCAGTCTTTGATGGATCGAGAATGTTCTTCGATCCATCGAAAGAGGCTCTCGGGTTCGTCATCGTGCAGGTTTCGATGTAGGGGTCATCATGGGGTGGGCTGGGCCGGCCTCGGCCCTAAATTTAAGGCTTAGGGCTGAGTTGGGGTTGGTCAAAAGTCAAAGAGAATGAGGCCGGGCCAGGCTGGGCTGGGTTGATGCCACAATTTGGAAGTCCTAACCCGCCCATTAAGGCTAGGCCAAAGAGGCTAAAGAGGCCGGACCGAGTCGGCCTCTATGGGTCGGGTCAAGATGAGCCTTAAATTAAAAAAAAAGAATAATATTTAAAGGGTTTGAGGTATTACGATTATTAATTTATGATATTTAGTTTGAAAATATGTTTGCAAGTTGAGAAGAGTGAGGAAAATAAAAGAAAAATTATGAAGAGAATAAGAAAATATGATAATAATCATATAATAGATGTCTTTTTTAAATAAAAAAAGCCAAAATAGGCCGGGCTAGGCTCGGCTTCTAAGGCTCAAAAAGGCTAGGCCGAAGGGCCAGGCCAAGCTTCACTTACATGGCCCAAGCCCTACTCTAATTTTAATGAGGTGAAGCCGACCCGCCCTAATACAAGGCCGGGTCGGGCTTTGGCCTCATGGGCCGGGTGGGCTAAAATGAGGCTCGAAGGTTTGAGGCCAAATGATGACACCTATTTCGATGGATCGAGAGTTTCCTTCGATCCATCGAAGGAGGCTCTCGGGTCTTTGACTGAAATTCCAGTAGCTTCAAACATCCTTTCAAAGTTTTCAATTTCTTCAAATTCTGGTATGTTCAGAGGATTTCCTTCACATCTACTGCACTCCCCCTAAAGGGAAGACTCTGAAACTCCCCCTGAGTAATAAGGGTCAGATTCATGGAATGAAACATTCAGAGACACATACATCTTGTTCAAAATTAGATCATAACAACAGTCACCTTTATGAAATTTAGCATATCCAACAAACACACATTTCACAACACAAGGATCAAGCTTCCCTCACAACTGTTTGATGATGTGAACATACAAAGTACACCCAAAGACTCTTGGTTCCAGATTTAGCAAAGATGGGGACTTCAACAGTTCATGCAACTTATGATATGAGTTCTAGAACTCAATCACATAAGAGGGAGTGCGATTGATTAAGTATGCAGTAAAATACAAGGCTTCTCCCCATAGATTTGTAGGGACATTCATACCAAATAGGGAAGCACGGACAACTTTCATCAAATGTCGATTCTTTCTTTCAGCTAATCAAATTTGTTGAGGAGTATATGCAATGGAAGTTTGATGCCTAATCCCATGAACACCCAAATATGCTGACATGTCTCTATTCACATGGTCTCCACCATTGTCAGATTGAAGGACTCGAATTTGCTGCTGGTACTGGGTTACCACCATCTTGTGGAATTCAACAAATCTGACATATACTTCACTTTTACACTTCATCAAGAAGACCCAAGTCCTTCTGGTACATTCATCAATAAAAGACACAAAGTAGCGAAATCTAGAACGAGAAGAAGTTCTTGTAGGACCTCAAACATCTTAATGAATTTTCATGAAATGAATGGAACTTTTATTCGAACTTGGGGAATACATAACACAATGACTCATTGCCAGTTCACATACATCACACATAAAAATCAGATTCATCAACAACTGAAAACAACTGAGGTTGTAATTTCCTAAGATATCCAAAATTCAAATGGCCTAAGCGTCGATGCTATAATCACACAGCTTCCTTGGATTTATTCAGGCTACTAATACTGTTTGCTTGACTAATCTGATGTTGTCTACTGCTTGTCAACTCCAGATAGTATAATTTTCTCCTTCTAACACCATAACCCAAAGTCCTACTTGTCAGAATATCCTGAAAAATACAGAAATCGGGATAAAAGGTTACAGAGCAAGAGAGAGCCCTAGTGATCTGACTAACAGATAATAGGTTATAAGCAAGAGAAGAGACAACAAGAACAAAAGGAAGGGTGAGTTCATGAGAGAGTTAGCTAGACAGATCCTTTACCAAGAATAGGAGAAGGAGAATCATCAGCAGTAGACACAAAATGTTCAGGAGAAGTTTTAATGGTATCAACTACACTAGGATTATTTGTCATATGATCAGTAGCACCTGTGTCAATTATCCAAGACTTATCCGCAAATAATGTGGTAAGATAAGATTTCTTACCCCTGTTACCTGTTTCAATGACGAATGCAGATGGTTGAGTAGGAGATTCAGTGGTGGTTACAGCCAATTTCGAGGTGTTTTTGCGAGGCATTTTAGTAAAATCACATCATTCAGGGTATCCAACAAGCTCATAACACCACTCATTTGTATGACCAACCTCCTTACAATGAGTACATGTGAAGTGTGAGTTTTTAGCATAAGGCTTTCCACAAGAACGAGGAGGATCAGAAAAGCTAGGTGGAGGACCCTGAAGACGCTGGGACTGGGCCGCATTAGCTATTGCAGAAGAGGAGGCATCCATGACAGAAGCGTCACACAGAGGAGGTGTAGAGAGGGCGATTCGATTGCTATGGAAGCGCCAGACATGTGCATACGTCTGTTCAAGATCTAGCTTCTGTTCTCTCCTCAAAAGCTCTTCAAAGACTTGACTGAATCAAACATTAAGTCCCATCAAAAATATATAGACACGCTGACGGGTCATGCAGCAAGATTCATTCACAACACCATCAATCGTTTCTTGAGAGTGCGTCATGCGCTGGTCCATTTCATCGAGCCATTCAACAAGCTCGTTGTAGTATGTTGAGAGAGGTCTTCCATTATGCTTCGTCATATAACACAAACGATAAAGCTAAAAAATTCAGGTTTCATCATAGTAGGTTTTGTACGGGGTATCCTAAATTGCCTTAGCTGTGGGCAATCTGAGGTATTGTTTTCGCAATCCAGGAGACATATTTTCAATAAGCCAGCACTTCACCTTGCCATTGTCGGCAACCCATGTTGAATACTCAGCATAGGTTGCAATAAGAGAGTCCTTAGTGAGGAGATCAAGCTTGTTTCTACCTTTAAGTCGAATCTTCATGTATCCAGACCAACTAGAATAGTTGATTTCAGTGAGAAGCTCGCCGATGGAAAAAACAGAGTTATCCCGAATGGTGTTGTGGAAGTGATTGTGAATAAGTTGCATGACGACTGCTCCATTGTTGGGGATGAGTACTCCATCATTATTAGCAAAAACGTTCTCATCATTCACGTTGACCATCTTTTCAGGTTTTGCAAAATTCACAATTTAGGTTTCAAGTTCATACATATGCAGCGGAAGAAAAAAATTTAGTGGTAATAATTCAATGTTTCAATTCAATTCAGGGTTTCAAAATTCAGGAATTCGGCTATGATGCCAAGTAGATTTTTGTTTCATGAAAAATTCAATGAATTCATTCATCCCAATTTTGGGATTAATAAAGACATACAAGTGGTATCCTAATAAGAAAAAATATTTATATTCCTATCACATATACAACTTTAATTCTAATTATAATAATATACCTTCCAACAGTTTTCTGTTGTACGTTCAAATAATTTTTCCCCCATCAGATTCTCCCTTCCGTTATGCCCAAACTCAATATTTATCACTCTTGATCGAGCCTATATAACCACCCATTTGAAAACTACACAACTCTAAGTCTCTCTCTTTCTTATTCTCTCTTATTCTATCTGAGTTTTCAAAGCTAGCTAGCGCAGCTATGGTTTCTTTCCAAGCAGCTCCACCCCTTTCACCAAACCAGAAGCAATCGATCCCCGACTCAGAGAATTCATCCCACAAGAAGAGAAAGTGGGATGATCCTTTTCCCCTTGTGGAAGCTGAGCTTCTCGAAAAGCGTTCGAAATTACCAGGTGATGATCAAACCAGAGCAAAGTCTTTTTTCGATGTTGATCTTCACCTCGAGACTCCTTTGCCTTTGGAGTGGCAACGATGCCTCGATATTCAGGTATATGTATATATATCTACACATATTTTCATACCCTCTTTTGTTATTTTGGACTATATATCTATTATGCAGAAGCGACCAGGAAATACCATGCTCAGGAGCCCATAAAATTATTTATTTATTCATTTTGCGATGTCTGCAGTCAGGGCAGATACACTTCTACAACACAAGGACTCAGATGAAGACTTGTAGGGATCCAAGGAGAAGCCCCGAGCCACCAATTAGCGCAACAAATAATAACATGAGCTTAGACCTTGAGCTGAACTTGAGGTGCGACTCGAAGCCTCTTCATCAAGACATTTCCACCACAAACAGCTTCAGGGCACTTTTCAAGACGAACAACTCGTCGAGGCAGCTGGGAGGAGGACGACGACTTGAAGTTGATCGTGACCAAGAGATGGTAGCAACTGTGTGCATGAGATGTCACATGTTGGTTATGCTGTGCAAGTCTTCACCTGCATGCCCAAATTGCAAGTATATGCACACACCCGATCAGAGCCTCTCAGCTCTATTCATGCCTTTGAGTCAAGCTCATGTAGCTTCTTCGTGTGCTAGTAAGATCAAAGCCTGGTTCTGATGAAATTAAGCTAATTAATCAATCAAGATCGTAGCCAAGCCGATTACTCTCTCTAGTCATACAAATTAACTGTTAATTGTGTCTTGTTTGTAGGGTTTGAAATGGCTATGTTCTAACCTTGATTTAGATAGGGAAGCGCGCATAGCACTCAAAATCGGAAGTCTTGATAATAATTCTACGCTGGCAAAGTGAAGCCTTAAGCGAGGGCAAGAAGATATAATTAACTAGAGTGTTGTTATCGCTACTATTTGCGTGATGTATATATAGAATCCTATTATTCTCTTATAAGTTTAAAGTTCCATTGTCGGTAATCAGGAATTGGCTCTAAATCTCCATGTGTAACTATAAGTATAAAGATATATTTCTTCGATTTTCATAATTGGTAGTACGTATTAGATTTCTACATTTATAACTTATAAGTTTTAATTAGCACACTTGCTTCAAAGCAAAGGCCAGACCATGTCGATCCATTGGAGGCCCACATCAGATAATACATATTACAGACTTACAGTCGTAGGTATTCATAATGACATATTCACATTTGTCAAAAATGAAGGACTTTCACTTATGGGTTTAGAACTTATGAAGTTATGATGATGATTTGTAACGGGTGGATCAGTGTCAGCAAAATACTCGATCGAGTCTCTTAATTAATTCGTTTTGCTCTTCATTTCGAGTGACAAGTCGGCTCAATCCCAGCTGGGAGTCTCACTTATGTACATTTTTACTTTTGGAGGAGTTTAAAATCGAATGGGACTAAGATTAAAAGATGCATCCTTTCAAAAAAAAGATTAAAAGATGCATGAGTTACTTTGTGTTTATATATACGGTCAAAATTACAATGGTTCCAATAAGCTCCTACAAAAAACCTATCGATGGAGTCTCTTTGGGCATCAAACACAGTCAACTACTAGTTTACTTAAAAAAAAAAGTTACTATGTGTTTACTTTTTTACATCAAGTTCAAGCTGACAATTTAGCTGAGTGTTTCGTTTCGTTTTGTTTTGTATGATGAATGCTTGCATCTTTTGTTGTAGTAGACACTAGCTACTTGATTGAAGAACACCAGCTGCGCTAATGTGATATAAAAACTACAACAATATAATCCTATATGAGCATACCTGTATAGTAATGCGGGGTTCCTTGTTCCAATAAGATCTATTGTAAAGTTGGTGGACAAGATTGTTTGTTTTTAATTAGAATCCACCTTCCTACATTGTAGATGTTCTTTCTGAATTCAATCAGCGATTAGATCAAAACGTGAATTTGCACTCGTCTCCAAATAGTATTTTAGAATATTCAAGCGTTTCCATTTAGAATCTTATTTATTTGGTTTTCTCCACCATTTAATTTCTTTTTTGACCAGATTTCTCCTACCTTTCATTAACACATTTTTCAACTTGTTTGTTTCCAAGTTTTAAATATTTCATGCACAAGGAAAACATGATTTGTCACGAAAAAATTAATGTAGAAAAGAATTCAACACAATTTTGTTGGTGATGATCTTCTCACTCAACATGTATTGATTCATGAAATTTTATCCCTATTATTGGTTCATCATGAGCTCCATTGACTCATCGATCATTCTCTGCTATATATTAGCCCTATCAATGCAAATTTAGCATCATATATAAGTATATAAATATAACAATCACGATCTGTTCAGTTCATTCTTGGGTCTTACCATCACTTATATAGCCAGCAGCTCAGCACCTTAGTGCAGTCCACCGCAGTTGGAATCGTTTGTGCCATTCTTATTACAGTTGAGTCACTTGGAAAGAGATTTTTCTGAATAAACGTCGACTAAACCATCATGCATGCATGAGACAAACTTTGTTAGATCTAGTAGACTTGCACATACCCAAATGACAAGAGGGGTGGGTGCTAGTTGTATATTCTCCGAGCAGACCAAACATATAACGGTGGTATATATCACTACTGGATGAGGAAATCGGGGCGACGTAGAAAGGTGGTCGCCTCGTATGAATTTTACGTCGCCTCGATTTCTTGTGACCAAAACGACGTCGCCTCGTCTTGTCGCTTCAGATTGATCACGCCACCATTGGGGCGACGTAGATACAATCTACGTCGCTTCGTAGGATTCACGTGACGTAAATAATGTTACGTCGCTTCAATTGAAGCGACGTAGATTTATCACGTCGCTTTAACTGAGGCGACGTATATTGATAAATATACGTCGCTTAATTTTATTTATTTTTCTTTTTTTAATCCATTGAAGCGACGTATATTGATCAATATACGTCGCCTCAATTTATTTAATATTAGTTTTTAATAAATTTAAGCGACGTATATTAATCAAACTACGTCGCTTTAATTTAACTAAAATTTATTTATTTAATATTTATTTATTTTTTATTTTTAAATAAATGAGGCGACATATATTGTTCGATCTACGTCGCCTTATTTATTTCTAAATAAAAAATAAATAAATATTAAATAAATTGAGGCGACGTATATTGATCAATGTACGTCGCCTCACTGTATTTTACATTTATTTTTTTTATTTTTTTAATAAATGAGGCGACGTAGATCGAACAATCTACGTCGCCTCAACGTATTTAATATTTATTTATTTTTTATTTAGAAATAAATGAGGCGACGTAGATAGAACAATCTACGTCGCCTCATTTATTAAAAAATAAAAAAAATAAAAATTAAATATTATTGTACCAAGTCACGACCTATCGCAATTTACAAACACAAAAACGCATTCAAATTGCAGATACGCATTCAACCACAAAAACGCATTCAATCACAAATCAAAACGTTAAAAGTGTATACAAATCAAGTTTACACAAATCAAGTTTATACAAATCCTATATACAGTTTACGAGCCGGGAGGTGGTGGAGGAGCTTGAGGTTGTTGACTCACAGCCTGGAATGATCGCATCATGGCCTCCATTTCTTGCATCCTTTGGGCGAGCGCACTCGCTTCCGCTATGGCCTTCTGCGCCACCTCGCTCGATCTGCGCGCCGCCTCTTTGGCTTCATCGATCTCCTTTTGCATTTGAATTTGGCGTTCCTGTACCCGGGCCCCTCCTCTCGGTTTGGGGTCGCGTGTGAGAGCGCGCCCCACCCCTGTAACGTCGAACAAGAACAAATATTATTAAACTATATCGTAAACCAAAATAAAGTAAAACGTAAATCGAGATATGCATCGACGGAATCGTTTTGGAGATTTATTACCTCTTATAGAGGTCCCGTGCCTTGAACCCACCTCTTCCTCTATGATATTTATTTGTGTATCAAGAGGAAGAGGCTGGGGTTGGGAAACCTCTTCGCCGTCAACTGGGCCCGCAGCACTATCTTGTTGCGACAAGACTTCATCGAGTCGACGCTTCACTGCCGCCTGCTCAATTAAAATAGATAAAATAAATAATATTACAATTTAGTAAACAAAAATCATTGAAATAACGTAACGTGAACCTATTTGAGCTTACCACTTTCTCAGCCGCATTCCTCTCCGGCTGGTATACGTTAATCCACGTCTGGACGGCGGGCGCTCTATGACCCTCCTTCTCCAACACCTCGCTTCGGTACGAGAGGGCGAGGGATCCCGAATGGTGGTTGATCTGCTGCTCCTTGTTCTTGTTTCGGTTTCCTCGGTTCCGTTCGCACAATCGCTGCCACACACACACAAAAATCATTTTAAAATAAGAACAGATAAACATGCATATTGTTCAAACGTTTGACCAAAACTGTAGGTTCGTTTATGAAACTCACCAAGTAAGCAGGGTCTTCGAAGTGGGCTTTTAACCACGCCCATTGGTCTTCCCTCCCGAGAAACTCGGCCGGAGTCTCCTGGCTGACGTGGAGATAATGTTGATGGCAATCGTACTTCCAATCCTTATAGATTGTTTGCGCCGTCCTATCAATGAAGTTCCACATCTCCACATCAGTCGCCGGGATGTCGTAGTTCGTCTAGCACAACACATTTAAATTCCGTTATGTAAAAGTTATATTTACATTTACTACAAGTATGTAAGTAAGCTAAGGCCAGCAAGTATACCTCAAGACTGTTACTGACGATATCGCGATGCAAATCGCTAAGTCCCAAGAAGCTAGATGCAAGCATTGGAACTTTTCCGCGGATGATGCTACCGATGTCTCGGCACATCAGACTCCTCATTTCCCTCGTCGCAGGCCCCGCATGCCTCGTAGAGTAAGCGACTTGTAGTCGCCTATTGTTGTTCATCCGGACGAGGTACTCCGTCTTCATCCCGACAACGACTCCGCGTTGTTCCGTTGTCGGGTCTCCGGTTGCCATGTCGACCATGTCGGGGAGTTTGGTCTTCTTGCACCGGATGCTGAGGGCGGGAGGGTGCTGTGACGCCGTAGTGGCCTCGCTGCTGTCATCCGCTCTTTGCGGAATCGCATCCTCAAGTGGAGGGGCGGGCGTTAACATGGGAGCTTCTGCAATCGATGGGGTCGCCGATTGTCCCGTGGGGCAACCCGACCCGGAAGCCCCATCTCGGCTGAATGCTCGCCACCCCGCCTCCGCCGCCTCCGCAGCTGCCGCCGTGGCCGCCGCTTCCGCTTCACGACGCTGGATCGCCGCTTTCCTCCTCTTGTATGCAGTATCTCCGGGAGCCATTCTATTAAAACTAAACTGTTATGTATTAATTAGATGTTAAAACTAAACTATTCTTTTTGGGATTCAATAGAGTAAACCAGAAGATGATCTTCATATATAGAACTAATTTCACAGGTAAACCAGAAGATGATCTTCATATATAAAACAGATTAGCTACATACGTTTAATGGTTCGATAAGAAACATACTAAACACCTTCAAACATCGGCTCTGTTGTTTTCACAAGCCTTAGAGTGAGAACACACAAATGTACATCAATATACATTACACATGTGAAACTATAATCTACAAATGACTATTTATTTAACTAACATTCTTTTATACATGCAGGCAATATTGAACTGTCAAGTACAAGTAACACATGCTTTTTCATCAATCCTAATATCCCAGAAATAGCAGCTAACAAACAAAAGTAAGAATTAGTATAAAACACAAACCCTTAATCATTACGCATATGTTTTCATTTAACCAAACCCTTAATCATTATCACAAAACACATTCGAAATCATCATCATCACAAAACACAATACTTACATGAAAACATATTGAAAACACATTCGGAATCATTATCATAATACACATTCGGCACAGTATAAAACACAAAGCTCCGTACCTTCTCGAGTTGCCTCAAATCGTTTGCTTTAGCTACACGGAGTTGGCTCGGATTCGGTTGCTTTAGCTACACCGATGAAAACAGATTTACAACATATTAGCTACTTCAAATAACACATGCTAGCTTAATGTCACATATTCATTAAACTTCAAGAACAAAAGCTACTTCAAATAACACATGCTAGCTTGAGAATTTAATATGAAAATGAAAATCCTCAAATGCTTCAAGTCGGTAATACGTACTGTATAGCATCAGTAAAATACAACAACTTACAGGTTCAATGACAAGATATTCAAGATTCGGGGATCTCTTGAGAAACTCTATTAGATATGCCGAACCATTGAAAATAAACAATTTATCCAGCTTCAAATGGGTCAAATTGTCAAAATCAGGTAACATCTTCATGAAAACAAAAATTCTTGATCACAAGGATACTCATGCAGAATAAACATTTACTCATGCTAATCGTTCTACTAATGTATGCCATCATTATGCAAAAGGACAACAAAGCAAACCACTAACAGTGTGCTACACTAGATATGATAAAAGACCTAACAGCTGTGTAGTGTATCTCACAAATGTTCTGTTAAGAACCCAATTCATCACAAGCTGTGTCAAGAAGAATCTACTACTATTCTTGTGATCACTTAAATGCTATCTTTCCATTGCATTCTATTATCCTCTATAAAATATTGTTGGATGGGGTGAATGGATTGTTGGATGCTTACAGCAATTACGATTATAAAGACATTAGGAATACTTATCACAAGTACCCGAATCAATTTGAAAATTGAAATAAAATCATACCTTGATTACAGATTTCGTAGCTCAAGATGGGGTGAATGGCTTCGAAGATTGATTTTACAATCCGGTTTGGTTTCGGGGTTGGAGTTCGATGGAGGGGATTGAAGATTTGGTTTCGGGGTTGAAGAGGTTTCGGGGTGGAGAGGTCTCGGGGTGGTCCGATTGAAGGAGACGGCGAGAGATGGGTGGTCATGGAGGGGATTTACGAAGGAGACGGCGAGTTTCGAATTCGGGGTGGTCCGATTGAAGTAGACGGCGAGGTTTAGGAATCGAAGAAGGAAACGAAATGAATTAGGAAGAAGGAAACGAAATGAGGAACTGATTCCAGAAACTGTGAATCTGGAATACATATAACCATCTAGGCGACGTATTTTGACTTTTACGTCGCTTCGTTTCATTTTATTAATCTAAGCGATGTATATTTCAATATACGTCGCCTAGTTTTATTTAATTTTTAATTTTTTTAATAAATGAGGCGACGTAGTTTGTTCAAACTACGTCGCCTAGTTTTATTTAATTTTTAATTTTTTTGATAAATGAGGCGACGTAGATTGAGCAATCTACGTCGCCTCATTGTATTTAATTTTTAATTTTTTTTAATAAATGAGGCGACGTAGATTGATCAATCTACGTCGCCTAGTTTTATTTAATTTTTAATTTTTTATATAAATGAGGCGACGTAGATTGATCAAACCACGTCGCCTAGTTTTATTTAATTTTTAATTTTTTTGATAAATGAGGCGACGTAGATTGATCAAACTACGTCGCTTCCTTCTATTTAATTGTTTATTTTGGTTTTTTTTTTTTTGAATAAATGAAGTTTAGAATTATAAAGTTAGTAATATTTTCTCGTATACATAAATTATGCTTTAAAGAAAATACGAATTTAGGTTTCAAATTCATAATAATATTAGTTTAGTCCTCGTCTTCGTCCTCCTCCTCCTCGTCCTCGTCCTCGTCTTCGTCCTCGTCCTCGTCCTCCTCCTCTTCGTCCTCCTCCTCGTCCTCCTCCTCGTCCTCGTCATCGTCTCCTTCTTCGTCCAAAAGTAGTTGAAAATTTGGGTAAAATTGTATCACCGTGGGAGTGTCCTCTTGGTAAGGCTCGAATATATGATCTCCTGTACGCGATATGTTTTCATCTATGGCCAGAACTTCGGCGCTGTAGACATTGCGGTGCGACATTTCTTGTACTACCTTCCAAGTACCACCAGCCTTTGGATCGTCTATGTAGAATACCTGTTTTGCTTTGGTTGCAATTATGAAGGGTGAATCCTTATAGTAACTGTTGTTTGTATTCACTGATATCAATCCATGATCTTTTATAAGGGTGTCAAGATCTTCAGGGTCCTCGGAGTTGTGCCATGTGCACTTAAACAACACCACTGGCATACGGCCTGCATATAATACTTCGACCACGTAGTTAACATGGCCGTAGAACTTGGATGAACCCATGTCTATCATGACACCGCTGTTTTGAGTCACGGTTCTTTGATCTCTATCAAACGATGTGAACTTGACACCGTTCACATAACACGACTTATAAACCCGACATTGCTGAGGTCCTTGAGCTAATGACTTTATTCCTGCAACCAAGCTCGGGTCCGAGTTTTTTTCTTTAAGGGACACCTGAGAGATAAGTGTTAAGAGGAGTTAAAGATAAGTGTTATAAACCCTCAAAGAACCTTACAAGAATTAATAGGCATATGTACCCATGTTAAGAACCATCGAAGAAAACTCCTCCTCCGCTGCCGCTCGTCGAAATCTTCACCATTTTTAGCCTCGAACCTTCTGAGATGTTCTTCTAGGTAAGGTTTGACTTCGTCTGTTTCCACCAAGACTTGCCAGTGAGCCTCAACAGTCTCTGCCTCAGTCAACCTGAACTGGCGACGAGTCTCGATAATATCTGGTCTTACTAAGAGTGAAACACAGCTGATATTCCACTCAGCTATGGAAGTGTCGATATCTTCGTTGTCCATCCGTCTGAGATAAGACTTACAATACGTCACCGACTCATGTACGAGGTACTGTTCAGCAATACTACCTTCCGGGTAACGTGTATTCCTCATTGACTTTTTATATTTTCCTAATTGCCTGCAAAAACACCACTCAAGATTAGTACAATAAACCCTAATTGCCGACATATTACATAACGAACATAATATTAGCAATAACAAAACATTTTACCTTTCAATTGGATACATTCATGTATAGTGTACTGGACCTGTAAGGAATACTTGTTCGGGCAGATGAACCATGAGATGAACCATAGATGTAAAAAAATGTGGAGGAAATATGAGCTCCAAATTGCAGAGAATCATCACTATCTCAGTTTCCATGTCACGCACAACCTCCTTCTTAAGCTCCCTACTGCATAGTTGACGAAACCAATTTGACAGTGCTATCAATGGCTTCACAACGTTTTCTGGCAGGGACCCTCTGATAACCACAGGAAGAAGACGTTGAAGCAAGACATGGCAATCATGCGTCTTCAATCCATAAAACTGTGACGGGGAACTTACTTTCACCTTACTTCTCAAACTACCTGCATAACCAAGAGGTTACTTAACATCCCTGAACCACTGGAACACATCGTCTAGATCATCCTTTTTAACTAAAAAGGGTGCATGAGGAACTTTCGCCGTACCCTGGTCACCCGCTCTTTGCCACTGGTTTTTTCGCACATTCCTCTTCTTCAAAGCAGCGCGAGCTTTTGGACCATCCTTAGACTTCTTATCAATCGAAAAAATGGTTCCAAGGATGTTGTCACACACATTTTTTTCAATGTGCATGACATCTAAGCAATGTCTGATCTTCAATGATGACCAATACGGCAGCTTCCAAAATATGCTTTCGTGAGTCCAAAACTGTCTGTTATTCGGATTGTACGGCACCTTCAATTCTTCATGTTGGCTAAGAATAGGGTTAACGTGTGACCTAACGTCCTCCAAAATTTCATCTCCACTCTTCTGATAGGGTCTTCCGCCAAACTCCTCTTTCCCGTTAAAGGCCATGCTCAATCTCCAAGGGTGATCTTGGTGGAGCCATTTTCGATGACCTTCATAAACTATCCTCCCACATATATGCTCTGAAGTTAGCTCATCTAGACAGATTGGACATGCCTTGTACCCTTTCACAGTTGACCCCGCAAGCATCCCTAAACCTGAAAAGTCGCTAATAGTCCACATTACCGCTGCCTTGATCAAGAATACCTCATTGTCTACTCGATCAAAAGTATGGACTCCAACGACCCATAAATGTATTAGCTCCTCGATCATCGGCTCAATGAGTACACTAAGGCACTTTCCGGGAGATTTAGGGCCTGGAATCAACACTGATAACATGTTATATTCCTTCTTCATGCACATTGATGGTGGTAGATTGTACGGCATCACAACAACGGGCCATGTACTATGCAAAGTTCCCATTGTTCCGAATGGATTGAAACCGTCTGTTGCTACTCCAAGGCGCACATTCCTGCAGTCCCGTGCAAAACCTGGAAAAGTTCTGTCAAAATGTTGAAACGCTTCTCCATCAGCTGGGTGGCTGAGGCTACCAGCCACGCATATCCGCTCCCCCAGCCATCGCATATGCTTGGCAGTGTGTGGGGACATAAACAAGCGCTTCAACCTTGGTGTTAGAGGGAAGTTACGAATTATTTTTTTGGGAATATCATTCGTATATGGCTTATATCTTTCAGAATAACACACTGGACAAATCCTCTCGTTTACAAGCGCCCCCCCTGAACAACACACAGTTAAACTCACACGCATCAATTCTTTCGTAACCCAGTGAAAGATCACTCAATATTTTTTTTATTCTCGAGTATGAACAGGGGAATGTGTGCCCTTTAGGAAGAAGTTTATTAATGTAAATACATAAAGAGTCAACACTTGTGTCCGACCATCCATTTTCATTTTTCATTTCCATTGCATCTAATATGGCACTCAAAACAGTTTCCTCACTGCCTTCATATAATGGGGTCTGTGACTCCTTCAATAATCTATCGTACTTTTCATAATCATCGTCTACCATGTCATTGAACCAAAACCCCACACTTCTTCGCCTTATGCCTCCGGGTTGGGTCCTATCCCCTTCAGGGGAACACGACATTTGTCAACGCTTTTGCACCCATGCGTTTCAACTCCAGTTTAGGGAAATTTCGGCAGCATCTCCCTACAGTTCCCCGAATGCACACATATCTAAACAACCTAATTTGCACTCGGGGAACATTCAAAGGAGACACTGTCGAAACCATATCCCAAAACTGAAACTGAAATCACCCGAATAGCAAAATGATCAACAAAGTCATGTTCACCAAAAGTGTCCAAAAATGGGACAATTCGAGAATCAACAACTCAACTCGATCAACTAGATGAGTTGTTGATTCTCAAACGGGAATTCTAAGTTGATAAACACCACAATTATATATAGTCATACGCTCGAAATCAAGATTAACACTAATAACACTACTAATTAAGGCTCGAATACACATAATCTACTCTAATCATCAATTAATTTCACTAAATTTAACCAAATTTCAAACATTAATCATGAACCCATAACATGATTTATCACAATTCAATGCTTAACACACTAAAACTACAACATAACACCAAATTCAATTCAACTTCAAACATTTCACCAAAACTTCAATTTCACTTCTAATCATCAATAAATTTCACTAAACTTAACCAAATTTCAAACATTATTCATGAACCCATAACATGATTTAACACAATTCAATGATTCAAAGACTAAAACTACAACATAACACCAAATTCAATTCAACTTCAAACATTTCACCAAAACTTCAATTTCACTTCTAATTTAACATATTATGGTCATAAATAGGGTTAAAGAGATACAAATCAAACTAACCTTACTCAAGAATCAAATCAATGGCAAGAACAACCTTCTTTCTCAATTTCCTCTAATTTCTCCCCAAAATCGCCCAAAACAGCTGCAGAGCTCAGGGAAACTGTTTTTCTAAAATACCACCTTTATGAACGGGTTGACTTTAAGAAGAAGAGTAGATCCAGATTTTAAAAAAACGAGGCGACGTAGATTGAGCAATCTACGTCGCCTCGATTTTATTCGAAGCGACGTATATTTGTTTGGTCGCTTCGAATGAAAAACTTGTCGCCTCAGATTGTTCAAGCGACGTACTTCAATATACGTCGCCTGAATTTTTTGAAGCGACGTACTTTTTATCAAAGCCAAAGTACGTCGCCTCATCTAAAATCGGAGCGACGTAGAAATATAACTACGTCGCCCCGATGCCCTCCTCCAGTAGTGTATGTTTGGTCTGCTTCGAGAAACTAGAATCATTTGATATAAAATTAGACCGATATATAAATTAAGAATCAGAGGCGGAGCTATACTAGGAAGATCCCCAGTCATGGCCCTCCTCACTTTAGACAAATCAACCAATATATATGATATATAGAATGTAAGATGCAACTTTTTACAATTAAACAATTAATTGAGTAAGAATTGTCTAAGTTGTTATCCTGAAACAACTGACAAGTAATTATTGCAATACATAATATATGAATATAAAAAAAAGTGGTGTTACCTTTTGTATTATATTGAAGTATGGTAGGTTTGGAAGACAACACCGATTACAAATTACCCTCCTATCTAATAATGAAAGAAATTTATTTTTCTTATAAATAGGCCATTAAACTAGTGGCGGATCTACTCACAGGGTAATTGGGCTGCAACCCAGATAAGAATTTTGGAAAAATAGTAATATTTTTTATGTTGTATGTTTACAAAGATGTTGGCTTGGTATAGTTGGTAAGGAAACTGGTTGTCTGCCACCAGATCACATGTTTGAATCTCTGTTAACAGACTTATCTCCTTTTATTTGCTTGATTTCCTCTTTTTTCTTCCTCTGTTTCTAGAAGTTTTCATTGTTTTTATGTTTCTTTAGTCTTAATATCTTAGTTAATTCTTGTAATTTTTTATATATTCCATTGCAAAAATTAGGCGACAAAAATGTATATATAATTTCGTCGCTTAAGTTCAAATTTTTGTCGGTAAATTTTTTTTCGTGAAATTATTTTACCACAAATTTAAATCACTTAGACGACGAAACCTATTAGTTTCATCGCCTAAGTGATCGCTTATAAAAAAAAATTCATCCCATTTTTTTACACAATCTCTCAAAATCTATTTGTCTCTCTCTCTCAAACCACCACATGCTGCCACTACCATCATTAAATTAAATTATATCATAATTATAATTTTTGTATTAATTAATTAATAATTAAAATTTTATTAATTAATTAAGATTTAATTTGTTTTATAAAAAACACTTAGAGGAAAAAACTATTCTAAGATATTTTTAATTTATTTTTTAAATTCGACACTTAGGCGACGAATTGTGAGTAACTTAGACAACAAAAAATTTCATCATTTTTTCATAAATTTTGCATCATCTAAACATCTGGACGACGAAGTTTATTTCGTCGTCTAAGTACTTAGGCTACGATCGTTAGGCGACGAAAGTTTTGTCGCCTAAGTACTTAAGTAACGAAAAAAGCCACTTAGGCGACAGAACTATTTCGTCGCCTAAGTATATTTTTCTGGTAGTGATTGAATTGAGAATAAAATCATCAGATGACATAAATTTTGTTATGTCATTTGTTTATTTGAGATGAAAAGATTCAGACGACAGAAGATTTGTTATGTCATTTATTGAATTGTGGAGAAAATATTCAGATGATAAGAGATTTGTTATATCATCTAATTGAATAGAGAAAAAATCTTCAGATGGCTTATTTTTGTTATGTCATTATTAAGGTTGTATTGAAAAATAAATTTTCATATAGTTAATCGCCAATGAGTAATTATTTTCTCAAACTTGATCGTTGGATGGGATGATATGAATAATGTAAGCACCCTGTTAAAAAATTAGAACTTTTCGACTTGAATTGAAACATATTTTGGTAAGAAGGATATATTGGTTTGAGATATAGCTATGTAATACAATTTCAAAGTGACAGTGTGATATAAGCCGTTGAATATCAAAAGTAATGGAATAGTAACTTTGATAAATAATTAACACAATACTTGCACATGTTTAAGATATGCAAAAATTTGATGGGTGATACATCAAATGGGATGAGGTAGTCTAAAATTTTAATCACCAATGATGGAAACTCAACTTAACGCTTTGAAACATCTTGTCCTTGAGTTTAATGAGCAAAATACATCATATGTAGTGATTGCAAGCACTTAAGTAAATTAACAAACATATAATTTTAATAAAATAACATGTTTATATCCATCCAAAGATTAAAGTGTTGGGTACATCTATACATGTTATGAATGATAGAGGTTGAGTTATAATTAAAACTCTTAATAAGCATGATAGAAAGTACTTTAATTACATGGGTACTACATGCTTACATATACGAGTGTAGAAGGTGGTGTCGCCTTCTATGCGACTTGAGTTAGTCTCTAGAGCACTCGTGAAAAGGATACAAATGCAAGGCCAATCCACGCGTCGATTTTTAGAACATTCCAAAGAAGTAAAAAACTAGTATGTGAAATGTATTCGGTTAGATCACAATAAGATCGTAAGTTCAAAGTAAAGCTACTTAGCCATCTTGTTTAACTTTGATGTGTTCTCACTAAGCTAAGGTTGAAGTTCACAAGACACCTTAGTTTATATGCTATGTTTTCCTGAGAATTATGTCAAAGATTTTTTCAAAAACGTTTTCAAAATAAATTTTGTTTTAAAAGTTTTTTTATATTTTGAAAATGGTGGAGGATTGTTGAAATAGTTTTTAACAATATAAAATAAAGAGAGCAAGAAGTTTGTCTGTTGAAAATTAACAGACGTGTCCAATGGAAAATCAAATGGATACAGATGTAATCTTTAAAGGTGAAAAGACATAATCACTGCTATAAACAAGAGTGATTCTTTGCAGATTCACATTACCAAAAACCTCATTTTTCTTCCTCTCTTTTAGTTTCTCTTAGGTTCTCCATCATTTTATAATTTTAAAGAAAATCTAGAAAGTATATACGGCATATTTAGTTTCTAACAACTTTGAGCCTCTTGTAAAACCTTTGATTGAGTGTTAGGTTAATCTTCGTTAGTGTAAACCGACGATCAAAAATTGCTAGGCTTCCTTGTATCATAAAGACTTATTTGATTATTCCCCCTTGCACACTAAGTAGTGGGACAAATAAAATCTAAAAAAAAAACGTAAACTTTTATGTACCTTTAAAGCGTTTTTCTTTCTCTTGCCATACCCACAAAAACAAAATATCCAACAGTTATGAGAATAGGCCGAGTATTCATGATCCAAAATAGTCTCGTTGACACCCTTCAACTGATCCTTGGCATCTTTCGGCACTACTGGAGGAGAGAATCGGGGCGACGTAGTTACATTTCTACGTCGCTCCGATTTTCAATGAGGCGACGTACATTGCCTTTGATAAAAAGTACGTCGCTTCAACAAACTGAGGCGACGTACATTCATCGTTGTCGCTTCAATAAAATAAGGCGACTAATTTTTCATTCGAAGCGACAAAACTCATCTTCGTCGCTTCGAATAAAATCTAGGCGACGTAGATTGAGCAATCTACGTCGCCTAGATTTTATTCGAAGCGACAAAGATGAGTTTGGTCGCTTCGAATAAAATCGAGGCGACATAGATTGCTCAATCTACGTCGCCTCATTTTTTTTAAATCTGGATCTACTCTTCTTCTTAAAGTCAAACCGTTCATAAAGTTAGAAATTTAGAAAAACAGTTCATTCGCGTTCTGCAGCTGTTCTTGTGCGATTTTGGGAGAAATTTGAGGAAATTGAGAAAGAAGGTTGTTCTTGCCATTGATTTGATTCTTGAGTAAGGTTAGTTTGATTTCTATCTCTTTAACCATCTTTATGACCATAATATGTTAAATTAGAAGTGAAATTGAAGTTTTGGTGAAATGTTTGAAGTTGAATTGAATTTGGTGTTATGTTGTAGTTTTAGTATTTGAATCATTGAATTGTGGTAAATCATGTTATGGGTTCATGAATAATGTTTGAAATTTGGTTAAGTTTAGTGAAATTTATTGATGATTAGAAGTGAAATTGAAGTTTTGGTGAAATGTTTGAAGTTGAATTGAATTTGGTGTTATGTTGTAGTTTTAGTGTTTTAATCATTGAATTGTGATAAATCATGTTATGGGTTCATGATTAATGTTTGAAATTTGGTTAAATTTAGTGAAATTAATTGATGATTAGTGTAGATTAGGTGTATTCGAGCCTTAATTAGTAGTGTAATTAGTGTTAATCATGAAATCGAGCGTATGGCTATATATAATTGTGGTGTTTATCAACTTAGAACTCCCATTTGAGTATCAACAACTCATCTAGTTGATCGAGTTGAGTTGTTGATTCTCGAATTGTCCCATTTTTGAACACTTTAGGTGAACATGACTTTGTTGATCCTTTTGCTATTCATGTGATTTCAGTTTCAGTTTTGGGATATGGTTTCGACAGTGTCTCCTTTCAATGTTCCCGAGTGCAAATTAGGTTGTTTAGATATGTGTGCACTCGGGGAACTTTAGGGAGATGCTGTCGAAATTTCCCTAAACTGGAGCTGAAACACATGGGTGCAAAAGCGTTGACAAATGTCGTGTTCCCCTAAAGGGGATAGGACCCAACCCGGAGGCATAAGGCGAAGAAGTGTGGGGTTTTGGTTGAATCGCAACTGTGGCGTGGTAACTTTGTTCATATTGATTGTTTATGCAGACAGGAAACATGGACGGACACCCAGAAAAAACTTGGATGACATATCATCGTGCTGATCCAAGGTACATCACAGGCATATTCGATTTCATGAATTTTGCCCGGCGACATAGTAACGGAGCCGATTATTACTTCTGCCCGTGCAAACGTTGTAAGAACGGTCCCTTCAAGGTTACTATGGATGTCATGTATCATCACTTATCACACAGTGGTTTGAGTCCGGATTATACAGTCTGGCACCTTCACGGGGAAGTTTCTGGTGAACCGGCAATGCTCAGTCAACGAAGACAGTCGCTTCAAGACAGAGTCGGTCCTTCTAGTGGTGTCGGTCCATCAGTGAACCCGCAGTTGGAGATTCTACATGATGCATATTCCTATTATCCTGGATACCATGCAGATGCACCCCAACAATTAGTGGAAGATAATTCGGGCATGAACTTCAATGACATGGTAGACGATGATTATGAAAAGTACGATAGATTATTGAAGGAGTCACAGACCCCATTATATGAAGGCAGTGAGGAAACTGTTTTGAGTGCCATATTAGATGCAATGGAAATGAAAAATGAAAATGGATGGTCGGACACAAGTGTTGACTCTTTATGTATTTACATTAATAAACTTCTTCCTAAAGGGCACACATTCCCCTGTTCATACTCGAGAATAAAAAAAATATTGAGTGATCTTTCACTGGGTTACGAAAGAATTGATGCGTGTGAGTTTAACTGTGTGTTGTTCAGGGGGGCGCTTGTAAACGAGAGGATTTGTCCAGTGTGTTATTCTAGAAAGATATAAGCCATATACGAATGATATTCCCAAAAAAATAATTCGTAACTTCCCTCTAACACCAAGGTTGAAGCGCTTGTTTATGTCCCCACACACTGCCAAGCATATGCGATGGCTGGGGGAGCGGATATGCGTGGCTGGTAGCCTCAGCCACCCAGCTGATGGAGAAGCGTTTCAACATTTTGACAGAACTTTTCCAGGTTTTGCACGGGACTGCAGGAATGTGCGCCTTGGAGTAGCAACAGACAGTTTCAATCCATTCGGAACAATGGGAACTTTTCATAGTACATGGCCCGTTGTTGTGATGCCGTACAATCTACCACCATCAATGTGTATGAAGAAGGAATATAACATGTTATCAGTGTTGATTCCAGGCCCTAAATCTCCCGGAAAGTGCCTTAGTGTACTCATTGAGCCGATGATCGAGGAGCTAATACATTTATGGGTCGTTGGAGTCCATACTTTTGATCGAGTAGACAATGAGGTATTCTTGATGAAGGCAGCGGTAATGTGGACTATTAGCGACTTTTCAGGTTTAGGGATGCTTGCGGTGTCAACTGTGAAAGGGTACAAGGCATGTCCAATCTGTCTAGATGAGCTAACTTCAGAGCATATATGTGGGAGGATAGTTTATGAAGGTCATCGAAAATGGCTCCACCAAGATCACCCTTGGAGATTGAGCAAGGCCTTTAACGGGAAGGAGGAGTTTGGCGGAAGACCCTATCAGAAGAGTGGAGATGAAATTTTGGAGGACGTTAGGTCACACGTTAACCCTATTCTTAGCCAACATGAAGAATTGAAGGTGCCGTACAATCCGAATAACAGATAGTTTTGGACTCACGAAAGCATATTTTGGAAGCTGCCATATTGGTCATCATTGAAGATCAGACATTGCTTAGATGTCATGCACATTGAAAAAAATGTGTGTGACAACATCCTTGGAACCATTTTTTCGATTGATAAGAAGTCTAAGGATGGTCCAAAAGCTCGCGCTGCTTTGAAGAAGAGGAATGTGCGAAAAAACCAGTGGCAAAGAGCGGGTGACCAGGGTACGGCGAAAGTTCCTCATGCACCCTTTTTAGTTAAAAAGGATGATCTAGACGATGTGTTCCAGTGGTTCAGGGATGTTAAGTATCCTCTTGGTTATGCAGGTAGTTTGAGAAGTAAGGTGAAAGTAAGTTCCCCGTCACAGTTTTATGGATTGAAGACGCATGATTGCCATGTCTTGCTTCAACGTCTTCTTCCTGTGGTTATCAGAGGGTCCCTGCCAGAAAACGTTGTGAAGCCATTGATAGCACTGTCAAATTGGTTTCGTCAACTATGCAGTAGGGAGCTTAAGAAGGAGGTTGTGCGTGACATGGAAACTGAGATAGTGATGATTCTCTGCAATTTGGAGCTCATATTTCCTCCACATTTTTTTACATCTATGGTTCATCTCATGGTTCATCTGCCCGAACAAGTATTCCTTACAGGTCCAGTACACTATACATGGATGTATCCAATTGAAAGGTAAAATGTTTTGTTATTGCTAATATTATGTTCGTTATGTAATATGTCGGCAATTAGGGTTTATTGTACTAATCTTGAGTGGTGTTTTTGCAGGCAATTAGGAAAATATAAAAAGTCAATGAGGAATACACGTTACCCGGAAGGTAGTATTGCTGAACAGTACCTCGTACATGAGTCGGTGACGTATTGTAAGTCTTATCTCAGACGGATGGACAACGAAGATATCGACACTTCCATAGCTGAGTGGAATATCAGCTGTGTTTCACTCTTAGTAAGACCAGATATTATCGAGACTCGTCGCCAGTTCAGGTTGACTGAGGCAGAGACTGCTGAGGCTCACTGGCAAGTCTTGGTGGAAACAGACGAAGTCAAACCTTACCTAGAAGAACATCTCAGAAGGTTCGAGGCTAAAAGTGGTGAAGATTTCGACGAGCTTCGTCGGAGGAGGAGTTTTCTTCGATGGTTCTTAACATGGGTACATATGCCTATTAATTCTTGTAAGGTTCTTTGAGGGTTTATAACACTTATCTCTAACTTCTCTTAACACTTATCTCTTAGGTGTCCCTTAAAGAAAAAAACTCGGACCCGAGCTTGGTTGCAGGAATAAAGTCATTAGCTCAAGGACCCCAGCAATGTCGGGTTTATAAGTCGTGTTATGTGAACGGTGTCAAGTTCACATCGTTTGATAGAGATCAAAGAACCGTGACTCAAAACAGCGGTGTCATGATAGACATGGGTTCATCGAAGTTCTACGGCCATGTTAACTACGTGGTCGAAGTATTATATGCAGGCCGCATGCCAGTGCTGTTGTTTAAGTGCACATGGCACAACTCCGAGGACCTTGAAGATCTTGACACCGTTATAAAAGATCATGGACTGATATCAGTGAATACAAACAACAGTTACTATGAGGATTCACCCTTCATAATTGCAACCAAAGCAAAACAGGTATTCTACATAGACGATCCAAAGGCTGGTGGTACATGGAAGGTAGTACAAGAAATGTCGCACCGCAATGTCTACAGCGCCGAAGTACTGGCCATAGATGAAAACATATCGCGTATAGGAGATCATATATTCGAGCCTTACCAAGAGGACACTCCCACGGTGATACAATTTTACCCAGATTTTCAAATACTTTTGGACGAAGAAGGAGACGAGGACGAGGACGAGGACGAGGAGGACGAGGACGAGGACGAGGACGAGGAGGACGAGGACGAGGACGAGGACGAGGAGGACGAGGACGAGGACGAGGACGAGGAGGACGAGGACGAGGAGGACGAGGACGAGGACGAGGACGAGGACGAGGACAAGGAGGACGACGAGGATGACGAGGACGACGAGGACGAGGACGAAGACGAAGACGAGGACGAGGACGAGGACGAAGACGAAGACGAGGACGAGGACGAGGACGAAGACGAGGACGAGGACGAGGACGAAGACGAGGACGAAGACGAGGACGAGGACGAGGATGAAGACGAAGACGAAGACAAGGACTAAACTAATATTATTATGAATTTGAAACCTAAATTCGTATTTTCTTTAAAGTATAATTTATGTATTCGAGAAAATATTACTAACTTTATAATTCTAAACTTCATCGTTTCTTTCATATTCAGTTCATTACCTTTCCATAAATAAATTGAAGCGACGAAGAATTCAATCTTTGTTAGTATCTCTAATTTTAAGCGACGTAGATTGATCAATCTACGTCGCCTCAGTGTATTTATTTTTTATTTTTGAATAAATTAAGCGACGTAGATTGATCAATCTACGTCGCCTCAACATATTTATTTTTTATTTTTTATTTTTGAATAACTGAAGCGACGTAGATTGATCAATCTACGTCGCCTCAATGTATTTATTTTAATTATAAATTAAATACAATGAAGCGACGTAGATTGATCAATCTACGTCGCCTGGTCTATTCAAAAAGAAAAAAATAACAATTATTTATGAAGCGACGTAGATTCGATCTTTGTCGCTTCCTATAATTTCAAGCGACAAAGAACTCCATCTTCGTCGCTTCAACATGTTAAAGCGACATAGATACTCATTATTTGTCGCTTGAAATTATAGGAAGCGACAAAGTTTGAGATCTTCGTTGCTTCAACATATTGAAGCGACGTAGAAAGCAATTTACGTCGCCTCGTTGCCTTTATAATTCCAGAATCACAGTTGCTTTCTTCTTCTTCTCATTTCGTTTCCTTCTCACTTTACCTCTGTTCGACCTCGCCCCAAAGCCCTAATCCCCAAACCAAATCGATTGAAACCCAAATTGAAGCTCCCTCCACCAAATCGACCTCCCCAAATCCCTAATCCCGAAACCATCTTTTTCCTCCCCCTCCCTCACCGTCGAATCCCGAAACCCCAGAGCTTCTTCCTCCCCCTCCCTCACCGTCGAATCCCGAAGCCATCTTCTTCCTCCCCCTCATCTTCTGGAAACCATCTTCGACGCCACTACTCGGGCACAATCTCAGGTATCGAACTACCCTTTTCAAAGAGCAACTGAATTTCAAACTCATACGAATTTGAAACTGTTAATTGGAATATTGGTTTTCATTTTGCCATTGGGGTGTGTTTGGATAGAATGCATAATACATACATGGATAGAAGATTGAGTTCACTATTTTGCAGGAATGTTTTCTAGGTATCCTTGGTCTTGCTCATGAATCGGATAGAATGCTGATAATTTCTGTGTGCCTAAGCTGTGTTTATTGATTATAAAGTACTTCCATAATTTTTGAGTTTCAAAGCATCCTCAACATGTTGCATACATGTCTGAAGAGGCCGGTTAGGAGTGAGTAACATGGACAAGCTCCTATTTCAACTTGAGATAACTGTTTAGGAGCATGTCAAGCTTCGGATTTATGGGATTATTCGGAACTAAGGAGTTAGGACTGCCATCGTTTTACACAGTTTTATAAAGCTACATCAGGGCCTCTAGAAAGTAGAAAGTAAAGGCTGTAGAGGACCATGAAACATCTCTGCTGATTTTACTTTTTGCTATTGAAAATTTGTTGATCAGATTGTGGGCATTATGTTAAGGCATTATGTTAAGTAGCGAAATTTGGACAAATTTGGAAATCGTGTTGCTAAGTGTGAATCATATTTGTGTTAGGTGATTGACAAGGTGAATTCGTTAGTCTGTTGTTGTTTGAATTAGTAGTGTGTGGACGCAGCTGGGTTTTGATGATTTCTCCAGTTGCTCTTGTTTTGATTCAGTTGCATATGTTGGATGGTTAGGGAATGTTGGATGAGTTTGCATATGTATTTTGGTATGAAATGTTGGATGGTTATGTATTTTTCATATGTTGGATGGTTAGGGATGGTTAGGTATGAAATGTTTCCAATCTGTTTTGAATGTGTTTCCAATCTGTTTTCAATCACATTCGTCGTGTGTAGCTAATCTGTTTTCAATCTATTTTCATGTAAGCATTGGCGAAATCTGTGTAGCTAAAGCAACCGATTCCGAGTCAACTCCGTGTAGCTAAAGCAAACGATTTGAGCCAACTCGAGAAGGTATGTTGCTTTGTGTTTTATACTGTGCCAACTCCGCAATGTGTATTGTGTTTTGTGATGATGATGATTCCGAATGTGTTTTGTGATAATGATGATTCCGAATGTGATTGAAAATGATGATGATGATTCCGAATGTGTATTGTGTTTTGTTATGATAAGGATATATTGAAAATTGAGGGTAAGGATTAAGGATTAAGGGTTTGGTTAAATGATTGTAGTACTCTCGGGATTAAGGATTAAGGGTTTGGTTAAATGAATATATGCGTAATGTGGATAACATTGATGGAGATTAGTAATGTAAAAAAGAACCAATCTTTCTTTCTCTATGAGTGAATATATGCGTAATGTATATGATTGTTTGGTAAAACTCCTTGGTATATTGAAGTTTGGTTAATCTTATGTGATTATTACTTGATGTTTCTATCATTTCTTTCAAAGCCTAGATGAGATGGTATGCAATGCATTATTGAAATTCTTTGTCACTTTTATAATTTGATTAGTGATAGTTTAAGTTTTGGCCATAATTTGATAAGAGTAGTTCAATCTTAATAGAATAGTTTTAACAGAATGGCTCCCGGAAATACTGGATACCAGAGGAAGAAAGCGGCGATCCAGCGTCGTGAAGCGGCCGCGGCGGCAGCTGCGGAGGCTACGGAGGCGGCGTGGCGAGCATTCAGCAGAGAGGGGGCTTCCGGGTCGGGTTGCCCCACGGGACAATCTGCGACCCCTACGATTCCAGAAGTAGGGGTTTTAACGCCCGCCCCAAACCTTGAGGATGCAATTCCTCAAGTGGATGACAGCGACGCCACTACGGCGTCACAGCACCCTCCCGCCCTCAGCATCCGGTGCAAGAAGACCAAACTCCCCGACATGGTGGACATGGCAACCAGAGATCCGACGACGCAACAGCGCGGAGTCGTTGTCGGGACGAAGACGGAGTACCTCGTCCGGATGAACAACAATAGGCGACTACAAGTCGCTTACTCTACGAGGCATCGGGGGCCTGCGACGAGGGAAATGAGGAGTCTGATGTGCAAAGACATCGGTAGCATCATCCGCGGAAAAGTTCCAATGCTTGCACCTAGCTTTTTGGGACTTAGCGATTTGCATCGCGATATCGTCAATACAAGTCTTGAGGTATACTTACTGGCCTTAGCTTACTTACCTACTTGTAGTAAATGTAAATATAACTTTTACATAACAGAATTTAAATGTGTTGTGCTAGACGAACTACGACATCCCGGCGACTGATGTGGAGATGTGGAACTTCATTGATGCGACGGCGCAAACAATCTACAAGGATTGGAAGTACGATTGCCATCAACATTATCTCCACGTCAGCCAGGAGACTCCGGCCGAGTTTCTCGGGAGGGAAGACCAATGGGCGTGGTTCAAAGCCCACTTCGAAGACCCTGCTTACTTGGTGAGCTTCATAAACTATCCGCACAGCTTTGGTAGCCAACATTCTAAAAATATGCATGTTTATCTATTCTTATTTTAAAATGATTTTTGTGTGTGTGGCAACGATTGTGTGAACGGAATCGAGGAAACCAAAACAAGAACAAGGAGCAGCAGCTCAACCACCATTCGGGATCCCTCGCCCTCTCGTACCGAAGCGAGGTGTTGGAGAAGGAGGGTCATAGAGCGCCCGCCGTCCAGACGTGGATTAACGTATACCAGCCGGACAAGAATGCGGCTGAGAAAGTGGTAAGCTCAAATAGGTTCACGTTACGTTATTTCAATTATTTTTGTTTACTATATTGTAATATTATTTATTTGATCTATTTTAATTGAGCAGGCGGCAGTGAAGCGTCGACTCAATGAAGTCTTGTCGCAACAAGATAGTGTTGCGGGCCCAGTTGACGGTGATTCGGTTTCCCAAGCCCAGCCTCTTCCTCTTGATACACAAATAAATATCATAGAGGAAGAGATGTGTTCAAGGCCCGGGACCTCTATAAGAGGTAATAAATCTCTTAAACCACCGTCGTTCATCTCGATTTACGTTTTGCTTTATTTTGGTTTACCATAGAGTATACTAATATTTGTTCTTGTTCGACGTTACAGGGGTGGGGCGCGCTCTCACACGCGACCCCAAACCGAGAGGAGGGTCCCGGGTACAGGAAACCCAAATCCTAATGCAAAAGGAGATCGCTGAAGCCAGAGAGGAGGCGCGCAGAAGGCCATAGTGGATTACAGTGCGCTCGCCCAAAGGATGCAAGAAATGGAGGCCCTAATGCGATCATTCCAGGCTGCAAGTCAACAACCTCAAGCTCCTCCACCACCTCCTGGCTCGTAAACTGTATCTAGGCTTTGTATAAACTTGATTTGTGTAAACTTGATTTGTATAAACTTTTAACGTTTTGATTTGTGGCAATTTTTTCTATATAACTTGATTTGTGGTTGAATGCGTTTTTGTGGTTGAATGGGTTTTTGTGTTTGTAAATTAAGATAGGTCGTGACTTGGTACAATAATATTTAATTTTTATTTTTTTTATTTTTGAATAAATGAGGCGACGTAGATTGATCAATCTACGTCGCCTCATTGTCTAAATAAAGAAAAAAAATAAATAAAAAAATACATTATGGCGACGTAGATTGCTCAATCTACGTCGCCTCATTTATTCAAAAACTAAAAAAAATAAAAATTAAATACAATTAAGCGACGTAGATTGAGCAATTTACGTCGCCTCATTTATTCAAAAAGAAAAAAAAATATTAAATGCATTGAGGCGACGTAGATTGAGCAATCTACGTCGCTTCATTTATTCAAAAAGAAAAAAAAAATATTAAATACAATGAAGCGACGTAGATTGCTCAATCTACGTCGCTTTGTTTATTTAAAAAGAAAAATAAATAAATATTAAATACATTGAGGCGACGTAGATTGAGCAATCTACGTCGCTTCATTTATTCAAAAAGAAAAAAAATAAATATTAAATACAATGAAGCGACGTAGATTGCTCAATCTACGTCGCTTTATTGAGCCAAAAAGAAAAAAAAATTAAAAAATAAATAAAATGAACCGACGTAGATTGAGCAATCTACGTCGCTTCAGTGAGCGATAAGTTGAAGCGACATAAATTTTTTTACGTCGCGTGAAATCAAATGAAGCGACGAAGATTGGTTCTTTGTCGCCCCAATGGTGGAGTGATCAATCTGAAGCGACAAGACGAGGCGACGTAGTTTTGGTCACAACAAATCGAGGCGACGTAAAATCCAGACGAGGCGACCACCTATCTTCGTCGCCTCGAATTTCTCCTCCAGTAGTGCGGTTTAACTGAAGATGTTTGTGGTATAGAGTCTGTTCTCCTCGATCAAACTTAAGAAGTGGTAGTTTAGGGTTGAAGACGATGCATGCATGACGGGTAGGGAGAAAAAGCCATGGGAGTTGAGGAGAAAGGCGCCAAGGTCTTCCCAGCGTGGCCATGTCAACAGTGGCAGATCTCCATGAAGAACATACTGCTCCACACCGAACGTAATCTGATATGCATATTGAATTGCAGAATCTCTAGTGGAAGTTGTACAGAATAGTCATGCTGATCTGGAAGTTGTACAGAATAGTCATGCTGATCTTCTTCTTCTTCTTCTTCAGCTTCTTCGACTTCTTCGACATAATCTCTTGTGGAAGATGAAGAAGAAAAACAATGTTGGTTTGGTTTCTTTGGCATCGTACGTTTCACTGTAAAAAGAGCAAATGAATATTGGGCGAAATGTATATTACATTGATACGTTTACAACCTACATACGTCCTTATAGTGTTATACAAGATTGTGCTTAGCGTGGAAGTCACAGGTTGGGGATAATATAAGGGAACTGAATATACGGCCATTTCTAAATCTCACTCCACTAATATTTTCACTTGAAGATGCGTATCTAGAAGCATAATTCTTAATGCATTCACATATACAATTTGCCATTCTTATTTCAATAGACTTTCTTACTTTTTAAAATCCAATATTCATTTTCTTTAACATTTTGCAGTTTTGAGTAAACATGAGATATCCAGTCAATTCAATCATCAACATCGGTCTACCATTCATGCATCGGGACGTTCTTAGGTATCCCATGGGTACCTTATACTCTTTTTTTATTATTATTTTAGATAAACTTATCAATCACATGCTGACATGTGTCATTTTAAAAATAATTTTTTTATCATATTAACCAATATCACCTTTCATAAACATGTAACATATGAAGTAATTATAATAAATTACATCGTAGTAAAAGAAAATAACAACCAATGGTAAAAATGATTGTAGTGGCCCACTACTACATTTTTAACCATTGCCGGCGATTTTAAATCGCCGGCAATAGTTTTTAATCATTGCCGGCGATTTTTCCCCCAAAAATCGCCGGCAATACTTTTTTTTTATTTTATCATTGCCGGCGATTTTTTCGGCAAATCGCCGGCAATAGTCTGCCGGTAATTAAAAAAAAAAAAGCATTGCCGGCGACTTAAATGTAAGTCGCCGACAATGATTAAAAACAAAAAAAAAATATTGCCGGCGACTTACATTTAAGTCGCCGGCAATGGTTTTTTTTTTTTTAATTACCGGCGGATTATTGCTGGCGATTTGCCGGAAAAATCACCGGCAATGATAAAAAAAAAAAATTGCCGGTGATTTAAAATCGCCGGCAATGGTTAAAAATGTAGCATGGTGGTAATTATTTGATCAAATATGTAAATACTATAATTGAATTCTTTTATTAAATAAATAGTCTTGATTACCGAATGGAGAACTTGATTACAACATCAATGACCAACATAGATCGATTTACCTCGATCTAAATATAAACCTTACCATTCTAACTAGTCGTAAGTAGTAATATTTGTCAAATGGTTCATTTTGTCGTAAACGAGGTGTTAAATGAGGTATTTATCAGATATAAATTACATATTATCAATATGACATCAACTTTTGTCATATGTGGTAAAATTGTTGTGGGTAAAGTAATAATCTCATTTATAATAAAAATTAAAAAATTTATCATATTTATAACACATTTGTCGTCGCATAAGTAAAATTGGATATCATGTTGTATATATGTCATTAGTAGAGTAGTACTACAAAATGAACAATGATTTTCACTTGTACATGGATTATTGACTTGTGTTGTAGAATTGTCTATAGAAAATAATTATTTATTCATAATGAAAATTAAACAATCTAGTACTCTAATTACTCTTGAGAGAACTCTTTTACATCATTGAGAACATATGTAATTATATTCAAAATAAAGAAATTTACAAGTCGAGAACACAATCGTGATAATATTTATAATTTAGTTTATAAGATAGTAATATGTAATCATAAATATGTAACTACCACAAAATGAGCAAGAACTTATCACTTAATAACTAAATTTTTGTAGTTTTGTAGTAAAAAAAACATATATAGAGAAGTAATTATCAATTGATGATAAAAGTTACACAAGTAACCACCCTAGGAGGATCTCATAGCACCATTTTGAACGTATATACTTTTACTCAAAATATAGAAATTTACCAATACGAGGATCTAGTCAAGGTATTGATTGTAATATGGTTCACATAAAATACTTATAATTAACTATTGTGAATACAACTAGTAATATATATATTAATGATCATTTAATAGCAATATCAATGTGATCATTTGACTTCTTTGGATAGGTTAACAAATTTAGTGTATTTCCTTCTAGGCAAAGGAAAATTAATATGCTGATGTAGTGTATTTGCTTTTGCACACAATCAAATTAATTGTATTGAATAAAATAGTAATTGTAAATAACGTACTAAAAAAGGAAACGTCATACATTTAGAAAAGGTAAGAAAAAATATTGTCTCAAGAGATCAAATATTCTTAATCCTTAGATTTATTATAATTATATTACTAAATCAACTGTTAAGAATATTCATAAAAATATTGGATCTCATACCCATGGGTATGCAAGAATTTTCCTTCCTACATCTCCTACTTACTCAAGAGCACACCATATAGACAAATCCAGTTCCTAAATACAGAACTTGTCGATCATCACCATTTCAGTTAACTTATGAAATGTTCGATTATGTACATACATTGAGATCTTTTAATCAACAGGTTGGTTTCCTCCTTCAATCATCAGAACATATAGAGACGTCATTTTATTACAAGGCTCATATTGAAAGAAAAGTTCAGAACTGATAATCCAAGTGAAACCTTCAAATTAATCAGTAAAGATAACCTGATGATCCTGGATCAATATATACACAAGAGGATGTACATCAAATCCCACATGCAGGTGGATCATATCATGCCAACTAGTTGTGCGAAGCAGCTAGTATTTACCACACCAAGGAGATTTCATTTGAACCTGAAACGAAAGAAGAAAGCTGCATGAAAGTTACAAGTCGGTGTAGTTTGGTGACTTTGGTCTCTGTACATTTGTAAATTTACATAAAACTAAATCAAATCTAAACTACAAGAGATCTGGTTCTGACCATATCTTGCACAAAAACAAATCCAGGTTACTTTTTAGCATAACAGGAAGCCTTAAACACAGAATGGTTTATCTTTCAGTTTTTATCATATAAGGTGAAGTCATGTTTAGAATTACTGGTTCAAATCTGAAATACCTTAATTAAAAGCATCAGCAGGAGTTGCTCGAGGTCTGTCCATTGTTGCTCGAGATCATATCAGGTCTGTCCTTCCACGGATTGGCAGGAGTCATTCGAGAGCAGTCTGGCTGGGGCGAGGTTGAACTCAGGCAAAACTTTGCCATGATGGCTATGTTATCTGATGGCCAATCAGCAGAGGGAATTCCATTTCCCGCACTTTCACGGTCAAGTAGCTCCAACACACCTTCAAGTGTCAGACTATCTTCTGCCATAAGCATCACAATACAGTCAGTCATTGAAAGATTTCTAAATAAATACAGTACTTGAGCAACTAAATTTTCAAAATTCACAAAGACCAATACTGCTATCTAAATCAATTAGTATCACAACAAAGTGAATGAACCAGGAAGAAGGTTAAAGAACAGTCTGAAACGAAAACACAAAAAAAAAATAAAAAAAATGAAGAAACTTAAAACACCTTAAGAGTGAAACAACAACTCCCAGACAAAAACCATTTGTAGAAAAGTGATACAACGAAAACTAATTCTAGCTTCGAAGTTTAACTAGATTCTGACGTGCCACTGCCTATCCAAGGTTATATATCCACGGTATACCTTGATTGGGAGGGGGAATAGCTTGGAAATATTTTTCACACAAATTTATCTGCAAGTGTAGTTACTAACTACACCACACCACATTACAAAGGCTTCATGTGGTTGGTAATTTACTGAAATAGCACGTAGTTTATACTTGATCCCAGGCATGCTACCTTTTATAACCACATCTCTTTGAATACAAGGAAGTTCAATATGTACACTAACTAGCCAGATCAGATGAGCTTACCCAACATCAGTTGCATTATGTAGGCAAATAAATTTATTCTACTTCAAGAACACCAGCGCTAATACAATAAAAATTACAACAATGTTCTATTCCAAAATACCTGTAAAGAATATGCAATCCAGGGTTCCTTGGAATTTTGTTGTGTAAGTAGTGAACAATGGTTCCTTGCCTTTAGAATCCAACTTCCTACGATGTTGTTCCCAAATACCATCAGGGGGATAAGATTGTGCATATGCACTTGTCTGCAAAAGTACATGTTCAGCATTTCAGTGTCACCCATAAATTTCAGTGTTTGACTCCAAATTATTGTACAAAGTGCTAGTGGGATTTACCAAGCATATTGAGATATGGTCAGCACCTTGAATTGATATGTCTATTCTTTCTCAGCAAATAAATATGCCAAATTTCGAACGAAACATATGTCAAACAAAAAAATTGGTCTTTCCTAAAATGAGCCTTAATATTTTTTGAGAAGCTAATATTCTGGCGGACAGTTTAGAAAAGGTCTTGTGGTTATCTCCACAGCGCGGTTTGGTGTTCTAGTCTTCCTCCCTCTTCTCTCAGACTGGTCATCAGTTTGATCTGATTGCTGTAGGTTGTGAGAGGAGTTTTTCCTTGAAGTTTGTATTTTCGGTTTTTGCTATTGGGAAAAGATATGTCAAACAAAAGCTGAGATAGGTCAAAGAGTAACTATATACCAATCGCAGGGAATGCTGGGGTTTAAGATTCTCACATATGGCATATGGATCATCCTCCTTTGATAAATTGATAAGATTGCCAGCAGTTATATATGTGTAAGGACCACTGCAATGTTACAAAAAAATAACAATTATATTTGTTTCTTATTTCAAATATAACCTAAATCAAAGACTAACCTCACTGCAAAATTCTCAAATATCAGTTGGTAAAAGTAAAAGACTAACCTCAATGGTAGATTATTGAAATCTCCACAAACCAATACAGGAGTTTTCATCTCGGCAGCAATTTTTTCCAGGCCAGGCATTAGCTTCACAACCTTATATCACAAAAAAAACCCAATTATTCACAAAAATTATCCAAATATTTAATATTTGTCTCAAACTAAAATTTCTAAATGGGAGCTATTGGTTTTTTTTTTTTTGAGGGTGAGACGTCACTTCTCATTGATGAAACATGGATGAAAAAAGGTTACAATATACGACTACGTACCCTTAACAAGAACAATCGATAGAGTAAGAAGCCGTAGTCTAGACTAAAAAATAAAGTTTGGTTAGTCCAAATAACCTAATCAAACAGTAAGCTAAAAAAAAATAGTAACCAAAGTTTGTAATCCGACGTAATGCAAAGTGGAATGATAAGCAATACTTATTTCATCTGCACTTATACAAAGCATAAAAAAACTACTCATCTGGAGTAGCCACCGCCACCTCCTCGACCGCTATACCTACGGCGGCTGCTTCCATTAGATCCATCTGCATTGCGCTAACCACATCTTTGTCCGGATTGACCTTTGAGGACCACGCCCAATTTTCTTGCAGTCCAGGATTTGAAACAATAGGCATGAGAAGCTCACCCTCCCTCTCACGTACCTCCCCAATTTCCATCCCATTAGAAGCAGCCAGCTTAGATGAACGCCTCATTTGTATCACCTGAATGAGACAACGACCAACATAATTTTTCGAACTCGAATCCTCCAGATTCTTCTCTTTAGATTTGTTCTTGGAACCATTCGGGCGGTCACAACGATTTTTCTTTGCCGGGGACTTAATAAGAAACCTGTTTCTTTCCGGAATAGCAAAATCTGGACAGGATGTCAACAAAAGTTGTGCACTCTTCTTCCTTCCCGCCTTCAACTTCATGCCTCCAGATACCACTACATCCTCCACTGCCTTCCTCTTCATGTCATCTATCTGCAGAGGAATGCTAGGGGCTATCTGTCGCAGCTGAGCCTCCACTGCCGCAAAGATCTCCTGTGTGAGCCCTGGGACCGAGAACAGTAGGGTTTGGGGCACCACCACCACAGGGTGATGGACCGGGCATTAAGCTTCTCTAGCACCTCCCCAACGAAGCTTGCTGCGGACTCTAAGGTGACACTCTTGGACATGTCAGGAGCATCAATACTAAAGTGTTTAGGGTAGAATACTTTTTTATTCACTCCCGAATTAGGTATTTATATAGCTTTACAAGACAGATTCCTAATAGGAAGAATATCTATAATAAATAATAAATTAATTCTGATTACAATAGGAATCCTGAATATCTACAGTATCAAGACTTTCCAACAACCCCCCTCAAGTTGGTGCGTAGATGTCAATCATGCCCAACTTGACCAACTATTTACGAAAGGCTTCATGTGATAATCATTTAGTAAGAACATCAGCTAACTGTTCCTCAGATGTCACAAAAAGAAACCTAATAATCTTCTTGTCAAGGTTATCGCTTAAGAAATGCTTATCCACCTCCACATGTTTGGTTCTATCATGTTGCACTAGGTTATGAGCAATCTCAATAGCAGCTGTATTATCACAATGCAAATCCATAGGTTTCTGAAATCTGAAACCTAACTCTCTTAGCACATTCTTAATCCACAATAATTCACATACCCCATTTGCCATTCTACGGTATTCAGCTTCCGCATTGGAACGAACAATCACATTCTGCTTCTTACTGCGTCAAGTTACCAGACTTCTACTAATAAAAGTAAAGTAACCAGAAGTAGACGCTCTATTAGTATGATCACCAGCCTAGTCTGCATCACTATAGTCTGAAACACACACCTCAACAGTAGCCAGAAACACACAACTCAATGTTTCTAGCAAATAACAAACCTTTACCAGGTGTGCCATTCAGATACATGAGAATATGTAATACCGCACTTATATGGTCTATACCAGGATTATGTATGAATTGACTCACCACACTGACAACATATGCAATATCAGGTCTAGTATGTGATAAGTAAATAAGACTTCCAACTAAACATTGATACCTTCCCTTGTTTGTTGGAACCTGATCTGGGAGAAGTTCCAACCTGTGGTTCTACTCAATAGGAGTAGCAGCAGGCTTACAGTCCAACAATCTTGTCTCAGCAAGAAGATCCAAGATAGATTTCTATTGGGACAATGTAATCCCTTGCTTAGATCTTGCAACTTCAATTCCTAATAAATATTTCAAATCTCCAAGATCCTTCATGTCAAATTCCAGGGACAACTGTTTCTGAAGACTTGCCATTTCGCACAAATCATCTCCTGTAATCTTGCCATCCTTGCATTTGACAAACAAAGTGTGGTCAGAGTTGCACTGGCGATATCCAAATTTATTCATTGCCTTAGAGAAACGTCCAAACCATGCCTTGGGTGATTGCTTTAAGCCATATAAAGACTTCTTCAGATAACACACATTTCCTTCATCACCTAGTTTACAACGAACTCCTGGTGGAACATCCATATATACTTCTTTTTCTAAGTCCCCATTCAGGAAAGCATTCTTCACATCAAACTAACGTAGAGGCCAGTCATAACACGCTGCAAGGGCCATCCGAATTCTCACAATATTAATCTTAGCAACAGGTGCAAAAGTCTCATGGTAATCTACCCCATATTTTTGAGTATGGCCTTTGGCAACCAATCTAGCTTTGTAACGATCAATGCTTCCATCAGCCTTAAGCTTCACAGTAAACACCCAGTGACATCCAACGGTCTTCTTACCAGGTGGCATAGGAACCATGTCCCATGTTTCATTTTTCTGCAAGGCTTCTAACTCCTCATTTATAGCTTGTTTCCATTTTTGATTTGTCAAGGCATCCTGTACATTGCTAGGAATAGATACTGAAGATAATTGACTAACAACAAGTGCATGAGACTCAGACAACCTATGGTGAAAGATATAGTTAACAATAGGGTATTTGGCTTTGGCATCTATCCTACGCTCATATTGTTGCTTAGGAACTCTTTTAGTGACACAGTTAGATTTACGTACCTCAGGTGGTGATGTAGACAGGGGAATAGAAGCTTCAGTACTATCTCGATGTTGTTCAGAAGGTAAATAAAATGTCAGTTTTTCATTGATCTGAGGAAAAAATGTGTCATCCGATACAGGGCCTTCGATGCATCGAGGCAACCTCCCTGGTCTGCACTGCTCGACGTCTTCGATGGATCAAAGGAGGAGTTCGATCCATCAATGCAACCTCCCTGGTCTACACTGCTCGACGTCTTTGATGGATCGAAGGAAGAGTTTGATCCATCGAGGCAACCTCCCTGGTCTGCACTGCTCTACGTCTTCGATGAGTCCAAGGAGGAGTTCGACCCATCGAAACCATCACTCTGTTCTTCATCAGTCTGATATTTCAATGGATCGAGAGAATCTTTCTATCCATCGAAGGCAGTTCTTTGGTTTTCCGTTGGAGACATGCCAGAACCTCCAAATCTCACCTCTAAGTCTTCAAGTTCTTCAAATTTCGGTAGACTCAGAGTATTTTCTTCACATCCGCTTCTCTCCCCCTGAAGGGAAGACTCTGACACTCCCCCTGAGTAAAAATATTCAGATTCCCGAAAGGAGACATCAAGGGACACATGTGTCTTCTTGGTGAGAGGATCATAACACCGATAACCTTTCTGAAAGTCAACATAGATAATGAAGACGCATTTCAAAGCACAGAGATCAAGCTTGCCAATTAACTACTTGTGAATATAGACATAAATTGTACAACCAAAACACTCGAGGCTCAAGATTAGGAAGGGAAGGAACATTCAGTAATTCTTGTAACTTCTAGAGTGGACTTTGGAAGTCAATAACACGGGAGGGAGTACGATTTATCAAGTAAGCAACAGAAGTAACAGCAGCACCCCAATAGGAACGAGAGACATTCATGCCAAACAATGAAGCACGAACAACCTCCAGCAATGTCATGTTCATACGTTCTGCCAAGCTATTCTGTTAGGGAGTATATGCAATAGAGGTTTGGTGACGGATCACATGGGATGCCATATATGTAGACATGGAGCCATTAACATACTCACCTCCATTTTCAGATTAAAGAACACGAATAGGCTGCTGGAATTGTGTCATAACCATCTTATGAAACTCAGTGAAGCGAGAGAATACATCACTCTTGCTTGTCATCAACGACACCCATGTCATCCGGGTACACTTATCAATAAAAGTAACGAGCACCAGTAGATGTAGAGATTCTAGCAGGATTCTAAACATCAGAATGAATTTTCATAAAATGAGTGTTTCATCAACTCACAGTCCGGACAAAAGCCAAATAACCTGTCATATTTGAAACGGAGCTTCACCTCAAGTTCCGGTTCGAACTCAAAAATCCTTCCTGGGAAAGGCTGCCAAACATCGGATGTCATAGGGTGTCGTATGCGAATACATACGACACCTCTATTGAAACTCAGGTTGTCAGTCAGGATGTAAATGCAGATCGCGTTCGCCACCATGCGCAGGGCCTTTTTCGTTAAAACGATGTGCGCCAAACCCAGAATCTCCACCCACACCGGAATGGAGAGTAGAGGCACATTAGTTGGATCTCCTTTGCTGCTAAATCGCGCAGCAACCAAAGTCGACTTTCTGAAAAATCACGGTCCACCTTCGACGACATGTTTAGCCTCTGCTTCCTGCACAAACTCCATTAGGAAACAATCCTCCACTGTTCTAATCGTGAGCCTTTGGCGAGGCAAGAGTACCAGCCGCCGCTGCCTTGTTAACACCCCCCTTCACTGACAAAAGTCGCACCACCACAAAGGAGTGGTTCATGACCGCCGCTGCTCCATTTGCACCAAAAGAAGTTTTGCCTTCTTCTGTCAAGGTCAATGATGACCTCATTTGATCCGAAACCGAGTCTGCCATCATCCAGAGACGTTGGGAGAAGGAAATCGAAGAGATTATCGAAGAAAACTTAAAATACCAAGGCGGCTGTTTTAGGAACCGCTCGAGTTTTTTTTATTGTATCATTCTTAGAGGTCACTTCTCATATATAGGTTATAATCAAACTGCACCTGAAACAATTTTGCATCTGGAAAGTTTGGATTTGCACATATATGAGTATTTGTCTACGGTTCAAAAGCAACTATATACGTTAGAATATCATAGAATTAATGATATTAATAAATATTTAATTACATATTCAAGTTGTATTAATACCACACGAATTCGAGGTTGGACGCCATCAGAATCACCTTCGTCCTTTAGTCTTTCTAAAACTACTGTAAGTGCAACATTGCCCTGTAAAATTACAAATAATTAATTGGAAAAAAAAATAGCAGATCTAATGCAGAAACATGTAAAAAGAAAAAATAAATCTACAACGAAATACAAACCTTCTTCAGCCTTGTAGAGGCAGATGAATTCGCATCTTTTGATCCTTTTATCACTACTTAGAGACTCATTAAACTCGAGCTACGAAAGAATAAAATTTTCAAAGACATGTAAGATATTCTAATAAATAAGATTTTTTTTCTTGTCCATATTACCTAATCAGTACAAGAACATGATTTCTCACCTCATAGAATACGATTTCTTTGAATACATCTTGGCGGTAAAAAGTAGCACAACCATCTATCAAATAGCCTTCTTTAGAACACCTCTGAAACATATCCATATGTTCAGCTTCAAATTGGGTCGATAAAACTATTTTGTATAGCACAATAACTTACCGGATGTTTCTTACTCTTGTATGTTCCAGAGTATCCAATTTTTTTCAATTCTGGTTTGAAAAAAATTCTCAAACTGATCATTTTCTACCTGCACTAAGAAACAATTTTTATCACTCTAGGTCAACCACATGTCAAAGATTCAGAAAATAAGATTCAAAAAGGTTGACCTCTTGAAGACAGAGGATGTCCGCATTGTAGTCAACAATCTCCTCAAGTATTTTTTGCCGACGATATTCCCAAGTAAGTGCCCATTCTGGGCAGATAGAGTATGTTTGCCCCCGGCAGTACATGTTTGCAAGGATGTTATATGATAGCACTCCAAATTTCACTCCATTTGAAGAGTGTGCATTGAGATCAGGAGCTCCAGATTTCCACCAGCACTCGAGTAAAGAGCGAGGTTTTTCTTTAGCAGAATGACTACTGACATGCATACACAAAAGTTGTGAAAGAGATAGATGGCTGGAATAATTTTATTGAGTTTAGAACATGTATATATACACATACATTTACAAGAGATCATTAATCTACAATGAATGAAGGAATTGAGAGAGCCTATACTAACTGCTATTGTTTATCAGTTAGGAATACAAAAAGGTCATTCTTTTCTAATACTCCCCCTCAAGTTGGAGAGTGAATGTCTTGAACTCCCAACTTGCGAACCATTGGAACGAAAAACTCTTTCCCCAAAGGTTTAGTCAAGATGTCTGCCAATTGATGTCCTGAACTCACAAATTTTGTAATCACAGAACCATCCAGGATTTTGTCTCTAATATAGTGGCAATCCATTTCAATGTGTCGAGTGCGCTCATGAAAGACCGGATTTGCTGCAATGTGAAGAGCAGCCTTGTTGTCACAATACAATGAAGCAGGTCCATGATGAATAAGCCCCAAGTCTTTCAATAAATATCTAAGCCAAGTCAATTCACAACATGCTCCTGTCATCGCACGGTACTCTGCTTCAGCTGAAGATAGAGACACTGTTTTTTGACGTTTTGATCTCCAAGATATTAATGAAGGTCCAAGAAAAACACAGTAACCAGTAGTGGACCTTCTAGTGAGGGGACAACCTGCCCAATCTGAATCGCAAAAAGCCCTCAATTTGAGATCATTATTGGAGGAGAAAAACAAACCTTGACCTGGTGCACCTTTCAAATATCTCACAATACGAATGGCAGCTTCCATGTGAAGTTTCCTAGGCTGATGCATAAATCGACTCAATACATGCACTGGATAAGTGATGTCAGGCCTTGAAACAGTCAAGTAAATTAACCTTCCGACTAGTCTTCTATAGCGGCCTGGATCTTTAAGTAAATCACTCTTTTCTGTTAACCTCAATCCTTTCTCCATAGGTGTATCAATAGGAGCAGCTCCCAGCAACCCTGCATCTTTAATAATTTCCAGCGCATATTTACGCTGGGAGATAAAAATCCCATTTCTAGAAGCGGAAACCTCAATGCCTAGGAAGTACTTCAAACTACCAAGATCCTTAAGACGGAAATGATTATGCAGAAATTTCTTAATGGCAGCAATACTGGTGGGATCGTTTCCGGTAATCAAGATATCATCAACATAAATCAACAGAGCAGTAAAAGACTTGCCTTCTCGCCGGGTGAATAAAGAGTAATCTGCTCTGGATTGCACATAACCAGCTGCTCGGATTGACGCTGAAAACTTGGAGAACCATTGGCGAGAAGCTTGTTTCAGCCCATAGAGAGATTTGTGGAGGCGACAATATAGATGCTCCTCCCCCTGTCGCCGAAGCCCTGGCGGCGGAGACATGTATATTTCTTCGTGGAGGTCCCCATGAAGAAAAGCATTGTTCACGTCTAACTGATGAAGGGACCAACTACGAGCAGCAGCCAAAGCAAGTAAACAGCGGACAGTAATAATCTTGGCAGTGGGAGAGAAGGTGTCGTGAAAATCGACGCCTTCTAACTGAGTGAACCCTTTGGCGATGAGCCGAGCCTTATACCTCTCAATTGAACCATTAGAATTATGCTTGATTTTGTACACCCAACGACACCCAATTGGTTTCTTGCCAGCCGGAAGAGGAGTCATGGTCCATGTACCGTTTTGAATGAGAGCCTCTAATTCTGACTTCATTGCTGCCTGCCATTCAGGATGTGTAACAGCTTCGGAATAGGATTGAGGTTCACTTGCCTGACTGATCTGTGCAGTAAAAGACTTGTGCTGTGGTGCATATCGATCATAAGAAATATAATTGCTCAGTGTAACGAGTGCTCTTACAAGGACCTGGAAACAGAGAAGCTTGATCGGGAGGGAGCTGCGTGACATTGGAGCAAACAAAGTCTTTAAGGCGAACTGATGGCGTGCTCGGACGACTAGAGCGACGAAGCGGCACCTGTGGAGCGGGGTCGGCAGCGGGATTAGGTGCAGGCGGAGAGGCATGGTCCGGTGGATGGTCGAGGGCTGACTCGGGTGCAGGTAGTGTATCGGACGTGGGCTCAGGATCGATTGGTGGAGATGTTGGTGGAAGAGGCAGGTTGGGTGGAGGCACATGATGTTGAGGACGACGGGAATAAGTGTGGATGATAGGTGGCAGTGGTCGGGGTGAGGGAGGAGATGGCACGGTGGGAGAGGGATACGGGTTTGGGGAAATCGGATTGGCAATAGTGGAGTGTGGGGAAAGTGGGGACGAAGTGTGAAGATGAGGAGAAGAAGATGGGTCAGAGACATAGTCAAGGTCAAGATCAGGCAAAACAGGTTTTGGGCCTGAGACATGGGCTAAGGGAGGTGGAGGAAAATTGGGCTGATCAGAAGCATAAGGGAAGATGTTTTCATGAAAAATGACATCTCTGTTGCTAAATATTTTCTTGGTGGATAAATCAAATAATTTATAAGCTTTTTGACCGATGGGATATCCGATGAAAACAGAGGGTTTAGCACGAGAGTCAAATTTGTGAGAAGGATTGACATTTGTGGCATAGGCTAAGCATCCAAAAACCCGAAGATGAGAAAACGAAGGAGGTTTTGAATAAAGAAGTTCGAATGGTGTTTTAAAAGAGACGACTGGTGAAGGAAGTCGGTTAATGATATGAACAGCAGTAAGAGCACATTCACCCCAAAATTGAGGAGGAAGATGTGCTTGAAATTTGAGGGCCCGAGCGACTTGGAGGATGTGTCGATGCTTACGTTCCACAACCCCATTTTGTTGGGGCGTGTAAACACAAGAATGTTGGAAAACGACACCATTTGTTTGAAAAAAAGAACGAAGTGAGGTAAATTCTCCACCATTATCACTGCGAACAGTTTTAATGCGAGAATCAAACTGAGTGAGGGCATAACTAAAAAAGCTTTTAAGAAGTGATTGTGTCTCATGTTTGTGTCGCATCAAAAAAATCCAGGTGAAACGTGTGTAATCATCAACGACAGTCAGGAAATAATGGGCACCAGAAAGAGAAGAATGTCGATAACGACCCCAAATATCGCAATGAATAATCTCAAAAGGTTTCGTTGAAGATATATGACTAATACCAAAGGGTAAACGATTCTGCTTAGCCAAAGGACATATGAGACAAGCATTATTGGACTGAACAGAAAAATTCAAAAAGTTCTTAGCAAGAAAACTTAAACGAGCAGAAGACACATGACCTAAACGACTATGCCAAAGATCAGTGGTGGATGAGGTGAGGAGGTTGCATGTGGGTGGCTTTGTGGATGGAGTGATGAGGTTGTAGGTTGGTGGCTTTGTGGATGAGGGTTTGGTCTTTAATTGCTCCGTCGCTAGTGCCACCAAATAGTACAACCCGTCACGCAGCTTACCCAAACCAATCGTCTTCTTCGTAGCCAGATCCTGCAAAATACACCAATAAGGAAAGAATGTTACCGAACAATTTAGGCCTCTTGTCAATCGGCTAACAGACATTAGATCAACTTTGAATGTAGGCACGCATAATACGTCACGCAAATAATAAACAGAATTTAATGGCAATGTCCCTTTTGCGACAATATCAGCTTTCTCTCCACTAGGCAATACCACAGGCGGTAACGAACAATTTTTATTTTTGTGTATAAATAATTCCGATGATGAAGAGATATGATCTGTTGCTCCACTATCAATAATCCAATTACGAGAAGTGGATTGAGTCAAACCTGGTTTGGTTACCGCATTTGCTTTAGAACTAGAACCTGTGTTTTGATTTTGAAAAAGGGAAAGCAATTGCTGGAATTGGGCCTCAGTCATCGATACTCCAGGCCTGCTTTCATTGAAGTGTGGCATGTCAGACACTTGATTTGCTGCAGGAAAACCCTTAATTGGATTTGAGTTTGGGCCTGAATTCATTTTGGCTTTAGGATGGCCCGATGGATACCCATGTAGTTGCCAACAACTTTGAACCCAATGGCCCAAAGGATTCTTGCCGATCTGTTCACAGTGAGAACAGCGAGGTCGCCCACCTCGCCCAGAACCAGAACGACGTTGATCTCGTCGTCCCCAATTGGAGCTCTCTGTAGATTTATCTGAGAATCGATCGGCTTTCCCTGCCTGAGACCGATCGTTGGCGTCTGGAGTTGAAGTAGACTTGTGGTTGTTGCTGTGATTGAAGCGGACAGCCATGGCAGCAGTATTGGAATCATTGGTGATCTGCGTTGATCTCAAATGGCGTTGTTTTTCTTCCTGTGAGATGGAAGAATAGGCTTGGCGAACAGAGGGAAGTGGATTCATCAAGAGGATTTGACCATGTACAACACTGTAAGATTCATTCAGTCCCATCAAAAATTGCATCAATTTTTGCTCATCTGATTGTGGTGTGTTGGAATAAGAAGCCAATTCATCCCATAGGATTTTCAATTTAGTATAGTAATTTGACACAGAGAGTTGTTCTTGCTGGAGAGAAGCAATTTCACGTTGTATCTCGAAGATGCGGGCTGCGTTGCCTTGAGAGAAACGTTCACTGAGATCCTCCCAAACTTCTTGGGCAGTAGGATAATAATTCACACTGTCGGCAATATCCGATTCACAAGAGTTAACGATCCATGAATGGACCATATCATTGCACCGAGACCAAACAGAATAATCTTCAGGGTGAAGTTCTTCTGAGGGAGCTGTGATGGAGCCATTGACGAATCCGAGCTTATTTTTGGAGTTTAAAGCTCGAACCATGGATCTTTTCCACCCTGAATAGTTATCTCCATTTAGGAGTTTAGAGACCAGGACCATACTGGGATGATCCGAAGAATGAGTGAAGAAGGGATTAGAGACATCTATCTTGGAGGGTTCCCCAGACATCTCTGCCTTCTTCTTGCCATGATCTTCTCCACCAGTCATGATGAATAAGAGAGAGAGAGAAAAAAAAAAAAAAAGGGTACACGAATGTATGATCTGTAGTGAAGAGTTAGGAACTTCAGTCCTGCTCTGATACCATGTGAAAGAGATAGATGGCTGGAATAATTTTATTGAGTTCAGAACATGTATATATACACATACATTTACAAGAGATCATTAATCTACAATGAATGAAGGAATTGAGAGAGCCTATACTAACTGCTATTGTTTATCAGTTAGGAATACAAAAGGTCATTCTTTTCTAATAAAAGTCAATTATATCCAACCTCATATATATGTAGCAAGTAAGAGCATAGTCAGGAGCATGCAATAGAAATCCCTCCAAAAACAGCTGACTTCCCGGATGTAAACTTTGCAACTTAAAACAGCACCAAGAGAATGGTGTGGTACTTTGAAAAGAGTTATACAATGGCTAACAAAGTGCAGGTAAGCATAGGACTTTACTAGAACTAGAACCGGTGCAGTATACAATGAAATTTCTTCCTTTTTTCAACTTATAGACTATAAATGCTAAAGATAATGATTGATACCGAGAATGAAATTTCTGTATAGCATAGTACATGTTCAGCAGTATTTAACAATTGGAACACAATTACACCTCAAGTTAAAGGATATATATGATCTATTATATCAGAGAATGAGAAAAGCAAAAAAATGATCTGTCATAATATCAAACGGATATATCAAGTGCATATGTAATAACAGTTTCATTTTCAATAGCATGCAACTTCCCCACACGTATAGGTGCAAGAACATATAGATGCAAACTTTTTCTCAAATATTCTATCCGTTTCTCCCACAAGTTTTTACTCGACACAATTGAGTATTCCTGGGGCAGAATAAACTCATGCAACTATCAATTTATTGTCATATTTTGAGATTTTTAGTCATGCATTTCTGTGCCGCCCTACTTAATCTCCTTAGTGCAGTAGATTATGATTAGTAGACCACTCTATTCAAGCATACCATCGTTACCAAGTAAAACAAACTACAGTTGTGTAGTTCACTGTGATCATATGTGAGTAGAAACTTGAAACTCAAAAGATTAAGTTCATCTGGCACAGATTAGTATTACTGTGTTCATTTGTTAATGCAATCAAACATTTTTGTGAAGGTGTACGTACATGCAGGTGTATGTCTGTGTACGTATGTATGTATGCATGAGAGATATAGAGAGAGATACATTGATTTATAAAACAACCTTCTTTGAATTCAATTCATGCTCCTCTTGGCTATCACTCATAACTTTCCACTGCATTTTCTGTAACACCTTCTGCTTTTCCTCCTGTGATAACGACAATGGATAACAATAAGGAAGTGTGTACTATGGAGTTTTGAACATCCAAGTCATCCTGAAGCTTCCTAGAGCTGAACTTAAAGCTACATGAAGTTAAAAATCTCTAACGTTTCGTTTTCGGCTTGAAGTTAAATTTGCTTAAGCTGTTCACTGTATGTGTTAAGCTTTTAGAATTAGTTCTGTTTTATCATATTACTGCCAACGACTACTGACCTGCATACACTAAAATCAATTATATTCAACCCCGTATGTCGCAAGCTAGATACTTTGGTTAAGAGCATAGTCAGGAACATGCAACAGAGATGCCTCCAAATACAGCTAAGTTGCCGGATGAAAATTTTGCAACTTGAAAATTATAACAGCACCAAGGGAAAGGTGTGGACTCGTATTTTGAAAAGAGTTGCAAAATCACAAATAGGGTGCAGGTAAGCTATTTAATAGAATAAGAACTGGTGCAAAAAGACTCCACAACTATATTTTTTCCTTTTGTCAACTATTATTTATAAATGCAAAATACGATAATGGTGAATACCGAAAAGAAAATTCTGTATAACATAGTTCATGTTCAGCAGTATTTAGATTATGGAAAAAGTTTTCTATCAGAGAATGTGAAGGAAAAAAAACAGAACATACATATGATATGTTGTAATATCAGAAGGACGTATCAAGAGCAGATTGTTTTAACAGTTACATTTTCAATCTTATGCAACTTCCACACACATAACTGCACACCATGCTCCTCCTGCACATGCATCTAGTGTTGTGTAGATTCTTCTTTGCATTCTTCGTGTTTCTTCTCAGTTTGTCTCTCCATTTCTCCAAAAAGTTTCTCTGCCTGTAGTTTCAATTAAATGAACATCAATATAAGAGCATGATATACCTCAAAAATATTCCACAAGATGGTAAAACCGTTGACGATTGTCTTACAGTCACTTCAAAAGTAGTTTAAGCAACTGTAAATGGTGTGCATGTACTTAGATCATAACTCATACCTGATCATTCCTCTTAGATATTTCCTTCAAATGCCTCGACAGCTCTAGTTTTTCACTCTCAAGCAAAAGGTCATATTGCTTCTTATCTTTCGCAAGTCTAAATTCAGTAACAGTCAGTGATGGCTGATTCTGCACATAGTTCAGAAATGTAAGTACATACAATGTGGTTTTATAAATTTGACAATTGTGTAGTTATAACAAACCTCTGTCATCTCTTCCTCCAGATTCTTCCCTCGTTCTTTATATTGCAGACCAAGTTGCTCCTTTTCCTCAAGTGTGTTATAAAGCTGGCTGTCTTGTTTATCCATCAAATCTACATGCTGCTCATGTGTTTCACCTTCCTTCAGTAAACCATCTATTTGCTGCGCTTTATTCTGCATCTCTGCTTGTAGTTTCTCCGTTTTACTTTTGTTATCTAGTCCTGAGATATTCAGTAATAGGTCTTTCTGCAAGACAGTACAAAAACAAGTTTGATATCGCAAAAAAATACATCTCATATAATATGTATATGTGTAGTGGAATTTGCAAACCATTTTAGTCTCGGATGATGTTGAACTTTCTGACAGAGAACGAATTTGCACTTCTAATTCAGACACCAACTTATCTGTTGTAATCTGATTTGAGACCAGAGCTTCAGCTTCACATTCCAACTTCTGTATCCTCTCTCTAGCTATACGGCATTGGCCTGAAAGTTGTGCCATAACAGACTCTTGATCTTTCTGAAGTTCTACAACTTTATTGTTCAACTTCTGATTTTCCAGTTGTATAGCATCTTTTTCTGATGATAAGTTCAAGAACCTCTCAGATATTTAACGTGCAAGATGTTGACACAGTGGAGTTGTTTTGACAGTAACTAATTAACACAAGAGAAAATAACTGGCTCTAGTTAGAGGTTTGAAAAAATAGTTTTATCGTAGCTAAATGAAATTTTCACCGTTGATCCTTGAATTATTGGTCCTTAAAAATAGAGATGAATCTTTAATTTCCTTTTAAGGATATTCTTCTCTTTGACTCTTTGATTTCTTTGCATGTTCATGTGATGATTGCTCTAGCTTGTATGCAATTTCTGTCTTTGATTCCTACTCTCTACAATGTAGGCGCACAGCAGTGATTAATAGTGAGTTGTTTTGACAGTAAGTAACACCGAGAAAATAAGTTGCTCTAGTTAAGCACCATAAAACATTATAACGTAGCCACCTTAAAACTAAATTCCAGAATTTACAAAATAGGAGAGCGAAAAAACTCCGCAGAAATGAAAGATATTCAAACGAAAAGAGTTCCGGTGCGGTTAATATTTGTTTCGAGAAAGTGGCCCTACAATGAATCATTATGCAAACTGCACAATATCACATGCGCACCATTTTACTTCAATTCAAACTTTAGAACGAAGTCATTTACATACCTTTTTCTTTACCAAAGCGAAGAAAAGAGTAGCTAAAAGTTGCATGTGACTCTACAATCCAGTACCTAATGTGTATTTCACAGCGTTAATTATATCCAAGTTCATACACACTTGCTATCCCTTCTTTTTTCCCGCCAATATGTAATGTCTACAACATCTGTTGAATTATGTCTGATATCATCTTCTACTTCAACTGTAAACCACAACTAATAAGAAGATGGGATGTGATAACAGAACTGCAGCAACATTTTATGGCTATGTTGATAGTAATACTAATCATAGAAACAAGCAATTGAATTTGACATACCATGAGATATAACAAATACAAACAGAATGCCATTTGTACAACTTCGTGAACTCTCATAACAAGGAAGGATCCAATTACTACACCAGTTTTCAAACAATACCAATTCATCAAACATTACAATCAATATTACTAACAGTTCACCAAACTACCAAGATTGGGGAAGCATCCATATATATAAATTCAAAGACTGATCGAAGAAATTCCTATGGCTACTACAGATTCAAATTCAAACTAAGCAAATACTCTGAAGAAGAATCTGGAATATGTTGGAAAGTATCTTAGCATTCAATTAGGATAATCTGTTAGAATATTCACTGTATCAATTTGTATTAATTCTGTAATCAATCATGCTAGGATTATTTCTTTGTTTGTCTCCTTACTTTGTATAGATGTAAACGTGTATATATACTCATACTCAATGCAATGCTATTCATTCTGGCATATTATTTTTCTCTAAATGGTATCAGAGCAGGTCTGAATCCCTAGCTCTTATTTCGTGCCGCACTTACTAGATTTTTTTCTCCTCTTCACCAAATGGCAATTGAGGACCAACCTGTTTCTTCTACTTCTGGCGGTTCTGATGAATCTGTCAATCCCTTATTCCTTCATCATTCAGATCATCCTGGCCTTCGCCTCGTTTCAAAAAGATTGAATGGTGATAACTATCACTCTTGGTGTCGTGCCATGAGAATTTCATTGAGTTCCAAGAACAAAACAGGCTTTATCACGGGCAAAATCAAGGAACCTAATGAGGCTTCAAAACCTGATGAACACGCTCTCTGGCAGCGTTGTAATGACATGGTCCTCTCTTGGATCCTCAACTCACTTGAACCAGAGATATCTGATTCTGTTCTTTCGGGCAATACCCCTCATGCCATCTGGGAAGATCTACGTGAAAAGTTCTCTTTGGGGACTGCTCCTCATATTTTTCAAATACAGCGAGATATTTACAAGATTGAGAAAGGTTCGATGACTGTCGCGGCATACTACACCAAGTTGAAAGGGATATTAAAGGTCCTAGAGGGGGGGGTGAATAGGCATTTACCACTTTTTCGTTTAATCTGTTCCCGGGATAACAAGATATTGTCCTATCCCGAAACGCAGGATACGAGTAATAAAAAGAAAAGCAGTAAGGAAAGAATGACACCAGATGTTTTTGGTGACGCAGAAATCCTACAACCAGGATCAAAACTGCGTGCCCCTAACTCTTGAGGGACAAACCTTTCCACTAATTTGTAACTCACACAATTACAAGTTTCTGGCACTCTGGGGATACATAACCCTTATGCTATCCTGACTAGTCTACCCACTAGTACAAACAGAGCTACACTACTTTAATCTATGTGCTTACACTTGGAAAATATACAGAAGTATCAACTCAGATCTTAACTACACTTAAGTTAAATCATCTTGATCAACTTCTTGGGTTGGGCATCTCCACACTTTATCTCTATGGAATGCACAATGCACAAATGCATATGAGTTTTGAAAAACAGTTTTAAGCTTGAGAAACCATGTCTATTATGCACTATAAAGAGCAACCAAAAGACATGGAAGGGGAAGAGAAGAGATAAGAGAAACTACACTCGAAAGTGCTCTCAAAGAGTACCAAAACAGAATAACCAAAACCCCCAAGTGTTTCACTCAACCAACCAGCTTTCAACACAGCCTTAGACACTTTATATAGACCTTACAAAGCAGCAGCAAAATGCAGCAAGTAAGTAAGGAAAAACAAAGCACAAAGACCACAAGAAAGCACGTGAGAAACCAACAAAAGAAACACCCTATGGCAGACCTAAAACTGTCCAGATTTGACACAACACATCGAAACGGTTTGCAAGGCAGCAGCATGCTTAGTGACACAGTGTAGAGTCAACATCAGTTTCTATTTTAGGCAAGAAGTGTTTTGAGAGAGAAACAGCCTAAAACCAGAAATGGCAAAGTCAACTACAGCAAGCACGTGAAGAACAGATTTGAGAAGAGCAAAACAGCTTATCCAGCCTGTACAACACATGTATAAAGCAACACACACTCCTAAGAGTCACATGTGAGCTTAAGACCCTTAATTCAAACACACCTTTTGTAAAGTCAACTATCATGAAACAAAGCACATGTATTCTGAATTAAGAATGACCTAGGCAGCTGTAAATCACGTGAATACAGAATCAAGAATAACCTAGGCAACAAAAACCAGTAATGAACATGTTTCCAGAATCACAGCAGAACAGCAGGGATACATGCAACAGTTGCTATCCTAAATGAAAACCATGTTATGGGATGCATGAACTACCTGATATCCCAAAGAGATAAGTAAGAGATGCCAACATCTTCAATCTCTTTCCTTGATGATCTTCTGGGTAATTGTTCTCTTTCCTTGATGATCTTTTGGGTAATTGTGTTTTGTCTATTGTCAAGGAGTTGCCAACAACATGTATGCCTTCAATCTCCCCCTTTAGCATTCCTTGACAAAACACAATCTTCAAAGAGTACCTGCATGAAATGAATATAACACAGACAACACATGCAGCCAAAAGTATCCAAAGTACTTCAACCAAATAGTTCAGTACTCCCCCTGACTGATTTACCATGATAGGAACACAAGTACCTATCCCAGCCAGGTAGTTCTCCCCATCCAAAAGTACCTGCATAGATTAGCTAGTTCTCCCCCTTTTTGTCTAGGAAGGACAAAGGGTAAAACCACAGATGATTTAAGCCCACAGATAAAAGTAACATTGTTTAGGGACAGATCACAAAACCAAAAACCCAAGCTGGTTAGGGAGAAACAGAAAAGGAACCGAAAAGAACAACACACAGATCAGAAACAACACAGATTATCAGGAAGTTGATTAAGCATCATCACCAAGAGCGTCCTCATCCTCAGCGCCAATCTTCCCCAAGAGGATTGGTGCAACCAGAGTCGGAAGGAGAGGAAACCGCAGTTCTATCCTCGGGAGAGGAGGAGGCAGTGGGCTCCTGAGCTGGAACTGAGCCGGCCTGACTTGAGACGATGATAGAGATTTCAGACTTGAACCTCTCGAACTGCTCCACGAGGTGCTCCTTGAGAGAAAAGGGCAGCGGAAACGAGACCAACTCTACTTAAGAGTCCTTGAACCAAGAGTTTTCTCTTCTTAAACACACAATCTCCACTTTTAAATTCCTGTGTAGTCAAGTCAGCAATAAAGAGTAACAGTGTCCTATCCCTAGGAAAGACACACAAGCATCCAAGAAAGATTCCTCAAAGGTAAACACAAGTACCACCATGCATGTATACTTCTAATATCCACTGGGATATTTGGGACATACCCTGAAAAATAGAAGGTACCGATGTACCTACCAACACATTGATAACTCCCCCTCACATGGTGCATAAGAGAACACAAAGAGTTTGATTTCAGAAAGATTTGCAACTTGTCAGCATGAACCCTGGGATGGAAACAGTCTGTGAAATCCCAGACAACAAGAAAATTTAAGCATGACTCACAAAAATGTGACAACTAATTTCCATATGTCTTGATGGCTCAAATTTTTCACATGAGTATATGACTATAAAGTAACATCAATGCAATGTTCTTATAAATCAGACCTTGGAACCTTAACAGTGTGTGTGTGAAAAGTTCACCTAAGGGAGTACAAGTTTGGAGCATCAAATGATATGAGGACATCAAGAGTAACCAAGTGACTTTGTCACAACCTTTTGGGAGTTCTGGAATTTCATCATATCAAGGACTTTGTCCTAACTTGGCCTTTGGCCGTTCTCATTTAAGTTCAAAGCATTTTTGTCATTCTCTTTAATTTGTCCAAGAGCTCATCTGAGAAATACGTCCTCATAGGTCCATGTAACAGAGTAGTTACCATTATGTCCTGAGCGCAATGCTCGAAAGAATAATGTGTGTTTCAAGGACACTCAGTGGATAACTAGTCTGAACCCATCGAAGGATAGATAACATCTCAGGGATCCCCACTGGTTCCGGTTAAGGTGCACCCAGCAAAAGACTAGCCCGTTCCTTTACTTTATTCATTCATTAATAAACACCACATTTTCACATTTGTTCTTCAGTAACTAGTTCAACTCACGCAATTTTCTAGCTCAAACTTTATACACCCCACAAGAGTAACCTTTGTGCTCAAGAATTCTTTCTAGTTCCAAGAATGATTTAGACCACATGCACTAACATTCCCAAGGGCATAGATGCATATACACAAGTGAAAGATGCAGCAAATGTTTATCAAGAAACATGAAATAAGAACACAACATTTTAGATCAAGTTCAGAAATATTTCCCGGGATTTGACCACTGACTCGTATCCCAGCATGAGCCAACATTTATTTTCAGAAAATAAAAAGACTTGAAAGATAAATTTAGACCAGTGAGGGAGATATCCCAAGTAATGGTGCATACACCAATAGCCTTCCTAAGACTTTCAAATCTCAGATTGTCCAAGGGCTTAGTGAACAAATCAGCCAATTGTTGTTCAGTTGGAATAAATGTCATTTCAAGCTGTTTGTCTTCAACCAAGTTTCGAATGAAATGATATCTAATCTCTATATGCTTGGTCCTAGAATGCAACACAGGATTTTTTGAAATATTGATTGCCGAGGTGTTATCACAAAACAGGGATAGGATACCTTGCTCAAATCCGTAGTCGCTTAGCATATGCTTCATCCAAAGGAGTTGTGTATAGCAGCTTTCAGCAGCTATATACTCCGCTTGAGCAGTGGACAGTGATACGCAGTTCTGCTTCTTGCTATGCCACGATACTAGGTTGTTCCCAACAAAGAAGCAGCCACCCGAGGTGCTCTTCCTATCCGTGGCATCTCCAGCCCAATCCGAGTCCGAATACCCTGCAATCTCAGTGTTAGTATCCGTTGTATACAGAATTCCAAAAGCACACGTACCTGAAACATATCGAATGATACGTTTGACAGCCTTCACGTGGGATTCCTTGGGATTGGCTTGATACCAAGCACAAACACCCACACTAAAAGAGATATCGGGTCTGCTGGCTGTGAGGTAAAGCAGGCTTCCAATCATGCTTCTGTAGAGGGCTTGATCAGCATTGATGCCCTCCAAATCAGCACTGATTCTGCAAGAAGTTCCCATTGGGTTCCGGATGGGAGAGGCTCCTTCCATCCCAAACTTCTTCACAAGTTCCTTCGCATACTTTTCCTGCAAAATGAACAAACCATCTTTCCTTTGCTGAACTTGTAGTCCAAGGAAGAATTTTAGCTTACCACAAAGACTCATTTCAAACTCTTGCTTCATTAGACTAACAAACTCCTCAACAAGTTTTTGGGAGGTAGAACCAAACACCACATCATCCACATAGATTTGAGCAATTATCATATGATGTGAAACATTTTTAACAAACATGGTCTTATCAATAGAGCCACGCACATACCCATGGTCAATCAAATGTGTAGACAATTTTTCATACCAAGCTCTAGGAGCTTGTTTCAAACCATAAAGGGCTTTGTCTAATCTGTAAACATAGTCGGGATGGGAAGAGCTCTGAAATCCCGGGGGCTGTTCAACATACACTTCTTCTTTCAAAACTCCATTTAAAAAGGCACTTTTCACATCCATTTGAAAGAGATCAAATTTCAGAAAACAAGCAATGGCCAATAGTAACCTAACGGACTCAAGTCTAGCTACGGGGGCAAAGGTTTCATCAAAATCTAGGCCATCTATTTGTGAATAACCTTGCACAACCAACCTAGCTTTGTTTCTTGTAATAATTCCCTTCTCATCCGTTTTATTTTTGAACACCCACTTTGTTCCAATAACATTCTTATCCCTAGGTCTAGGAACTAAGTGCCAAACATTGCTTTTCTCAAACTGATTTAATTCCTCTTGCATAGCCCCAATCCATTCTGAATCCTTTAAAGCATCTTTGACATTCTTAGGCTCAATACTAGAAACAAAACCATAGCAAGCAATTCGATTGATAGCTAACCTATGCAAGGCAAGAAAGCTCCTGAGGCTAACGAGATTACTTACAACCGCTTTGGACCTACTTCGGGTCTGCATTGGTTCATCCACCATGCCAATCACATCCGAAGGAGAATGGTCTTTTTGCACTTGACGTTTCCCAATGCGATGTGGCTTCTGGATAGTTAGGGTCTGATCTATCCCGGCACCTTCCTTATCAGATTCTGCATCCTGGGATACGTCATCAGGGATAGGATTCTGTTCGTCAATGGGAGTCTCAGGATCTTTGGGAGATGTCTCAGTGCTCACATCCTCAACCTGCACATTTCTAGAAGAATGGTTGTGAGAGCATACAAGAGAATCATTGATAGCCACGTTCACTGTTTCTACAACCTTGCATGTTCTCTTGTTGTAGACCCGGTAAGCACGGCTATTCAATGCATAGCCTAGAAAAACACCCCTATCACATTTAGCATCAAACTTTGTCAAATACTCACGGTCTCTATATATAAAACAAGGGCTTCCAAAAGCTTTTAGGTGTGAGATATTTGGTTTCTTGCCTTTCCAAAGTTCGTAGGGAGTTTTACAAGTACCCGGTCTGAAAATTACACGATTAAGAGTGTAACACGCATTAAAGATTGCTTCGGCCCAAAACATGTGAGGCAAATCTGCAGAACTCAACACAACCCTCCCCATTTCTACCAACACCCTATTCTTCCTCTCAACAATCCCATTTTGTTGGGGTGTAATGGGGGCTGAAAACTCATGGTGCACACCATTTTCCTCACAATACTCAGCAAACAAAGAGTTTTCAAACTCGGTACCATGATCTGATCTAATCCTCAAAATGCATTTGTTTTCGGAGAGCTTTTCATTTGAAATTCGTTTTGCTAGTTCAAAAAACTTCCCAAAAGTTTGAGTTTTGTCACCTAGAAAAATGACCCAAGTAAATCTAGAAAAGTCATCTACCACAACAAGTACATATTTCTTTTTCGCAAGACTTTCAGTTTCTACAGGGCCTACAAGATCTAAGTGAAGTAACTCAAGAATATTAGAGGTTGGCCTAGCATTTAGAACAGGATGAGAGGTTCGGGATAGCTTACCCATTTTGCAGTCTCCACACATACCTGCAGCTCTCCCGGACAGTTTGGGCAGGCCACGAACTCCATCCTTCGAGGACAACTTCACCACATCTTGATGGTTGAGATGGCACATCCTTCTATGCCACAGATCTAGCAAGCTTTCTTGAGTTGAGGATAGGAAGCATATATCAGATTCCAACTTCTTGTTAGCTCGAACACAATAGCAATGATCCCTAGATCTTTCCCCTTTCATCACACATCTTCCTTTCCTATCAAGGACAGTGCATTGAGACCTGTCAAATGTCACAGTCTCATACTCATCGACGATCTGACTCACACTCAGCAGGCAAACTTCTAATCCTGCCACCAACAGAACGTTCTTCAAGCCCGGGAGACCAGGAGTGTCAACCATCCCGCTTCCAATGATCTCAGCTTTGGCTCCATCACCGAACATGACATCACCAACAGGGTGAGTATCATCCATGGAGGTGAACCATTTCCGTTCTCCGGTCATATGCTTCGAGCAGCCGCTATCCATGTACCAAGAATCGGATTTCCTGGTGGAAAGAGCAGTCAAGGCAACGTTGCAAACAGCTACAACATCTCTTGCAGCAGTGGGTGAGGTCTTTACTCTTGAAAGAAAGCAGATGACTTCTTCTTGTTTCTTCTTGACATCAGGGGCTTTGGGAGACAAGACCCTTCTGGTATCCCGGGTTCTGTGAACAGACTTCCTGACCCAATTTGCAGAAGCAGGCTTATTCTTCTGCTCCGGGATGCCAATGGACTGTGCTATCCTTGTTAGTTCAATGAGAGATTTCTGAAAGTGGGCGAGCAGATTGACGTTTTGTGAGGTCTTGGCAGGTACAAAGTTTCCTCTCATCTTGTAACAGTACCGACGAATGTGTCCACTGTTCCCACAGTGAAAGCATCTGATTTGCGAGCCTTTCTTGAGCTTTGACACCTTGGGGATTTCAGGAGCATTGGTCTTCAGTTGTAGAGGAGGCTTTCCCAACACCGAGCTGGTGCTTTTTACAAACGTGGTCTTCCCCGAGCTTTTGGGTTTGTCATCATCCTCGAACCCCAAGCCTCTTCTGCTACCATCCAGCTTTCCCATCCCACAGATTTGGGATAGCTTCTCCGAACCAATGGAGAACTTTGAGAACTGATTCCGGGCGTCCAGCAAGGCTTCTTCGAGTTTCAACTTCTCAATAGTCAGCAAGCTTATGGAAGAAGACTGACGGTCCAGCTCTTCTTTGAGAAAAATTACTTGCTCTTCAAGTTGAGTTCTAGTTGAGTCCCATTCAGCTTTCTGGGATAGAAACTCTCCTTGTATCCTGGAATGTGTCTCCTTACTCAATGAAAGCTCATTAGTTAGAGCTTCATTTTTAGCAAGCATAGACTTAGAGGCTTTACATAAACGCACATACATATCATGCCCTTCATCATCGGAATCCTTGTCCTCAAGAGACTCATCCAATGTAACATGAGAGACAAAAGCAACCTTTTCATTTTCATCAAGATCGGTTTCAAAACTTTCATTAGACTCACTATCACTCCAAGTAGTTTTTAACACTTTATGAGACTTATTTCTCCTGTTAGCACAGTCCACAGCTTTATGTCCTACTCCATTGCATTCAAAACATTTCATGTCCGTTTTCGGGATAGGAGAGGGCCTGATATCCCGAATTTTCTGTGAAACCTGATTTCTAAAAGGCTTAGAGCTAGATCCTTTTGAGAAGTTCCGGTTAGAGTTGAAATATTTCCTTTTCCTTAAGAATTTCTCAAATTGTTTGGTTAGAAAAGCAAATTCATCATTTTCATCATCTTCATTTTCATGCAACTTTTCAACCTCAACTTTAACCGAACTTAAAGCAATGGATTTCTCAAGCATGGGCCTTTTCTTTAGAGTTTCATAGGTTTTCAAATTACCAACAAGTTCTTCTAAAGGATAGGTATCAAGATCATGAGCCTCCTCAATAGCATTCATTTTCGAGTCAAAGAATGAAGGTAAAGCAGTTAAGAACTTCCTAACAATTTTCTTTGATTCTATGGCCTCGCCTAAGCTACGACATTGATTCGTGATATTAAGTACACGACCATAGAAATCATCAATAGACACTTTGTCACTCATGCTTAGACCTTCAAACTCAAAAATAAGACGTTGAAGTTTTTGTTGTTTAACACGAGAGTTACCTTCATGAGTGTTGATGAGCACTTCCCATGCCTCCTTAGCAGTAGAGCAATGAATGATCCTTTGGCGTTCTGCTTCGGAAACAGCATTGAATAGACAACTAAGAGCCTTGATGTTTGCTCTAGCCGAATCTTTGTCATCTTTTACCCATTCGGACCTAGGCTTTGAAACCCTTACGGTTGATTCAGCGCCTTCTGGTTTTATGGGATGTGTCCAGCCTTCCTCTACACTTTGCCACAACATACCATCATCTTGGTAAGAGAGGAAGGCACTCATCATGATTTTCCATTGAGAAAAATTATGTCCATCGAAAAAAGGTGGAACATTTATGGAAGAACTTTTTTCCCGATCCATAACTGACCCCTCAGAGGATCTCACTAGCAAAAGCTAGTGGCCGCTCTGATACCACTTAAAGGTCCTAGAGGGGGGGGTGAATAGGCATTTACCACTTTTTCGTTTAATCTGTTCCCGGGATAGCAAGATATTGTCATATCCCGAAACGCAGGATACGAGTAATAAAAAGAAAAGCAGTAAGGAAAGAATGACACCAGATGTTTTTGGTGACGCAGAAATCCTACAACCAGGATCAAAACTGCGTGCCCCTAACTCTTGAGGGACAAACATTTCCACTAATTTGTAACTCACACAATTACAAGTTTCTGGCACTCTGGGGATACATAACCCTTATGTTATCCTGACTAGTCTACCCACTAGTACAAACAGAGCTACACTACTTTAATCTATGTGCTTACACTTGGAAAATATACAGAAGTATCAACTCAGATCTTAACTACACTTAAGTTAAATCATCTTGATCAACTTCTTGGGTTGGGCATCTCCACACTTTATCTCTATGGAATGCACAATGCACAAATGCATATGAGTTTTGAAAAACAGTTTTAAGCTTGAGAAACCATGTCTATTATGCACTATAAAGAGCAACCAAAAGACATGGAAGGGGAAGAGAAGAGATAAGAGAAACTACACTCGAAAGTGCTCTCAAAGAGTACCAAAACAGAATAACCAAAACCCCCAAGTGTTTCACTCAACCAACCAGCTTTCAACACAGCCTTAGACACTTTATATAGACCTTACAAAGCAGCAGCAAAATGCAGCAAGTAAGTAAGGAAAAACAGAGCACAAAGACCACAAGAAAGCACGTGAGAAACCAACAAAAGAAACACCCTATGGCAGACCTAAAACTGTCCAGATTTGACACAACACATCGAAACGGTTTGCAAGGCAGCAGCATGCTTAGTGACACAGTGTAGAGTCAACATCAGTTTCTATTTTAGGCAAGAAGTGTTTTGAGAGAGAAACAGCCTAAAACCAGAAATGGCAAAGTCAACTACAGCAAGCACGTGAAGAACAGATTTGAGAAGAGCAAAACAGCTTATCCAGCCTGTACAACACATGTATAAAGCAACACACACTCCTAAGAGTCACATGTGAGCTTAAGACCCTTAATTCAAACACACCTTTTGTAAAGTCAACTATCATGAAACAAAGCACATGTATTCTGAATTAAGAATGACCTAGGCAGCTGTAAATCACGTGCATACAGAATCAAGAATAACCTAGGCAACAAAAACCAGTAATGAACATGTTTCCAGAATCACAGCAGAACAGCAGGGATACATGCAACAGTTGTTATCCTAAATGAAAACCATGTTATGGGATGCATGAACTACCTGATATCCCAAAAAGATAAGTAAGAGATGCCAACATCTTCAATCTCTTTCCTTGATGATCTTCTGGGTAATTGTGTTTTGTCTATTGTCAAGGAGTTGCCAACAACATGTATGCCTTCAGATATGGAACGAGCTAGCATCTTTCAATTCCATAACCTGTACTTGTGTAGCTCAACATGATCGTACCAAATGGATGCAATTTCTTATGGGACTCAATGAATCTTATTCTGGTACGCGTGGTTAAACTTTATTGATGAACCCTTTACCGAGTGTTCGCCAAGCTTATGTCGCTGTTACTCAAGAAGAAAAGCAGCGTGAGTTGGGATCGACCATATATTCTCCATCCAACACTACTGCCATAGCTATGCGTGGCAATACCAATGTGACTAGAAAAAAACAGAGCAATCAGGCTAATAAGAATCAACACAACAAGGAGCCTATTCAATGCACTTATTGTGGTGAACTATACCATAGAGAGGCAACGTGCTACAAGTTAATAGGCTATCCTCCTGGTCATCCCAAGAATCCAAAGAACCTAGCTCGGCATCAACGTGAAGGCAATAGAAACAAACCTTCAAGATCGGCCTCTAGTAGTGCTCCTTCTGCTCATCATGTGGACTCTACCCCTACTTTTCATGAACTTCAATCTACTCTGCCAAATCTGACTGAGGACCGATACAAACAAATTCTTGGTGCTTTAACTCCTAAGCCCATTATTCCCCAGGCCAATGCTGCATCTACTTCGGTTTCTGAATTTGCATCAGGTTTGTCATTGGTTTCTCCGAATCAATGGATAATTGACAGCGAAGCAACTCATCATATCACTTCTTCTCCTACATCATTGATAAAGATTAATAAGCATTCTTCTCTAGCACCGGTTTCTTTACCTAGCGGAGACTAGGCAGGCATTACCATGACTGGCTCAATTGGGTTTAATGATAATTTTGAATTGCATGATGTCCTTTATGTACCAAGTTTTAAAGTTGATCTCATGTCTGTTGGCAAAACAACCGATAATTTATATTATTCAGTGACATTTTTTCTATCTTGGTGTATTTTACAGGACTTGGCTACGAAGACGATGATTGATGTGGGTAAACAACGTGGAGATCTTTACTACCTTGTGGCGTTGGCTTCTATATCTCCTTTTTCCCGCTTTGCTTGCAATTTGATTATTTCGTCTTCTCTTTGGAAACGTCATTTGGGTCATCCTTCTTCCGCTTGATTACAATATTTAGCTAATAATTTAATTGATTTCCATTTTGATTCTAGTCATAAATATGACATTTGTCCATTGACGAAACAAACTCGTCAACATTTTCCTTCTAGTTCAATTTCTACTTCTAAGTGTTTTTCTCTTATTCATTGTGACATTTGAGGCCATTTTAAAAACCTTTCTTTATCCAGTGCAAAATATTTTTTAACTTTTATGGATGATTTTTTTCGTTTTACATGGGTATTCTTAATGCGTCACAAGAGCGAGACACAAACATTGCTTTGTTAGTTTTTCTATTATGTTACCACTCAATTCAACACAAAAGTTCAACAACTTAGATCCGATAATGAAGTTGAATTCCTTTCATTACAAAAAATATTTCTTGATGAAGGTGTTTTATTCCAACACTCATGTGTGTACACACCTCAACAAAATGGTATGGTCGAGCAAAAACATCGACACATTCTCAACACAACTCAAGCTCTTCATTTTCAAGCCCATCTACCTATTAAATTTTTGGGTGAGTGTGTTCTTACTGCTATTTATACCATTAATCGTCTTCCTACTTTGTTACTCAACAAGAAAACTCCTTTTGAAGTTCTTTATAATACACTTCCTGATTATTCTCGTATGAGAGTTTTTGGGTGTGTAGCATTTGCTACTTCTGTCAAACCCACTTCCAAATTTTCTCCTCATGCTACAAAGTGTATTTTTTTAGGTTATCCCGTGGGACAAAAAGCTTATAAATTATATGATACTGAAACCAAGAAAATCTTCACTAATCTAATCGGGATGTAATTTTTTATGAGGATACCTTCCATTATTCAACAGATCCAAATGCATCACCACCACGTACATAATTCCTGAGCACCTTGTTCAACCCCACCCATTCCAGTTTCTCTTATCCATGACTTACCCACTTCAACAGAAAGCTCACCACCTCCCAACAGCGCCAATACTATGCCTCCCACAATAGTTGATCCCACTCTGATGATCGGTGCATAATTATGCACCTCTATATTATTTATTGATGCTCATATACTTATTCTTTTGTTATTTATTCAGTAATATTAATTTAGTTTATTGTTTTATAGGTATTTTGAGTCAATAAGGAGAAAAAAAAAGAAAAAGGGTTTAAAACTTAATTTGAGAAATTTGTTTGTGGGGGTCAGTCAACTTCGACAGAGAACTGATAGCATCTTATGATTAACCAAAGAATTATATTTATATGTGTGGAAATAACCGGATGTCTAGTTTCCATAGCTTCTTCTAGAACATGATTATCATAATCAAATTTAAATTTTAAGCCAACAACTAAGAGAAATTCAAGCACATTCCAAGTAAGAACATCGGCATAAACTCTCTCATACATTAAATAAAAAATGAGCATATGGTACATGTTCTCTTATGGGCACGTCAATATGATACCCGGCATCTCAAAACTATCAATATAGTACTCAAACTTAGGGTTCATCATGGGTTGGGCTGAGTTGGCCTAAATTTAAGGTTTATGGCTGGGTTGGGCCGAGCTTGATCAACGGTCAAACATAACGAAGCTGGGTTGGGCTGGACCGATGCCACAATTTAGAAGCCTTAGCCCACCCATTAGAACTATGCCAATAAGGCTAAAGAGGCTGGGCCGGGCCAAGATGAGTCTTAAATTAAGAAAAATTTATATATAAAAAGTTCATTGTATTGTTATCATTGATGTATGATATTTACTTTGAATATATATTTTTGTGTGGAGAGAACATCAAGGTGAATAAGACGGAAAAATGATAGTAATAAGAAAAAACATGATAATAATCATAAATTATATTATGTTTTCAAATAAAATGGTCAAAATGCGTCAGATTAACCTCTAGATTTTTAAAGTGATATAGATATATTATGTATTATGTATTAATAAATTTCCTTATTTGAAAAGAGGCTGGGCTTATAAGGTCGAGGTTGGGCTAGGCCAAAGATGCTCATATGGGTTGGACCAAGAGGCTGGGTTGGGCTTCAAATATATAGCCTAGACCCTACCCTATTTCAAAAAGGCTAGGCCAGCCCGACCTCGGTTAAGGCTGTGTTGGGCTTCGGCCCTAAATGTTGGGTGGGTTAGAATGAGGCTCGAGGCCAAAGGGCCGAATGATGAGACTTACTCAAACTTTTAAAACACTATAAATATGGTACATTTGTCTAATTTTCTATCATTTCTCCGTTAACTTAATGATGTGGCATATTTTGTTAGGGTAAATTGGTCAGTTTACATATATTTGAGGGAAAAAATGAGCGTATTGTCATGTCTCGCTTTCGGGAGTGTCTTTCGTGGGTGTCGCTGGTTCTTTATGCTGAATGCATATATGAGATTGCTCCAAGGCCAGAGTGTGTGTGGGAGTACGTGTGCTGCCATTCGGAGTTCAAGCAGGTCAACTCAGTTGAGTTCGAGGAGCTTGTCGCTAGTCAAGGAATTGACGCTGAAGAAGGGATTAGGCCATCCCTATACAAACTGGTCGGGGTCTGGAGCCGATCCCCTGATGAGCCCAAGGCAGGGCGAAACCAGTCGATATTGCCCCGTTGGATGAGGTTGGTTCCTTGGTGGGGAGCTCTGCATGGACCTCGTGTGGTGGTCATTTGGTTAGGTTCGTGACAAGTGGTATCAAAGCTGCCTCAGCATACGCGCCTGTTGGTCGCCAAGCGCTCACACACAAGTTGTCTCCCCGTGTGTCCTGGGGTTCCTGCGGGATGGGGTCGAGTAGGCAGGGAACCTCTGTAAGGGAGAATCGGATTGGATCTGGCGCAGAGCTATGTTGGGCAATCTTGGGGAGTCTCCCTTCGTCTCTCGGGTATTTTGGGCATGGTTCTACGGGGGTGCTGTGTACGAGGACGTACACCTTGATTGGGTGGGGGAGAGTGTCACGTCCCGCTTTCGAGAGTGTCTATCGTGGGCGTCGCTGGTTCTTTTTGCTGAATGGATGTGTGGGATTTCTCCAAGGCCAGAGTATGTGTGCTGCCCTTCGGAGTTCAGGCAGGCCAACTCGGTTGAGTTCGAGGAGCTTGTTGCTAGTCGAGGACTTGACACTGAAGAAGGGATTAGGCCATCCCTACACAAAATGGTCGAGGTCTGGAGCCGATCCCTTGATGAGCCCAAGGCAGGGCAAAACCAGTTGATATTGCCCCTTTAGATAAGGCTAGCTCCTTGGTGGGGAGCGCCGCATGGACCTCGTGTGGTGGCTATTCGGCTAGGTCCGTGACAGTATGGTACTTATCATCTTCCTACCCTGTCAATATGGTATTCAACCTCTCAAAACTATCGATATAGTACCCAAAACCACTTTTAGACTTTTTACATTTTCTTCATTCTCTCACCACATCGAACCACACTCATCTACCGCCGTCGCTGATTAACAACCACAATCAGAGTCTCAAGGAACCCAAAAATGTCCATCCATCTATAAATCCTACACCCCTCCAACCCACTTTAAATCACAACCTCCAAGGCTCAATCTCGATTCCGACTCTCTAACCTCGTGACACGCCATTGATGTAGTTTCTTCATTGGCTCACGATGATATGGTAGCTCTCAGTTTCTTCTATTGGGCATTTTGATTCCCTAAATTTTGATACTTTATGTGTGTCTCTACATCTTCTGCGATGCGTCGTTGTTCAACAATGGCAATTTGAAAAGGACCCATGAGGTGGTTCAGTCCATGCTGAGAAGCTTGCTAAGATTGAGAGGTTTAAAGAGGATACGAACATGATTTTCGAGATGCAGAAGATTGGACTTGTACTCAACACTTGAGCTGTGTTATTGGGACTGCTTACGAATTGAGCTTGGTTGAGTATGCACATAACATGTTCAATGAATTTTTTGTGAGAGCCTGAGAGGTGTGAATTTTTCGTGAGAGCCTGAGAGGTGTGAATTTTAATTCTTTCAGCTATATGTGTATGGTTGTTGGGTACTGTTGAAACGACGTTATGGGGGTGGACAAGTGAGAATGGTTTATTGCGGATAATACTACATTTACTTTGGTTTTAAGCATGTGTGCCGAGAGTGGATTTGTGAACCGAGCATCATGGTGTCTCAATAAGATGTGTAAGATGGGTGCGAAGCCAAATGTGATTAACTATACATCGTTGATTCATGGGTTCAAGAGGGGGAGTGTTAGGTAGGTGTTTGAGATGTTGGAGGAGATTGTTAGGAATGGTTGGACGCCTAATGTGTATATGGATACAGCGTCGTTAGATGGTTTGGGTACCATATTGATAGTTTTGAAATGTTTGGTACCATATTGACAAGGCAAGAAGATGATAGGTACCATACATTCATTTTTTTCCTTAAAAATATGTACAATGACAAATTTAACCTCAAAACTTTTGAAAAAAATATACCACATCATCAAGTTATTGGAGAAAGGACAAAAAATTGGTACCATATTTATAGTGTTTTAAAATTTTTGGTACCATATTTGATAGTTTTGAGAAATCGAGTACCATATTAACATGCATGTAAAAAGATAGTTGACATACGCTCATTTTTTGCAACATTAAATCGAACAGAAGAAAATGTACCTCATCTTTATTTCGAAGTATTAGGAGTCGTCAAGGTCATTTTTTGCAACATTAAATCGAACAGAAGAAAATGTACCTCATCTTTATTTCGAGGTGTTTTCATTCGAATGTTGGTCTGCCATAAATCTGATTTTTGTGTTTAGTATGTCTAAAATGCCGTCTCATCATTCTACTACGGGTAATGAATCCTAGTTATTACTATTATACTCTATCTATAAAACTTGTATAAAACTTGCATAAGAATAGAGTTATCTTGTGGCGTTTTTTGCCTATCACCAAGCTAAAAGTTTTTGTTTTCATGTTTGTATTCAAGTAACAAAGTAACTTTATTCGATAAAACTAAACACACACAGCACAAGGTGGTTACTGGTGACAAGCCTCACATCAATGACATCCGAATTATTAAAAGCAAGGTTGCAAACACCTTGTTCAAGGATGTTATGATCATATCTTCTCAAGCACGTACCACCACGTACTAGTCCAAGTAATGAAAGTATCCTACAAGTTCCCACTGCTACCAAAACAGCAAAAAGACAAATCTTATTAGTTACAAAAGATTGTGCTAGCTAGCTCCATCTTCTCAGTTGCGTTTCTTAAGGATTTTATTATAAACGACGTCGGAAGCAGTAACATAAAGACGAAGTAATGAATATATAACATAAAGAAAAAGAAAGATGCATCAAATTGTTTCTTTGATCAAAAATGAAGGAAAGTATAACTTAAAGAAATGAAAGATCGATGATGGACTTCCTCTTCTCTTTGTCCCGCCTATATAAACAGAAGGCCATATTACTTGTTTTTCACTATTAACTCTTTTGCCGTAAGCAAGCAGCAGCGTGAAGTATCTCATCATCTGTCGGACATAATTCTTTTTCAGCTTCATTATATATTATTAATTAATTATTTGTATAACTAGGTTTCTTCTACTACTAATTAGTTTATAATTTTGTAATATATGTAGCTACTACGTTTCGTAAGCATGGCAAGTTCAACTCCTATTATTGAAGTCCTTGACCGCAAGAATTACAGAGATTGGAGCGCGCGGATGGAAACGTATTTGTTTTTTGAAGATTTATGGGACGTTGTCAAAGCAGACACGAAACCAACAGAATTTGATGATGAGACTTGGGAAAAAAAGAATGTCAGGGCGTTATATGCGATCCAAAATACTTGCAGCAAGGAGCCTTTTAGGGATATAAGGGCATTCCCACCCATGGAGGATGTGAGGAAACCCCATTTTGAGGAATTTCTCAGAATTTTGAAGAATTCCTCAGAATAGGAAGTCCTCAAACAGTTTTTCGTGCAGCGGTGCCTGTTTGAGGACTTCCTATTACTATTCACGAATAATTAAAATTTTGAAATTTTAAATATCGAATATTATTTTCACCCAATAACTAACCGACACGTGTTATCCCAGAACATATAAGTGGTTACGGATTTACGATAACATTTTTGACAAGTTATTTTGAGACACGTGCCATGTATACGTGTCGGTGTCGGCAAAATCATTGATGAAGATAGGACGGTAATATTTCTTGTAAGATTGCGGTCCAACGAGAATGTGACACGTGTATTGTGTACGTGTTGGTGTCGGCAAAATAATTGCGAAAGATATTCGGTAAGATTTTCAACCAACCGACGGTCGACACGTGTCGTTATCTAATCTAATCTGGTTCTTCAAAATGACTATAAAAGAATGAGCTATGGGAGTGGAAGAACTCACACCAACACTTCTTCACATTTCTTATCATCCTCTCTAAACACTTCATCACATTTCCCTTTCATCAAGATGAATCCTATGGGTTTCACTAATTTTTTCAATAGGAGGCGACAACGACGCCGACAAAATGCTGAAATGAACAATCAATTCGTTATCGACGCGGTGGCGGTTGATGCAGCATTCGATGATGATCCAGCACCACGCCGCCGTGCAAATCAACCAAGGCTGAGGGATGAGAGGGGCCATAATCTTATGGAAGATTACTTCATCGAACGCTCGGTCTTCACCAACCACGACTTTCGTCGGCGGTTCCGAATGAGCCGACATATATTCAACCGTTTAATGACGGACCTCTGCAACAACGACCCATTTTGGCATCAAAGAGCCGACGCCACTGGAATGGTCGGACTTCTTCCCCAACAAAAGATGACCGGTGCTCTTCGGATGTTGGCATACGGCTCAGCAGCAGATCAGTGTGCCGAAATCACAAGGATGGGGGACTCAACAACTATGGAGTGCATGAAGAAGTGGTGCACCCAAGTGGTTGAGCTTTATGGTACTCGTTACCTCCGTGCTCCAGATCAGACAGACATCACTCGGCTTCTAAGAAGGGCTAAACAACGCGGATTTCCTGGTATGATCGGCAGTATTGATTGCATGCATTGGGAGTGGAAGAACTGCCCAACTGCTTGATCCGGGGCGTACTCAGGGAGGAAAGGTCGTCCAACAATCATCTTAGAGGCAGTGGCCTCATATGACACGTGGATCTGGCATAGTTTCTTCGGGGTACCAGGAGCTCAAAATGATATCAACGTGTTGTATCAATCAGATGTATTCGATGCAGTGCTTGCTGGAAGAAGTCCATCTGTGACTTATAAAGTGAACGGTATGACATACCGTAACACCTATTACCTTGCTGACGGGATATATCTGAGGTACTCTTCATTTGTCAAAACAATTTCTAATCCTCAAGAGCTTCCACAAAAGCTCTTTGCGAGAAAGCAAGAGTCGTACCGTAAGGATGTGGAGAGGTGCTTTGGCATCTTACAAGCTCGTTGGGGGATAATTCGTCATGCAGCTCGGTGTCACCGCCTTTCGACGTTAAAAGACATCATGTTGGCTTGCATCATAATGCACAACATGATCGTTGAGGACGAGTTCGTGGAGGATGAGTTTGAGGAGAACCAAGAAGAAGATCTCCAAAACCCATCTACCGCATTCACTGCTTATGATGGGCCAGTGGATGAAGGGGGGAACCGTATTCCATTCGAGCCGGTTGGAAGATATGGAAATGAACAACGGTTTAATGAGCGTATTGTAGATCTCCAATCAGCTTACATCCATGGAGAGCTTCAAAAGGACTTAGTTAAGCACAACTGGTTTCTTGAGACCGGTGAACAACTATAAAAATGTTGTCTTAATTGTTGTATTTTTATTATGTGTGTTTGCATTGTTGTGTGTTTGAATTATGTGTGTTAAATAATTTATGTAATGTGTGGGAACTTGATGGAAATAAAGAAATTGCATTTTTATTTATTTTAATGGGAAACTACATAATTTAAATGCTTGAAGGGAAAATACTTGAAAAAAATACAAGTGGGTAATTTAATTTAAGAGCTTGGAAAAAGGGGGCGATAACAATTGGAATAGCCTTCTCCGCTTGCTTCATCTTCAACCTCATCCATTTGAGAAAGGATTTCGGCTTTCCTCTTGGTAAAATACTTCTTGGATTTAGGAGTCATAATCTCGGTATCCATTGACATGATCCGAGTCTCTTCCGCCAAAGCTCTCAAATCGATATCTCTTTTTTGAAGCGCGATTTGCTCTCGAAGAAGGGAAACCTCAATTGCATCATTATCTTTTTGATTGCGACCATAAGCTTCTTGATTTGTCGCAATCCTATTCAAAGCCTCGGCTCTTTCATTTGTTGAATTCATGCATTTTTTTCCTTTCTTTTTCCCTTCCTTGGCCTCTTTCACTCCCATAGGACGCTCCGGAGAAGAGGGAGCTTGATTGCTCATTGGTGTGGGAAATGCATCATCCTCATCCAAGTTGACGGCGGGAGGCATTGAGCTTGCGGGATGTGTTGATGAGTAAGGCGGAGTAGAGGATAAGTAAGGTGGAGGTGTACTAGCTTCGACATGGATGAAGTATGGATGATTCTTCACCACATCCCAACAAGCAAAGTCCTTAAACTCTTTCTTCTTTTTGGCAACATAAAATGATTGAGCACTTCTCATCTAAAAAATTAAATAATTAAAGAACATGCCATAAAGAAAATTAAATAAAATGGACATAACTTACATTAAATATTTTTTCAAAAATAACTTGCAAAAAAATGGAGATAAAAAACAATACCTCATCGTGTAAGTTTGAGCCGGAAGATGCATTTCTTCGTGCGAAAGAAATAGCACTACCCCAAAGTTTCAAATTCGCCTTCAACTTTGCGAATCGAGAGGATAATGCGTTTTGGGTCCTAGTTTCCGGCATTGATTCACCATGACCTAGCTCCCAATTCGCCTTGAAATCGCCATGAATCTTTTCCCATAATTTGTCGGCCTTTTGACGATTTCCGGTAATCGAATCAACACTAAAACGACAATAAGATATGCTTAATTGCACATCTTCCGAAAGAAGCCAATTTGTTGACATTTTTTTCCCAAAAAATAAACAAAGGATTTAGAGGATAGATGGAGAGATTGAGAGGGGGAGAGAGTGAATTTGTTGTGCACAAATTGATGTAAAAAATGAATGAAATGAAGGTAGTATTTATAGAAAAAATATAGGGGGTGATTTGCAATTTTTTGGGATTTTTTTGCAATTTTTGGGGGTTTTCATTGCAATTAATTGATTTCTGGCCGAAGTGGCCGTTGTGTTTGAATTTGGGCCGTCGGATCAGTTTAGATCCGTTTGAAATGGATGGCTGAGATCAACAGATCCGTTGGTCTGTCAGCCTCCCAGAAGCTGACACGTGTCAGCTTCTGGTTGGCTGACAGTTTTTACTTTTACTGTTTTACTTTTTTTTTACCCTAAAAAAAAAGGTCATGCTGACATCACCCACGTGGCGTGGGTCCCGCCAGCTGGGACGTTTCTCCTCGCGTGCTCGGCCGAGGACGCCTCCCCGAACGTCCTCTCGGTCAACCGTCGGTCCTCGTCATCAAAACCCCTCGCTGCACCCAGCTCTTCGCCGGACGTCCTCAAACCGGTGGGCCACCCCCCGGACGTCCTCGCCGTGCCCTCCCGGTGGGAATGCTCTAAGAGGAATCAAAGAGGCCAGAATAGCCTGGAGGACTTTGGAAAATTGGTACAAGCCTGTCAGAGGTACAAGATATATTATTATTATTATTAAAATTCAAAATTGATCTTTAGGTAAGAAAGTGTGTGAAATAAAATGGGATGTATACATGTGTGCTAAGATTAATGATCTGATATTTTTTATATTTTTTTTTTTTTTGATTTTTTATCTCAACCGTTCATGTGTGCATCTCATTCTATTCTACATATGTTGTTACGTAAGAGTCAGTTCTGTATTATTATTATTACATTGTGTTTGAAAATATATAATTTATAATAAATTTGAAAGAAAATTTTTATTTTTTTGAAAAGAAAAAATTGTAGGAAGTAGTTATTGCATGATAATTCGTAGAAGAAGAAAACCTGTTACAACAGAGGGAATCGATTGATTTGAGAAAATGTAGGAGAAGAACATGAGTTTTTTATTTTTGTATTTATTTTAAATTAATTTATTAATTACTATAAAGCCTTTTTTTATATTAATTTCAATCAAACTGAAAATGTTATTTGGGAAGAAAACAACAAAATGAGAAAAAAAGAAAAAGATGTTTCTTTAAAAGATAGTATAAAATAGATTATTATTATTATTATTATTATTATGATATAAAAACAATAGCCACTTTCTGCGGGACTCATCTTGCGGGATTGAATGGGATGCCACATGGATGGCTCTTTCTCTCTCGAGTCTCGCCTCAGTCGCACAATTTCGACCGACCCCCCTCTTTAACCATCGGGCTGCCTCGCATTTCCGGCACCAGACCTTAATTCGTCGTCGTATCTCTGTCTCGAGTAAGACCTCGACCTCATGCGCGTACCTGGGCCATGTTTAATGTCACTTCAGATTCCGATCTCATGCTCATGCTCCGGCTACAAATCTGATCTCTCAATCAACATCCATGGAAGCCTACATACCCACTCACCTCGATTTTTCCGCCAAATCACTCATCTTCGTGTCGTCGCCATCAACGCCAGCCTCTAAGCCTTGGCCTTCAATGTCGACCTTGGTTTTATTCGCTAGCACGCCTAGGCCTGGGCTCGAGAGTAATTGACGCGGAAAGAGAGAGAGAGAGAGGGGCTGGTGGGAGCCTATGTAAGGACTAATTTTAGCCGTCCATTAATTGGCGAATAGATCTAACGTGGCTAGCGTTCTTCCGTCCCTCAAGAGAGTGAGACCCTTAACAATAAGGCCTCGTTTGTTTTTGACGAATTAAAAAGTTGTTACTTTAACAATTCTCGAGACGCTCGTCCGGCCCTAATTGTGGAAGGGGATTCCAAAGCGCTTATTGACGCAATTAATCGAAGAACGGACACTCCCTTGGAAAATATCTACCATAGTAGGCGACATCCATCCGGTGTTTGGGGGAGATGTTTTCAGGATCACTGTTAAATCATATTTATGGAGAAACAGACTTCTTAGCTGACTATTTTGCTAAGTTGGGACATGCTCGAGAGAGTTCCATGATTTGGAGAGGAGTTTTCCTCCCACTATTAGAAAAACTCACTTATGTGACAAAATAAGTAAGATTTCATTGTCCAAGACGAAACAAAAAATTTCGTCTAAGAAAGAAAAAATTCGTCGTCTAAGATACCTTTAGACGATGAAATCAGAAATCATCACCTAAATTATCATTTTCGTCGTCGTAGTAATTGTACTCATACGACGAAATAGTTAACAATTCATCATCTATGTGCATACCCTAACTCTAATCTTAAACCATAACTCCTAAATCCTAACCCTAAAACACTTAGACGACGAATTATACCAATTCCGTCGTCTAAGATGAATTTCATTGCTCCAATCAAAGAGCACAGCTATAAATACTATCTTAGAAAGCATATTTTTTTTATCGAGGGCATAGAGTAAACAATTCTTGGATTGTGAGTGTCAACGGTTCGAAAATCAGAATTATAAAGATTCGTATAACAACATTTCCGTTTCGTTGAAATTTCAGTTTTATGGTTGACTACGCTAATCAAACTCTTAATGAACTTCGTATTTATCAAAAATTCATCCACTTACATATTATATTGTGATCAATATATCTAACGGTTATTTTATCCGAATTCAATTTCGTTAATATAGATGTGGCGTGAATATAGACATACAAATACTTAAGTTATACGACATTAGTAGATATATAACAAGTTTTTAGTCTTAAATCCATTTTTTTATGTCAAATATAAATTAATTTCTATTTAATTGATAAATTAAGTTTTTATGACAAGACAAACACCCGTAACTTTGAAAACGGGTTTACGAATTATATTTTACGATCGTTTTCATCTTTTAAAGTATTTTTCGATATATAATCACTAAATTCAATTGATCGAATCCTAAACTAATCCGAATTGGGTTGAATTTTTTTCTTCGATGTTGTATAAGTGTAATGGTTACATCTGACGATTGATTTTTTTTTAATGATTTTTAAGCAATTACTCAAAATTAAATTTTTAGATATTTAAAAAAAATCATTTAGACGAAGAAACTATACATAGTTTCATCGCTAAGTGATTTTTTTTAAATGTCTAAAATATAATTTTTTTATATATAAATATTTGAAAATTAATTCAAAATTAAACTACTTAGAGGACGAATCTATAAGATTTCGTCGTTTAAGTGACAAATTTTGGGAATTTTTTTGGGCAAAATTTTAAATCAATTAGGCGACGAAACTATGAAATTTCGTCTTCTAAGTCCAAAAAGTTGGCGATTTCTTTTTCCACCAATTTTTTTTTGCCAAATATTTAAATAACTTCGGCGACAAAATTATTGTATTTCGTCATTTAAGTTAAACAAATGGTGAATTTTTTTGAAAATTTAAAACACCTAGGCAACAAAACAAAACATAATAATTTCGTCATCTAAATCCAAAAATTTGACTCTTTTTTCGCCAAAAATTCAAATAATTTAGGCAACGAAACTTGTTGATTTCGTCGCCTAAGTTGTCGGCTATAAAATACAATTCATCCACCATTTTTCACAGTCCCTCTATCTTACCCAAAATTCACACGCACACACTCTCTCTCTCCATATCAAACCATCATCACCACCACCACCACACCATACACCACCACCACCACCACCACCACACCACTACAGTACCACACACCACCTCCACACCACGTACCATCATCACCACCACCACTCAAAACGCCGCCGCCGCCACCATTAAATTATTTGTTTATTACAAATTTTGTATTAATTAGTAAAACATATAATGCATTAATTAGCATTTAATGAATTTTTCATTTATTTTATTTTTCAAAAAAAAATCACCCACTTAGACGACGAAACTTTTAGTTTCATCGTCTAAGTGGTTTATTTTTGTTATATTTTTTTATAAATTAACCACTTAGCCGACCAAAAACTTACAGTTTTGTCGTCTAAGTAGTTTATTTAATTTTTATTTTTTAAAAAATTAACACTTAGACGAAGAAAATCCTAATTTTTCGTTGTTTAATTTATACGGCGAATTTTGGCATTCGTCTTCTAATGTTCACTAAAACGACGAATATTTTTGTCATTTTTTTCAATAAACTTTCGTCGCCTAAAAACATATACGACGAAGTTTGTTTCATCGTCTAGGTACGTAGACTACGACACTTACACGGCGAATTTTAGGCGTTTTATCACTTAAGTACTTAGGGGACGAAAATACTTCACCTAACTGTTAAAGTTTTTCTTTCTTAATTAATAGAGATTTAATTTTTTTTTAAAGGATATTTTTTTTTCTTTTTCTTTACACACCCAGTGTTGTTTGCTTTTGTCTAGTGCTATTGAACCCAACCCAATTATTAAAACAATCAGGAACTCAAATTTAAAGTAACAACTTTAAAAACTGTTTTCAGATTATGATCATGACAGGGACTATGGGTGCTTATATTCCTTCAGTGAATCCGTGAGGGATGGCGATTGGGTTAAGGCATTGGCGTCTCTGGGAGATGTCAGACTCCGTGACATACTAGTAAAAAGAGCATATGAGTTTCATGATGGTGTACCTCTTCACATAGCAGCCAAGAAAGGGCATTTAGATATTGTCAAAGAGGTGGTCGCAATGATGAACAAGATGAATCGGTCTATTTGGTCGAAGCCAGAATTTATGCTGGACGGTGAAGGTTTGACGCCTCTTCACATAGCAGTCAAAGAGGCGCATATAGAAATTGTCAAGACGTTGGGGTCATTGCTGGGTGGTGTAAGAGATGATGCAAATGGTGACACAGCTCTCCACTTAGCTGTCAGGTGCGGAAATGCACCTATTGTGAAAGAAAGTGTTGCTGCAATCAATGGCATCGAGGATTGACACAATTAAAATTAAAAACAAAGAGTGTCTTACAGCTTTTCACCTAGCAGTCCATGAGGGGAATGTACCTATTATCAGAGAGTTTCTATTAGCAAAAGAGGGAGGTAATGATCGTTGGTTAATTTCAATTTCCGTTCTTGTTTGGTAATACCTTAACAATATTTGACTATGCATTTCAAATGATTAGTATACATAGTCAACCTTATTATTATCTGACTAAGCATTTTATTAATCGATTTGTTCAGTGAAACATGAATCATCTGTGATCAAGAAACTCGTCCAAGACAAGGTTACCCCAAAGTCCAATGAGGCAGAAGTCGTAGCACACAAGCTAGGTGATTAATGAATTTCTCATTTATAGACTATACCATCATTACCATGTATGGATAAAGACTAGGCTGTATATTAACACAGTGATACATTAAAAAAATTGTTTGTCAATCTAAATTTTTGTTGTCTTTTTTGGTATCACCTCAACATTATTTGACTAACCCTTTCAATCCATTTGTTCATCGAAAGATGAATCATCAGTGATTAAGAAAATCGCCGAAGACCAGTCTACCCCAGGCCCAAAGTCCAATGAGGCACCAGTCGCAGCACATGGTAATCAATGAATTCTCATTTATAGATTATACTATTTCTATACTATTTTTAAGCAAAGCGTTTTGTTTCTTCACTTTCTTGATTCTCAAGAGAATACTATTTTCAGTACAGTTCTTTCTAATATATTAAGGGTATTAATGTAAATAATAAATTTAAAAAAAATACTTATCCCATCTTTTTCAATTACTGTCTTTTTCATTGATCAGTAACCACTTCCTCTTATTCATCCAATTAACCACCTCTTCTACATTGCAATAACCACTGCACCTATAAAAAAATATCTGTTTTTTTATGTTTTTTTAATCACAACCCTATTTTTATTACTTTTAATATTTACTATTTTTTATGTATATCTCTACTAATATAAAGCCAAGAGTGGCTTTTGGTGTCATCCCATACTAAATTATGGAAACCCGAAAATATCCCTATGAAAAAATAAAAACATCTCCAAGAAAAAATATATATCTATATATAAATGGAGGACATTGTTGTAATGCACCAGAAAAAAAAATAAGAGAAGAAAAATCAGGCGGGAGACAAAAAAAAGTGAACAACAGTGTTGTCCAGCAAAAACTGTCATAGAAGTTGATATAATAGTGGTTGATCTAATTTGACACGTGTGTACACACGGGTGGTTAAGCTAGTCTCTATTAATTAAGCAAGAAGACCTTAGTACAGTTATCTGACTGTTAATATGGTCAAACATACGTAATTCCATCAATTACCCTTCAGTGATTAAATTGTTTAGAAGTAAGAATTTTCCTGACCATGGATAATGTGGTAGAATGACATTTCACAATAAGATTTCTACACAGTTGATCAAATCTGATTCAAGTTTAATCTGCCACGTTGAGAAGATAACTGATTTACAGTTTCATCTTCTCTCACCACTGCCTCATTCGTTTATCATCTGAATGAAAATCATCTCTTTTCATTTTCAGGCAAGTGGTTCCCTCGAAGTACATCTGGATTTTTTTTCCCGACTCTAAGATCTGCTTTATGATTTCCCCCATTCCCTTCAGTCAAAATATCTATTGCAAAATCACTGACATACTGACATATTGAAGACTGGATCAATGAAGCATTGTGAGAGCAAGAGTACGAGACCTGGATAAACTCTCTCCAAGATCTATAAGTGGTTAATTACCCTTTCTCTATGGTTTGGGCTTCGCTGAAAGAGATCAAGGAGGGAGTGGGAAATGTTCCCAATACACAGGTAAGACTGTAAGACTAGGTAATTGATTTTGTTTAGAGACATGAGTTGCAATCTAACATAGTCGATGATGAATAGGTAGTTCATCTTGATTTTGCATGATATGGCCCTAAAAATGGATCGAAGAAACGTTCATTTTCTTATGGATGGTACAGTAACAATTTTTTGACTATATCAATCAAGTGAGTATAATTGGGTTCATTTTTATGATTATGTCTGGTGCAAGAGACAAAAATGGAAATAATGGGGACTTATTTATTTGGCAATGTTTATTCAGATTACACTAATTTATTTGTTGGTTCTTGTCGAATTTGATCGTATCATTTTTCGGATTTGTTTGAAGTCACGGTAACTATCGATTCAAACAACTTTATTGAAAAATTATTAAACAACTCTATTACTGAATGTTTCCCTATGAATTGATTTTGAATTCAATCTGTTTTTTAAGCGTTTACTGGGGGAATGTTGAAGGGATGTAATACCCTAGATATACTTGGGGATGGTTTTGGTTTTTATTAACTGATTCATTAAATAATTCGTAGTGAAGCAACCTCAAGTAATTCATTTACTCATAAAAGATAAGACCACTAAAACACAAATTTGGTGAGCAGCGGTCGGTGAAAAGAGTTCAGCAGTCAGTGGAGATAAAAGCACTAAGGCAACGACAAGCGAGTGAGGTTGTGGTATGTCTTTTTCTCGATTACAGAGGTTTGGATATTTGGATGTTATTCCTCGAATATTTCTTCTATAGGTTGTAGCTCTATTTGCTTTTGTTATCTGTGTAATTTGGCATGGGAAAAACTAATACTAATGAACCTCTAATGTAGTTGGAAACAAAGCAGTAAGCAGAAGATTAGGTTCTTTGTGTTGTTGACTTGGTTTTTAATTATTTTCCTTTGGTAAGCAATGTATTCAATGTTGATTCCCTTCTTCTATTTACATAAACTGATAAACGTCATTGACATCTCCTTTTACAGTTTTTTTTTGCTGAAATCTTTTTTAGTCTTTTGGCTATTTGATATTCGAAAGAAAGAGGAAGAAGATCTCAATCAAGGTGAAGGTATCATCGCTTAATTATCGACTATTGAAAGAAGATGTTTTGGCTTTTGGCTATTAATAGAAGTTATTTTGCTCATGGCTTCTTCTTTGTATGATTTGCAGAAGAATTGACTACTGGAGAAAAAGAATGCATCGCCAACATAGTGTAGTGTTGACGTAATTGTGGGAGATTTTCACTTTAATTCTGGTTGGTCAATAGTCCAATTAATTCAGGTTGATTATTAACTATATTGAGTTACCAGTTGACGTGCTTTGATATATGATTTCTAGGATCTATAAGGAGGACTAAATTTCAAACCATAGATTAAAATTGTAGACAGTAACAAATACACTGGTAATCGATCTCTCTCCAATTTAAAAAAATTGGTGCACTTCTATAATTTTTTCTTTGCAATGGCATCACTACTATATGCATTGCTGCAGGTGTTCCTTCGTACACTAATCAAAGAGGCTATTCTACTTTCAAGGAGAGAGGCTTACTGCACGAAAGAATCTCATCATGTAACTATAAGATAAACTTAGAACTTTTTTTTATTAGCTTTTCGATTAACCGTTTCATACATGTAATTAGTTCATGTTCATGCTTACAATATTAGAAAACTAATATTCAAGTTGTTTTATTCTTTATACTAGTTTTCCTGCACGTGCATATGCGCGTGCAAAAGGCGTCGTGCTCGCGTGTACGACTTAACGGTGTAATACTCAAGAGTGTAATTATATTGTCAGTATATCATTGCCCAAGCCACCTGCAACTATCATATACTATAATTACAGTATAATATCCTAGAATTATATTTCGTTTATTAGATACTATAATTTTTTATTATAGTATATGATAGCTATCATATAGTATATTTCGTTTATTAGATACTATAGTATATGAAGCAATCTACTTGTTTTATTATAGTATCTAATAAACGAAATATAAAGGGGATATAACAGACCTCATTTACAGGCGAAAGAAAAACTGTGGTCGGCGACTTTGAGCATCGTAGATCGTTTATAACGTATTTAGAAAACGGCGATTGGGATAAGGCAAATGCGTGTCTTCGAGAAGTAGATGATCCTTACAGGGACATAATTGATCCGGTGGCTACTTCAGGTACTGCTCTTCATGTAGCAATAGAGAAAGGGCACGTGCATGTTGTAAAAGGGTTGGTGAACTGGCTAAAAGAAAAGGAAAAAGACCTGGAACTAAAAACACGGGAAGATTTCAAAGCTTTTGGTTCCGGTGTGAAATTAGACGCCGGTGATGATATTGTCATAGAAAGGGCTAAGTACATGGTTGACCAGTATGAGCGCACAGTTGCTGGCTTTTTAGAGAGACAAGACAGAACAGAACAGACAGCTCTTCACCGTGCAACATCAAGTGGACATGAAGATATAGTGAATGAGTTGGCGCCTCTAATGAGTAAACAAGGTTTAGAAATGAAAGACAGGCTCAATTGTACGGCTCTTCGCATAGCAGCCCGGAAAGGGTATCTCCCTATTGTCAAAATGTTGGTGTCTTTGATGAGACCAGAAATTTTGGATGAAAACCGGCCCAGAGATGGGATTCCATATACAGTTCTGGGTGAAACATTAGGCCGATTCAAGGATGAAGACGTTATGGAAATGGCCGTGTGCATGGCTGCAAAGAACAAGAAGGTATTCAGCATTCCCACAACTCCTGATAAGGAAATTCCAGTTGTTTGGGCTGTACGTGGAAACAAATGGGAATTGGCCGATTATTTCTACTCTGTCACTCCACTTGGAGGTTTCGAAGGAGCTAATGGTAGTGCATTTATTTGCTATTGTTTACAATCAAACAAAATGATGGGTACGTAAAAGACTTCATCAAATTAAACCTTTATTTGATAAAATTTCTGTATCTACGTATTTACAATTCATGTGTCTATGTTGTCACTTTAGATAAAGCATGGCGCTTGCTTCAACAAAAGCCAGAGTTGACCTACACTGTGTTTGGAAAGGATAAGACTTATCCTATGTTAAAGTTGGCTTATCTGCGCTCTGCATTCTTGAGTGGAACACGACTTACACCATGGCAAAGATGGATTTACAACCGTAAGTAGAATTAATTGATTTTTTTTTCATATCTTGCGGATTAACCAGTGTTATATATGTATAATCTAATGCCTTTGTATTTGTATCTATACTATTTTTTAGAAAACACTTTGATAATACACCTCTTGTCCTCTTGTTTAAAAGTTAATACATATATCAAACATCAAACGTGCAGTAATTAATAGGGTATAAGGGCCCTAACAACTGTTTTCCTTTGAACATGCAATAATGAGGATCGGAATTTACACAATTATGAAGGAAAAGTTGTTCAATTTTTTTATTATACGTATTTGAAAGCTGATCTTTGCACATACGTATATACCATGTCGGAAGTGTTTAGTATTGTATCTACAAGAAGAGTACGACTTCATTATGTTTAATGTTTGTTTTCAATAGGTATAAACATACAAGAAGTTGTTAACGTTAACAATTGTGATATTTCTGTAAGTGTTGCCGCAGAAGATCGTAATATCGAAAAGGAGTCCGTATGCTCAGGTATGTTGCACGTATATATTACAGTCATATTATGAATCACATACCTTAATATGCAACAATCCCATACCTTAAAATTTTGTCTTCACCAACTCCTCGAGCAAGTATGTTAAAGGCACACATAACTAATGTGTTATTCGGAGAGCTTTCATCAACAACTTTGAATTTGCAATGCAGCTGTTAGGTGTTTATCCAAATTAGTTCTTGAAGGTGTCCATACACTTTGGGGTATGCATATATTTATTTATAACATTTGTGCTTTGAATTTTGATACTTTGAAAAAGATGCTAGTTTTTGTTAAAAGTACTTCTGAATTTGACTCAGGATACCATCGCATGTATGAAACGAAATTAAGACATAAATGGACCCTAGAATTTCTACAACTCATGGGTGAAGCCACAAGACAATTTCAAAGCATGGATGGTGAGAAGATCAACAGGTTGAGCCAATCGATTTTCAGAGCTATTGAACAAGGGCATTTTGAGTTTGTTACACATATGTGTGAAGCAAATAAAGATCTTTTGGACCTTGAAGATGGAAAAGGCAAGGGCATATTTCATTTTGCCATCGAAAATCGTCTGGTGGAGGTTTACAATCTTGTATATAAGCTGGATCAAACACGGAGAACTCAAATAGGAGTTTGTCTAGTAAATGGAGACACCAATTTGCTACATCACGCTGCAAAATTATCGTCAGCTCCACCTTTGGATCATATCCAAGATGCAAGTTTGCAAATGCAAAGAGAAATGCTATGGTTTAAGGTTAGTATCTCTCATTATATACGTGTATATATATCACATATATATATATACATATATACATTCGGTAATGGACCGAGTATTTTATTTATGTGGGTCGTAATGAAAAATAGATTAAAATATAAACTTTGTGGGAACAAGTATATAAACATTTGCTCAAAATCTACTTAATCAATCAAAAAATTGCATGCAGGCAAAAAATTGAGCGGAGGCATAAGCCTCTCTTGGCAATAGCTATCCGCCAGTTTATACATCAACAATCCTTCCATTTAGAGATCCCTTTTTGAGTAATTTCTAGGCCTGGATTCCGTAGTAAAACCGACAGTTTTTTCTCAAACCGATTACGTACCGACTGAATGTACGTGGTCGGTTTGCTCAGATCTGTAACCGAAACCGAACTGGGTTCTTCGGTTACCGACGTTCCGGCAACCGAGATTATCGGTTAACTTCAGTTGGTAATGGTTCAATTTGAGTATGATAAAAACCTGATAAAGGAGTAGTGAAGGTTAAGTAAGAGAGATTGAAACTCACATATAAAGGCTACAGAGTATCAATTATGAGGAATTGAAGATGAGAAGAGGAGGATTTAGGTTAAGGAGAAGGTTTCTGGGAATCGACGAGAGAGTGGAAGAGTCAGAACAGAAAAATACGAGGAGGTGAGAGAAGAAAGAACATTACTTAATAAACTTAAAAATTACAATAAAGATAAAACCAAAAGATGAAGAGATAATATATCTAATTTTCCATACTATGACAAGTTGATCTAATAGTGTAGTGGTTAGAGCCTCAGATATCAACATAGATGTGGGGGTTATATCCATCTTCAGGTATTGGGAAATACACCACCTTTTCGATCACATTCCACATCTCTATCGTTCAGATTTTAGGTCTTAATGTGTAGATCATTGTTATAAATTTTCAGCCAAGTTGATTATATATATAGGGTCTTCCACTCAGGTATCCAATTTTTAGCCATTTTCAGGTATAGGAAAATACACCACATTTCCGATCACATTTTGACATTTCCACTGTTCAAGTTTTAAGTCAAAATGTGCAGATCATATATGTAAATTTTCAGCCAAATTGATTATCGTTAAGGCATTCAGAACTGCAATTGAAATTTATAAGCATGAACGGTTCAAGTTTGACAGATTTAGTCCATCCCTAGATTTATCTTAACAATCATCATTTTGGCTAAAAATTTATATGAATGATCTACTCATATTTACATAATAATTGTACGGTAAAGATGTTAAAATGTAATCAAAAGGTTGGTTAAACCCCATATACCTGAAAATGACCCCAAAAAAACATATACCTGAGTGGAAGGGCCCTATATATACAATCTCTATCCAGAGCGGAGCTCCGCTTTGAAAAAATGGAGCGAAGCTTCAATTTTCACTAGATTGATAAAGTTTCTCAATGTTTGAAACCACTCATTCTTTAAAGTACTATTAGACAATCATGCTTGCAAAAAATCAGTCTAATCGAAGATGATTTGGCCATTTGAATGCTACATTAAACTTTTAAGTTATATCGAATGAACTATATTTATCAAAAGTTAAATGTGGTGATCAAATGGCCATATTATTTTCGATTTGGTTAATTTTTTGCATGCGTGGTCCTTTAATGATAATTTAAGTGATGATTTGTTTCAATCGACGAGCAACTTTATCAATATTGTAGAAATCGAAACTTTGTTCATTTTTTTAAAAGCAAAACTTCACTCTGGATAAGATCTATATATTAAAAACGTTTTTGGTTTGCTGAAAAGCAATCAAAAACATGCATTAATATCACGAAAGTTTAATGTTTGTAATCCACAATGTAGGAAGTGGAGCGTTTTGTACCTCCTGAAGTGCATGAACATCGAAATCGCGCAGACAATATGACGGGACGCGAATTATTTACCAAAAATCACAAGAAATTATCGGAGGATGCAGAAAGCTCAATCAAAGGGACATCTGCTTCTTGTACAGTTGTAGGTGCTCTCAGTGTTACAATGATGTTTGCTGGAGCATTCACATTTCCGGGTGGAAATGACGATCAAGAAGGCTATCCCTTGCTCATAACTCAACATTTGTTCAAGGTTTTCATAGTTTTAGATACCATATCACTTGCTTCTTCAATAACTTCAGTGATTACATTTTTGGGAATCATTACCTCCCGTTATGCAGAAGATGATTTCCTCAAATCGTTGCCTACAAAGATGTTGATTGGTTTGATCACCCTCTTTTTTGCTATTACCACCATGATGCTCGCTTTTTCTTGTGCACTTATCCTTATGTTTAAGGGAGATTTATGGATCGTTTCTCTGACCATTGTGTTTGCTAGTATTCCAATCATAATATTTGTATGGTTGTTGTTTCCACTTCTCATTAATATTTTCACGTCTACTTATGTGCGTGAAATATTTGATCATGTTGAAGGATATTGTTGTTCTTAATTATGGTAAGAGTCGTAGAGAATAAAGAAGTGAATTTTATTTAGTGATGTAATGAGATTCATCCCGTATATGTAACATCTTGTATTCTTCTATATAAGAGAACTTCTTCGTGAATAAAGTTGCATAATTGCTTGAAGCTATCTTTCTATAAAGATCGGGAACTTTGAGCTTTAATTCTTTGCTTGCATGGGAAGGGGATAGCAAGTTTCAAATTATGTCTCAATATATGTCGTACGGATTTTTATCACTATGATATCGTAAAAATGTGATCCGACTTATGAAACTAGCATTTGTTTAATGGAAAAAATGCACAAATGGTGTCTAGATTTTGAGTGTCATGACAGTTTGGTGCCTAAATTTTCAAAGTGAACAGTTTGGTACCTAGACTCTTATTTTGTTGACAACGAAGTGCCTACCGTTACTTTTCCGTCAATTTGGAAATGACATTTTTTCCCTTAGATTTTTTTAAATACTTAGAAATAAAAATTAATTTTAAGGGCAAAAAAGTCATTTTTTTTAAAGTGTCACATCATTAAGTTGACATGTTATTAACGGAAAAGTAACGGTAAGTACCTCGTTGTCAACAAAATAAGAGTCTAGGCACCAAACTATTGACTTTGAAAGTCTAGGTATCAAATTGTCATGACAATCAAAGTCTAAACACCATTTGTGCATTTTTTTTTCCTTATTTAATTCAATTATCTACATTGAGACTTAATAAATTTTAGAGCGAAACTAGATTTTTTAGAAAGAAAAAGAAAAAGAAAAAACAGTTACTGAGTTGGTACTGATGTCGTTGATGAACGGCGACAACAAACTTTCAGATACATCAGTATTATTGTGTCATAACGACATTTGCAACTGAATGGTCAGAATGACTTCGATATTGTAATTGATGTTGCCTACTTGATGTCGGACGATTTAATGGACTCTACACTGATTTAGATCACCCAAACGCCCCGGCGGAGGACAGTGATGATCTTTTAGTTGGTCTCTGACATCGTTGTTCATTTCTTTCTACTTCAATCAGCGAAACAATGCTGCTCTGCTAAAGGCTTTCAAAAGCATCATTTCGCATCCCTCCTTCCATAGTTTGTATCAAGACTTCTAATACCATCTTTAATGGGCTCTCTATTATTGCACACCCTGATTTTCCACCGGAAGACGATCCCGCCATTGGGAAAGAAGTGTTTGTGAGGATCTTCAAGGGCTTCTCCACTTTCTTCGCTTGTGCGGCTGATAAAGAAGTCCTTAGGAGTGATCATAATGCTCTCACTCCCTCCCCACAAAAAAAGACGCCCTGCAACCCTAACTCAGCCATAGGTATCTCTCTATACAATGCTGCAATATATGGCTTTGATTTGCAACCCCATCATTGGTGTTTACATTCCTGCTATTTCTCTAAGACCCCAATGTCAACGCAGGCCCATTTTATGGCAGGAAAAAACCCTCTCCCTTCAATCATAAAGCACAAAAAACTTTCTCTGACACTGAAAGAGAGGTCGGAAACGAGGAAGAAGAAGAAACTCACTTAGTAAGTCACCTTCTATCTACATGTCGACTAATCCATCATGCTAGATACTTAGTATTTCCACTTCTGTTCAAGGATGTTATGACCCGGAACAATATTACTCGATAATTAGAACTTATGAGATTAGTTGCTAATTAATTACGTTAATCATCGAAGGTAATTAGTTTTTACCGTTGGTAACTTTCACTGAAAATTTATCGAGAATTTATCGATGATGTCTTTCGAGAAATTTCTTTGGATAAGGTTGTAAAGTTTGTCGATATGAGATTGTAGCCATATCAAGTGTTGAAATTGAAGTTACGACGAAAAATTTATGGTCCGCGAAAATTTTACGGAAATATTGGAAAACATTTTGTCACAAAATCGTGGATATAAATACGGGCTTCCATTTTGGGAAAGTCAGAAGTTTTCATATTTGAAAACTGGGTTGACTCGGCGTTAACCGAGTTACCCGACCCGGAATCGCCCTCGAAGGCGACGGCACGGCAGATTCCGACCAAAACTTTTGGTGAAAAATGTTGGGTTTTCTCTCCTCTTTCATTTGGTGGGTGAATCTCCAACGTTGGTGGCCAGAGGAGGGAGAATTGAGGCGGTGAAATTGACCGATTTTGGGTTAAATTTCTCAGCGACTATGGCAGCGGCATTGGAAGTCGAGGTTATGGAGGTTTTGAAGCCTCGGGAGACTTGCCATGGACGGATTCCGACAATCAGGCGACTTGAATTTCCGGTTGGGTTTTCCAGTTTTTCGGTAAATTGGATGTTTATGTCAGCGGATTTGAATACCTTGGAACAACGTCAAGTTACACCTAATCTAGACGATGATCATGTTTGGGCTCCTACCAACCTCGCCTGAAAATAATAATAAAAATTAAATAATTATAGATTTATACGATAGTTTAATAAATAATAAATAGTAATTATGTTAATTGAGAAAAAATATATACGGCACTTACGCCGATTTGACTCGCTTCATTGTCGAGCTTAGACGTCACGTAAGCGGTGACGCTAGCATCCAGATAAGGGTGTTTGGAGCCCTTACCTCTGTGCTCCTTGGCGATTTGTATCATCTGCCTAGAGACGGATGTATGATGTTTGTCCTTCTTCTCCCGATTGACCTTGTTTATGTCCGAGGTTTTCTGTTGGACAACATAAATCATTAAAAATTAATAAATGAGTAAAAAATAATAATTCGATTTCGTCAATTTAAATAAAAAATACGAACCCGATAAAATTCTTCTTCGAAGTGGTTGATCAACTACTCCCACTCATCTTCTCTATCCTCATGCAGCTCTACGGGGGTAGGCGAGCGGCCGAATTCTTCGTAACACTTTTGAAGCATGTACTTCCAATCATGGTAGATGGCGTTGGGGGTAGTGTTGATGTGCCTAAGCATCTCCGGTGTGCCATCCACCGCATATTGTTCCTACAAAAAAAATAAAAAATTATAATTGTATATATTATGAAATTACGATTTTTATTGGTTATTAAAAAATGAATTTAAAATTGTATTACGTATCGAGAATTTTTTAACACCTTCCCCTTCTCTTCGTCCGGCAACTCCTTCCAGGTAGGCGCAACCATACGAACCTTGTTGTAAATAATTGCCCCGATGTTGTGCGATGAGAGACTAGCTAGTTGAATTTTAGTGAAAAACTTCTTTTTTTTTCACTCACTCACGCTCTCTTTGTCGCTCCTAAACTCGAGAGTATGCTAGGAGCTCCTAAATCTAAGGAGAGAAAAAAAAAACTCATAAGGTTTCTAGTGTATTAATTAAACTCATTTTTTTTGGTTCATTTTGTATTTTACTTACCATATATTTGAGTTCATATTTTTAACATGGTTGGAGCACAAAATATCTTGCTCCCTAAAAATTTAACTTTTAATAATATTTTCATCAACTTTTTTGAAAATATAGAGTATCATTGGAGATGCTCTAATTATTGATCCAAAATTCTAATAAAGAGATAACAGTGGGTTCTTATTAACTGGATATCGTATAAAACAAATTCCTGTTTTTTTTTTAAATCATCAAAACAAAATATGAAAACTACAGCGAGGAATTTTCTTCTAAATGCACTTTCTCAGTTTCTCCTTTCTATTTCATAACGTTTGAACACAAAAAATGAAAAGAAAAGGAGAATTGGAAATAAGAGAAGCATACCATCAAAGAATTTTTTCAAGAAGTTTCAGCATATCGCATATACATGGTGCATCCCACTTCAGTAAATTCATCAGAACATATGATGTCCTTTTATTACAAACCCCATATTTGACAGATGGGTTCAGATCTAATGTTCTAAGTGGAACCTTCAAATCAGTAAAAATGGCATGACCCTAGGTCAATACACAAGAGGATGCACATCAAATCACATTCCGACTAGTTGTCTGAAGCAGTTAGTAGGTACCAAGGATATCTCTTTTGTACCTGAGACGAAAGAGGAGAAGCTGGATTAAGGCTATAATTTGGTGTAGTTTGGTCTGTACATTTGTAAATTGACATAAAGTCTAAAATGAAAGAGACCTGGCTCAACCAATCGAAGACCATAACTTACAAACAAAAAACTCCATATTATGTTTCAAAATGAAAACATAACAGGAAATCTTATCCCAGAATGGTTTATTCGGTTGATGTTATCAAATGAAGTAAAATCATGTTTAGTATCACTGGTTCAAAACTGAAATACCTTAGTCGAATGCATATGGATCATCAACATAGGGATTCAGAGATCCTACTGAAAACAGGTCACTTATGTTTGAAGGACGTGATTGAACCTCTCTTGTTGATCCCTGCATACCAAAAGTAACATGTTGCAAATTCAGTATATGCAGAATCGACAAAAGTGTTATATAACAAGGCTTGCCATCAAGTAATTCAATACAGCAGTAATCTTTTGGCTTAATTCATTTAGCAATATGTGTTTGATACATGTATCTGAAAAATTTATCCCAGCTTCTCCTTTCAACTACAAGGTGTAGATTAACAGTGCAGAACCTTTGGACTTTGTAATTTAGAAAGCAGAGGGATTCTTATAGCAACATTATCTGCAATTACCGAAAAATATTCTATCCAAGACTAGTATGAGGCAAGCTTCCAAGAAATTTAAGACAAGAGGAGGTACATCCGTACATGAATAACAAATATTACAAAAAGTGAAATATTTAACAGGATTAGCTTCTGATACCTTGACTATATTCCTAGGGCTTTTGGCTTTTGGTGAGCTTGTCCGCTTATGTTTTCTTGGATCCTGATGTTATACAGAAATTAAAATCCAGTATCCGGAAATGTATTTACACAAGATAACATGATATTTGGAGAAATTAACACAGGTTAAGTAAATAGCTTCACAGAAGTACAAGGTCCATACCTCAAACATCACTGTGCTTCTTGTTTTCCGTTTAATTGTTCTTCCATTGCCAGTTTCAACTTCATATTCATCACGAATTACCTGCAACACATAAAGTAAGTGTCAGGTGTTCAAGGGGTTAAGGCAAGAATTTATTAGGTCTTAATGCTCAAGTAAGCAACATTAAACTGCCACCAGCAAGAAGATTCATATTATTGATCTGCTACATACTACAGTAATTTCTCTAAAGCAAAATTTTGTATCATGTTATAGATATACTATCACCAAGACTCTAGGACAGAAGTTTCTACCTTTTTGTGGTGCTTCGAAATATTCATTACACTTGGTGTATTCATATTCTCTGAAGCTTTCTTCAACAATGTTGACACTGGTGTTTGTGTTCCTCCCACTAAAGGTGAACCCTACAAACCAAAGAGTATGAAATGTCAGAATGTCAGTCATATTATCATGTCAAAAGGACGAATAACGGAAGATACTCATATCATTTTCCAAATATCATGTCACCTTCTCATCAAGTCCTTGTCTTCTCAGTGAACGCTGACCTCTTCTTCTACCAACAGGATTTCTCCTCGATGCAATTGAGTATTCCTGCGACAGAATGAACTCATCATATTGATTAAATTTTCAGTCTATTGTCACATTTTGAGGTCTTATACTTCAACGATAATCAGCAAGAGAAACTTGAAACATTACATATTAAGTTCATCTGTCACAGATTAGTATCACTGTGTCCAAGTGTTGATGCAAATTAAAACATTATTGTGTAGGTGTAATTGTATGTCTGTGTATGTGTATGTGTGTCAAAGAGATATAGAGAGATGCATTGGCTTTAAGACAACCTTCTTCGAAGTCACTTCTTGCTCTCCTAGGCTATCACTCATAACTTTCCACTGCATTTGTAGTAATGCCTTCTGCTTCTCCTCCTGTGATAACGACAATTGGTAAGAGAATGTACAGATAAAAAAGTAAGAAAGAAGATCATGAAGTATGTACTTTGGACTTTTGAACATCTAAGTCATCCTGAAGCTTCTTAATCTCATCTTCATGTTGAAGCCTCAAAGATCTCAGTTGCGCTTCATGTTCATTCCTCATTGATGTTATTTTCTGCTACAAAAATAATCTCATTAGTAATTAAGCATATTAAACCCAGCTTATAGCAGCTCGAACTGAACTTAAGGCTGCAGTTACAAACCTCTCTCATTTCGTTTTCAGCTTGAATTTGGATATGCTTAAGCTCTTCATTGTGTTTAGCTTTTAGAATTAGTTCCGTTTTATCATATTCCTGTCGAAGACTACTGACCTGCATACATGAAAGTCAATTATATATTCAACCTCATGTGTAGCAAGCTAGATTGTGTAGTTAAGATCATAGTCAGGGGAATGTAATAGAAATGCCTCCAAAAACAGCTACCTTCCTGGATGAAAACTTCAAAACTTAAAAGTTAAAACATCATCAAGACAAACGTGTGGACTAGCACCAAGACACAGCGCAGGTAAGCTATTCAATAGAATAAACTATGGTACAAAAAAGACTATACTACCATTTTTTTCCTTTTTGTCAACTCATAATTTATAGATGCTAAAGATAATGGTGAATACCGAGAAATAAAAATTATGTATAACATAGTACATGTTCAGCAGTATTTAGCATATGCAACATAATTACACCTCAGTTGACAGAATGATCTATTATATCAGAGGATGTGAAGGAAAAAACTAAAATACAATCTGTTGTAATATCGAATGGATATATCAAGTGCAAAAGAAATAACAGTTTCATTTTCAATAGCATGCAACTTCCCTACACACACCTGCACAGCATGCTCTTCCTGCACATGCATCAAGTGCTGCCTAGATTCTTCTTTGCAGTCTTCAAGTTTTTTCTCCAATTCTTTCTCCATATCTCCCACAAGTTTTCCTGCCTGTAGTTTCAAATTTTCAATTAAATGAAAATCTTTCCAAGAGCAGGATTTATCTCAAAAATATTCAAGAATATGGTAAAATGAGCAAACCTGTTGCTTTTCCATGTTAACTATCTCCATCTTCTCAACCTCATACTTCTTGCGGATGTCATCAATTGCCTATTTACAATTGTTTTACTGTTAATTCAAAAGTATTTAAACAACTGTAAATGGTGTGCATATACTTAGATCATTGGTCATACCTGATCATTCCTCTGAGATATGTCTTTCAAATGCCTCGACAGCTCTAGTTGTTTACTCTCAAGCAAAAGGTCATATTTTTTCTTATCTTCTACAAGTCTAGCTTCAGTAGCAGTGAGTGATGCCTGATTCTGGAACAAAGTTCAGAACCAAGTAAATAAAATATGGTTTTACAGTTTTGACTATCGTTTAGTGTAACAAACCTCTCTGATCCGTTCCTCCAGATTCTTCTCTCGTTCTTTATATTGCAGAATAAGTTGGTCCTTTTCCTCCAGAGTGTGATGAAGCTCACTGACTTGTTTATCCATCAAATCTATATGCTGCTCATGAGTTTCACCTTCCTTCAGTAAACCATCTATTTGCTCCACTTTACTCTGTATCTCTGCTAGTAGTGTATCTATATTATTTTTGTTCTCAGTTTCTAGTGCTGAGATTTTCAGCAATAGATCTTTCTGCAAGAGCAAAAACACAAGATATAATCTGCTGAGTACAAAAACAAGTTTAATATGGCAAAAACCACATCTCATGGTATAATTTGTATGTGTAGTGGAATTTGCAAACCATTTTAATCTTGGATGATCTTGAACTTTCTGACAGCGAATCAATTTGCAGTTCTAGCTCAGACACCAACTTCTCTGTTTCAATCTTCTTTGAGACCAAAGCTTCAGCTTTACATTCCAACTTCTGTATCCTCTCTCTGGCTATATGGCATTCCTCTGACAGTTGTGCCATAACAGACTCCTGAACTTTCTGGAGTTCTACGACTTCATTGTTCAACTTCTGATTTACCAATTGTATAGCATCTTTTTCTGATGATACGTTCAAGAACCTATCATGCAGTTGATCATACTGTCTCTGAGCACGCTTGGTAGAAAGGTCTCTCTCATGATTGACCAACTGGAAGCACGCCTCATATAAGGAATTAAGCTTATCAAACTTTTCAAGAAAGTGCAAACTTTGCGTATCCAATTCAACCAAATGTGCAGTCAACAAATGAAGAAAACCTTCAAGGTTCTTCATCTCATGGGCTGACATATCTAATCTCTTAACAAGGTCATCATAGCTCAAATGGAGATCACGCTTTTTGGATTCCAAGTTCTCCTGAGCGATTACCAAACGTCTGATGTCATCTTCCTTTAACTTCAACTGAAGATGCACCTCACCCAATTTAGTGTTCAAACTCTCTGTTGCCAACCTATTAGTTGCCAGAGTTTGTTCAAAGTTCTTAATCATAATATCTGCAAGAAAAGAATAATGATGCATTTATAACAAAATTCCAAGAAAAATTAATCAACAATTTATAAAAACGGTGCAATTGATTTCTCATGACTGCGAATTGGACGTGTGCAAGACATGTGCATGGAACATATTAAGGTTTATGCTAATGTAAAAATATAGTTTCAGGTTAGCCTATTCCACATTGCGTTAACATGGAAACGTTGGTATTTATAACAGTGATCCAAAAAACATATAACAATATCTTTACTTATCACTTAAACGTTCTTTAAGCTGGTTGTTAATTGATTACATCAGCAACAGACCATCTCCATTCTGATGGACTAGTAACTCAAAAGTGTCAGTTCATGAAACCTAAACAAGTTGCTGGCCAAAATCTGAAAGGATCAGATGAGTACCTTTTTCCTCTATGAGATTTGCAGTCCTGCACTGTCCATTTCTGTAAAACTTATCAGTTTCCTCTTTCTCAAGTCTGCATTCCTCGAGCTCCTTTTCACCTATAATCACGATTCAAAAACATCACAGAATGGTAAATGCATCTATATTTAATTACATAGCAAAACTTCAAACATTTAAGTTTTAAACAACCTCTCAGAAAAAGCAAGGAAAGGGAAATGGCTTACGGTTAAGTATAGTTTCCTCTGCCGAATCTAACTTTATAGACAGATCATTCATCTGTTGATTCAGACCATCAAGAGCTACTGCACTTTCAGAGAGTTTGCCTTCAAAGGCCTCTTTATCTTTCTCAGCTGTTAGGGCAAGTTAACTATTAATAACACTGTAATCTAAAGAAAAATTTGAAAGGCAGAACAGCACAGAATCGGTGAGTTGATCGCACTCACCATCCTGAACTTGACCCGCTAAGAGCTGCAAAGTCTCGGTGAGTTGATCGCACAATGTTTTAGTCGAAGAAAACTTAGACTCTAATCCCTTCCACAGCTTTTCATCTTCCTTCTGCTTCACTTTATACTTCGCATTTTCATTAAAAGCATTCTGTAATTTTTCCTCTAAAGCACGGATGTGCTCCAGTGATTTTCTCAGCTTAGTGTTCTGCATTTATCAGTAGATTACTCGTTTTAAATAACTTTCAAAATTTAGCAACAGATACAAAATCTCTATATGAACATGAACTTAAACTGAACCCTATCAAATCGATGCAGAGAGTGACACACAAAATCCACACAATCATTCGCAAAATCCAGCGCGTGCAGTACACACAATCACAATCAGAAGAGAAATTACGGGGAGAGAGAGAGAGAGAGAGGGAGAGTACCGCCATCTCCAGATCTGATTTTACCGAGGCTTGCTCTTTAATCAATTTCTCTGCAAACGAACAACACAAAAGCATCGATTCATCTCAGAAACTCAAAATCACAGACGAAATCAACAGAAAAACGAACGAAATCGAAGGAATCAGAACCTGCGGTGAGCTTGAGGTTCGCGAAGCTTCCCATGGAGACCGACTCCGGCGGCCGCGAAGCGTAGGAGAAGCTCTTCGGAGGTCCTGAGACCGATTTGGAGAGGGACTTGAACTGATCCAAGCTCCTCATGCTCGGAAACCCTAGCTTTTGCATCGTTCCAGATCGCGTACAGCAAACACTAGAAATTGGCCGTACAATCGCTCTCTTTGGGGCTGTGACAGTTTTGAGGCTATGAGAGAGTGTGTGCTTCGAGAAATGAACTTGGCGCCAAATGACGAGGGTGAGGGGTATTTATAGTCTTGTGATTTCTTAATAGGCTTTTTGCTCTTCACTTGTTCTATTATTACTTTTTTGTCTTTCTGTATTATTGATTATGATTACATTTCTGTTATTAATTTTAATTTGAATAGCTTTGATTATCAAGCATTAACCTCCCATTAATTAACACTGGCATTCCCTAAACTTTTGTCCTAATAGTTAGCCTCTACCTGTGGAAATCTTTCACAGAAACATCACGAAATTGCCAAAGTAATCGGTAATTTTATTGCTTGCGGCAAAACAACATCAATATCAATGTATTAACTCTTAAGCATGAGAAGTCTTTGGCATACCAATGGCCGAGTCAATAAAACATTCTGATACAAGCTACAGTTTTGCACAAGATGTAACCAGAGCTTTTTTGGGCTTGTTTTCGGGCCAACTCGATGGGTTTCGGACCACCCACTGTTTTTTTGGTCCATGGACCAAATGGTAACCCTTAAACTTTTCGAATCAAACCACTTGAATCCCGGATTTGGACCCAAGTCTGACCCAAATTCAATACCAATCCCTTACTTGACTTGTTGACTAGGCCCTCACCAGGCCCAACCAAGAGGACAAAAAGCCCAAAAACAGCTAAAATAAATCTATTGGCCCAAATAAACAAACACAAAACAGGAAAACTAAAAAAGAACACACAGCAATGACAGCATAAAGCAAATAAATAACAGAAAATAAAAATAAAAAAAGTGGCCAACAGAGTTAGGGGGAGTGATAGAAGTAGACAGTATATTATAGGGGTGCGCAATTGACGGCTCAAGTTAATATTTGGTCGTGTCTATTCTTATTTTAAATGAGATAGAGTGAGATTAAATATTTTAAAAGTCTGTCTTGCTTGTTTTGAAATTTGAACAGAAAAATATAAATTTTGGGTTTAATTTAAAATGAATAATTAATAGAGTTTTTAACAACAAAAATACGAATGTGATGAGAAGAACTAAATTTTTTGCTCAATATAAAATAAACATATTTTGTTAGGACCTAAAAGTGTACAATTACATAACTTAATATCGTTTTACTTGATGTTTAATTAAAAACAGTAACCCGTGAAACACTTGTTTTATGTTTAATTGATACGTTTAGTTCATATTAGAATAATTTTATTTTTTAGGTTAGATATTGTTAATTGTTTGATATTTTAATATGTCAACTCTTTATAAAATAAACAAAATATATTGTGCGAGACGCGGGACGGGTCTATCGGGATTTTAAAATTAAGACATGATCCCGTCTCTAAAAAACAAGACAGGTCAGATGAGACAGAATAATGAAAAATTTAATTTTCGTCTCGTCTTATCACGAACAGAATCAAGACGGATTCGAAATTTGCGGAATTCGTGTTCACCCTAATATATTATGGTATTATCCTAGCAAAGAAAGAATTGAATCTAAAAATTAGAATTCTACTGTGCATGTTCGGCGATGGAATCAAAGCTCTGCCCAATCCGCCATTTTCACCAACCCCCCAATAATCCCAACTCCCTGAAACAGTCATTAGTCCACTCAAATTCAACACGCCCTCATCGAAAAATAAATGCCACCACCACACTCGGAGCTTTCTCACTCGTCCTCAAATTCCGCCTTATTCGTCGCCGGTGGTCTGTTCCTGGACCCCACCACCACAGTCTCCAATTCTCTTCTCAACTCCGTTTCGTTCCGCAAAACAACCTCCTCAAACGCCGTCGTTCCCGCCGGGTCGGGTCATCACCCGATTCGGCTGGCGTTTTTGTCGGTGAGCTTGAAAAGCGATGACGTGGCGATTCGCGAGTCCAAAGGAGGAGTGTGTGTGGTGGAGAACGGCGACGAGGCTTTCGTCGGAGAAGGCAAGAGAGAGAAAGTTGTTGTGGTTAGAAGAGGGCGGGCCATGAACACTACTAAGCATCTTTGGACCGGCGCCATAGCCGCCATGGTTTCCAGGTCAGTTTTTTCTGAGTCCTCATATTTCTCGGTAGAGATAAATATGTAATTTGATTAGCAATAACTGAGAGATAGAAATGGTTTGATGGAATTTATATTCGGTTTTTGATATAATGCACGAAATTTGAGCTGATTTTGCTGATTATAGCTTATTTTTGATTGAATGTTGTTGTATGATGATAGAACATTTGTTGCGCCTCTCGAGAGATTAAAGCTGGAATATATAGTCCGTGGCGAACGGAGGCATTTGTTCGAGCTTGTTAAGAGCATAGCGGTGTCGCAGGGCGTGAGGGGGTTTTGGAAGGGGAACCTAGTCAACATTCTTCGCACGGCGCCGTTTAAAGCTATCAATTTCTATGCGTATGATACTTACAGAAAGCAGTTGCTTAGATTTTTGGGGAATAAAGAGACTACGCATTTCGAGAGGTTTGTTGCTGGTGCTGCAGCTGGGATTACAGCTACCATAATGTGCTTACCTCTTGACACGGTTAGTGGCTGGAATATTTGGTTTTGGTTAAACATGAGATGAACCTAGGCTTGTTGTTCTTGTAAGGAGTAGAAATACAAGCCTTGCTTAATTCCGAAATGCAGGGATTTAAATATTGGTGACGCAGCTCAATAATATAGATCCTCTCTTTTTCCATGTGTTCCATATTCCCGTAGAACGTAATGTATGCATTTAACTGGAAGTGTTCGACTATGGCTTTTTACTTGTTGTACCGTTTGGTCCATATATGGATAGATTGTATGACCCCCTGAGTAGGATGAGCTATAGCTGTTGGTCTGTTCCTCTTGCTGGTCGCACTATCAGTGTAGATACATTTTCATCATTCAGTTTTCAATGAAAGAAATTGATAAATTGTGCTGGTGTATACCTTAAATTTGTCATCGATAGATATTGGAACCTAGAGAGTGTTGATATTCAAATACCTTAAAGTGAATACATCAGAAATCTATGATTCCTGGCACTGCTACTGTATGGAACCTTTCCCTGATGAAGGTTGTATTGCCTAACCAACATAGAATAAATAAGCCATTCTGCTTTTAAAAACAAAACCATTCTGAAACTTCAATAGTTATGCAATTTGTTTTGGCTTAGGAAATTCGGGGTATTTCACAAATAAAGAATATAGTGTGTATTGTTAATCAAGGGCTCTGCTTGTTGCTTACTTTTTTCTTTTTTAATTTATGATTTTTTTTTCCGAAAACTCTTGCGCACCTGCACTGTACATTTCTGATGAATAAATCACAAAACTTATATGATCCATTGATTTATGCTCACAGAGAGATAATAAATCTGAAAACAATTATAAAAGCTAATTCTGATTTTGTATGTTACAGATTCGAACTAAGCTAGTGGCTCCTGGTGGGGAATCCTTGGGTGGTGTCATTGGTGCTTTCCGCCACATGATTCAGACTGAAGGGTTCTTTTCCCTTTATAAAGGGCTAGTACCATCCATAGCAAGCATGGCACCTTCAGGTGCAGTTTTCTATGGTGTGTATGATATCTTAAAATCAGCTTACCTTCATTCACCGGAAGGAAGGAAAAGAATTCAGAAAATGCAGCGACATGGCGAGCACCTGACTGCTTTTGACCAACTGGAGTTGGGACCGGTTAGGACATTACTCTATGGAGCTATTGCTGGTGCCTGTGCAGAAGCTGCTACTTATCCATTTGAAGTTCTGAGGAGACAGCTTCAATTGCAATCCCAGGCTACTAAAATGAGCACCTTGGGGACTTGTATTAAGATAGTTGAACGAGGAGGTGTCCCAGCACTCTATGCAGGACTTGTTCCTAGCTTATTACAGGCATGTTGCTAACAGAATCCCGGTCTAGTGAGCTATCTGTTTTGTTTTATGTCAGTTGATATGGTCAATCAGATGCTTCTGCACTCCTATTCATGGTCATATGTTCTGTGTAAACATAGTCATAGTCGCTGTGTGTATATGGGTGAGTCTAGCCAATGCCATATTGTTTTTTCATATCTGTTTGACCAAACTCTATCCTTCTTTTGGTCATTTTCCCTATGTGCCTATGTTATATCTGGACAGGGATGGATTGCTCCAAATTGAGTTTTTTGTTTGTTCAAACTTCCCCTTGTAACTTTCCCTTATATCAGCTTCAAGAATAAAACTTCATTTTTTTGGGACATACTGAGGATTTGGTGCTTATTTTACATTACTTTATCAAAATGTCAAGTTGTATGAGGTTTGATGTTGCAAATGGCCCGCTTAAGTTGCCTTTCCTTCCAAACTTATTTTTAGAATTATGGTTTTCCTCTTTCTTATCTTTGGTGTTTTGCATCTCAGGTACTTCCTTCGGCTTCAATAAGTTACTTCGTCTATGAGTTCATGAAAATTGTCCTTAAGGTGGAATGAAGAATTAAGTGGAACCATTTGGAGCAATACGATTTGGAGTTTTTACAAATGACTCTGAGGGGAGCCCCAGCTATATAGTCACATTGGTAGGTCTGTAGTCTCACATTAGCTGTTACCATTAAAATTTTGAAGGTTTCTTGTAATTGGCAAAAGGAAATTCTACACGTCATTCTGCAACATCTCTTTCCCTCTCTGAGTCATGCTCTGTAGTCTGTAACTGGCGATATTGACTCTCATTTTTGGATAAGTGTGCTTGGTCAGGACAGAGCAATATTTGGTGCTGGAGCAATATGTGGTGCTACTCTAAACATTTTTGCTGTCATCACTCCTAATCGAGAACAAGAATTCAGGTGAGCATGCTTTTTCTTGGTTCAATTCCATGAAAGCAGGAAGTGATCTGCTGTTGCTTTTTTCCATAGCTTTGTAATATTACAGCATATCACGGTGTTACTGCATAGTGTTGATGCGTAGAAAGTAACCCATTCGTGCCAGAATGTACTTATGAAACGTCTATATGCTCTTATGGCATGGGATTCATTTCGCCCATACTATTTGACCTATGTAGATTGATTTCTGCCCACACTTCATTGTCACGTTTCATAACGTTATCTCCAATGCACTACTAGGCAAGTGATTGGCATGTGTATTCGTTGTCTTATAGCTTGTAACGGTGTATGCTGAAAGACCAAAAAATAAAGCAACCAAGCTAACATTCATTTTGGCGAAAATTTGAGGTTATGAACACGATTTAGCATAGTGATGTCACTCACTACGTAAGAGGATGAAATTTATCGCTTATCTGATATAAAGCTATGGTTTGTATTACCAAGATTATAAGAGAGACTCGAAGAATTTTCATACATGATTGGAGATGGTTTGAAAAAGAAAACGATAATTTGAGTTTTGTAACATTTCTTTTGTAGTTTGCAAAGCCCTTCAGAAATTAGAGTGATAATTTACTTAGAAAGAAAAAGAATTAATAATGTTCCAAAAAAATATTAATAATTTCGAAAAATAAAATAAAATTGAGTGATGAAAAGCCTAAAACAGAAAAAACTGTCGCACACGTGTGAGTCTGCATCTCGCGCTTTCGATAATTGCGAAGCTTCTTTCTTCACACACCTCATTTCCCTCTTTAAAACTCTAAAACTCACCACGCCGTACTCCTCCCAAAATCTCCTTTCGAATCCCTCACTTTCCTCTCCACGCGCCTCCCCTCCCTCTTCACCATGTCGCCGGAAGGCGACCTCTGCACCTGCTTCTCCGCCGCAAACGGGGATCACCACGACGACGTTGATCTGGTGTGCGCGCATTGCCGCAAATCCGATCGGTCCTCGCCGGCGTTTTGCTACTCCTCCTCTTCCGTCACATCCTTTCCGGCGCCGTCGAGCGACTCCGAGAAACTCCGGCGAGTGGTGATGGCCTCGATTAAGGGATTCACCATCGGCGCCGGACTCAAAGGCGGACTCGCAGTCTTCTCCATCCTCGTTAGACTCAGAAAGAGGAAGCTCTTAGCTTCGCTCAGGTAAACAATCAGTGATCAAATCTCGTTAAATGTTATTTAGTTTCATTTTGAAGTAATTTTACTGTGTAATTATTATTATTCAGGTGAATTTTAAGTAATTTTTACTGTTGTATATCAGGACTGAGGGTGTGGTTACGAATAGTGAAGCAATTGTTACTGCGTTGAAGGAAACTCTGAGATATGGATTGTTTCTTGGGACTTTTGCTGGCACATTTGTTTCGGCGGATGAGATCATCGGTTCTGTGTTAGGTCACCATAGGCATGTTGTTCTCACTGTTCCTGTTCTCGATGTTTCCGAGTTTGCATAGTCGGTTTTTTGCTCTGTTTTAACTTTGTTTTGGTGTATGTGTTGTGGTGTTACTCTAGTTCAGGACAGCCAAGTGGAGGGCTTTGTTAGCGGGGCTTATAGCAGGACCGTCTATGCTTCTTACGGGGCATAACACGCAGCATACGAGCTTGGCTATATACATACTTATGCGTGCTGCCGTGTTGGCCACGCGGTGTGGGATTAAGAGCAAACGGTTTGGTCGGATTTGTAAACCTTTAACTTGGAAGCATGGTGATATTTTCCTCATGTGTCTTTCCTCTTCACAGATTCTGTAAGTAGACTTTGGTGTAGACTGTTGCGTTCATATTTGATGTGTTTTGCTTTAATGTTGTCACGTTTGTTGATACAAATTGTCCTTGATGCCGTAATGAACTGCTGATTATAGTGATTTCTTGAGAGCCTCAGTATCTCATTATTCTTTGAAATATTTTTAACTCTTCTTGTGAAGAGCAAAAGCTTTCTGAAAGACCATTTTAAAAAATAATAATTTTTGTCTCAGGTCTGCTTACATACTGAAGCAGGAGAGTTTGCCTCCATCATATAAATCCTTTCTCAACAAACATGGGGGAAAGGATATGGTGATTTTGCAAGGTGTGAAAGAGATTACAAGTGGCTTACCGTTTAGTAATTTGGAAGCAATAGAAAGATACTACAAATCCGTGGGAACAAATATTAAACTAGATCCAGCCATGCAAGTTCCCTGCACGGTATGCATTCTCCATATATCATACCACTGTTTCCCACCATGTGATATTTTCATCAGTACTATTTCCTTACATCTGATTCTTCGTGTTTTTTACTTTGTCTGCCCTTTAGTGTTATTTATGTCTTCATATGTCATAATAATGCAGATTGTACACGGCGATCAGTCCTGTAGTGGTCATATTGTCTCTTTCCTATTTGAAGCCTACAAGAGATCAGTGCCTGTTTATCTTCCAGTTTATCTGATTCCAGCACTTATAGTTCATCGCCAAGATCTCTTGAAAAGGTGATTTATAATTTTTTTTTCTTAATTATTCCGTTTCCTGTAGTGATGCTGTATCATCATGCAAGCATCCTCAAGGGAAGCAAATGTACTGAGAAGGGAAATTGAGATTTAACATGGTGGTTAAGGTGTCACAATATGTCATTTTATCAAAAACTTATTGAATTCCTTAAAGAACATTCTCAGTGTTAATATCAATATGATACCGATGATTTTTTGTTTTAGCAGTTACATGTGTTTTTCTATTGGTGATTTTTAAGCTCCCATTGAATTAAAAGTTGGATTTCTTCGTAATATGATATCATGCTGTCTCTCTTGCACCATTTGATAGCTGTGATGACTTTTATTTTTCTGTATGCAGACATTACACAATACTAATAAAGGGTCTTCTTGGCACTGCAAGATCAAGCTTGTTTCTTTCCGTATATTGCGCATCTGCCTGGTCAGCACCTTTTTCTCTTTAATATCAATATATGATGGTATCATTTGTGAAGTTACCTGTTATTAGAATGTTGTTTTCACATAATCACATAGATTAGGACTGGACGAGCCCATGCCCCATAATTAATAGGAATGGTGAGGCCCATTGTTTACCTTGATGTCAATAGTGTTCGGATATCCTCATCGTACCCACATATCTGCTAGACATCCAAAAGTTGTAGGGTTGCAGCAGGAGGACCCAGCTTTTATCCAGGACCATGAAGCAGAACTTGATCATGTCTGAGCATGTCTGGGTATACAAAAGAAGAAGCTATAGATAGCTAAATGAAATTGGAATACCTTGCAAAAGATTCTTTGCGATTTATCTACTGATATAGGATTTCGAAATACCTCACTTGGCCACTTGAGGAAAAGGACTTAGATTGTGGATTGATAAGCTCTATTTGTGCCTTTGTTCTGGTAAATGATAACTGGACTATTTCAATATGACAATTTTGATGATGATGATGTTGGGCAAATAGAAATAGATCTTCTATGACTCAGGAACATGCAGCATTAAGTCCTCAAACTGGTGTTGCATCCTTTCACTACTAATGGCACAAGAATTTGCTTGTATTATCTTTGTCATTCAGGATGTGGACGTGCTTCCTGTTTAGGATTTTCAGGACATGTAATATTCCAATGGTGGCAATGGGGACGGTATGATATACCTTCAATTCCTTAACTTGGTAGCAAGATAAAGATTATTCTTGTTTAAGAAGCCTCTGGTATATTTGTTGGACAGTTCCCAACGGGCCTGGCCTTGGCCATTGAGAAGAAGAGCAGGCGAATCGAGATATCACTCTACTGTCTCGCTCGAGCAATTGAAAGCTTTTTCACCGTCATGGCTGATACTGGATACTTGCCACAATCAAAAAGATTAAAGAGAGCAGATGTGGTGATCTTCAGCATATCCACAGCCATCATAATGCACTGCTATGCAGAGGAGAGGGAAGTGTTCAGGTCCAAGTACTTGAATGTTCTCGACTGGGTTTTTGGAGTCCCATCTCCTCCTTGTGAAACGCCTCGCTGCAAAAAGAGATGTGAATGAAGTAATGACCGCCACTTCTCCCTCAACTGATCAAGTTTATAGATGTCGTACTTCTTCGAAACCCAATTCAGGGAAAACCATATATTTTTCCTATTCATATTTCTTACTAGTTACGACCATTCGTAACTTTGTAAGAGCCATAATCGTTCAAACCATTGATGACTTGATGTTATAGAAAGTGCTTCACTTATTTTTAGTTTTTTATATCCTCGGTTCTTTTCCATGTCTTTTCAAAATGTGCATGTACTCAACAAAATTGAGGAACTGGCTAACAGAAAATTACTCTCAAAGAGAGTTGAGATTTCAAACAACAAAGTTATTAGGGTCCTGACACTGAAATTGCTTTGAGCTTTCACAAAACATGGCAAACGTATTAACAAGAACAGAAATTGATCAAGACAAGAAATATACCATCCAGTTTCTAATTGCCAAAAGTTGCAGAACAAAGTGCCTAAATTTCATCTTGTACAAGATAAGGCTGTCCAGTCACTATGACTTAGCTCAAACAATCAAACCTCATCTTCATGAAGTAACATATTAGGTATACCCTTAGACACTGGAAACCGGCGACCAGTCTCAGGGCAAACAAGCGCACCCTCCTCAAGATGAAGCTCCAAAAGGGCATGATGGAACTTGCGCAGGAACTCCTCAGAATCAAGCTTTGAAGGCTCAACCTCTTCAGGGAGCTCGGAATAGCCCATTGTATGTGAAGCAGAGACGAGAGCCTTCCACTCAATCTTAGGGAACATATTCTTGAGGAAGTCGATATTCAAATCCACCTGCTTCTCCACCACTTTCTCCGCTTCAATTCGCAGAGGAAAGCCGTTTGTCACACCTTTAATGTTGGATGACAGCATGTTGTGTGTTAGCAGCCTCATCTCTACTATTTCTCTAGCTAACAGGTCTCTGTAGCAGCGTGGCGTGTGTGTTCCGAATCTGCAATCACAAGATTTCACAACAATTAGACCTTGCTGGACAAACCTGAGGCAACACCACGTTTAATTCGCTACGCAAACTAGGTTGTATCATACAAACCCAATCGAAAAGCAAATGCAGCTAGTTTCATATACCAAACTACTCAAATCTAAACATTATAACAAGCATTCAGAAACACCTTTGAAACTAAACAAAATTGAGTAAACAAAACGATTAGCTATTAGAAAGAAATGTATCTTCCTCTAACCTACAGAAGCTTAGATACTTAAATTGACTGAATACTCTAGCAGTTGATCATAAGCTTAATTCGATTCTCCTAGAAGCACTGTTGGCATTTATATGAAATTCAACTATCCTTAAATTTATATGCTTTCGATTTTCCAAAGAAGAGAAAGCAATAAAAGAGAAGAATGAGTGAGACAATTAAGTACCTGTGAGTCTCCGGCGACGGAGAGAGACTGTCGAGGAGGGACTGAGTGAGCGTTGTCAGAGGAACAAAGAAGGGAATTAGGGTTTTAACGACATGGAAGATTTACAAGAATGCCTGACCACACTTGGGCTTTTCGGGTGATGTTTTTTGTTTTGGGCTCTTCTTGTTGGGCCTGACTCTAAGCATGAGTTGGGTTTGGTGAGGATGGTTTTTGAGATTTTGGTCGAATGTTTGAAACATTGCCTTGCCATTACTAGCTAAATCCCACAATGTTTACTCGATGAGTTCATTAATTAAAGGTGGTTTCAAGGAATTAATTGGCTGTGTTCAATATCCCTTGTCATGAGCACAAATCTTGCCATGATCGACCAAACTCGACTATATATTATGAATCAAGCTAGTATTTTATTTTTGATGTCATGAATTTTCTGAATGATCTGATGAAATTTCATTCTCAAAAGAATCAAGTGACAACACAAGTGGGATACATAGACTAAAAAATGGGGAGAATAACAAAGTTATGTCCGGGAGAAGGCATGCAATTAATTGTCCTTGCGCCGTTGTGCACTTGTGCTTGTTTATTTCGATTCCCTCCGGTGATCACTTTTTTCTTCCTTAATTTCTTCACCATTGATACGTGCAATTCACCCAGCTTAGTTCACAAAATGCTGCATCATGTAACTGATCCATCATTAATCTTCATCAAACTAGTGCATGGTAGACTTTACGTTTTCTACCAATTCTACGTACACATACAGTTTCCTTTCACCTGATCCAACTGTGGAAATTCACCAAGTACCAAACACTAACACTAGTTTTATGGTAGACTTGTCACACGTTTCATATATAATTAAGTAATTTACAGACCGGGAAACTAGAAGTTTGTACCCAAACCACTAATCGATTTGCATTAACTTGAGACGAACCTCCACCACTTGTACAGAGCAAACCCATAAACCGTGGCATAAGTAGCCATTCTGAAAGGATACCTTCTGAATCTGCAAAAAGAGAGAAGTTCCTCACAAATCAGATCGAAGACTCAGCACAGATAACAGCTGGGATATCTACCCCCATTTGAAAGAACAGAAAAGGAAAGAAAAAAAAATCGTTGACACTCTTCTATACAATCGATGGAGACATACTCTGAAACGTACGTTGGGTCGTAAACACTACTGTTATATATATAGCTCATCGATCTGTTAACATTTCTAATTTTCTAGTACCATTCTGGCATGGCTAGCTATCTAAAAGGAATACAGTCCAGGATCTAGACATGCATATATATTGATCCAGTGCATAACGGTATACCTAGTTCCGACTACGTTCCCTTTATTTTGGACAGAATTTTCTTATAATTTGGCTAGCTAATTACAATTTGCTGTCTAATTCTCGTTGGTAATTGACATCGGACTCTCTTGAATTAATTTACCAATGTCATCGACCGGCTTAAAGTATTTAACAAACTGATGTACTTGAAATGCAGCCGCCCAGAATTACAATTTACACAAAAAAAGAAACATACAAAATCAAACGGTCAAATCATAATGGTCTACAATTTTGCAATTAGCCAGGACACACATGGTACATTGATCATGAATTCAAGATCCGATCGTTTCAAAGTGTGATCAGATGATTAAATGCGTACTAACCTTGCGAATCCAGATCTTTGAGCCATGGCAACTGCAGAGGCTCTTTCCTCAGCCGTAACGGGCGAACCCCACCGCGAAAAGTCACGGTCAAAGTAACCCCAGTCCGGCAACAACACACCCCCGATGCCTACAACGCCAACCACGTAAGTCACCACCATCTTCTTCAACGACTGCGTGAAAATGCCAACTGCCACCACAACTATAGCTAAGCAAACCAGCGAGGACCTGAAAACGGCGTCGTTGGCCCCCATGTATGATGATCGAGCTACTAGCTAGCTAAAGCTCAGATCGAGGCTTATGGTGAAAATGAAAGAACAAGAAGAAGATAGATAGATGCTTTTGGAGCTCGATTCAAAATTAAGGGCGGATAGATCACTGAGTGGTTAGAAAATGCTTTCAATGCGAGCCCAACTGTCGATATAAATGCATTTTAACACTTGCAAGTTTGTTACTGCATGTGCTTTGCTAGCTCTAGCCGCTGTTCTTGCATGGGGAAGTACGGTAAGCCACGTAACGACCTAGAGCTGATGTTGAATCTTTTACTGGGCCTCTTAGTTCCAGTTGAAGGCCCAAACATGGCATACATTTTTCTTTTTTATTTAATTAAAAATAAAGTTTCCGTTTTAAAGGATTTGAACTTGGAACTTGAGTCTTAGCACAAACATGACATACGTGATACAACAATATTCATACATATAACCAACTCGGTCTCAACTCTCAAGGTTCATCGGTCGGGCATTGTCGAGTTTATATATATCGTAGGGCGCGATCGATAATGGTCATATATGTAGTTTACGATTTCTAATTATTTCAGATACCAGTACGGCAGTGAAGTATTTAGGTTTTAGCATCCAATTCAAAAGGCCAACCTGGCCTATATAAATGCTCTTTATATCTTTTTGTAAAAGAATTAAATATAGTTCGATCATCCGAACAAGGAAATTTATGTGTCACGTCAAGGAGAACAAGAATTGAAGCCCTAACATTCGTCATGTTGCGACTGAATATCTGAACCGGAGCGATAATAACCATGCCATTACTGATCCAGGCTGGAGACGAGCACTAGCTACTTTCTGGTTGCAGAAAGCAACTAATCATTTTGGTTAAGATTGGCACCACACCACAGATTAAATATGAGAAAGAGTTTGCCTTTAAATCACAGTCCTACATACGTACGTACTAATCAAAACTATAAGAGCTGTGCATGTAAATGCTCACCTCAGAATTTAGTTACAAGCTAGCTACCTTTCATCAAAAGAAAGGACTAACAGAATCTACTAATCCCTGCAGTCTAAATTTACCCCCCAAAGTCCAAATGGCAGTTATTTTAGGGTCATTGAGCTAGTGTATACGTACGGTAATGATAAGCTTCTATATTCAATGCTACTATAACTTTTCATTTTGTTCATCTTTAAGGAACTAATTAACTTGTAGTGAAGGACAACCTTTTACTTTATTCCTTTAGTGGTTGATATAACAAACCAGAATGTTACCAACGGCAAATGCAAGTATGCATAAGAAACAAGGTGCATGAGGACACAAGCCATGCACCAAGAAACACGTACTATTGATGTCGATCGATGAAGAGTTCGATATGAAGCTTGTTTAAACTTGTCTGTCTCTATCTATCTGTGGTATTCATAAAGGAAAACATAAAGAGAAATTGGTATGGACTGGGCCATTGGGGAACCAATTTCCTCTCTAACTGCCCCAACCCTTGGAGTCAAATGGGCACCATCGTCATATAGTGTTCTCTTTCCAACAATGATCTATGCCTCTAAATTCTAAACTAAACAATTATCATCTTTTGGAGGTGCTTGGAGCACAGAGTGGTCTCCCCTATAACCCAAGTATTTTCTTTTTGAATGAGAAGAGAAAGAACTTGTTAAAATGTCTCAATCGACCACGAGCATATTACGTACAAGTAAAATGAAGATTAAGGCAATCATGGTAGGTCATGCATAATTTCATACGCTTAATTTCATTCTAAATTAGCATTCATAATTATTACTAAGACTGCGATTTTTATACTGCAACTTGATCATAATACGATCACTATTGGAAGTTTGCAGCTCGATCTAGCTTTTCTAAATCTTGTCATGCACGTATGCGATTTGGCTTCTCGATCTAACTATTCTCAATGTGTATATTGGTCTCTTGAATTGATCAGATGAAGAAAATAACCTGTTAAAACTTAAAAGGTCTCGATCTATGCACATATATAGTCGAACAATTCATAAGTTAACCAAAGTTTAATTAAGGTCACTGTTTTAAAAAACGACCGTCTAGGCCGCCTAGGCACCGACTAATCGGAAAAAAATTATCTTATGGCCTAATTTTAGTCCTGGGCGGGGTAGTTAGGCGGGAACCGACTAATTGGCAATTAGGCGGACGACTAACGACTAATCGGCAGAAAAGCACTGCCTAGGCGGTTTTTTTTTATTTTTTAAATTAAGAGGTACAATGCAAATGAATGAATTCTAAACAGAAAATCCAATCCAATTTCTTTCGCAAAACGTCGTGTCTCTTCCTCTGCAAACGCCGCGACTTGGACGCCGCTCGCCTATCACCGTCGTCGCCGCCACTTGTCGTCCACCGCCGTCATCCTTGTTTGGTATATGTTGATAATTTGATATATAGTTAAATGTGGGCAAGAGCATAGTGTATATGGCTATCACATAAACAAAACTTGATTCCGTGAAAGAGTCATGGTTGATTCCATGAAGCTTTATGTTTAAATGGTTTCCATTGTTGCAAGTTTATAATATAAGCTTCATTGTCATAAACTCATAATGTACTGTGATTTGTGAATTATCAGCTTCGAAATAGACAATTTCATATTCTTGAGATTCTTGTTTATGCACGTCTATTTCAAAAAATTGAGATGGATGGTTAATTGAATTTCTTTAATTTATAAACTTAGTTTAGAATTTTTATGATATTTCTTTATAATTTTTATTTTATGTTTCAAATTACAATGTACCATATACATATATATAATTAATTAAATATATAAAAAATGATCCGCCTAATTACCGTTTAATTACCGATTAAATTCCGCCTAAACGCTTAAGCGCTAGGCAGTAGCTCCACCGCCTAATTCCGCCTAGCGCCTTTTAGAACCTTGATTAAGGTAAAGCACGGCCGCCCGTGCATGTTTACTTTCACAAGCTTTCATGCATCATCTATATCAAATTATCAATGAGATAAATATTTCCATCTTACGCTTGTGGCCATCAATCATATTAATGACAATGTCATACGATCATGGAATTAATTTTTAAGTAGTGATCTATAATCAGCTCTTCCAAACGAATGTTCCAATATCTTCTTGAGATTTTCGATTCCCCAACGAAGCATAATATAAATGGACATGCACGAATTACCAGTATTAGAAAATTATTGATAAATAAGCTTGAGTACGTGCATGGTGAAGCTAGCCATGCAAACAATGACGTCAAAGGAGTTTCTTCTTCACTTCTTGCGTGCATGGATCGGCTTCTATGACAAATGAAGCAGCGACCTGCAACGTTGACATTCTAATTAATTTGAACGCTCTGCTCTTTATCTCATCATGTACGTTTAGTTATTCTGATGGAAAACTAATGTGTATAAATAACCAGCAGTGAGCTGCTACGCCCAGTTTAGGTTTGTGCTCGAGTACGTATATACAGAAGCAAACAGACTTATGGGAAAATCTCCTTGTTGTGAGGAACTTGGACTCAAAAAAGGACCGTGGACACCTGAAGAGGATCAGAAGCTTGTGCAGTACATTCAACAACATGGCCATGGCAGCTGGCGGGCTCTTCCGAAGGTTGCAGGTACCGTAGCTAGCTAGTTTTACCTTGTTTCTTCCGTAAAACTTTGTACTCTAATTTCTTTTCTTGACTGTGTACGTAGGTCTCAACAGATGTGGCAAGAGCTGTAGGTTAAGATGGACAAATTACTTGAGACCAGACATCAAAAGAGGCAACTTTTCTGAGGATGAGGAGCAAACCATTCTGCATCTCCATTCTATCCTTGGAAACAAGTAATTAGCTAGTTAACTAGCTTCTTTGAACTACTATCATCTTGTTATTTAATCATCTTCTGCCTTTGTGTCTTTCCAAGTCTCATTTTCATAAACTCAAAACTAATTATATATTCTGATTTTGTAACTACAAAAAGATGGTCTGCAATTGCTACACATCTAGATGGACGAACCGACAACGAGATCAAGAATTTCTGGAACACACATTTGAAGAAGAAACTGATCCAGATGGGGATCGATCCGATGACCCACCAACCAAGAACTGACCTCTTCTCCAACATCCAAGAACTTTTGCAGCCGCAGTTGGATCAACACGCTGCAGCAACACTACATGATGCTGCAGAGACTGTAGCTCAGTTGGTCAAGCTTCAATACCTGCAGCAACAATATATACTCCAGCAGTCACATCTGTTAAACTCAAGCGTTGCTGGTACTAGTAATGTTCCTCCTCCACCATCGCAAGTAGTAGTACTTGAAAATCCAAGCTCATCATTTTCTCAACCACTCCAATATCAAAGCCTAGGACCCCATCATCATGACGAACCACAAGTCCCTTTTAGTACTTATTCAGTACCTGAAATTGATGAGTTCTCTCCATGGTTTCTTCAGGATTCCTCTGATGCTATTCCTCCAGATAATTTGGCTGAGATTTCGATGAACAATCCTGGAGACTACTGCAGCACTTCTAGTAATGGAGGTATCAGAAGTGCCAGTACTTCTTCTTCCTACTGGCCTGATCTTTTCCTTGAGGAAACCAAAACGAACTATGCATGATTAAGCACTTTATTAATTCATGCATGCATTACCTAATATATTGAGGAATACTAGCCACCTTCCCTTTTCAACCATTCTCTTCCATTTTCTAGAACTTTTCATTTCCATCGATTAGGTTTTAGTATTACCAAACCCGTATATTCTTTTAGTAGCTGTTATATATCGGTTTAAAAAGTTATTTGAAAATAAGACGAATTCATCATGAACATACATTACAAATTTACAAATGAGGATTGGAAAAGCAGGCTAGGACACTGTTTGGGTGGGAGGGGCTACTAGTATTCCCCTTGCTTATTTGCATTGTACAGATGTGTGTGTAATGTAATAGCACTTGTAACTTTATGCATATACAGACTTATCATTTTTACTCTTTTATGTGTATTATACGTACATTATTTTAGAGGAGAAGTATGATCGAGTTACATTGACATTAGGTTCGATCAAAAGTTTCTAAGTTTCTCTGTTGGCGTACTTTGTCTACAATTGTCAGAGTACGTACGTAATACAAAAAACAAAAACAAGCACTAAATATTTTGTAGACATAGAAGAGCCAAAAATAAAGAGCATCAGAAAACATATACACAACTCGAAGACGTAAACTCAAAGGGATCATATGGATCTTCCTAGAAGAGAGCGATAATAGTTATGTCGCGTTCGAGTCGTGTCATTTCGTTCTCATAACAATACTATTTCCCTTTCATATCGTTTTCCTATGGATATTAGTCAACACTAACTCAAGTTTGTTGGATCAATGGCTTCAAATAACATTATCAGAGACCTTAAAAGTCAAGTTGGTCAGGATTGTCAAAGCAAGACAGAAAATCAAACGTTGATTAGGTTTCTTCGTCTTTCCTTTTTCCCATCAGAAAACAAATAAATTCAATCACCTAATCCCACTCCATGGTTGTGCAGAGGTAGAAGTTTCATATGTCATGACAATCATGTTGAATAATATCCAATTAATGCAAGGAAACTACACGATACAACTAACAAAGACGGGTTATGTAATTGTCTCAAGCTGATCACATTTAGACAAGTTTAAGGTTCTAATGATCATTGGCGACTAAAACAACTGAGGGCAATACTGGACAATGCCTACAATGCTTCAGTATTCTAAATCGGTTGTTTATGCTTAAACAAGTGTCAAATTCATTCTAGGCCTTGGAAACTCTGGGATGCTACTCCACAAACTGGATCTCTTCACGACTTCACCTAAAAATAAAAGTAGAACGAGAAAACCTTACCATCAATCCTTGTCAGTGATTCAGGCATCCTAGTAATGCTAATCCATTTTCAAAATGCAGTATATGCTTAACAAAATGAATAACTTCGTAGTTATGATTATCAACTCTGCAGAAAATGATGGATGATACTAGCACAGCTAAAATGTTTAAGAAATGAGAAACTACATTGATAAGTCAATATGATGTATGCATGCCATTCTGATTACCAACTTTAGTTACATCACCAAGTTTCACCGCTTCTGCTACATGGCAGTACCCCCGACATCAGACATGAGAGATGCAGCAGCCGCAGCAGCAGTAGGAACAACCCCAGTTGAAATGCCCGGTTTTGACAAATGAAGGAGCCTGATATATCAATGAAAAGTAAGAAGATGCTACCTAATAAATTAACATTCTAGACATGCACCACAAGTCCCAATAATCAGTTTGCCTAATTGATTTTAAGAGCCAAGAGTTACTACGTTTAAGTGGTTTATATGCTCTCAACTGCCTCATCATATATAATTATATGATCAACCACCACACCTTATATTGAATAAATGTAAAACAAATAAACAAAAAGGTGGTCATCTAGCCACTACAAATGAATTTAATGGTAGCTAGGGGTCAACTTAAACTGGTCTCTAATATTCAAGTTCAAACAATTGAAACCTATTATTACCATGGGACAGAACAAGCCAAGTCATGCTATGTTATAGCTAGGTAAGATTCACTACTTCTTGGATAAAAAAAAAGTATAATGAAAAAATAATATAAGTTAAACAGACTTACGGTGCAAGATACTCGCAAAAGGATGACACTGCTGATGCGACTTCAGTATAGGTTTCAGCTGATGCAGGGGCTGTCACCTGGACCAACTGTATCCCTGGAGTCACAGGGACAGTCTCATCTGTATTATGTAATTGCAGCATCTTATTAATTGATGACACAGTCACAGTCATCTGCGTGCCCCTCTGGAAATGAAAGGAAAATCCCACTCTCAGCAGCTCATGATCCAACTTGTAGCCGAGTGCATAGAACAAGCGAAGCACATTATTGCTAGCTTTGCTTTCAATCACCGTTCTTACTAAAACTGAAAGTTGCTCAGCACCTGCACCTCTCATTGCACCTCCTATGAACCTCACTGTCCTACAGAAAATGAATTGATGCAATACGTAATCATATATGAAAAAGTGGGCAATACGGAGCTTCTCAGGGGTAGAGATTTTGGGCTTTACCATGTAGGTTCAGCTAGTTCAAGATTGCAAATAAGTCGAACCTCCGAAGGTACAGCTCCTGGAGAAAGAAAATTCATAACTAGTGAAGGCTGAATAATCTCTTCCTGTGCCTCCTAGCATACATATTGAACCCGATAAAGCCGTACATAATCATCACATATTGGCTTGCTCATGCAAAGTGCAGATAATATTTCAAAGTAGACATAAGCTCTTCTTCGGAACTTGAACACATAAGGAAATCATCACAGAAACTCGTAAGACACCAGACCACCCAATTGTCACATGACACACATGCATTGAGTGGATGGCAAATAAAGAGAAAAAGAAGAAATTAGAGTCCCTGAGGATAAACACTGCTGAACAAATTTTTCATCAAAGCTCCACATAAGGTTTTATCGTACTCTTTTTCCGGTGATTTTACGAAAGAGGGAAAACACCATAGAATTATCCTATACAGACTAGCCACTGAAAGAGGACGTGGCTTTACCTAGATTTGGGCCACTCTTGAGACATATCTCATGAACCCTTAATCGTTCACGGCAAACGCCACAAAGACCCTGTAAAAGAATCTCAAGGGCTTCAACATGCTGCAGGAAACAAAAACCACATGTCAGTTGCAAACCAATAGCTCCAATTATACACAAACTCCAGTTTATAGAAAACGAGACAATCATAACAACATTGTTTATGTAGAAAAATAAAAGTAAAGTATTGCACAAATGATCAAACTTTCTGCTTCAAACAATAAACCCTCCTGAATCAGTAGTAAATTGATTGAAAATGCAAACAATATTGACCAATCAAGTGAATGGGTAAGCAAAAGTTTCAATCTTTCTACAATAAAACGAAATTGCAGTACAGAAAATCAAACCCAACATTAGTAAAGTTACCTGGGTTTCTATGATTCCTTGGACCACGCACTCCATCCAAATTTGCTGAAAGACAGATAAGACCAACTGTAAATTTTACTTCTTCTTCATGGTTCTCTAATGCAACAAATTATAGCATACTTAACTGTAAAATTTGGAGACAGACTTAATAAACAAAGAGAGAGCTCTGTTACAGAACTCGCCAAGCATTACATACCCAATCTGTTAGGAAGAGACCGGAGAAGCGGAGACGGCGAGTCTGAATTTGTGGTCGTTTTCCTTTTTCTGAGAGTTGGTTTTACTGTCGTTCTTTCTATGTTTTGTTTATATTGGGCCTCTGCCTTTTGAGTTTTGAGTTTGCATGTTTTTCTTCTTTTGGTCTGCTGGGCTATGTGTAGTTTAGAACGGCATATTCTTTAATTCACCCGTCTTCTTTTTTCGGGAGGACCAGAAGACAATTCTAGAACGAATTAATATATGTCATATATCAATTTAAATGTTTTGATAATTTTTCTTTAAGTTAAGTCGTAAAAAGGTTGTTAACGTTTTAAAATGTCGTCGACTATATATACAAATTATAAGAATAAATACCCATACATCTTTACATGTAATGCATGTCATCGGACAAAAATTTCCAATCGAAAAAAACCTTAATTAGAAGCTTGAAAAGGGAAAAATGGAGTTTTCTTTTCTGTTGGTCTGTAATTCTGTGCGCATACCGGCCGGCGGACGTTGTGTAAGAAGTAGATGGTAGTAGAATCTTGAATGTAATACTGTTTCCTTTGTAAGAAAACTTGTAGAATTATAAAATCAACATTAACTTAGAAGAAAATCTAAAGGGAAGTTTACATCTGGATTACATGCAACATTAAGCATCATAGAGCAGGATATGCAAAATCCAAAAATATCCAAGTCTCGAAACACGCAAATTAATTGAATGTTATTGTTAAATCCCCTCTTTTCTTGTATATATAGGTCCAGAATGTGGAGCTCGATCAACACAATCACCAAAGATTCAAGTTGTTCATGCTCGAAATACCTCATTTTGATACTGTGCATTTCTTCTTGCACTAATTTACTTTAGGTTCACACACAACAGTTCATCGAAGAAAAACAAAAATGGCATTACTCAACTGGATTGCACTCATTCTGTGTGTTTTTGCAAGCTTGAACAACCATGTAGGCCGTGTGGGAGCTTTAGGCATAGGTGTTTGCTATGGAACAGAGGCAAATGACCTTCCTGCAGCACCAGATGCTGTCAATCTCTACAAACAATACGGCATTGCGAAAATGAGGCTCTTCGAGCCTGACCACCCGGTGCTCGATAGGCATTCCAAACGCGGAGTTGCAGCATTTGGCTACTAGCCAAGATGCTGTGGACATATGGTTCAACGACAATGTAGCTCCTTATGTAAATGACGTTACCATCAACTAGGTCGCCGTCGGTAACGAGCCCGACATTCCAGGAGCAGTAGGCATCGATAATATCTTGCCGGTAATGAAGTTGTTTCACAACATTGTTAGTGACAAAGGGATTAAGGTGACTACAGTTCTGACACCATTTGTCCTAGCATCTTCGTACCCGCCTTCGAGTGGTGCATTCACACCAGGAGCTAGTAATGTAATGTCCGACATTCTCGAGTTTTTAGCATCAACCGATTCTCTCCTTATGATCAATTTGTATCCTTACTATTCTTACAAGGCAGGCCCTGGCAATGTTCGCTTAGACTATGTTCAGTTCACTGCAACAGACACAGTGGTTCAAGACGGAGCATACAGCTACAAAAACATGTTTGATTCCATGGTCGATTCTTTCTTTGCAGCGATGGAGAAAGCAGGTCGCGGTAATGTCAGAATTGTGGTGTCTGAAAGTGGTTGGCCTCCTGATGGTAGCGGAAATATCAGAACGCCAGAACTAGCAGCCACATATAACAAGAATTTCATGAATCATATCCTTAAGAAGGGAGGGACGCCGAGAAGACCTGGTGAAAACATTGAAGGGTTCTTTTTTGCAATGTTCAATGAGAACCAGAAACCTAATAAGGAGGAAGAGAGACACTTCGGTCTTTTTTATCCCAACATGCAACCTGTTTACAATGTATTCTCTTGAACAAAATCTTCTATCTTGATTTCCAGTCAAGTGAAGTCATGATTCAGTAAACTGAAAATAAATACCAATATCTAATAAAATCTTGTAATAATTATTTTCTTTTTATAGTTTCAAATCTTTGAATTTCATTGTAATATCGAATCTCACCTTCTCTCCTATTTTTCTTTTACATACAGTGCATGGCAATAGGGATGGGACATCATAATCAAAAACCAATAAAAAAAACCAAGCTGAAACCAAGTGGCGGCCAGAAAAAACAAAACTCGATACAATCTAAAACGAAAATAAAAGAAAAACTAGCAGTTCTCTCTAGTTCATCCTGCCCTCCTTTTTGCTGTTTTGGGAGGTGGATGGGATCAAGGTTTTTCTTTGTAGTTGTTTTGTTGTTATTTTTCTAATCAAAAATATATATAAAAAAATTAAATATTAGTTCGGTTTAGATTTTGAATCTCCAAAAATCGATCCCAACCGAAAAATCGAATAATGTCGTTGTTCGATGCAGAAATATCTCCCGGAAGAGACTTTCTCCGCGAAGCAGTCTCTTTTGATATCGGATGTCTTAACCGCGTGTACCGGTTTATCCTGTATGTGCTTCGATGCTGGCGTGCCACCGTTCTTCAACGGAATCTGGACTAAGTATAGCCTGTCTGACTTCTAATGTAAGCGATTAAGATAGGGAGAGCACCAACCCTATCCGAATAGGTTCTTTTCGCCTAGGAACCTAGGACTTTGGATATGTGTCTCTAAGCTTGATCTCGACAATCGATACCCCCACGTCTCTCGTGTAGAGCAGAGCAATCCTCTCGATGAAGTGTTGGAGAACACTAGCTTCCTTTGAGTTTTCAAGCCCTCAGCATACAAGTGAGCTGCCCTTCCACCTTCAGGTTGCAGGTTTTTTGCTTCCTTTGAGCCGTAAATACTCTCAATCGATAGTTGACAAGTACTTAGACCTTCTGGGTTGCAAGTTAGAAATCTCGAAGACGAGAAGTTCTAGGTTGTATTGCGTATAGCAAGAATTGTTTGTCTGTCTTGTGTATGTATGTTGTCGTGCTTTTCATAAGATCCTTGCATTCCTTATATAATCGCTTACATATCAGTCATTGATTCTGTTTCTAACTCCTTTGCCCTTGTAACCTTGTTTGAATCTCCATACCAGCATCGTGTCATACCACTTACAGGTATTCCAATTCCATCATAACTCTGCTAAGAGTCCTGCAAATATCAACTAGTCATGATAGAAACTGAGCCGCGTGAAACCAGCTCGATAAGACATAGTTCTAATAGAACTCTAAGTCTTCCTACAGCGAAGCTCGATACAACTCTCGCTGGACTTCATACTTCCTCGCTAGGAAACTGCTTTCCTCGATAGGAATTAACAAAAACATTCGATGGGCTGCTCGATAAACCTCAGCAATCCAAGCCCAAAGTAAATATTTTATTTAGGCCCAAACATTGCCCCTCAGGTCTTGAACTTGGAAACGTTCTGAACAAGAGAAAAGACTTGAATGTACCTTGAACGATGTGCTCATTGACTCTGAAACGCTAGACCATCATTCGAACGCCACGTCTAACCAACTCTTTGAAAAAGTATGACGCTCGACTGACTCCTCTATAAGAGCAACAGTCCATATCCACAAGTTTCATCTTTCATCCACAACTTTTCAATTGCCCAAAGACCTGCAACCTTTTAACTCTCACAGTCAAAAAGCCTAAACCTTTCCTTCTCACCGCCGTCAAAACCCAGCCTCAGAAAAATGCCTCCCCGTAAAGGCGTTACTATTCCTTTTGGTGACGTTCATGCCAAGAAGTTTGTCAAACGGCTCAGGGACGTCGCTACTCGATCAAACCCAGACACCACTTGCACTCTTGCCGTGGATACAGAAGAAAATACAGGTCTTCTCGGCCCATTTCTGGAATCCCCATTGAGTCCAGACCTCCCACCTGTCCTTCGGGAAGCCATCTGCAACTCCTCTCTTCTACTGCATGTAGATCCCACTGCAGACCCAAAGTCATGGTCTTCAAAAGACAGCCTCTGTTCCATCGGGAAATGGCCACACTCCTCCCCCGATGACCTCGACTGGTATCGCCAACGCCGTGGGCAAGACAAAGATCGATGGGATGCAGCAAGAATTACAGAACTCATCGATCTATGCTTCTCTCTCCCAGCTGGAGCCAACAAACCCCCTCTTACTGCAGCAATGTGCTTTTGGGATTGTGCAGCGAATTGCTTCAGACTTCCCTGTGGAGATATAAGCATCACAATGCTCGACCTCTATACCATCTTTGGAGTCCCCGCCGCTGAGAAAAGCTGGACCCCTCAAACTTTTATCCAGACTCTCGACAAAGCCTCAGAGAAACGGCCTACATCCTACACCGCCTAGGTAAATCATTTCTCAACGAGAAACAACACAAAAGGAGGAATAGCCTTTTTGGAGTACTGGCTATCGAAGTACCTGTTCTGCACAACCTCAGCGAAAGTCATCAAAACGTGGACTAATCTCGCTGAACGTCTTTTCAGCGGAGAACCACTGAGTTTGGTTGAGCCCGTCCTAGCCTCCATCTACTACAGTCTCAAGCGAGTCACTTTATCGAAGCTCGACTTGCACCAAGCTGGGCCACTTTGGATGGTAGACCTCTGGCTACAGGTTTATTTCCCTTTCTTCTGTCCCTCTAAAATCCCTAGGTTCGAAGAACACAAGACCTTGGGCAATTCGCTGGTCTCTATGGAACCCAGGACTAAGCAATGGTCCTACTTCAGCTGCTTCAGGTACCTCTGCCACTGCAAAGAGCTCCCCTATACCGCTATCGAGACAATTCTGGGTCGCAGTCACCCTGGCCTCCTCTCAAGTGGCTTCATGCCATCTCCTGATCAAGATAATCAAGCGAGGAGTTTGTTCGTTAAGTCGAACACCTGCCAGGATCTACCACTTCCAGATTCTGGGTATGAGCTTTATGCTCCCAATCACTTCTGCAGGCAGCTTGGACTTGGCCAGGATGCACCTATGCCCCTTGTATGCTCTATTAACAAGTATACCCTCTGGCGGGCAGATGGTAAGTCTAATGCAGCAGAAGTCGATGAAGAATTTGGCTTTCCATTGGTGATAATCCCTGCGATTACCGAGCCACTAACTCCATCGAGGTTGGTCACCCCAACATACCTTACTTGGTTTTCCCAATTCTGGGTTGAGCTGCAAAACAAGAGCCCAGCACTGTGCTTTGCCACCATCTTCCGTCAGTTCGATGAAAAATTCTCGATGCCGGCAGACAAAGAAGCACTCAACAATCCTCCCTTTGATTCGAGCCCCACTCCATGGCCACAGGTATGTTTTTTTTAACTCTCGGAAATTTCCACTTGTGTTTGGAAATCCTGAGATCAGCAATAACCATTCTTCTCTTTCTTCACAGTGCCGTCCAGAGCCAGACGTCACCATGGCTATTCATTCCTTCAAGAAGAAAAGGACCCAACACTCCAGTTCACCCGTAAGTATCTGATTTACTATCTTTCCAGAAAACGTTGATTCTTATCACTGATCTCGATACTGGCCCTCAATCTCTGTAGACCCAAAGAAAGAAAATCAAGCTGAGGGCCCTAGAGAGTGGAGTCTGGTTGGAATCACGGCTCAATAACAGAAACGGCCAACTACGCCTCCTCACTCCATCCTTCTTTGCCTCATTCGATCAAAGGAGTAGCAAAGCCTCAGGGTCTAGTGCTTGCTCAGCTATTGCTTTTATCATTGCACACTGGTTTTGTGCAAATCCGGGTAGCACCCCCACTCTTTCTCAATTCGATGACCTTCTTGTCCAAGGCTCCAGGGAATGGCAAGAGCTATGCAAGGATGAAACCTTGGCCATGAAGTATCCCAACCAGCACTTTGACTTGGAGACCATCCTGAAGGCAAACATCAGGCCACTCCAATTCTCGGCCGATGACACCTTGATAGGGCTCTTTAACCCTGAGAGGTTTGCTAATCTGAAGGGCCACGGCTGCTACTCCTTCGATGACTTGTGGGAACATATTCAGAAAAGCAGGAAGCCCCAGGTCTTCATAGTGAGTTGGAACGATCACTTCTTCGTCCTCAAGGCTGAAGACGAAGCCTACTACGTAATTGACTCACTAGGAGAAAGGCTTTTAGAAGGACATAGTCAGGCCTTCATTCTGAGGTTCGATGAATTCAGCACCATATCCACCGTTATAGATAAGGCAAAAGTCAGCAGTCACAAAGAATGTTGCAAGGACTTCATTGTTGAATTCTTGGCTGGAATCCATCGAGCAGAGCTTGAGGAAGAGGAGAAAAAACATCCTGTAGCCCTTACCACCTTGTATCAACATCTTCAGATCGAAATTCAAGGCTGCTACATTCCTTCCTCTTCTGGCGAAGGTTCTAGTGCTCATGATGAGCAAGTTGTCTCGGAGGCTGAACAAATCGTTTCCTCACCAGAGCCCAGATCTGACCGATCACAAACTCCAATTGAGACTGGCCCAGAAGTCGAGACAACGAGTCCTCCTTCATCAGAGCCACCAGTTCAGACTCATGAGGAAACACCAGTACTGTCTCCTCAACAAGTAAGTTATCGTAACCTCATTTCTTAGGTTAGTAATTTGTTCGATATAATCCTAACACCTCCTGTTATTTCATATCGAAGCTCGATGTCTTTCCAATGGACCCGGTCATTCCTGATAGCCCCAGGAAACAGGCAAGCAACGTAGGAGAACCGATCCCGATGACCATCGAAAAGCAACCTGACCATTCTCTAGCCATCGATGATGAAGGACCTTTCGTTCGTATCGAGGAAATATCTGTCCCCTCTTCATCATCTGGAAAGCAACTTGACCTGCTCAATGTGCACGAGTCAACCACAGTCCAAAAACCTGCAAGTTCATCGAGCACTTCAAGCACTCCTCCTGATCGTGCCGTCCTCATTTGCCAGCTCCAAAAGATCCTTTCTGGGCCACTAGATACCAGTCCAGATGTTCAGGCCGTATCGAGACAAGTGAAGGATTTCCGAGCCATTGCCCCTGCAGTATTTATTCCTTTCCTGGATAAGTTAGAAGAATAATTCCTTGAGTATCAACGCCAAAGTGAAGCCTATTATTACTTAACGCTCGGTGTTGATTGTGAAGCTGAAGCAGCGAGCAACCTAGAGCAAACAACTCAAAGGGGAGCAGAGGAAATTCAAAAACTTGTGCAGGAGAAAGAGACAAAGGAAAAGGCTCTATTGACCAAACGTGCCCAAAGGCTTGCTCTTGAAGCCGACCTTGCCAAACTCAACTCTGAAATAGCTATCTTGGAAACTGAAATCCCCGCTTATCAGGACAAAGTGCATCATTTCCTGAATGAGGATAAGGCCCTGGCTCAACATCTACAAGAGGCACGTGCGAAAGTTAACGAAGCTTGTTTAGCTGCTCAACAAGCCTGGGTGGCCTCGGAGTATGCTAAGATCAATATAAAGAGCTTCGTCTTCCAATTGCAAACTTTGGGCCTCTAGTATAGGCTTTGTGTATTTGTTATCGAACAAACAAAGATTTTCATATATCCGTATTGTTTTGACAACAAAGCTTCTATTGGGTTTAAAACGTGATTGGGCCTCTATGATAAGCCCTCTTCCCAACTCTGACCCAGCCTCATTTTAGGCTGTAACTAATTTTAACCTTTCGGGTGTCAGCAATAAATGGAATTGAATTCTATACTTGGAATCCGTATCGCGTCAAACCATCGAAATCTTTTGAAATACGTTTTAACTGCCCCAAAGATCCTCTCATTTATCATGCACTTCTTGCGAGCAGTCAAACCGCTCCCATAGTCCACTGTTAATTGGACACGTATTCACTGTTGTTGGGTGTAATTACTCACGCGAAACCAAACCGTTGTAATTCCTGGCTATAAAAGGTTCCTTTCCCTTGGTAAGAATGAATCAAACCCAACTCAAAATGTTCTGGTCTTACTATCCAAAGAAACCTCCAGATAAATCCTTCGATGTTCTGCTCTCTAGATAGCAATATCCATGCCCAAACCCGGATTAGATAGCAATATCCATGCCCAGGCGCTGCCTTGACTCTCCCTGTTTGAAGGAGACTCTAAGGGAGAAGTCAAACTCCAGAAGTTCCATCCCCTTCGTCTCCTGCTTCGCACCCGTTCGGTGTCGATAAGCATAGAGGGTGGTGTTCCTCTTCAATGCCTCCTGCAGTCCATGGGGAAAGTTGGGGGTATCGATCTGGAGATAGGCAGACCATCGTCAAGGCAGGTGCAACTCTTGTTGTAGTCCTCCTCCTCTTGTCTTGACGATTCCTTCCTCTCCCTCTCCATCTCCGAGGTCGATCTCTTCAAATCACCGAGATCGATCTGCAGGCTTTATCTTCTTGAGAGATGGGATTGGGAGCATAGAAGATCTTCTATTCCGCTCTCCAACTTGGACCTCTTGTTAGGTTGAGAGATGGAGAGCAACGCAGAGGATCTCGTGAAGAATGAATCTTGAGTAGCTGTTTTATTCATCTTCTGCAGTTTAAGATTTTTCATTCATCTTTTGCAGTTGTCTAAGATTCATTTTCACCATATGGTATCAGAGCCTGAGGCCGCAAAGCCTTTGTATTGTTCCAAGTATTTGAATGTAATATGTATTTTGAAGTGTAAAAGTTCTTTGTATTGATAAACTCGTATATAGTTTGCTCAAAAATCTAAGCCACAAAGACTGGCCTGCATCAAACTTGGACTTGGAACAAATAACTACTCTGATTTACAAAATTTGGCCTCAAAAACAGGCGCTAACTATTTAACCCCATTAGTAGGTTTGTATCGAACTTTGACTGTGACTGGCCTGTATCGAACTTTAACCCCATTAGTAGGTTTACTCGATGACTATGATCCTCGATGAGTATATAAGTTGCCCCTGTAGTTTATTGATGCAATAGCATGAATAAACTAGATTAAGCAGGATCTGGAGGATCTTCATACTCCCAAACAGGTTGTATGAATCTTTTTAGGTATCGACCATTTATCGGGTTTGCATGTATAGTACCATCTCGATCTCTTAAACGAACTGCTCCTTTACCCAACAGTCGATCGATGATGTATGGTCCTTCCCATTTTTCTGACCATTTTCCTCGTCCTTCCGTTTTCTCACCGATAGGCAAGATCACCCTCCAAACGAGTTCTCCTTCTGTAAAACTCATGCCCCTTGTTCTCTGGTCATAGGCACGAGCCACATTTTGTTTCTCAGCACGTAGGCTTTCAAAAGCCTGAATTCGATGTTCATCGAGGTCTTCATGCTCTTGCCACATTGCTTGGACATAGTCTTCACCGATCAAATTGTGTTGCTCCATTACCCGTAAAGACTGAACATTGATCTCTAAAGGCAAAACAACATCGTGCCCAAACATCAGTGCATAAGGAGTTGTACCTGTGGGGGTCCTCTTACTAGTCCTGTAAGCCCACAAGGTATGAAAAAGTTCTTCATGCCACAGTCTGGCATTTCCAGCGAGCATCCGTTTTAGGATATGTATAATTATCTTATTGCTCGCTTCAGCTTGACCGTTGGATTGGGCATAGTATGGAGAAGAGTGGAGAAAATGGACCCCTAGATCCTTCATTAAGGTATCTACTTCTCCAGACAGGAAGGCTGCCCCTCGGTCGGATACAAAACACTCAGGGATGCCAAACCGACATATAATATCTTCAAACAAAAATTGGCGGATGGCCTTCGCCGAAGATACCCTGAGGGGTCGAGCTTCGACCCACTTTGTGAAGAAATCCGTAGCCACTATGATGAACTTATGCCCTTCAGATGAATGAGGATGAATCATTCCTATTAAATCCAAAGCCCATCCTCGAGCTGGCCAAGGCTTGATTATAGGCTGTAATGGTATTCTGGGCATATGGTTGACTGGACCATGTCTCTGGCATTCTTCACAACCTTTAGCGAACGTGATGCAGTCTCTGAGCATTCCTGGCCAATAAAAGCCATGTCTTCTTAATAACCATCTCATCTTGGGACCGGCTTGATGAGCCCCTGCAACTCCAAGATGGACCTCTCTCATTAACCGCTTAGCGTCACGTCCAAAGACACACCTTAACAGTATGCCTTCTTCTCCCCTTCTATATAACTCAGAATCTTTGAGCACATAATTGGGAGCTAAAAATCGAATCCGCTTGTCAACCGGACTATTAGGATCCTGGAGATAAGAGATGATCTCCTGCCTCCAGTCTGTATCGATGTGATCAAGTGTAGCAACGTACCATTCGTTTTTATCTTCTTGTCGTGCAAGGAAAGATGGAAGGGTTCTTCGTTCAACCTTCAGTATTCTTTCTCGTACTCCATCTTGCAAACTTACACCCGTTGCTAGTTGAGCCAACTCATTAGCTGCACAGTTCTTCTCTCGAGGAACATGACTCAACTCTACCTATGTAAAAAACTTTAATAAATCACAGGCCCTCCTTGCATAAGGTTCTAGTATTGGACCTGCCTTGTACTTTGTCTCCAGTTGTCTGATCACTAGTTGGGAATCTCCAAGGACATGCACATCGTTGATTTCCATATCTAATAGAAGTTCTAATCCGATGATTAAAGCTTCATACTCTGCTTGATTATTTGTGCACTTGAAGTCCAACCTGAAAGAATAAGAATAAGTTTGGCCGCGTGGGGAGATTAAGGCTACCCCTGCCCCAGCCATAGTGCTCGTACTTGACCCATCGAAATATAGACACCAAGGGGCCAAATCGATACGAGCGAGATCCAGTTCTGGTCCATCGACCACGTCTTCCATGGGATGATGAGCTAAAAAATCAGCCACTGCTTGGCCTTTCACCGCTTTCTGAGGAACATATTGTAAAGAGAATTCTGAAAGAGCCAGAATCCACTTACCAATACGACCACGGAGAATTGGTCTAGATAACATATACTTCACTAAATCTGTTTGTGCTATGACACACGTAGTGAAGGATAGCATGTAGTGCCTCAACTTACACCCTGAAAAGTATAAGGCTAGGCATAACCGTTCCATTGGAGAATATCTCGTTTCGCAATCATGCAAGGTACGACTTAGGTAGAAAATAGCACGTTCAACCCCTGCTGTGTCGTCTTGAGCCAATAAGCTTCCAATGGATAGGTCGGTAGCTGATATGTACAGCTTAAGAGGAACCCCAGGTCTTGGAGGGACCAAGACTGGTGGGTTTGTTAAGTATGCTTTGATGGTATCGAAGGCCTCTTGATGTATAGGCTCCCAGACAAAGTCTTTCTGATTTTGAAGCTTGAGGATAGTAGAGAATGGTTGTGTCTTCCCAGCAGCATTGGCTATAAACCGTCGTAAGAAATTGATCTTCCCCAATAGGCGTTGTAGCTCCTTCTTACTCTTCGGTGGGGCTGCACTGATAACCGCTTGTTTCTTATCATACGGTATCTCAATCCCACGCTGATGAACTAGGAAGCCCAGGAAGTCGCCTGCCTGGACGCCAAACACGCATTTGGCTGGGTTCATCTTCAGTTGATGCTGTCTCATTCTAAGAAATACTTGTCTCAAGTCTTCAAAATGGTCACTTCTGCGTTTCGTCTTGACTACCACGTCATCGATGTATACTTCCATGGTCTTACCAATAAGATCATGAAAGATCAAGTTCATTGCTCGTTGGTAGGTTGCCCCCGCATTTTTGAGTCCAAATGGCATATCGACATACTCAAAAACACCGGCAAAGCCTGGGCATCGAAACGCTGTTTTATGTCTATCCTCTTCAGCCATCGGGATCTGGTGATATCCTGCAGTGCCATCCATGAATGTTAACATCTCATGGCGGGCAACTGAGTCAACCAACAAATCGGCTACTGGCATAGGATAAGCATCCTTAGGGGTTGCATTGTTCAAGTCTCTGTAGTCGACGCATACTCGCATCTTCCCATTCTTCTTTTTGACTGGAACTATATTAGATAGCCACTCATTGTATTTGGCTACTCGTATAATCCCTGACTTGAGCATTTTTTCAACCTCCTCTTTGACTAGAATTGCTGTCTCTGTGTTCATGCGTCGCATCTCTTGTTTTACAGGCTTCTTTCCCTCGATGGTGGGCAAGTTGTGACAAACTAAGTCTGGTGAAAGACCTGGCATGTCCTCGTATTTCTCTGCAAAACAATCTGCATATTCTTTCAGCAATTCAATCATCTTGAGCCTCTCTTCAGGCTCCAAGAAAGTACTTATAGCCACAGACATTGGCTCTTTCTGTGTCCCAATCTCAATGTGTTCGATGGGATCTTTGACTTTAGGAGGTATATCATCCAGGGCTGCTGGAGCTAGTTGAATCTCGTCTTCCTCCTCAAAGTCTTGCAGAACGTCCTCATCCACATATTCCAATGCTGCAATCATTGGAACCTTCTCGTAGGCTTGACATTCTAACATAAAGTTGCGGAAGCGATCGTGCAACGAAAGACAAGCCTCGGTCTCTATTTCTGATAGAGACTCATTCATGGAGAACGTCTGGATGGTAGCTCAATGGTGTAGGGTCTTTGATTATCCTGATTTGCTTGAACAATCCCCCACTGAGCTAATTCAGAGGCCGTGACACCTATCGGGCGGCCTTTACTATCGACGCCACATACCTCCAATGGCATAAGGTCACTGTGGTAATACCTGGCCTCTAGAGCATTAGCAGAGACGGAATAACGACGAGGGTCAGCGTTGACTATTTCTGCTTCCCCTGACTCCATGTTCCACAATAGCATCTGCTGATGCAGCGAAGATGGTACACAGTAGCTTCGATGGATCCAATCATGTCCCAGGATGGCACTGTATGGTGATGTACATTCTACCACAAAGAATGTATAAGTGCCTGAAGCTACCCCAATGTGTACCTGTAGGAAGACAATTCCCAAGGTCTTTGTTATGCTACCCTGGAAGTTCCTGACACTCAGCGAGGTCTCCTGGATAGCTGACTTGGGAACACCGATAAGGGCCAATGCCTTAAAGGTGATGATGTTCACCGCTGCCCCTGAGTCCACCAATAGTTTATTCAATTGGACTCCTTGGACTTGTCCTGTGACATATAGCGGCCGCATATGCATGGCCATGTCGATGGTAGGCTTGGAGAACATCATTTGTCCTCTTGTTTCTGGTGAATCCAGTTCTTGTGTGTCATCGAGTGTGGAACTGTCTGGCACCTTTGATTCTTCATCTTGTAACATCACGCTGCTGATGTTCCTGGATTCATCTCTTGTTGCTGGTGAGGGCAAAGCATATTTGGAGGATAGGACATACACTATATTAATGGTTGTAGTGTCCTCTTCGATGGTATTCTGCACTTCATCGACCTCATCCTCACCGTAATCCACCAACTCCTCGTCGTCGTTGTAATTATCACCGTCAGCCGATGACTGTCCTCCCTCGATAGACACTGTAGTCAGTTCAAGGTGAGCAACTTGCTGTAATATATCCTCTGGGATAGGATCGATAGCTGCTGGTGGTGTCGGTGGTGTAGCTGTTTCCTTGGGAACTGGGGCTGGTTTCTTGGCCTTCGCTTGCTCTTCTACCACTAAAGGCCTCGGCTTCCATCGCAAGACTGATGGCTTGCTTGGAGTACTTTGTTGTGGTGACCCCTCGGCTCCCTTAGGAGGTGTCTTCAGCCCTACTTGTTTCACCGTGTCTTCATCAAAGTTAAGGCGCCTCTTAACTGGTCGTTGTTTTTGAACTACCCGATGAACCTCTAGAGTAGGTTCAGACTCTTTTCCTTTGTTTGCCAGTTCTGGGTTTCTATCGAAAACCCCTGGTCTTTGGGCTCTCACCTTGGGCTCGTGAGATTTCTTCCCAAACACCACTAATGGATTTGCTGCAAGAGTGTTTAATCTCCTCTGCAGCACTTCTGGAGGAAACTCCAGGTCTTCTTCCTTGATAAGGCCAGCCTCGAAAGCATCCAATGCTCTCTTGGCCCTACCAAAGCGTCGCTGTAGGTTCCTCCTCTTACTTGGAGTCACCTCGACTGTCTTTCCCTTCTCCTTTATATACCACACATCCTCCTTCGTGATGTTTCTTGAAGCTGGAGGCACATATGGTTTGGTGAGCGTATCGGCGACCTTAGATTCAGGTGTCTTCACCACACTGGCCTGTTTTGTTGCCCTTGGTCGCTTAGGAGCGGGAGTGTCCCTTTGTTTTGATGGTGGAGACTGATGATCTTTATTGGAAAACAGCTCCGGGAAGGCTTTGGCTGCCTGAGCCAGCTCTTCAAAGGAGATCTTCAGCCCACTTCTTAATTTGCAGTGTGCACAAAGGGCTACTGGCGAGTCTGCTTTAGGGTCCACCTTTTCTTTTCCTTTATTCTTCGGTGTACGCGGTAGACTCTCGCCAGCGGTTGGTTGGTCGTTGGACTGCTTTCTTTTGTTTGTTTTAGTGCCTGTCACGTCCAACATGCCAACAATCATGGGGACGGGAGTCGTTAGGTTGAGCGACGGTTTTTGCTCGATCGCTATTACTCCGTCATCGATCAGCTGCTGAATCTTATATTTCAAATCTCTACAAGCAGTTGTAGTATGACTTCCCCACTTGTGGTGGTATCGACAATAAGGGAGATCCCGAACATTATCAGGATGTGGGTCTGGAGATCCCCAGTTATCGGGTACCACGGCTATCCCTTCTAGGCATAGCTTTTCAAATATTTCTTCCCGCCAGGATGCGTCATATGTGACGCGTGTCCGCTTGGGTCGGACGAAGGCTATGTTTCTCCTGGTCCCACACTTGGACTTCTTCTTCATCTGAGTTGGTGTATCTGGAATGTGCTCTGAAGAAGTGCCAGTCCCACTGACGGGAGATTCTGTAACCGGGGGAGATGGCGTTCTACGAGGATATTTAGGATGAAAATCCATCTCTCCGTCTTCGGTGATCACAATCACTTGCCAGTTGATCAAGCCCTGGATCTTATCTCTCAGGGTTGAGCACATCGATGTTCGATGGCCAAAGTGATTGTGAAATCTACAAAAATGTTGGGCTGGCCCTTCATACCGTAGATGTCTAAGCTTATAGACAGGGTAGAAGAAGATCAACCCCATATCCTTTAACCTATCCAAGTATTCATCCACCATGTCCGTCTTGAATGAATAGGTTAAGTAGGCTGGTTGATTCCAAGCCTCTTTGTTTTCTACGATTCTACTAGGTGTTGGCCAGCTGACATCGACCATGTTCACCTGTGGAGCCGGGAACGGCTCTGAATCCACTAGAGCTGCAGTCTTGGATGAGCCCTCCAACTCCAGCTTTCCTTCATTGATCCACTTTTGGATCTGGTCTTTCAGCTTGATGCAGTCCTTGGTAAGATGGTTCCATGCTCCATGGAACTTGCAGTACTTTTTACCCTTTAGCTGCTCAGCTGTGGGAAGCGGTCCGAAGTCGGCCTTGACCACGCGCAGACCGTACAGCTCGTCCAATATCTCATGCGCCATGTTGGCGTCATAAGTGTATTTCTCGAACTCTGGCTTAGTGAAAGGCACTGTCGAGAGCTTGATGGGACCTCTATTTTTCTGAAGCTTTCGGGGTTTCAGCACTTTATTTGACATTAAGTCCACAGCCCCTATACGGTCGTCCTCAGAATCTGTCTCCTGTTCGTCCATCGGTTCAACATAAGCCACAGTTTTTTGCTTTAACCTGTCGTAGGTTCTATTGTTGTACGTCCCTTTGGACGCGTTCTTCCTGTTATCTCTCTCCTGCATATTGCTATATGCTCTGGTCACCGCAGCGATGAATTCATTCAGAGAGAAATATTTGCTGTTTAAGAATAGCTGGTGATAAGTATCCTCCAGCCCATTCTTGGCAATCTCGACCACCTCTTCCTTGCTCAAAGGGGTCTTGCACAGGTTATACTCTGATCGGAAACGGTGTAGGAAAGTGACCGGACTCTCGGTCACCGACTGGCTAAGAGAAGCCAACTTTCCCACGGTGGTTTCTGGCCGTTCCGTTCCGAAGTGATCTATAAACAGGGCTTCCATCTCTTTCCACGTACTGATCGAGCCCTTCTCGATGCCAGTGTACCATACGAGGGCTGACCCTGATAACGATGAACCGAAGACCCTTAGTTTGAGTCCATCGTCCTCGGCAAACTGGCCTAACTGCAAGGTGAAGTAGGCCAGGTGTGTTGCCGCATTAGCATCATCGTCACCAGAGAATGTTTGGAAGGTCTGGTGCTTATAGAACTTTGGCCAATGCCATTCGTTAGGATCGTCTTTGCTTAGGGGATACGGTGCTTCATAAGTCTCATGCATCTTGTTTATTCGTACATGACAATCCTCCATGAGCTTATTTATACGTGCCTCCCACTCGAAAGCAAAATCCTCTGATCGTCTGGTTTTCCTAGCCAGGTCCGATACGGTTTTGGTTAGAGAAGCCATATCCCTATCCATTCTCTGAGTGATAGACGCCGCTGCCCGGCGGTACTCTCCCAATCCTTTGTCTAGAAGGCTTTGGACTTCAGCCCGTAGGCTTTCTTGACCTTCTGCCAAGCTAGTTACTTGAGCGTTTATGGATTCTTTATCCTCTCGTTCTTGATTCAACTCTGACCGCATAGACCGCATAGCACTTGATATCTCCTTTAAGGAGTCGGTCTGAGCAGCGAGATGTTCACTATGTTGCCCAAGTCTGTCTTCGAATAATCGAAAACCACTAGCGTGGTGTTCGTCCCGTTTCGATGCATAGGCCACGTAATCGTTATACGCGAGTGCCTTTATCTCCGCTTCAGTTAGATGTTGGAACTCCATGTTACTGAAGTTGTTAGCGAAGATAACTTTAACCGCTTGATTACTCAATGAACGACACTGGTTGGAAGTGTGTTCACGGTATGCCGGTTGTGGGTGTTTATGACACTGAGGATAAACCCTTCGATAAGGGTCTCCAATTGTCGCTTAGAGACACAAAGAAATATTGACAGTCCCACTGGGCGTGCCAAAATGTTCGATGCAGAAATATCTCCCGGAAGAGACTTTCTCCGCGAAGCAGTCTCTTTTGATATCGGATGTCTTAACCGCGTGTACCGGTTTATCCTGTATGTGCTTCGATGTTGGCGTGCCACCGTTCTTCAACGGAATCTGGATTAGTATAGCCTGCCTGACTTCTAATGTAAGCGATTAAGATAGGGAGAGCACCAACCCTATCCGAATAGGTTCTTTTCGCCTAGGAACCTAGGACTTTGGATATGTGTCTCTAAGCTTGATCTCGACAATCGATACCCCCACGTCTCTCGTGTAGAGCAGAGCAATCCTCTCGATGAAGTGTTGGAGAACACTAGCTTCCTTTGAGTTTTCAAGCCCTCAGCATACAAGTGAGCTGCCCTTCCACCTTCAGGTTGCAGGTTTTTTGCTTCCTTTGAGCCGTAAATACTCTCAATCGATAGTTGACAAGTACTTAGACCTTCTGGGTTGCAAGTTAGAAATCTCGAAGATGAGAAGTTCTAGGTTGTATTGCGTATAGCAAGAATTGTTTGTCTGTCTTGTGTATGTATGTTGTCGTGCTTTTCATAAGATCCTTGCATTCCTTATATAATCGCTTACATATCAGTCATTGATTCTGTTTCTAACTCCTTTTCCCTTGTAACCTTGTCTGAATCTCCATACCAGCATCGTGTCATACCACTTACAGGTATTCCAATTCCATCATAACTCTGCTAAGAGTCCTGCAAATATCAACTAGTCATGATAGAAACTGAGCCGCGTGAAACCAGCTCGATAAGACATAGTTCTAATAGAACTCTAAGTCTTCCTACAGCGAAGCTCGATACAACTCTCGCTGGACTTCATACTTCCTCGCTAGGAAACTGCTTTCCTCGATAGGAATTAACAAAAACATTCGATGGGCTGCTCGATAAACCTCAGCAATCCAAGCCCAAAGTAAATATTTTATTTAGGCCCAAACAGTCGTCGTCAGTAACAAATTGATTGTGCTGCTCTACAACACTCTTTAACTCTGCATTTGTGGTCAATTTGCGTTAATTATGCATTCGTGATTAGTTGCGGTCATTTCATTTTGTAGCCTATCAATGACACATATATGTAATGCACACTCAAGGTGCACTCCATCTCTCTCCGTTCAGTTAGAATTAGCAGATGATCAAAATTCCGTGAAGCAGATTTACCTTGGGCTTACTCTTATTTTTATTAGTCATTTATAATCACTATTCTAATAAGAATATACGTCTTATGTTGGGGCTCTCTGTTGGGTCTTAGACCTTGGTTGTGCTTTATTGTAGTTGTGTTAAGTTTGTGCAGTATGGAATAAGCCACTACATGGTGAAGGTTGGGCTTGCCAGGCCTTATTCCCAAGTGTCTACCGTTGATGTTGAGTTTGCTCCAATGTGGGGGTGTTTCTTACTATGGACACATCACTGAAAAATAGGATAAAACGTGGAGTCATCGAATATATTTCTAATGACAACATGCTGGGAAAACTGGTCTAACTGCTTTATCACATATGTTTTGCATAAATTTTCCGGTACGTGACCACCAGTTTCAAGCAAATAGAGTAGTAATTTGTGCACTCTTTATTAGTCGGTGTAGTATAGAATACAAATATTTAGAGGAGTCACCTCAAAGTATTTTGGATAATTTTTTTTTTTGATACCTACTGTAATTAGGAGTTTAGGGTTCATATCCCCATGTACTCTACTGTTTTATTAATGAAAATTCAAAGATAGCCGCACCATTCGCACCATTCCTTCGTAATATATATACGATAGCCGCACCATCCCTTCGTGTGTGTATATATATATACGGGGCTTTTCAAATGCGGACGTCCGTACGTACTGTTTACCGTGCGGATTTGGCTTTTCCGGCCACTTCCCGGCCGAATTTGGGTAAACTTTCTTCTAGACATATGTACATACACCTGTGTAGATCATTTGTCTAGAAGAAACTTTTGGCTAATTCGATCTCTAAGGCCCTCAAAATCGCGTTTCAAAAAAACTGGACATAAACCGGACAGATTTATGTCCAGTTTTTTTGAAACGCGATTTTGAGGGCCTTAGAGATCGAATTAGCCAAAAGTTTCTTCTAGACAAATGATCTACACAGGTGTATGTACATATGTCTAGAAGGAAGTTTACCCAAATTCGGCCGGGAAGTGGCCGGAAAAGCTAAATCCGTACCGTGCGGACGTCCGCATTTGAAAAGGCCCGTATATATATATATATATATATATATAGAGACACACACATATGGCCCTTAGTAGTTATACTAAGGTATACTCTTTTTGATCATTTTCATATATAGGACATTATACAATCTTTTCGGTCATATTTTAACATCTCTACCGTCTAATTATTAGGTCTATATGAGTAGATCATTCCTGTAAATTTTCAGTCAAAATGGTAATCGTTAATGTATAGAACTATATTAAATCAAGGGACGGACCAAATATGTCAAACATAAATTGTTCATACTTATAAACTTCAATTGCCGTTTTGAATACCTTAACGATCATCATTTTGGCTGAAAATTTACAGGTTCGATCTACACATTAAAATTTAAGATCTGAATAGTAAAAATGATAAAATATGATAAAAAAATTTGTATAATCCCTTATACTTAAAAATGACCAAAAAATTACATACCTTAATAAAAAAATACTATATATACACTCTCACACGTCTTCTTGTTTCATCTTCCTCGGGACAACTTGTAGTCATGTAGTAGTAGTACTGCTGCGTATACTCTAGTTGGGTGGCCAATATTACGAGAACATGAACGTCATGATCATGTAATGAGTCGCCAAATTATAAACAAACAAAAAAAACGGACCACATGCACACTTGACATGTGCATTTTTGCTACAGTAGTCTGACTGGCCGACCACCTTCAGCTTGCCCATGCCGGATTGCCGGATTGCCGGTTGCTTTATAATGTGCAGCAATTTTTTTTCTTCTTAAATTGAACGATGATAATCGATTCAAATACGTAATATCTATGCTCACGGTATGTGTCTTTACCGTTAGTACAACAAAATTCTCATGCATCCTCAAAATTATGCTATAAGTGAAAAATTAAGAGTTTAAGTGAAATTGTTTTCTCTGTGTTGACAGCTCAATAATTCGCCTAGGGGTCTCCTCCCCGCCTTTTTTGAGATCATGCTTTTTGGCCTTGTTCTTCGAACTTTTAGGTATGCCACATTTAGTTTTTTTTTGCCGGAGACTTCAATAAAATCTCATTACGCTCTAGGATAGCAAGCTCCGGATAGAGGCTCAGCGTCGGACTTGACTTCTTGCGGTGTGATGTGTGAAGCCTCTTCGCTAGAATCAGGGCATCATCTCCACCTTTCAGTTTCAATGGGCCATCACAATCAACAGTCACCACTAGGAAGTTCCCGAAGAGAGAGTATGCTTTCGCAAAGGATTCGTGGGTGATAACAGGTACTCGAAACATAAGAGGATCAATTTGAAGTGCCTGAGAGCTAACCTGCAAAGACTAAGATGAATTAGGGTTAGTCGCCCCTGCAACGCCTCCATTCGACGCCATGCATGGTCACTCTTCACCTCCTCCGATAAAAGCTGCAGCTGACTCGAGAACCACGTTCTTGGAGAAGTCTGGAGCTCCAATGCATCTCATTTTGGGATGCACCAGCAAGCCACAGGTACCACAAAAGCCTTGTAAACGTTCATACTGAAACTTAGTTTGGTCGAGATCCCTTCCTTGAATTCAAGCTCTCTAGCATTGAAAGGTTTCCAAACCCTAGATTGGATTGGATGTCGGATTCAAACTTTCGCTACACCACGATGAAAGGTCGATTCACAAATGCGCTCCAAAATCCCAATCACGTTGGCCACTATGTGCATCGCTTTCTTGGTAAAAACAATAGGATCGAGGACGTGAATAACGACCCACACCAAAAGAGAAGGTGAGGGTACCTGGAGAGAGTCGTTACGCCCGCTATAACAAGCCATGATAAGCGATGCTTTGCCATAGAACCATGGTCCTCCATTCAGCACGTGTTCAACTTCGGTGGCCAGAGAAAATTCCAAATTCCATGAGCAATTGACCTTCAATCAGACGAATCGAAAAGACGTCGTTCGTAGCCCCTAAGTGATGTAATTGAGCTTGTGGCGACCTGAGGGTTGAGTCTTCCCTTCACCGAGAGTAGTCGAGCAATCACAAAGGTGTGGTTCAACACACCAGCTGATCCTTTCGCACCAAAAGAGGTACCGCCTTCATCATAAAGCGTCAATGATGTCATCATCTGCTTTGTCATTTGGTCCGTCGTCGTCAGATGGTGAGAGTATGGTGAGATTTCTCAAAAAACCTAGGTGGCAGGGGGAGGGGGCTCTGCTAGGATATTTTGCTTTCTTTGTTTTATGTTTAAATGATTATTAAATTTGGACAATAGAATGGAGTATTAGGATTTGAACTTGACTCGTCGGCGGATAGTTTAACGCATTGGCCATGGAACAACCCCATTTCTCAATTTGTTAATTTTCTTCTTTAAATGTCATCATCTTTAAATTCAAGGAGAAACCTAAGTCATTTTTCTTGGATTTAATTCCTTAAAACCAACTGGAAAAAAAATATACGAAAATGTGTATCTTAAGGCCGAGTGTTTCTATTCAAACCTTCTTCGAAAACATTTGTAAAATTTAATTTCTCTTTATACTCTTGCATAAAACCAGAAAACAAAATAAGGTAAACAAAGAATTTCTAAAATAATTTGACTTAATTATCGCACAATTACAAAAGAGAATGAATGGTTGGATAGGAACAACATGAAATAAAGAACAACAGTTAATGGGTGTTATGTCGTCGTCTAGGTTCGAGTTTTCGTCGTCTAAAGTCCATCATTTAAGTGTCGTAGTCTAAGTACTTAGACGACGGAAATATATCATTTTGTCGTCCAAGTAAGGGTTAGACGACAAAATAATATTTGCATCGTCCATTTACAACTTAGAGTACAAAATTATTGCGTGGTCTAAGTGATGACTTAAACCACAAAACTATTTCGTAGTCTAAGTTATGACTTTGACCACGTATGTATATATGATTTTGTAGTCTAAGTCATCACTTAGACTACGAAAGCATATATGATTTCGTAGTCTAAGTAATGACTTAGACTACAAAATTGTATATGTTTTCGTAGTCTAAGTCAATATAATTTTTTATTATTTTTAAATTAAAATATGAATTGAAAATAAAATATTATTAAATTAATTAAAATAATAAATTTAATTTAAATAGTAAAATAATTAAAAATTGTACGTACATCGATATCATTCGGAAAAAATAAAATATTAAAAACTACGTACAAACTAAGTAAATACAGCAGGAGTAGACGCGCCACCGAGTCCTCCGCCTCCAGCCATGTCGTCATCGTTAGGGTGTGGGGTCAGAGCAGGACGATAATCTTGTTGAACCCTAATTTTCATGAGGGCGAAGAGGTTGGCTATCTGCACTTTTTGCTCATCAAGCATCTGACGCATAGATAGCGTTTCCGTCCGTGCGAATCGAGCATCCTCAAGGGCTACTTGGACTGCCGCATCCCGAGCACTTGTCCTCGCCGAGCGTGCCATAGATGATTCAGAAGATAAATCTCACTGCACCTTACGTCCCAACCCCCTAACCTCCTTGCCAGTTTGACGACCGTATACCTCATCGGCGATTACAATTTGGCTCTCCCTCGATAGAGGAAGCAGGTCTTCCAGTAGCAAATCAGGGTGTGTAAGCTGTGTGTTGGCAAATTCCTGCTGCACCAGTTCTACCAACCTCGCCTGAAAATAATAATAAAAATTAAATAATTATAAATTTGTACGAGAGTTTAATAAATAATAAATAATAATTACATTAATTGAGAAGAAATATATACGACACTTACGCCCCTTTGACTCACTTCATTGTCGAGCCTAGACGTCATGTAAGCGGTGACGCTAACATCTAGATAATGGTGTTTAGAGCTCTTAGAGTCCTTATCTCTGTGCTCTTTGGCGTTTTGTATCATCCGCTTGGAGCCGGGGTGAGGGACAATGTGGAGTTGGTCTCTCCTAGTTGATTAATTATGCGTGATGAAGGCGGTGGGTGCCCAGAGTAAATCTGGGTGTCCGACTTTAGAGACAGAGAAAGAGAAGGTAGAGATGTTGAGATGGATTTTCGCAGGGTTTTTTTTTATGAAATGTCCAACAAAGAAGAGGGAAAGACAGAGAAATTATGGCGCAAAGAAGGAGAATACGCATTTTTGTGACGGCGGCAGCGATTTCTCGGCGACTGAGGTGGTTTCACGATGGTCCTTTTTCGGGCAAGAATGAGGATTAGATATGTTGAGTTTTTGATAAGATAAGTCAAAGTTCATAAAATTTAACAAAATTAACCAATAATATCGTGACTCGTGACATCTTTAAAAAATAGTCTCATAGTGTTTAACATTGAGGTTCATCCCAACATTTTTCCTCTAATAGATAAAAGATGAATAATAGATGAAAGATGGAACATCCAGGACCTCATTTAGACCATGGGAGACCTTAAAATTTGCACCAAGAAATTGGAACCATGTAACGCGGTCTAGAAAGAGAGACGTGGACGCATTAGGATTCACTTTTGACAGTGACCGATAAATGGAATCTAAGACTTTTGTCAGAAAAAATAGAAAATTATTGGTCCGAAAGACCAAACCCAAAGGAGTCAGCAAATCAGCAGCAGACCAATACATATCTCCTCATTCCTGGATTGCCTGCTGTCCCTTTCCAAAATCTAAGTTGCAAATGCAAAATCCCAACTCCCGACAAAAGAGATAAACTATAATATTATAATTAACAAAATAAATTAGATAAGAATAATCTCAATTTCAAGTGTAATTCTCCTTATAATAAAAGCAATTCCTCCGTAATTTACATTTAGAATCAGATTCAGATGCGAGTTAAAGAGCATCTACATGACATTTTATATATTTTTCTTTTACAATAGCCTCTAACTTCAACAAATTTTCTTAAATTTGATGTTTTTATTCGTTTTTTGTTTTTGTTTTTTTATATATAAGTAAGAGTTTGGTAACGCACATACGTTACACCACCAACACCAAGTTAAACCAACAATCTAAACTTTGCATGACAAGGTGGATACATAAAAAATTGCTGGTTACAATGATCGAAGACGAGTGTAGATTTTTGAATGTAAAGTATTAAAATTTAGATATTTTTTATAGCTCAAGAGATTCTTGATCTAAAATATAGAACTTTTAATTTGTCATTAACTCTAAATCCTACGAGAACTTTCTCTAGTTTAAATATTGGTTTAAAAATACGTGCTCTACGAGAAAAAGAGAAAATGTGATCTCCGGTAGTTACTCAAAGTTTACAACGTGTGCCTCGTCCGGTTGTCGGTGCTGACACCAACCTTCAATTGCGTCGTGGCACCGTTTGGGCGGCTGAATAAGAGGTGATGGTCCCTATGGGGCAATTGTTGTCTTTTTAGTTTCAGTTTGTAGATCGAGATTCACAAGAGGATGAGAGTTGAAAGCTTCGATGCGTCGGCCTCGCTTGGCTATTGGAGACTCTAATTGCTAGCAGGATGAGGGATCGATGGTGGTGATGCATCCAGTACGGGATGTTGTATTGCTGGCTAGATCCGTCCAGCTCTTGATGGAGAGTAATGGAGACGGCGGTTGGTGCAGCGGTTGTGCGAGATATTGGACAGAAAGCAATTGATTTGTAGTCCAAGGCAGCCTAGGTAAGGGTGATGGATTGGTGATGCCGGCAGCAACAATATCGGAGAATCATTGGCAGCAACTTAGAAGTGGTAGCATCTCTATCCTCTTGTGTGATCTTGATAGTATTTGGGCTTGGAGATTAGCCCCAGGCCAATTTGTTTTAAGTATGTTTACTTTTACTGTTTGTCGTTGGCAGTATTTTCCTCTTGTTATGTAAGATTAGTAGGGTAATTTAGGCGATTTGTCTATGTGCGTACCTTATGTGCCTTGTCTATCCTAGTGAGTGAAAATTTCATGCTTCAATAAACACTTCCTTCTAGTGTTATGATGAAATTAAGTGTCGACAACTTGATTAATTGTCACTTGGCAACATAGTAGGAAAGCTGATCCATTTGTAATGATGCATAATTTTCGCGTTATTTTTCTAGTACTTTGTCATCACGACTTTTGAGCAGATAAAATAACTTGTATCACTCTCCGCTAATTGACGCGTGTTTGAATACAATTTCTTGTTATTATTTAAAATCTATGAATACTTTGTCGCCACTACTTGTATCGCACTCTCTGCTAATCTATTCTGCTAATCTATTTTCCTAACTTGTTGAACACAAATACTCGAAACAAAAAGGTGAAAGTATGAATGAGCTCACACTATATTCCACCCCTGTCCAAGAGTATTTGAGAAGGAACTAGAGACGGGATGAGATTTGTTTTGTTCCCGTCATAAGATAAGAGAAAAAAGTATAAAAATCCAGAACAATAAGAAAAGTTGTGGTTGCAATTAGCCTATCAATTTGGTATATACCGCTCCAGCCCAATCTCTCTCTCTCTCCCTTTCTCTGTGACCCAAAAGAACCCTTTTGTAGCAACTAGCTTATAAGAAACAACCCATTCATGCATGAAGAAAATTCTGCCCAAGAAGTTGGGAAAATCGTTTGTATATATAAAAATAAAATAAAAAAGTAGGGGAAAGATAAGAGCAAAAATCAATATCATGGACACACCCAAAATTGTGTTCAACTTTTCTTTTCTCTGCTAAAATTTTATCTCCAGGCCATCTTCAGCGATAGAGGGTCAAATTGGAGTATTAAACTCAGGATTATAATTTAACTCAAAATATATTTTTTTTATTAAAAATTTGGTGACCATCCCCAACAAAAAATGACTAAATTTTAACCCTTTCAAATATTTTGTTATTTACATCTTTTTTTAGTTTTATGATGTTTATCAGTTATCACATTCTAATTTGGGATAATGACCCAAATGATCACTAAACTTTGTTAAAATTGAGAATTTGATCACTAAACTTTAGAATATATCAAAAAAGTCACTAAACTAACTCTGTCTATCAATTTGATCACTTTGTCTATTTTAAACATTCTAATTTGTCAAATACTTTATTTATATAGATAGGATCATGAGAGAAATGCACATAACATAAATGAGAGAAGTATGAAATCACTATGAAATAAGAAAAATTGAAATCCAAGATGGGCAAAGTGATCAATTTGATAGACAAAGTTAAAGTTCAGAGACTTTTTTGATATTTTTTAAACTTTAGTGATTAAATTATCGATTGTGATAAACTTGAGTGATCATTATAGCTATTTTTCCTTCTAATTTAGACACAAACTTATGAAATAATTTAATTTTTTGTGTGTATATTCGATTGAGGGATTATGATACATGTGAATCTTGTTAATAATGTTTTTGAGTAGAATATTTGTCACATATCTCTTACAAGCAAATTATGAATAAATTTGTCCACGTATTTTTTTTAAATTTTTTTTAAATAAAATTCAAATCAGATATTATAATGTTGATATAAAAAATTATGAAGTTCATCAATTTATAAGATTTATATACACATTTATATATTACTCGAAGCTATTAGTTGGACCGGTGCTAACCGTTGGTATGTATTAGTTTTGGACATTAGAATTTTATTGAATCAACTAACTAAAATATGACATTTATTTTTATCTAAATCCACTTTTAATCAATAATATATATTTTTAATCTAATAAATAATCCCAAAAAATTTGACATGAACTAATTAAAGGGATTATAATTTAGCTCATAATTTTTAGACACTTCTGCTAAAGACAACCTCATAATACCCAAAAGTATGAGAAACAAGGCACAATATAAGATCTTTAATTACAATCCCGAGAGAGAGAGAGAGAGATAAATAAGGGTGTGGTATATAATTGAGATTGAGATAGAAAAAAAGAATAAAAACATTTGGGTGCTGGGTTTTTGTTGGTTGGTGAATTATCTTTCTTTTTTTTTGTTTTGGAGATGTCAGGTGGTGGTTGCAGTGTAGTTTGGTTCAGGAGGGATCTGAGAGTTGAAGACAATCCAGCTTTGGCAGCTGGAGTGAGAGCAGGAGGAGTGGTTGCTCTTTTTATATGGGCACCTGAGGAAGAAGGGCCTTATTACCCAGGAAGGGTATCTAGGTGGTGGCTCAAACACAGTTTGGCCCATCTTGATTCATCTTTGAGAAGTTTGGGTACTCCTCTCATTACCAAGAGATCTACTGATAGCGTTTCTTCTCTTCTTGAGGTTTGTCTTGCCACTGGTGCCACTCAGCTCTTCTTCAACCACTTATATGGTCAGTTCTGGTTCTTTTCTTGCTTTCTTTATCTTCTGTTCTTGTTTCAATCTTGATTGTTGAGCATACTTTTTAAGCTAGGCTTAAAAGATTGTGTCTTTTAATTTTATTTATATATTTTCTGGTTCAATTATAGTATTATTCATGAAGAGATTCATTTTTTTTTGTGAAAATTAAATTCAAAAGGTTGGTGCTTTGATGACTTTTAGGGGACTGTTTGATCAGTTTGATCCATGTTATTGATGAGTATGATCCTTTTCTAGGTGGTTTACTGTTTGGTACAATTTGACAGTTGTTAGGTATACCTTGATGTGGGCAAGAATGTTTATTTTTGATCGTATAGTGGGAGCAGATTCTTTTATGATCTGTTTTTCTAGCCTATATTGAGTAATTGAGTGTTTTTTTAGATTTTGTACTCCTTTATTTCCATTACATGATTGAGAAATTAAGAACCATGTGTTGGCTTTTGCAATTTCATGCTTAGTGTTTGCCTTCTGCCTGCTTTCAGATCCTATATCGCTGGTTAGGGATCACAGGGCGAAGGAGGTCTTATCGGCTAACGGTATATCTGTGCGGTCATTTAATGCCGATTTGCTCTATGAACCATGGGATGTTCATGATGTCAACAATCGCCCTTTCACAACTTTTGATGCTTTCTGGGAAAGATGCCTCAGCATGCCATATGATCCGGAAGCACCACTTCTCCCCCCGAAGAGAATTGTATCAGGTTCGAATGCAAAGTATTATTGTGCTTGGACAATGTTCAAAACACTAATCCTCTTATTCTAAAATATGCAGTACCCCACCGTGTTTATCTTACTGCAATTGTTTTGATAGCCTGAACCTTATTATTGTGATCGTTTTTTGGTTACTTTCTGTTGTAAATGTTAAGAGTACGTGGCTGGTAGAATGATCTTGAAGGTACTTATATATTGCATACAACTGTTTGATTATTTTTTTTTCTTTCAGATTTTGTAGTATTAACAATCACTTAGTTGACCATCCTCGAATGTAAATACATATTAAGTTAATTTGCTGGAAATATATGTTACTTTTGGGTCTTTGTATGTGAAGTTATACTTTCAGAAAGAACATTTTCTTGTCTCAGATCATCATTTAAATGTTCATGAACGTTTCAGGTGATGCATCAAGGTGTCCTTCTGATACGTTGGTTTTTGAGGATGATTCTGAGAAGGGAAGCAATGCGCTTCTTGCTCGAGCATGGTCACCCGGGTGGAGCACTGCTGATAAAGCTGTTACCACATTTATCAATGGGCCATTAATTGAGTATTCTACCAACCGGAGAAAGGCTGATAGCAATACAACTTCACTGCTTTCTCCCCATTTGCATTTTGGGGAGGTTAGTGTGAGAAAAGTATTTCATCTTACTCGCATCAAGCAGTTGCTTTGGGCCAATGAAGGTAACAAGGCTGGTGAAGAGAGTGTAAACTTGTTTTTAAAATCTATTGGTCTTAGGGAGTATTCAAGATACATTAGTTTCAATCACCCGTACAGTCACGAGAGACCTCTTCTTGGGCACCTAAAATTCTTCCCCTGGATCATAAATCATAACTATTTCAAGGCATGGAGGCAAGGTCGGACTGGCTATCCGTTGGTGGATGCTGGCATGAGAGAGTTGTGGGCCACTGGCTGGTTGCATGATCGGATACGAATAGTGGTTTCTAGTTTCTTTGTAAAGGTTCTGCAGCTTCCATGGAGGTGGGGAATGAAGTATTTCTGGGATACACTATTAGATGCTGATCTTGAAAGTGATGCTCTTGGATGGCAGTATATATCGGGCACTATCCCAGATGGACGTGAGTTGGACCGCATAGATAATCCACAGGTGTGGATGTTGACAGTAGCTTTAATTTATAGAAAACATATGCCTCATGCAGTGTTATGCTTGCAATTTTTCATTTGCATATAGTTTAATTAATTGCAATAATCTAATATAATAGCATAAAGTTCGTATATATAGTTTCAGCTGGATATGCTAGTGAGCATTTTCTTTTGGATTTCAATCCTGCAGTTTGAGGGTTACAAGTGTGATCCAGAAGGAGAATATGTGCGAAGGTGGCTTCCTGAACTTTCCAGGCTACCAACGGACTGGATACACCACCCATGGAATGCACCAGAATCCGTTCTCCAAGCAGCTGGAATTGAACTTGGATCAAATTATCCTCTTCCTATTGTAGGTATAGATGCAGCAAAAACCAGATTGCAAGAAGCACTAACAGAGATGTGGCAGCATGAAAGAGCTGCTGTTGAGAATGGAACTGAAGAAGGGCTCGGAGAGTCTTCTGAATCGATCATCATTGCCTTTCCTCAAGACATCCAAATGGAGGACAGTTATGAACAAGTGAGGAATAACCCTTTCCCTCCAACTCGACGCTATGAGGATCAGATGGTGCCAAGCATAACTACTTCTTTGGTGCGCGTTGAAGAGGAAGAGAGTTCTTTGGGTCTTCCAAGTAGAGCTGAAGTGCCTACAAATGTTACTGGGGATCAAGAAGCAAGGAGAGATATCATAAACCAAGAGGGGTTTCAGCCTATTCATAACGATGCTCCACCACGACCTGATATTGCACTACGCCTGCAATATGCTGTTGAAGATTCCACTGCGGAATCTTCTAGTAGCACTAGGAGAGAGAGGGATGGAGGTGTAGTTCCAGTTTGGTCTCCTTCAAGTTCAAGCTACTCAGAGCAGTTTGTGAGTGATGAGAATGGCATTGCAACAAGCTCTTACTTGCAGAGACATCCTCAATCTCACCAAATAATGAATTGGAGGCGGCTATCACAAACTGGGTAAGAAGTAACTTAATTTACCAAAAATGCATTAGCTTTTCCGAATTTTTCTATAACAAATTGTTGAGTTACTTGTCTTAAGAACTTTGGTATACTTTTCTGTTTTTGCCATATCAGTTAACATGGTTCTGCTGCTTTTGTTCGCATTACATAAATATTTGAGTTGTTAAGTTCTGGAATCATGTATTAGTTGTTCAAAAGCGTAAGTGAATACCAATTTGTTACAAGCAGGCACACAAGTTATTCTGTATACTCTAATTGATTTTCACATCCCCTATCTCTATTTCTTTTACAGGTAAACAGTGGCTGCAATAGGATAAATATTACTCTAAGGCATGGTGATCCACTGGCACTGTCACTGGCATCAAATTGTATCGATTGGGGGAAGCTGAATTTAATCCTGAACTATACTTCGAGCCCTTTCTCCTCCCCGAGTGATCTCAATCAACCTCAACAACTGTAGGCCTCTTGTGTGTATCATATTATCGAATTAATACAGGTTGCTTATTAGCTATTCTTTTCTTGTTCTCCAGTAATTTTACTCCATGTATAGAATGTTGTACTCAAAATGAGTGATTTAAGATACGTAGTCATTAAATAAACTCTTCTTCTTCTTTTTTACTTTCATTTAATTTTGTTAGTAAATTCTGATCACATTATTTTCCACCTTTTCCCTAGATGTAATCTCTCTTGGTATGAAACTGTTTTTGTTAGTTGAGAGCAATTCTAACAGATCTCTTAAATGTGAATTTTACTAATAATATAAGGGTTCTTTTCAAATTTTAGCTGTAGCATATTTACTATATCATTTTCTATTTTAGGGATTCCTTAAATTTTACATTTTCATCACCTATATCTATGCCGAAAATTGAAAAATATAGGTAATTAGAATAAGGAATAGTGTAATTAATTATTTTATTTTATGCTCTAAATGTAATTAATAATTATATATATTTAATTATTTATTTAAAGTTAATCAAATAAAATCAAGCATTTATTGAACTATACTCAATGAATAAAATATCGATAATATTCTCGATATTCCGCGATATTTTCGTTTTTTTACTTAACGATATTAATCCTACATATCAATATTTTTTGTCCGATATTTTCCGAAATATTCCATATTTTCCGATACATCGCCAAAATCTCCGACATTTTCGAATTTATCTGAGATTTTGACTATATATATATGTTGATCGCACTAAATCAAAAGTACAAAAACCCTCTACGCTTCACCCTAGAAGAGAACGCAATCATATATGCATACATGAATTTTGATGTAGGTAAGGCCAAGATGTTTCAGGATATGTCGCACCTTACGATGCATGGTAGGAAGGCGATGACCAGGGGCAACATCGAATCAACCAATACCAGATAATCATCAACATCCTTGACACTCAATTTGTTCTCCATTTTGACCTTCATTACTCCAATGATAGTTTCAAGAACAGTCTTATTACACCCGTTGTACAACGGGGTCTGTTGGAAAGCAATCAACTTATTGTACTTGTTAATACCGGCAATGTTAACAGCTCTAGGTAATTTTTAGACTGGCTCAATAAGAGGGAAACCCTCAACAGCGGGAGGAATATCTTGTGCTTGAGAAAATACGCCGCTCTCATAAAGAAACACATCGTTGATCAACTTCGTTGTTGGATCGTTGGATGTACTGGCCATATCAAGAAATTGCCCATGATCATGCTGACTCGCTAATGATGTTTCACCACGATAAATCCAACATGTGTACTTATTTCAAAACTCATTTTTCTTCATGTGCTATCATACTATATCAATGCAAAAAGGATACAAATCGCTGCAATATTGACATTTTGTACACGGGCAATATTTAATTGTTTTTCCGTTAGCATTAGCCTTCACATATTCTACAAAACTCTACATTCCAATGTCATATCTTCGATCCCATTTTGGAAGGAAAATCCAACTCTTGTCATTCCTAAAAATTCTATTGTGTGTGTATATATATACATGCACCAATTCATTTAAAAATTCATCATTATATCTATATATATCGATCTTTTAAACTACAAATTATATTAATTAACTTCAATTCTACTCCTTAATTACAAATTAACACACACACACACACACATATATGCATACTATATATCAACAATATACATATACTTATATATGTATATGTTCATTGAATTTAACTCAAAATCAACAATCAAACTCTAAATCAACAATCAAAACACATATATATACATACCTATATGCATGTAGCGGGATATAACTTCACGAACTCATTTTGGACAGCTTCCGCCAACACCCAATAATTTGAAAGCGTTTTGTGTTTTTCTCATCGATTTTTTTTGAATGATTAAGCTGCTGCCTATATCTGTAATAAAGAACTATAGCCGATGACTTAATAATGTCGTCGGCTATAGTTAAATATGTTGTCGGTTTTAGTCGAAACTATAGTCGACGACTGTCCCTTCACAAACACCGACGACTTTTTTTTCCATCGTCAACAATAGCCAACGATCGAAAACAATAGCCAACAACCCATTTTTGTCGTCGGCTATACTATAGTATAGCCGACGACATTAATAGTCGTCAACCTATTTTTCGTCATTTCATCGGCAATAGTACTTATTCTGGTACTGAATGACACATGGAATATGTGAGCTATTATGGGTCCATAATGTACTGAAAGAGTTAGGCTTCAAGCTTCATAAGGCCATGGATTTGTATTGTGACAATAAATTTGCAATTCAAATTACTCATAATTTAGTACAACATGATACAACTAAGCATATGGAGGTTGATCGACATTTCATCAGGAATAACCTTGATAAGAAGATTATTCAGCTTCCCTTTTTGTAAGTTCTGAAGAACAACTGGCGGATGTACTGTTAATCGCATATTTATGCCTCTATTCGGTGTTGAATTAATTCTCTATATTTAGTTTATTGTTATATAATTAAGTAATTTAATTATATTTATTGTTTTATAGGTTTTGTGGAAAACCTTTGTGGCTGCTCTCCTTCCTTGTTCGAGTTTCTCTCCAATAAGTTCCGATTCGCCTTTCCAAAAATCTAAAATTGGTTATATAGTTCCCCCAATTGATCTACTCAAGTCCTCATTGGAAAAAGTTTCTTTATTTGCACAAAACTCTTTCTTGAATCCATATTGAGCTAGGAATCCCTCTTTTATTTTCTTTTTCTTTATTTCTCCACAAAACCTATAAAACAATAAACATAATTAAATTACTCAATTATATAACAATAAACTAAATATAGGAAATGAATTAAACACCGAATAGACGTATAAATATGCGACTATCATGTACTCACTGAGGGGCTGCCACACCAAACAATTGCATATTAGATTGACAAATTGGATATGATTGATATCTATGCTTGAACTTGAGGAGGAGTGTTGGAAAGTATATTCCTTTTATAATTAGAATTAACTCTTGTAGATATTACATGATTGTGTAGATATATTTTTCTATTAGAAGACCACTTGTAAAGTTATATTAGCTCTAAAATTGAGATGAATGAAATCACTAGATTCTCCCTAAAATATTTTTGTACTATAGTAACATGGCTCTTCCACTCATATTTTTTTTTGGGGGGGGGGATGTGTTGGTAATATATAGGAATATTACATTAGAGTGATTACAGCAACTATTCGATTACATTTTAACACCTACACCATTTAGGTTTTAGGTCATAATTTGTAGATTACTTTTGCAAACTTTGAGCCAAATTATTTATCATTAATGTATTTAAAATTACAATTGATATTTATAAGCATGAAATGTTTAAGTTTGACTCATTTGGTCTATTCTTTGATTTAGTTTAGTTTATTATTTTCGTAATCATCAATTTGATTGAAAATTTACCGAAAAGATCTATACATTAGAATCTAATAATTTAACAGTAAAAATGTGATAAAAAATTGGTATAGTACCCTTTCTAAAAATAACCCAAGAAAGAGAAGTCTTATTAGAAAGGTCATGAGTCATGACCATAGCAATAATCAGATTTTGCAATCTCGGTCTAATTTGTTGTCCATGTTTTTAAATTAAAAGTCTGCTAATCAAAGCTTAAGACTTTCACAAACAATTTGTTAAAACTAGACCCTTCCCCAAGTCCCAAGGACCATTTCTCATGCACCAGTAGAGCACAAAACATGTTTTACAATCTAAATGATCCGATCCAGACCAGATACACCCACACAAAAAAATAAAAAAGAATTTTAAATCTTTCGTCAAACTATGCATTAACACTTCCAGACTTGTACTATATTTGGTAAGGCATCTCGTACCATCCGTTTGACCTGTAATAAATACGAAACCGTGTGAACAAAAAAGAAAATATACCGAAACCGTGTGATGTAAAAAGTAATTTCTTATCGAAAGAGATAAGTAAGTGAGACCAAAACAAAACATTAGCCTCGGAAAGGTGGAAACTTTCTGACTGGACTTGAACAGTTGAAGCTGCGAAGTCAACACCAAGGAAGGTTCTGTCTCTTTAATGGCAGAGCCTCTTAATGAAAAATCCCCCAATTTAGAATTGCAAAATTTCATTTCTCCAGACACAATTCTTAGCAAGCTTGCTTCAAAGTTTTAATCTTTATTTTTTTTGCTTTCTTTGATTATCTTGGTTTTGTTTTTTTGGAGAGTTAAAAGGTTTCAAATTGTTCCTCTCTTTTATTTCTTTATTATTCGTCATCATCACCAATCTCTTTTTTTTATTGAATTTTTGGGCTGTGCAAACTGCAAAGTCATAAGAAGAAGAAAAGGGCCACCGCCAAAATAAGGAGAGAAACCAAAGCCATCATCTTCAGCTTTATTTGGATGGGTAAGAGGGAAATCTCAGATACCCACTTTGTGTTTTCACTCGTTTTCAGATTTTTCAGTGCTTTTTTTTCCTGTGTTTGAGGGTTGTTGTTTTTTTCTACTCAAAAGTGAGTGATTTTGCTCTGCTTTGATTTTGTAGTGATTGAATTCTGTTCTGGTGCTGCAGTTGGAGGAATTTGAACAAGTTTTTGTGATTTTGGGAGGTAGATTTGGCTTGGAATTTTGATTGGAGGTGAATTTGAGTGGTGGATGTTGAGGATTTAGCTCCAGTACTTTGTTTCTGATGGAGAAGTTATGCTGTTTTAGCTCTTCCAACTCTCAGGTGATGATCATATTCTGTTGTTCTTAATCCACCTTTTTCTGTGTTTCATGTTTGATGTATGTTTGCTCAACCAGGAATCTTGACTGAGTGTGAATTTTTATTTTTGTTTAATTCAATTGATATATTATATTGCCCCTTATTTTTCTGATAGATTTTGATATTAGCTTTTGAACTGGTTTGACAATTCTGTGTATGAAAAGTTGGATTAAACTCATTGGGATTCAGGGCAGCCTTGATAGTTCATGTATAAAATTTGTGCGCGTGTTTTGTTTTCTTGATGTTTTCTGAGCTGATTATGTGAATCCCAGTGGTGTATCTGGTGACTAGAAGTAGTTTTGGGGTATTATATCTGTCTTTTGAAGTTGGAAGATGTTGCAAATGTTATGAAAATATAACATTTGGTGCAATACTGAATGTTATTATAAAAGCGTTTTAATAAAAGTGCTGATATGAAGTTGGGTGCACGATGAATGGATTAACTTTTGTATGGATTATGGGTGAGCCATCATAGTTCGGATTCAAAATTTTGCTCCATTTATTATAAGGGAAAATGGCTAAAAATGTCACTCACGTATGACACGTTCTAAGTTTTGTTCACTCATGACAAATATCACTTTGCTCACTTAAGTATTATATTTTTACTCACTTTGCTCACTCCGAACTGGAGAAACCACTCCAATTTTCGGCGAACCGGAGCTCAATCTGTGCGAAATCAACTTGACAACAATTTATTTAACTACACCTAAGTCCAATTCATCATAGAAGTAGTCAAATTTGGCCTTTAAAGTTAAGAACACCCAAAACTTCAAATATTTGATTCTCCTTCCTCGGATTGAATTGAGGCTCGACTTAGTATGAAAAGACTCATAAGAAAGAGAGTTACAATGTCCAATAGGTCACCTTGGCTGATTATAACTCGAATTTAAAATCCCAAATTTTGCATAATCCGGAGTGAGCAAAGTGAGTAAAAGTGTAATACTTTGGTGAGCAAAGCGATATTTGTCATACATGAGTGAGCAAAGCTTAGAACGTGTCATACTTCAGTGACCTTTTTAGCCATTTTTCCTTATTATAATGAGGATGTTGAGTTAACAAATGTGAATTACTGTGATATATCTGGTATTTGAGGTGCTTTTGGGTGTTCTACCAGTCTGTTTAAGTCTGATGATTTTATTTATCCTGCTCTTCTTACTTGCTTATGCTGATTCGGAACCTGGTATCAAACAGTTCTACAGTACTATAATGCTTCTATAAGGTGACAAATTAATATGTGCGGCTTAAGTACTGAGTTGAATTAATGGAGTTTTAAAACAATTTGAATCGATATGGTCATAAGTGCCTGTTCTCTTGGTTTGTTCAGTAAGAATTAATGTACTTCTGTCCTTACTAACCTTTGTCTCAGTGTTGTTTGTTCTTAAGAGAAATTTGACAAAGGAAAACAATCTAACAAACTTTATTTCTCTAAACTAATACGGACCAGAAAGTGCCTTTTCATTTAAGTGATGAAAGAAACAATTGGTTCCTTCTATGTGCTGCCTTTTTCCTTACCATAGAATATGTTGTCTTACCTTTAAGTTTCCTATGCAGTTTGGAGGACGATCATCCTCGAGCTCTGGTAAAGGAAGAAGCACCGAAGGGTTAATCAAGTATGGTTTTAGCCTGGTAAAAGGAAAAGCTAATCATCCGATGGAGGACTATCATGTTGCTAAATTTGTTCAGTCCCAGGGACATGAATTAGGGTTGTTTGCTATATATGATGGTCATTTGGGAGATACCGTTCCTCAATACTTACAGAAACATTTGTTTCCTAACATCCTTAAGGAGGTAGTGCTGCTTTCAGATGGTACCACCTATTGTTCTCGTGTAGGCACTTTCAGTTTCTTAATTGTGTATTCTTATGCTTTTCATTTAACCATTTTAGGAAGAATTTTGGGTTGACCCTAATAGATCTATCTCAAAAGCCTATGAGAGGACAGACCAGGCAATTCTCTCAAATAGTACTGACCTGGGGCGCGGCGGGTCCACTGCTGTAACTGCAATAGTGGTAAATGCTCAGCGGTTATGGGTGGCCAATGTAGGAGATTCAAGGGCAGTTCTTTCAAAGAAGGGTCAGGCAGTACAGATGTCTATAGACCATGAACCCAATACTGAACGAGGTAGCATTGAAAATAAAGGTGGCTTTGTCTCAAATATGCCAGGTACTTTAGATCAGTTACACACGTAGAATTTTTTTTTTAGTCTGCATTGTACTCACGTAAAAATGTGGCATGCTGAATCCGGATCCAAAGGAAAAAATGCTATTGGCCAACCAATTCTTATAATCAGTAAATATATTATGATTATCTTCAATATTTGAAAATTCCTACTTGGATTCTTTGTTAGCTTCATTATTATTGTTGGTCTCTTCCCGCATATCCTCAACTTTTGGGGCCAGTGGTTATTTAACAGCTCGAACATTTAATAAAGATTGAACTGGTCCGATACCAAATAGGGTGGAAGTGTGTCCATAATCTGTCAGAATATGTGCCATTCATATAGTTATACAATTAGAGAAGAAAATGAGTAAAGATAAACTCGTACTGTACTAAAATACAAAGAAATCATAAACTTGTCATCAGTAAAGAACCTCCACGGAGGGGTAAGAGTTCTCTACTTGGTCCTTGCTGTACAAATAATTGAAAACCTGATTCCATAATGTGTCATCAGATATTATAATGTGTTTTACCGTCAGCCTCTAAGCAAACATTTATCTTTATTTCTTTTTCTTTTTGAAAGGATCTTGAAAACAGTTATCTCTAAGCAAACAGTTATCTTTATTTCTTTTTGAAAGGGAAATTAGTAATTGTAAAATTAAAGGACGTTTCAGTAAAGTGGGATATTACCAGTTTATCAGATATTAAAAAGTGCTTTCGTAGCTTTAAACTACCTTAAGAATAAAGAAGTAAAAGAAAACGGTGCCAACTGATGTTTAGATGACACCAGGCACAAAAGAAAAGGCTTTTGGTCCAAAATTAATTCAAACCTCAAAGAGGACATTAAACACTTCCAAAGTGACCTTCAGTTAACATCTTTGTAATGGTGGCGCTTTGTTCCCAAAGAATTGTTATAAATAATTTGCTTGGTCATCATATTTATCTTATAGTATGGGTGGATCCAAGCTCGGATCAAGCACTTTATATTGAATTGAAATTTTATTTTTCCTGTATCAAGTCTGAGTTTTGTATAACAATTTCTCGATAAGAAGCTTCCATTCAATTTTTCTTGGATTTGTCTTGGACACTAGACATTATTAATGTTTTAAAAATTGAGCTCTGCATTACCGTATATAACACCTTGCCTGTTCAAGAATTACAAATGGATTATGGATTGGATGATATATGCTTAACTTGCTTTATCATCTTCTGCATTATGCTATCTGCATCATAGGGACATTTTCATTCTTACCTTTTTCGGTCCAAGCTTCTTGTGTAAACTGACACATCCTCATCATTCAGGTGATGTCCCTCGAGTTAATGGACAGCTGGCCGTCTCTCGTGCTTTTGGAGATAAAAGCCTCAAGTCGCATTTACGATCGGACCCTGACATACACGATACTTACATAGACACAAATGTAGATGTTCTAATCCTTGCCAGTGATGGTCTTTGGAAGGTGATTTCAATTTGTTTATTTCTTGGTGCATTAAATCAACTGCTCTGCTGCTAAAAACCTTCTTCTCATAAACACTTAACGAGATGATAAGGATGAACCTTCCTCTGAGTTTTTTCCCCGTGTTCATGATGTAGGTCATGGGTAATCAAGAGGCAGTTGATATTGCAAGAAAAACTAAGGACCCTATGAAGGCAGCCAAGGAGTTAACAGCTGAAGCCTTGAAAAGAGATAGTAAAGATGATATATCTTGCGTCGTTGTTAGATTTAGGGGATGATACAAATAAAAACATATTGCACAGCAATAATTGAAGTTTGTTCTTCACATGCAAGCGAGGTTGATTGATGAATCCGTTACACATCAACAAATACATGCCTGGTTCAGGTTACTGCTACTGAACACTTCATTATGGAATTTGCACAAGGGAAAAAGAAAAGGGGAAAATTGGGATGCTTCCTTCACTGTAAATTTTTATTTCTTGAGTATGCTTCTGGTGTTTGATATCGTTTGAATTCTTTGAGGAGGATTAGCCTGCTGTATATTGCATATTACTAGCACAAATGATCTAGTGGGTATGTAGACGACTTCTATTTGTGATCCGAGGAATTGCTTAGAAGTGGCCATATCTTGTTTGGAATTAAATTTTTAATCTCTTTGTGTTTATGTTTATTGTGTTAATATCATCACAATGTTACATTTTCTGTTGGTGATGTTCCTTTCGGAGTGCGTTTCCAAGATTAAGATAACGCTCAAGCCGAGTAACAACACTGACATGTTTGTTACTAATTCCAGAAAATGGGTATTTGAACAGAAAAGATTGAATCTTGGATGTATACATTGAATTGTTGATTACAGTTTACAATTTAGATTTTAGATTACAAATTTTAAGGCTGCGGGTCATAGATTTCTATCACTGCAAGATTACAAATGAGACATTGACTCACATAAGCGGTTATTTTCCTCTTCATGTTATGTCACAAATAATACTCTTTAAGAGTACGATACATCTTTGTACTACCAGGATACATGACATACGCCGAGCAATGACCTTCATCCAATATTTCTCGTCTCAATTCCTCATTGTTTGGAACACAAGGTTTACCTTTGAACACCAGTAGTCTGTCTCTCCTTATGGTAAAGTCTGGTTGCTCGCCACCATGTACAGCCTCCTTTAGTTTCAGCAACGAAATATCAAAATCTTGCAGCTCCCGAACTTTGTTGATAAGGACGGATCGAACCTGAAAATTAGCAAGTAAAACTCCTAGTTCTTCATCATCCATTTACAAAGACGCACCAGTAGCTCACAACAACAATAGGGGCACCCGAGTCAATTGCATATGAGAAAGAAACTCCTGACTTCTGGCTAAGTGCATCAGCTATCACATTTGCCTTTCCAGGATGGTATTCAAATGTGCACTCATAATTGCCCAGCAATTCCATCCATCTTCTCTGACGCAAATTCAGTTCCAGTTGCGTGAGGAAATAAATAAGGCTTTTATGGTCGGTAAAAATCCGACACCTGGCACCATACAGGTAATGCCTCCAAACCTTCAACACAAAAATAATTGCGGCTAACTCCAAATCATGGGTGGGGTAGTTCACCTCATGCGGCTTTAGTTGTCGGGAACCATAAGCCATAACTTTACCCTGCTGCATCAGTACACATCCCAAACCCAACTTAGATGCACCACTATAAACAGTAAACTCCCCATTATCATCAGGTAAGGTTAACACAGGAGCTGTGGTCAACTTTGTCCTTAAAGTTGGGAAACTTTCCTCACAAGCCTCTGACCATTCATATCGAATTCCTTTCCTCGTAATTCGAGTAAGCGGTGCAGCAATACGTGAAAAATCCTGCACAAATCGACGGTAATATCCGGCTAAGCCCAGAAAACTTCTGATATCAGCAACACTTACTGGTCGACTCCAATTTAACACCGCTTCAGCTTTGTCAGGATCGACACTAACTCCATCCACCGAGATTACATGGCCAAGAAATTTAACTTTATCCAACCATAACTCATATTTACTAAACTTGGCATATAATTGTGATTTCCTCAAGGCCTTCAGCACAATCCTCAAATGCCCAGCATGTTGCCTTGCCTCCCTGGAGTAAATCAGGATATGATCGATAAACACAATGAAGAATTTATCTAGATAGGCCCGAAATACTTGGTTGATCAAATCCATAAAGGTGGCAGGTACATTTGTCAGACCAAATGACATAACAAGAAACTCATAATGCCCATATCTAGATTGGAATGCAGTTTTAGAGACATCTGACTCTCTAATCCGCAACTGATGGTATCCCGATCGAAGATCAATCTTAGAGAACACCGTAGCCCCTTGCAGCTGATCAAACAAATCATCAATTCGAGGCAATGAATACTTATTCTTTACTGTCACCTGATTCAGCTTCCGATAATCAATGCATAACCGCATGGATCCATCCTTCTTCTTTATGAACAACACTGGAGCTCCCCACAGAGATACACTAGGACAGATAAAACCCTTATCAATGAGTTCCTGGAGCTGAATCTGCAACTCTCGCAACTCAGCTAGAGCCATTCTATATGGAGCTTGAGTTATGGGGCCTTATACCTGGAAGTAATTCAATAATAAAATCTATTTCTCTTACTAGAGGAAGACCAGGTAATTCTTCCGGAAATACATCGGGATACTCCCTAACCACCTCAATCTGCTTAAGGTTAGGGGTGGAAGCACATGTATTCACAACATGTGCCAAATATGCGATACATCCCTTCCGCAACATCTTATCAGTCTTCACAGCTGAAATCAGGCATGAAGAAAGAACATTATGTTCTCCACAAAATAAAGTCTCTGGTAGCCCCAAACTTCTAAATATTACTTCTTTCCGATGACAATAAACCAAAGCCTGGTGATTTCTCAGAAAGTCCATGCCTAAAATTAAATCGAAATCTATAATGTCAAGAAGTATTAGATCCGCAAACAATCTGAAACCTCTCACCATAACACTGCAATCTCGATAAACTAGCCCAACCAACACTATCTCACCATAGGGATAAATCATTCGCCACATCTCCGATAAAGGAGTGGCATGTACGTCAATTATTGATGCTAATCACACAGATATAAAAGAGTGTGTCGCCCCTTAATCAATTAAAGTAAAGACAACATATCCGAAAATATTTAACGTATCGATAATCACTTCCGGAGAATCTCTACCCTCAACAAGAGTCATCCTATGAAGTCGGGCCTGTCCACTCTAGCTAGCCGGTTGTCCTCTCTGGTCCCGATCCTGATATGCTGGCGGTTTAGGTGGTGGTGCGGGTCTAACTCCCGAGCTAGCTCCCTGGTCACCACCTGAGCTCTGCACCAAAAATCCACTTGAAGTGTCCTTTTTTGGACATTCCCTCGCATAATGTCCTGTCTGACCACAACGGTTACATGTTGATGCGTTAAACATGCATTGACTAGAATGAAATCGGCGACAAATGTTGCACCTAGGGAACTCTCTAGATGTAGATGGGGTCTGCCGATAACTACGAGATGAGCGTTAGAACTAGCACCAGATCTTTCCCTCTGAGGTCGACTCCGTCTCCAGCCCCAAAAAATAACAGAAACGACGTGCATCCGAAGTAAGAGTGTGAGATCCCTCTTCAGAAGATGACGTAGATTCGGATGCACTAAGACCTCCCCTCTTTGAAGGACCTTGGCTGGGACCACCTTCCTCAAAAAGTCGAGTATATCCTCTCATCACACAGCTGCACTGACAAACTCATCAAAATCAGTGCGAGGCACACCTTCCATAAATGGGGCTATCTCTGGTCCCAGTCCTTGCTCAAACCTCCAACATTTCTCCTTTGGTAATCTGATAGAACTCAATGCAAATCGGGATAATCGAGTGAAATGATCCCGATACTCCATCACAGACAAATCTCCCTGTTGGAGATTCATAAACTCCTCATACTTCCTCTTCTCTGTCGCCTCGCTGAAGAAACAACCCATAAACATTTCTCTGAACTCTTCCCATGGTGTGGTGGATTCATTCCTCTCAGTGCTCTCCCACCAAGGATAAGTATTATCTTGTAACAAACCCACAAATATCTCAGTTCTCTGCTCTGGGGTCAATGGGGAACGCAAATGGTCACATATTCGACTAATCTCTACAAGCCAGTTTTCACAAACTTCAGGATCATGAGAGCCCATAAAAGAAACTGCTCCAGCCTTTTTGGCTATAGTAACTAAATCATCCCGAATCTCATAAGGTGCTGACATCATGCGTGTAATCAACTCACGCATATGATAGGCCAAAGACTGGGCCTCATCCTGCTGAGTGGGTCGTTGTCGAGGCATATTAACCTACAAGTCCACAAAACATTCAGTCCACAAAAAGAGACCAGAGTAACAAATTGGCTCATTAGTAAGACTCTAGACAATTAACCATGCATAACACCTGGAGCAATGGGGATCTGCCGGTCGGTCAGGCCATCCCTCCCAGGAGTGTTGTACATTATCAAAAGTCCAAACTGACATGACTTCTACAGAATCAGTGACCTAATGCTCTGCTACCACACTGAAAGGACCCAACCCTAGCTTAGCAAACTAAACTAGGATTACGTCCTAACGACAAACTAACTCGAATGATTTGTACGAAAAACTTGCCATAACTCCTTTTAAAAACTGGACAACAAAAAACCTGCAAGAAGATTGTGATGACCCGGAACAAAATTAGCAGTGAAATCAGCTTAATCCACGAGGTTGCACGTAATCGCTGTTTTTCGTAAATTGATTAAATTGTCGAGCTTGATCACGACTTAATTATTGGCCGAGAATTGGAGCTGAGTCTCTTCTCGAGAGTCGTTATACGCGAGATTTCGAGTTCGTGGGCGGTTCCGGATCATTATTTGGACGACTGAGGAATAAATTATGAATATTTGAAGTTTTGACGTAACCGGTTTATAATGGTGGCTCTCTTAACGATTAAATTACCGGACGAGAATTTGGTTTCGGCTTTTTCACGGAATTTGTAGAGAATTTAATTTCGAGCTCGAGGGAACTTCCGGAGCATTATTCCGAGTTACGAGGATAATGTTGTGAATATTTTTGATTGTTGATTATTTAATCGAATAAGCTTGTGTTTGGGTTGAACAGTTGACTTTTTATCGGATTTGTCGATGTGTTTGACTTCGGGTGATAATTGAAGAATATGTTGAGTCGAGTTTGTTGTCGCGAGAATTATCGAAATCGAATTTACGACGAGAAAGTTTCGGGTATTTTAAAGTTTGTCGCAAAATGTATTTTGGAAGTTTCCGAATTGGGAAAGTATTTAATGAGTATATATTGGGGTTACCTGTTTTGGAAAGTCAACTGATGGTCATTAATGGAGTTGACCAGTCAAATGTGGAAGGAGAAGTAGGTGGCGCGACGTCCACGGCTCGCCGACGACGGTGCTCCTTCCGGCCACCCCGGGGGGGTGGGGCTGGTCCTGTTCGGTGCGCCTCGGTGCCCTCGTCTCCGTGCCGGCCACCACTCACGGCGTGGGTGGCGGTGGAGAGAAAATTTCCGGTTTGAAATTGTGAAATTTTGGGGTTAATGGTGGATTTCGATTCCGGCCGAGTTGTGCTTAAACAAGGACTGGGTTTTGTAGCCCTCATCTCCATGATTCTAACTATATAGGTATGGAGTTCTAATGTTGCTTGTGCTTGGAGAATTTTGGATTTGAAATTTGTGAGACAATTCGGTTTTTCATGAAATTGAAATAGTTAGAGTGAGAATTGGTCTTCGATGCAGTTGTGAAAGTTGCTCAGTGGGTGATTTGGAGTGGAATAGTGGTTGCTCCGCCGGGAAAATTTCAGGTTGGTGGCGCCGCCGTCGCCGGCGGTGGTCAACGGTCAACAGTTTGACTTTTTGGGGGTTTTCGACAAGTTGCATGTCATTTCACTCGAAATCGCGCCCCGATCGCAGTGGGGAGGTTCGTTTTTCGAATTGAGCGACCGAAATTATAGCGAGGTATTGAGGTGTGATTTTCGGATTTTCGACAGTTTGTTGTAATCGGATTACGTGTTTCCGAGAACGGTGGTTTCTCGTAATTTGTTTTGAATTGTCAAGTTATGACTTTGAGATATGAACTTTGTGATTATTCAGGGGTTCGTGATCATTCTTTTGGCGAGGGACTTTCCGTCGGATCACGGGTTAACGCGAACTGCGTTACGCTAGTCTGTGAGTGGACATTTCTTTTCACAGATTGATTGCGAGTCTTTCATATATGATTTACGAACTTGAGCATGCAATTTGATCATGATTTTACGAGCATGTGTTTTACGATTATGCACATACGAATATACGTATACGAATATACATACATATATATATATTATGTTTTATGCATGTGCATGGAAAAGATTTATGATTTGGTTTACACAGAGTACAGTCTCAGTTATCAGGGTTGTATCGATACACGTTGGCTTCTCGGCTGATCCCTGAGTACGCTCCGGGGGGGGGGGGGGGACAGATATCCTGACCCGAGGCCTTTCTGGCTAGGAATCACGTGTAGGTCTGGGATCCCGTGATTCAGACTGTGCTATCGCGTGGTAGTCCATGAGAGACTCCGCGATATATTTACGATGCATGCTCTGTACGTGGGTTGGAGTCAGCATCTCCTCACGTACCATTTGATTTTTATGCATTTAACTCGCATATGTTTTTATAAGTATATATTACTTGGTGAAAGACATTTATTTTCGTCCACTCACTCTAACAGTTTTTTTATGTCTTTCCCCTGGGCTTTTCGGTTTCCGTGCCCAGTTTGCAGTTCGGACTCTGGTGTCGCACGTCGGGGTCGGAGGCATAGTGCTCGAGCTACCTTGTTTCTTCCAATAGGTTTATTGTTCTACCTACTGTGGTATACTTATATGATTATACATTAGAAGTCGCTCTGAGTATTCTTTTGTATATTCTATACGATTTTACTCCGGATTTCAGTAAAGTACAGATATATTTATTATTTTACATTACTGTTGATATATTGAGAAATCCGGATGGGATTGGTGCCCACGGTTTGATTTTTGTGGCATAGGATGAAGTGTATTTTCCGCGTGCAGGTAATGGTAATTCTACGTTAGTAGCGAAACTCTGCCAAAATTTCTACGGTTTTTGTTGGTTCGTGTTTTCGAAGGGGTTTGATTCCGGTTTAGGCAACTAAACCGGGGTTGGGTCCTTTCAAAGATACACTTCTAGGGCCACAAAAATAAACCGTGGACCACCGATTGTTCATCCGGATTTCTCAACACATTTCACAAAGAAATTGAATAAACTAAAACTGATAACTTTCGAGGTATTTACATATACGTATTCTAACAAAATAAACAAATACTACTGATATTCAGAGCGACTACTAACATAAATTTGAAACAGAAGAAATGTCTGACAGTGGACTGAAATCTACTGATGATGAGCCGACAGGTGGTGAACTCAAAGCTCGATAGGTACTAGACTCAAAGCCGTCGACGAGATAACGCAAGCTCAAGATCTACTCTGTAGCATGGGCAAAGGAAACCGAAAAGTCCAGGGAAAAGACATATAAAAATAGAAAACGTTAGCGTGAGTGGACACAATCTGATAATCATGTGTAATTAATAAAATAATATGTATATGTGTCTTTCCATCGATCTGTATAAAATAAAGCGAGTTCTTTAGTATTGTGGAGATGACTGCTCAGGGGTTTTTCCCCTCACCTGAGTGACTATCTGTGAAAAACCACCAAGCGAGGCTGAGTCTCAGTCCAGGTTGTCAAGTGAGGCTGACTCTCAACCTGATGGTGATAGACTAGATGAGGCTGACTCTTAGTCTTGTCAGCATATCGGTTGACTCTCTGTCTGACTAGTGGACTACCCGGTGATCAGCCGAGTAGTCAGTGCATCGATGCTATACTAATGCCATTACCATATAAAAACTACCTCCAAAACTCTTTCTAAAATAAATGTAAATACTGTACTAAATAAAATACTAAAAATATAGAACTCGCGAACAACTGTGAAAATAAAACGTCCACTCACAAATCTGCGACTACTGCTGGGGTCCGCTGGACTCACCCTCACTGGGGTCGTAATTAAGATGTCGAGTAGTTCTGCAATCTCGTTGTACCGAAAATATGCGATATGAGGAGTAAGAGAAAGGCGCCTAACCTGAAAAAGGGGAAGATGAGGATGAGCAACAGCGGCGCAACACCAGGGAACACAGCAGCGGCACGGCGGAGACAAGAGGAGAACAAAGAAATCTAACAAACAAAGAGAGCAAAACGAAAATTCTTACGAGCAACAATGAGAAGAGTGCAAAAAAACAGAGACGAAGATTTATATATTGGCACACTGGCGAGATCGCAACCATTGAAACAGACACGTCGGTCCATGGGATCGCAACACGTGGTCACCAGAATCAGAAGGGTCCGGAACGAGAACCGGTATGCACCGTTTCGAGAGGGCGCGACCCTCGAAGGGAATGCAATCATCACGCTTTATGGCTACGACGGGACGTTTGGGAACCCCGAGACACCCTACGCAGACACGTGGCAACGCAATAAAAGACGACATTTAATGACCAAAGAGTAGATACACCAACCACACCGGTCGAGGAAAACCCATATCGCTGACTAAACATACACAACACACAGGCGATACCGCCCACCATCATACGCGCTACAGACACTCTTCATCACCGATAACGATCTAGATACTACCAAAAGCTGCTAGGAGGAACGGAATCGGGGACTTAAGGGTTACCAATTCAAACGAGCCCCCCCCTAGCGTCCCAACGGTTTGAGCTACCCGCAACAACGCATAACAGCTACCGGCCTGGGCCAGGACCGAGTGTTTGGGCGCCGTCGAGCGACCCCCTCGGTCGACACAGTCTGAAGGGCGCTCAAAAATAAAGGAAACATGGTTACCATCACACAAAATACTTCGGCAGAACGGTGAACTAGCTATTCACCGATCTCGCCCATAACCAATCAAATAAAAATTGCACATGCAGGTATAGGAACACCTACAACCAAGGATCACAACCTAGGTCGCCGAGTTGGGGGACTACATGGCATGATACCTGGCTCCAAACAAAGGTAACATCGCCGCTAAGCACGTCCCGGTAATTTCGCCGGTGTCACTTCTTTCAACTCACCAACCAAGGTTGATCTCCTTGGCTGAGCGAGTTGGGGGACTTGTACATGTACCTGGCTAAATCGCCTAGGTATGTGCTTAAACGGCTTAAGTATAAAACTATAAATATGTCTCACCGCCAACATGACAGGAACCACCGCCGGGAAGGCTTCGACTTCGATGACCTACATCGCCCGATGTTCGATCAGGATAGAGCTCACGCGCCAGACAAGAGACCAGTCGGATAACACCTCAGCAAAAGAGCATATGCACCAGTCCCACATCGAAGATAGAAGAGAAGCCCGAGATCCAACCACCAATATATACCAGTCAACTCAGCATTAAATGGTACGCACTCAATACTCAATTACGCCGTTATTCTATACAACTCGTTCATCATTTCTGACTTAGGCATCGGATGGTTGAAGGCGGGCCACCCCCGTCTCTCCTTAACCGTTGTTGATCTTAGCAGTGACAGCGAGTTAGATTTGGAAGAACGCATAGAGCGATATTGAGAGCAGTTCGATACCGATATCCTAGAACACTGGTCATCCAGTAAAGCATCACCGACATATAATCTTGTTTAATATCCGATATCCATATCAGTATCAGATATTAACACCCCACACTTAGGTTTTGCTAGTTCTCAAGCAAAACACTAAACTATGACTCAAAAACAAATACTTAATCTATGAACACTACTCTAATGCCCTTAACAACTTGTCTCAGCAATCTTCCAAAAACTGCAACACCAAGTTTCAAATGTATAAACAAGTTACCAAGTGTTTCACTCATATGTGTTTAAGGTTAATGCTCAACTCAATTACTTGCCAAATGGACCGAACCATATGCTTACTCTTGCAACTAATCTCCACAGATCAAAGGTTGTCATCTTGAAGATCAAAAAAGGTTTCATAGGTTATAATGGGTCTAGGCTCACAAGGTTCACGAAAACAAGGATATGGAATTCGAAAACAAAGTCCAGAACCTAGTAGAGCACCGAATAAGACTCTTCTCAGATCTTGTAACCATGGAATTTCTTATAACTGTGGCCGAATTTCATCTTGTTAGGCCTTCACATCATTCTCTTCATCACAGTTAACTCGGGTATCAAGCAAAATATCACAATTTTTTTCTCTTTTCGTTTTTTTTACGTTAAAACTTGATACCCCACACTTGTTTCTTTGCATCACCTTTTGACATTGTCGCCGTTTTCACGTACTTGTCTCATGTACAGCTCTACCAAGTCCTAGAACAAAGGTAAACTCAAAGTTTAAGGTCAGAGATATGTGGGTGATGACAAAAAGTTTAAACATGTAGGCTCAAAGTGGTTAACTAAGGGATGCACAACTTATGTACACAAAATCGGGACACATGCTTATATGGCTATGATGGTGTCCCCTAAATGCCTTTATCACTTCCTCAATCAGAATATGTATTGACGATAAGTTTTGAAAAGTACAAGAGCAAGTTCTAGTAAACTTTAGAGTCCATTAACTTAACATGTGGCAAGCAATTGACACTCAATCAAAGAAAGCATGTATTTCTCATAAAGGCTCAAAAGCTCACGGGTTAAATGAATCTCAACAAAGTTTAAGCATGCCAAAAATCTGTACCATGTTAACTTGTTTCTATATTCACTACATGTCCACATATGTAACATATATCAAAATCATCCAAAGAAACTTGAATAACATAATAAACTCTTAATTACAATAATGGAAAATATAGAATCATCATTGACTTTGTTACGGGCATCCTAAGACTCTTCTTTTTGGTATTTTCTTGACACTATTTACTTTTGTATTTTGTTTTATCAATAAGGACTCAAAACACACAAGAAAACTCAAAAATACTAAACTTTGGCGAGGAAACCCTTCCACGACGAACTAGTCGTCGGAAAAGACTCCCCCAGGCTCGCCAGAATCCCAGTACTGCGCAACTCCACTCACCAGATTTATACAGAATTCATCACACATCGTAATGAGCTGAATTTTTTTTTGAGCATTAACTAGACACATTTAGAAACATTCCCTCAAAATTTCAGAAATTTTCGAGATTTCTAGCTATAGCAAATAAATTACATAAAATAGCATACTGCTCAGTACAAAAAAAAAACGAAAAATTTATACATAGATGCTAAGGATATGATATAAACTCCATCCCACACTTGAAATTTGCATTGTCCTCAAAGAAAAATAAAACTAAAGTATGCAATACATCAAACAAGCATGGAATGAGACACATAACACATCACAAATCACACTAAACATGGAAAAAATCAGCATGAAAGGACCCGACCCCGATTTAGTTTCCTAAACCGGAATCAAACCCTTTCGGAAAACGTGAACTTTCGAAAACCTCAAAAATTTTGGCAGAATTCCACTATATCGCGAAGTTACCATTAACCTGCACCCGAAATTACACTTCATCCTAAGCCCCAAAAGCCAAACCGTGGGCTCCAATCCCAGCCGGATTTCTAAACATATCATAATGTAAAGCAGTAAACAAAACTGTAACTTTACAGAAATCTGGAAAAATCATATGAAAATATAAACATCAGAGTATTCAGAGCGACCTCTAGAATATACATAAATATACAACAGTATGCCAAACTAAAAACCTACTGAAAAGGAAAAGTAGCTCGAATACTAAGCCTCCAACCTTGACGTGAGACACCAGAATCTGAACTGCAAACTGGGCATTGAAAACAAAGAGCCCAGGAAAAGACATATAAATCGTTAAAGTGAGTGGACGAAAATAAATGTCTTTCACCGAATAATGTATGTTATAAAAACATATGCGAGTCTAAATGCATAAAAATCATATGGTACACGAGGGAGATTCTAACTCCTCACGCGTACATAACATGCATCGTAAATCCCGCTGGGTCACTCACGGACACCTCCGCGCTAGTACAGTCTTAATCACGGGATCCCAGACCCTCACATGATTCTAAGCCAGAAAGGCCCCGAGTCAGGATATCTGTCCCCCCGGAGCGTACTCGGGGATCAGCCGAGAAGCAATGTGTATCGATACAACCATATCTACTGAGACTGTACTCTGTGTAAACCAAATCATAAATACTTTCCATGCACATGCATAAAGCATAATGTAAATGTATACTCGTAGTACATAATTATAAAGCATGTTCGTAGATGCATATTCGTAAATGCATAATCGTAAAACACATGCTCGTATAAATCATAATCATAACTGCATTCTCATGCTCGTAAAATGTATATAAAAGACTCGCAACCAATCAGTGAAAAGAAATGTCCACTCACAGACAAGCACAACGCGCAAACACACTAATCCCGAGATCCGGTGGAAGATCCCTCGCCAAGCATACGATATCGATCTCCTGAATAATCATAAATACCACTGATCAAAATCACAATTCCAAACTTTGAACCACACCTTGGAAACCAACCATTTCCGGAAACATATAACTCGAATATCAAGAAAGTCGTCGAAAATCCCCATAAATACTCCATATATTCTTCGACATAAAATCCACCACCCAAATCAATTTGAAAACCTCAAGACGACAACCGGGGCGCGATTATGAGCAAAACGGTATAAAACACTCCAAAAATCCCAAAAAGTCAACTCTTCGCCAGAGCTCCGCCGTTGACCGCTGCCCCCGGCAGCGGCGCGGCCTTAACAGTGGCAGATTCCGGCCAAACTTTCCATATCACAAGTACTCCTCAAGCCCAATAACTTTTCCTTCTACACCAAGCTCCAATTCCAAGCCCACCGGCCGGAATCGAGCCCAAAAACTCACGGAATCCATTGATTCCGGCGAGATTCCGGCCATGCCCAAATGGAAACCAAACAAAAAATCCTTCCACCCAAAAGCATCTAGTGGTTGAGGGAAACCTTTCCTTCCACCACCCCGACCCCAAAAGTCGCCGGAGCTCCGCCCCCGACGACGGCGAAAACCTAGGTTTTCACCGAGTTCGTTCTCCCTCCATACCCCATCAATTCACAAAAATTTAAGTTCTAAACCATAGGAAATCAAGAGAGGATTCTAACCATGCCCAAATTAAAGCCGGAGGTGGCCGGAAACGGAAAGTCCACGGCGAGTCAAATGGTGGTGTGAAATCCTCCCTCGGTCAACGCGGTCAAACAAAGTCAACGACGGTCAAACTTCCAAACAGTGATTTTTCGACAATTTTACGACTATTCCGATATTTATACTCGTGGCTCGATATGATCGAAGGTCCAAATCAAATCACATCCACAATTCGGATAACTCAAACTCAATCGGATAAACACGACTAAATCACGCGACTTCAAATATTCATAACATATTCCTTGGTTATCGAAACAATTATCTGAAACCACCTACGAGCTCAAAATCACGCATACTACAACTCTTGTGAAGAGACTCATACCAAATTCTCGCCCAATAAATTAGTCGTGAACAAAGCCGCTAAAATTGATCTATTACGACTAACTGTGATTACTCGTAAAATGTGCAAACCAAGCCGTTTAACATACCAATTTCGATTCTGGTCGTCACAAATCTACCCCCCTTACAAAAATTTTGACCTTGAAATTTACATACCTGCTAGCTGAAGAGATAAGGATACTGATCTCGCATGTGCTGCTCGGTCTCCCAAGTAGCCTTTTCAACTGAATGATTCAGCCACAAAACCTTCACAAGAGGAATGGCTCTGTGCCGTAACTCCTGGATCCTCTGATCAAGTATCTGAACTGGTTCCTCCACGTAAGTCAAGTCTTCCCGAATAGGTAGCTGATACGGTGTCAACACATGAGATGGATCAGAAATATAGTTCCGCAACATAGATACATGAAACACATCGTGAACCCTGGCCATCTCAGAAGGTAATGCCAGTCTGTATGCCACTGCACCAACTCGCTCAGTAATCTCATATGGGCTAACATATCGCAGACGGAGTTTACCGCGCTTCCCGAAATGAACTACTCCCCTACAAGGAGAAAGTTTCAGGAAAACCCAATCACCAATCTCAAACTCGAGCTCCTTCTGTCGCATGTCAACATAACTCTTCTGTCGGTTCTGAGCAACCCTCAATCTGTCCTGGATGATCTGAACATCCTCTATGGTACTCTTTACCAAATCAGGGCCAATAAGCCATTTCTCACCAACCTCACTCCAACACAATGGAGTTCGACACTTTTTGCCGTACAACGCCTCGTAAGGTGCCATCCCAATGCTAGCCTGATAGTTGTTGTTGTATGCAAACTCAATCAAATGAAGTTGCTCATCCCAGTTCCATCTGAACTGCAAAACACAAGATCGCAACATATCCTCCAAAGTCTGAATAATCCTCTTCGACTGTCCATCTGACTGAGGATGAAAAGCTATGCTGAAATGTAGTCTAGTCCCTATTGCCTCTAAACTGTAATACACACCAAAATTCTGAGGTGAACTGACTATTCCGATAAGAAACAATGGACACAGGTACACCATGCAATCTCACAAACTCTTTCAGCTACAGCTTCGCCAATCTACTCACAGGAAGCTTTCCTGGAAATGCTAGGAAATGAGCTAACTTTGTAAGTCGATCCACAATCACCCAAATGCCAGTACTACCCCCCGAAGTACGAGGTAACTGATACACAAAATCCATGGTGATATGCTCCCATTTCCACACTGGTATCTCTAAAGGTTGCAATTTGCTTGCCGGTTTCTGACGTTCTGCCTTCACCTGCTGACAAACCAGGCATCTGCTCACGTACATTGCAATTTCCCTCTTCATGTTCCGCCACCAATAGTAGGCTCTAAGTGTGTGAAACATCTTCGTACCGCCTGGATGCATAGCGTAAGCATAACAATGGGCTTCATCTAAAATCTCCTTCTTCAAACCCTCATCTCTGGGTACACAAAGTCTACATCTGAACAGCAATGTACCATCACTACTCAACTGAAACTCTGTTGGCACACCATTCCGAATCATGGTATTCTTGTCCAACAGGTAGGAATTCGCATCCTGAGCTTCACGAACCTAATCAACCAATACTGGTCGAACCTGGAAGCTAGCCAACAAGGCTCCAACATCATCCCACTCTAACTCAACTCCCGTAGCCCGTAACTCTGCTAACATGGAAACTCTGGCCACACACACATGAAATAATGAAGCTCCAGATTTTCGACTGAGTGCATCAGCAACGACATTAGCCTTCCCTGGATGATACTCAAAGGTTCAATCATAGTCATTGATCAACTCCATCCATCTGCGCTGTCTCATATTCAAATCTGGCTGCGTGCGCAAATAAGTGAGACTTTTGTGATCGGTATATATCTTGCACTGAGCTCCGTACAAATAGTGTCTCTAACTCTTCAAGGCTAATACAATGGCAGCTAACTCCAAATCATGCGTAGGATAATTGACTTCATGTGGTTTCAACTGCCTAGAACCATAAGCCACCACTCTGCCATGCTGCATCAAAACACAACCAAGACCCAATTTTGATGCATCGCTGTAAACCACAGACTCTCCACTGTCGTCAGGTAAAGTCAGAACCGGTGCAGTAGTGAATTTCTATTTCAAGAGCAAGTAGCTCTCCTCACAAGCATTGGACCACTCGAACTTGACGACTTTCTTTGTCAATCTAGTAAGTGGAGTGGTAATCCGTGAAAAATCCTGCACAAAACGCCAATAGTAACCTGCCAAACCCAAGAAACTCCTGATCTCTGGTACAGTGGTAGGTATACTCCAATTCAATATAGCTTCAATCTTATCAGGATCCACGCTGACTCCCTCAGTAGATATCACGTGACCCAAAAACTTCACGCTGTTTAACCAAAACTCACACTTGCTGAACTTCGCAAACAACAGATTATCTCGCAAAGTCCGCAAAACAGCTCGCAAATGTTTCTTGTGCTGCCCCACACTCCTGGAGTAAATCAGAATGTCGTCGATGAACACGATCACAAACTTGTCCAGGAATCGCCTGAACACCCTGTTCATCAAATCAATGAAAGCTGCAGGGGCATTGGTCAACCCAAACGACATAACCAAGAACTCATAATGCCCGTACCGTGATCTGAAAGCTGTCCTAGGCACATCTGACTCTCTGATCCTCAACTGATGGTATCCAGACCTGAGATCAATCTTCAAAAATACTGAAGCTCCCTTGAGCTGATCAAACAAATCGTCAATCCGCGACAACGGATACTTGTTCTTCACGGTGACCTGATTTAGCTTCCAGTAATCAATACACAACCGCATGGAACCATCTTTCTTCCTCACAAACAATACAGGAGCACCCCTCGGTGATACACTGGGTCGTATGAAACCTTTCTCCAGCAACTCTTGAAGTTGAATTTGTAACTCCTTCAACTCCGCTGGTGCCATACGATAAGGTGCCTGAGATATAGGTCCAGTGCCTGATAAAAGCTCAATGGTGAAATCGATTTCTCGGACTAGAGGAACACCTGGTAACTCCTCCGAAAATACATCTAGAAACTCAGAAACAACCTCAATATCACCAATATCTGGTACAACAACCTCTGTATCCACAACATGAACTAAGTATGCAACACAACCTTTCTTCATCATCTGCTCAGCCTTCATCGCTGAAATCACACATGGTAGGGAAGTATTCTTCTCACCGCGAAACAATATCTCTGGAAAACCTAGACGTCAAAAAACCACCTCATTCTTGTGACAATCAAGAACAACCCAATGGTTTTCCAAGAAATCCATGCCCAATATCACATAAAAATGAACAATGTCCAGCAATAACAAATCTGCGGCTAAACCATAACCTCCCACAATCTCTATACACCCAACAAATACTCACAACCTCACCGGATAGATACAACACTCTCCACAACCCCAAAAGTGGAGATGCATGCATAGTAGCTAAAGATGACAATCTAAATGATATGAATGAATGTGTAGCACCTGGATCTAGCAAAGTAAGTACTGGATAGCCAAAAACATGCAACATACCAATAACAACCTCTGGTGAAGCTCTACCCTCACGCAATGACATAGAATGAACTCTGGCCTGCCCAGCTGGTCGTCCATGCTGACTACCACTCTGTTGTCCACCCTGTCCAGAAGGTTGTACTGGTCAAGCTCTCGAAGTAGTGCCTCGATCTCCTCCTGAACTCTGAGTTGCCTGACCACCAACACCAACCAACTGAGGACACTCTCTCGTAAAGTGACCCTCCTGGCCACAACGATAACAACTGAGGGTACCCCACTGACATAGACCAAGGTGATGCTTATTGCACAAATTGCACAATGGATATTCCCTCGGTACAGCAAAAGTGCCAAAAGATCGTCGATGGTGACTGGATCCACTAGAACTCCCACTGAACTGTGGTCTCTATCGCTGACTCCTCCTCCATCTCTGTCTCTGCCTAGCCATACTCACTGGTTATCTATATGGTCTACTGCCAGATGATGATGTCGATCCGGAAGTGCCTGAACTCAGCCTCTTGGAAGGTCCCTGACTCGGTTCACCCTCCTCAAATCATCGAGACTGGAATCGCATATGCCTTTCCTTCTCTATGTCCTCGCCTCAGAGTGCAGCACTCACAAACTCATCAAAGTTGTTCTGAGGCATCGTAGTCAATGTTCCCTTGATGTTCAGGTTCAATCCCAACTCAAATCTCTGACACTTGGCTTCCTCTGAAGCTACCATATCGCGAGCAAATCGAGACAAACGAGTAAATCTATCCCGGTACTCAAGTACTGACATGCTACCCTGTCTCAAGTTGGTGAACTCCTCATACTTCCTCTACTGCGTAGCCTGGTTGAAATACCTCTGCATAAACAAATCACTGAACGATGTCCATGGAGTATCAACCGGAACTCTATCCGTGCTAACCCACTAGAAGTATGCATCAGACTCAAGTAAACCAACTGCTGTCACTGTCATCTGCTCAGGAGTAAAACGCAGACGCTCACAAACTCGTTCAACCTGAACCAGCCAAGCCTCACATATCTCTGGATCAGCTGAACCCGAGAAAACAGTTGCTCCAGCAGTTTGAGCTTTGACCACAGGTCAAAACGCTCCTCCAAACGCAATACTCGCATAAGCAAGTCATGCGTAAGTTGATCCTCATCAGGATCCCCAGTCCGTTTAGCACGGACCCCACGTCGAGGAGGCATCCTATGGATTAGAAAACACATCAGCCAACTGACACGAAGGATACAGTAATGAAACCTCAAACATTTAAAAACACACAACACCGTAAGTATTGATGGGGATCCGCTGCAGTCGGGCCATCACTCCGGAAGTGCTGTGTATCCCTAAATGTCCTTAATAACACAACTACAGAAGTCTACAAAACCTAAAACCTAATGCTCTGATACCAAGCTGAAAGGACTCGACCCCAATTTAGTTTCCTAAACTGGAATCACACCCTTTCTGAAACCGCGAACTTTCGAAACCTTAGAAATTTCGGCAGAGTTCCACTATATCGCGAAGTTACCATTAACCTGCACCCAAAATTACACTTCATCCTATGCCCCAAAAGCCAAACCATGGGCTTCAATCCCATCCGAATTTCTCAAAAATATATCATAATGTAAAGTAGTAAACAAAACTGTAACTTTACATAAATCCGGGAAAATCATATGAAAATATAAACATGGGAGTATTCAGAGCGACCTCTAGTATATACATAAATATACAATAGTAGGCCAAACTAGAAACCTACTGAAAAGGAAAAGTAGCTCGAATACTAAGCCTCCAACCTTGACGTGCGACACCAGAATCTGAACTGCAAACTGGGCATTGAAAACAAAGAGCCCAGGGAAAGACATATAACCCGTTAAAGTGAGTGGACAAAAATAAATGTCTTTTGCCGAATAATATATGTTATAAAAACATATGCGAGTCTAAATGCATAAAAATCATATGGTACACGAGGGAGACTCTAACTCCTCATGCGTACATAGCATGCATCGTAAATCCCGCGGGGTCACTCATGGACACCTCCATGCTAGTACAGTCTAAATCACGGGATCTCAGACCCTCACGTGATTCTAAGCCAGAAAGGCCTCGGGTCAGGATATCTGTCCCCCCCCGGAGCGTACTCTGGGATCAGTCGAGAAGCCATGTGTATCGATACAACCATATCTACTGAGACTGTACTCTGTGTAAACCAAATCATAAATACTTTCCATGCACATGCATAAAACATAATGTAAATGTATACTCGTAGTACATAATTATAAAGCATGTTCGTAGATGCATATTCGTAAATGCATAATCGTAAAACACATGCTCGTATAAATCATAATCATAACTGCATGCTCATGCTCGTAAAACGTATATAAAAGACTCGCAATCAATCAATAAAAAGAAATGTTCACTCACAGACAAGCACAGCGCGCAAACGCGCTAATCCCGAGATCTGGCAGAATATCCCTCGCCAAGCGTACGATATCGATCTTCTGAATAATCATAAATACCACTAATCTAAATCACAATTCAAAACTCTGAACCACACCTCGGAAACCAACCATTTCCGGAAACATATAACTCGAATATCAAGAAAGTCGTCGAAAATCCCCATAAATACTCCATATATTCTTCGACATAAAATCCACCACCCAAATCAATTCGAAAACCTCAAAACAATGACCAGGGCGCGATTATGAGTAAAACGGTATAAACACTCCAAAAATCCTAAAAAGTCAACTCTTCGCCGGAGCTCCGCCGCTGATCGCCGCCGCCGCCGGCGGCGCGGCGTCAACAATGGCGGATTCCGGCCAAACTTTTCAGATCACAAGTACTCCTCAAGCCCAATAACTTTCCCTTCTTCACCAAGCTCCAATTCCAAGCCCACCGGCCAGAATCGAGCCCGAAACCTCACGGAATCCATTTATTTCAGCGAGATGATTCACATCTTTTCAAGCATATAATTAAATACTTAATCAAACACGAATACAATTAAAATCCTTCTTTGTTGATGTAGCAATGATAAGTAGGGATCGTTCTTAACCGGGGATTGAGGGTGCATGCATAACTATGCTAGGTTTGGTTTATGGGGGTGCAATGTTTGTTTTTACTAATTTTCCTACAAGATAGAACCTAAATCTACTATTTACATGTGATCATCTCAATTTTTCACTCAACTCTTTACACTAAGTCATATTATATGCAACCTAAAAGTATCTAAGTTTTTAGCTCACATGTGATTCGTTTTCATGCTTCGGGAATTTGCCCTATGACATATCTATCAACTTGACAAGGAATTTGCCTTCGACTTAGTTGATGCATTAAGCACACATGCTTTGCTAAAAGAAATAAACACAAGGTTAGATTACACAACATATTCGAAGAGTGTTTAACCAAAATACAATCATCCAATCCATCAAAAACCGAAGATAAATACAAGGAAATAGTAGAAGGAATCATGTTACACTTTTTGTAAGGGAATTTGCCCTCTACAAGAGTTATGCGATGACCCTTCAATGGAGATGGATGCACAGAGCCCTCAAGGAATTTGCCTTCGAGTTGCGTCGGTGATGGAAACGATTTGTGACGATGGAGGAGGCAGATCCTTGTAGACCTTCGGTTTTGGGAGGAGAGGGAAAGTGTTTTGGCAGAGCTTTTGCTAGTAAATTGAGAGATCCATCTTGAAAGAGTCGAGCTTCCCTTTATATAGAAGAAGATTAGGAAACTTCCCACCTTCTGAAAGCTGTCAAATCTGACCCTTGTGTATTAAAAGCTACTTTTCGGACGTTTTACAACTTCAAACGGCGTGATTCTTTCGGCACTAGAAAATAGACTTCCAGGGCTTTCCATCTATGCATGATTTGTGCCATAATTCCTCCTGAAGCTCTTTCAGCGCCCATTTTAATTTGGTTGTTAGGCAGAATGACCTGTACCCACTAAATCCGGGATTTCTGAATATCTACACATTGTAACGGTATGATTCCAGTGGGGTTGGAAACTAGACTTCCATATCTTTCTAAGCATGCCTTACCTGTGTCCAAATTCGTTTTCAATTGATTTTGGTGGCCTGTTGAATTGGGCTGATCTGCATCGACAGATTTCTGGATTTCTAACTTTCGGTCCATCTTCTTCTTTTGGGCTTCTTTCTCTCCAATTCTTCCTTAGTAGAAAATACCATATAATTGCACGCATTTTGGGCTTTAAATCATATCCATATCATCTTGGAATGGTCTCCACAATTTTGGCCCAAGTATCCTCCATGAATTCGGCAAGAACATGCTTTCCTAGACCGCGCATGAGAAATGTCTTCATTATTTCTTTTCCGGAATTAGGAACTTCCTCCTTAGCACGCTTTTAGCTCCAAAACGCCTCATTTATTGTTCCACCTTTATTTTCTACCTAAAAACATAAAATAAGTTAGAAACATGTTTACTAAGCTCATAACAAAGCAAAATGCAGAGAGAAAGACATTAATAATCAAGCATAAAATGCGTAGATCAAATTCCCCCACATTTAGACTTTGCTAGTCCCTAGCAAATACAAATCAAAGCAATGGATTCGTTAAAAGAAAAATAATAAAGGGAAAATAACAATGGGAAAAACATCACACTTATATGTACAAAACACTTAGAAGTCTCAACGTTTCAAAGCCGCCAATTTTCATGTTATCATGTTTGAAAACGTAAGAGATACCAAGTAAAACAACACTAACACCTTGGTCAAAATTTGTCTCAGAAATTTCTTTATGTATATGGCGATGGAATCACAATGTGTCTAGTATGAATGATCTTTGAATTCACTAGATAATAGAGACATGATCATGTTATTGACAAGTAAGACATAGAGAAAACAATGGTGAGTTTAAGTCTGTGCATGCTTCGAATGAAGTTCAAATCAACTCATATGGATGCACTCATCATATTTTCCACTCATGCAAAGGTTTCACTCAAAGTGTTTAAGTAAATGAATGGAATGAATTACTTGCTCAAATGAACCAAAACCATATGCTTACTCATGCAACTTACTCCACAGATTGAAGGCTACTCATCTTAAGGATCAAAAAGGACTTTTAAAGGGTTGTGATGGGGCTAAGGTTAAGGCATTCGAAGTTTAGATATGTGGTGTTTAAGAACATTCTAAAGACTTAGCCAAAGCACCAAAACTTGAACAATTTTAAGCTCTCATATCACCAAAACGTCACCATGCATGTCTTTAAAGTATAAGGGCCGGATTTCATCGTGTTGGGCCCTATCTTCATTCTAAACTTCCCTTGAGCTTTGTGAACAGGACAAAGGCCAAATCTTACATTGTTGGGCCTTCATTTCGAAACAAACTCCAAACTCACAAATATAGGGGACATTAATTCAAACAATGTACATTTAAAACCTATTGCCGCAGAGCTTTTGATTTTTCTTTTCTTTTCTTTTCTTCTTACTCTCGAAAATATAGGGGACATTAATTAAAACAATCTACGCATTTTATGCATATTAATTAATGTATTTTCTCTACATTTTTACTTTGATAATTGCTTAGTTTTATTAGTTTTAACTTATTTTGTTAATTTCAGGTGTTTACCAAAAGAGACGGAGTAAAGAAGTCTATAAGCATTCAAAGGCTAGCAAAATGGAAGGAACAAATTCGGCTAAAGAGATGGATCGGAAATTCCAAGGAAGAAAGAAGAAAAATTGAAGAGAAAAAGAAATCATTTGCTGACTAGGAAAACTTTTCCTATGTTGACTAGGATTTGAAAGCTTCCGGAAGGATCTTGAAGAAGAACAAATGAAAATGCGTCCAATTAATTAGAAGACCATTTAGGGAGCCTAAATTACTCAAGAGTGGACTAAGATTAATGAAGATGGGTCAAAGACTAAGAGTATGTCCAAAGAATCCCAACGAAAGAAGATGGATTAAAATGAATTATCAGAAATCGGCCTTTGTACATAAGCCCACTTCAAAAGACCACTGTACGGATGAATCTAGACGTGGTTAGCATATGGTTGGAAAGCTCTAGAAGTCTAGTTTCCTCCGTATATGTTTGGTGTTCTCAGCCAATTTCTCTATTGTATCATGAGCTTGCTGATCTGTTTGGTACATAAACATACCTCCACAAGTGGAATCCACTCTTGTCTTGTTGGATGACTCTAGACCTTTATAAAAGAAAGTCATCCTGTCCTCTAGATCATACCCATGATGTGGGCATTTCCTCAACAGCTCCTTGAAATGACTCCATGCCTCATGAAGCATGTCACCATCTTTTTGTATGAAGCTATTAATTTCCTTCTTCAACTGCTTAGTCTTCTGGGCTGAGAAATATTCTTTCATGAATGTCACCTTCATCTCATCCCAAGACTGTATAGACCTAGGAGCCAGAGAATTGAACCACATCTTCGCTCTTTCCTTCACAGAAAAAGGAAATAAAATTAGTTTCAACACATAAGATTCAACATTTTGTAAGTTTTGTGTTGATGATAAAGCTTCAATCTCAGCCAAATGTTGTTGCAGATCTTCTGAAAACACTCCCCTATAATGAGGTAGGGTTGAAAGTAAAGCAGGAAGTACTGAATATGTCCCAAGAGCTGGCAACACTATTGGTGATTAATTCCCCTGAGCACTAGGTACAAAGAAATTCATCAACGTTCTTGGTTGTTCTCCCATTGCTGCTCCTTGTGGTGGCAGTTGAGGTACTTCTTCTGCTGACTCCGAATTTGTTTCTACCTCAATATCAGGCTCTGAGACTGTGCCACTTGTGTTTCCAACCTCCAATTATGCTCGCCTCTTCTTCTTTCGATTCTTCTTAGCTGAGCGCTCAACCTATAAATCAAGCAATAGTGGCTTAGTTATTCTTGACCTTCGAGTATGCATGCACTAGGTACCTGCACACACAAGACACGTTATACTACAAAAGAAATTAAACAAAACAAAACAAAAACTGAAAACAAAAGACACGTTAGAATATAAAGACTAGATCTTTCCCCGGCAACGGCGCCAAAATTTGATCGATGTTTAACCACCTACCAAAGTAACCCTATAATGAACTTAATATGCTTGTCAATGCAGTACAATAGCATAGGGGTCAATCCACAGGGAAAGATGAGACTCAATACTCTAAACTACGAATAGACGCGAAAGTCAGAAACCTGACAGCCTCGACAACTGACACTAACGTAATTAATTAAAATATCTAGACTCAACATAAAATCACGAAATTTATACAGGACACTATAGACACAGTGGTGGACTTCCAAACAAAATGTCAATATAATCGGAGTTGTTTTGGTTGCCGAATAAAATCCTGCAAAACAGATTACGACACTGAAACAGTAGCGAAATTCAGAATAAAACGAGAATTCAATAGTAAAATGGGTTCACTAGACCTAGGGTTTCTTATACCAAGCATGTATGAGTTCTACGATTAAAACTTGAGGAAGGTAATGATCACCAACAACCATCAATTTTCTTAGAATTAGATTCCTAAACATGCATACTAAGCGTGCACTCAAAGCATACATAATCAAGAATCATCACCGTATAAATAACAAAGAAACCTCATTCAAAATAACAAAACCAAAACTTAATTAACGTGCATAAGCAATTTAGATATCATGTACGAGGCTTCAAAACAGCTCTTTAACAATGGAGTTTAGCTCCTCATGGAATCGGAAATTAAACTAAAATAATCCATGAAAGAAATTGATACAAACGAGATGGTAGAAGATGGAAGAACTTGGCTTCTCCTCTTCTTCTTCCTCCTTGCCTCTTCTCCCCCTTTTCTTTCAAAAACTCCCCGTACGTCTCATGTTCTAGCTATATATATATAGCTAGAGTCCAAGCTGTCCCCCTCCTCCTTTTGTTTCACGTCTCCTCTTTTTCTAGCTAACAATAGCTATTTATATATAAGTCAATTAACTTAGCTAATTAACCTAGCTCTAGCACACGTGCCAGACAATCCAATTCCTAGTTCCTTTTAGTCTTCTTCTTTCTAGAGTCCAAGTCGAAACCCAATCCTTATTGCACTAGGAAAACTCTTTTAAATTCCTTTTTCTTTATTTTCTCCAAAAACCTACAAAACAAATAAACATTAATAAATAAACCGAAAACATATTAATAAAACTAAATATCGGGTTGAATTAAGCATAGTTACGTTGCACATTTATGCAACTATCAGCTTGTGAAGATAGGATCACGGTCCGTGATCAAGGACTTAGGCATGCCATGCAATCGAAACACCTCTCGGGTAAAGACATCCACAATGGAGGCTACTAAGTAAGGATGTGTGAGAGCAATGAAGTGGCCGTACTTCGTGAAACGATCCACTACAACCATGATTGCATTCTTTCTGTTGGATGTGGGAAGGCCTTCCACAAAGTCCATTAAGATGGAAAGCCATGCTCCATCAGGTATAGGCAGTGGTTGGAGAAGCCTTAGATGGCTTCGTAGTTTTGTTTTTGACATTCGTCACAACTGACAACAAACCTCTTGACATCTCTTAAGGCAGCAGGCCACAAGAAGTTGTGGGAAAGACGCTTGTACATGAAAAGGAAACCCGAATGGCCAGCAGTAAGAGAGGCATGGAACTCCACTAGAATTTGGTGATGCCAAGCAGAGGTTTTCGGGACAAAGATGCGACCCTTATAGAACAACTTGTTAGCCTGTAATTCAAAGCCCTTTTTGCTAGCAACACCAAACTTAAGTTGTTGTATGATCACATTAGCTTCGGGATCTAACAGACAAGCCTTATCAATATCAGACAAACAATCAAACACAGGGGAAGAAGTACTCATCAAGGTATACAGTTCAGAATATCGCAAGAGCACCTCTACCACTCCATTCAAAGTCCCAGCTCGATGCACAATCTCAAAATTGTAGCCCAATAATTTGGGTATCCATTTTTTTTGTTTAGGAGTAGAAAGACGCTAATTAGAGAAGTATCTAAGAGTGCGATGGTCAGTGATGATGCGAAAGCAATGACCCACCAAGTATGACCTTTATGTTTGTACTGCAAAGATGATTTCCATCATTTCCTTGTCATTGATGGGCAAGGCAAAGTTGCGGCTGGACAATTCCTTGCTCAAATAAGCGCTTAGATGCTCATCTTGTTGAAGCACCACGCCCAGCCCATTGCCGGAGGCATCCGTTTCAAGGACAAACAACTTCTGGAAATAAGGAAACGCCAAGACCGGGGTGCTAGTGAGGGCCCTCTTGAGTGATTCAAATGCCATCGTCATGGAGTTTGACCATTAAAATGTGTCTTTGCGAAGGAGAGCGATGAGCGGCTGTGCTAAAGTGCCAAACCCCTTCACGAACTTGCAATAATAGCCTGCAAGTCCTAAGAAACCATGAAGAGCCTTAATGAAGTTGGGCTTGGATCAATTGATGATGGAATTGATCTTGCAAGGATCCACCTAGACACCCTTGGCAGAAATTATGTGGCCCAAGTAGCCCACACTTGGTTGACCAAATGAGCATTTAGATGCCTTAGTCCAAAGTGAATTTTCCTGCAAAAGGGTTAGTACCAAAGATAAATGTTGTCGGTGATCCTCTTGACTCTTATTAAGACAAACTTGCGTAAGTAAGGTCAAAAGATGGAATTCATGAGGCTTTGAAATGTTGATGGCGCATTAGTGAGACCGAATGGCATAACATCAAATTCATAATGCCCTTCATGAGTTCAGAAAGCTGATTTGGGTATGTCATCCACGTGCATACATACTTTATGATACCCGAAGCGCAAGTCTAATTTAGTGAAACAAGCGGCTACATGTAACTCATAAAGAAGTTCCTCCATAGCAGGAATCGGGAACCGATCTTTCACGGTGATAGCATTAAGGCCACGATAATCCACACAAAACCGATGAGTATTATCCTTCTTTGGAACCAAAATAACCGGGGAAGAATACTCACTATGACTCGGCCGGATAATACCAAGGGTTAAAATTTCACGCACTAGTTGATCAACCTCATCCTTTTGAGCTGGAGAATGGCGGTAGGGGCGGGCATTGCCAGGTTTATATCCGGGAATGAGGTGGATTCGATGATCATAGCTTCGAGATAGAGGTAAGGAAGTAGGTTCATAAAAAAAAGAATTGGTTTAGTAATGGTTTTAAGAAGTTTGGGCTGTCTATAGTGGTGATGGGTGAGTGTTTTGGCTGGGAGTGTTTGGGCTGGGCTAGGGCTGGTGGGTCAAAAATGGTATGAAAGAGATGAAATATGGGTGAATGGGATGGGTTGTCCGAAACAATACTTTGCAATAGATGTGATCGACCCTACACTGCAAACACCATGACCCTCTTCTTGAAATGCCAACCAGTTAGCCCAAGTAATTCTAACCACTCCGCCCCCAATACCAGTGAAAGGACCCAACCCCGATTTAGTTGCCTAAACCGGAATCAAACCCCTTTTGAAAACACGACCCAACAAAAACCATCAAAATTTCGGCAGAGTTTCGTTACTAACGCGGAATTACCATTACCTGCACCCGGAAAATACACTTCATCCTATGCCACAAAAATCAAACCGTGGGCACCAACCCCATCCGGATTTCTCAATATATCAACAATAATGTAAAGTAGTAAATATAAATATACTTTACAGAAATCCGGAGTAAAATCGTATAATATATACAACAGAATACTCAGAGCAACCTCTAATGTATAATCATATAAGTATACCACAGTAGGTAGAACAATAAACCTACTGGAAGAAATAAGGTAGCTCGAGTACTATGCCTCTGACCACGATGTGCGACACCAGAATCCGAGCTACAAACTGGGCACGGAAACCAAAAAGCCCAGGGGAAAGACATAAAAATCATTAGAGTGAGTGGACGAAAAGATAAATGTCTTTCGCCGAATAATATATAAGTTATAAAAACATATGCGAGTCTAGATGCATAAATAAAGAAATGGTACACGAGGGAGACTCTAACTCCTCACGCGTACAGAGCATGCATAAAAATCCCACGGGGTCACTCGTGGACACATCCATGCTAGTACAGTCTGAATCACGAGATCCCAGACCCACACGTGATTCGAGCCAGAAAGGCCTCAGGTCAGAGGTCTGCCTCCCTCCGGTAAAGGTCTCGGGTCAGGAGTCACAGCCTCCCCCGGTACACATCCTCGGGGATCAGCTGGGATGCGAGTGTATCGATACAACAACATATATAGACTGTACTCTGTGTAAACCAAATCGTAAATAGTTCAATCCAATGAAACAATATATAAGTGTATATATGTAATATATACTGGTATAGGCATAATCGTATAACACATGCTCACGTAAATCAAAATCTCGTATGCATGCTCAAGTTCGTAAAACGTGTATAAAGACTCGCAAACAATCCGTGAAAAGAAATTGTCCACTCACAGACTAGCGTAACGCGATACGCGTTAACCCGTGATCCGGCGGAAAATCCCTCGCCAAACGAACGATCACGAACCCTTGAATAATCACAAAGTCCATTTCTCAAAATCATAACTCGACAATTCAAATCAAATCACGAGAAACAACCGTTCTCGGAAACACATAATTCAATCACGACGAACTGTCAAAAATCCGATAATCACACCTCAATACCTCGCTATGATTTTGGATGCTCAATTCGAAAAACGAACCTCCCCACTGCGATCGGGGCGCGATTTCGAGTGAAATGATATGCAGCTTGTCGAAAATCCCAAAAAGTCAAACTGTTGACCGTTGACCACCGCCGGCGGCGACGACGCCACCCGAACGGAGAATTTCACGGCAGAGCAACCTCTATTCCACTTCAAATCACCCACTGAGCAATTTTCTCAACTGCATCGAAGATCAATTCAAACTCTAACTAGCTCAATTTCACGAAAAACCGATATCCAAACAAGATTTCAATTCCAAAATTCTCCTTGTTCAAGCAAAATTGGATCACCAAACTTACATGGTAGCTTCTAGGTGATGGGAGCTACAAAACCCAGTCCTTTTTGCAGCTCGAATCGGCCGGAATCGGAATCCACCATTAACTCCAAAATTCTCCATTTTTGGCCGGAATTCTCTCCTCCTCCGGCGTCCCACGCCGTGAAAGGAGGCCGAGGATGGGTAGAGGACATTGAGACGAGTCGATAGCATCCTCCCCCGTGGCCGGAGACGGCCGGACGGCAGCTCGCCACCGGCGAGGCCGTGGTACCGTCGAACTCCCATCTCCTCCACGTGTTGACTCGGTCAACACCAGTCAACCCAAACACATACTTTAACCGACTAAATAATCAACAATCAGAAATATTCACAACATAATCCTCGTAACTCGAAATAATGTTCCGGAAGTTCCTACGAGTTCGAAATTAAATTCTCAACAACTTCCGTGAAGAAGCCGAAATTAGATTCTCGTCCGGTAATTTAGTCGTTAAGAAATTCACCATTTTAACCCAATTACGTCAAAACTTCAAATATTCATAGTATATTCCTCGGTCGTCCAAATAACGATTCAGAACCTCCCACGAACTCGAAATCACACGTACAACGACTCTCGAGAAGAGACTCAGCTCCAATTCTCGGCCAATAATTTAGTCGTTATCAAGTCTGGTGATCCAAACGACTGTCGGAAATCTGCGATAACACGCGAGCTCGTAGATTAATCTGGTTTCACTGCTGATTCTGTTCTGGGTCGTCACAACCAGAACGCAACCGGCCACCTCCAATAGCTGCAAATCACTAGTGAACTCGTACCCTTGGATCTGAATTGGAACTTCACGAGCTATACACTCTATGGTGGGGAGCTTGGCATCCGCCACTAGGAATGAATGACGGCGAGACCCATCAATTTCCAAATGTAATTCGTGAGCCAACGAGGGACGCAAACAATTGCAAGTAGCACAAGAATCGATGAGTATATGAATTGGGTAGGAACCAATCTTCCCTCTGATTTTCATCGTTTGTGGGCCAGGCGTGGTGGTGAGAGTATGCAACGTCTCTATTTCCGTATCAACCTCGGCACCCACTGGTGAACAATAATGGAATTCCTATTCTGAAGGGTTGGCTTTGAGGAGCACGGCGATGGTTTTGATACACTTGTGTGTAGGCGTGTAACGCTCAGGGTAGCGATAGCAGAGACCTTGCGCTCGCCGCTCAACTTGCTCCTCACGGCTGAGTTGATGGACTTGGCCCAAAGCCGATTCGAGGGCGGCTGATGGTGGTTGTGCCATTGTCTTGAGCTATTGAAACGCCGGAGCAGGGGTGGAGGGACAGGGGGTTGACTGGAAGCACGACGGGCCTTGATTTTGTTTTCAATGTTCCGAGCCATCCGAAATTTTGTGAGGAGTGAGGTGGGTTCAATGTTAAGTAATTCATGCTGGATTTCATCTTTAAGGCCACCGATGAACACGTTTAGTTGTGATTCGGACCAATTTGGTACACAGCAAGCTAAGAGAGTGAAACGTTCACGGAATTCATCCACCGTACTAGTTTGCCTTAGGTGGGAGAGAGTAGCTTTAACATTGGATATGTCTTTGCTGGTGCCAAAAGATTGCAGTAGGACATCAACAAAGAGAGCCCAATTATCGGATGGGAAGCGCTTCTCATACCACCTCATCCATTGCGTAGAGGACTCATCGAACATACACACAACCGTGCTTACTTGTTCAACAGGATGGACCTTAAAGAACTTAAGGTATCTCTCGGCCATGGCAACCCAACCGAGCGCGCCCTTGCCTGTAAAACGGGGCATATCGACCTTAGAAGTGGGCCTCTCCGTGGACAGAGATGGATATGATGAGCTAACCTGTAGATTATGGCTGCTCTAGGATGATTGAAGTGGTGACTGAACCAAGTTGGTACCTTGAGGAAGTGTGGAGATCAAGGATGGAAGGGAGACGTTTTGGGTGAGTTGTGATGGTATGGGTAGTGAGGTAATGGTGGATGTAGTATAGATAGGAGGAAGAGTAGTTGCCAAGGTGGGGTTTGCCACACTCAACAAGGGAGCAGGTGGATTGCTCAGACCAAGGACGTCCCAAGTTGAACTAGTACGCGGTGTCGATGGTTCGGTGGAGGGAAATCAAAGTCGTCGCAGCTCTTTGACCATACTGGCTTGAAGGGAAGAGACCTGGTTGGCCAAAAGTTTCAGGGTGGCCTGAAATGCATCCTGCTTAGACTACAATGACCCATAAGAATCCTGGAGTGAAGTGTGAGAATTTTGGATGGAATCCACCAAGGCTCGAAGTTGGCGCTGTTGCGAGGTGAGGATGGAAATGGAGCTGGTAGTGGGAATAGTGCCCACAATGGTGAGAGGAGGGAAAGGCTCGAGGGTTAGGTCTGGGGGAGGCTCTGAGGAAGAGGTACCACGGGTTTTGCCTCCAGCCATAGCTGGTCTCTGATACCAAAATGATAGGCACAAAGTAGTAGAGAGGAAGATGGAGGAAGTGATAAATTGAGAGAAGGGGAAAATTCAATATTCATTCATGAAATGACATTACAACCTGCAACTTAAGATTCAGATCACGCATTATCTGGAAAAGCTTCTTGTAGCCATTCCAATTATATCCCAGTGTATTATGCTACTCAACTATTCCCCACCAGCAATCTACCAAAACTCCATTAACCCTAATAGATTTCAATACCCGTAACTGATCCTTGAGAGCTTCTGCCTCAACCAGCTCACTGTTCATATTGATCACACCTAACTAGGTGATTAGGTTGGGCTTAGTTGAGTGGGTTGCAATAAAAGGACGTACGTTCCTCGCCAGCAATAGTCAACGAGTTCTTCAATTGTTCCGCCATCAAATCAGCCATAGGTGCCAATTAGGAGCATAATTAAATTCTCGACGGAAAACCTGGAAGCGGCGGCCTACGATTTTTTTTATCGCTTACTTGCATACTATGTATACCTATATTTTCAATCCTCAAGTTTTTTCGTGACCTGTAAGAGCATCTCCAACAGCTCTCATAAACCATCTTGTATCTTACAAAAAATTGAAAAAATGGATAAAGAATCCTTATATCTATAGAAAACTCAAAATTTGTATATCCATCTATAAACCTCTAAAATTTATTGCTTGCCTATACAATTCACTCTTTCTCCTCAAAACATGGATAAAAAAATACAACTTTTTTTCTCTCACCTAAAATTTATTGACTTAATTTAAGAAATATTTCTAAAACTCATTAAATTAGAGAGATAAGCATTTAGTTTTGAAGAATATTATAGAGGAGCTGTTGGAGTTGAGCCTAAAATATTTTAGAGATTTTGTATTTTGGTCTTATATAATAGTGAATTTATACAAGAGCAGTTGGAGATACTCTAACTCTTTTAATATAATCTTTTGGTAATTTTTTTTTGATACTAAGCGAGAGGCACTATATTGATCAAATGTAAACAATGTTACATAGTAGACGCTCATAAGGCTCGAGAGAATTGATTACTGCTAAGCTAATCTAGGAAGCCTAAACTAGCTCATGAACAATGTTCTAGAAATAAACACAAAGTAACCAGGACATGCCTCACAAGCCAAAGACAAACACCAACACATATAGACCGAGGCAATGTTTTCTTAAAGAGCAGGTGAAAACCTACTGTTGAGATGCCACAAGATCTAGCACCTCCTTACTCGACATCTGAGCACCGAGGTCCTAGATCCTAATCCAAATTAGACAAGAATTTTAGACCAAGCCCAAAAACAAACCCTGCCCAACTCCTAAAAGATAAAAGTTGGACCAGACCCATCTTGGGTTGATCAAATGAGGAAGAGCCCAGTCTGCAACCCTAAGCCCATAACAACCAATGTTGTACGCCACCATTAGCACCTCAGTTGATCTGCCACCGCACCAAGACTCAGTCAGCGTCATTGTTGTCATCTTGGTAGACTGCTCGAGGGAAGGCACCAAGCTCGACGTCACTCCCAAGCAACTGACAACGGGGAGATTATAATACCATATCTTCCTTGTTGGAAGCATCGACCTACAACACCAACCCAGCAAGAGCATCTCTGCCTCCACAAAATAGCTTCTCAAAAGCCCCACCCCTCATTCAACGGAAACTTGAGGTGGGCTCAGGCCGGATGAGCCACACCGCAACCCACATCGTCCCCAACTGTGTAACCACCTCGACACCACCCATTGATGCCAACACCAAAAGAAGTGTCGTGCGCGAGAGCACACAAAGGAGGTCGACAAACTGAGGACCTAGTTGCCATGCCTAAGAGCATCTGAGGGGTCGACAAAATGTCTCTCGTTTGAGCGAAAACGAGAGACATTTTTTCACTTTCTCAATTACTAATGCTTTTGATTTGAGCAACATTCTATCTTTTAGTAATTTCTCATTTAAGGTATTTCCTTCTCTTTTTGCAACATTCATCTTTCTTTTTCTTAATCTTTTCTCTTCTTCTTTTTGATGCTATCTGACTTGTTGTTCTGTGATTGTCGTTCAGAATCTCTCACAGCTTGCATGGATCAACTATGATCTGCTTTCATCGAATCGGGGTGCATAGCTCCATCAGCTCTTGTGCTCCCTGCTCGTACAAAGTTGAAATTGGGATTTCTTTTTGGCGTTACATTGATTTTGGACATACTTTTGGGGCCGAATCACCTATTTGTTGTTTGTATAACCCTGTACATATATCGTCATCTCATCTTAGAGAATTATGGTTTTCCAAGAATTTCTGTTTGGGACCTCCAATTTTGTTCATTACACCTCCCTACTCTCTATATCTCCACTTGATATATGAGAATGCTGAATACATCTACTGAATCTCATATTACAACGAGCTCACATAGAATATCTTGAATAATAACAAGACACCTTACGATAACTATGCAACCAGACACATACCAAATAACAGAGAACAACTCATTTACGGCTATTCTATCTGTTTTAAAGTATTGGCGACACATCCGAAAGATCGAACAATTTTCCCGACAATCTAAAGAACATAATCTCCGACGAAAGCAATGCATCAGTACCCAGTCTGGAACAACTTTCTTAACATGCTGCCGACAAATGTCGATAGTTCCTCTCATCCGAATAGTAGGTGAGAGCGACCATTTGAACAAAGCTAGCCACCAACCTAGGCTTGACATGACACTAAAGGTGCACACACGGACAGATTGACTTAATCGCCCGACTAATCCCGCTAACCTAGGATTTATTTTCGACAAAACAACCGAACAACAAAATAAAACATGCAGAAAAACAATACAATACAGGCCCAGGTTCAAGCCCCAGGCCCAACAACGACATGGCCTAGTAGCTACATGATCTTCCACTCTCAATACCAGTCGTTGACCCATCGTCTCCGACCCTCCAGTCTGCCACCGACGCCTTCCCATGACCACCACCAAAGCTCACAAAAACCTCTCTGAATCTCCTACCAAGACCCATCAATCATCTAAAAACGGTCACGACAAACATAGATCTGACCAGCCTAGAACTAAGCACCCCACAGCGATGTTGCACGCTATCACTGTAATCCAATCGATCCCAGTAAGCTAAGTAGTGACCACGACGCCGACCACCACGAAGACACACCGACGACGAACCAAAAGCCCAAGACCCACCAGTCCAACACTGCCATATCAGGGACAAAAAACCACTATAGCCAACCAAAACCCGATCAATTATACCCAAACACAAATCCATGCCGGGACAAAGCCCGTCTGGCTGCACTCGCACCACAACGCCACCGCCATAGGCAGACGACACAGAGGCGAGCTGCCGGACGAACTAAACTGGACAAATCTTGATATCTCACTACATCTCCACTTTTTCAGATAAAATATTACTAGAAAAGCTAACAAAATTTTTTATAAATTTTTTTAATGATACAAAAGATTGTAAATTTCAAAATATGACATTAGAGTATCTCTAACAGCCATAGTAAACTCACAAAAAATTGATATTTAGAGGAAACATTCTATTTTTTAGCTCCCAAGAGTTCTCGTAAATTATCTAGCTTGTATCTTATATAAAATAGAAAAAAAAAAATGATAAATCATCTACTTATAGAAATCTCAAAATTTGTATATTCATCACAAAATTTATAAATTTATTGTTCACCTACTATAATTCACTATCTCTCCTCCTAAAGAGAAAGTTTTAACATAGATTTTGAGTTTGATATATAATTTTTATATGGATTCATTAAATTATACAAGAAAATATTTAATTAATTTTGTATAGTAAAATATAATAGCTGTTGGAGTTATGGTCATTTTATTTTATAAATTTTGTATTTTTATTTTGTATAATGGAGAAATTTTACAAAAACCGTTAGAGATACTCTCAAAGCACAAGCTATACTGCACAATCTGCATACACCTACGCATTCATGCATTTAAATTTTTTAACATATGATTCCAATTCGCTCATCATGTAATATATGTGCATATTTCCTATATAACAAACGTCAGTTTACTGTTCATAAGCACTGTTCACTACTCACCCACGTGCATCTCTCACGTGATTAGCATTATCAGCCTGATCTGCTCCTCTCTTCTCACCACACGCCCTCTCTCATCTTACTCTCTCCAAATTCACCGCTCTCTCCAAATTCACTGCTCTCTCAATCTCAAATCTCAGCTCTCCTCTATCTTCTCTCCTCTCTGCGCTTTCTGGTACTCTCTTCCAGAACCAAAACCTTGACCGGCTCCTGATCGATCAGAGGCTCAAAGCTTTGTTTTCAGCTTCCAACGTTTCTAATTTCGTCCCCGCCAATTGGTGCATTTTTTTTTTGGTTTAGTGGAGATGTGATTGAATTCATTTTCTTTCTCTTATTCTCTCGATTCTCATATCCCCATTTTTTATTTGTTTTTGTTTTTTTGTTTTGTGTTTGATTATGTGAGTTCTTGAATGAATTAAAGAATTGGGTTTTGTTTGATTTTGATTTAGGATGTTAATTTGAGTTGAATTGTGTTCTTAAATGAACTAAATTTGGGTTTTTGTATGATTTTAATTTGGGTCTTTGTCGTAGAAAACCCACTCATATCTCATCAAACAATCACCTTAAGTCCCAAATTTGTTAATTACTGTACTCTGTTGCGTTTCGATTACTAATGGGGGTTTCTTGAATGTGTATAAGGATCATGTTTGGTCATCTATAGAGATGAGCAGACCCAAATCCAAAGAATATAACGGAGGAGCTTCAGTGTGGTTAGCTCAGTCAAATCCAAATCAACCAAGGTAGTTTATATCTTTTAATCTCTTTTTTGTCTCATAGTTTTACCATTCCTTTTTTAGCTTTAAATTCTTCATTGTTGTGGGAATATATTTGGGTATTGCTAAAGTGAAGTTGGAATTTACCGAATAGGTCAATAAACTCATTTTAGTTTCAAAGTTGAAATTAGATGGGTGGATTCAACTGATTAGTAGTGATCTCAGTAGATCTATTTATATGGTTAGTAGTATGCTTCTGTTTAGAATTTTGATTGTTTTGTTGAACAATCTAGTCCACAAAGAAGAGACTGAGAGGAAGAGTATAGCATGAAGGAAAAAAAAAATGGCCCAGATGATGCAGAGTAAGCTTAGAAGTTGCAGAGAAAAATAATAGTATTAATATAGATTGTTGGGGAACTTCAAAATCAGAGTATGAGACCTGAAATTATATAACATAGTAAAGGCAGTAGTGAAAGACAACTGAGAATGACTGAACCAATCTCACCATCAAGAACCATTTGAATAATTCCATTTCCAGATATAGAAAGAATGGATTTATCTAAATATTGATTTCGATATAAGGATTGTTTGATGGCTTTGTGATTTCTTCTTTAACTTTTAAATTCTTCATAGCTTTATGAATATAATTTGGGTATTGTTGAAGTGATGTTGGAATTTACTGAATGAATTTATCAACTCACTTATGTTTTATGGTTAAAGTTAGATGAGTCTTTCAGCTGAGTATTAGTTGTGATCATAGATCTGTTTAGGGTTAAGGCCCTGCAAGGTTGATGCAAATTTGCTCTCTTTTAATATAAACATTCAATACATAACCAATGAACTCACCAAGATTGATCTATGTGAGACTTCTATCTATAATCATTTTTCTATTATCAATTTGTTTCTTTTGTTTTCGATGTTGTTGATGTTGGTATGAATTCTGATTTTGTGCTTTTGAGGTTGGGTTGGAATTTTTATGGTGTGTCTGGTCATGATATCTGATTGGGTTTAAGCTCGAACTTCATTGATCTTCTTAGTTTTAGCTCGAAACCAACATCTAATTGGGTTGGGGTGCTTATGGAGTTTTAGCTCGAAACTAACATCACCAACACACTATCTGATCAAAGTCATTATCAATCTGATCTTACATGTTTGAATTTGATCTTACATGTTTTGAGCTTAATGAATTTGTATCTGATTGTGTTTTAGACAATAATGAAGTGCAAATAGGTTTTATTTATTTCAATCAATTTCATTTGTGTTGTTTATGCCTTTCAATGTATCTCTTCGTCTTTGATTGAACGACCATTCACCACGGCCAAGTGGTCTATTATCCAGTTTCATTGAGTTTTCAGTTTTGTTCTTCACCATACTGGAAGACCCAAACCCAGAATAAATCTCTTGGGTATATGAAGGATTCTTCTAATCTTCTTCTATATTGCGGATTGGAATTTGATGTTAACCAAATTGTATGTTAAGGTATTGGATGGTTTCAATCAGAGTTGGAATTTAAGAAAGATGCAACCTTAAATAGGTAAACGTAAGTTGTATGTTATGTCTTCCTAATGATTTACAAGCTCTTTTTATTTTCAACTGAATGTCTATTCTTTATGTGTTGTTCTTGGCTTGGTTTCTATATATCTTAAAATGGAAAGAAGCTTATTTACAAAAAGTAAAATACATATGTATATACCTTTAGTAAAGTCTTGCTAAATGATTAGTTAAATATGAGATTATTTGGTTACGTTTTGGATTCACTTATAGATTTTATGCTATGGGTGCTGAGTTTGGATTCTATTTGTTAAACAATGATTTTGATTTTCAAATATGGTTATTATTCGAGAGATTAATATTGCACATTTTGTGTATTTAGTGGTTTTGGCTTTATGTTTTGCATACTGCATACTGCATTAAGGTGCCGGTGTCTACTCAAATATGCCAATTCATTGTGGATAACATAAATTCTCCTTTCGTGTCCTTATTTGTTGTGTATTTTTTTACTAACTGCAATTACTTCATTTTTTTTCTTTCTTATCAGATTCCATATATAAGTAATTTATAGTCTTTTGAATCCTAGAATTGGTTGTGAACTGTAAGTCCGTTGTTAATAGGAGAGTGTGTATTAGATTATGATTGTGCTATGGGTGATACTTTTTAGGTTGGCCACAAATCAGCCATTCGAGGAGCTTACATAGTTTGGATCTATCATGATGCTGAAATATGTGAGATGAGGCTTTGGGTTTGATTGTGGAGATCTCCCAATCTTTGAAGATGTTGAAACTTTTTTGATGCACACAGGTATAGTCATGATTTTTTATTACTATGGTCTTGAATTCTGTAGCATGCTATATAGTGAAATTTGGAGAAATATAGTTTGACCAAACTAATAAGGAAGAGAAAATCAATGGTAAATCAAAATAGTGTTCTGTTAGGTGAGATTATATGAGATTTGTGTTGAAAACCACCATGTTTTTTTCTTTTGGGACTTTACAGAAGTTTTTGGATATATGTTTTTAATATATCACATGTAAAGCTAGAGTGACATCAAATCAAAAGGCAAGAGGAAACCGAGAGGTCTAAGAGAGACCACGAGCTATTTGGGGACCGAGTAAGTGCCTGGATTCAAGCCATGGAGCTTCGAAACAAGAAACAAATTGAACAAGAGGATCAACAAGTCTTATTCTTTTCTTATTTGCATATCAATTTTGCTGTCAAAGTTCTCAAGGTTTTGCATTCAGTGTGTCTAAAAAGTGTAGTCAATTCAATTTTCAAGGAATTCGTTGTTGTCTGTTGCTCATATATATTATTGCTCAAATTCAGTAGAGAATTATATGTTAATTAAATAGTGTTAAGAGTGGATTGTCATGTTTTGTTGCAATATATTTTGGGGACAGATGAAAAATGCAAATGATAATAATGATGATGATTTGGAGTATGAAGATGAGGAACGAGCTGAAAAGGTCTGCATGCTTCCCCTATACCTTTCCACTTTTATTTTGTAATTGCTGGAAATTATTTTTGTATTTAATGATCTAGATTATTTCATATTATGCTTTTGAGTACTCAGCTACGCATGGTTTGGATTGGTGACGGCTTGACATGACTTGGTATGTTGTAAGACTTCTCTAAGCTATGGGATTGACATCAGCCGGGTCTTTTGCACTAAATTGTCTCTGAAATCGATGCACTTGATCCACAAGAGTACATAGTAAGTACAACGAACTATCTAACCAAATATAATTAAAACATATTGTAGTTATAAGATTGATCCTTGATTTTTTAACAAAGTAAAATGTGTTGCAGTCTTGCAGATTAAATCAGTTTATTACATAGCCCCCACCATTATAAGATTTGTAGACAATAATGGTTGTATAGAAGCTGCTCAATTGCAAATTGCTACAAGAAATAAGGAAGAAGAAGACAGTCAATGCATTTGTATAGTACATGGTTAACAATCAACAGAAGTCCTCATAGGCTATGTTCATATTATGTAATCAATACTTTTAATTTATGACTTCTTTTGTATGTGTTTTGTAATTTATCACTTATATATATATGTTTTTTAATGTAAAGAAAGACCTCGATGATTAGTGTAAATAAGGAACTATAACTCTTATCTTTTGTAAGTTATAGGTACTATCTTGGATAGTATATAGTTTGACCAAATATCACAACTATTGTTTACATGTGTGCATTTATTGTTACTTTTCTTCTTCTTTTGTTCTTACTTGGAAGACATGACAATGATTCTACTCCATTTTTTAGACTTATTGAATTCACAAATTTGGCACAAGAAACAGAGTTGCAAACACTCCAAGCAAATAGGCAAATAACTTCTCCATTAATTAAAATATTATCCTTTTACCAAGCAAAATATGAATTTTGTTGTCTTTTATAGTAACATATTGTTTAATGTATAATATATAATCCAATTTTGATCCCTTGCATTCGTACTATAAATAAATCATTGCTTTCCATATATCCACAAATCTCTCATATTTTCTTTCATCTCATCTATTACTTTAGGTACCCGCTGAAACAGTAGTGGCAACCACCTAGTATATGAGGTACTAGGTTGATGCCCACCCCCAAGGGTGGTGTTACTAAACAGAACATAAGCGTTTATTCACACTTTTGGATACAGAAAATGTTTGAGCAAGGCCCATAGTCATACTACAGTCAGTATTATACATCATAGCTGAACACTACAAGAAAAACGCACTTAGACGACGGAGCGTTTCCGTCGTCTAAGTGCGTTTTCCCGTCGTCTAAGTACTTAGACGAGGGAATCTCCGTCGTCCAAGGTCCGTGCTCCAAGTGCTGTCGTCCAAGCACTTAGACGACAGAGAATTTCATCTCCGTCGTCCAAGTTCACTTGGACCGCGGACAATCTCCGTGGCCCAGGTAAGCACCTGGACGACGGAGATTCAGTTATCCGTCGTCCAAGTGCCTATTTAATTTAAAAAAAAAATTAAATTGTAATTAAATATTATTAATTTAATTAATTATTAATTGAATTTAAATAATGAAAAATGTTAAAATTAATTAAATAAACTAAATTTTTAATATTACTTAATTAAATAATTAAAATTAATTTTTACATACACATCCAAAAAACCCATAAAAATTAAAATATTGTTCGGAATGCGGAAAGAAACGAGATAATTAATAAACTACTAGCTAATTAACACACTGGAGGAACAGATGCGCTGCCGCGTCCCCCGCCTCCAGCCGGGTCGTCGTCGTCGCGGTATGGGTTCGGAGGAGGTTGACATTCTTCTCGAGATTGTTGCATGAGGGCGATGAGTTGAGCTATTTGTGCTTGTTGCTCATCAAGTCTTTGACGCATGGATTGATTCTCCTCTCGTGCCAGTCGAGCCTCTTGAATGGCTGCTTCGACGGCCGCAGCCTGAGTCCTTCACACTTTTGGATACAGAAAATGTTTGAGCAAGGCCCATAGTCATACTACAGTCAGTATTATACATCATAGCTGAACATTACAAGAAAAACGCACTTAGACGACGGAGCGTTTCCGTCGTCTAAGTGCGTTTTCCCGTCGTCTAAGTACTTAGACGAGGGAATCTCCGTCGTCCAAGGTCCGTGCTCCAAGTGCTGTCGTCCAAGCACTTAGACGACAGAGAATTTCATCTCCGTCGTCCAAGTTCACTTGGACCGCGGACAATCTCCGTGGCCCAGGTAAGCACCTGGACGACGGAGATTCAGTTATCCGTCGTCCAAGTGCCTATTTAATTTAAAAAAAAATTAAATTGTAATTAAATATTATTAATTTAATTAATTATTAATTGAATTTAAATAATGAAAAATGTTAAAATTAATTAAATAAACTAAATTTTTAATATTACTTAATTAAATAATTAAAATTAATTTTTACATACACATCCAAAAAACCCATAAAAATTAAAATATTGTTCGGAATGCGGAAAGAAACGAGATAATTAATAAACTACTAGCTAATTAACACACTGGAGGAACAGATGCGCTGCCGCGTCCCCCGCCTCCAGCCGGGTCGTCGTCGTCGCGGTATGGGTTCGGAGGAGGTTGACATTCTTCTCGAGATTGTTGCATGAGGGCGATGAGTTGAGCTATTTGTGCTTGTTGCTCATCAAGTCTTTGACGCATGGATTGATTCTCCTCTCGTGCCAGTCGAGCCTCTTGAATGGCTGCTTCGACGGCCGCAGCCTGAGTCCTTCTCCCCCCCCCCCCCCCCCCCCCCCCGAACCTCCCGTAGATGATGAGTCGGAGGTCGTCGACAAATCTCGAACCACCTTAGGTCTGAAGTGCCTAACCTCCTTGCCAGCTCTACGACCGTAAACCTCATCCGCGATTGCAATTTGGCTCTCCATGGATAGAGGAGGCAGGTCTTCCGGCGACACATCTGGGAATGCAAGCTGAGTGTTAGCCAATTCTTCCTGAGCACGCTCTATCACCCTTGCCTACAAAAGAATAATTAATTTATTATAATGAAATAATATTTAAATAATAATTACTATAATTAAAAGCACATATATATATATCACTTACGCCGCATTGACTCGCTTCATTATCGAGCACAGGCGTCACGTACGCGTTTATGCTTGCATCGAGATAAGGGTGTTTGGATCCCTTATCCTTGTGCTCCTTGTCTATTTGAATGAGTTGCTTGGCGCCGGAAGTATGGTGTTTGTCCTTCTTCCCCCGGTTGGCTTTGTTGACACCGGAGAATTTCTGTTAGACAACATAATTAAATCATTAAAAAATTAATAAGTAACTAAAATTTAAATAATTCAATTATCTTAATTGAAATAAAAAAAGTAAATTAACACCTTAAATTTTTCATCGGCAAAGTGGTTACACAACCACTGCCACTCATCTTCTCTATCCCCACGCAGCTCTACGGGGAGAGGCGCGGGACCGATAGTTTGGAAGTACTGATGAAGCCTGTACTTCCAATCTTTGTAGATGGAGTTGGCGGTTTGGTTGATATGCCTCAACATCGCCGGTGTCGGATCCACCGTAAATTGTTCCTATCAGAAATAAATAGAAAATTATAATCGTATATATTATGAAATTATAACTAATATTAACAATATTATATAATAACTAAAATTGGACGTATTACGTACCGAAAGTTCTTTAAAGACTTTCGCCTTCTCATCATCCGGCACCTCCTTCCAAGTAGGGGAATTAATTCGAACCCGGCTACGAACGATTGACCATATGCTATGCGCCGAGAGACTTGCTAGTTGAGCTGTGGGAGGGCCACCGGTGAATTCGTCGTAGGGCAAGTCGATCTTTTTCCCGGTCGCTTTGCAAATTTTCTCCGCTTTGCCCCCTTTAACGAGACCCCTAGTCCTTTTCGGTTCCGGGTCAGTGGGGGGCCCTCCTTTGCTTACGGCGGGCGCTGTACATGATAGATTCAGCAGTCGTGGACGCCTGAGTACTTGCCGTTGAACCGGTACCGGGCGTCGGAGTTGAAAAGGAGTCGACGTCATCATCGCTAGAGATAAATGGGGCAGAGGGAATTTCCCCAGAAGGCGCCACCTCCGAACCAGATGAAGGGTCCGGATTGAGGGCGTCGTTGCCCTCCTGTTGAACCCAACCGACTTGGTCCGCCAAGAGGCGGAGCATGACATCTTCTGCCTCCTGTTGGGCTTTCTTCTTGCCGGATGGAGCCATTTAAACCTAGGAGTATGTTGTTAAAATACCTACTTACCATAATAATTACAAGTGCAAAATTTACGCTAATTAAGTACGGTTAAGATTTAAATAGAGTACACTAGCTTGGCTTTTTCGGTCGTTCAATGGACGTGCGACCCGCGCGATAAAGTGTAAATTTTCAATTAATCAGCCTTGGTTAAATCGAAAAACATGGCCAGTTAGGGATAGAGATAACGCGAGAGGCATGACTAATTTCGACAAAACACCCCGAGGCTAACCAAATGAATGGTATATACTCTATTAGTGTCGTCTTTCTTAGATCCAAAACCTGTCACCAGTCATAACCCGTTTCTAGACACCATGTCCGACATTCGGCCAATTTTTCGAAAATTTACACTCCCTCAAGTCCTTTGCAAACTCCGCCCTCAACCTCGTGTCCATAACTTCACTTAGGTTATGGTGTGCGGTAATGAAATCCACACATCACGAGGGGTTAAGGAGATAAGCTAGGAAAAGAGGCGCCATCTATTCCAAATAGTGCGACTTAATAAACCAAGCCTATGTACTAAATTTAAATCGAAAACGTACTACCATGCAATTTACTTGAAAATACACGTAATTATCAATTAATTAAAACAATAAATAATGACAATAATGAATTATTATTTATCATGCATTTAATAATAATTATTCATTTACCAATATAATTAATTATTATTAACAATAATTATTATTACTATTATTTAATTTTAACTAATAATGATTCATTACCAAATAATTAACAACTAATAATGATTACTAAATATTAATAATAACAACTAAATAATTATTATAATTACAACTATTAATTATTTAAAACTAATAAATTAAAACTATTTAGAAATTAAATAATTAATTAAATAAAAAAAATGTTAAAGAGGTAAAAAATAGAATTATTACCTCGTCGCAATGTCGCCGGAATATCGGAAGAGTAGAGTCGTCGGAGAGGGGGAACCACGCCGGAAATTTAGTCGTCGGAGCGTCGTTGGAGCGTCGCCGGAGGAGGATCGCCGGAGGAGAGGAGATATAGATGGAATGAGAAAAGGGGGGGGGGGGTACTGTTCTATATACAGGCTTTCACTTAGACGACGGAGGCCTATTTTCCGTCGTCTAAGTGCCCTTGGACGACGGAAACAGGCTTTTCCGTCGTCTAAGTGAAGCGTTAAATTTTTTCGAAGCGGCGCGTAATTAATGGGCGGGACGTTTCACCCGCCATAAATTTGGACTTAGACGACGGAGAATGCATTCTCCGTCGTCTAAGTGAAAATTCAAGCGGTGCCGAAAATTGAGGCGGCACATTGAACCGCCATTATTTTGAACTTGGACGACGGAGATGGTCATTCTCCATCGTCCAAGTTAAACCTGGACGACGGAGAATGACCATCTCCGTCATCCAGGTGAAATTTACATGAAAAAAAAATAAAAAAATAAATTCGAACCGCCACGGTAATTTGAACCTGGACGACGGAGATGGTCATTCTCCGTCGTCCAGGTTTAACTTGGACGACGGAGAATGACCATCTCCGTCGTCCAGGTTCAAATTACGTAAAAAAAAAATTTAAAAATTAATTCGCTAGGAATTTAGCGATCTGTCATTCGAGTGAAATAGTCGTACAATATCGATGAACGCATCGTATATATGAACAGTTAAATTTGAACCGACGAATAATTTTACGTCTTGAAAGTTGTTAAGTATCGACTAATCTTTACGACTTAAGTGTTCATGAGTAGATGCTCAATTGCAGTAGAGTATTAACGAAATTGAATTTGGACAAAACAACCGTTGGATATGTTCGTCGTAACATAATATATAATTACAATAAAGGACCAGAAAATAATTAGTTCGGGAAGGGTTTCATCGGCACAGTCAACAGCAAAACCAAGAATTTCACAAACCGGAAACGTGGATACAAGACATTTTGCAACTGCGATTTTTGAACCGTCGAAGCTCACACACCAAGAATTGTTTACTCTAAAGTCTTGACGAAAAGAATATGCATTGGAAGAAGGTCTAGATGGTCGTTGTCTTAGAAAAAATTACGAAATCTACACCTGGACGACGGAGATTCTGGACGACGGAGATGAGCTTCTCCGTCGTCCAGGTTCAGAGACCCTGAATTCAAGGGTTAGGGCCTTACTGTTTAAGGTTTAGGGTCTCTGAACCTGGATGACGGAGATGAGCTTCTCCGTCGTCCAGGTTCAGAGACCCTGAATTCAGGGGTTAGGGCCTTAGGGTTTAGGGTATAGGGTTTGTGAACTTGGACGACGGAGAATGACCATCTCCGTCGTCTAAGTGAGTACCTGAACGACGGATAATGACCATATCCGTCATCCAAGTGTACAAACCCTGAATTCAGGTACTAGAGCCTTAGGGTTTAGGTCGTCCCCGGTCATTTGTGTGTCGGTTCAATTATTCTGATTCAAGAATATAATTAAAAAAATGATCGATCGATCCGATTTGCTAGATTTAGGGTCCAGGATTTAGGGAGATAGCCCAAAATACCCAAAAGGCGACAGCTAGTCTGTAATTAATTTCTCCGTTGTCCAGGATATATAATTCGGATTAATTAATTAATTTAATTTAGTTTACGTACGTCTGTCGATCCGATCTGATCGAGTATGGACGCGTGTAATTAATTATTTAAGTACAAAAAGTCGATCGAAGATATACGTACATACATATATACATTCTCCTCCTTATAATATTTATATTAATTATTGATGGATGATGCATCGATCATATATTACAATAATTAGTTTTATGAATTACCAATTAATTTTTCTCGTCTTAGTTAAGTAGTCATCATCATAATCGTCATCATCCTCGTCCCCGGTATCCGATTGCTCATCCTCCTCATCATACTCAACATCGTCCGACGAATAACCTGAGTCCTCGTCCTCGTCCGCGTCCTCATCATGCTCGTCTTCTTCATCTTCTTCATTAACGGCATCGATAATCTCATCTTCAGTTAGATCTGTACAACCATCAGGCATGGGTAACCGTTCACCATCTTGAACCAGGTCCATTATATCGGAGTGGATGACAGAAATATTAGGCTCTTGATAGGCAGGAATGTCTCTTTCTGGTTTAGCAGCATCTTCAGTCGTCGCCGGTGTCCCTTCAATTGTCTCTGTACTCCATATTCCTCGATGAGAGATATGGTTCACTATTTTCCACCCTTCACCGGCTTTCGGATCGTCGAGATAGAACACCTGCCGAACTAAGGTGGCGAGAGCGAAATGCTCATCCTCATACCAGCTTGAGTTTGTATCGACTGATAATAGTCTCAGGTCTTCCTTTGTACGCTTGAACCATCTGCACTTGAATAGGAAAACGTTGACATCATTCCCGTAACATAGCTGAACCACATTTACAATAGCCCCGTAATATAGATCATTGTCTTTCCCAACCGCTACCCCACTGTTTTGTGTTCTTCTTCCTTCATTTCGGGCCAATGAATGGAACTTTATACCATTCACAGAACATCCGGGATAAATATAGTGTTTAATCGGCTTCCCTGCTAGCAAGTGCTTTGGCCATGACCACCACCCCCCGTGGTTTTCAGATTTTTGCAGATCAATCATCTGCGAAAAAGGGCAAATTAATATAAGGGTTTACTTTCTACAAACATGATCGATATGTATATAAATTACTAATTAAATACCGAGACATACGTACGTACGTACCCATTGGAAGAAATAATCGGGAAACTTCTTCTTAACCATTTTCTCAATCCACGCCGAACTCTTGTTTTGATTTAACGCCTGAAGCCTCTCCCTGTATGACATCATGTACGGCTCAACTTCATCACAGTCTCGCAACACTACCCAATGTGCCTCAATAAGTTCTTCCCGTGTTAACGATTCCTTTAATACTCCTCTAAACGGTCGGACGACATTGGTGACGACAGAAAGATTGATGCGGGCACTAGGATCGGCGACAGTGGGAGGTGGTGGATCTTTGAGGTACCTGTTGCAGTAAGTAACACACTCATGCATTAGGTATGTCTTTGCTATGGAGCCATCCGGGGACGACCTGTTTTTGACGAATGACTTATACTGTCCAAGCTGTCTACAAAATCAAACGTACAATAAGAATAAGTACATATAGCTAGCTAGTAATCTCCAGTGGAACAAATTATGAGTCGAAAAGCCTATATAATTAATTAGTTGTACGTACCTTTCTTGAGGATACATCCAAGTGTACTGGACCGGACCAGAAATGAGCACCTGCTCGCCCAGGTGGATCATTAGGTGAATCATGATGTCAAAGAAAGCAGGGGGAAAATCCTCTCTAGTTTGCAAATGATGTGCACAATTTGTTGTTGCAATTCCACCACCTCTTACTTCTTTAATTCTCTGGCGCATAACCTCTGCCACCACCTGCACAATGCCACTATTGGTTCTACGACGTCACGAGGCAAGTATGGTCGAATTACCACTAGAATCAGACGTTGCAGCATAACGTGATAGTCATGTGTCTTTAGACCAACAAACTTGTGTTGCACCTCGTCCACTGCTCCAGTTATAGTAGCTGCATACGTAGCCGGATAACGAACGCCCTTAAACCAGTGAAATACAGAACGTCTAAGTGTCGGCTTCACTGTGTAAGGTGCAGCTGGCATCTTGTTGTACACTCCTTTCCTATCCCTCCTCAACCACAAGGGACGACGTAGATTCATTGATTCCAAATCCTTGCGCGCTTTGGGAGTATCTTTAGCCTTGAACTTAATACCGAGAATTTTTCCCACCACGCTGTCGCACACATTCTTTTCTATGTGCATCGCGTCCAAGTTGTTCCTCAGCTTCAACTTCGACCAGTAAGTGAGTTCAAAGAATATACTCTTGTGATCCCAATAGCTGAGATCATGTGGAGGAATTGGATTGCATTTCTTTACATCCGCGTCATTGGTCAACACATCAAAGTCGAAATAGCTCAACCTCTCTAAAATCTCTTCGCCAGACCAACTACGGGGTTTAGGATTGTTCTTTACCGTCCCGTCGAAATGAGCTTCATCCTGTCGCCACGGGTGGTCGTGAGGAAGCCATCTACGGTGATCCAAGTAACACACCTTCCCCGCGTGCCAACTAGAGTTCACGTCGTCCAAACATATAGGACATCCATTATATCCTTTTGTCCTGCAGGCTGCCAACATCCCATACGCTGGTAAATCGTTGATCGTCCACATTACGGCAGCCCTCATCGTGAACATCGTGTCAGTGAATTTGTCATAAGTTGGGACTCCATTTTCCCACAACAGTTTCAGCTCGTCGATCAAAGGTCTGAGGTAGACATCTAAGCACTTCCCTGGAGATTTAGGACCTGGAATTAGTACAGTAAGGAAATTAAATTCCTTGTTCATGCACATCCACGGAGGCAAGTTGTAAGGCATCAAAATAACTGGCCAAGTGCTGACGGCGGAGCTATTACTTCCCCTAGTATTGAATCCGTCTGTAGATAGGCCGAGTCTAACATTTCTAACCTCTGCAGCAAAGTCTCCAAATTCTCTGTCGAAATGTTTGAAACCCTCCCCATCCGCGGCGTGTCGCAGGACATCGTCATCTATTCACTTTTCTGCGTACCATCGCATCGCCTCTGCTGTGTGTAGAGACATGTACAGGCGCTGCAATCTGGGAATCAAGGGAAAATATCGAACAACTTTCACAGGAATTCTCTTTAAAGAACTCTTCCTATTCACCTGGAATCTGCACTGGCCACATACGGGACAATAGTCCAAATCTTTATACTCTTTGTAGAATAACACACAATCATTCGGACATGCGTCAATTATCCTGTACTTTAGGCCGAGGCTGCTCAAGATATTTCTAACCTTATAATGAGATTTAGGAAGATTGTGATCATCAGGAAGCAACTTACATATTTGCTCCTGAATTTCGTCAAAAGCACTCACTGACATTTTGTGCTTCACTTTTATCTTCATTTGCTCCATCACATATTGCAACACATTCTCTCGACATCCAGGGAACACCGGGGTCTGCGCTTCAAGTAGCATCCGGTTGTACTTATCCATCTCACTGGTGTCAGTGGCCAAGCTAGCAGCGGAGAATGTGTCATCATGCTCATTAGTGGTACTGTAACCTCCGTCTTGGTGTTGGTGTCCACCATGACTACATTCCGGAAACGCATCATGGACCAAATCTGCAATTGGGTTGCAAGCTGGGGGTCCGGCACCACTTCCGCTGGATGAGGCACCATGGTAACTGTACCCTGAGCTGAAGTCTGCTGCGCTGAACTCTACTACTTCACCATGCTCGCTCCATGTAGTGTAACTCCACATCATACCATTTTCGTACTGGTGTTGCACCATAACATTAACCTCTACATACTGACAATTAAGACATTTCTGGCACGGACACCTGAAACGCTTCTTTCCCTGACCATGTTCTATCGCAAAATTCACAAATTCGCTAATTCCATCCATATACCGGACATCACATCTATTCTTCAACTTCATCCAACTCTTATCCATACTGCTACAAAATATTATAATTAATTAATTATTACATATATATATTAGTCCATTAATTTACGCTTAATTATACGTACTCGATCGACATCGATCCATCAATTATGTACGTAATTTAATCTGTATATATAGCTAACATCCATGCATGTATGTACGTACGTTTTCACTAAATATATATTAAGCAAATTTTAATTGCGTACGTACCTGCTGGCCTTCTCGATATCAGTTAATTAAGCTAGCTAGCTAGTACGTCAACGGAGATCCTGATCCTGGCCTTCTCCTTCTCCCTTCTCCTTCTTCTTCGATCTTTAAAACTTCCCGCGGGACAGAGGATGGAATGAAGCTAAGAGAGTTTGGCATCGGGTATATATAATGCTTCACTTAGACGACAGAGGTGTCGGTACGTCGTCTAAGTGGACGTTACTCAGACCACGGCGTGTCGGTCCGTTGTCCAGGTGATCACCTGGACGACGGAGATGGTATTCTCTGTCGTCCAGGTGGTCACCTGGACCTCGGAGTCTTATCCGTCGTCCAGGTGGTCACCTGGACCTCGGAGTCTTATCCGTCGTCCAGGTGGTACTTGGACGACGGAGAAGTTTCTGTGGTCCAAGTGTAACTTGGACCACGGAACAATTACGTTTCCGTGGTCTAAGTGCTGTTTTCTTGTAGTGGAATGAATCATCTTCAGGCAAGATATAAAGTGAACATCATGAATAACGCTAATATGATTTCCATGGTCCTTAGGTAAGGAAAAAAGTGCTGCATAACTGACGTTAACCCAAAGTAGATGTTTTGAATGCTCTGACTATCTTTTCCTGGCATGTGTTTGAGTGGTAATTGCGTGATGTCCTATGAGTGTGATAAATGTTTATCTATTCAAGATGAATGAATTTGTATTCTTCTCAAATACTATTATTAGGGTATATGTGTTAACATAGAACAGCTACATCTTAGATCAATCTAGTCTTCAAATCAATCCATCTTAGATACCATAAGAAGAAACAGATTAGTAAATTGATACTAATCCATACCAATTTGGTTTTGCTATCGACATTGACCTGAACTCTATTCGAGTTGGGGTTTGAATTAGCCGCTGACCTTATCTGTGTCTTTTCAATCCCCAAATCATCAACACCAGTCTTTGCCTGCTTCAAATTGAATCCCGTACCGGATTTAGTGTTCTTCGACGAGGTATAGGCTTCGGTTGAGGAGACCTGTTTGAGGCAAAGATCCTTAATTGGAATGGTGACGTCGGATGAGCCATCTTTGGTTGGTCTGGGTCTTTTTCGGAGAGATTCGAAGCGGGTGCGGCGGAGTTGGATCAAGGATTGGCTATGGGTATTGGTGCTCATGAGTTACTGATCAATCGAACATAATCGAAAGAAAAAAAACACTTAGCGAGAGGTCAACTAACAAATACTACTGGGATGATAAATTCATTTCATTTCATAAACAACCATTCGACTGCCCAAAAGTTATAATCGCTTCAATTTCACTCTCTCCAATAACAGCTAAAGACAATGAATGACCAAATTTAGTAACTGAATGAAAACAGAACCCGATCCAGATCCTAATCAATATACAAAATAGTACTGATGGAAAAACACCAAATGTCATGCATAGAAACTTCATTAGATTACTTCAAAAAAAAACTTCATTAGAATCCAACCAATAAAAAACATAAACATCCAAGTACAAATACATAATGGCACGCACTAATACAACCGTGATTCCAATGCTATTTTTCCAACTTCAGAGAAAACGAACTAATATGTTGAAGAAACATATCTGAAATTGAAAAAGTCGAAGTCCTAATAACCACATCAACTACTACTAAACAACACCTCTACGATTACTCAACGTCTATTAGAAACAACAAACATTCCAACCCTCTATCGAAAAGATTTAAAAAAAATTATATATGTATATATATGCAAAGAGCCAAATTATATGCAAACCAGTGCATGATTCCAATAAAATTTCACAAATACACTTATGCTTTCCACCCATAGCATAGACTTCAACCCCTGAGAATAAACTCAAACTATAGCCTTAATAGTTTAATTAAAATATGGGTTGTATCTTCCATAGACATGCTTGTAACAATTCAAAAATAATTTGAATATATACCAAAATATTTCTTCAATTATGATACAACCTCTTGCCTACTAGAGCATATCATCCATACTATATGTTCCAAGGTTGTAGCTTAATACTCCAAACGGGATTGAACAATATTGCATCATGTTTGTTTTCAGCATACTTGACACCTTAGTCTGGTATTATACAATTAAAATGCAAGATTGACAATTCCTTTACATGGTAAATATACATAATGCTGTGAAAGAATGTAATAGAGACATAATGGCTGGAATTAATTCTTCATTGATGCTAGAACGTGTATTTGTACAAGAAGTATCATATCTGATCAACCTACAAGTCAGGGATCTGTAAGTAACTACAGACTACATTACTACATTACAGGGCTATATTACATGCTGTCTACCTATCAATCTATAATACAAAAGGAAAGCTAATATACACAAATCTTCTATACTTAATGTAATTGATATTGACTTTCTAACACTCTCTCTCAAGTTGGAGAGTGAATATCTTGCACTCCCAACTTGCAAACCATAGGGACAAAGATCTATTTCCCCAAAGGCTTGGTATAGATGTCCGCTAGCTGATTTGCAGAATTTACATGTCTTGTAGAAACAAACCATCTAGGATCTTATCTTTAATGTAATGACAATCCATTTCGATGTACCTAGTTCGCTCATGGAAGACTAGGTTGGCTGCAATATGCAAGGTAGCCATGTTATCACAATATAGTAAGGCAGGTTCAGGATGATATAGTCCCAAGTCTCTTAATAAAGAACGGAGCCATGTCAATTCACAACAAGTTCTCGTCATTGCACGGTATTCTGCCTCTGCAGAAGAGAGTGAAACTATTGTCTGTCGCTTCGATCTCCAAGATATCAAAGAAGGCCCAAGGAAAACACAATAACCCGTAATGGATCTTCTAGTGAGTGGACAACCTGCCCAATCCGAGTCACAAAAAGCTCTCAACTTAAGGTCACTATCACAAGAGAAGAAAAGACCTTGACCAAGTGCACCTTTCAAATACCGAACAACCCGAAGGGCTGCATCCATATGAAGTTTTCGAGGTTGATGCATAATTCTACTCAAGACATGTATTGCATAAGTTATGTCTGGCCTTGAAACAGTCAAATAAATCAATCTTCCAACTAATCTTCTATACCGACCTGGATCTTTGAGCAAGTCACTCTTGTCTGACAGTTTTAAGCCTTGGTCCATAGGCGTATCAATAGGGGTTGCGCCCAACAACCCTGGATCCTCAATGATCTCTAAAGCATACTTACGTTGGGACATAAAAATCTCTTTCTTAGAAGCAGAAATCTTAATGCCAAGAAAGTATTTTAATACACCAAGATCTTTAAGATGAAAATGACTATACAGAAATGTTTTAGCCTCAGCAATGCTAACATGATCATTTCTAGTTATTAGAATATCATCCACATATATCAAGAGGGCAGTAAAAGACTTGCCTCGTTTCTTGGTGAACAGAGAATAGTCAGCTCGGGATTGCACGTAACCGGCAGAGAAAATGGCTTCTGAGAACTTCGAAAACCATTGGCAAGATGCTTGCTTTAAACCGTACAATGACTTATGGAGGCGCATACCAAGTGTTCCTCCCCTTGTCTCTGAAGCCCAGGCGGTGGAGACATATATATTTCTTCAGTTAAGTCCCCGTAAAGGAAGGCATTGTTGATATCCATTTGATGAATTGACCAACCACGGGCAGTAGCCAGAGCAAGCAGGCAGCGAACAAAGATGATTTTGGCAGTGGGTGAAAACGTATCGTAATAATCGACACCTTCAAGCTGCGTGAAGCCTTTTATGACTAGACGCGCTTTATAACTCTCAATGGAACCATCTGATCGATGTTTGATCTTGTACACCCATCTGCAACCAATCGGTGTTTTCCCAGCGGGTAGAGGCATGAGAGACCATGTTCCATTTACTTGAAGAGCCTGCAATTCGGAGCGCATTGCTTGCTGCCATTCAGGATGTGCTGCAGCTTTAGAATAAGACCTGGGTTCTGTAGTATTACTGATTTGAGCAACAAATAACCAAAAAGCAGGCGTATAACGGTGATAAGAGACATAATTAGCCAATGGATAACGAGTACCTTTACCTCTGGTCAGGCCTGGCAGCAATGGAGTCGATTGATCAAGGCAAACATTGGAACAAACATAGTCACTGAGTTTGGCTGGAGGAAAAACGTGGCGACCAGAGCGACAAAGAGGAGCAAGTTCAGGTTTGGGTTGAAAAGCGGGTTCATTTTGGAGAGCGGGATCGATGGGTGGAGGAGCGAGGTTGTGTTGCGGAGGAGCGAGGATGGGGACAGTTTGGGCTATCGTATCGAGATTGGGTGGTGGGATGAGAGTGTTTGGTGGGTCGGTAGGTGCAGGTCGAGGTCGGCGCACATAGGTGCGGAGAAAGGTTGCCACCGACGGAGGAGAGGGTGGGGCCGACTGATGACGGGGAGGAGGTGCGGGGTTGAGAGATGGAGACGGTGTGTTGCTGTTTGAGGAAGAGGCAACTGGAATTGGGGAAGGAGGTGATGTGGTACAGGTTGGGGAAGAGAAAATTGGATTAGAAGGAATTGGGTCAAAATCTGACTATGAGGAATCATGGGCCATGAGTAGAGTTGGGCCAGGAATCGATTTTGAGGAAGAAAAGGATTTGATAGAAGCATAAGGAAAAATGGTCTCATGAAACCGCACATCACGACTAGTAAAAAAAATTTTGTCGACAAATCAAATAATTTATATGTCTTTTAACCAACAGGGTAACCAAGAAAAATTGAAGGAATAGATCGTTGATCAAATTTGTGAGAAGGATGAACATTAGTTGCATAAGCCAAACAACCAAAAACTCGAAGGTGAGAAAAAGAAGGCGATTTCGAGTAGAGAAGTTCAAAAGGAGTTTTGAAAGAAAGGATTGGAGAAGGGAGTCGATTAATTATGTGTGCAGCAGTGAAAGCATATTCTCCCCAAAATTGTGGAGGAAGTTGAGCTTGAAATTTCAAAGCACGTGCGACTTATAAGATGTGACGATGTTTGCGTTCCATAACCCAATTTTGTTGAGGCATGTAAACACAAGAGTGTTGGAAGACAACACCATTTATTTTTGAAAAAAAAGAACGCAGTGAGATAAATTTCCCTCCATTGTCACTGCAAAAAGTCTTAATGCGACATTCAGATTGAGTGAGAGCATAGTTGAAGAAATTCTTTAAAAGTTGTTGTGCTTCATTTTTATTTAGCATCAAGAAAATCCATGTGAAACGTGTATAATCATCAACAATGGTAAGGAAATAATAACCACCAGAAACAAAAGGGTGTCGATAACGTCCCCAAATGTCTCAATGAATAATTTCAAAAGGTTTTGTAGAAGAAATCGTACTGATATTGAAAGGAAAACGACTTTGCTTAGCTAAAGGACATATATAGCAAGCATTATGAGACTGCACTGAGAAATTTAAAAAATTCTTGGCAATGAAACTTAAAGGAGAAGGTGATGCGTGACCCAAACGATTATGCCAAAGATCTGTGGATGAGATGGTGAGGTTGCAGGCTGGTCGATGTGTAAGTGATGAAGGGTTGGTTACGGATTTATTCATCGCTAGTGCCACCAAATAATATAGTTCGTCACGATTTTTACCTAAACCAATCATCCTCCTCGTAGCCAGATCCTGCAAAATGCACTAGTAAGGAAAAAAAGTTACCGAACAATTCAGGCCTCTAGTCAAGCGACTAACTGACATCAGATCAGCTTTGAATGTAGGCACACATAACACGTCATGCATGTACTAGACGGTATTTAAAGGTAATGATCCTTTGGCAATAATATTAGCTTTTCTCCACTAGGCAATAATACTGGAGGCAAGGAAGGATTTGTATCTTTGCGAACAAATAATTTAGATGATGAAGAAATATGATCCGTCGCCCCGTTATCAATGATCCAATTGTGGGAAGCGACTTTAGACAAACCTGGTTTGGTTACAACATTTGCTTGGGAGTTAGATCCTTCATTTTTGTCACTAAGGAGCGACAAGAGTTGCTTCAATTGGGCCTCCGAAATACCAACAACAGATCTTTCATTTTCCTTAGAAAAACCCTCCGATACTTGATATGCTGCAGACTTGTTATTATTGTCGCCAACATGTTTTGGGCCTGAATCATTTTTGGCTTTTGGATGGCCCGGAGGATACCCATTTAATGCATAACAAGTCTGGACCCAATGGCCCAATGAGTTGTGACCCATCTTCACACAATAGGTGCAATTTGGGCGTCCTCGGCCAAAACAGCGCTTCTCTCCATCGTCAAAATGTCGTCCGCTGTTGTCTTGCGTTCGATGACCATGAGATCGATTGGTCTGCTCGGTCTTTCTGGAATCTGCTGATGAGTTGGACCTGCCGCGCATGGCCATGGCAGCGCTACTACCTAAATCATTGATTGTGTGCGCCGAACTGAAGAGGCGCTGCTTCTCGTCTTGAGAGACCGAAGAATAGGCTTGCTGAACTGAAGGCAGAGGATTCATAAGAAGGATTTGACTTCGAATCACACTATAAGTCTCTTTCAAATCCATTAGAAATTGCATCATTTTTTGTTGATCCGTCTGAGTTGTATCTGAATATGTGGCCAGCTCGTCCCATAAGCTCTTCAACTTAGTGTAGTAAGCAGAGATGGATAGTTGCTCCTATTGAAGAGAAGCAAACTCTCGTTGTATTTCGAAGATTCGGGTTGCATTACCTTGAGAGAAGCGTTCTTGGAGATCTTCCCAACTTCATGAGCAGTAGAATAATAGCTTACATTGTCTGCTATTTCTGTGTTGCAAGAATTGATGAGCCAAGAGTGAACCATGTCGTTACATCGCGACCAAGTTGCATAGCCTTCAGGATCATTTTCTTCCGAAGGAACTTTGATGGAGCCATTGACGAATCCGATCTTGTTCTTGGAGTTTAAAGCTCAAACTATGGATCTTTTCCAACCAGAGTAATTGTCTCCATTGAGAAGCTTGGAGACGAGAACCAATCTGGGATGATCCGAATGGTGAGTGAAATGGGGATTAGAGAGATCTTCCTTGAAAGGATCGGCAAGGAGTTCTGTTTTCTTTGAGTTGGAATCGCTACTTTTAGGGACTTCGTTTTCGGCCATGATAATTGAAAAAGAGGTGCTACACGAGAAGTTAAAGTGCATCTAAGAGTTAGGATCTCTCCCGCTCTGATACCATGGTTGAATGTAATAGAGACAGAATGGCTGGAATTAATTCTTCATTGATGCTAGAATGTGTATTTGTACAAGAAGTATCATATCTGATCAACCTACAAATCAGGGATCTGTAAGTACGTAACTACATTACTACATTATAGGGCTACATTACAGCCTGTCTACCTATCAATCTGCAATACAAAAGGAAAGCTAATATACACAAATCTTCTACACTTAATGTAATTGATATTGACTTTCTAACAGAATGAGGTTATCATTATTATTTCTGCTGTCATGGAAGTCAAATCTGTAATTTTTAGTGAAATGGGAATGTTATATAGAGAAGAGATGAGATGATAACAAAGCAAAGTGTTGTGCATATATAGTAAGATTGATCTCTATGTAGTCTAAATCAATGATTGAGAACAAACTGTACATTGACAGTGTATTACCAAAGCTTAGGGGCAATGTGATCGAACTATGTACACTAAATGGAGAGAACATATGAGATCAAAAGCATCACATATATGTGAATGAATGAAGGCCTGCATCTATTTATTGTATGACTATTTGGCATTGAAGTGTATCCAGATATCAAGCAATCATAGTAATAGACCAATATCTCCTTTGTAAGCTCACACAGATGTAGCAACAATAATAACAAATGAGCATCTCTTTTATATGCCCCTTGATAGATTTAGACTAATATGGCAATATGGAAAAAAATGTATCTGTATAATAGTTGGAGCAAAGACCTGTCAATACATTGCAAAACAACTATATATCCACTATGCAAATCAGCATACATTGAGCCAACATTATGTCCGTAATACACTGCCTATATCCATCAATACTTACAAAGTAAAAGCTTTCAATGATATGCCTAGCTAATAATCTCTCTAAACACAGAAAACTACAACATAATAATCTTTCATGTTACCACAAACTCTACTTCATACCACAAAATCACATACATAATCTCACATTACATATAATAATAGTTCCACTGACATTCACTATCAGTTTTATTACTGAACAGCATTTTTGGGTGGCTACCTGTGATGCGATGAAAATTCACATATATCTCGATAAATATATATTTTCTCTTCTGCATATCTAAAATATACCACATCATCATAGCATAACTCAAAGCATGAGAAAAATGAAAATGAGGATTTTAATCTGAAGTGATCCAAACACAATTAACATGAACAAAGAAAAAGGTCAGTAAATTATGGTCTGCTGTCACATAGGATGAAATTGCAATAATAGTAATCCATGTTGCTTCAAAATTAAATTATAACTCCTTCACACAACATAGCAAATGTAGCATATGAACATTGATATCAAATTACAAAAGAAATAGGATTAATTGTTATTCTCCTCAATAATACCACGCAGTATTTACTTGATTCATTAACACAGCTTCTAATGAGAAGATTAGTAATTTTGGAAGCGTCTGCTTGCTAATTCGGGGAAATGGCTTCTGCTTGCAATTCTACTTCAAACCATTTTCTAGGATCCTTCAACAACACAGGTTAAAAAAGTTCTAAGGCAAGTTAAAAATGATCGATAGTTCAAGATAGGTTACAGCGAATTTTGAATCTGAAATCACTTAGGCTAATGTGTTGCAAGCTACAGTTGAGGAGTACTATGAAGTTAGGGGTACTGAAAAGGCTTTATGCGATATTGATGCAAGATTTGGTGTGTCCAAAGATCTTACTGCTTCATCAACAAAAGCATGGCCGGAAAAGATATGGACATTGTTTATTAGTAAGTGATCTGGCTTCTATTCACGTACTGTGGTTACTGAGCATGCGTATAGAAGGGTGAATGAGGTTGGCATCCCATATGAAATTGCTCAAAAAATAACATTCCAGGAGAAAATCAACTAACATAATACTGATGAATTACAATTGTTATGCTTCTCATGAGAAGATTAGTTAGTTTTTATCTCTATCTCCTTGCTTCTATGTGTTCTTTAACACCAATTATATGAATGAAAAACTCACCACAGATATAATAGGTCATATGGGAAATCTAAAGCACTATATGTTTGAAGCTTGATTGGTAGAATTGAACTGCAAACAAAACCTCTCTTGTCACATGGCTTCTATGTGTTCTTAAACAAAAATTATTTTATGAATAACTCACCATACATATAATAGGTCATTTGGAGATAGTAAAGCACTGTATGCTTCAAACATGATTGGTAGAACTGATCTACATACATAACCTATGTTGATTAGAAACTATTGCACCTTCAAACATCATGGCTATAACATAGAGTTCTAATTCAAAGTTCATTGTAGAAAGATAAGATACAGATATAAGAATTGTTACACTGCATAAATTCAAATTAAGTAGAAATTAGAAATTAAGTACAACATATACTAATCTGATCAGACATCTATATGGTCATCAAACTATTACATGACTTACATCACAAAACCGAATACTCAAATTTGTTTGATATTACATTACACAATTCATTACAAAGCCGTTACATTAACACCTAACTAACCAAGCACTACAGCTGCCCACTGCATTGAGTTCTATAGAATAAATCATGGTCTTGAAGAAAATGCAGCTTTGCTAGTACAATGTGCTAGATTTGAACGCCTGGAGGCAACAACTCGTATTGAACATGTTACAATGTCCAAAGAAGAATGCATTGGTAAAATCATTTAACTTGTGGTTTTTTTAATGGAGTTGAAGGTTTTGTTTTCAGCTAACTTGTATGCAGGAGAAATACTTCAAAAGAAGGAACAGATCAAAACAAATTAAAAAAACGTAAGATGAACCATAGTGCATCAAAAATCAAAGATTGGAAACAATTTGTTTTGTTTGGCATTGGCAGATTGTACTGGGAGACAACATAAAATATTTTTCTGTCACATACGCAAATCATACACAGAATGTGTAGTTGTACATCTGATATTATACATGCTTCGAAGGGTCCCATGTTCTGTAAGGTATTACTTTTTAACTACCAATTTATTCAATAGGTAACTAAACCCTACAAACCAAAAGAAAAATACACAACGATGAGCATTAATGAATTTTTTTTATAAAGAAAACTCAGATAAATACATTAAGAATGATCCTAAAAGTTAGCTATATAACCAGGTGAAGCCAACTATTTTGAAGTCTTATGCATATAAATAAATTGAATGGTCATTTGTCTTCAATGCTCATCTCTTTTCAGGTGATATATTTTAATACAAACACTAATGACTTTGCAAATATAGAGGCATATTACGTATGACGCTAAAAGCAATCAGTAAAACTAATATATTGCAATCACATACTACAGGCAATTACATTGTATGATTGCTAGAGTTAAGACTGATAAAACAACTCCTAACATGGTTCAATCACTACCAGAATAATGACTATAGCCGACGACATAAAGTCGTCGGCCTGTCCCAATTTCTCGTCGGGTATAGTCTATAGCCGACGACTCATCGTCGGCTATAGTATCGTCGGTAATACACCGTCGGTGATACTATAACCGACGAAAAGATAGGGTTATCGTCGGTTATAGTATGGAGCTATAGCCAACGAGATCAGGTCGTCGGCTATAGTTCCATACTATAACCGACAACTTTGTCGTCGGCCATATCTCCTCCCCTGGTCAAACTGGTTGACCATGGAGGAAACTATAGCCGATGATATATGTGTATATCGTCGGCTATAGTGTGTATTATTTTAATTTTTTTGCAGGTTCTGGGTTTTATCCCAGAACCTGCATTCCCAAAAAGTCACCAATATCGTTCACATTGAAAATCCAGAAATATTGAAACTATAGTACTAAATAAAATTAAAAACCGAAATCGTTCAAATCTATATACATATGAGTACTACGGGTTTCCTAAGTCTATGTGGTCAAACGGATCTCCAAAACTTGGTTGGTCCTGGCCTTGCGGCTGCGGCTGAGGCTGTGGTTGTGGTTGTGGCGCACTGAAAATGGGCGGCGGAGCTATCTATGTATTCCAGATGCGTGCAACTGTGCATAACACTGCTGCATCCATGTCCCCATCATTTGCTGCTGCTCGGCCAACCGATTCTGCTCTGCGGCTCGCGCCTGCTTTATCTCCTCCATTCGACGCCGTTGAGATTTCATCTCAATCGCTTACCTATGAAGCTGGTCCTGTAGCTCATTAGTCCTCAAAGATGATCCCGATCCGCGAGAGAATTCAGGAGTAGTCTTCAGCAGCCCTTGACTCCACTTTCCGAGCCACTTGCAGTAGAAAGTATCTTCCCTGGAGGGATCGCAGTTGCCATAATCATAGCCGCTATGATCGGATCAGATTGATTAATCTGATCAATCGGAAGTTCCGCATCGGGGGTGTTGGGATAGCGCTCTCTCGCCACTTGAGTCAACACCTCCGGAATCACCTCCTGAAGTCTCGCCTAATTGACAAAGAAAAATAAAATGTTAATTAATGTAAACAATCTAAAAAAATAAGAAATATGTTTATTTTGTTATAAGGACACTTACAGCATCTTCGGGGGACTGCGGATACGCGTGCTGCATCGTATAGACAAGCGGAGGGACTTCTGGGTGGTTGGCCGCCTCCTCGATCCAACCCGAGTATGATCTAGAACCGGCATGATGATTTTTTGTGTTTTTTGCCCGGTTCCTTGTGTTGACTTCAGAAATAGCCTGCTCGATTAATCCAACATCTAATATTTTCCAAATAATTTTGGGGAAGTACGATAAAACAAAATTTTAATCGATCGAAGATTGCGTACCTTCAATTTCGGGTTGTTGAAGTGAACCACAAGCCATCGCCACTCATACTTCCTATAACGAAACTTGCCAGGGGTACCCGAACAATCGTCGCCGTACTTTTTCCAATGTTTTTTCAGCTCGCCCTTCCACTCCTTATACCTATATTAATAAAACACAAATGTTAGTAACTTACAACATTTTATGAACATAATCAAAACAAACGAAAAAATCGAAACAAATGAATCACGTAACATGCTCCCTCGCACTTCATCTGCCCACGTGGGTCTAATGTCGTTGTCCACGCAGAACCACATCTGCAATGCATATATATATATATATATATATATATCAATAATAATAAAAATTTATATAGAAAATATACATAATGAATATACAATTCTACTCACCGACAACGCATTATTCAGCTCATATTTGACGGATTGCGGCACCGAATTCCAATCTGGCCACAACATTGGGACTCTATCCCGTATGATGATGCCCGCCATCCCTGCGTACTTTCGAGTGACCTTTCCCTCGATCACCTCGCCTCTATCCCCGGTCGGAATCATAACTTGGCCACCACCGCTAGTCTGAATCGCGTCGTCCAGTAACTTGCCGATGACGGGGCCTCTGGTTCTCTTTTGTTTGTCACCGGGCATGATCTCGCCTATCACATTTGTAGACGATTTTTTAAACATCAACACCTAATTGAATTTAAATATTACTAAGTAAAAAGATATCACTAATTAATATTTACCTGATTCGTCGGTGCGTTGTCCCGGAATCCTCACACTTCAGAGACGTTGCGGGAAGGGTACATACGCGTATGCCTGGTCTGGGGTAATGAACCCTAGCTGTCCTAGAACAGGCATCCCCGTGGGATCGACGAGAGGTATCGTCAGGATTTCCAAGGGTAAGATTAGGGTAGACGGCGGGCATAGTCGCATCCTGGCTGAGGACTGAGTCGATCTACCAGCCTCCTCAGAAGAATGAGGAGTCTGGTCGGTGGATGGGGAAAGGTCCTGCCGATGAATGTCCGGCATTCGGACCGAGGATTGAGTCACACTATCCGTTGAAGGCGTGCGACTGTCCTCATAAAGCCTCCTCGCACTGGAGGGTCGACGAGGCTCGACCTGCTGCTGCTGAGGTTGTCCCTCACCTAGAAGTGTACGGTGCCGAGAGGTGGGAGGAATGCTGTAAGTGTTGCCAACACTGGCGGATCCTGATGCGGACCGACACCGGTGCCCTCATCCCCACGTTCTGATCTCCCTCTCGACCTCCCCCTCAACCCCCTTGCGAAGCACCGCAATTCAACCAATTCATCGTTGCTATAAAAGTTACGTAACATACTCAATTTTATACAGTTTTTAAAATCAACAATAAAATTAAAGTTAATTCACATTCATCTACCAAATGTCAGAATACATTAATTCACATATTTCCATATTTAACTCACAATAATTCCATAAATTACTAAAAATTCAAATGAATTCATATATATGTTCATATATAATAATAATCCACAAATTACAACATTTCCAACAAAAATTCTGTAAATTACAAAAATTCATAAAAAATCCTTCCACTCACATAAAATTTCCATTATATTCAACAAATTTCATTATATATTCCTTCATATATAATTCCATTAAATTACAAAAATTCAAAATAATTCCTAATTAATCCAAAAATTCAATAATATCCAATATATAATCCAATAATTAATTAAGCTCCTATATATATATAATCCAATAATTCCAAAAATCCAAAAATCAACAATAATTCCAACAATCAACAAAATTCAACAATAATCCAATATATATTCACACAATTCATCCAAACATCCACATTATCAATCAACAAACTAAACAAATTAAAATCTAACCTAAATTAAAAAAATTGAAATTGGGGATTTAGGGATTTAAAACCTGTTTTTTTGGGTTGTAGAATCGATGAATGGAGGCTTGAGGATGGACGACGGCTTGAGGATGAACTTGGCTCTTGCTTGAAGAAAAGGCGGCGGCGGAGGAAAATGAATTGGAGGCATTTGGGAAAAAATGGGCAGTTTCGTTTCTGCCTAAAACGGTTGTTCTGAGATATAACCCAATAACTATAGCCAACGATATAAGTATTATAGTCGGCTATAGTATAACCGACGATATTCATAATAAATATCGTCGGTTATACTATAGCCGACGATAATACTTATATCGTTGGCTATAGTTATCGGGTTATATCTCAGAACAGCCGTTTTGGGCAGAAACGAAACTGCCAAAGTCATAATAAATATCGACGATATTCATAATAAATATCGTCGGTTATAGTTTTTTTTTTCCCTTTTTTGTTTTTTCGTATGCATTTATATTTATACAAAAAGGCTATGAGTTTTTTTTTCTTACTTATAAAAAATGCTCCTTAAACAAAGTTTCTACTTTAATTACATGATGCATATATATCAAGAATGTCAACATATATATATATATATATATTATTAATTCATTGCACGTTCATATATACTCAAATTAATTGCACGCCAAAGTCATTGTCGTACACATCATTTTACATTGCACGTTCAAACTCAAATTAACATACATACACTAAGGCGCATAGTCAGAATCATCGCTTGAGTCTGACTCGGTTTCTGAGTTAATTTCAGGTAAGATGTGTAAGCCCTTGTCACTTGAGTCATCATTGTCTTCATTTTGATTAACATCAATAAGTTTCGGTTGAGTAATTCGTACCACACTGCCCTGTATCACATTATTAAAGCGAATTGTTGAGGTTTCAGGAATACCAGTTGCGTTCGGCTCTTGGTATGCACTAACTTCTTCATTATCCGAGGTCACACCAAGTGTGGACGCACTGTATATGTTTCTTGGAAGAACATGGTTAACCACTTTCCACGCGCCTTTATGCACAAGATCATCAAGATAGAACAATTGTTTCACCGTCGTGGCCAAAACAAACGGATCATCTTCATACCAGCTTGTAGCAGTATTCACTGAAAATATGCTGTATTGATCGGTCCTTGTGTTCTCAGGGTCGGTATCAAACCATCTACACTTAAACAAGTGCACGGTCATGCCTTCCCCATATATTAATTCAACAACTGAATGGAGAACACCGTAATAGTCAACTCCATTCTGCCCACCATGCACCATTACCCCAGAATTCTGTGTTTTTCGTCTGACATCTCTATGTTCACAAATAAATAGCACGTCATTTACCTTACACATAGGATAAACTCTGGAAGTTAGCGGTTTCTGCGCCAAGAGCCTCAATTCGTGTGACCACTGAGGGATACCATCATACTGTACGTGGTTCATCTGAAAATAATCATTTATTAACTTAACTATAAACAGGATACAAGACATGCACTTAAATTCATATACAAGTCAATATATCTATATACGTACCCATTTGCCAAAATAGTTTGCGAACGTCTTGTTGTGGTACTCAACATCATCGGAAATAGCAGGGCAGTAAAGGTGCACATTTTTCCAATATTGAACTTCTGGATAGTTAATCAATACCGACCAGTGGGCAATGACTAGCTCATATGGTTCCAAATTGTACGAGTTAGGCAACTTTCCAGAAACTTCAACATCATCGGAGATGATCGAAAGGTTGAACTGCGCTCCATCTACTGGCATATGTTGTGGAGGGTCCTCCAACGCTCCCAAATACAACTTGGTGTACGTTACGCACTCGTGCGCAATATATGCTTCAGCGATACACCCTTCGGGTGCAAATTTGTTCATCACATAGTCTTTGTAGTCCCCTAATTGTCTGTAAAGTGGTAATTACAGAACATGTTATGATTATTGTAAAATAAGTGAATAAATAATATTAAAGACATATATAGCCAGATTCAGAGATGCCTTACGTACCTTTCCATGGGATACATCCATGTGTAGTGTACTGGACCGGTAAGCAACAATTGTTTCGGAAGATGGAGCATCAGGTGAGGCATGATGTCGAAAAAGTTTGGAGGAAATATCCTTTCCAATTTGCACATATCCTGTTGCATTTCCAACATATCCGATTTCTTCACTTCTCTCGTGCATAACTTCTGAAAGAATCTTGACAAAGCCACTAATGGCTCCATCACCTCTTTGGGCAGGTACCCTCGAATGAAAACAGAGAAGAGGCATTGAAGCAGTATATGACAGTCATGACTTGTTAGTCCGTACATCTTATTGTCTTTGAAGTTAACGCACCGACTTATATTTCCAGCATAGCCTGAAGGATACCTGACATTACCCATCCAGCCAAAAATTTCATTCTTTTGGGCAGGCTTGACGGTATAAGGAGCTTGTGGCATTTTTTTTCCTATCTCTCAACCACAAATGTTTTCGCAATCCCATTCTTTTGAGATCAATGCGTGGCTTCATGCCGTCTTTTGTTTTTCCCTCCCAATTCAACACTGTGTCGACCACACTCTCGCACACATTTTTCTCTATGTGCATGACATCTAAGTAGTGTCTGATCAGCAACTTGGACCAATACGAAAGTTCCCAAAAATTACTTTTGTGTGTCCAGAATTTATACATGTCGGGTTTGTCAAGTATTGACGCCATTATCTCAGGATGATTGTTGAGCTGCCCAAAATCGTATTCATTTAGCACTTCCAATATTTCATCCACTGTCCATCTCCTCGGCTGCTCACCTGTTTCCACAGTCCCATCAAATGCCTCCATATCCTCCCGAAATGGGTGATCATGTGGAAGCCAACAACGATGACGCATTTGTATAATCTTCCTGCAATGAGGTCTGCAACACTCAACAGTCATGCACTCTGGACAAGTCCTGTATCCCCTGGTAACGTTGCCCGACAACATCCCGCGTGCAGGAAAATCGCAAATGGTGCCAACAAGCATGGCATGCATCTGGAACATCTCATTTTTGAACTTGTCATAAGTGGGATGACCATGCTCACTCAAGTACTTAAACTCCTCAATCAAGGGTCTCAAATACACATCGAGACACTTTCCTGGATAACCCGGCCCTGGAATTATCATAGTGAGCATATTGTATTCTTTCTTCATGCACATCCATGGAGGAAGGTTGTACGGTACCAAAATAACTGGCCATATACTGTATTGAAGACTCATGTTGCCAAAAGGGTTGAATCCGTTAGATGAAAGCCCCAGCTAAACATTTCGAACCTCTGATGCAAAATAAGAAAACTCTTTCACCATGTGCTTCCAAGCCTCTCCGTCAGTAGGGTGTATAAAGGTATCACCGTCGGGCAAATTTCTCTCGGCCCACCATCTCATAGCAGCCGTGTGTGCACACATGAACAACCGTTCTAGCCTATCTATCAGCGGAAAATACCGAAGTATCTTCACAGCTTTCTTGTTTCCGGTAGGAGTCAACTTATACCTATCTGTACCACATACCGGGCAATCATCAAGAGATTCAAGATCATTCCCATAAGCATCTTCACCCCAGAAGAGAACACAATCATATCTACAAGCATGAATTTTGATGTAGGAAAGGCCAAGATGTTTCAGGATCTGTCGCACCTTACGATGAGTGGTAGGAAGACGATGACCATGGGGCAACAACGAACCAGACCACTTCAGCCAATCATCAACAGCCTTCACACTCATTTTGTTCTCCACTTTGAGCTTCATTACTCCCATAACACTTTCAAGAATAGTCTTATTACACCCGTTGTACAACGAGGTCTGTTGGAAGGCAATGAGGTTGTTGTACTTGTCCATACCAGCAGTGTTGACAACTGTAGGTAATTGCTGGATTGGCTCAATATGAGGGAAACCCCAAACGGCAGGAGGGAATTCTGGTGCTTCAGCAAATACACCGTTCTCATGAGGAAACATATCGTTTATCAACCTTGTTGTTGGATCATTAGATGTACTGCCACTCTAAAAAAATTTCTCTGATCATGCTGACCAACTGATGAGCTCTCACCGTGATAAATCCAACATGTGTACTTATCCCAAAACCCGTTTTTCTTCAAGTGCTCCAATACTTTATCAATGTGAAAAACGATATCGCTCGCTGCGACACTGACATTTCATACACGGACAATAATGAATTGTCATCCCTCCACAATTAACCTTCACATATTCTACAAAACTCATAATTCCACGGTGATATCTTACATCCCATCTTGGAAGATACATCCAACTCTTGTCCATCCTGAAAATTATATATAGCTATATATATATACACCCATGCATGATCTAATTAATTAAAAATTCATCATTATATATATATCGATATTTAAACTATAAATTACATAATTTAATTATTCTACTCGATCCCTAGCTAATTACAAATATATGAACATATATATAAGCCCTATATTTTCGTCTAATTATTCTCACTACAAGAAAACAGCACTTAGACCACGGAAACGTAATTGGTCCGTGGTCCAAGTGACACCTGGACGACGGAGAAGACTCCGTGGTCCAAGTACCACCTGGACGACGGAGAATACCATCTCCGTCGTCCAGGTCATCACCTGGACAACGGAGTCTTATCCGTCCTCCAGGTGATGACCTGGACGACGGAGGTGGTATTCTCCGTCGTCCAAGTGGTCACCTGGAGGACGGATAAGACTCCGTTGTCCAGGTGATGACCTGGACGACGGAGAATACCATCTCCGTCGTCCAGGTCATCACCTGGACAACGGACCGACACGCCGTCGTCCGAGTACGTAACGTACTTCCACTTAGACGACGTACCGACACCTCCTCCGTCGTCTAAGTGAAGAATTATATAAGCCCGATGCCAAACTGATCGAATTCATTCCATTTGAAGAAGAATTGAAGGAGAAGGGAGAAGGAGAAGGCCAGGAGAAGGCCCAAGAATCAGGATCGATAAGGCCGATCGATATATATATATATATATATATATCTCCTCCGCTGACGGACTAGCTAGCTTAATTAAAGTACAAATATCGAGAAGGCCAGCAGGTACGTAAGCAGTTAAAATTTGCTTAATTAATTAATATATATTTAGTGAAAACGTACGTACGTACATACATGAAAGGATGTTAGCTATATATATATATATACAGATCGATTAAATTACGTATGTACGTAATTGATGGATCGATGTAGATCGAGTACGTATAATTAAGCGTAAATTAATGGACTAATATATATATATATGTAATAATTAATTAATTATAATATTTTGTAGCAGTATGGACAAGAGTTGGATGAAGTTGAAGAATAGATGTGATGTCTGGTATATGGATGGAATTAGCGAATTTGTGAATTTTGCGATAGAACATGGTTAGGGAAAGAAACGTGTCAGGTGTCCGTGTCAGAAATGTCTTAATTGTCAGTATGCGGAGGTTAATGTTATGGTGCAACACCTGTACGAAAATGGTATGATGTGGAGTTACACTACATGGAGCGAGCATGGTGAAGCAGTAGAGTTCAGCGCAGCAGATTTCAGCTCAGGGTACAGTTACCATGGAGCCTCATCCAGCGGCAGTGGTGCCGGACCCCCAGCTTGCAACCCAACTGAAGATTTTGTCCATGATGCATTTCCGGGATTTAGTCATGGTGGACATCAACACCAAGACGGAGGTTACAGTACCACTCATGAGAATGATGACATATTCCCCGCTGCTAGCTTGGCCACTGACACAAGTGAGATGGATAAGTACAACCGGATGCTACTTGAAGCGCAGACCCCGGTGTTCCCTGGATGTCGAGAGAACGTATTGCAATATGTGATGGAGCAAATGAAGATAAAAGTGAAGTACAAAATGTCAGTGAGTGCTTTTGACGAAATTCAGGAGCAAATATGTAAGTTGCTTCCTGATGATCACAATCTTCCTAAATCTCATTATAAGGTCAGAAATATCTTGAGCAGCCTCGGGCTAAAGTACAGGATAATTGACGCATGTCTGAATGATTGTGTGCTATTTTACAAAGAGTATAAAGATTTGGACTATTGTCCCGTATGTGGCCAGTGCAGATTCATTCTGAATAGGAAGAGTTCTTTAAAGAGAATTCCTGTGAAAGTTGTTCGTTATTTTCCCTTGATTCCCAGATTGCAGCGCTTGTACATGTCTCGACACACAGCAGAGGCGATGCGATGGTACGCAGAAAAGCGAATAGATGACGATGTCCTGCGACACGCCGCGGATGGGGAGGGTTTCAAATATTTCGACAGAGAATTTGGAGACTTTGCTTCAGAGGTTAGAAATGTTAGACTCGGCCTATCTATAGACGGATTCAATCCTTGGGGAAGTAATAGCTCCGCCGTCAGCACTTGGCCAGTTATTCTGATGCCGTACAACTTGCTTCCGTGGATGTGCATGAACAAGGAATTTAATTTCCTTACCGTACTAATTCCAGGTCCTAAATCTCCATCGAAGTGCTTAGATGTCTACCTCAGACCTTTGATCGACGAGCTGAAACTGTTGTGGGAAAATGAAGTCCCAACTTATGACAAATTCACTGACACGATGTTCACGATCAGGGCTGCCATAATGTGGACGATCAGCGATTTTCCAGCTTATGGGATGTTGGCAGCCTGCAGGACGAAAGGATATAATGGATGTCCTATATGTTTGGACGACGTGAACTCTAGTTGGCACGCGGGGAAGGTGTGTTACTTGGGTCACCGTAGATGGCTTCCTCACGACCACCCGTGGCGACAGGATGAAGCTCATTTCGACGGTACGGTAGAGAACAATCCTAAACCCCGTAGTTGGTCGGGCGAAGAGATTTTAGAGAGGTTGAGCTATTTCGACTTTGGTGTGTTGAGCAATGACGCGGATGTAAAGAAATGCAATCCAATTCCTCCACATGATTTGAGCTATTGGGATCACAAGAGTATATTCTTTGAACTCCCTTACAGGTCGAAGTTGAAGCTGAGGAACAACTTGGACGCGATGCACATAGAAAAGAATGTGTGCGACAGCGTGGTGGGAACAATTCTCGGTATTAAGTTCAAGACTAAAGATACTCCAAAAGCGCGCAAAGATTTGGAATCAATGAATCTACGTCGTCCCTTGTGGTTGAGGAGGGATAGGAAAGGAGTGTACAACAAGATGCCAGATGCACCTTACACAGTGAAGCCGACGCTTAGACGTTCTGTATTTCACTGGTTTAAGGGCGTTCGTTATCTGGCTACGTATGCAGCTATTATAACTGGAGCAGTGGACGAGGTGCAACACAAGTTTGTTGGTCTAAAGACACATGACTATCACGTTATGGTGCAACGTCTGATTCCAGTGGTAATTCGACCATACTTGCCTGGGGACGTCGTAGAACCAATAGTGACATTGTGCAGTTGGTGGCAGAGGTTATGCGCCAGAGAATTAAAGAAGTCAGATGTGGTTGAATTGCAACAACAAATTATGCACATCATTTGCAAACTAGAGAGGATTTTTCCCCCTGCCTTCTTTGACATCATGATTCACCTAATGATCCACCTGCCCGAGCAGGTGCTCATTTCTGGTCCGGTCCAGTACACTTGGATGTATCCTCAAGAAAGGTACGTACAACTAATGCATATTAATTTGTTTCACTGGAGATTATATATATACTAGCTAGCACCTGTACTTATTCTTATTGTACGTTTGATTTTGTAGACAGCTTGGACAATATAAGTCATTCGTCAAAAACAGGTCGGCCCCGGATGGCTCCATAGCAGAGACATACCTAATGCATGAGTGTGTTACTTACTGCAACAGGTACCTCACAGATCCCCCTCCTCCCACTGGCTCTGATCCAAGTGACCGCATCAATCTTTCTGTCGTCACCAATGTCGTCCGACTGTTTCGAGGAGTATTAAAGGAATCGTTAACACGGGAATAACTTATTTAGGCACATTGGGTAGTGTTGCGAGACTGTGACGAAGTTGAGCCGTACATGATGTCATACAGGGAGAGGCTTCAGGCGTTAAATCAAAACAAGAGTTCGGCGTGGATTGAGAAAATGGTTAAGAAGAAGTTTCCCGATTATTTCTTCCAATGGGTACGTACGTACGTCTCGGTATTAATTATTTAAATACATATCGATCATGTTTGTAGAAAGTAAACCCTTATATTAATTTGCCCTTTTTCGCAGATAATTGATCTGCAAAAATCTGAAAACCACGGAGGGTGGTGGTCATAGCCAAAGCACTTGCTAGCAGGGAAGCCGGTTAAACACTATATTTATCCCGGATGTTTTGTGAACGGTGTAAAGTTCCATTCATTGGCCCGAGACGAAGGAAGAAGAACACAAAACAGTGGGGTAGCGGTTGGGAAAGACAATGATCTATATTAGGGGGCTATTATATATGTGGTTCAGCTATGTTACGGGAATGATGTCAACGTTTTCCTATTCAAGTGCAGATGGTTCAAGCGTACAAAGGAAGACCCGGGACTATTATCAGTCGATACAAACTCTAGCTGGTATGAGGATGAGCTTTTCGCTCTCGCCACCTTAGTTCGGCAGGTGTTCTATCTCGACGATCCAAAAGCCGGTGAAGGGTGGAAAATAGTGAACCATATCTCTCATCGAGGAATATGGAGTACAGAGACACTTGAAGGGACACCGGCGACTGTTTCTACCGAATTACGCGCGGGGGCGTAACGGGGCAGAAGCAACACGAATATACTTCCTCCTTCTCCTCCTGGTGCGTCCGAATGGTGGGGCTGTTCGGATGGGCAGGCGCTTCCTCTTCCTTCGTGCGTGCGGGATCTTTCCTTCCGTCGGTCGGCTCTTCTGTCGGGCGTTCCCTCTTCCTCTCGGGCGTTCGGGTGCAGCTGTTAGAAGAATACAACAATGAAGCAGGCGGTCAGGGGTCAAGACGGGGTGGCCCGCCTTCAATGCTCAGATGCCTAAGTCAGATGATGTATTGGATATAACAGTCAAGCGAACGTGCGAGTAGTGTTCTGGTCGAATGAACTAGTGAGCTCGTGAATTAGTAGTCTTACCTGTAATAAATACCTGATATATATAGGTGGTTGAGTTTGGAACCTGGTGGTGTTCTTCGATGTGGGACAACCTGCACTCCTGGTGTGTGTTCTGCTCATTCGGGCGCGCCCCCTACGGGCGCGTGCGCGCTCGGAGGGGGTGGGTCCGGTGAGTGAAATTGGAGCTCCCTTGGTGGTCTTGCGTGTGGTGTGGTAGGTGTTGCTAACCTGCTTAAGTAGATAAGTATGTTAATCGTGCGACTTATGATACAATACTAACAAGTCCCCCAATTCCCCAAGTCAAAGAGCACTTTCTTGACTGGGGAGTTGAAAAAGGGTGCGCGATTAACAAGAATACTTATCCGGTTGAGCAGTGGTGTATGATCCTGGAACCCCCAAGTCCCCCAACTCTCCGGTCAAGAAAGGGATCGCATGACGGAGTGGGACCTGGGTGTCCGAGCGTGTAGCTGTTCATTCGATGGTGTACCTGTTCCTGTGTTCTGGGCCCGGCGTCAAAACTGATCTTGCTAGTTTGGACCCGCGCGCCCGTGGAGTGTTGCCTGTTGGTGTACCTATGGGCCCGGCCTCCAAACAAGACTTGCTATATATGTTTGGGAGCCGCGCGCCCATATGGGGTGGGATTTTGGAAACATTCATGGTGTAACAGATATACAGACATATAGATAAATAGTAAAATAGGTATATAGGTGCATAGGTATATAGGTATATAGGTATATATGTATATATGTATATATATATAGGGGTGTCCATGATGATGAAGTCCGTCCGGATTTCGCTGCGCGGGGAGTCGGATGCGCCAATCTCGACCCGCAGGTTGTCGCTCCCGATTGGATACGACGTCTCGCCCGTGAAGCTGGCGATGCACTCATGGTCTTGCGTCATTTTGTTGGCGGGTCGTCTGAGCGCCGTGTACGCGTCGAAGTGGATTATGCTTACGGACGCCCCGCTGTCTACTAGCACCCTCTTCACAAGAAATTGGTCGATGATCGCGTCGATCACGAACGGTAAGGTGCTACCCTTCGGATTCTCCTCCTCGTCCCTTACTGTGAAGCTGATGGTGGGTGCCTGCCTCCTTCCTGTCTTGGGCGCTCTCTCTGCCCCAATCGCCAGCACGTCCCTGCTCGAGCGATCGGGCGATGATGTTCTCTTCTTGCGCTTGCCCCCGGATATCGTGTTGATAGTCCCACGGGTCCTGGCGCCTGTCTGGCGTTGTTGTCCTTCCGCCCTAGGAGTGTTTGTCCGTTCGTCCTTCATGTCTTCGAGGGCCTTCTTCAGCATAATGCAGCTGTTAGTATGGTGGGTGGCAGCGTTGTGGAATTCACACCATACGTCCGGGAGTTGGTCGGCTGGTACCCCCGCTCTCGTCATGTTGTTTGGTGGCGGTATTCGGTGTCGATGCAGGCGGAGAAGGTACTCGGGTGACTGCCCGTCGATCGTGAAGACCTCCTGCACCGCCGGCCGGTAGCGCGGTGCTGGCGGAAAACGGGCACCCTGCTGTGCTTGCCCCTGCGCCTGGTTGTAGTTGTTGCCCTGATGGCCGCGGAAGAAAGGTCTCTGGTAATTCCGTCTGTTCGTGTCCTTGTTCCTCTTGAAGCCCCCGGTTGGTCTTTCGTCGTCCGCCAGCTGTCGTGGTTGAGCGTTTATTGCCTCTGGTCTGCTGGAGCCAGGTTCAGAGACGGACCCGTACACTCGCGTCTCCACCAACGCCTTCTGTACAACCAGGTCCATGATCTCGTCGTAGTCGAGATGCTCCTTCCTCACAAGTTTCTCTACGAACGGGGTGGCGAGCAGATTGTCCATCAGGGCCACCTTGGCTACTCGCTTGTCAAGGTCCCTGCACGTGCTTGCGAGCGTCCTCCATCGGTTGATGTAGCTCGACAGGCTCTCGTGCATCCCCTGGCGGACCTTGAGGAGGATGCCCGTGGTGTTGTATTTCCCTTGGAGCCGATAGCGCTTCTGAAAACTCTCCGCCAGCTCGAGGAATGAGTGGATGGATCCTGGCGGGATCTCGTAAAACCAGCTACGTGCTTCTTCCGCCAGCGTTTCCTGAAATAGGAAACACAAGGTTGGGTCCGAATACCGAGTTCCGTCCGTGGTGGACCGAAACTCGTCCACGTGCGTGCGCGGATCCCCGCTCCCGTCGAACCGAGCGATCTTCGTTATCTTCGCATGGGGGTCCCTTCCCCTCTTCAGTATGTGCGCCGAGAATGGACTGACCCGGGGGGCGAACGTCCCGCCCTGACCGGCCAGCTTGTCCTTGCGCAAGCGTGAGACTTCCTCCGCCAGCTCCTCCATCCTCTGTAGGATCACAGCGCTGCTCGTCGGGGGCGCCGACTCCTCCACGTGCCGGCCGAACGGGCGTTGCTCCTCACTGGTGGTCTCCTGGGTCTCCTCGTGTTGCTCTACCTGCTGACTGATGAGCGTGTCCAGCCGCTCCTCCAACCTCTGGCGGATTCGGCGCTCCTCTGCTCTCTCGAGCGCCGCCTCCCGTAACTCCTGGACCATGCCACTAATGCGCCCTTCGTCGTTGTTCCGGTCGGTCGCCTGTACATTCCGCTCCTGTGAGTATGGCGGCGTCTCCCCTTAGGGCGTGTTGCTGTCGTTAGTCACCGGGTTGAGCATGTGGACCTTTGATTTTGGTGGTGTTTATACGAGGTTTGCAATTTGTAAGTTTCCCACAGACGGCGCCAGATGTTTCTACCGAATTACGCGCGGGGGCGTAACGGGGCAGAAGCAACACGAATATACTTCCTCCTTCTCCTCCTGGTGCGTCCGAACGGTGGGGCTGTTCGGATGGGCGGGCGCTTCCTCTTCCTTCGTGCGTGCGGGATCTTTCCTTCTGTCGGTCGGCTCTCCTGTCGGGCGCTCCCTCTTCCTCTCGGGCGTTCGGGTGCAGCTGTTAGAAGAATACAACAATGAAGCAGGCGGTCAGGGGTCAAGACGGGGTGGCCCGCCTTCAACGCTCCGATGCCTAAGTCAGATGATGTATTGGATATAACAGTCAAGCGAACGTGCGAGTAGTGTTCTGGTCGAATGAACTAGTGAGCTCGTGAATTAGTAGTCTTACCTGTAATAAATACCTGATATATATAGGTGGTTGAGTTTGGAACCTGGTGGTGTTCTTCGATGTGGGACAACCTGCACTCCTGGTGTGTGTTCTGCTCATTCGGGCGCGCCCCCTACGGGCGCGTGCGCGCTCGGAGGGGGTGGGTCCGGTGAGTGAAATTGGAGCTCCCTTGGTGGTCTTGCGTGTGGTGTGGTAGGTGTTGCTAACCTGCTTAAGTGGATAAGTATGTTAATCGTGCAACTTATGATACAATACTAACAGCGACGACTGAAGATGCTGCTGAACCAGAAAGAGACATTCCTGCCTATCAAGAGCCTAATATTTCTGTCATCCGCTCTGATATAATGGACCTGGTTCAAGATGATGAACAGTTACCCATGCCTGATGGTTGTACAAATCTAACTGAAGATGAGATTATCGATGAGGTAGATGAACAAGACGAGCAGGAAGATGACGCGGACGACGACTCACGTTATTCGTCGGACGATGTTGAGTATGATGAGGAGGACGAGCAATCGGATACCGGGGACGAGGATGATGAAGATTATGATGATGACTACTTAACTAAGACGAGAAAAATTAATTGGTAATTAATTGCAGGTTATCATCGATCAAAAATTATTATAAATATTATTATAAGGAGAATGTACGTACGTATATATAGCATCGACTTTTTTACGTAATTAATTAATTACGCGCCAAATCTTAATCCCATATAAAATCCTGGACCCTAGCCTAAATCTAGTAGATCGGATCGATCGATCAATTTTTTAATTATATTCTTGAATCAGAATAATTGAACGGACACACAAATGCCCGGGGACGACCTAAACCGTAAACCCTAAGGCCCTAACCCCTGAATTCGGGGTTTAGAACTTGGACGACGGAGAAGGTCATTCTTCGTCGTCCAAGTATGTACCTGAACGACGGACAATGAGCTTCTCCGTCGTCCAAGTGCTAAACCCTAAACCTTAAGGACCCCTAACCCCTGAATTCAGGGTCTAGACACCTGGACGACGGAGATGGTCAATTTTCGTCGTCCAGGTGCAAAGACCCTAAACCCTAAACAGTAAGTCCCTAACCCCTGAATTCAGGGTCTGTTCACCTGGACGACGGAAATTGACCATCTCCGTCGTCCAGGTTCAGATATCGTAATTTTTTCTAAGACAACGACCATCTAGACCTTCTTCCAATGCATATTCTTTTCGTCAAGACTTTAGAGTAAACAATTCTTGGTGTGTGAGCTTCGACGGTTCGAAAATCGGAGTTGCGAAATGCCTTGTATCCACGTTTCCGGTTTGTGAAATTATCGGTATTGCGGTTGATTGTGCCGATGAAACCCTTCCTGAAATTATTATTTTATGGTCCTTTGAAGACAATTATATATTATGTTACGACGAACATATCCAACGGTTGTTTTGTCCAAATTCAATTTCGTTAATACTTTGTTGCAAATGAGCCTCTACTCATGAACACTTAAGTCGTAAGGATTAGTCGATACTTAACAACTTTCAAAACGAAAAATTATTCGTCGGTTAAAATTTAACCAAATCATATATACGATGCGTTCATCGATATTGGACGACTATTTCACTCGAATGACAAATCGCTAAATTCCTAGCGAATTACTTTTTAGATTTTTTTTACGTAAATTTCACCTGAACGACGGATAATGCCGTTCTCCGTCGTTCAGGTGCACACCTGGACGACGGATATGTTGGTTTTCGTCGTCCAGGTGTTCACCGGGACGACGGAGAACGTCATTCTCCGTCATCCAGGTCGAAAATCATGGCGGTTCAATTTGCCGCCTCAATTTTCGGCGCCACTTGAATTTCCACTTAGACGACGGAGAATCATATCTCCGTCGTCTAAGTCCAAATTTATGGCGGGTGAAACGTCCCGCCCATAAATTACGCGCCGCTTCGAAAAAATTTGACCATTCACTTGGACGACGGAAACATCTTTTTCCGTCGTCCAGGTGAACTTAGACGACGGAGAATAGTGCTCCGTCGTCTAAGTCAAAGCCTATAAATAGGCAGTGGCTCCCTCTCATTTTCTCATCCCATCTCATTTCCTCCTCTCCTCTCCTCTCTCTCTCTCTCTCTCTCACTCCAGCGATCCTCCTCCAGCGACGCTCCGACGACATTTTTTCCGGCGATCCTCCTCCTCTCCGACGACTCAACTCCGGCGATATTCCCGAAAACTCCGATTCGGTAAATTTCTATTTTTCCCTTATTAAAATAATTTTCATTTAATTAATTAATTAAATTCTAAATATAATTAATTAGTAGAATTTAATTTATTAATTAGTTTTAAATAATTAATAAATGATTAATTATTGTTATTAATTAATTAAATCATAATTATTGTTATTAATACTAATTAAATGAATAATTGTAAATTTATTGTTATAAATTATATTTAGATTAATTATTGTTATTAATTAAATAAATGATTAATTATTGTTATTCATTAATTAAATGGTTAATTATTGTTATAAATAATAATTAAATGAATAATTGTAATTACTTAATAATTTATTAAATTTGTAAATTTAATATTGTAAATATTTATTATTAGTATTATGATTTAATGAAATTATTATTAAATTTATTAAATTAATAATTTATTATTCATAATTTATTAAATGAATCAATTCTTTATTGAATGCATGATAAATAAAAATAAATTTTTGCATGTAATTAAAAATTATTAATTAATATTTATGTGTATTTTCTAGTAAATTAATTAGTAGTACTAGTAGGTGTTCGATTTAAATTTAGTACATAAGGTTGGTTTATTAAGTCCCACTCTTTGGAATAGATTGCGCCTCTTTTCCTTGCTTATCTCCTTAACCCCTCGTGATGTGTGGATTTCATCACCGCACACCATAACCTAAGTGAAGTTATGGACACGAGGTTGAGGGCGGAGTTTGCAAAGGACTTGAGGAGTGTAAATTTTCGAAAAATTGGCCGAATGTCGGACATGGTGTCTAGAAACGGGTTATGACTGGTGACAGGATTTGGACTAAGAAAGACTTTTGTCGAAATTAGTCCTGCCTCTCGCGTTATCTCTATCCCTAACTGGCCATGTTTTTCGATTTAACCAATGCTGATTAATTGGAAATTTACACTTTATCGCGCGGGTCGCACGTCCATTGAACGACCGAAAAATCCAACCTAGTGTACTTTATTTAAATCTTAACCGTACTTAATTAGCGTAAATTTTGCACTCGTAATTATTATGGTAAGTAGGTATATATTTTAACAATGTACACCGTACCAAGGTTGAAATGGCTCCATCCGGCAAGAAGAAAGCGCAACAAGAGGTGATAACGCCTAAAGTGACTACTAAATTAACACTCAATAATCAATCTAGACGAAATGCAATTTAAAACCCTTTTGTGTAGATGTAGCATTGGTAAATAGGGTATCGTTCTTAACCGGGGATTGTAGGGTGTTCACCTGCATGAAAACGTTAGAAAGTATGGGGGGAGTTTGAATTGGTGTTCTAATGACCTACGAAATTAAAGACAAAAAAATGGCAAGTAAAACACACTTAGAAATCCCAGGACTCTATCATGCTTTATACTCATAGACAAGCAAAACAAACAAGAATCAAAGAACCTAAACATGTTTACTAAACCGAAAATAAAACCTATCTAATATATACATGTGATCATCTCACCTTTTTCTCTAACTCTTTATAACCTAACCAATTTCATGCAACCTAAAAGTGCCTACGTCCTCAACTATATAACTCATGTTAATTTCGTGATTAAGTGCTTCGGGACTCCCCTAACACATCAATAATCTAAACCGGGACTCCCTTGCATTCAGATTAAGTATTAAGCATAGAATAAACATGTATAGCAAAAACGTAAGAACTAGAAGATGGCAGAAAATTAACTAGAATTATATAACCAAAATCCTTTACAACTTCACTCCAAAGAATGCCAAAAATACAAAGAAATAAGAGAAGAGTTATGGTTACACTTTTTGTTTTCGGGACTCCCCTAGACTACTTGGTGTAAGCTGCTCTTCAATGGAGATGGCGAAATAATTCGGGACTCCCCTAATATTTCGGTGGAGGATGGTGTTTATGGCGTTGGAGGGATGGCTTCTTCAGATTTGGTGCAAGGGAGGAGAGGTAGTGTTTTGGGCAGAGCTTTGAGTACTAGAATGAGAGATGATGATGAATGAGCCGAAGTCTTCAATTTATAGGCACAAGGATGAGCTTGGTGCACAAGGAAAATCTCTTCTTTCTCTTTCCGGACAGATCTGACCCTTTTTGGTAAAACGGACATTCCGGGAGCTGTAGATCTCCGAAAATTGCGATCTTGGTGTCGTTGGAAAGATAATTCAAATATCTTTCCAACGAGGTATCATATGCATTAATAAGAGGTCTGGGCTGTTCGCAATCGTATGAAGAAGTTGACGGATTATTTTCCTGATTTCTGATTTGAGATATCTTGCCAGATTTTGTTCTTCTTGATTCCCAAGGAATATCTAGTCCGAATTTGGGCATAATATCTTGGATATTTCGGTCTCAAATATGGTAGTGAAGATACACATGATTCGGCAATGAATTAGGCAAGCAAGATATGCAATATTCGGCCAGAATATACTCCATGCGCACCATCTTCTTTTCCTGGTTTGACCGGGACAAATGACACCATTTTTCATTTCATTTGGGTTACTAATTCTGGAAACCATTTGGTCACACTTTTTAGAAACCATTTGGAACCCAAAATTAGTAACTTTCGCACATGATCCCGTCATCATTTTTCTGCTCTTCCGGAAATTCCTAGTGAGATTAGGAAACTTCGTTTCTTCTTCGTTTTAGCTTCAATGCTTCCTTTCATGATGTAGACGTTAATTTCATGGCTGACATTCATTCCTAATTTGGGTAGGGAAAGATCATTTTCCTAACCAAATTGGGAAAATCTCCGCTTAGTGCATTTTAAGCTCAATTCTGCCTTCTTTATTGATTCCTCTTTATTTTGTACCTAAAACGTTAAAGTAAGTTAGAAATGAAATACTTAGAGCCCTAACGAAGCTAAATGAAGGGAAAAACATATTAAGAATCACGTAGAAAACGTGTAGATCAAATCCCCCACACTTGGACTTTGCTAGTCCCTAGCAAATACTTGGACACAAGTTAAAAGAAAAGCAAAAGAAAGAAAGAAGGAAAGGTTCCAACGTTGGAGCTAGTCTCCAAGTTGGAAAAAATCTAAGACTAAAAACAAAACAACTAAGCCCTTAAGTTAAAGATGTCTCAGAAATTTTTATAAGTGTATGGCGATGACATTGCAAAATTCAAATGATAATCAAGCCATGATTCATGTAATGAACAAGTAAGACATGGTGTAAACAATGGTGATGTTTAAGGCTATGCATGTTTCGAATGAGGTTCAAATCAACTCACATGGATTCTCTCATCATATTTTCACTCAAAATGGATAGAAGTATTTGAAAACCTCATGAATGAATACTTGCACAAATGAACCAACCATATGCTTACTCATGCGATTTACTCCACAGATTAACTGCTACTCATCTTAAGGATCAAAAAGGTCTTTTGAAGGGTTGTAATGGGGCAAGGCTAAGGCATTTGGAATATAGATATGTGGTGGTAAACACGTTCCAAAGACTTAGTCGAAATATCAAAAACTTCTTGAAATCAAACTCCTTCATCTTTTCCACGCCTCCATGGTCAATTCTTCATAAACAAGGGCCAAATTTCATTGTGTTGGACCCAAACTTCATTATTTCCTTCTCTTGATCCAAACTTTGTTCTTTGAACATATCGCCAGGGAGCTTATTTTCTATCTTCTTTTTTTTTTTTTCTTTTGGCAATCACACTTTTTCAGCTTTTGGACAAGAATTCCCCTCTCTTTTCTCCATTCACACGCCACATTCCTTGATACTAGCTTCGAAATTCTTCACCAAGTCTTTAGAACAAGGGTATGAACTCTACACTAGGCTAAGTGTTTAGATGCATATAAGGTCAACGAAATAAAGGCTCAATGTAGGCTCAAAAGTGGCTTTCTAGGGGTGTCGCAACTCGTGCGCTCATATAGGACTCATGGCAATTTGGCTAAGTGGTGGAAAACCTAAGTGCCTTTAATCATATCCAAAATCAGAGTATATGTCAACTATAAGCTTTGCAAATTCGACATGAGTAAGTTCTAGTAATCTCTAGTTCATTAAAATCTATGGCAAGTAATCATATGATGCACATGCTTAGTTTTGAGACTAATGCACGAAATTCTCTCCAAAAAGAAATATATAGGCTCAAAACTCACGTTTAAGGTTCATATGACTTAAACTTATTCTCACATGCGAAATCTGTACCACGTTTAACTATCCATATCTACTACATGTCATGACACTCAAAATAACTCAATTAACACAAGAATCATGAATGCAACGCCATATTGTTCAAATTTGGTCCATTTTCATCATAGACTAACTATGGACATCCTAAGATTCTTTAAAACGCTAAGTTAAAACAAAAAGACTCAAGACTCGCAAACAAGCGTAGATTTAGTCCTCATCTTCTTTGGGCAACCTTAATAACATGGCCAGTTGGCGAGAGAGACCAAGAGAGGTAGGAGTGATTTCGAACAAGTTCTTTCTCACATCCAAAACCCGTCCTAGCAACCGTCCCCTTCTAGACACCAAGTCACAAAGATATCTTACTAAAAGACAAGTGTTCATCCACTACACTAAATTAGACTCTAGAAAACATTTTTTTTTAGGGCATCATCCGCCGGAAATCCATTGTCCGCCCGGTTTTTACAATTTATGACTCAAATAAAGTTGTAAACCCCTCCCCCACACTTAAACTCTACATTGTCCTCAATGTAATCAAGTAAAACATAGAATCAAGATGGAATATAGGTTTTACGAAAAAGCTAACTAAGAAATGTAAAAGCAACGAAATTTAAAAAGATAAGGGGAAGAGAATGCAAATCTGATTGTAGACTCCTCCATTGGGTTGCCTCCCAACAAGCGCTTATTTTTTAACGTCTTGCAGCCTAGACGAGATGTGCTCCATGTTATCATGTGTTTGAAGTGGCCGGGTCTTTAAGAGTGTCCTCTTCCACGTTATGCTCCTTGAATTTCTCATAATACGGCTTCAAACGATGGCCATTAACTTTGAATTCATTCCCGGTTGTTGGATTTTTGATAAGAACAGCTCCATGTGAGAAAATTTCAATAACAATGAAGGGTCCCATCCACCTAGAGCGTAGCTTTCCGGGAAATACTTTAAGTCGAGAATTGAAGAGTAGCACTTGCTGGCCAATTATGAACTCCTTCCGACGGATCATTTTGTCATGAAAAGCCTTCGTTTTCTCCTTGTAGATCCAAGCATTGTCGAATGAGTCATTCCTAATTTCCTCGAGCTCACATAGTTGTAGCTTTCGATGTAGACCAGCTTCATCTCGATCCATGTTAAACTTCTTCACAGCCCACCATGCTTTGTGCTCTATCTCCACCAGAAGATGACATGCCTTCCCATAAACCAATCGAAAAGGTGACATACCAATGGGAGTTTTGTAGGCAGTCCTATACGCCCACAACGCATCATCTAAGCATTGACTCCAATCTTTCCGGTTCGGCTTAACGGTTCTCTCCAAGATCTTCTTGATCTCACGGTTGGAAACTTCAGCCAATCCATTTGTTTGAGGATGATAAGGTGTCGAAACCTTATGTGTAACTCCATACTTTCTCATCAAAGCTTCCACCATCTTGTTGCAAAAATGGCTACCTCCATCGCTGATTAGAACGTGTGGCATTCCAAACCTTGTAAAAATGTTAGCCTTTAGAAAATCTGCAACAACTCGCGAATCATTAGTACGGGTGGCTTTTGCTTCCACCCATTTCGATACATAATCAACAACGAGTAAAATGTAAGTAAAACCGTTAGAGGGAGGAAAAGGTCCCATAAAATCAATACCCCAGACATCAAAGATTTCGACATTAAGAATGTAAGTTTGTGGCATTTGATCTCTAGGTCCTATATTACCGGATCTTTGGCACCTATCACATTTAGAACAGAACTCATGAGCATCACGAAAGATACTAGGCCAAAAGAATCCACTCTCCAACACTTTCAGGGCTGTTTTTCTCGAACCAAAGTGTCCTCCACATGCTAAGTTGTGACAAAATTCAAGTATAGACTGAAATTCACTATCCGGGACGACACACCTACGAATTACTAAGTCTGAACATTGTTTCCATAAGTAAGGTTCATCCCAAATGAAAGACCTAGCATTAAATCTAATCTTGTCACGATGGAAGCTATGCATGGAAGATGGAAACTTATCGGTTACTAAGTAATTAACAATATCTGCATACCAAGGAGTTTCTGAAGCACTTACCTGAATTCCGAAGAGTTGTTCATCCGGAAATTTTTCCTCAATAGCCACGGCTTCCTTCTCATGCACAATCCTTGACAAATGATCAGCCACCACGTTTTCTACTCCCTTCTTGTCTTTGATTTCAATGTCAAACTCTTGGAGCAGAAGTATCCATCGAATTAGGCGTGGCTTGGCATCCTTCTTAGCCATCAAATACTTCAATGTCGCATGATCCGTGTACACAATCACCTTACTTTGCAGCAAATATGATCGAAACTTGTCCAATGCAAAGACCACAGCAAGAAGTTCCTTCTCGGTTGTTGTGTAGTTCATTTGAGCTTCATCCAAAGTCCGAGAGGCATAGTATATGGCGTAGGGTTTCTTTTCCTTCCGTTGTCCTAAGACAGCGCCCACGGCATAATCCGAGGCGTCACACATCAATTCAAATGGTAGAGACCAATCCGGTGCACAAAGTATAGGGGCTGTCGTGAGTAGCTCCTTCAATTTTGCAAAGGCAACGTTGCACTCTTCATCAAACTCGAAGGTGATGTCCTTTTGAAGCAATTTGCACAAGGGACGAGCTATGTGGGAAAAGTCCTTGATGAATCTTCGGTAAAATCCTGCATGACCAAAAAAAGAACGAACCTCTCTAACCGAAGTCGGAGAGGGTAAGTAGCGAACAAGATCTACCTTAGATTTATCAACTTCTATTCCTTTTTTCGAAACTATGTGACCTAGAACTATCCCTCGAGTGACCATGAAATGGCACTTCTCCCAATTCAGCACTAAGTTAGTTTCAACGCATCTTTGCAAAATAAGTTCTAGATTTCCTAAGCATGCATCGAAATCCCTCCCAAATACACTAAAATCGTCCATAAAGACTTCTATAATCTACTCAATGTAATCAGAAAAGATAGAAAGCATGCAACGTTGAAACGTACCGGGAGCATTGCATAATCCAAATGGCATGCGACGATAAGCAAACGTTCCAAATGGGCATGTGAACGTTGTTTTCTCTTGATCCTCCTCCGCTATGCTGATTTGGTTATATGCGGAATATCCATCCAAGAAGCAATAATATGCGTGACCAGCCAACCGCTCTAGCATTTGATCAATGAATGGCAAAGGGAAGTGATCCTTCCTTGTGGTGGCGTTGAGCTTCCTATAGTCAATGCAAACTCGATGACCAGTGACGGTTCGTTGAGGAACAAGCTCATTCTCCGCATTCTTCACAACTGTAATTCCAGACTTCTTTGGCACAACTTGGACGGGGGAGACCCACCTACTATCTGAAATTGGGTAAATAACTCCACAATCTAAGAGTTTAATTACCTCTTTCTTCACAACTTCCATCATTGGCGGATGGAGTCTCCTCTGCGCTTCACGTGTAGGTTTGGCGCCATCTTCCAGCAAAATCCGATGCACACATGTTGCCGGATTGATTCCTTTGATATCCGTGAGCGTCCAACCTATGGCGGTCTTGTATTTTTGAAGCATAAGCACCAACTTGTCCTCTTGATCCTTCTCCAACGTTGATGATATGATTACCGGCAAAGTATCATCTTCTCCTAAGTATGCATACTTCAAGTGATCCGGTAACACTTTGAGCTCCAATTCTGGTGCCTTAACAATGGAGGGAACTAGCTTGTTAGTACCATAAGAAATAGAAAGAGGACGTGGTATACCTTCATAACGTGGTGCTTCATTTAGTGCCATGGCCATTTCACGAATCCTTGGCTCCAAAATCTCAATTACAGCATCAAAAAGGGCTTCATCCCCGAGTCGAGTCAGCCCCGCTCTTAATTGGATGGCCATTTCGAGTTCATCCTCTCCAATTGTGTCTAAGTGTTGCTGCGCCATGTTTTCCACAATGTCATACGAGGTAATGGCAGCCACACTTGTTGTTGGGAATTTCATCGCGTCAAGGATGCTGAACTCAATCCTTTCTCCATCGATTTCCATGGAAAAGGTACCTTCAAACACATCTATCTTCGTTCTTGCGGTTCTCATGAAGGGACGTCCAAGCAAAAGTGGCGTGGTATTCAAAGGACTCTCCTCCATGTCAACAATGTAGAAATCTGCTGGAAATATGAGGTTGTTGACTTGAACCAGAACATCTTCAACGTATCCCCTTGGATACTTATGCGAACGATCGGCTAGTTGTATGATGACATTATCTTGCTTCAGCTCTCCAAGCTCCATCGATTCGAAGAGGTAGTATGGCAGAACGTTGATGGAAGCTCCAAGATCAAGCATGACATCTTCGAAATTCTTGTCACCAATAACACACGGGACTGAAAAACTTCCCGGATCCTTCAATTTTGGGGGTAGCCGACGTTGTAAAACCGCTGGCACGGTTGCATTCACCTTCACCACCTCCTTCTCCCTCGTTTGCCTCCTCTGGGTGCATAACTCTTTGAGAAATTTTGCATAAATCGGCACTTGCTTTATGCACTCAATCAAGGGTAGGTTCACTTGCACTTTCCGGAAGATATCCAAAATGTCTTCATATTGCTCATCCTTCTTCTTGGACTTCGAAATTCTGCTTGGGAAAGGTGCACTAGCAAACTGGGAATTAGTAATAACCGTACTTGAAGGGATAGGAATTTTACCTTTTGTTGGGGATGATGGCGTGGGTGATTGTGCCTTAGTGACATTTGGCATCACTTTCTTCTTCTCAGCCTCCATTGTGGCTGGATCACTCTCATCTTCTTCCTCATGGGTGATGTCTTCGATTGTAACTTCATCAAGATGAGATCTCTTAGTCTTTGGTGCTTCTAGTACTTTCCCACTCCGTGTTTGTATGGCATTCACATTCCTCGGATTGGGGATAGTATTCGGTGGTAGCTGTCCGGTTTGTCGGATTCGTCCCATGAAGTCCACAAGTTGACCCATTTGCTTTTTGATCTCACCAATATCTCGGCCATGAGACTCCAACGTGTCCTTCGTCTTTGCTTGTCCATCCAAAAGAACTTGTGTAGAAGCGGACAGTTGGGAAAGCATTTTATCGTAGTCCGGATTGGTGAAGTGTTGGGCCGGAGCTTGCTGCATAGGTGGCGGCATTTGTGGAGGCATTGGCGGCCTAGGCTGAAATGGGGTACGTTGGTAGCCTTGTTGAGATGCCGGAGGGTTGAGACATCCCTCATTTGATCCCCACTTGAAACCTGGATGATCACGGTTGCCAAAATTGTTGTTGTTATAATTGTTGTAACGTTGGCCCCCTTGATATCCCCCTATGGCGTTGGCTTGTTTCATGTCTCCTTGTTGTTGCTCCATCATGCTAGGACATTGATCATTGTGGTGTCCTTGCATATGACAAACGCCACAAACTAGTCCTTGAGCTCCCTTGGCTCTCTTAGCTTCGAGGTCAAGTACTTGTTCTAGCATAGAGGCTAGCTTGTCATACTTCTCATCTGCAACCTTGCTTGAACTCACTTCATTCACTTGTTTTCGAGGAGCCATCCCATATTGAGCATCATTGTTAGCTCGATTCTCCAAAAGTGTACGGGCTTGAGTCTCATCCAAGTCCATAAATGCTCCATTCGCAGCGGCATCAAGAAGTTCACGATCAATCGGTTTGAGACCATCATAGAAGTAATTCATTAAGTTGGTCTCCGAGAATCCATGGGAAGGGCAAGTGGCGCAAAGAACCTTGAAACGGTCATAGTATTGGCCAAAGGATTCATCCGAAGCTTGGGTAATTCCCGTGATTTCCTTCCTCAAAACAGTAATCTTCGAGGCCGGAAAGTACTTAGCCAAGAAACTATCCGCAAGTTGTTTCCATGTGATGATGTGGTTTGGCGGAAGTTCAAAAAGCCAAGTTTGAGCTCTATCCACAAGAGTGAAGGGAAAAGGTTTGAGCTTGAAGATTTCCTCATCGGCTTCCGTGGGCTTCATACTCGAACAGATGAACTGAAATTGTCTTAAGTGCATGTTCGGATCTTCATTGGACAGCCCATGGAAGATAGGCAATCGGTGGAGGAAACCACTCTTCAACTCAACATCTTTCTTGTCTCCGACAGGCTCCGGAAACGCAATGCATGATGGACCACTATTCCATGCATTTGAACAAGTAGATTGGCGAAGTGTAACTCGTGGAGGAGCCCCAATGTTTGGAGGAATGTTGTTGTTCGCTCCGTCGCCCATATCTTGTTCTTCTGCAAATGAAATTTCGGTGGAGTGTGATGAATGAGGAGATTCAACTACCACTTCTTCAAAAACAGGCTGTCCTAAACCGTAGCTCTCTTGATCCTGTAGTGCTTGAGATTTAAGTCGTGCTAAACAGTCGGTAATCTCTTGGAGTGTAGAAGATGATGCGTTGGACATACAAGAATAGCCTAAATCATCCACCAAAGACCAAGTGTTAGTATCAAAAGAATACACAATGAATGCAAGATACTAAGCCAAAACGTACAAAAGACTCAAAGAAAACACACAAAACAAAGGAAACACTCAAACTACTAAAACAAACTCAAAAACACACAAAAGACTCGAAACTTAATAAGAACACTAAAAACACTAAGTTATGACATTTTATACACTAAATGCAATCTACCATGTAATGCAAATGATCTAGACATCCTAAAGGCTATGCATATGAATGAAATGAACTAAGACACACACTAAACAACGTTTTCTGCAAATTAAGGTTAGTAGTATGTGTAAGCCACGAAATTTAGTATAAACACATATAAACAAAGTTCAAATGCAAGCAAACAATAATTCACATCGAATTCATGCATAACACACTTTCATTACAAAAAAAATGCATCAAACAACAATCCTACGTGAAAGATGGAGTGAATGCATAAGAGAAAACATGTTAGAACCTGCAGAAAACACAAAAGTTACGTGCTAATTCATGATGCAAAACGTGACCTATCTCTTGGCCTCATGTCCCTAACTTCACTTAGGTTAGGGTACTCGGTGATGAAATCCGAGCATCACAAAGCCGCCAGAAGGTTATGCAAGCTAAAAATGCAATGTGGTTAATCCTTTTACAAGTTAATATGCACAAACACACAATTTCGACATAGTATTATGTCCAAGCATGTCCAAATTGAGTGCGCCTACAATTTAAAGAGAGTACACGAATCTGGTTTTTAGGTCTTTCAATGGACGTGCGACCCGCGCGATAAAGTATGCATTCTCAATCAATCGGCCTTGGATCAATCGAAAAACATGGCCAGTAGGGATAGAGATAACGCGAGAGGTAGGACTAATTTCGAGAAACAACCCGAGGCTACCGTGATCAAGGGATGTACTCCAATGATGTTTCTCTTTCTTAGATCCAAAAACCTGTCACCAGTCATATCCCATCTAGACACCATGTCCGACATTCAGCCAATATTTCGAGAATAACACACTCCCTCAAGTTCTTAGTAGACTCCGCCCACAACCTTGTATTTCGAATGAAACACAAAGGGTTAAGGAGATAAACCAGAAAAAGAGGCGCCATCTATTCCATAGAGTGAGACTTAATCAACCAATTTCATGTACTCAATGTAAATTGAAGACTTCCTTTAACGTGTTAGATGGCTGCAAAACAAAGGTTAGTATGAACAAAAATTAAAATTATAAACATGTATGTATTATTTACAAATTTCAGAACAGCTACACAATCCAGAATCGCACAGTTTGAACACAGCTGCATGTCAGAATTTTCCAGAATTATTGGTTAGTCCGATTTCAATGAAATTTTACAGCCAGAAACTAGACACACCAATGAACAACACTGTAAATTTTCATAATTTTCTAAGACCTCTAGCTACGTCAAATAAATTTCACAAAAACGGGACAGTAGGTGTTCCGAAAACTGAAAACCAAAATAAACTTATTTACACAATTTCACATATGCACAAACGAAAACACACAAATAAAACTTAACAATCCCCGGCAACGGCGCCAAAAATTGATAACGCCTAAAGTGACTACTAAATTAACACTCAATAATCAATCTAGACGAAATGCAATTTAAAACCCTTTTGTGTAGATGTAGCATTGGTAAATAGGGTATCGTTCTTAACCGGGGATTGTAGGGTGTTCACCTGCATGAAAACGTTAGAAAGTATGGGGGGAGTTTGAATTGGTGTTCTAATGACCTACGAAATTAAAGACAAAAAAATGGCAAGTAAAACACACTTAGAAATCCTAGGACTCTATCATGCTTTATACTCATAGACAAGCAAAACAAACAAGAATCAAAGAACCTAAACATGTTTACTAAACCGAAAATAAAACCTATCTAATATATACATGTGATCATCTCATCTTTTTCTCTAACTCTTTATAACCTAACCAATTTCATGCAACCTAAAAGTGCCTACGTCCTCAACTATATAACTCATGTTAATTTCGTGATTAAGTGCTTTGGGACTCCCCTAACACATCAATAATCTAAACCGGGACTCCCCTGCATTCAGATTAAGTATTAAGCATAGAATAAACATGTATAGCAAAAACGTAAGAACTAGAAGATGGCAGAAAATTAACTAGAATTATATAACCAAAATCCTTTACAACTTCACTCCAAAGAATGCCAAAAATACAAAGAAATAAGAGAAGAGTTATGGTTACACTTTTTGTTGTCGGGACTCCCCTAGACTACTTGGTGTAAGCTGCTCTTCAATGGAGATGGCGAAATACTTCGGGACTCCCCTAATATTTCGGTGGAGGATGGTGTTTATGGCGTTGGAGGGATGGCTTCTTCAGATTTGGTGCAAGGGAGGAGAGGTAGTGTTTTGGGCAGAGCTTTGAGTACTAGAATGAGAGATGATGATGAATGAGCCGAAGTCTTCAATTTATAGGCACAAGGATGAGCTTGGTGCACAAGGAAAATCTCTTCTTTCTCTTTCCGGACAGATCTGACCCTTTTTGGTAAAACGGACATTCCGGGAGCTGTAGATCTCCAAAAATTGCGATCTTGGTGTCGTTGGAAAGATAATTCAAAGATCTTTCCAACGAGGTATCATATGCATTAATCAGAGGTCTGGGCTGTTCGAAATAGTCTGAAGAAGTTGACGGATTATTTTCCTGATTTCTGATTTGAGATATCTTGCCAGATTTTGTTCTTCTTGATTCCCAAGGAATATCTAGTCCGAATTTGGGCATAATATCTTGGATATTTCGGTCTCAAATATGGTAGTGAAGATACACATGATTCGGTAATGAATTAGGCAAGCAAGATATGCAATATTCGGCCAGAATATACTCCATGCGCACCATCTTCTTTTCCTGGTTTGACCGGGACAAATGACACCATTTTTCATTTCATTTGGGTTACTAATTCTGGAAACCATTTGGTCACACTTTTTAGAAACCATTTGGAACCCAAAATTAGTAACTTTCGCACATGATCCCGTCATCATTTTTCTGCTCTTCCGGAAATTCCTAGTGAGATTAGGAAACTTCGTTTCTTCTTCGTTTTAGCTTCAATGCTTCCTTTCATGATGTAGACGTTAATTTCATGGCTGACATTCATTCCTAATTTGGGTAGGGAAAGATCATTTTCCTAACCAAATTGGGAAAATTTCCGCTTAGTGCATTTTAAGCTCAATTCTGCCTCCTTTATTGATTCCTCTTTATTTTGTACCTAAAACGTTAAAGTAAGTTAGAAATGAAATACTTAGAGCCCTAACGAAGCTAAATGAAGGGAAAAACATATTAAGAATCACGTAGAAAACGTGTAGATCAAGAGGCAGAAGATGCCATGCTCCGAATGTTGGCGGCCCAAGTCGGTTGGATAGTCCAGGAGGGAGACGACGCTCTCAATCCGGACGGATCATCTGGTCCGTCCGTAGCGCCCTCTGGGGAAATTCCCGCTCCTCCATTCATCTCGAGCGGTGAAGACGTCGACCCCTTCCAATCTCCGACGCCCGGTACCGCTTCAACGGGAAGTACTCAGGCGTCCTCCACCGCCGAATCATTCATGTACAGCGCCCGCGTTAGGCAAAGGAGGGCCCCCACTGACCCCGAACCGAAAAGGACTCGGGGTCTCGTTAAAGGGGGCAAAGCGGAGCGTATTTGCAAGGCGGCCGGGAAAAAGATCGACTTGCCGTACGACGAATTCACCGGTGGCCCTCCCACAGCTCAGCTATCAAGTCTCTCGGCGCATGGGATAGGGTCGATCATCCGTAATCGGGTTCGTATCACTGCCCCTACTTGGAAGGAGGCGCCGGATCATGAGAATGCGAAAGTCTTTAAAGATCTTTCGGTACGTAATACGTCCAATTTAGTTATTATATAATATTGTTAATATTAGTTAAAATATCATAATATATATACGATTATAATTTTCTATTTATTTTTGATAGGAACAATTTGCGGTGGATCCGACACCGGCCATGTTGAGGCATATCAACCAAACCGCCAACTCCATCTACAAAGATTAGAAGTACGCTCCATAAGTACTTCCAAGATGTCGGTCCCGTGCCTCCCCCGGTAGAGCTGCAAGGGGATAGAGAAGATGAGTGGGAGTGGTTGTGTAACCACTTTGCCGGTGAACAATTTAAGGTGTTAATTTTTTTTATTTCAATTAAGATAATTGAATTATTTAAATTGTAGTTATTAATTTTTTAATGATTTAATTATGTTGTGTAACAGAAATTCTCCGGTGTCAACAAAGCCAACCGGGGGATGAAGGAGAAACACCATACTACCGGCGCCAAGCAGTTCATTCAAATTGCCAAGGAGCACAAGGATAAGGGCTCCAAACACCCTTATCTTGATGCAAGCGTAAGCGCGTACGTGACGCCTGGGCTCGATAATGAAGCGAGTCAATGCGGCGTAAGTGATATATTTATTATGTGCTTTTAATTATAGTAGTTATTATTTAAATATGATTTCATTATAATAAATTAATTATTCTTTTGTAGGCAAGGGTGATAGAGCGTGCGCATGAAGAGTTGGCTAACACTCAGCTTGCGTTTCCAGATGTGCCGCCTAAAAACCTGCATCCTCTATCCTTAGAGAGCCAAATTGCGATCGCGGATGAGGTCTACGGTCGTAGAGCTGGCAAGGAGGTTAGTCACTTCGGGCCTAGGGTGGTACGGGATTTGTCCACGACCTCCGACTCATCTACTGGAGGTTCGGGGCAGCGGAGAAGGAGTCAGGCCACGGCCGAAGCAGCCATTCAAGAGGCTCGACTGGCACGAGAGGAGAATCGACGGACACAAGAGCAGAATGAGTCAATGCGGCAAATACTTGACGAACAACAAGCACAAATAGCCCAACTCATCGCGCTCATGAACCAAAATCGAGAAGTATGTCAACCTCCTCCGAACCCATACCCCGACGACAACGACCCGGCAGGAGGCGGAGGACCCGGCGGCGCATCTGCTCCTCCAGTGTATTAGCTAGCTAGTTAATTATCGCGTTTCTTTATTTCCGAGTTCCGAACAATATTTTATAATTTTTATGGATTTTTAATTTGGATGTGTATGTACAAATTAATTAATTATTTAATTAATACATTAATTAATATTAAAAATTTAGTTTAATTAATTAATTTCGACTATTTTTCATTATTTTAATTAAATTAATAATAAATTTAATTAATAAAATTTAATTTCAATTTAATTTTTTTTTAAAATTAAATATTCACTTGGACGACGGAGATTATGTTCTCCGTCGTCCAGGTGCACAAACCCTAAACCTAAACCCTAACCCCTAACCCCTAAACCCTAAACCCTATCCCCTAAACCCTAACCCCTAACCCCTGCCATTCTCCGTGGCCCATGTTGTCACCTGGACGACGGAGAATTAGAGTTTCCGTCGTCCAGGTGAACACGTGGGCCACGGAGAATGTCCGCGGTCCAAGTGAATTTGGACCACGGAGAACGAATTCTCCGTCGTCCAGGTGCTTGGACGACAGTACTTGGAGCACGAACCTTGGACGACGGAGTTTCAGTCGTCTAAGTACTTAGACGACGGAAAATGGCACCTAGACGACGGAAATGGTCCGTGGTCTAGGTGCATTTTTCTTGTAGTGTCTACTCGATCCATAATTATTTATATATAATTTTGTCTAACTAATTAACTCAAAATCAACATATATATTATATATATTCAATCAATTAATATAAATATTATTATAATTCTCATAATTATAATATATACCCTAACTATAATCACAAAAATTTAAATAACCACGCTATAATTAATCACAATTAACCGAAACATCACAATAATCACAATATTACCCATAATTAATAATCACAATTAACCCTATAATAATCACAATAATCAAATAAATCACCCTAGCTATATTCACAATAATCAACGATTACTAGCTCCAACTCAACTATTAATCACGTACTCAAAATCAACCATCAGTTACTCAAACTCAACAATCAATTAACTCAAAATCAACATCAACATTAATCGATCAACACACACACCTATATACCTATATATATGTACGTACGTACCTATATATAATGAATCACGAACTCATTCTTGACAGTTTTCGACATCACCCAATGATTTCAGAGCGTTTTCAGTTTCCGCGGGAGATTTTTTTTGAATGACAGAGCTGCTGCCCAGAACGGATCTGAAATAAGCAACTATAGCCGACGATACTACAAAATCGTCGATAATAGTTCAAAAAAAGTCGTCGTTAATAGTGGAAAACTATACCCGACGATTTTCCGGCTACTATAACCGACGACAAGAATACCTCGTCGGTAAAATCACTATACCCAATGAGGTACTCTAGTCGTCGGTTATAGTTCACTATACCCGACGACAAGGGTTCTCGTCGGCCTGTTTTTTGGCATGTCGTCGGGTATAGTGTTTCTGCTGGTAGTGAATACTTCTCATTTGAGACATAAATCATTATTTAGCTTAAATTAGTATGCTAGTTCAATCATTTGATGCAGCTCATCACTGCACCACGACACTTTATCAACACTTGCATACTGTGTATTCAATCCAGTTTTAAACCAACATTCCTAGAGTTGAAACTTAGTATTGATGTATTGCTGACCTGAGTTTTCACTAACCAGAGGCCAAAAACTTGTCGGCCTCTGGTGGCCCTGAAGATGATAAAGTAATAACATTTATCACCTCAAATGTTAGGTAAGCTTTATGAAACAAAAGCTCATTAATTTTGAGAATAAACGTTACAAAGATTAGGTATTGCCAATTTTGATCAACAACAAAGCCAACTATAGTGGAAATAATGATGGTGTTAAATGGTGCCTAGTTTGTTATTTAGACCTGTGTAAAATGGCCCGAGTAAAGAAACATAATGTTGGACCTTATGTTATGGGGATGAGAGTGAGGGGTAAATTGAGGTAAATTTTGATCTATAAGATATGTCTGGATCATGTACATAAACAGTACTAAACCCATCACAAATGTGCCTATATAACAATTGCTATAAAAAATATACGTAGGCAAAACCATATATGAAGCAATTTTGCACTCATAGAGTAGGATACAAAAAAGTTACCATATGATGCAGATTTATCTTATTATGCATACAAAAATTAAATATACATATTCATGTAAATGTCAAAAATTCATAATTCTGCAGCAACAAAAGTAAGCCATCCATTCCAAAATCATATCACACATGAAAACTAAGTTGATACATAGATAAGATTCACATTGATACTACAGACCATTCTACATAGCATACGATAATTACATAGATAAGCAAAACAGCTAATGACATGATCAAGAATAGTTTCTTGATCCCAACATTAGCTGAACTTAAGCCGTCAACTTACACATCCATATATAGTTTGGTAGTAAGTACAAAAAAATACTTAGAGAAGCAGTAATAAGTGGGAAATAAAGATGAATTCAAAACAAAAGGATCCTCTGATGATTTCCATAAGCCAACTTCATCTTGACATGATACTCTTGGGTCCCTGCTTCTACTGCATTTAAAGCAATAAAGAATTAAAGTTAATGAATGATTGAAATGTATAATAAATTCAATAATCTCTAGCATAGGAACATATATAACCAGACCATGCAATTCCTAATTACATATCATTCACCAAACAAAATAATAATTTTAATCGACCACACTATCAAACCCAAGTAGCACAGTATTCATACAATACCTGCTTAGTTACATCAAACCATGTCTATGTTATCATGCTCTTCCACTTCAGCATTTATTGTTGAAGACATAGCTTCTTCATCTTCATCACTGAGGACAAATATAAACATAATTAGTATCATAGTCATTCATTGTAGTATAAATACTTATGGTTATATGCTCACTGCATTTATACCTCTTCATTTTCTTCTTTGCATCTGCAGGGAACAATTCCAATGTTACACTGTGCCTTTCTTTCATCTTTCTCTGCTCAGGTTTCTCAGGTGTCTCCGGGCCAATACCAACTTCCTCAGCTGCCATTGACAACTCTCCATGTGGTAGCATTTCTCAACATGAGATCACCAGATTGACTCATGCTTATTTCGAGAAGGTAGCTTTTACCAGCTATTGCAGTAATAACTTAAAACTCTTACTTCTAACTTAAAAAACTGTAATGCTCAGAACTTTAGGCATCTATTCAATATCAAACTGTAAAAGCATGAAAGATCAAGGTTCTCTGTAACCATGCTGATTCCGTTTGCTTTAGACCTCAATTCAATATCAACTGTTTGTTAATTATACGTCATGGTGTAGTCTCATGGCATGGTCAACTGAGAAAGATCGAGAAGAAAAGAAAAGACCCAGAATAGAAACCACAACCAAATCAATTGAAACATACACAAAATTGATCATTAACAGATAGATGAAAGAAACAACAAAAAATTGATTGTATCCAAGCTATTACAGAAGAAACCTGAACGAAAACAAAGTCGAAACGATGAAATCCAAACAAATCATAGCTATGTTTAAGGTTAAACCTGATCATCATCAATAAAAACAAATACAAACCACACCCATATCAGAAATGACACCAATTCTTCATCTTTGGAGTCAATTAAACCTTATATAGAGAATGCATACAATCAAATCAAATTAAACAGCAAATTGAAGACCTCATAAAAAAATAGGAAGACAAAACCCTATTTTGATACTGACATAAGCCATCACATTCAAACACATGTTATCATCTACAACACCCCAAACTGAACCTCTAAATTGAAGGTTAATATCTTACTGTGGTTCCAAGAGCTACGAAATATTTCTCAAAATCAATGAATCCACTTTGATTAATGACTTGCGAAAAATCCAAATAAGATATTCAGAGAAACATACCTGCTTGATGGAAACCCTTCATCCTTGTTCTCACCAGACAAAAGCTGCTCAAACCTGAAATGAACATAAGAAGTAAGGTCACTGCTTGGGCAACATACTAATATATCGTACTTGAGAAATAAAAAATTTGCTTAGAAACATGTCAGAGACCACTGTGGTTGGTGCTGTCTCCTATGCCACTTGATGAATTGTCTTGCCAGTAACATTCTCCACAGGCATTAGCTTACTCATCTGCATATGCAACCCATCAATTCCAACTGCAGCCAAACGCTGCAATATCTCCAGAACATCATCACCCATTTTTTGCAGTATAACAACTGGGTCAGAAATTTGAATTACCAAGTTCCCACCATTTTTAACATTTCTGAAAAGTAAAGAATTCATAGACCACAAAAAGCCACCACCCTTTATCCGAACATAAGGACCAAAACCTACTTCAAGTGCTGATAGAAGTGGCTCTTCAAGGGGTGTATTGATTGACCTACCAAATCCACCAGAAAGGATATAAGGAGAGTTCTGAAAGTCCTCTTTATTTAAGCCCCATTCTCACATCAAAGCTTCAGTCTCCAAGCCTTCGAGAATTTTGGAATTCTTTCTCTTCAATAACTCTCTTTCCCTCTTGCTCTCCTCTTCAGCAGCTTGAATAATCATAGACAAATCAGAGTCCTCAAAATAATCTTCGCAATCAGAAGCCGGAGAAATAGAAGGTTCAGTTTCAGGCTGCTCATCATTCTAATAATTCTCCTTCTTTGAAGAGCAATAAATCTCCTTCTTTTTCAAACTCTCTTCAAAGTTGTTCTCTAGGAGACCTGGGATTACTATCAGAACTCCTGCAACCATCCATCTCCAGCATGCTCAACAACTCGTTTGATACAGATTCAGTAACATTACCAAAGCTAAGCGATCTCTTAGTTGTTTTACTCACTGTGTAAATCGAGTTGAGATCTATGTGGCTTCCCTCCTTAAAACACTCTTCTGAAACAAATGGATGATTCAACTCTGCAGGATATGGAACCAACTGAATGCGAGAACCTGATTCCACCTCTTTCTTGTTTGGTTCTTCAGTGCATATGCTATCTTCTTTTTCACATCTTATCTCATTCACCATGAAGTCATCCAAAATATTATCGAAGACCTCATCCTGCACAATCAGTCTTCTCATCCATGCCTATGTCACAATCCTCATTGACATCATCCACATAGATATTCTCTATTGCAGACTCATCATTAGCATCATCCAATACTCCATCATACATTGTTTGATGCTCTCCATCATTGTGAGCTTGAATATATGTATAAAACCGATTTGGAAGTTCTCATGCATCCTTAGCTATCAATCAATGGAAGCTGGTTTAAGGATCAGCTGGAAACAATAAGACCTCTGTTACTAAATTTGATTTCCATTGTTATGAACATAAGAATTTATTTACCTTCAAAAGCAGACCACGCAATGACAAAGCACATGAACTCAAATGATCAGCTAAGCATGGTTGGATGGCGAGTTTGCAGAATCTTCTTGATCATGTCCATCCCAAAAGCATAATCTGAGGAACTGACCAATAGCACCACAATATTAACTCAGCAGTCTAATCATGAGCTTCAGAGAAACTTCCGAAACAGTCATAAATCAATAGAAATTATGAACAAAAGTTGAGTTCTTTTGAGGTTACCTCATCAGGAAACCCATTTGCTTTAGTCTTCTCTTTGTTAATGAGCCCTCGGAGAAGAATGGTCACCCCATCACTCGTCTCCAGAGTAAAAATATCGTACTTTTTACTCATGGGTGCAGACTGAAAAATTCTCCGGGGAATCACCCCCCACCCCCCTAAAGATCGAAACAACACAGATAATCCAATCTTCAATTCCCAAAATTCACAAACAGCAAACAACAACAACAACAACAAACCGACCATAAATTGAAAGGCTGATGGGTTCACCACGCAGTTGCTCCATCTCTTGTTCTAGAAGTGTCAATAATTTAACTTTCGTCCTCCTGTAAATCCAAGCTTCAGCTTCAAGCATCTATCAAACAATATTATGATAATGAAAACCAATAGGTCAATGATCAGCCAGGATAAATAGTCAATGATATATCCCTTTTTTATGAGTATTATTGATCTTTTCACAACTTTTTCTTTATCAAATGTAACACACAATGGTCCCAAATCTATTTTTATTTATACTATTCACAATTAGGGACTTAATAGAGTCACTATCAACATAAGAGACATATGTAAGTCTCAAACCGTATTGTCTCTAAAGGGTTTACCTCTATGATTTGCTACACATGCATACCTTAAGTTCATAAAGACCTTATAATAACTTCAATTTCACTGTCCTTACAACCCAATCATCAATAGGCTTTTAGGCATATCGGTACATCGTACCTAGATATCACTCCTGCGGAACAGTATACACTCGTAACTTTATCCCCTGTCGGGATTTGCAGTCCATCCTTCTTCCTTCCTTCGGTTCCGAATGACCGAACTGCCAAAGACGAAAACAAATCACAAATTAAACACCAAATTATCCACCATAGCTCAAAATATACTTGCTCATGGCTACTAATATTAAAGCCAGATTCAAACACAGATTTCGTAATTGACATTTCAAAATCTAAACCCACTAACCAGTACATAAACTCGAATCACTCCAATTCAATCAATAAGTGCTGTATTGTTGATTTGAACATGGATTTCAGTTGAAAACGTGAATCATAGGTCTAAAAATAAGACAAAGTCAGGTTTAAAATGAGCCTAATGTAGGAGAGGTGACAGAAGTTTACTGTAAAAAAAAGGACATAGATAGCTGTGTTTCAACATTTTTTTGTACTAAAACAACTGACAGAATGATTATTGAAAACCACAAATGTGAAGGCAGTTAGAAGATGGGAGAAATCAGTATAATGTTGAAACAGGGTAAAGTCCTTTTACAGACCACTTTAGTAGGCAATCTCAAACTTTTTATTGCAGTCCCATCACCTTCCTCATGGTTTAGTGCCACTCATACATACAGCTGGCCACACCTTCTGTTCACTCTTACACTCCTATCTTCTTTTGCACTGAAATAGAAATAAAGCTCAAATCAGCCCATAACTCAAAGTTTCTTCCTTTTTATACTTTCGTAAATTTCTTCACAATAGAAAGTCTGAAGTTTTGCAAGGACCATAACTCAAACCTAACGCAACTCACAGGTTAATACACCATATGATACACCCAATTACTCGTACAAAAAAAATGAACTTCACAATCCTTTTTGACAGTTTCATCTTCGAACCAATTTCATATTCACACTCAACATTATACAATCAAACATAAAAGAAGAAGACACAGAGTAGTACAGTGATGTGAGATTAAAAGCAAATCTTATTATCAATTGAGATTTAAGACAATATCGAAACACAGTTTGCTTATCTACATTTGCCAAGCATATTTGACACCCAAATGCACAGAGAATTGCAAAGTTATAATAAAGGGATTAAATCTCATAAACAATGAAACTCATAAAACCATACACATTGCACAGCTCCCATATTGTGTAAACTCTGGAGTCTTAAGTTAAAGGTGAAGGTTAATAATATTAATTTATATATTTTTTCCTTATTATTCTTCGACAATGTATACAGATTTCAAATGTTTGTCTTGGATTCTTGTAGCATAATTCGTAAATACTTTAGCTGTTGCGCTAGTTAGACTCTTGATTTTGATTTGAGAGTGATTAAAGCTTTTATCCTTCATTTAGTAGATGCTTTTGTTTGCTGAAGATTTGTAGCTTCTCTTATGTATTATCATCATCTTTTAGTTGGCAGGGAGTGACACAATCCAATAAGGTAACTAAATCTTGTGAAATGAAATCATACCTCAGCAGGAGCCATAGATGCATTGACTGCAGTGGCAGCTAGCTCTCCCGGTAAGGCTCTAACAACAGCTTCAGCAATTTCAATGGCCACTCCTTCCTGCACATTAAATAAGAATATAGCATTAATAACCATGTAAACAATGTCGGCAATGCAAAAATAGAATGCAAAGAGCAAAGGGTACCTGTGTTTCCATGGTACTGGCACCAAAAGGTGAGGGGTGGCAGTAACTCTCATGCATCACCAACTTGTTGCCTTGTGGCGGTGGCTCCACAGTAAACACATGATGAGCAGCCTAGACAAAATCAACACAAATAAGATACCATTCCTAACTGAAAATAACACGACCAATTCAAATCTAGAGCCATTATTCGAACATGTGCAACGATTCCAGAATCAACAATCAGTTGCTCTAGATAGCATAAAAGTATTTCATGTACTTTTATGCCTAAATGTCTATTGGATGTATCATGTAAACTCATTTGAACCAAAAACACATAACTTTTTCCTTCATAACGCAGGAACAGTCCACTCTCGTAGTTTTTAGACATACACAAAGTTTCAACTGGACATAACAAACATGCAAATAAAGGAGATATACAGCAGCCTTTTTATTAGATACTATTATAAATAAATATCACGCTTAAATAAAATGAGTTGGACATCTATTTGAACTAATGGGACTAATGTATCCATTAATTGCAGCTATCACACTCATGTGTTTATCCACCAAATCAACAAATTCAACCCAGCTTTGTTCTAGAGAGAGAACACCAGATCAAGGTTCATTGAAGATTTATTCTTTACCAATCCTACGACCTCCTTCTGTTTTCTCAAGTAATCAAGTAGTATAAGAAGATACTTTCCGATATAAAGTAACAAACCTTTCGTGCTTGATCTTCCTTGATCTTAGCAGCATGAATTCTCTCAGTTGACATCTCAATCTTCTTCCTCAAGTGTTCAAGAGCTTCAAAAAACGAACATGAAACACTTACGTCAATCAAATGATAATAAAAGACATTAACTCCGTATTTTACAACATTAAACCAAGTAGCAGTGATATTGCAAGCAACCTGATTTCTTCGGCCCAGCTGTGAGTTTCATCTCCATTGAAAGACTGGAAAATTTTCGTTCGACATTGCGAATTTTAGAGTAGTTTTCTTCAATATATCTGAAAAAAAATTCAGCACTTTCACCCATCTATCACCAAAATCTTACTAAATCTGATATCTTTTTCAAAAGTTATAGCCTCAGCTAAAACAATTCTGCAGTCAAGACATAACCAATGGTCACATATAACAACATAATTAAATAACCTAATCTCTTTCAAGTTCCACCTTAAAGCTAAGTTTGGTTTAGTATGATCCCTATATCTCAGAACTATTGAAATCAAAATGTGCGATAAGAGAAGACCTACTTACTTCCTCAATTGGTGCTGTTCTTCCTCGATTACCTGCTTTCATTTTTCAGTTGTAAACACTAACATGAGAAAAACAAAAACAACAATAAGGTGAAGCAACCATCTGACCTCAAATAAGTACGTGAGGAAATTCTGTTCCAGTACATCAATTTCTTTAGGAGAAAGATTCTGCTGCTCCAATTTTTGATTCCCATTTACGGGGTCAAACAGCGAAAACAGTTGCTGAAAAGAACACAATACACACATCATACAGAAACTCATCATAATCAGCTCAAACACAGACAACCAATAACACAGAGAATTCGAAACCATACCATCAAATCCTCGAATTGTAGAAGATACCAAGCACGAATTGTGTACTCAATTCTCTTGCAGAGCTTCAAAAACTCAGCCCAGTCCGAACTATGTTCTGCAGTGAAACACATTGATGCAAAAACTAAGCATACATAACACAACATCAATGTGCAAGGTAATAACTAAAGCCCTGAACTTTCATAAAATATATAAACCTGAGCTAAAACCCTTCAATGTAACTTAGAATAAGAGACTCTCAATCTGACCTAAACAGCAGCAAGACCAAAAATTGAACAGAACCCAGAATTCAAAATTGAGTAGTACAGACCAATGAGCTTGGGCTTCATAACTGGAATCACGGTCTCGCGCTCAATTTGAATCATGTCTTTCTTCTTCGGATTAACCATTTTTGTTCTGGGTCTCTATTTCTCTCCGTATTATCCAATTGGTCTGTACATGGAAAACAATACAGGAAGAATCAATAGAAACATAAGAAGATAAGAGGTCTAAAATAATAGTTTTGTTTCTTTTCAAGTTTTCAAAGAGGATAGTTGCTAAGTTAAGCTTATCGATAACTTTACATGCTTGCTTAACATATCAAGCTCCAGTAGTTCCTATACTCACTACTCATCTAATAGGAACCCAACAATGATTTGTTCCTACCCAATCACTTATCAACTCATCTAATTGACCAAATCCAAAACACTACATTCACAACAAAAAGAGTCGTTAACATGATACAATGGCTTCCTTGGCCATCCTGTTGGCCAACCCGCCTTCCTCTTCGGTTCTCCACCGCAGGACCAACCCAAAATAATTCAAAACCAAACATCAAAATTCAAAAGCAACAGAGACTCCCATACCCCATACTCCCATAGTTCCAAAAAACAAATGCAGATTAAGGAAACTCACAAACACACTTGCCAGCTCTGTGGGGAGAAATATCTGAATTCACCGTCTGGATTTCACGTGCCGGATTGAACTCACCTAAAAAAACTAGAGTCATTTGAAGACATGAATGATAAACCACTCTATCATCACAATGTCAAAAGATAGCAAAACAATGCAGATAACATAATCCAAAAATCCATCCCCAAAAGAAGTCTAATTTTACATTTGACAATTCCCAAACAAACTTACTGTCTCTGAGTAGAAACTTCCGAATTCAGCTTCTGGGTTTTGCGTGAGGGATTGAATTTACCTATAAAGTTTCAAATTTTGAGCAAAAGTAACATAAAGTCATCTGGGTTTCACTAAATTAATAACAAAGACGATTATCAGAAGACCATCGTCGACGCCCTGCTTAGATTATCGACAGTGGCGCTGAATTGTGAGTCTGAGATTTACCGGAAGAGAAGTTGTCCACGAAGACAAAAAAGCGATGAGGCTAAGGTTATCGCGATGATGATAGATATGATTAGATCCGATTAATTAGTCTAACAATATAAGAGATTGGAGATCTAAAGGCTTACTTGATGGGGAGAGAATCTTCGAGAGAGCCCATTGATCCTAAAGAAGTCAATCCTCCACCCTTGAATTTGCTCTGAACTTCATCAAGTTCTCAGTAGTATAGTTTCTCTCAACAACATGCAACTTCCTCTGATGAATTTGCAGATGGAAACTGGAGAAAGAAAGGAAAAACACATCGGCATAAATAGATTAATACTGAAATCGAATCATTTATACTCAATAACAGGTTGCAAGGAACGAAAAATCAAACAGACCCAGAAAAAAGAAGGATTAATCTCATTTAAACTTACTAATATCAAGCTAATCTCAATGGATAAAATAAGTTACTTGGAAAGTGGAAATATGTATAATAAGAGCACCCGCATGGGCGAAATGGAATAGGAGGAGCAATTTGAGGAGGAGCAGGTACTGTTTGAGGTGGAGCAGTTACTGTTCATCGAATAGGAGGAGCAGAAGCTGTTTTTCGCGCAGCGGTGTCCAAAAATAGCACGTGCTATTACTGTTCATAATTTTTTTTTTTTTTCAACCAATCCATAAACGACACCTGTCGTTATCGTGTATGAATAATTGAATAAGATTTCGGGTAAGATTTCCGACGAATGACGGGTTGACACGTATCACGCCGACAGAAGGTTATCGGGTAAATAATTGTACAAAATTTCCGATAAGATTTTCAACCAATCACGAGGCAACACGTGTCATGTCCACTATTCATGATCGGCTCAAATAATTGTATAAGATTCTCGGAGAGATTTCCGACCAATTGAAAGCCGACACGTGTCATCAGCTTATCTAATCACGTCATCTACACTCGGCTATATATTTCTTGATCGGTGCTCATCGTTCATTCACACCAAAACCAATCATATATTCCACATTCCGATAAGATGAATCCTTTTAGTTTTGAGACAAAGTTGCAACAATAAGAAATACAAAGTTGCAAATCTTCGGAAGCTTGCCAATTCGACATTTTGTGAGGAGGATGAAGGAGAAGAGGAAGGAGAGGATGAAGGAGAAGAGGAAGGAGAGAATGAAATTGTGTGAGATGTGAATGAAAATTGATGTAGTATTTATAGAAAAATACTAGGGTGTTATTTGCAATTTTTTAGAATTTTTAGGGATTTTTTTGCAATTTTTTAGGGGTTATTTTGCAAAATGGCAGAAAAAATCAGAAAATTCAGAAAAAAAATCAGGTTACCGTTTCGGTTGAATCTGGACCGTCCGATCAGATTTTTGATTTGAAATGGACGGTCCAGATCAATCTGACCGTTATTTTTTTTTTTTTTTCGGGCTGCCACGTGTCAGCATACCATTGGGCCGGTTAAATTTTTTTTTTAACTTTTACTGGCGCGTGCAATGCACGCGCCATGGTGAAAAAAAATTACACTTGATGACGTCACCCACGCGCGTGGATGACGTCATCACCTGCACGAGCAGCAGGACGAGCGATCGCTGCTCGAGCAGCTGCTCGCCCCGCCAGTCAACGGGCGGTCGCCCTCGTTGCTCGCCCCCGGTGCACAAGCCTTTCCTCCTTGCTCGTGCGATCTGTGCTGGGGCCCGCCGATCGATCGCTGCTCGAGCTGCTCGATCTCGCAGCGGTGCGGCTGCTCTAATTAGCTCTAGCTAAAATCCATATCAAATTTAGAAAAAATCAGCTAAACAACAGAGTAATAAATTCAATCAACTCCTGCAACATAGCCTCATCTAATGAAGCTGCTTATTCTGTCTTGTTGCATCAAAACAATGTCCGTGGCCCAACCCACGAAAATGCTCAGCCCAATTCTGGATAAGCTCCCAACTCCAATCTAACTCGACTCGCTGCTCAGTTCTAGGGTTTTCATCATTTCCACAAGGTAATCAATTCTCGAATCTTCAACCTTATTATGCTCCTCGTTCTTCCTATTTTGATTTCGCGCTTGTTCTCGCATCGTTGATTTTGCTTTCGATTCGTATCAGAACATGTCCTCTCTCAACTCCATGTTTGCTTTCTCTATTATAAATCTATACAGATCTGTGCTTTTTTTTTTGTGGCTCCAGGATAATTGATTCCTAAAAAATTTAAAAGAAGGAGAATTGATTAGATTAGTTTGCGATTCTGAGATTTTGATTGCTTTTTATTGGAAGCTTTGCTCTCTATTTGATTTCGAGGTGTGCTTCTGGATATTCAGGTTGTCATTAGCCGAAATTATTGTGATCAAGCAGAGGCTCTTATATTGTACACCACCTATATGGATATTCTGGAGGAAGTTATTGAGACAGCAACTTTGTTCCGTCAATGGTACAGAGATTTGGCTATGGACGGTGATCATAGCTCTCCAAGAAATACATTTCCCAGGCGTGTGCAGGTTGAGCATATGCAACCAAATGCGGAAGTTGAGCCTATGCAACCAAATGTGGTAGATGAAATTACGCGGTGTCTGAATGACATCGGGGAGGAAGGGCCAGCCACTTTGGTCAATCAAACTCTTGAAAATACAAAAGTAGCCGGAGGTGCTATGGTGAAGCGGAGGGTATTGGCAACCGATCAGAATGTACAGCATCCAGAAGAAACGCGAAGGTTTTGTTTTCGACACTCTTTGAACTATATCCGTAATGCCTGCCAAACTATGATATGTCGCACAATGCGTGATCTTTTTTACTCTAACCCAACGGTTTTCACAAGCCAAGCTCTGAGCAATCAATGATGTGTGCGTCCGTATCGGTTGTGACCGTAACAGCACTTTTCTATTTGCTGAAGATAGAGGGTATGTTATCGGTGGACTTACATTCACAATAAGACATGACAGAGAAGTTAACTGCAATAGTGAGGGCATTCATGTGAAGTGCAAGGTAGGTCATCAGATTCCGCCTTTTCTGGATAGTGTTGATAATATAGTTGGTGATCAGAATCTATTGTTTATTCTCTATATTGAGAAGTATTCAGCATTTTCAAATCTAGCGCAACTGAATTTTCACAACACGTATCATTGTTTGCTTATTACTGGGAAAGGGTGTGCCGATGTAGCAACTAGATTATTCCTCAATACGGTTGCACGTGTATTAGATCTCCCAGTATTTTGTCTCGTTGATTCTGATTTGGCGGGGATTGAGATATATACTCAATTAAAGTATGGAACAACAAGCATGGCATACAATAGTAGGGATCTCACATGCTCGCGAATGTACTATCTTGGAGTTTCAGTCAGAGATTTAGATCATTTCTCCATCCCTTCACAGCCGATAACTGAAAAAGAGCTTGGCAGGATAAATCAATTGCGTAAAGAAGATTGGGTGCGTCAAGATCGCAGGTTGAGAAATGAGTTGTATGCTGTAAGACAGAGACAAATTAAGGCTCCGATAGAGAGTTTGAACAATATAAGGGATCAATTTCTCGGTGATAACTACTTACCGATAAAGTTAGTTACAGTAATGAGGAAAGAGATGATGGTCGGTGGTGGTGGAGCTGCGGTGTGAATAGAGTCATCCACCTTTGCTCACCCGGTTTCAGAAGCCACGGTATTGGTGTAATACAGTTGGTTTCAAACATGGCACTGATGGCAGTTGTAATTTGGGATAGTCCATCCACTTTGTTCTTCAGCTTTGTATATCAGTTTGTCATTGAATTGTTGCTCCCTCTCACTCGCTCTCTATTTTGGAGAACTGAAAAATGTTTAAGTTACGTACCATTTGTAATAGTGGTGCTTGAACAATCAACCAAAGTGGCAGAAAGAATTTTCTTTATCTGTTTCGTTAGTTTATGTTTCAGGTTACAATTGTCTTAATTTATGTGAGTGAATTGGGTAATGAAATATCACATTCTTTATATATATTTAGTTAGGCTTAAATATTGGCAATTTGCTATCCTATTATAGGAATCACCGGAGCATTTGTTTTCTGCCAATTATTACCTAAGATTTATAAACTTGTTAATTTGTTACCTTGTTATCTAATTACTTGTCAATTTATTTATCAAATTATAAACATAAAACACTTTGGTACTCTAAATTCTTTATTCTATTGATTTGAAAGGAAAAAAAATATATGAAAATCTATAAAAGAAATTACATATAAGGTAACATATTTGCTAAAAAAAACTTCTATTTTATGTATAGGTAGCAAATTAGCTAGTTTTCAAAACTTAGAGTAACAAATTGATAGAAAAAAAATCCCCCTAATGTAACATGGCAATAATGCCATATATTTATCTACATCGTTCATGTTTTGAAACATGTTCATAGGGACCTCCCACATCTAAACTTCAGAATTCCAGATACCACGCTCTTTTCAGTATAATACTAACAATTTCATGTTTTTCTTTTGGGGTGTACTTTGGTCCTTTATCCAGATACCACGTTCTGTTGTAAAAATCCTTCCTCAATGTTTCTCTACTCTTCATAGTTCATACGGAATCATAGCAGTACTATTGAGCATAACAGTGCTAAATATAACTATTGATCATGTTGAATCCCCAATGTCATACACAACAGAACAAAACACGTTGATCCAACACACTGTAATTTACAAGCTAGTAAACAGGAGTTCAATTTCAAAACCCAAAACTAGCTTCAACCGGCACGTAAATTTCTTCTAGCATAATTCAGAAATCCCGACAAGGAGAGTCCAAAGGCAAAGAAAGAAAATACATGTCAAAACAGTTGCAACCATTACAAATACATAGCTAACTTCGGATTAAAATTGGTCAACTTCCCTATCACTGTCATCATCACCAGAATTACCATCATCCATCTCTGAAGACTCGGCATCATCACCAAAATTACCATAGTCCTCTGAAGACAAGGGTATGGGTGAAGGTGAGGGTGCATAGGAGTATGTAGCATGCGGAATAATCTTGTCTCGGAACTTGGTACTACAAATCACAATAGCAAAATATCATTTACAGTCAGTAAATCTACATCATATAAAGAATCTCATCCTTAATCAATTCTTAGGGTTTAAGCTTCTACTGAAAAGTAAGCATTCAAGCCGCTTTATCAATTTACTGAGTGGACTAGACATCCAAAGCTAAAGAAAATATTCACATACCCAATTTCATAATCTGTCGGAAGGTCACCTTTGAGTTTATCCTATCAAGTTGCATCCATTAAGAAGATCAGGAAAACTGACTTGATCACCATTGAAAAGGGTACATGTAAGGGGTACCATTAATGAACTGAAACTTACAGCTTTTTTGTCAAAAGAAAGAGGATCGATGATTGCATATGACTTGAAGAAATTGCAGAAGAAACTTTTCCTGCGTTCAACACGTGTTATTTTGTGGGCGGGGTTCCAGTTAATTTTAGTCCTACAAGAAAATACCACAAACTTCAGAAGAAGCAACAGGAAAAATCAGTATGTGTATACGTACATCAGAAACTAAAATTACCCAAATGCCGTCAATGAAACAGACTCGTTGTCACCCATCACCTCATATGTTTTAGTCAAAACCTTATTCTTAAAATAAGGATTATCGCCAAAGGTGAACTTGAGTTCAAAACCTTTCAAATCAGTTGTTCTATTGGACTCAATATCATTCAGAAACTTGAGAACCTGGAAATCTTTATCTGTAATCTATAAAAAGAAATAAACAATTGAGATGATGAATGACTAGGCATCTATGATTGATTAGACATGAGTAAAACTAAAGCACACCTGCTTAGAGACTAGCTTGTCACCAGCGATGGCAACACCCCAAAAACGGTCGATCCCTTGAGCAGCAATACGTCTCTGGAGATATGTCGCATTAACCAAATGGCATATCAACATAACTTTCAAGGCAATCCAGAAATTAAACTTCTGAAACACAGTTGTCATACCTCTTCATATAGAGGCTTTAGGTAGCATTCCTTAAACTGAGTTTCCCACCTACATCTTTCGACAAAATACTTGTTCTGCAAGCAATATATGAATGTATACAGTTGGGCTAAAACATCCTTGACATGTATGCACAAGTATCTGAACTCTAAGAAACTATAAAACATGTGATAGCTACGTTGTTAATAGAGAAAGAGAGTACATATATACCATGTCTGAATGGAGATGCAGGTTATCAGCCACCCATTTATTTCTCTCCTCAACAAACATGTGTTGCTTGATGACAATGTCAACCTGCAGTATGAAATTTTGATCATCTAAACTAATCTACTAATCTCAAAAAGAAATCTAGAGTTAGGTCATAAATTCTGGGAACAAACCCACATGAACTATATTCAATCTTCTCATGGATTCGTTGAACTTCTGCAAAAAGAAAAAAAGGTGTTAAACCCTATCTTTATTAAAGTGGTGGAACATAATCAGATGAAAAAATAACATGCCTTCATACTGAGCCTTTCTTCCTCAAGTTTGAGAACATAGTCTGGGCGATTGTGTCCTAGAAATAGAACAGACAACATGTTGTTAGTTGTTACTATACAAATAAGATTAATTAACAAACTCTAGTGTGAGATGTGAGATCGATATTACTACCATAGTTTGCGATAAGTGAGGCCAACTCGCTGTCCGCTTCAGCCATGCCCTCAGCCATAAATTCGTCATCCATGTCGACCGCTTTCATCAACGCTTCCTTCATCGAGACGTAATCAACCGCCGCCGATGATGTCTTTGCCCTTTTTGAACTGCTACTACTATGCGCCGCCATCGGAAAACTCAACTCCGATTGAGCAAATCTAAATTCCAGAGTAAAAAACAACAGCAAATTAAGGCATGCGTCATCATCAAAAGGAAAGAATCAAGCGCATGGAATCGAATCTATTGATAGGGAAGAGGAGAGAAGAGAAGAGAAGAAGACGGGATACCTTGGTTGGATTGAAGACGAAACCCTAGAGAGAGCGAGAGAGAGAGAGAGAGAGGCACAGAGTAATTTATAGGAGATGCATTTTTTATAACGGACGGAGTTTGGTACCAAACTCGGCAAAGCCCAATTACGTTGTTATTAACAGCATACAAATACAACAGCCCTAATAATTTATCGAGGATGAGAATCTGTATATGCATGACGTAGATTTATTAACTCTAAGGGCACCTGCAGCGGTGCTGATTTTCAGCACGTGCAGCCCGGAAATAGGTGGAGCCGGCGGTGGGTAGCACGAGCAAGGAGGTTTGGGACGTGCAGTGGCCAGGGGCGGATCTAAGATTTCTAAAGAGTGTCGGCTATATTGTACGCATAGCGCACAAATTTTTTTTTCCTTGCGCGCCCAATTTTTTTTCTTTGTCTAAGGTTTGTAAATGAACGGATGGCTCATCCTCGTGTCAATGTCTATGTACTAAAGTTAATTGAAATGTGTAAAATACATATATAATCAAGACTTAATGAAATATATCTAACGGTGTCGGTTAATACATACCACACACATGATTATTTGATTAAATGAATGGAGCAATCCCATCTCTATCAGTTTTACTACCCAAATCTCATGATCATCTCTTAATTTTATTCATTAGTGGGACTGTGAAGAAAGCTGAAAATAATTCTTGGTTGCTATTCAAAGGACTTTGAGCAAAGAAAGTAAAGGAATTAGAGGCGTAAGAACCAAAAACAACTAAACAAGAGCATATAAACAAGAACATAACTTGCTTGAAGAGATATTAAAGTAATAATCCTTAATTTTATTTATCCATATGTCTGTCAAATTGACTATGCAACTCAAATACTCAATTATACCTATACTCTTAGATATCTTGTCGAAATTTTGCCGTGGGCTGCAGCCTACACAGCCCTAGGCATGCATCCGCCCCTGGCAGTGGCGATGGAGCTCTCCGGCGACCAAACGTTGACCAGCTCGTCGAGCAGCCTGCTCGAGCAAGCTCTGCTCGTGCTAGAGCACGAGCTGCGTGGTGGAGCCTACGCACGTGGATGACGTCAAGTTGCTCCAATTTTTTTTGTCCGACGCGTGTAATACACGCACCAGTAAAAATAATATTTTAAAAAATTAACGTCTAATCACGTCGTGCCACGTGGACTTACAGACTGGGATTTACATCCCAACGGTTAAGAAGATCTGGACCATCAATTTTAAATCCAAAATTCGATCGGACGGCCTAGATTAAACCAAATATATTTTTTTAAATTGAAATTGGCTAATAAACATATGAAATTCATAATTAATAGTTCGAGTGTCTAAAAAATTATACAAAAATTTCAGTGAACTCGCAATGAAATACGTACTCTACAATTCTCACGAAGAAAGTATAGTCATATTCATTTATGAAAAATAGTCGATTTTAAAAGCTTGTATTTACGACAAATTTGTCATTATCACTAATCGCGTAACGACGAAATTGACAAATATGTGTCGTGTTATTGGAGTAAAATTTTATTATGAATTAAAAAAATATTAATTAATGAACAGTAATAGAATGTGCTATTTTTTTACACCGCTACACGAAAACTTGAATTGCACCTCCTCAAATAGTGTTTGCTCGTCCTCAAATATAGAAGGAGCAAGCACCTTCACTGGCAGTTGCTGTTCTGATTTGTAGTACCAAATTCCGAGACAAGATTATTCCGCATGCTACAGTCAATTATGCACCCCAACCCTTACTGCTCGTCTTCAGTGAAGGATGATGCTAGTTATGGTGATGATGCTTGTCTTCAAAGAAGGATCGATCATAGTAATTCTGGTGATATATAGTACGTGATAGTGATAAAGAATGGCGTCGTTGCTCAGAGTGATAGAGAAGGTCTGCATGGATAGCGCAGTTCACTTAAATAAGCAGTGTGCATGGAAAATGGCAGAACTAGAAGGTCTTTTTCTTCACTACTAGAAATCGTTACCATTGTTTATATTAAGGAGCAAGCAAACAATCTTCACCTCTTAATTTCTTGAGTTCAGCTATCTAGCCATCCCAAATGGCTAGAATCAAGGACTGGGTTTCTTACAACTCAAGTGGCTGGCATTATATCGAACCATTTTTTCTCTTCTGTACGTCATCTCTATGCATGCACGACGTCTATGGTGCTTGAAAAATGTAATAGGTTTTGTGAATTGAGTTAAAAAGCACACCCAGAGCATGGATCATTCATAGATTTATATGCAGTACATACAAAGAGATAGTTTTACATTTACACTGGGAGTCAATCTCTAGGGAAATACAAAATTCAAATACAAGATATTTGGTTACAGAGAAATATGTACATCGTAGCAAGTCAATCAACCTTTTTGATTAGTTTGTTAAGAAGAACCAGGAGAGGATAGAGGACGTCTATTACACCCCCACAAGCTGACATGGCAAGAGCGCACCGGAAGATTGGATGCTAACAACTTGAATCTCTTAAGATGTAATCCTTTTGTAAAGATCTTCGCTACACACAAAGTTGACTAAAATTTCTTAATTTTCTAAGAACTTTATAACATATGTAATGATAATCGACCTCGACATGCTTTGTTCGAGAGTGAAAAATAGGATTAAAAGTGTTTCTACCGAATTACGCACGGGACGTAATCTGGCAAAAGCAAGTACGAGTACTCCTTCTTCTCGTTCGTCCGAACGCTCGGGCTGTTCGGATGGTCGGGTACGCTTCTTCTCTCTCCGGGTGAACGGGTGCGCGTGTTCGGGTATGGTTGTTAGAAGAATACAACAGCAAACGGGTGGTCAGGGGTCGAGACAGGGTGGCCCGCCTTCAACGCTCTGATGCCTAAGTTAGATGATGTATTTGATATAACAGTCAAGCGAACGTGCGTGCGAATGATGTTTAATGCTTGGATCCCGAATGTCGTTACCTGTAATAAATACCTTGCATATATAGGTGGTTGAGTTTAGTGCTCACTTGTGTTCTTCGATGTGGGACTGGTGCACTTGCTGTCATGTGATCCGTGCATTCGAGTATGCGCCCCATGGGCGCGTGCGCGCTCGGATGAGGTCGGTCTTGTGAGTGAAGTTGAAGCCTTCCTGGTGGTCTTTCGGGTGGTCGGGTAGGTGTTGATTACCTGCTTAAGTGGATAAGTATATTTAATCGGAAAACTAATGTTATACAAACAAAAAGCTAGAGAAATAGCACTCACATTGTCACACCACAAGCGTGGAGGAGTAATTAAGAGCAACCCGCAAATCTCAAAACAGAGAGCGAAGCCAAGAGATTTCAGTTGTTGCCAAAGCCAATTGCCTGTATTCGACTTTGGTACTAGAACGAGAAACACCACCATTATGCTTCTTAGAGCTTTAAGAAATTAAATTCTTTCCCAAATAAATACAATAACCACCAGTAGAGCGTCTCTCGTCGGGATCACCGGCGTAGTCGGCATAAGAAAAACCTTGTAATTGTAAGGTACCTAGGGAGTAGACCAATCCATGATTATAAGTAGCCTTGATAAAACATAAGAGCATCTGCACCCATAAATTCCTATTTCAGGGTTCCTATTTCCTATTTCAGGAATTCCTGTTACTATTCAGCAAATAGGATTTCCTATTCAGCTTTTTTGCGCAGCAGTGCAACAAATAGGAATTCCTATTACTATTCATAATCATAAAATAAAATTTTGATTAATTATTTGTAATATGTTTATCCAATAACTAGGCGACACATGTCATTATCATGTACATTATTGAACTAAATTTTCGGTAAGATTTCCGACGACTCATTTTCGGTAAGATTTCCGACGACTCACATCCACGTGTCACTGTCGGATAAATTATTGATGAAGATTTCCGGTGAGATTTCCGACAAATGATAATGCGACACGTGTCACATCCACGTGTCAATGTCAGCTAAATTATTGATGAAGATTTCCGGTGAGATTTCCGACAAATCAGGATGCGACACGTGTACTCATCCACGTGTCAATGTCGGCTAAATTATTGATGAAGATTTCCGGTGAGATTTCCGACAAATCAGGATGTGACACGTGTACTCATCCACGTGTCGTTATCGGCTAAGTTATCCATTGAAGATTTCCCGTCATATTTGCGACCACTGAGGATGTGACAAGTGTACCCGTCGTTCAACATCAGATTAGCCAATTTTGCTATAAAATCTGTAACCATGGCTCCTTGCCTTGAAACCTCACAACACCCGTAAACACACTTCTTCACTTTCTCTCATACAGAAGATGGATCCTAACGATTACGATGAGTCAAGGAGGAGGAGGTGTCAACAACGTCAGCAAGCTACCGCAATGATGAATTCCTTCGTTGTTGATGCCGCCATGGTAGTTGCCTCGTTTGATGATGAGCCACCTCGCCGCCGCCGTCCAAACGTACAAAGGCAAAGGGAACCAAGGGGTTAGAATCTGTTGGACGATTACTTCGTGGAACGCCCTGTTTTCCACGAGCAGGATTTTCGCCGGAGGTTTCGAATGAGCACGCACTTGTTCAACCGGATCAAGACAGATCTCTGTAACCACGACCCGTTTTGGCATCAAAGAGAAGATGCCATTGGATTGCAAGGACTCCTCCCCGAGCAAAAGATGACAGGTGCTCTACGAATGTTGGCGTACGGCGCAGCCGCAGATCAGTGTACTGAATACACAAGGATGGGGGAGTCAACAACACTCGAATGCATGAAGAAGTGGTGCACACAGGTGGTCTTGCTTTGCCAAGATCGTTACCTTCGCGCTCCGAATGCGGCTGACATAACTCAACTTCTAAAAAGGGTGAGGCAACGGGGATTTCCTGGTATGATCGGAAGCATCGACTGCATGCACTGGGAATGGAAGAATTGCCCAACAGCTTGGCAAGGGTCATACTCAGGGCCGAAGGCTCGTCCGACAATAATCTTAGAGGCGATGGCCTCATATGACACGTGGATATGGCACAGCTTCTTTGGGACGCCTGGAGCACAAAATGATATTAATGTGCTCAACTCCTCTGATGTCTTCGATGAACTCCTTGCCGGAAGAAGCCCGCAATTGACGTATCAAGTCCATGGTATGACTTACCACCATACTTATTATCTAGCTGATGGAATATATCCCAGGTATTCCTCGTTCGTCAAGACAACCACAGAAGCTGTTCGCAAGGAAACAAGAGGCATATCGTAAAGATGTGGAGAGGTGTTTTGGCATCTTACAATCTCGTTGGGCTATCATTCGTCACTCAGCCATGTGTCATCACAAATCAACATTAAAAATGATCATGTTGGCTTGCATCATAATGCATAACATGATTGTCGAGGAAGAATTTGTGGAAGACGATTTTGAGGAGAATGAGGAAGAAGATTTACAAAACCCAGTGACTGCTTCCACACTATATGATGGGCCGGTGGATGAAAATGGTCACCGAATTCCATTTGAGCCAGTGGGAAGAGATCAGCATCACCAACGGTTTAGCGACCGGCTCATCGATTTACAATCAGTTTATCTCCATGGTGAACTTCAAAAGGACTTAGTGAAGCACAACTGGTTTCTTGAAACCGGTGAACATCTCTAATTAATGTGCGCGAGATATGTGTGTTTGCAATTTGTGTGTTTCCCTTTTGTATGTGTGTTTCCCTTTTGTATGTGTGTTTCCCTTTTGTATGTGTGTTTCCCTTAATAATCAATGAATTTAAATTTGAAGCTCGATCTAAATAAATAAAGTGCGTGTTCATTTCTTGAAATTGAAATTACATGAATTGACATTACATGAATTGAAATTACATGAATTGAAATTACATGAATTGAAATTACATGAATTGAAATTACAGAAATTGAAATTACATGAATTGAAATTACAAAACTAATCACTAAAATCAAGGTTGCGGGGACGATAACAATCGGTAAAGCTAGCATCGCCAACTTCTTCTTCATCGTCATCTACTTGCTGAAGGATCTCTGATTTCCGCTTCATGAAGTACTTCTTTGAATTTGGAGTCATAGCCTTGAAATTCATTGTCATGATCCTTGTTTCTTCTTCTCGTTCCCTCAATTTGTAGTTTTTCTCATCAAGCATTCTCTGAGATTCTTCGGTTGCCCTTTGCCATTCGGCGAACATCTTTTGATTAGCTGCGATGTTCTTCAAAGTCTCATCTCGAAGCTCATTCGTAGGTGACATGGCCTTCTTTCCCTTTCTTTTTGCCTCCTTCGCCGCCTTCACTCCTTGAGGTCTAGGCGGACTCGAGGTACCTCCAACGTTGCTTTGTGATGGTGGAATCACTTCATCTTCATCCAAGTTGACCATAGGAGACACTACATTTGAGGTAGGCGTAACTTCGACATAGGAATTGTAAGATGGTGGAGTGCTAGTTTCAACGACTCTAAAAGTAGGATGATCTTTCACCATTTCCCAACACGCAAAGTGCGTAAACTCTTTTTTTTGTTTCCCCATATACCACGTTTGAGCTTTCCTTAACTACAAAAATAAAAATTAATATAGGTCACATTTTTTATATAGGTCACAAAAATTAATATAGGTCACAAAAATTAATATAGGTCACATTTTTTATATAGGTCACATTTTTTATATAGGTCACAAAAATAAAAATTAATATAGGTCACAAAATAAATTCTTACCTCATCATGCAAATTTCCGCCGGATTCCGGATTCCTTCTTGCGTATGCAAGCGCCGCTTTCCATTGTGACAAGTTTGGCTTCAACTTAGCAAAACGAGAGGTGAGTGCCTTTTGGGTCCTCGGTTCCGCTCTCACTTCACCTTGACCCATCACCCAATTTTGTTGGTAATCGGCATAGATTTTTTCCCACAATTTGTCGATTTTTTGCTTGTTGCCGGAGATAGGGCACACACTATAGCGACAATATGATATGCACAATTGTACATCTTTGGAAATGAGCCAATTTGTGGACATTTTTTTGCAAAAAATCAAAGATTTTGTGAGAGAGAGAGGGAAGAGAGGGAGGAGGAGGATAATAGGTGAAGTGCACAAATGAGTGTTAAAAAGTTAGAAAAAATACCTAATATTTATATAAAAATAGTAGGGGGTTTAAAGAATTTTTTTGGGATTTTTTGGGATTTTTTTGGATTTTTTTTGGGTAGTTTCCGTTCTGAAATTTTCAGAAAATTCAGTAGCCGTTGCGGACAAATTTGAGCCGTCCGATCGGTTTTGGTTTGAATTTGGGCCGTCCAGATCAAGCCTACTGTTGCTAAGTAAAGCCAGCCGACAGCCTGCCATGTGGCGGGCTGTCATTGGCTGCGTAAATCGGTAATTTTTTTTTAAATTTTTTTACCGGGCGCGTGTGGTCCACGCGCCGGATTTAAAAAAAAAACTCCCGCCTGACGTCAGCCACGTGAGTGCTGACGTCAGGGAGGAATTCCTCTCCCGGTTCCGATTTCAGGAATTCCGAGAGGAATTCCCCTCGGTCAAAGCTCGGTCCACCCTCCAGAACTCCACCGGTGCACGCCGATTTTGGACCAAAATTCCTTTCCCTCGCCGGGGCCACCGTTTTCAGCAGGAATTCCTCGGAGAGGAAGCCTGCGCTGCGGATGCTCTAAGATACACTTGGCTGCCATCCAATGAGAAGTTGTTGGACGATGCATGAATTGGCAGACTTGGTTAACAGCAAAAGCAAGGCCTGGACGAGTAATTGTTAAGTACTGGAGAGCTCCAACCACACTACGATACTTAGTAGGATCAAGATGAACATCACCATCATTCACACTAACGTTTTCCATTAGAAGCAGGAAAGGATAGAGGCTTGACATCCTGAAACTTGACCTTGTGAAGCAAGTCCAAATCATATTTACTTTGAGTAAGATGGATTTGAGTACCACTAGGCATAACTTCAATGTCCAAAAAATAATGAAAGGAACCCAAGTCTTTCATAGAGAACACCTTACCTAACTGAGAGATAAGCTTAGTAACACAACTTGGGGAGTTGCCCATAACCAATATATCATCCACATAAATCAACAAGATGATAAACACACCATTATGATGATATGTAAACAGGGAGTAATCAGCCATAGACTCAGTGAAACCGAGCTCCAATAAGTAATCTGAAAAAAACACTAAAACCAAGCTCGAGGAGCTTGTTTCAAACCATATAAAGAACGGTGAAGTTTGCAAACATAATTCGGATGTTGAGTATCAATAAAGCCTGTTGGTTGCCTCATATACATTTCCTCATAAATATAGCCACGCAAGAAAGCATTTTGAACATCAAGTTGGCGAATTGGCCAATTAAAGTGAGTAGCCAAGGCAATGACAGTACAAATTTTGGTGTGTTTAACGACGGGGCTAAAGGTCTCGGCATAATCAATGCCCTCTTGCTGATAAAAACCATTGACAACTAGGCGAGCTTTATATCTTTCATTGGAAGCCATCCGCTTTTCGTTTGATACGAAAAACCCATTTCTTAGGCAATACATTCATGGATGCTTGAGGAGGACAAGAGACCATGTACCACTGACTTGAAGAGCATTGAATTCAACTACCATAGTATCACGCCATTCAACTTGCTTAATAGCCTGACTAAAATATGTAGATTCACAAACAGTAGGAATAACTAAAGTGGCCATAGCATATTTTGGGTTAGGTTTAAAATTTGTGTGCTTACTACAAGTTTGCATGGGAGGAGAAGAAGGTTGAGCTGGTGGAATGATGAGATTTGTAGGAGCTTGTAAGTCTGGATAAGAATTAGAAGGAATTGATAATGTTAATGAAGAAGAGCTAGGAGGATTAGAAGGAGTTGGTGACCCTAATGATGAATGAATGACATGAGAGGATTGAATAAATGGAGAAGTAGGCAGTGAAGATAATTGAAGAGATAAAGAATTATGTGAGTTTGACAAACGTGGCGGAGCATGAGAGACAAGAAGAGATGGAACAACATGGATAACTAAAGGAGGGGAATTAGCTAGGAGAAAAAGTAGGAAGAGTAGCAATGGTCTTTTGGAACGGGAAGACTTGTTCATCAAATACAACGGGAAGACTTGTTCATCAAGTACAACATGAAGGCTACGTGAGAGAGAAATACGACCAGAAGACTTATCCAAACACTGATAAACTTGGTGATTAAGATAATGTCCAATAAAAACACAAGGTTTTGAACGAAACTACATTTTGTTTTTGTTATATGGACGGATACATGGAAAACAAGCACAACCAAACACACGTAGAAAGTCATATTTAGGAGGCTTATGAAATAGAATTTCAAAAGGACACTGAAACCGAAGTTGACGAGACGGAAGACGATTTATCAAATACACAGCTGTATTAAATGCAGCAACCCAATAAGAAGGAGGCATTGAGGCCTGAGCAAGAAGTGTTGAACCAGTTTCAACAATATGACCATGATTACGTTCAACTACATCATTTTGTTCAGAGTATGAAGACAATAAATACAATGATGAATACCATGAGTTTTTAAAAAAATTGTGAAAGCATGAGAAGTGTATTCACCACCGCCATCAGATTAAAATGATTTGATTTTAGCACAAAGTTCTCAGCATATATATGCTTTGAATTGCACAAACAAATCATAAACTTCATGCTTGAAATGCATAGGAAAGATCCATGGGTAACAAGAATAATCACCAACAAAGAGTAAATAATACTTAAATCCATGTATAGAAGTAATAGGAGAACTCCATACATCGGAATGGACTAGTTGTAATGGAAGCGGACGTAGCCTCAGACAACTTGAAAGGTAATTTAGAGCTTTTATCCAACGGACAAGAATGAAAAAAAAGACATAGCATGAGTGCCTTGAACAGGAAGGTCCATCTTTGAAAATAAATGACGCTGAACTAGACTAGACGGATGACTGAGACGCAAATGCCAAATAGGAGCCGACACACGAACATCGACATGAGCAAACTTGGAAGACAAAGAGTTTGATGAAGTTGACAGAGTGATAGGATACAGACCATTGCTACTCTTCCCGGACAATAGAATCCTCCCCGACTTTAGATCCTTCACATAAAAATGATCATAGTAAAAAATGAAGTAACAATCATTATCAATGGAAAATTTATTGATAGAAAGAAGATTGGTAGAACCATTAGAGCAATGAAGAACATCTTTAAGATGAAAATTGGTATTATTAGAAGATAAAATAGCATAACCAATATAGTTAATGGGCAAACCTGTGCCATGACCAACATCTCCAACATATATGCTCTGTACCGTGATATTCTTTAGCTTGATGGCGAAAATTAAAATAAGTGGTAATATGATTAGCACCGATGTCAGTCAACCAAGCAGATGTATGGTTGTAAAGATGGACTAGCCACCATAGCATACAGTCGTTTGGTTGGAACTAGACCTTCATAAGCCATGTTCATCTAGTTGAAACAATCAATAGTAGTATGTCCCAATCTATCACATATTTGACAGTTAGGACGTCTAATACCATTTGATGGAGAAACACCTAAGATACCACGAGCATTTCCATTAGGATTGCTAGAGGTTTACAATCATGAGTTGGAAAAAGAGCCACCGCGACCAGCAGCACCCCCGTGAGGCAAACCACAACGAGAAAAACCACGACCACGAGTCATTAGTCCACAAGAATGAGCAGCATGAAGAGCAGTAGCACCAAAATCAAGAGTAGGAGCATTATGAGTCATTAAACGACGTTCAACACTAAGAAGTAATGCCTCCAAGGCATCATATGTGATAGGTGTATCACAGGCTTGAGCAGAACTCGTCGTCATCTCATACGTAGGCCCAAAATTATTCATGATGATTGACCAAGTCAGGATCGCTAGCAGGATTTCCAGAGAGTGCAAGATTATCAGCCAGAGTTGATCTTGTCTAGAAAATCAAAAACAGAAAAATTAAATCACCTCTGGTAGTGCAAAGTAGCTCTCTACGGAGTTACAAAACTCGATTATGAGAGGAAGAAACATAACGCTTAGCAAGAGACACCCAGGTGGTGTGAGCAGAGACAGAACAAGCCACGGTTTCCAAGATGGATTGTGTCAGAGAACCATTTATCCATCCGAGAATCATTTGATCATCTTGAAACCAGGATTCATAATCCTGATTCACGTCATTGGTAAGTTTGTCGTCCTTATCAGTTTTGAAGCAAGGAGGACATTCAGCATAACCATCAACATACTTCATAAGGTTCCTACTTTTGAGAGCGGGAAGAATTTGAGCAAGCCAAAGAGGGTAATTGGTACAATCAAGCTTGATGGTGAGAAAATTTGCAAAAGCGGAGTTGGGATTGGTGGAAGAGGAAGAGACCATTTGAACTAAATCAGATTGAAGAAAGGGAGAAAGAAAGAAAATGATGGTTGTTAGACTACAGGGGTTGTGATACCATAATAGGTTTTGTGAACTAAGTGTAAAAGCACACCTAGAGCATTGATCATTCATAGATTTATATGCAGTACATATGAAGAAATAGATTTACATTTACATTGGGAGTCAATCTCTTGATAACAGAATGAAGAGGGAAATACAAAATTCACATGCAAGATATTTGACTACAGAGAAATATGTATATCGTAGCTAGTCAATCAACCTTGTTGATTAGTTTGTTGAGAAGAACCAGGAGAGGATAAAGGACGTCTATTAAAATGATCTTTAAGATGTGCATATATACCTTGTATGTATATCTCAAGGGGAAGTATTACAATAAATGTGGAGTCATTTATATAATTAACATTAATTTGGCTTTGTTGAAGAAGAAAATAGAGAATATGATTTGAAACTGTACTTTATTCATTGATAAATGACCTTTAAATATGCATTTACAATCTATAACAATCCATATCCCTACAAACCAGGGATTGAGAGAATATCTAATTTTATGCTAATTAGGACAAGACACACACCAGGATATACAGAGTATAATTATATCCTTGAACACTCTCTCTTGTGTCGCGCTCCTAATGAATGATGCATAACATGTTGTCTCACTAAAAATCTTGCCAAGCAAACAAAAATCCTTTGGGTAAAACAAAAGCTTGGTCTAAGGGAAAAAGAGTACAACGCATCAACTATAAAAGAGACCACATGTTATGTAGAATCCCCTTGATATCTACGAAATGGACTCCCCCTGATCAGTAACTGAATCTTGAAGTTCAGACAATCTTTGCATACCAATGCGTCTCACATGATTTGTAAATGTAGATTTGGGCAATGACTTGGTAAACAAGTTTGCAGAATTATCCACCAAACCAATCTGGTTCACTCGGATAATCAATAACCGCTGCTACAACTAACTGTAGTAATACTTTGGCGAAATGAGTTAAGTATGACCATCCTTAATGTACCTCAACTTCTGGTGTTCAATACAATTCGCATTATTCTCAAAGACACAAGTTGGTGCTATCATAGTAGATAACTATCTACTAGAACCTCGAATATGGTGTGTCCAAAACCAGACACACTCATGAACCACTTTATGCAAAGCTATAATCTTATAATGGTTCGAGGTAGTAGCAACAAAGGCTTACTTTGTTGATCTCTAAGTAATCGCCATGTTCCACAAGATGAATACATAACCAGTGTAGGAACATTCTTTATATGGGTCAGAGATATATACGGTATCAGCAAAATCAACCAAGACATCACAAGGTGTTTCTAAATAGGGAACTGCACTTAATTGTGAAATAGTGCTTGCAGCCGGATCAATTTTTGATGGGTCGAAATATCCCTTCGATAAGTCAAAAATATCCTTTCAATGAATAGATGGAATAACTCTGATCCGTCCAGGGTATTATTTTTGATGGGTCGAAGGATTCCTTTGATGGATCGAAAATCTTGGATTTTGCATGCTGTGATTCTACCATCCCTTTTTCGGGAATTTCAAGTTTCTCTCTGTATTCTTTGTAGGGGAAAAACAAGCCCGAGTCAATGGTTACCTTCAATTACCAGAAGATATGTTTAACACTATTCCAATGACTTTGTGTAGGCTCATACCGAGAAGCCAATGTCTGAATATGTGCATTGAGTTAAATTCAACCAAGCTCTAACCGCACTAAGATGTAGAATTTCATCCCCAAAAGTTCCTTACCATCATCATTTCGATAAAATTGATTCTTTTGGATTCCAGACTGCAAACAACCATTGGTCTACTAAAAAGGGTGTGCTTTGTCTATTGCCTAATTTAGACATAAGCATACTGGTGAATAAGAATTCAACCAACTCGATATTCCATCTCTAAACCGCTAACAACATAGACTTAAACCAAGAGAAATTCGAGTCCTACCAAGGTCGACTATCATCTCAAATAACTTGTTCATCTACTGAACACGCATGGGTATAACTTTTCATTCTTGTATCCCTTCCTAATCAAGTAGTCACTTAAAGTAGTGAACATCTCAATCTTATCCTATGAGCACACTACCAGCAGAAACATTATACCCGACGACATGCCAAAAAACAGGATGACGAGAACCCTTGTCGTCGGGTATAGTTTACTATAACCGACAACTAGAGTACCTCGTCGGGTATAGTGATTTTACCGACGAGGTATTCTGTCGTCGGTTATAGTAGCCGGAAAATCGTCGGGTATAGTTTTCCACTATTACTGACGACTTTTTTTTAACTATTACCGACAATTTTGTAGTATCGTCGGCTATAGTTGCTTATTTCAGATCCATTCTGGGCAGCAACTCTGTCATTCAAAAAAAATCTCCCGCAGAAACTGAAAACGCTCTGAAATCATTGTGTGATGTCGAAAACTGTCAAGAATGAGTTCGTGATTCATTATATATAGGTACGTACGTACTTATATATATAGGTATATAGGTGTGTGTGTGTTGATCGATTAATGTTGATGTTGATTTAATTTGAGTTAATTGATATATTGTTGAGTTTGAGTAATTGATGGTTGATTTTGAGTACGTGATTGATAGTTGAGTTGGAGTAATTGTTGTTGATTATTGTGAATATAGCTAGCATAGGGTGATTTATTTGATTATTGTGATTATTATAGGGTCAATTGTGATTATTAATTATGGGTAATATTGTGATTATTGTGATGTTTCGGTTAATTATGATTAATTATAGTGTGGTTATTTAGATTTTTGTGATTATAGTTATGGTATATATTAAAATTATGAGAATTATAGTAATATTTATATTAACTGATTGAATATATATAATATATATGTTGATTTTGAGTTAATTAGTTAGACGAAATTATATATAAATAATTATGGATCGAGTAGAATAATTAGACCAAAATATAGGGCTTATATATATATGTTCATATATTTGTAATTAGCTAGGGATCGAGAAGAATAATTAAATTATGTAATTTATAGTTTAAATATCGATATATATATATATATATAATGATGAATTTTTAATTAATTAGATCATGCATGGGTGTGTATATATATAGCTATATATAATTTTCAGGATGGACAAGAGTTGGATGTGTCTTCCAAGATGGGATGTAAGATATCACAGTGGAATTATGAGTTTTGTAGAATATGTGAAGGTTAATTGTGGAGGGATGACAATTCATTATTGTCCGTGTATGAAATGTCAGTGTCGCAGCGAGTGATATCGTTTTCACATCGATAAAGTATTGGAGCACTTGAAGAAAAACGGGTTTTGGGATAAGTACACATGTTGGATTTATCACGGTGAGAGCTCATCAGTTGGTCAGCATGATCAGAGACAATTTTTTAGAGTGGCAGTACATCTAATGATCCAACAACAAGGTTGATAAACGATATGTATCCTCATGAGAGCGGTGTATTTGCTGAAGCACCAGATATCCCTCCCGCCGTTGCGGGTTTCCCTCATATTGAGCCAATCCAGCAATTACCTACAGCTGTCAACACTACTGGTATAGACAAGTACAACAACCTCATTGCCTTCCAACAGACCCCATTGTACAACGGGTGTAATAAGACTGTTCTTGAAAGTGTTATGGGAGTAATGAAGCTCAAAGTGGAGAACAAAATGAGTGTGAAGGCTGTTGATGATTGGCTGAAGTGGTTTGGTTCGTTGTTGCCCCCCGGTCATCGTCTTCCTACCACTCATCGTAAGGTGCGACAGATCCTGAAACATCTTGGCATTTCCTACATCAAAATCCATGCTTGTAGATATGATTGTGTTCTCTTTTGGGGTGAAGATGATTATGGGAATGATCTTGAATCCCTTGATGATTGCCCGGTATGTGGTACAGATAGGTATAAGTTGACTCCTGCCGGAAACAAGAAAGCTGTGAAGATACTTTGGTATTTTCCGCTGATAGATAGGGTAGAACGGTTGTTCATGTGTGCACACACGGCTGAAGCTATGAGATAGTGGGCCGAGAGGAATTTGCCCAACGGTGATACCCTTATACACCCTATTGACGGAAAGGCTTGGAAGCACATGGTAAAGGAGTTTTCTTATTTTGCATCAGAGGTTCGAAATGTTTGGCTGTGGCTTTCATCTGACGGATTCAACCCTTTTGGCAACATGAGTCTTCAATACAGTATATGGCTAGTTATTTTGGTACCGTACAACCTTCCTCCATGGATGTGCATGAAGAAAGAATACAATATGCTCACTATGATAATTCCAAGGCCGAGTTATCCAGGAAAGTGTCTCGATGTGTATTTGAGACCCTTGATTGAGGAGCTTAAGTACTTGAGTAAGCATGGTCATCCCACTTATGACAAGTTCAAAAATGAGATGTTCCAGATGCATGCCATGCTTGTTGGCACCATTAGCAATTTTCCTCAACGCGGGATGTTGTCGGGCAACGTTACCAGGGGATACAGGGCTTGTCCAGAGCGCATGACTGTTGAGTGTTGCAGACCTCATTGCAGGAAGATTATACAGATGCGTCATCGTTGTTGGCTTCCACATGATCACCCATTTTGGGAGGATATGGAGGCATTTGATAGGACTGTGGAAACAGGTGAGCAGCCGAGGAGATGGACGGGGGATGAAATATTGGAAGTGCTAAATGAATACGATTTGGGGCAGCTCAACAATCATCCTGAGATAGTGGCGTCAATACTTGACAAACCCGACAGGTATAAATTCTGGACACACAAAAGTATTTTTTGGGAACTTCCGTATTGGTCCAAGTTGCTGATCAGACACTACTTAGATGTCATGCACATAGAGAAAAATGTGTGCGAGAGTGTGGTCGGCACAGTGTTAAATTGGGAGAAAAAAACAAAAGACGGCCCGAAGGCACGCATTGATCTTAAAAGAATGGGACTGCGAAAACATTTGTGGTTGAGAGATGGGAAAAAAAATGCCATAAGCTCCTTATACCGTCAAGCCTGCCCAGAAGAATGAAATTTTTGGCTGGATGGGTAATGTCAGGTATCCTTCAGGCTATGCTGGAAATATAAGTCGGTGCGTTAACTTCAAAGACAATAAGATGTACGGAATAAAAAGTCATGACTGTCATATACTGCTTCAACGCCTCTTCCTTGTTTTCATTCGAGGGTACCTGCCCAAAGAGGTGGTGGAGCCGTTAGTGGCTTTGTCAAGATTCTTTCAGAAGTTATGCACGAGAGAAGTGAAGAAATCGGACATGTTGAAAATGCAACAGGACATCATTTTTATCATGTGCAAATTGGAAAGGATATTTCCTCCAAACTTTTTCGACATAATGCCTCACCTGATGCTCCATCTTCCGGAACAATTGTTGCTTACCGGTCCAGTACATTACACATGGATGTATCCCATGGAAAGGTACGTAAGGCATCTCTGAATCAGGCTATATATGTCTTTAATATTATTTATTCACTTATTTTACAATAATCATAACATGCTCTGTAATTACCACTTTACAAACAATTAGGGGACTACAAAGACTATGTGATGAACAAATCTGCACCCGAAGGGTGTATAGCTGAAGCATATATTGTGCACAAGTGCATAACGTACACCAAGTTGTATTTGGGAGCGTTGGAGGACCCTCCACAACATATGCCAGTAGATGGAGCGCAGTTCAACCTTTCGATCATCTCTGATGATGTTGAAGTTTCTGGAAAGTTGCCCAACTCGTACAATTTGGAACCATATGAGCTAGTCATTGCCCACTGGTCGGTATTGATTAACTGTCCAGAAGTTCAATATTGGAAAAATGTGCACCTTTACTGCCCTGCTATTTCCGGTGATGTTGAGTACCACAACAAGACGTTCGCAAACTATTTTGGCAAATGGGTACGTATATAGATATATTGACTTGTATATGAATTTAAGTGCATGTCTCGTATCCTATTTATAGTTAAGTTAATAAATGATTATTTTCAGATGAACCATGTACAAGATGATGGTATCCCTCAGTGGTCACACGAATTGAGGCTTTTGGCGCAGAAACCGGTAACTTCTAGAGTTTATCCTATATGTAAGGTAAATGGCGTGCTATTTATTTGTGAACATAGAGATGTCAGACGAAAAACAAAGAATTCTGGGGTAATGGTGCATGGTGGGCAGAATGGAGTTGACTATTATAGTGTTCTCCATTCAGTTGTCGAATTAATATATGGGGAAGGCATGACCGTGCACTTGTTTAAGTGTAGATGGTTTGATACTGACCATGAGAACACAAGGACCGATCAATACGGCATATTTTCGGTGAATACTGCTACAAGCTGGTATGAAGATGATCCGTTTGTTTTCGCCACGGCTGTTTCTACCGAATTACGCGCGGGGGCGTAAAGGGGCATAAGCAACACGAATAAGCTTCCTTCTCTCTACGTGCGATGGACTTCCTCCTCCTCCTGGTACGTCCGAACGGTGGGGCTGTTCGGATGGGCAGGCGCTCCTCTCTTCCTTCGTGTGTGCGGACTCCTTCCTGTCGGGCGGCGGATTCTCCTGTCGGGTGCTCGGGCTGGCGCGTTCGCGAGCGGCTGTTAGAAGAATACAACAATGAACAGGCGGTCAGGGGTCATGACGGGGTGGCCCGCCTTCAACGCTCCGATGCCTAAGTCAGATGATGTATTGAATATAACAGTCAAGCGAACGTGCGAGTGGTGTGATATGGATCGAGTGAGTCAACTGGCTCTCGATGGGATTCGAATGAGTCCATGAATTAGTGTGTTGGAACGTGAATGAGTGATCTTACCTGTAATAAATACCTGATATATATAGGTGGTTGAGTTTGGAACCTGGTGATGTTCTTCGATGTGGGACAACCTGCACTCCTGGTGTGTGTTTTGCTCATTCGGGCGCGCCTCCTCTGGGCGCGTGCACGCTCGGAAGGTGTGGGTCCGGTGAGTAAAGTTGGAGCCTCCTTGGTGGTCTTGCATGTGGTCGAGTAGGTATTGCTAATCTGCTTAATTGGATAAATATGTTAATCGTACAGCTAATTGGTGCAATACTAACAAGTCCCCCAATTCCCCAAGTCAAAGAGCTCTTTCTTGACTGGGGAGTTGAAAAAGGGTGTGCGATTAACAGGAGTACTTTATCCGATTGAGGCAGTTGTGTGCGATCCTGTGCGTCCGATCGTGCGCATATGCGTATGATCGCGTACCTGTGCGCCCACGCCTGATCGTGTACCTGTGCGTCTGCGCGTGCACGCCAGTCGTGTACCTGCACACCTGCGCGCCAATCGTGTACCTGCGCGTGCGCGACAATCGTGTACCTGCGCGTGCGCGACAATCGTGTACCTGCACACCTGCGCGCCAATCGTGTACCTGCACACCTGCGCGCCAATCGTGTACCTGCAATCGTGTACCTGCGCATGCGCGGCTGTTCGTGTAGGCCCCCAACTCTCCGGCCAAGCGAACGGCTCGCATGACGGGGTGGGTCCTGCACGTCTGACCGTGCGCATGTGCGCACGATCGCGTACCTGTGTGCCTGCGCGTGCGCGCCTGATTGTGTACTCGCGCACTTGATCGTGTACCTGACGAGTATTGCGTATTATGCCTGACTTGCATGATCGTGCTATGCAAATGAGCGAATGTGGCCTTGCGAATGATGCATGAATGGTTCCGAGCGCTGACCCCGACTCCCAAACGAATCTTGCTGTTTGGAGCCGTTAAGCCTCAGAACGGTCTTGCGAATGATGCATGGATGGTTCCGAGCGCTGCGTTGGTGTACCTGTGGGCCCGACTTCCAAACGAATCTTGCTGTTTGGAGCCGCCCGACTCCCAAACGAATCTTGCTGTTTGGAGCCGTTAGCCTCGGAACGGACTTGTACATGATGCATGAATGGATCCGAGCCGCTTGCGCGCGACTCCCGAACGGGTCTTGCTGTTTGGAGTCCGCCAAGAATAGGTCTCGGAACGGTCGTGCGGGTGGAGTACTAATATACTTTCAACATAAGAGTGGTGTGAAATCAAGAATACTTATCTTTTGGAGTGACGGGCGCCAAGATGTCGCTTGGAATGATCGTGCGGAATCGGGATGATCGTGCGTGATCGGGTCGACCTCAGCAGCAACAGATGGAACACATGTCTTTTGGGTAGTGGTGTTTATACGAGGTTTGCAATTTGTAAGTTTCCCACAGACGGCGCCAGATGTTTCTACCGAATTACGCGCGGGGGCGCAATGGGGCAGACGATAATACTTATATCGTCGGCTATAGTTATCGGGTTATATCCCAGAGCCGCAGTTTGGGCAGAAACGAAACTGTCCATTTCTTTCAATTCCCAACCGGCTCCGATTCATTTTCCGCCGTCGCCGTTCATCAAGTAAGAGCTAGTCATCCTCAAGCCGTCGTCCATCGATCCTCAAGCCTCCATTCATCGATTCTACAACCCAAAAAACAAGTTCTAAATCCCTAAATCCCCAATTTCGAATTTTTTTTATTTAGGTTAGATTTTAATTTGTTTAGTTTGTTGATCGATAATGTGGATGTTTGGATGAATTGTGTGAATATATATTGGATTATTGTTGAATTTTGTTGATTGTTGGAATTATTGTTGATTTTTTGGATTTTTGGAATTATTGGATTATATATATAGAGGAGCTTAATTAATTATTGGATTATATATTGGATATTATTGAATTTTTGGATTAGGAATTCGAATTTTTGGATTAATTAGGAATTATTTTGAATTTTTGTAATTTAGTAGAATTATATATGAAGGAATATATAATGAAATTTGTTGAATATAATGGAAATTTTATGTGAGCGGAAGGATTTTTTATGAATTTTTGTAATTTACAGAATTTTTGTTGGAAATGTTGTAATTTGTGGATTATTATTATATATGAACATATATATGAATTCATTTGAATTTTTAGTAATTTATGGAATTATTGTGAGTTAAATATGGAAATATGTGAATTAATATATTCTGACATTTGGTAGATGAATGTGAATTAATTTTAATTTTATTGTTGATTTTAAAAACTGTATAAAATTGAGTATGTTACGTAACTTTTATAGCAACGATGAATTAGTTGAATTGCGGTGCTTCGCGAGGGGGGTCGAGGGGGAGGTCGATAGGGAGATCGGGACGTGGGGATGAGGGCACCGAAGTCGGTCCGCATCAGGATCTGCCAGTTTCGGCAACACTTACAACATTCCTCCCACCTCTCGGCACCGTACACTTCTAGGTGAGGGACAACCTCAGCAGCAGCAGCAGGTCGAGCCTCGTCGACCCTCCAGCGCGAGGAGGTTTTATGAGGACAGTCGCACGCCTTCAACGGATAGTGCGACTCAATCCTCGGTCCGAATGCCGGACATTCATCGGCAGGACCTTTCCCCATCCACCGACCAGACTCCTCATTCTTCTGAGGAGGCTAGTGGATCGACTCAGTCCTCGACCAGGATGCGACTATGCCCGCCGTCTACCCTATTCTTACCCTTGGAAATCCCGATGATACCTCTCGTCGATCACACGGGGATGCCTGTTCTAGGACAGCTAAGGTTCATTACCCCGGACCAGGCATACACGTATGTACCCTTCCCGCAACCTCTCTGGAGTGTGAGGATTCCAGGACAACGCACCGAAGAATCAGGTAAATATTAATTAGTGATATTTTTTTACTTAATAATATTTAAATTCAATTAGGTGTTGATGTTTAAAAAATCGTCTACAAATGTGATATGCGAGATCATGCCCGGTGACAAACAAAAGAGAACCAGAGGCCCCGTTGTCGGCAAGTTACTGGATAACATGATTCAGGCTAGCGGTGGTGGCCAAGTTATGATTTCGACCGGGGATAGAGGCGAGGTGATCGAGGGAAAGGTCACTTGAAAGTACGCAGGGATGGCGGGCAGCATCATACGGGATAGAGTCCCAATGTTGTGGCCAGATTGAAATTTGGTGCCGCAATCCGTCAAATATGAGCTGAATAATGCGCTGTCGGTGAGTAGAATTGTTTATTCATTATGTATATTTTCTATATACATTTTTATTATTATTGATATATATATATGTATTGCAGAGGTGGTTCCGCATGGACAACGACATTAGACCCACGTGGGCAGATGAAGTGCATGGGAGCAGGTTACGTGATTCATTTATTTTGATTTTTTCGTTTGTTTTGATTATGTTCATAAAATGTTGTAAGTTACTAACATTTGTGTTTTATTAATATAGGTATAAGGAGTAGAAGGGAGAGCTGAAAAAACATTGGAAAAAGTACGGCGACGATCGTTCGGGTACCCCTAGCGAGTTTCGTTATAAGGAGTACGAGTGGCGATGGCTTGTGGTTCACTTCAACAACCCGAAATTGAAGGTACACAACCTTTGATCGATTAAAATTTTGTTTTATCGTACTTCCCCAAAATTATTTGGCTAATATTAGATGTTGGATTAATCGAGCAGGCTATTTCTGAAGTCAACACAAGGAACCGGGCAAAAAACACAAAAAATCATCATGCCGGTTCCAGATTATACTCGGGTTGGATCGAGGAGGCGGCTAACCACCCAGATGTCCCTCCGCTTGTCTATACGATGCAGCACGCGTATCCGCAGTCCCCCGAAGATGTTGTAAGTGTCCTTATAACAAAATAAACATATTTCTTATTTTTTTGATTGTTTACATTGATTAACATTTTTTTTATCAATTAGGCGAGACTTCAGGAGGTGATTTCGGAGGTGTTGACTCAAGTGGCGAGAGAGCGCTATCCCAACACCCCCGATGCGGAACTCCTGATTGATCAGATTGATCAATCTGATCCGATCATAACGGCCAAGATTATGGCAACTGCGATCCCTCCAGGGAATAACACTTTCTACTGCAGGGGGCTCGGAAAGTGGGGTCAAGGGCTGCTAAAGAATACTCCTGAATTCTCTCGCGGATCAGGATCATCTTCGAGGACTAATGAGCTACAGGAGCAGCTTCATAGGCAAGCGATTAAGATGGAATCTCAACAGCGTCGGATGGAAGAGGTGGAGCAGGCGCGAGCCGCATAGCAGAATCGGTTGTCCAAGCAGCAGCAGATGATGGGGACATGGATGCAGCAGTGTTATGAACAGTTGCACGCATCTGGAATCCAGATAGCTCCGCCACCCATTTTCAGTGCGCCACAGCCACAACCTCAACCGCAGCCGCAAGACCAGGACCAACCAAGTTTTGGCGATCCGTTTGACCACATAGACTTAGGAAACCCGTAGTACGCATATGTATATAGATTTGAACGATTTCGGTTTTTTATTTTATTTACTACTATAGTTTCAATATTTATGGATTTTCAATGTGAACGATATTGGTGACTTTTTGGGAATGCAGGTTCTGGGATAAAACCCAGAACCTGCAAAAAAAATTAAAATAATACACACTATAGCCGACGATATATGTGTATATCGTCGACTATAGTTTCCTTCATGGTCAACCAGTTTGACTAGAGGAGGAGATATGGCCGACGACAAAGTCGTCGGTTATAGTATGGAACTATAGCCGACGATCTGATCTCGTTGGCTATAGCTCCATACTATAACCGAAGATAACCATATCTTGTCGTCGGTTATAGTATCACCAACGGTGTATTACCGACAATACTATAGCCGACGATGAGTCGTCGGCTATAGGCTATACCCGATGAGAAATTGGGACAGGCCGACGACTTTATGTCGTCGGCTATAGTCATTATTCTAGTAATGGCACTCTGTAATTTAGAGTTACTTGACTTGGGTAGAACCATGCCAAGCTGGCACATTCATGTATATCTCTGAATTAAGATCCCCATAGAGATATATCATGACCACATCCATCAGTTGCATACTTACACTACCAAACTGATAAGGTAGCAAAAAGTAATGATGTCCATAACCAGAGAATACATCTCCTTATAATCAATACTAGGGCATTAAAAAGATTCTTGTGCCATAAGCTCTTCTTATTGTGCATCCAACACAAAGACTCATTTGTGTCTAACTGGCTTACTATTCGGTGGTTGTAGCACTACCATACCGAAAAATTGTCATTTGTAAGACAGTCTAGTTTGGCCTAGATTGAAACTTTCCATATTGATTAATTTTCTCTACATTGACAATCCGCAACTAAGCAAGGTTTCACTTCATCATCGTCAATTTTTGAGTGACGGAATAAGCAAATGCATCATCAACAAACCTTGGATAAACCATCTATAATACCGCTAGCAATTGTTTAACTTTTGTGAGATTTCTTTATTTATTGACAATGTGATTGACTCTAAGGCGTCCCCCAGTGTTTGTCAATGTTGACTTAGACACTTTCATAGTCAGAAACAATCTCATGTGTTGATGATGAGTAGTTGTGCCTTGATGACTTGCCTTTTCATCGGTAAGTCATCTGTAGATTTTGACCAACGTTACACCTCCATTATGGTCATGAGAAACATTACATTACCCAAGTGTTGCGTTAACTTGCCCAATTCTAGGGACTTTCAAACTTGCAGGATTTGCAGCATGTATAAGTGATCTCATCCTCATAATAACGGTAAAGAATTCAGGCATCAAATCTGCTACTTTCTGAAGATCAAGAATACATTAAACTTCAATCTCACAATCGGTAAAGAATTCATGCATTATCCAATCTAATACACCTGATTGAATTATTTGGGTGGTGAGTCCGAAGCTTCATAATTTGTGCTAGGAGTGTTGCAAATACAGTGTACCATGTGGATTGTAAAGACGTGTAACTCATGCGTTGATGCGTCAATCAAAACCATATATATAAGAAGTTCGCATACCGGTTTGATTTATCCACAAATATATGTGTGGAATCTGTGAAGAAATGGAAGTTGTGTCATCAACAAAAGACCACCATGCATGTAAACAACATTACATACATGAACAAGCTTTGCAAACTGAGCAATGTGCATTGGATTTTGCCATAAGTGCATCCGGTGGGAAAAATATGCACAAGACCGTGCATTGCTTGTCTTGGAGACCAAGCCTAGACCGAGTGCATTAATCTCACTCCCCCTCATCTAAACCGATGGGTGTAGATATTTCCACAGGCTTCTTTGCTCTCAAAAACCAATGACCATGAGAATTTCTTAATATTTTGATCATAAAAAATGCAAAAGCTCATATGAGGCTAAGTCACACATAATAATATAAGTGACTGTATTAGATTCAATGATCCAGACCGTAGTAATAAGCCACTATAAATCCTCATAAAATTTTCCAACTTGTGCCGTTGGCAACTTATTATGGAGATTGGACACAAAACTCTTTTCTATTCTCACAATATTATTCCAAGTGAAAACCGTTGGCAAAAACTTAGCTTGGTTCGAACAGTCTTTAGACGTGTTTAACACTCAAGGTTTCCATCAGACGTCAACAAACCGATGTCAAATAAACCGTCTTTGAATCCAAGACATGGCGAACACTGTTAAGTAAACACTTAAACATTGCAAAGAGTATAACCCTTAAAGAGTGTTGATTATAGTGTCAAATAAACGATGTGTAATAACATCTTGACCGGTCAAAAGGACCTTTTTAGACTTAGTTTCATGGCATGAGAAGAACCAATGTAAACCACATTTGTATCAGAAATCCAAATTGGTCGAAAAAATTTCATCATTTTCTTGAAAAACCGATGTATAATACATCAAAAGTATCAAAATCCGGGTAGCACCTTCGATAGGTCGAAGCATTCCATTTTGATGGGTCAAAAAAACTTCATAAACCGATCCAGGGTGATGGATTCGATGGGTCGAAGACAAAGCTTCGATAGATCGAAGAAACCCAAAATAAAATTTGATTTTCCGATCGATAACTATTTCGATGGTTTGAAGCATATTTTTGATGGGTCAAAAATAGTATTCAGAAGGTTGGCTTCGATGGGTCGAAGGATTCCTTCGATGGGTCAAAAGATCCCTTCGATGGGTCCTTCGATGGATCGAAAATGCCAAAATACACAAGCGAGGACCATTTTTCGATGGGTCGAAAATTTTGTACACAGATTTTTGATGGATTGAAAAAATGTGAATAAACCATTCCATGTGCAATTTCAACGGGTCAAAAAAATTTCCGAAACAAACCATCATCTCTTGGGCTCGTTTTTATCAGACTTTGGTGTCATAATCCATAAAATTTTGTAGAATTCAAACCTTTTAAGCAATATGTATGAACATAACCATTCTCAACACTTTTAATAACCAAAAGGAAGAAACTTTATTACTTTTGTCAACATCAAAACTTACATAAAAAAATCGTTCTTATCCAATAACCAGAGTAAATCCCATTTTTCTTGTAGTTCAGGAAGTGGTGCATTATGCACATTATTGAATCTTTCTTGTAAAGTCACCCACAAAACTGTGGGTGATTCTTTAACAAATATTGTTCCTGTAGAACTGGATGTATATGCCGTCTCAAAACTATGAGGGCTTGAGCTTTATGAGTTAGAGTGGGTGGTTCAATACCAGGTGGTGGTTGTGGTTGGATTGTATCTGTCAGATGCATACCGAGAAGCGTGTTCTCAACATCTGACACCCAACGGTGGTATTCTGCTCCTTGAGGACTAAGGATATCAAACATAGGCCATTATGGCTTAGTTGAAGTCATCTACAAGAGAGACAATAGATGTAATTAGTTTGCCAATCGAAATAATCACAATCATTAATATCAAGTTTAGGGAATAAGAAACATGATCTATGATGTATGGTCGTAAAAATCGATGCAAAAATCGGTGGCTTCATACCACTCCCCATAAAACCGTGACTGACTCAGAGTCACAAAATATTGACTTCCATTTTTTTCATGTGAAATCACAATTAACCGTGATATTCACCAATAACCGTGACTCCCTAAGGACCGTCACTTATACTCTTATTTTGTACATAAACAAAAACGATATATGTCGATAGGAACTAGAGGCATATAAAAATTCACGGTATTTAAACCTAAATCTAGGGTGTTGCGGTAATGAAATTTTGCAACCTAATTCTAAATCGAAGAAATTTTGCTCGGTATGAAAACTTCGCTGTGATAGAAGTTTGAATAGAAAAAGTTCACAAGGATCGGCAGTTGATGACCTTCGGCGACGTCAGGATGGTGAGGGATCGGTGGTGGTGCGTGGTGCAAGGGAGAGGCTGGCGGTGGAGTATTTAGGGTTCTTCTTCTTCTTTTTTTCTTTTTGGGCAGACTGACATTTGTGCACTCGATTGGTCATAACTTTCTCTAGGCACATTCGATTTGAATTCTGAAAGATGTTCTGGAAACTAGACATCTAGGAATTTCCGTGCATATGAAGATAACTCTTAGGTTTGTTCTGAGTTACTCATAATCCTCTATCGAAGTTAGATGTTCTACACAGCGCGTTGTTGGTATGTAGGGTATTTTTTTCTGTTTAGGGGTTTGGGTTGAGGGCTATCAACTCAAAAGTTGTTGATAGCGTATTGAAGGAGAAAATAGATATATAGATAATATGATCTAAAACTGTACTTTATTCATTGATAGATGGCTTTTAAATAAGCGTTTATAATCTATTACAATCCATATCCCTACAAATTAGGGATTGAGAGAATATTTAATTCTATACTAATTAGGTGTCTTGTCCTAATTAGCATAGAATTAAACCTCTAGGATATCCGGAGTATAATATCCTGAACATGCTTTTATTTAATCATGTCTTTGCCTTACATGAGCTCAGTGACATGACTGTGACCAAGGAAATGGCAGAACTAGAAGGTCTTATTGGCGTAATTTCCTCTTTACCACCAATCAAGTCTGATTCAAATAATTGTGCTTGATTAATTATAGTTATAACATATATTGTAACAGTCTAGAATGTTATCGCATAGATTGTAACAATTAGCTAGTGCACTTTATATATGCACGTAATGTAAATGTGTTGTCTTTTTTCTTTATACACTTCTACATAGTATCAGATTCTTAGGTTTCTTTTCTCCTTCTCTTTGATTCTGGTTTTAGAACATACTTCCTGTGTCTTCCTCGCCTTTCTATCATTACTCAACTTATATCATGGCCTTCACCAACCCTACTCCTATCGTTCAACAACAACTTCCCTTCATAGCTCCTCATTGGTACTCCCGGCCTACTACTATAGTTCCTTTTGTCGCTGCTCATATGTCCAATGACCCGAATTGGTATCTTGATACCGGCGCAACCCATCACATGACTGCTATGCCTCTCAACAATTCTCAATCTTATGGTGGTCCACACAATGTGTATATGGGTAACGGTGATTCAATGTCCATTTCTCATACTGGTGATTTTTCTCTGTCCCTAGACAACTCTAAATTTTCTTTACACAATGTCTTTCGTATTCCATCTATTCGTAAAAATCTCCTATCTGTCGCTCGTTTCACCAAAGATAACTGTGTCTTCTTTCTCTTTGCTCCTAATTATTATCAAATTTACTGTTTACTCAACGGTCATTCATTGTTTCAGGGTCCATGTAAAGATGGTCTTTATCCTCTTTTCTTATCTTCCACATCCACTAGTCCTCAAGCTCTCGGTTCACTCCACTGCTTGACACAATCTCCTGGGTCATCCCTCGTCCTCTGTCTTAACTCGATTAGGGTCTACTGCTGTACTAAACTTTCATCAAATTCTTTTTGTACTCAATTTGCTCTTAGCAAATCTCATTAGTTGTCTTTTCCAACTAATCATGTTTCAGCTTCTTCTCTTTTTTCTGTCATTCAAAGTGATGTCTGGATGTTTTCTACTCAATCTTTTAGTGGTTTCAAATATTACGTCATTTTCACTGATGAATATTCTCGATGTACGTGACTTTATCCCGTGCGCCGGAAAAATGAAGTTTTGACCCATTTTCAAACTTTAGTTGCCATGATCTATACTATATTTCAGGGTTCAGTTCAATATCTTCAAAGTGACAACGGAACCAAATATGTAAATCATGCATTTTCTCACTTTTGTGCTTCTTTGGGTATCCAACAACGTTTTCTTGTCCTTACACCCCACAAAAAAATGGGCTTGCCGAAAGAAAGCATCGTCATATTTCTACAACGGCTCGAACTTTAATTCTAACATCGGGTGCGACTCAAAAACTTTGGGTTGAAGCTGTTCTCACCTCTGTGTATCTCATCAACTTACTTCCTACTCCTACTCTAAATTGGGATACTCCTCACACTCGTCTATATGGTCATTCTCCTTCGTATTCTTCTCTTCGAGTCTTTGGGTGTTCTTGCTTCCATTTTCTTGGTCATCAAGTCTCTAATAAATTATCGAGTTGTAGTATTGAGTGTGTTTTTCTTGGTTATAGTCCTCATCATAAAGGTTATCGTTGTTTAGATCTCAAAACCAATCGTGTTTATGTTTCGCGTCATGTCTTATTTAACGAAACACAATTTCCCTACAATAATTTGTAGGTGCATTCTAATTCTTCTTTGAGCCCTGTAGAATGTACAATTCGACAATCTCTCATCTCTTGAGTCCAAGCTCCTCTGCTCCCACAAATGCAGCCCATTCTGTTTCTCTTCCAGTTTTTGCGATGCCCAGTGACGACGACGACAATGTGTTGCGTCGTCCTTCACAGTTGTCCCAGTCATTACATTTTTCGATTCCATCACCTTTTCCACAATCATCTTCGCCGAACCTGGATCAGGTGCCATCTGGATCAATACCGGTTGCGCCTTAGCACTCTGCTACCATTGTGACCTATCGCCGCTGGCATATTGTTCTGACCTCTACTTCTGCCCCGTAGCCCTCACCGGCCACGACGTCACCAAGGCCCTACCTCCTTTGTGCACCCCACTACCATCAGTGGTCAATCCAACACTGACTCTGCCCGAGTCCACGCCACATATGCTCAATGTCGCACATGTGTCGGCTCCGCCTATCGTTAAGCCCGTGACATCTCCAGCTGTCGTTGTACCCGCAAAAGCTCCTCCTCTACCTCTTGCGAGACATCCCATGATTACCCGCCTTTGTGATGGTACAATTACACCAAAGCAACGATCCGATGGCATGGTCAGGTACCCACATCCTCACGCATTGCTTACTGTGCTTGATTATGTGGATCCTAGCTGTTATACACATGCCTCAAAGCATGCGCATTGGCGTTAGGCCATGAAGGATGAGATAAATGCACTGCTTAAAAATCAAACTTAGACTCTTGTTCCTCCGTCTCCGTCTCAAAATCTTGTTGGCTGCAAATGGGTTTTTCGGACAAAGCACAAACTTGATGGGTCCATTGAGCGATACAAATCTCGGCTAGTCACAAAAGGATTCCATCAACAACCTAGTATTGATTATGGCGAGACATTCAGTCATGTTATCAAGCCTACTACTATTCAGACAATTCTCAGTATTGTTGTGTCTCGTCATTGGCCTCTACGACATTTGGATGTCAAGAACGCATTTCTCCATGGTTTTCTTCAAGAAGACGTTTACATGGTTCAACCACCAGGTTTTGTGGATGCTTCTCGTCCTTCATATGTTTGCAAACTTCACAAAGCTCTTTATGGCCTAAAACAGGCTCCTCGGGCGTGATTTCAACGAATGAGTTCATTCTTGATCTTTGTTGGATTTTGGCACAACAAGGCCGATTCATCCTTATTTATCTTCCAGCAAGGTCATCATACTATCTACTTTTTGTTGTATGTTGATGACATTGTGGTTACATGGAGTAATGATCGTGTTTTGCACAACTTCATTCAACTCCTTGGTCAGGGCTTTGATATAAAAGACCTTGGTCCTCTACACTATTTCCTTGGTCTTTAGATTTGGCCTCACTCTGATGGTGTTCACATTAGTCAGGTGAAGTATGCTCATGACATTTTGCCGAAGCATGATCTCTTACTTAGTAAGCCTGTGAACACTCCAATGTCAGCCAAAACCTTACTCATTGCTATAGATGGTGATTTACTTGCAAAGTGTTCCGTGAAATTATTGGTTCCTTGCAGTATCTTACTATTACACGTCCGAGCATTGTCTTTGTTGTCAATCATGTTTCTCAATTTATGGCTCAGCCCCGAGTTCCTCATTTGACGGCTGCCAAGCGTATCCTACGCTATGTCAAAGGCACTCTTGCTCATGGCTTGCACTTTCGCCCACAATGTCATCCTGTGACTCTTGCAGCATACTCTGATGCGGACTGGGCTGGTTGCCCTAATTCTCGCCACTCCACATCTGGCTACCTTGTTTATCTTGGCTCAAACTTGATCTCTTGGTGCTCTAATAAACAACTTATTATTGCTCGTTCGAGTGCTGAGTCTGAGTATCGGTCCCTCGCCCATGCTAGTGCCAAAACAACATGGTTAAGTTTTCTGCTGTATGAACTTGGTGCACGTATTTAGTTTCATGTTCTCCTCCATTGTGACAATCTGAGTGCCACTTACATGGTCTCCAATCCTGTGTTTCATGCTCGTACAAAACACATTGAGTTGGATTATCACTTTATTCGTGAAAATGTTGCTTTAGGGAGTCACCATATTTGTTTCATCCCCTCCGTGGCCCAACCTGTTGATTTACTTACCAAACCGCTTCACGCACATCGTTACAGCATTCTTTTTCGCAAACTTGTGAGTCCTGGACCCTCAAGTTTGAAGGGGGGTGTTGGCATGATTTCCTCTTTACCACCAATCAAGTCTGATTCAAATAATTATGCTTGATTTATTGTAGTTATGGCATATATTGTAACAGTCTAGAATGTTATTGCATAGATTGTAACAGTAGCTAGTGCACTTTATATATACACAGAATGTAAATGTGCTGTCTCAATGAAATCAGATTATACACTTCTACAGGTCTTTCACCGTCATCCGAAAGCAGCTCGTCGATCTGGAAGTTGATGTTGGCAAATTGATTTGAACACCATTTATATGATCTTGTAATACAGCTCGTATATACGTAGGCACAAAACCAAAGGTCGAAGGCTAGATCGTGAATTAATATGCTAGTAGAGGTTGTAACAGAGGTTTTTGTTTGTAAACATGTTTATGGAGGCTACAAGGTGAACAGAAAAAACGAAACCTCTAGGATTAGTCGATTAGACAAGCTGGTAGATCACCCATAACCAGCGGGGATGGAACAGAGTTCCAATTATATATAGCAACTTCAGGTTGTTTCGCTATTGGCGACAGTGTTAAAGCTCTGTCCATTCTTATTTACGGTTGCAGATGTTGCTCTATCTAGCTAGGCAATAATTGTATCCCCTAATTGTTGAGACGATGTTTTTTTTTTTTCGCTAGGCTGTTGAGACGATGTTATCGATAAGCAAATAATAATAGTAATGGATAATTACGGTTTTAGTAAACAATATATATGTTAGATCTGAACAATACTTGTTCAGGTAGCTAGCAAACGTAAATGAGCTGCGTGTATGATATTGTACATCTGTACTGCCCTCAACCGAAGGGAACCGTCAAACATGAGAATGCCCCTCATCTTGGGGCGTCCCACACTTATGGAACTAAATCATGTGGACTACAAACCAATCATCTTCAGAAAAGATCACATTACAGGCAGGCTTTATTAAGGGCTTTAGTTTCTACTATATGAAAATGCTTGACCATAAGAACCTTGTAGCTAGCTAGCAGCATACAAGTGTCCTAGAGACATGTCAACATCTTAGCCACTCTGAACTAAGATGAACAGTGCCTAACATTTGCTTGCAAACTTTGTTGAGTTTTTCTCGCATATTTTGGTGTTCTACACATTGAAATTCTCCACCATAAGAAATTAAGGGCCTAATTCATGTCTTCCCTCCAAACCTTTCAACCTCACTCAGTAAGCATGTTTCAAAATTTCCAAAAAAGAAGTCAGATTGGTTAAGCACATGGGAGGACCTTTCATTGGTTCAAGATTCATATAACCAAATAATACTAGATCCATGAACTGTAACCAAGTACAAATTTAAATTAATACATCCCAATAATAAGCTACTAGTATTCTAGTACCACTCTTGATTCCTATGGCACTGGAACACTGAATCAATTAATATTATATATCCAAAATTTGGATCTAGATTAAAAGAAGAAGACATTTTTACATTTACATGCAGCATCTTGTTTTTTAATTACCTTAATTAATGAATCCCCTTCTGGGTTTTTACTCCTATAGGCATACATCAAATCAAACAGTTATGGCTTGACTTTGATGTCTACAATGGGGAACTTGTTTCAGCTGCAAACCTTTCAGTGCAGCCCCACCAGATCTTCTCTTCCATAGACTATTTTCCTCTTCTCCTTCCTGGGGAGATCTCTGAGCTCTCTTGATCACTGGCAGGGGTGGATCCAGCTCAGCTAAGTTGATTAGTACTCCTGGTTTTCGTTTTGTGGTAACACAATTATCTTGCTTTATATTACTCACTTGTGATCTCTTGCTTCTGCTTCGACATCTGGCGGCGGTGGCGGTAGCGGTGGTGGTTTTAGTAGGAGGAGTGATGGCAGTGAAGCTTTTGCTGGAGAAGAAATTCGTGAGCTTGGAATACTTGATGTTATTGTTGTTGTTGTTAGTTTGATAGGTGGTGATTGGGAAGCCAGATGTTTCTCTTGACTTGGCACATACAACTGATTTTTGGAGAGATTCACTGGAGAAGGAAGAAGCATTGCTGTTTGGAAGATGGACATCTTTGATTGACGGTCTTGAACATAACATGGGCAAGAATGTGGCTTTCTGGTTTATATGGAGATGAGTGTGGTGGTGAAGGTGGTGGTGGTGATGCTGATGGTTGAAGCGGTTGTACTCATGTCCCATGTTGAATGAATAGAGAAAGATTGTTTCTTGATGAACTTGAGAGAGAGAGGGTCTTGCTTGGTGTGTTTTGAGGGTTAATAAGAAGAGAGAGCTATGTGTTTTAGGAATTATAAACGTAGAGAGAATAATGTGAAGCAATGAATTGTGTAACTTTATTAATGAAGGAGTAACTCCTATATATATAGGAGAATACAAGAGGTACAAACATGAAAGTAATCATATTACATCTCTAGATAAGATACACTGACATATCCTGTGATCTCCACCATAACTAGGAACATCAAATATCCTACAACACTCCCCCTTGTGCCGATGTATGGTGGTGACACTTCTTCATTTGCTTCATTGGTGCCTCATCAAAAACCTTTGCAGGAGAAAAATCGGTCCCGCTAAGTAAAAATAGTGCATATCGTTGTAGACGATGATATGACACATAACCATGTTGCCTAATTAAAATCTTGCTAAGTAATAAAAATCTAGTGGAATAAAAACAACTTTAGTCAAGGAAAAAGAGTACAACGTGTCCTTCACATCTAGAAATGCTCATGTATATGTCAGACTCCCCCTAAAGTCTACATCTCCCCTTGATACTAACAATCAAGGAAGCTTAGACAAGCTGAGCAACCCAATGTTCTTCACATGCTTCTGGAATGTAGATTTGGGCAATGACTTAGTAAATAAATTTGTCACATTGCTCTCAGATCAAATCTGGTTAATCTGGATCTTGAGAAACTCTTGTTGTTATTGATTGTAAAGGTACTTAGGCGATATATGCTTGGTGTTGTCGCCCTTGATGTAACATCGCTTCATCTGCTCGATGCAAGCAGCATTATCCTCATAAATGCATGTAGGTTTATCAGTAGTGGATTCCAATCCACAAGTCTCACGAATATGTGTAATGATGGGCCTCAACCATATACACTCCTTAATTGCCTCATGAAGAGCAATAATCTCATAATGATTCGTGGATGTAGCGACCAGAGTCTGCTTTGTAGACCTCCAAGATATTGCGGTGTTTCCCATAATAAAGACATATGCTATCTGGGAACGACCTTTATGTACGTGGATCAGAGAGAAATCCAGGATCAGCAAAACCCGTCAACACATCACAAGGATTGTTGGTATAGGGGGTAAAGGGAATGGCGTCACCATCTTCAATGTCACGTCCCTTTGAGACGGTAGATTTCCGTCTTGCCTCTCTGTAGGGATAAAACAACCCTATATCTATCGTACCCTTCAAGTACCTGAAGATATTCTTAATACCTGTCCAATGACGTTGCGTGGGCGCAGAGCTAAATCTAGCTAACAAGTTCACAGCAAATGAGATGTTCGGTCTTGTGCATTGAGCTAAGTACAGTAATGCACCTACTGCACTTAGGTAAGGCACTTCAGCCCCTAAGAGTTCCTCGTCCTCATCCCTTGGACGGAACAGATCCTTCTCTGGATCTAGGTTGCGGACTACCATGAGGGTGCTAACAGGATGTACTTTGTCCATGCTGAACCTTCTCAACATCTTGTGGACATAAGCTGCCTGGTGGACTAGTATTCCACTACTATGGTGTTCTAGCTCAAGGCCTAGACGAAACCGTGTCTTCCCAAGGTCCTTCATCTCAAACTCAGATTTCAAGTACTTCACAATATCCTTTAACTCATCAAGAGTTCCGATGAGATTCATGTCATCGATATAGACTGCTACTATTGCAAATCCGGAACTTGTCCTTTTAATGAACACGCAAGGGCATAGCTCATTATTCACATATCCCTTCACAATCAAGTATTCACTTATGCGGTTATACCACATACGGATTGCTTCGATCCATACAATGACATTCTCAATCTTATAGAGAATGTGCTCCATGGTTTAGAGCAACTTGACTTGGGTAATTCAAATCCATCAGGGAGTCTCATGTATATCTCTGAATCTAGATCTCCATAGAGATACGCAGTAAACACATCCATAAGCTGCATGTCAAGTTTTTCAAAAACTACCAAACTAACAAGGTAGCGGAACGTTTTGACGTCCATGACGGGGGAATACGTCTCCTCCTAGTCAATACCAAGGCGTTGTGAGAAACCTTACTCCACAAGGCGAGCTTTGTATCTTACTACCTCATTATTCTCATTACGCTTTCTATTTATGTCCTACAGGTTTTACACTTAGCGGGGTTAGCACTACCGGGCCAAACACCTGTCTCTTTGTTAGTGAATCTATTTCAGCCTAGATTGCATCTTTCTATTTAGGCCAATCTGATCTCTGTTGACACTTTTCAACAGATCGAGGTTAGATGTCATCGTGTTCTATGAGTTCATGTGCAACTAAGAATGCAAATGCATCGTCAATGATTATAGATTCTCTCTCTAAAATCTCATGTATGCTAGCATAATTCATCGAAATTTCTTTATTCACTGAACTAGGATCAACCATTTGAACTCCCTCCAAATTGGATGTCTCAATGACATAATTGTAGTCAGAAATAATTTCATGAGATAGATTTTGAGAGTCGATGAACAATGGATCTTGTTATGCTGATCTTCCCCTCTTCCTAGGGTGAGTATCCATCGAACCTACATCTCTCATCCTCTTCCTTTGGGGAGCCGTGGTCTCAGCCACCACACGTCCACCATGTGTGGCGGTGCCGCTCTCTCCCATCACAGGGGTGGCGGCGTGACATCCTCCATGTGGGATGTCAGTCCTTGCAGGCACATTTGCAGTAGGTATATGTGATTTTATCACTTTAGCAAGGTTAGTAAATGTATCAGGCATCAAATCTGCTACATTTTCAAGCTCTATAATTCTCCTTACTTCACTATCTGCTAGTGCAGAGCGGGGATCAAGATGAGACAAGTTAGGGACTGACCATGACAATTCTTGTCATTCATGTGTCCTTCCTCCCCCTAACGACGGGAAGGTTGTCTCATCGAAGTGACAATCCGCAAATCTTGCGGTAAATAGATCGCTTGTCAAGGGTTCTAAGTAATGGATTATAGTTGGAGAAACAAATCGAACATAGATGCTTATTCGTCTCTGAGGACCCATTTTATCACGTAAATGTGGGGCGATTGGCACATAAACTGTACAACCAAATCTGTGTAGATGCGAAATATTCGGCTCATATCTAGTAACCAGATGGTACGTAGAAAAGGGTTGCCTAGCAGCGAGTCTAAAACGAATAAGCATTGCTACATGTAATATCGCATAAGCCCAAGCAGAAGTGGGTAGGTTGGTGTGCATGACCAAAGTTCGTCCAACCATTTGAAGTCTTTTAATGGTGGCTTCTGCGAGACCATTTTAGGTGTGTACATGGGGAACTGAATGCTCGACATCAATCCCGATGGACATGCAATAATCATCAAATGTTTGCGATGTAAACTCCCCAGCATTGTCGAGACGTATCGACTTTATAGGATGATCTGGGTGGTGAGCCCTCAAACGAATAATCTGAGTAAGGAGTTTAGCATATGCAACATTCCTTGTGGACTGAAAGGACCCAACCCCGATTTAGTTTCCTAAATCGGAATCAAACCCCTTCTGAAAACACGAACTTGCAAAAACCAAAGAAATTTCGGCAGAGTTTCGCTATAACATGGAATTGTCATTAACCTGCACCTGAAAACACACTTCATCCTATGCCAAAAAAGCCAAACCGTGGGCACCAATCCCATCCGGATTTCTCAATATCATAACAATAACGAAAAGTAATAAATAAAACTGTACTTTACAGAAATCCGGGGAAAAACATATAAAAGTATAACATCAGAGTAATCAGAGCGACCTCTAGTGTATATATACAAAAATATACAACAGTAGGCAAAACAAGAAACCTACTGGAAAAGAAAGGTAGCTCGAACACTAAGCCTCCGACAGCGACGTGAGACACCAGAATCTGAACTGCAAACTGGGCACAGAAACTGAAAAGCCCAGGGGAAAGGCAAATAAAATCGTTAGAGTGAGTGGACGAAAATAAACATATGTCTTTCACCATTTATACAATATAAAAACAATGCAAATTCTTAAAATGAATGGAGGTATCAGGCGAATCTCTCAAGCTAGATGGTCAGACGAATCTCTCAACCCTATAATCCACAACCTCGTCAATATCCTCCACAATGACTACTGCCAAAAGGCTGTCTTCCTGGCCGAGAGAGTAGAGAAAACTAGTGACACCACCCATTATGCCTAACGGCGCCGATCGATAAAGCTAGGGTTGTTTGAAAAAATGAAGGAAACACAAGAGAGAGGAGAGAGAAAAGGGGAAAATTCTCAACATATATGCAACTCTCAACTTCTATCTTGTAAACATCCATTGTGTCCTGCCAAGATAAGAAGCTAGCTCCGTGGTACACACCATGGAGGCACACATCAATTAAGTTGTTCATCATTGAAGTACGGAACGAAACAAGTTCACACTTTAAAGCAAAGATATCAATGTTGTTTTCATATCATTTTTTGTATAAAACGTACAGATCAGCTAACGTTTATGTAAAATGATAGTAGCACCATACTGCGGTTGGATGTTTAACAGTAACGAAGGGGCATGCATATATGATGGAGAAAGCTCAAAAGTGAAGTGCTGCAAGATCAATGCCAAGGCGAGTTTGGCTTCTATCATAGCAAAGTTCTGTCCAACACAAATCCGAGGACCAGCTCCGAAAGGGAAGAACGATAGTCGGTTCTTTGTAGCCTTAGAAACACCTTCTGAGAACCTTTCTGGCTTGAACTCGTTTGCATCTTCACCCCACAGTTCCTGGTCATGGTGTATGAACAGTGTTTGTAACGCAACTTGAACTCCAGCTGGTAATGAGAATTTTGCAAGCTGTGTTTCCTTATGAACAGTTCGAGGCATCGCAACCAGTGGCGGATATAATCGAAGAACTTCAAGTAATATCATCGTGACCTAATGGATAACACATTCGAAGTTAATATATACACACACACACATATATATATATCAAACTGTTCAAATTGCGTTCAGGCAAATAACCTCAAAGAAATGCAAGTCATGTAGTTTAGTAGATATGCACAAGAAAATGCATCAAGCCAATATCAAATTCATCCACAAAGTGTGTAAACTTACGACTTTTAGGTGAGCTAGTCCTTCATAATCCGGCTTGTTGCTCCCAAAGACTTGCAAGACTTCTTGTCTTGCACGATCTTGCCAATTCTGATTTTGGCCAAGCAAAACCATTGTCCAAACCAGCAACAATGAACTGGTCTCTTGCCCCGCCAAGTAAAAGAGTCTACACTCCTCCATCACGTCTTCAGTACTCAAACCAGCGTTCTCATTATTGGTTTTCCCATGTTCCTGAATGTCTTTCAAATTTGACTCCAAAAGTGCACCTAGTAAATCATCTCTGGTTGCTTCACCTGCCTTAATAGCCTGCTCTCTTTTATCTATAATGCCCTTGAGTAAGCCACTTATTTCTTTGTCTATTGCCTTCATCCTCTTGTTCAGCTTAGTTGGTAGAAATCTATAAACAGCAACAGTTAACTCACATGAGATTGCTCATGGAGGCATAAGAAGAAGATCCAAGTATAGTTCATGTTAACAGAGGAAATTAATTATTATCCTATTTTTTACCTCCACCCCGGGATGTAAATAGTTTGTAGAACCTTTATCACATGTCCTCCTTGCTCTTTTATGAGTTCAAATATTTTCCTTCCCTCTTGATAGCTACTTCCAAATGCTGTTCGGGAAATCACATCGGCCGTCAATTTTTGAAGAGAAGGGAAGACATCCAATTCACACGATGAGCCGCCCCCTTTGGACACTGAACTCTCCCATTCCATAATCATATCATCACAACATTCATGGAATGCCGGTAACATATGCTGGTATCCAAACAATGCAACATAGATTAGGAAATAATTTGAATAGGAAGGAGACGATTCTTGACACTCCAGAATTAATGTTATAGTAGTCATCTTCACAATTCAAACTAAATTATAAATATCAACAATCACATTAATTTGACATATATATACCTTTAGCTTCTCCACATGGAATGCAGGGTTAATGATCCTTCTGTGTTTAACCCATTTTTCGCCATCATAGGTTGCAATACCCTGTGCGAGCAACTTGATAAGTGGGTTAGACGTTGCGTCTGGTTTTGGAAAAGCATCCATTTTTGTGAGGACAACCTTTACATCTTCTGGACTCATGATGTTCACCATTGGTGATGTGCCAATCCACACAAAGGAGTCCTTACCTGCAAGAGATCGACATCACTTCCGTATTTCCTGACAGTCTCATGCTCAATCATTTTACGTACTAATAAAAACTATGCATCTAGGTACAAACATACTCATCTGCTAGATACAAACGTACTGTATCATATATCATAAGGAGTTGAGGACTAATTAAGGAGTTGCATACCGTGAGTTTTTAGAGATCGATCATCGAAAGGGGCGAGTCGTGGTACTATATCATGGGAGAGTTCCATGGGTTTGGATGAAGCTTCAGCAAGCAGAGCAGCTTTCTCCTTCAAATCTCCATACAAATATTTGTATGTGTTCCCTTTGAGACCTTGTTTCCTCAAGTACCTTTCTAGCTTCTTCGGCTTAAACCATTTCGAATCCAGCAAACTCCACACCCATCTAATGACTACTGTAAATGAAACAAGGGCCAGAGCTGCCCAAGTAGCCACCGTTACTTCCATATTTGACGTCTTTGTATGCTTAAGCTATAGGAGAAGGAACCAGAGGAGAAAAATTTTTAAGGAGGTCGAGATCAGGGAGACAGTTATAGATTTTGATTGGGATTAATTACAAGAGGTACCCCCAACTATTAGGTGACTTTCAATTTCATACCATGTATAAAATATTTGCATTTACATACCCCAACTTATATTTTACTATCACATTCATACCTGGCCGTTAAATGCTCCCGTTAAGTGTTGACCTGGCTTTTCGTCCTTTCAACCATCAGTTTAAGTGATTGACATTGAAACATTTGAAAAACGCACTCCTTTGCTGTGAATCGAAATACCACCGTCTTTTTTGCTAAAGAGGTAACCAATCACTCGGCCACAAACTCCATATCATAAAGTAAGGTTTTTAAATTTATTTAACCACTTTGAACCGAACAATATAATGCAGATTACTTCAATACAAATTAGTAATTTATAAGTTATAACAATGTTTATTTTTATTTATCAATCATTACATATTGCATACATATAAAAATATTCTTATTCAAAAAAGAAAAAAACGTATAGAAATATTCTTATTTTGCAGCATAAATATAAGAAGAGTCAAACAATCCTACTCCAACTTGCAAACCAAAAATATTAATACTTACTCACTCATTTCGAATAATTAGTTTCTTAATCTAAAGATCTTTACTCGGGCATCATAGAAGTTTATATTCTTACTTCATTGTATTACTATTACGAAAATCAATTTTCACATTACAATATCTAATTTATATATATATATCACATGATCAGTTTTTATCAAGTGTGAAGTTTCGCAGTGAAATTTTGGTGTAAAGTTGTATTTTATACAAAATTGACAAAATAATTCGATCATTGAAGTCAATCAACTTTTAAATACATATGCAAAGATTGAACGTGTCAAATTTCACCCCAATCGGATATCGTTTAGTCATTTGATTGCGACATTGTTTACCAATGCTTATAGATTGTCTGATTTAGCTTAAAACTTGAATGTGTTGATCAAATAGCTAAACGATATCCGATTAGGCTGAAATTCGACATGCTCGATCATTGCATATGTATCTAAAATGGTTGAGTTCAATAATCGAATTACGTTGACGATTTTGTGTAAATGACATCTTCACACCAAAATTTCAGTACAAAGCTTCGCACTTGATAAAAACTGATATATATATATATATATATATTTTAATATATTGTTTGCAAATACGTATAAATTTTAATAAATTTATATTTTTTCTCAAAGGTACTTACAGATTCATTTGTTGTAAAGAAAAAACAACAATAATTAGAATATACCTTAGTGAGTGTAACTATTTTTTGTATTCAAAAGAAAATTAAAGAACGATACATATTTATTCTATGCATATGTATTACTTCATCTTGTGAATATTCTTATAGTAATTAGAATTAATTTATGTAAATATAATATAATTATGTAAATATTTTTTAAAAGAAATTACTTGTAAAATTATATTAACTCTAAAATTAAGATAAATGAAATCATTAATTTCTCTCTGAAATAATTTTCTACTTAACATCATAGCCAAATTCCTAGAATTTGAAAACCCTGAATTTGAATTGAAATCTTGAACCACCACCAAATTTTTTCCTTCCACTAATCTGAACCTGTAGCTGAAGTCTGAAAACTTGAAGAGATGGAAAACGAGAATGTATTCGCTAACAACATGGAGAATCTTATGACAGAGCAATCATCACGAAGGAAGGAGCTGTCATACAACCCATCCACAATCATCAACATTATCACAACATCGTTCAAGACAACTCTGCATTTTCCATTGGCGAACTCTTAACTGTAACCAACTATTCTAGTTGGTCTGGATTTATGAAGATCCGTATTGAAGGACGGAACAAGCTTGCACTTGTTACCCAAAATCCCCCTGCCATTTCCTCCACCGAGTATCAAACATGGGTCATTGGCAATGACAAAGTTAAGTGTTGGCTTGTTGAGAACATGTCCCCTAGATTAAGGAAGCGGTACCTTCGATTGTTAACATCTAAGGTAATCTAGGATGTCTTGTACAAGACATACTATGATGAATCAGATGAAACCCGAATTTTTTAACTTCATCACTTATGTTATATGACGAAGCAGAATGGAAGACCTCTTTCAACATACTACAATGAACTCGTAGAATGGTTGGATGAGATGGATCAACACATGGCACATTCTCAGGACATTGTTGATGGAGTTGTGGATGAATCCTCATGTATGACCCCCTAACGAGCTTACATGTTTCTGATGGGACTTGATGCTGAATTTAGTTAAGTGAAGAACTCTTGAGGAGGGAACAAAAGCTAAAACTTGAGCAGACATATTCCCATGTTAGACGTTTCCAGAGCAACCGAGTCATACTTTCTACACCTCCATTTGAAGTCTTTGTCATGGTCACCTCTACTTCATCATCTAGTGCTACCAATGCAACACAGTCTCAATGACACCAGGGTCTCCCTTTTGACTTCTCTGGTCCTCCTCGTTCTAGTGGAAAGCCTCCTACCAAATTCTCAAATTTCACATGCTCATTGTCAGGAGGTTGATCATACAAAAGAACGGTGCTATAAACTCGTTAGATACCCTAAATAGTTGGATTTTACCCAGAAGCCGTGCAAGAACATCCCAAAAATGGTTGTAACCACCACTGAATCATCTGCATAACCATCTGCACTCATCGTCAAAACAGGTAACAGGGACGAGGCATCTTCTCTTACCACATTACCTGAATATAAATTTTGGATAATTCATATTGGTGCAACTCATCATATGACAAATAATCTTAATGTTGTTGATATCATTAATACCTCTCCTGAACATGTTGTCTCTACTGCTAATGATTCTCCTTCTCTTGTTCTTGGCGAAGAATTTGTTCAACTATCTCAAGAATTAACTCTTGATTATATCTTTATTATTCATTCTCTAGCATATAACCCATTGTCAATAAGTCAAATGACTAAAGTCTTCTCTTGCTCTGTAATCTTTTATCCTGATTTTTATATTTTTCAGGACATTCTAATAAAGAGGACCCTGGGTTATGGTGTTAGAAGGGAAAAATTGTACTACTTGGATTTGACAAGCAGTGGACAAGCTCAAATCAGTCAAGCTAACAGTATCAGTAGTCTAAATAAAGCCAAAGAAGCGATGTGGTTATGAAATCGTCGCTTAAACCATTTGAATTTTGGATATCTTGGGAAGTTACAACCTCAGTTATTTTCAGTTGTTGATAAATCAGATTTTAAGTGTGATATTTGTGAACTGGCAAAGAGTCATCGTATTACTTATTCTCTCAGTTTGAATAAATGCTTTGTTTCCCTCATGAAAATTCATTTGGATGTTTGGGGTCATGCAAGAACTTCTTCTTGTTCTGGATTTTGCTACTTATAACTTTTATTGATGAATGTACCAGAATGACTTGGGTCTCTTTGATGAAGTGTAAAAGTAAAGTATATGCCAAATTTGTTGAATTCTACAAGATGGTGGAAACTCAATACCAACAGTCGATCCGAGTCCTTCAATCTGACAATGGTGGAGAGTATGTGAATTGTGACATGTCCGTGTATTTAGGTGTTCATGGGATTAGGCATCAAACTTCCATTGCCTATACTCCTCAACAAAATGGATTAGCAGAAAGAAAGAATCGACAGTTAGTGGAAGTTGTTCGTGCTTCTCTGTTTGGTATGAATGTCCCTCGAAATCTTTGGGGAGAAACCCTGTGTTCTGTTGCATACTTGATCAATTGCACCCCCTCTCGTATGATTGAGTTCTAGAACCCATATCAGAAGTTGCATGAGCTGTTGAAGGCGCCATCTTTTCTAAAATTGGAACCAAGAGTTTTTGGGTGTATTGTATATGTTCACATTAATAAACAATTGCGAAGCAATCTTGATCCATGCGTTGTGAAGTGTGTCTTTGTTGGATACGCTGAGTTCCAGAAAGGGTACCGTTGTTATGACCCTCTGGATGTCTCTTTCCGTGAATCTGAACCATATTACTCAAGGGGAGCTTCAGAGTCTTCCCTTCAAGAGGAGAAAAGTGTATGTGAAGGAAATTCTCTGAATCTACCAGAATTTGAAGAAGTATAGAGATTGAAGAGAAGTTTTGAAGTTGAAAGTTTTGAAGCTGGAAATCCAAGTGCAAACCTGAGAGCCTCATTTGATGGATCAAAGGAAACTCTCGATCCATCGAAGCCTGCACAGGAGACGAACCCGAGAGCATCTTTCAATGGATCGAAGGAAATTCTCGATCCATCGAGGATTGCAGAAGTAACGGAACCTAGAAGCCATTTCGATGGATCTAAAGGTTTAGGGTTATCATTTCTATGACCCGCTCCTCAACATGATGCATATTTCTCTAAATGTCTCATTCCGTGAATTTGAACCTTATTATTCATTGGGAGTTTCAGAGTCTTCCCTTAAGGGGGGGAGAAGTATATGTGAAGGAAATCCTCTAAATTAGGAAGAACTTGAAGAACTGGAGATCTTGGAGAGGATACTTGAAGCTGGAAATCAGACATAATCAGTAGAAGCCCAGTTCAACTCGTCAAACACTCTCCTCGATCCGTCGAATAATGGAACCGAAATGGGACAGAATGTGTCATTTGACCCATCAAGCAACATCCTCAAACCGTCGAAGAATGGAACCGGAATGGAACAAAATGCTTCCTTCAAGGCATCGAGCAACACCCTCGACCGGTCGAAGAATGGAACCAGAATGGGACAGAATGCTTCCTTCGACCCGTCAAGCAATACCCTCGACCAATTGAATACTAAATCTTAAATGCCACAAATTAAAGTCCAATCTCGTGAAGACCCCCCTTCTACTCAATCAACTAAAGAATCTTCCTAGAATGTCTCACCTGAGGTACGTACTGATAACATTAAACTGGGTAGTATAAAAGTTAGTATGCTTAGAAGGTCTCAATGAGAAACAAAATGGCTTCCAAAGAAACAATATGAACCAACCATAGAAGTCAAAGCCAAAATATCTTATTGCTAGCTTTGAATCTCACCATAGGGTGTCTGGATCACATGCATTTGCCGTCAATCAATTATCTACAGTATCTATTCCCAGTAATGTGCAAGATCTCTTGGCGGATCCAAAGTGGAAGCAAGCTATGAATGAAGAATTAGAAGCTTTATAAAAGAATGGAACGTGAGTAATTATTCCTACACCACCTAGAAATAAGACGGTTGGTTGTAGATGGGTATATACAGTGAAGTTGAAGGCAGATAGAAGCATTGATCAGTATAAAGCGCGTCTGGTTGCGAAAGGCTACACCCAGCGATATGGAATGGACTACCAAGAGACATTTGCCCCGATAGCAAAAATCAGTACTCTACACATTCTTATTGCCTTAGCAGCTCAACATAATTGGTCATTACATCAATTTAATTGATGTGAATAATGCTTTCTTGAATTGAGATCTGGAAGAAAAAGTGTGCATGGATATTCCTCTAAGTGTCAATTTTAAGCCATGTGATGTTGGAAATGTGTGTCGACTGAAGAAGTCTTAATTTGTATGATTTGAAGCAATCTCGAAGAGCTTGATTTGAGAGGTTCTCTAGAGCTATGAAGAAATTTAGATATCTGCAGAGCAACTTTGATCATACCTTGTTCATCAAACGCAAGGATGGTAAGATTACTACTCTGATTGTGTGTATGGATGATAGTTGTCACATGTGATAATCCAGTTAAGATGAAATATTTGAAAAAACGTTTATCCCAAGAATTTGAAATGAATGATTTGGGTCCATTGAAGTATTTCTTGGGGATTAAAGTTGCAAGATCCAAGTCGGGAATCACCTTTCCACAACAGAAGTATGTGCTTGATCTTCTTGCTGAAACTAGAATGTTGGATTGTAAACCTGCTAATACTCCCATTGAGATAAATCACAAGTTGGAATTATGTCCTGGTCAGGTTCCAACAAACAAGTGCAGGTTCAGAGGTTAGTAGGGAGATTGATTTATTTGTCACACATAAGGCTTGACATTACATATGTTGTAAGTGTTGTCAGTCAGTTTATGCATGATCCTAGTGAAGAATGTATGGGTATTGTGATGCGTATTCCCAGGTACTTGAAGCCTGCGCTTGGTAATGGCTTATTGTTTTCCAAGAATAGTGAGTTTGGAGTCACATGGTATACTGATGCAGATTGGGCTGGTGATAAGACTAATATGATGTCTACTTCTGGATACTTTACATTCATTGGTGGAAGTTTGGTTACATGGCGAAGTAAGAAGCAGAATGTAATTGTCCGCTCTAGTGTTGAAGCAGAATACCGTGGAATGGCACATGGTGTATGTGAACTGTTCTGGATTCGTAATGTATTGAAGGAATTGGGTTTTAAGCTTCGTAGGGTCATGGATTTGCATTGTGACAATATTGTTGCAATTGAGATAGCTCATAATCTAGTACAACATGATAGGACTAAACATGTGAAGATTAATCGACATTTCATCCGGGATAACCTTGATAAGAAGGTTATATCTTTTCCTTTGTAGCTTTTGAAGAGCAATTGACGGATGTACTCACTAAGGGACTATCATATCAAGCATTTTCAGGATGGATTGACAAGTTGAGCATGATTGACATCTATGCACCAACTTGAAGGGGAGTGTTGGAATGAATTTTCCTATTGTAATTAGAATTAACTTCTGTAGATATGATAGGATTATGTAAATATTTTTTCCTTTTGGGAAACCATTTGTAAAACAATATTAACCCAAAAATTGGGATGAATGAAATCATTGAATTCTCCCTGGAATAATTTTCTACTCAACTTTCTCTCGTTCTTCACCTTAGATCTTAGCATAAGTTGATAAGCGCTGAAGTTTACTGCTTACCGCTTCGTACACACTCAACCATAAGGGAGCGCTCAGAAGAGTTCCCAACATGGAACACCGAATTCTACATCAAAGGATGAACATGAAGTGTCATTAAGAGTAAGTATAAATGTAGTTAATCATTATTGCATTAAGTTAAGTTACATCACCTCCTTTATCACTCCCTTTCGTTTGGCTATCCACAAAATATATACTGACTTAAGCATCAAAGTGTGTTAGACTGACTACTCCGTCTTCACTTCTGACACTCTACTCTTCCTTTTAGCAGTTAGACCAGACGTAAGTGAAGAACCACTCTAGTTCAAAGCGACTCACATCATCTCCCATTTCATCGATATTCCGCCCAAATTTCGACCGAAACACAAGATATTTCGGATTCGAATGTCTCTTTCATCACTCCATTTTATTTAATCTAAAAACCAAAGGAACCCAAATCTGATTTTCCCTATAAAAAAATAGAAAAGGAACCCAGTTGAGGATGAGCACTTTGACGCCCCAAATTAACAAATCAATTGTCACTGAAGTGTTAATGTCAATTTTTTAATCCTTTATCTATTACCTAAAAGAATGAATTCAAATATACAAATCTGCAAGTCTAAATCTTGAAGTAGAGCAAAAACCTATCTCTATTAATAAAGCCAAACTCTCTCTTTGGTGTCATAAGCCTCACCAAAATATGAACTTCCAAAAATGTCCATATTTCCCTTCCAAAAAAAAATATCATATTTAGTCCTAATTTTTATTTTAAAAACTCAGAAAAAAAAATTTATAAATATATTTTTACCCTCCTAGACCCTATTTTCGTTGTTCCGCATACAACGAATGCAGATATTTTCTAGTGATCTATATGATTCCATCTTGTCAAATATTCTGGCCCAACTGATCAAAATGACTAAAAATACACCCGTCGGTATCAGTTTAATTTTGGGCCTAGCTGAATCTGAATGGATCGGTTCGAAATCGGGTTCCGCCCAGGCCCGAACTAACCCTAGGGTTTAAGACCACACTATTTGCTATAAGTAAAGGATAAACCTCATTTTCTCTACTCATCTCATCATCCGCCTTCTACCAGACGCTGCTATTCTCATCCGATAAACTTACTCTCTTTTTCTCTGTCTCTCTTAATCTTCTTTGATTGCTCTGTCTCTCTTAATCCGAGATAGCAGAGTGGATAAGTGAGTGACTGATGCCATTCTATTTGTAAAACTATTGATTGATTGAATTCATTGCCTCATCTTTCGGCTGCAAGGGTTAAGATCTTTCGATCAATTTCTTGCAGCTTTGTTCTGGAGGCATATATCGATTCCACAGTCTTGGGGTTCATTTTAGTCCAGATTAACATTCTTGTTTCTCTGGTCACCCTTTGTTTGGGACATCTCAATCTCTCTTATATAAACTTGTTTATATTTTGTTGTGGGTCTATTGTCTTAGTGATCTTTCTTGCCATGTTTAATTTTAAAACGACACCCACTCTTACTGGATTTTATCAGCTTTTCTGTTCTGATCTTTTGCATTGTAATAACCGGATGAGCTTCAGAACTGATTTTAGAGACCAATGTTGGCTTAGGGAAAAAATTTGTAATCATCTCAACTGGTCAACAAATGCAGGTATTTCTAGAATACGGTACAACCAGTATTTCAATCTGGAAGACTAGTTCAAACCCCGATTGAATTCCAATTGATTTAAAGCTTAACCAAGAAATAAAATCAGATAGCGTGACTTGTTGGATGCGAAGGATCCTTGAGGTAATTGAGGTGGACATAGGAACGACAGCACCTTCCTTTCGTTATTTTAGCGGACACGGCGAGGTGTGGTAAATTCGGCATAGGACTTTGATTTATTACTTGTGTAAATTTTGCAATGATCGCATTGAATTTGGTTACAATGAGGCACGAGGTAAAAAAAAAGAGTGAATCAAAATGTACCAAAATTCAACCCAACATAATAAGACATGTTAATTAAAACATTGACCTTTGGATAAGAGTCATTTCAATTCAAGATACATTATCAAGAAAATTTTGGAACACAGTTCAGGTCTTTGCAACATTTTGGCTTTTTCAAATTTGAATACGAGTCACTGAATGATTGATTCTGTTTGTCAACTTTTTTCAAAATTGATTAAACATATTATAAACTCAGCCTATGTGATCTAGTCTTTTCTTGAAAACTTGGTTCATTGACTCTTGTTGTTCTTATCGAAATCTGCCTGGGCCTTTCGATGTAAACGTCGGTTGAAGGTAAGAGGTATCACCCTCTGGATTGAGATGAGATGCTTCGTTGTTTAATCGTCTCACTGCATAAGTAAAAAACGTTAGAGGGAAGATGAGGTGGGCCTGCCTTCGATTCTCCGACGCTCAAGTTAGTAGAAGTGTGGAAGAGGATAGCAAGGAAAGGGAAGTAAGTGAGCTTTGGATTGAAGGATGTTACCTTTATTACATTTTAAATACATTTTTAAGTAAGTCGAGTGAGACTGTTTTCTCTTATTTCCAATGTGGGACTACTTTCCCTTGTTTTGGTTTTAGTTATTCTTGATACTTGACTTGTAATTTATTCTTAATACTTAACTTCGAACTTTGTTGTTGAGTCTAATGCTAATGGCATCATAAAGGCATTAAGTTGTTCCTGCTCTGAGGGATGGGAGGTGCATCCTATTTTGGAGAAAGTAAGAAGGAAGGCTCAAGTTTGTGATTGTTTGGTGTGGGCTTAGATTCCTAGAGAAGCGAATCGTGCAGCACACTATGCTGCATCGCTTGCAAAACGGATAATGGATCTTCAACGATGGATCTTCAACCACCATCATTCATTGTTAATTCTCTTTGTGGTGATGGATGTGGCGTCCCTCAAGGAATATGTTAGATTTCTTGCTTTGTGTGTTTTTGCGGTACTATGTTCTCTGTGTCCATGCATGTCTTGCTTGGTGGAGATCTTAGGTACTCTATAAGTTTTTAGTGACATTAGTATTTTCAAAGGACCTGTTTTATGTAAATTTCGACAAGTTAAAAAAAATTACCTTGTCTTCCTTCTAATGTTAAAAAAAATGCTAAGTGGTCGTAAAGCATTTTGTTACTGCTTACTGCTCAACCGAGTACTTGGGAGTACTCGCAATTGCTATTTTTTAATTTTTAAATAATAATATAATTATTAATATATATATATATATATTATCATTAATTAAAAGATAAAATGGTTAAAATCAAAATAAAATATAGTCAAAGTAATCAAAATTATTAAACACATAATTCAATACTTAAATAAAAGCATAAGAAATTGTCTTTCAAAATAAAATAAAAACACTCTATATTGTCAAAAAATCCAAATGCGTCCTCATTTTCTTCAACTTTGGTGTCATCTTCGTATATAAAATCATCGTTATCAAGCTCTCTATCTTCTCTTATTGTAGACTCTTGGACACCACCATCTCCATCCCAAGTAAGATTGGATTCAAAAATGAAATAAAAATAAAAATAAAATCCGTCCGAGTTGTCCGAATAATCGGTCTTAGTTGAACAACTTGGCCGCTTACTCGGCCGGCTGCTCAAAGGTCTGCTCAAGCCATAATCGGAGTGTTTCTCTACCGCTCAGCGAGTACTCGGCCGTTCAACCCGTTTTTTTTAACATTGCATTCTTCATACTTTTTCGCTCGTGTGAGTGTGTATAATGACATATTTGCCTGCATTTCTTCTGATCTTTCTTATTGCATATATGTAGTGGCATACTAACACTTGCCACAAGGCCTCCAATCCTTCCATCGTTGTGCGCTGTCGCATCGTGGCCTCCCACGGCCTCCAGCCTCGCGGCCTCACCCTCTCTATGCAGCGCCTCTCCTTTCTCGTGGCATTAGCCGGTGCAAACTCTTCTTCATCCTCCTCCTTTGACGCGGACGTTTTGGCGAGTAAACTGCGATAAGAGACGACGTGCGACCATAGCGTCTAAAGCACAGGCTGAAGACTTTTCGAGGTCGACAATGACATGACAGAGAGGAAGACCAATGACTTCCCATATGACATCGCCGAGCACAAGAAACGCCAAAAATCTGGGATCGTTAGCGACCGCAAGAGGAAAAACTCCAAGATCCGAACCATTCTCACAATTGACAATATGAACAAGTTCGATGGAGACATGTGTCACCATGAGAAATCAAACCCTGGAATGTTTAGTCCTGGAGTGCATAGCAACCTAGCAATCTTATCCCATTATCGGGAGAGAATAGTTGCGGTAGTTAGACAATGTGGAAAGAGGTCTAGTGCTGGATCTAGGCGAGGAGTCTAGGCCTAACATCATGAATTAATCAGCCAAACATTGGATGATTTATCTTCAATTTTTGAACATTTCTCCTGACAAATTTTACATGTATGCCTTAACAATACGTGCACCACGTGAAGGAATAAAGAGGCCCGATGTAGGCACACTTTAGTCCAATGCTTAGCCGTTTAAACGGGAGAGTCTCTAGTAAACTGGTTCCTATGTGAATCAAGACAAATTTTTATAAAATCACCACAATCAATCACTGTTTATGAATGATGAAATTGAAGCCAGTTCGACTTGAACTTGGTTCATACAAGTCGTACCCTGTTTAAACCTCTAAAGCTATCTCCAACCCAGGGCCAAGGGTTTGATATAGCCTTAAAATCAGCTAAAACCCGTCTCCAACCCAGGATTGAGCTATACCAAAAATGTTATTAGCCCAATTGGGCCAAATGTTTGGCTATATATGACACTTGGTATGGCACAATTCTATATTTTGTGGGGACCACAATTACACTTTAACATTAAAAAATTGATGTACCTAGTGGCTAATATTAATTTTAATTAATGTTCACGTCAATTTAAACGTTATGGTTGCATCATTTAATTAATCAATTTATTTTAATTTCTTAACTCCAATAATAGTCACAATATTTTTATAAAATAATATTATCAATATAATAAATTTATCATGTGTAATACTTTAAAAATATTGAAATATATTTTTAAATTTTGTAGTAAATATAATATATGCAACTGTAATATAGTAAATAAATAAATATAATATAATATTTTAAAATATTAATAATGAGTTATTTGTTAAATGAAGCATCAATGAATATAATATAAATACAATACAATTAAGACATTATGGTGACATCATTCACTTAATCAATTTATCTTAATTTTTTTTAACTCTAATGATAATCAAAATATTTTCATAAAATAATATAATCAAAATAATATTAGTATAAATTAATATAAACCGTAATATTTTCAATATCAATATAAATTAACATCAATCTTAGTATAAATATCGATAGCAATATTTTCAAAAAAGAGTATTAGAAAAAAATATATAGGATAGTCAGTTTGAAACCGAAGTAATTGATAAAGTAGTTGAGATAGTGAAAGTTAATTTTGAGTAAATATAGTGATATAATCATAATTATCTAAAATAAAGAGTGTTAGAAAAATATATAACAGTGATCTTTAAATTTCACAAAAAAAAAAGAATAAATTCTATAAACGAATAAATCATATATAATATTTAAATCTTTAAAATATATATAAGTTCAAAACTTTCGATTAATAAAATAATATAAAAATTTAAATTATAAAGGATCGGTACAAAATATAACTCTTATTATTTATTAAAATAATATATATCGAGGACGGACCGGAGATGGCCTAATTTATCTTCTTCTGTCCCAGAGACTTCAAATATGACTAAAACTTCGAAGCGGATCCAGTCCAACACCCCCCAACCGACAAACTCTCACAGAGCGCTTTCATGGCTTCATGGGCACGACTCGATCTATCACAATCAAGCACATAACCACACACTTTGGTGAGTTGGTCTTGCGTACGAATCTACTTCAGCTCCCCCGTCGTCTTGTTAACTCCTGATTAGTCCACTCTCAGTGTCTCACCAGCCTTTCTTCGTCAACCTCATTGCAGAGCCTCTCTCTCTCTCTCTCTCTCTCTCTCTCTGTGCAATGTCCTCATAACAATCACCCCATATTTACACCAAAGATTCACACTTTTGTAAATTCCTTCACCCACCCATCACTCAAGCAATGCCATCATGCTTCATTGCTTCTGCTTGGCCGAGTCAAAGAACTCATGCCTCCGGTCAAATTTCGTCCGCTCCGGTCTCCGCTCCACCTTCACCGACCTCAAAGACGGCGCCACCACTATGCACTGCTGGGTCCCCACCTCCCCAAACCCCTCCAAACCCAACCTCCTCCTCCTCCACGGCCTCGGCCTCAACGCCATCTGGCAGTTCGCTGGCCTCATCCGCCACGTCACACCTCACTACAACGTCTACGTCCCCGACCTCCTCTTTTTCGGCGGCTCCTCCACTTCGCTGCCGCACCGCACCGAGTCCTTCCAGGCCGAATGCGTCATGCAGGTCATGGAGGCCCAAATGGGCCCTGGCCCACCAAGGTTCAGCCTGGTGGGGCTGAGCTACGGCGGCTTCGTCGGGTACAGGGTGGCGGCGATGTACAGTGAGGCGGTGGAGAGGGTGGTGATATGCTCCGCGGCGGTGTGTATGGAAGAGAAGGACTTGAGCCAAGGAGTGTTTCGGGTTTCGGATTTGGACGAGGCGGCGGCCATTTTGGTGCCTCAAACGCCTGCCAAGCTCAAGGAGTTGGTCAAGTACACATTCTTTAAGCCGCCCTCGCTAAGGTTCATGCCTTCTTGTTTACTCCGAGATATTATCGAGGTAAAAATCTTACTCATGTGTTCAAATTTCATGAGAAACCAATATTATCGTCTAATATATATATATATATTTAAATACATCGTTGCATTAGATCATAATGTTGGCAAAATGTGCAGACATTGTTGACGGATCATGTGCAAGAGAAGAAAGAGTTGATCTTGGCGATCCCTAGAAACCGAAAACTTTCCGAACTTCCCGAGATTCCTCAGGTTTCATTTTAATCTTAACTTCCATTTCTGCATTAGTTACAATGCCAATGAATGATGCATTGGTCTCATGTGTGTGTTGTCACTCTTTTTTATCAGCCAACGCTTATAATATGGGGAGAGCATGATAATGTATTTCCGTTGGAATATGCACACAAACTAAAAATGTGAGTTTCTTCTGATGTTCTCTAGTGACTAAAGTGTGTGTGGTATCTGTTGTAGTGACTGAACTAGCTCATTCTGATTTTTCCAATTGACAGGCACTTGGGGGAGAATGCTCAACTTGCTATAATCAAAGGTGCAGGGCATGCCACTAACGCAGAAAAGTCTAAGGAGTTCAATAAGCACATAAAGTCTTTCCTAATCGATTTCAAGCGCTCACAAAACAGTCCATCTGCTAATCATCAAAACAATAGTTGCTGACATGAAGTTATTCGTTGTATTTTGAGTTCGCACTTCTCATCTCACAACAGAAATTTGTACAACCATTGATATTTAAACAGACAGGTGTATCATTCATCCGATAATTGTCAGAGTTTTGTATCTTGGAAGTTTATACAGATTGAAGCTATACATTATCAGGGTCAAGTGTGTTGTTCATGGAAAGGTTATGATCCCCGAAACGGAGAAGAGCAATAAAAGCAATAGGTGTGTCTTGTTCATAAATCTGGCAAGTGACCAAGAGGAAGAAAGCAGGGACATAAGATCAGAGAGCTTATTGTGACCTCATTTGGGACTACAATGTCCACCAGGATCATCAAATGTACTGCATGCTGTTCTGTTTAATAGGAATTACAAACAAACCTATTGTCTGCTATCCCTGTACTACATACTTGGTAATCCAATGAATCCACATGCTGCATGCTGCTCGATGGAGAAAGCTAATCCCAGAGTTAGTGTTCCATCTGTTTTTAAAAATTCAATAAACTTAGTAGTTAACACCAGAACATAATAGTTCATCATTTAATCTCACAGGTCAATATCTTACCTATGGCTTGGATTGATCAAATTTAGGTAGCTCACCTGAGAAATCAATGAGATCATTAGCGCGCATTAATGAACCACACACATGAACTCAGAACGAAACTGATCCATTCCAGTACAAGTAACAGTAAAGAAACATGTAAAGACAGAGAACATTGTACACTAAGAAAAAACTCAAGGTGAGATTGTATATGCAGAAGACATCAGTGGGATACATGCTGTATTGGGCAAGGAAGAAAGAAACCCTAGCTAATAAACTAGTTGACTATAAAGAAAGAAATTGGAACCAACTAGCAGGCTTGCATCATATTTGAATACAAGAGGTAACACATGCATTTGTTCCTTCTCAACTATACCAAAGTAAATTTATGTCTGACCACAACGTGCACATCACTTGTCTATAAAATTCACAGGAACCACTGCTAGAAAATAAGGTGGAAGGAATGGAGAGGACTTGTATAGTTACCTTCTCCCTCTAAAAGATCTGAGTTCCACAATTTGAGATTATCCCTGATAAGCTGCACAATAAGGGTGGTGTCCTTGTAGGATTCTTGATCAAGGCTGTCAAGTTCAGCAACAGCATCATCATATGCCTGTGTCGCAAGATCACAAGCCCTGCATGGTGTAAAGTTGCAAATGAAACGCCTAAGATGTGACCCGCGAAATTAAAGAGCAAAATTAACCACTGATCCAAAGAAGGAGAGAAATCAAACAAACCTCTCAGAGGATTTAAGAATTTCATAATAAAATACAGAGTAATTCAATGCAAGGCCAAGTCTAACTGGATGAGTTGGGGGCAACTGAGCTGCGGCAGTACTACTGGCAGCCTGCAGGACAAGTATTACTATTACATTCTAACTCCATCTTGATATTTAAGCCAAACTAAATGGCCAAATTAAGTGAAGTATGATAAGAAAGAAGTGTTTCAAAGGAAGCTGAAATAAGCATACCTCGTAGGCTTTCAGCGACTGATCTGCAGCTTCTTTACGATCAACCCCCGCCTTAAATTCAGCTAAATATCGATAGTAATCTCCTTTCCTGCCACAATAAACAGCATGGATTAAAACTCAACTCTTTCTGCATACATACAGTGATACACGTACATATTGTTACCAAATAGCCAGAAGCTAAATTTCATTTTAATGAAGACTGTCAAAATGTACAGGCAGTGTAAGTGCAGATCATCAGTCCTGATCAGTCTCTGTTATCTTTCTTTTTTTCATTCTTAGTTTTACAAAGATCTCCACTATCTAGTACATCCAGAGAGTTGACAAAAGCAGTAATGCAGAACCAAAATGTTCTCAAAAATCATAAATTAATGAAACAGGCATCTACACGATAAAAATTATTCAATTCATATGAGTGGACTGCAAGTTATGTAAAGAATCAGCCCTCTCTACTGTCTCTAGGCTAAAGCTACTACCTTATCAGCTAGCATGAGTTGGCCAGCCAGGGCACGCTATTAAGCTTTTCCAATACATAAATTTTATATCTCCAATTCTCCATATTAACTTGAATTTGAATAGTAAACTTTTAGGGAAATGGCTCTCACATCTTATGGTAAAAGACAGTAGATTCCCCAGTTGTTGAAGATGGCAGGAGGTGATAATCAATGACTGATAACATGTCACTGCAAATTATCGCAAGCTCATCTTCAACCCTCTCCATGTACTCCTTTATTCTCTTCACATTCTCCTCATTTCCCTTGTCCTCCTCCTTCTGTTCAATGGAGGACAGTATCCGCCACGACGCCCTTCTCGCCCCAATCACATTCTTATATCCAACTGACAACAAATTCCGCTCTTCCACGGTCAATTCCACATCCAACTTTGCAACTCTCTTCATTACTTCAATCATCTCTGAAACGAAGAATTTAAGTTGTGATTGATGTTGTAGCATATATGCAATTGCAGTCTGGTTTCCTAACCAATTCTACATCAGTAATCCATCAAATAAGCTCTTAAATATTACCTATAAGAGTTCGTTTCGAGAGTACCATATACTTTGCTAGTGAATTTGACAAGAAACACCGCAATCTTTTAGCGAAAATTTGTACCTATTCCATTAAATTTTCTTACTCCAACTGTTTAACAACATAACATAACATCAATCAGACTGTCGAGAAATTAACCAAATAAATTACTTTTACTTGATCACCTGCGCTTGTGATATATTTGTTAGTAACCAGAGATTATTCATCTCACTACAAAGTGCAGCATAATCAGCCATAGTAATATATACTATGGTACATAGAAGCTCATACATGAAATTAGTATTGCATGAAATGCATGCAAGCAAGAGAAGGTAGCTTTGTAGCATATATACCATCGTATCTTTCGGTTTGCTCAGCAAGCCTCGCCTGGTAAACATGTTTCTCCCTCGCAAGCTCCATAGCAACCACAATGATACACAGTCCCTCGCAAAAATTCTAACACTCTGAGAGACTCTGAAACTCTATGTCTAAAGTTGTGGAGTAAGTTCTATAGAAATGCCCACTATGAATGGCTTAGTACGTAGTGCCTTAGTGGGGGGAAAGTACGTAGAGACAACGTGGTGGGAGATCAGAGATGGGTTTTGAATATTTGCGTACACAGAGTTTTTAGTTAGTTGGGTCCGTACGTTAATGAACAAGGGTCGGTGACGATGGAGTAAGTGGGATTCGGTGCGATGTTTGAGTGCGACGACCATCACAATGGACGGTTGTGTTTGATAGAAAGAGAATGACTGAGAGTGGTGGGCACTGCGGCCCACTCCAAATGTGGAAGCTTTGCCTTTGGTCCCTATTTTTGTATAGCTATTTGTCGTATCGAATTTCTATCACCGCCGAAGGTGGGTATAGTGAGGACTGAGGAAAGTACGTACAGATGGAGGCATCTAAGTCAACCCGTCAATTATCTTTGCACAACAAAATTCTCATGAATCGATTTTAACGTGCCGGCACTCACTGGGCAGTGTAATTTATGAACCACGATTTAGTGTATAGGAGTTGAGCTCTTGAAAAATATTGAGGTAACTCATCCTCATCCTCCTATTCCCCCGTAATGGGAATGGTATTGCCAGACTCCCCCTGAGAAGAGCTGTCCTTGCTTCCAGTGGAGGAGTGAGAACCAGGAGGGAAGGTGACAGTGGCATCCCTAGCAGCTGGAGCATATCAAAGTTGTCTTGAGAGCAAGGAGAATGTCTCATTCTTTACCACATCAAATTGAGCAGCCATGTGTCCTTTGAGCTCAATAATAGCAACAACGAACATCCAGTGCAATTCCTCCTTGAGAATTGTTTGCTCTATTAGTTCCACATAGACATTGGAATGATGAGTGGACTTGGCGATGGTAAGGCATCCACGACAATAAGCTCGGGTCCGAGAAGATCATGCTCCCATATAGGAACCTAGCAGCACCGCATAGCTTGGTGATTGGAGCAAGGAAAGACCAAAGATTTAGTAGGAAACTAACGGTGGGTGATACCGGCAGTCTAGATTGCTTGAAACATGAAGTATTCCGCGGGGACGATGGGCAGCAAAGGCCTCTTGCTGATATAAGAGACAAGGGCAGTTTATTTCCGAGGGATCTTGCTAGTTTATGAAGATGGGCAAGGAAGGGTTCGAACCAAAAAACCCAGAGCCTTAAACCACTATGTCATACTCTTGCTAGAGAGGTAAGTAGCTCCTATCGAATCCTGAGGGACAGAGAGTCCAAGGTTTATGGGAATTTTTTGATGTATTGATCAATCCTAAATTGAGGTACATATACACAAGTACTTACATTCTTAAAAGGAAACTAAATCAAACATTAAATCCTACTTAATTACAGAATATACGTCTTCTAACTATACAAGGAGTGTGACTCACTCCAACACTCCTCCTAAAGTTGGAGCCTACAAGTTTTGAATGCCCAACTTGCCAAGTGAATCATTGAACGTCTTGGATGAAACCGCCTTAATGAGGATGTCAGCCAATTGCTCTTCTGATCGAACAAATAGGAATGAGATGATCCAAGCATCCAACTTCTTTTTAATAAAATGTCTATCAATCTCCACATGCTTTGTCCAATCATGTTGAATAGGATTATGTGTACTCTCAACTGCAACAGTGTTATCACAATAAAGAGGCATTGGATGTTCCTGCTTAAAACTCAAATCTCCCAACAAATACTTGAGTCATAGCAACTCACAGACTCCTTGAGCCATTCCTCTATATTCGGCTTCTGCACTAGACTGGGTCACAATATTCTGCTTCTTGCTCCTCCAAGTAACCAGATTTCCACCAACGAATGTGAAATAGCCAGAAGTAGAACGTCTATCAGTGATATTACCTGCCCAATCTACATCAGAGTAGCCACAAGTTCCCAAATCATTATTCTTTCGAAACACAAGACCTTTACCAGGGACAAACTTCAAGTACCTTAGGATTCTCACCACCACATTTATATGATCATCACTAGGATTATGCATATACTGACTTACCACACTAACAACATAACCAAGATCAGGCCTAGTATGAGACAAGTAAATCAACCTTCCAACTAATCTTTGGTACCTGAATTTGTCTATGGAAACTTGATCAGGATATTCTGCAGTCCGATGATTCTGTTCAATGGGTGTATCGACTGGTTTACAATCAAGCATACAATTTTCAGTTAACAAATCTAGAACATACTTTCTTTGACTCAACGTAATGCATTTTTTGTTTCTAACCACTTCAATACCTAGGAAATACTTCAAATTTCCAAGGTCTTTCATTTCGAATCCAGACGACAACTGAACTTTTAACCTTTTGATCTCATCTAGATCATAACCTGTTACTACCATATCATCCACATAAATAATCAATGCTGTCAGCTTGCACTGTTGGTATTTGAAGAACAAGGTGTGATCTGAATTGCTTTATCTGTACCCAATCTTCCTCATAAAAGTCGTGAATCTGCCAAACCAGGCTCTTGGCAATTGTTTCAATTCATACAAGGACTTCTTTAATCTGCACACCATCTTCTCACCTGTAAAAGTTTCATATCCTGGAGGAAGGTCCATGCAAATTTTCTTATTCAAGTATCCATGGAGAAAAGTATTCTTTACATCAAACTGTTGCAAGGGTCAGTCCATATTAGCTACTAGGAACATGAGAACTCGAATGGTATTGATCTTTGCTACTGGTGCGAATGTTTCATCATAATCCACTCCATACTTCTGAGTGTATCATTTTGCCACCAATCTTGCCTTGTATCTATCAACCGATCCATCTGTATTATGTTTCATTGCATAAACCCATCTGCATCCAACAATCTTCTTACTAGGTGGTAGTGGTACCACATCCCATGTATCATTCTTGTTGAGAGAATCCATCTCAATCTCCATTGCATTAGCCCACTTCTCCTCCTTGATTGCATCTTGCACTTTACTAGAAAGAGATATAACAGATAATTGATTCACAAAGGCTAGATAAGGTTTAGATAGTTGATGGGTTGACACATAATTATCCACAGGATACTTGGCTTTAGCTGACATGAGAGGTTCGTATTTTTTGGAGGGTTGACAACGAGTTGACCTAGTAGGTAATACTCTTTCAGGCATATAAGAACTAGGCAAAGGAATACATACCTCAGGTGATGACAGGTCAGGAGAGATTGTTGATGGAGAGGGAAAGACTATTCTTACATGTACATCTTCTAGAACTGGTTGCTGATCACTAATTTCTTCTCATCCTTTCCACGTGTCATCATTGACATGCAGAACACTTTCTGTCTGAGGATTTTCGACGGGTCGAATGATACCCTCGACCGGTCGATGAGCTGGTTATGTCTGCTCTGGGTGATCAGGTTCTACCGGTCAAAAATTTGCCTTGACCGGTCGAAGGCAAGCCCCTGTCTAATCCGAGCAAATTTTCACCAGTCGAAAATTTGTCTCGACGGGTCGATGAGCAGGTTCTTGCTGGTCTGAAGATTTTTCAACCGGTCGAAGGCAAGCCTCTATCTGATCCGAGTAATTTTTGACCAGTAGAAAATTTGCCTCGATCGGTCGAAGATTCCGTCCTACTGGGGTACTCGCTTCTGGAATGTCTTCTTCTGGTGCCCTAAACTGATCTTCATAAAATCCATTCTTCTCCTTCTCACAAGAAGTGGCTGATGGAGAGAAATAACGCACGTCTTCACTAAAAGTGACATCCATGGTGACGTAAAATCTTTGAGACGGGGGGTGATAACACTTGTACCCTTTTTGGTGAGTACCATAGCCAACAAAGACACACGCAAGGGCATGGGCCTCTAACTTGGTCCTCTGATTTTGATGAAGATAAACATATGTCACACAACTAAAGACACGGGCAGAGAGCTTGTTCAGAGATGGAATGACGACAATACCTCAAACGGGATCTGATTATGAAGAGTGGCAGACGATAGGCGGTTAATGAGGTGAAAGACACATAATATAGCTTCGCTCCACAGATATTTGAGCATATTGGCACTAAGCAGGAGAGCTCAGCCCATCTCCAACAGATGACAATTCTTTCTTTCAGAAACTTCATTCTGTTCAGGTGTCTGAAGACAAGTAGTCTGATGGATGATTCCATATTGTCGAAAATAGTCTTGGAAAGAGTGGTTCACAAACTCTCCGCCATTGTCAGATCCAAGAACCTTCACACAAGCATTATACTGATTTCGGATAAGGTTATGGAAAGCAGTGAAGGCAGAAAACACAGCATCCTTCATCTTGAGTAACACAACCCATGTCAATCTTGTAAAGTCATCAATAAATAAAACAAAGTATCTCATTCTTGACAATGTTGTATTCTTGGAAGGTCCCCATACATCAGAGTGAATTAATCAAATGCTAGAGGGATAACTAGATTTATGACTCTTAAAAACAACACATGTTTCACAACAGAGAATGGACTCCTTTATTCCTACAAATAAAGACGGCATAGATTTCTTCATAACTCCAAACGATGGATGACCCAATCGATGATGCCAAAGCAAAATTTCCTTTACTCGATCAAAACTCGAAGTTAGGGCAACCATTGGTGATGTCATTCTTGTTTCCCCGTTGTACATGCAATCCAAGTAAAACAGTCTCCCCCTCAGATCTCCATTGCCTATTATCGTCTGAGATGACAGATCCTGAAGGATGGCATACATTGAAAAAAAGGTTACAGAGCATTTGTTTTGGGAGTTCAATTCAGAGATCGATAATAAGTGATGAGATAGAAAAGGCACATAGAGAACATTATGTAACATGATGGTGGGAGTAAGTTGGATTAACCCTATACCTTAAACAGGAAAAAAAAACACCATTTGCATTGGATACTTCAGATATGGAAGATGAAGACAAACTCAAAAACAAGGTTTTATCAAAAGTCATATGATCAAACGCACCTGAATCAATTATCCATGTATTACTACCAGTCAAGTCAGAAATTTTGAGTGCAATACCAATTTTACCTCTGCTCACATGAGCATAAATACTTGTTGTCAGATCTTGACCCTCTATTCCACAAAAGTCAGGTGCTTAGACCAGTTGTACTGTCGCCTTGCTACTACGATTGGGTGGGACCTTGTATTGGTTTCTGAGGACACAAGATTTTGTAGTGGCCAAATTCTTTGCAGTAGAAACACTGTACTTTGCTCAGATCTGGGCTATGAGCAGGTTGAATTGTAGCTGAGTATCTTGGGTCCTTGGCTTCCACCCTTGTTGTGGTTTTGATTGTACTACTAGACTTGACACATCATTATGGAGTTCCTTAGGCTGATTTGACTCTTCTTTACGGATATAGGCATAGGCTTGTTCAAGAGTCGGTGGTGTGGCTTATCTCAGCAGTTTTTCTTTGGCAGTAGCAAATCTTGAATCCAACCCTTTCAGAAAGATATGGACTCGCATTTTTTCGTTGGTCCTATTGTGTGTAGCAGTTTCAATGTCACACACCATAGGATTCGGATCTCATTCATCTAGTTCTTGCCAAATAACATTTAGATTTACGTAGTATTCTGCTAACGGTTGGCCGTTCTGAGTAGTGGTAAAGGCTTGACATGTCAACTCAAGTACCCGAGCGAAATCATTCACATCATAATAGGTAGTTGCTACAGCATCCCATTTTGGAGATGAGTAGCCAGAGAATAATATCATCACAGGTCTCGTCATTGATTTCAGAAGAGTTATCATTGTATTGGAATTCATAATATCCCATAACGCTTGTTCTTTACCAATGTTTGTAAGTCGTGGTAGAGTTCCAGCCACATATGGCCACTTCCCAATACCACCAAGATGCATCTTCATCAATCGTCTCCACTGATAGTTGTTTCCATCCAATTGTACTCCACATCCTGTGTGCCCATTTTGAAGGGTCATCATTTGGTCACGAGAGATCTCAGGTTGCCCAAAGATTGCAAGATCCATTGCCAAAATAAGTCAAGGTCAGAAGATCAAATTCAGAATTCAAGGTAGGAATTTTCAGACGTCAAATTTCGATCGATCGAAGGAATTTTTCGACGGGTCGAATAAGGGGTCAGAGTTCAGGTTAGGCAGCAGAAATCAGGTTAGGTCATATTTTCAGGGTCGACTTCGACTCTGATACCAAGTCAAGATTTATGGAAATTTTCTGATGTAGATCAATCCCAAATTGGGGTACATATACACAAGTACTTACATTTCTAAAGGGAAACTAAATCAAATATTGAATCCTACTTAATTACATAATATACATCTTCTAACAATACAAGAAGTGTGACTCACTCCAACACAGAGGGGATCTCTCCCACAAATAATGCAAACAATAGACTAAGATACCTCAAACTTTTAAGTTTCTCAAAGAAATTGGGAATGGGAATCCCTTGGAAGTCATTCGAGCTAAGGTCTAGATATTCCAAGTATAGCAAAATAGGATTTAACTTACCTCAGCTCCCAACAAATTTTGTCATTGTACTGATATTATCTCAACTTAATCATCTTTAAGTTGTTGAGTTTTATCTTAAAATGCCTTGGTACAATTAAAAATAGCTCACCCACATTTAAGCTCTCTCTCTCTCTCTCTCCCGTCAATTTCATATGCAACACACACATTCCATTGTCATCCAACTCTAGCTTCTCTACTTTATAGACCACTTACCATTGACTCATTTAGTAACCTCATAACGGTCAAGTAATAAATCGAAAACTGTTAAATACTTAAATTAAAATAATAAAATGAAAAATAACTCTTGTAAATAGAGAAATAAATATAATATAATTTTAATTTTAAATCACAAAATTTTCAATATTAGGAGCTCGACGTTCGGAGATTTTGACCTTCATTGTGGAGGTGAGTTGCAGCAGATCGGGACGACCAATTCTGGTGCGTCTGGGATGTGTCGTTTGTTGAAGACAACAGACGATAGTCCACTCTAGTGGCATGATGGTGGCCGGCAAGAAAGAACATTATGATGGCGGCGGCGCTACGATGGTGACGGTGACCCAAGGACAACAGTTCTTCATGGTTCGGACTAGAAGGTTGGGCCCGACTTCTCCTTTATACCAATAAGAGCATGGGATTGGGCCCATATAAGGGCCTGACTATTTGGTATTTCCTAGTTATTTGTTCTTATGTTGCAGTTAGACCTGGGTACAAGGCTGGATGTTTGTCAAGTTTTTATTTAGTTTTCATTCTATAGTGGGGCCTGTATATAGGTCCCTAATAAGCCATCAGTTTAAGGTGGATACAAGTGATGCGTCCGTACCAGCACAAGCTTTCCCGCCACTTCATAGAAAGAGGCGCGCATCCGAGTGAAAAGGGTTTTAGGGTTTTCAGTTTCTAATCCCAAATTCTCCCCCAAACTCTAAATCGATCATGGCCAACTCCGCCGAAGACTTGTTTTCTCAATTCGAAATCTCCGTCCAGGTACGATTACTCTAACTCTCACACTCAAACACACCCAGAAACCAAAACAAAAGCTTTCAATTTTAACCTAACCGGCTCCTATTTCCGATCTCAGGAGAAGGACAAACTCGTCGCAGAAGTGATCCGCTACGTGCTTTTCAAGACGCACCACAATTCTGGGTGCCCAATTCGCCGAGAAGAGCTGACCCAATTGGTCACTAGAAACTATGCCAAGCGAAATCTACCCGTGCTTATAATCAACGAGGCTATAACTAAGCTCTCCACCATTTTCGGATACGAAATGAGGGAGCTTTCGAGGACTCGTTCCTCTTCTAACAATCAGGGCCGCAATTCACAACAAAGTTGGTTTCTTTTTTTACTCGTTCTTTATATTGTGTAGTGGCTCATTTTTTCTAATTGAGATTTTTGATTTGCATAGTGGATTGTTGCAATGATTTTGACTGTTGTTATCGGATATGGGTTGTTTTTTGTTTTACATGATGTGTTGTTTAGGTGCGTTGGAGGCGAAAACATATATTATAATGAGCAAGCTTCCTGCTGATGTGTACAAGAAGTATGTTGAGAATGTTGATACGGCTCATCTTACTGGTTTTACTTTTGTTGTCCTGAGTATTGTACATATTTCTGGTGGGAATATATCAGAAGGTACGGCTTGCTTGTTGGTTTGTTTTAGTTGTGTATGTTTTTCACTTTTTCTAAACGTGTTGGTAATTTTGCACTTGATGCAAGATAGCTAGCCGAACAGTTTGGTTTGCAACTACTTTAAATGACGTCGTTGTGGTTGTAACATGTAAATGTCTTCTTACTAAAGATTGCTAAAACCAAAATGGCCAAATTAGTCTTGCTGTGGGGGAACTTAGTCTTGTTTTTCTGGGTGAAATGCAGAGAATCTTTGGCAACATTTGAAACGGATAGGACTGGAGGAAAGCAATGAAAGCCATCCGGTCCTAGGAAACGCAAAACAAGCGCTGGAGGCACTTGTTCAGCAAAGGTTAGATTTTTGCTAGAATGGAATGTTTAATTGTAGTTCTTTTGATTGTCATGGTAATATGTGAAGGATCAACTGCGGGAATATTTCTCAAGTATCTTTTTTTACTCAAGGTATCTGCAGAAGGACAAACAAAGTGGACCTGAGGGCAACGTTTTGGTTTATGAGCTTGCTGAGAGAGCTTTAGATCCTCAAGTCACCACAAGCTTAAAAGAGTACATAGCACAGGTATTATTAGAGATCAAGTTTATGATGATTTTACAATATTTTCATCTTAGGTGTACTTTCTAGCTGTAAGTGAGATGAAGTGTGCAAATTGCCTCGTCTCAGCATGGCAATATGTGCCCTTGGATGAATTAGTCGTCTTAATTTGTATAGTCAACCAATTGGTGAGCACAGCTACACTCTTATGTGTCAACTGTTAAGGTCATTAGAAGCAGAATTAACTTTGGTGTCTCCATACAACTATCCCTATGTGCATCTGCCGAGTGAGCCAAACTCAATTTTCTATCTGTAGAGGGAAAGCATGAAACTGACTTTCTAGATTAATGGAGATGATCGAAGAAAACAGAAAATGTAGCTCGAGTATAGGAGCCTTTAGACTTATAATGTTGGAGTCTAGGTATAGCCATCGTGCATAAGGTTAGGTGGCCTCGTAGTATAGAAAAAAAAGAGCATATACTTCTGCAAAGGACTGTTGATGCATTCATTGATAGAACTGGCTAAAGACATCTAACACTGCCTTCCAGCTTTCTCATTTCCCACATTCAAAACATAAGTGATGCTATTTGCTTTCTTTTATTTCATGAGCCAGTAGCCTTCATTTGCTTCAGTTCTTCACACCCACAATGAAACTTAATAGATATCTTGAGTATGGCGTGTTATCTACTTATTTATCTGTATGTTCTTGAATATGTTTACTTATTTATCTGTATGTTCTTGAATATGTTTCCCTGGCAGATTGTGAGTAAAGATGTAGACTCGGTGGAGAATGAGTAGTGCCTTCTGCTAAATGGGATCTGACTCCATGGTGTATAGCTTTATGGTTCCATGTTTAGTAACGTAACATTGGCTCACTTTTCACGGGAAACTTATGCCAACAGATGTACTCCATTTCCTTTCGGTATGAACCTTTGGAAGTCCCTGCCTCTTATGGTTAAGCCAGACCATCATACACATTCATAGGCAATTGCTGGTATGGAAGAATTACTGTTGGGAAAATCAACCATGGCTTTTGTTTTAATTCGGACAATTTCATCTTGTCATCGTTTTTCTGTTGATAATATGAACACTCTTGTCCTCGGCATCTTTGTGTTCCATGACGATTTGTGGTTGTGTTCTCAAATAACAAAAATGGAAAAACAAGCTCAAGACGAGAGCACCAGAAAGCCAAACAAAATAGAGGATAATCTATAGAAAGTTGCACACAATAAAGTTTCTCAACAGAAGGATAGCCAATAATGGAGCCTATGCTTCATAAATTGCATGTGGCTACTGAAACCATCATTTAAAGCAAACCATTGAAAGGGAAATAAGCAGCATTAATGTAAAATTAATTCAGGAGGTTATCATCTTGGGAGGTATCATTTGCTTAAGAATTCTCAAAGAAAGAACTTTTATCATTTGATACAGGGTTTTCATCGGTTAGAAACACTGAAGTCACAATTCTCCTCACTCACAATCCTTGGGCCAACACTAGAACAGAAGAAAGGTTTACTAATTATTAAACCTATTCAAAAATTGCGGTCCAAATTCAGCAATTTGAATGTTAAACATACTGTAACCTATAAAGCTTCTGGAAAATATGGACAAACGAGGAATGAACCGCTACAGGAACAAGATACAATGGCACATTTTACCTGTTGCAACACTTTGATCAAGGGTGTTCAGATGTCTCTTTGAACACCAAGAGTTTTTAACACACCACAATCTGCAGCCTTGTTGTTCATAGGAGATTCAAAAATCTGCAGGTAACCATCAACGGCTTTCATTCAGTGCAGTACCCCTGCTGGTGCTTGCATCCCCAATGGAGACAGTGGCAAGCGACTTGGAAGCCCACACCCGTGCATTCATTGCTCCTTCCTGCAAATTACTCCTCTTGCAAGGCTCTTTAAGAGAGTTAAACAATTGTACTGCTCGTCTTAGATATGCCGAAGTGTGCTCAAACAAGTTCCCAAATCTTATGTTTCGGATATGCCTTCTCCATGCAGATTGAGCGAATGATATCACAGTAGGAAGGATGATGTAGAGTAATCGCAGAACAACAAAAGCAGTCGCAAGAGCCAAATATGTTTCCTGACGAAGCATATTCTCTGGTGATCTTGCCCATGAGAAAGGGCAGCTTTCTTGTTCATCGCTATCATTCTTCTCAAGATTTGGTGGGTGTCCAGTTTTACCCAGTGACAATTGATCCAATGATACTGTCTTGATGCCTACATTCATACACAAAAAGGTTAACTAACGATGACAGGTGCTACAACAGTGCTCCATGGAACAAATACAATTAAGTATGAAAAAGATTGACAAAGTCAAGTATGCAAATTAAGCATATATGATTTTAGATAGTAATGCAAAACACACTAAAATGAAGGCAAATAGAGTGAATAATCAAAAGACAAAAAATAAGTTGCTTAACTGCTCAGTAGAAAGAAAATGAAAAATCAAAACTAAGTTATGCAATTTGAATCAAAACGACGGTTCTCTATATCTAAATAAAACAGTATTTGGACTGACATGTTAATGAAAGAAAAACCCTACCGGTAACATCAGTGTAGAACGCCATAAGAGAACCAGGAGTCCGGGCACCCTGGTATCGAACGCGCATTGTAGAATTCAAAATGAAAAGAGTAGGAAATCCATGCACTCCATATTTTGAGAGTATACTGCAAAGACATCAATCCAAGTTCTCAGTGGTTAATAGCATGGTATTAAAAAAAATTAAACATCCATGTAAATAGAAACAAACCTTGGCCTGATAGCTGATTCTTCAAATGCAAAATGTGGGATGGAAGGATACAATGAAGCCAGGACTGAAAATGTAGGTTTAAACATCCTTGAGAAAGGGCACCAAGATGCATAGAAGAGCACAACCACATACTCATGACTATTCTTGTGAACCATATTTAATGCCCTTTGTAATGAAACCTCATCACCCTTCAAAATCAAATTGTAAATATTAGACTAACAAACCAACTACATAGTTATCAAATCCTACTGCATCTACTCAACACATCATTAACCAAATGAATAAAACTAGAATGTTAGAATTCATCATCACATTAACAATAGCATAAAAACGATTCTTAGCTCAGTCATGATGGACATAGATTACACAAGGCAATTTCAAAGTTAACTAACCAAAGGTATAAGCTAGTGATCAAATGCCAGTTACCAATGCTTACTAACTCTAACTCAAACATCCTCTAACTCAAACATCATACAAGGTAAATAAAAGCCGAGTCTTGGGATTCATATTTCAAAGCATCATGCTTTTCGTCTCACCCTTAGGGAAACTCTTAACATTCTATCAAAGGAAACCATCAGAAAATGCCATAACCCTACAGTTACTAACTTGGTACCAAATAAGCTATGCAAACTACAATCACCCTCTCTCAAACATCAATCCTTTGAATGAAAACCATTCAACTTCAATCCAAGCTGATGTTGCTTCATTCGTTCAATTAGGAACGCAATTAGATTGCTCAATCCAGGATAGTAATTATACAAAAGCACAAAAATTTCATATTCAAACCTAAACAAAAAACAAAAGAACAAAAATTCCAACAAATCTTACCACAATAACACCATTAGAACCAACGGATCTGACAAAACCATACGCCGGACAATTGGAATCTCGGTAACCAAAGATCGCCTCCGCCGGGGACTCCGTCGGACAACACGTCGGCTCGGCGGCACACGAAGTCATCCGGCCCCACGCGACGATCATCAATATCAGAATCCCAAATCCCCAAACCCTAATCCCCATTTATAGATTTTTTTCAAACCCCAAACACCAAAACACACAAAAACTCTCACAAATTTGACAAATTAAAAAAACGACCTAGCTGTCTCGGAACAGCGCGACGACGACGGCGGCGGCGATTGCGGAGGAGAAAGCCCGGCGCATTTTAGCGTCGACGCCTTTGTTGGGTTAGGGTTTGGAAAAAAGCCCAGCGGTGCTTTGTTGTGATTGATTTTTGTGGAGGAGAAGAGATTTTCTTTCTGGGTTGTGTGAATGTGTTTGTCTTGGTTTGTAAATGGGAAGAGGAAGGAAAAAAAAACATAGAAGAAGACCAAGACGCATTAAGATAGAGATATCTATGAGCTCAGCCTCAGCTACTTTTCTTTTTCTTTTTTTCCTCTGTTTTTTCTTTTTTTGTATTTTTCTCTAGTCCTCGGGTCGTAATCTTGTGTGTCTACGGTGTACTGGTTTTGATTTTTTGATTTTTTTTTAGATATTATATTTTTTTAAGAGAAAATAGATGGAAAAGACTTCCTTTAATATAACACATTATAAACTTTGATCTCTCATGTATGACATATATTACTTTGGTCCCTCGACTCTACATTCGCCTATGACTTCAAAGTTCAGAGACCAAGGTGATATATATTATATATGATATATGAGAGACCAAAATTTATAACGTGTCATATTTGAGGAGCTCATTTCAGTCATTTTCTCTTTTGTTATTTATGTCAATCAGGTAGTATCGAGAGGTCTGCTAAACCCTAGCACACTTTTGGTGGCGATGACACATTTTTATCATTGGTGGTCAGTGGCGCCCCCCATGTTCTTGGCTTGGTGTGGCAATCCGCGATTGTGGCGGAGTAGGTTATCCGGCGCAGCAGAGTTTGGTGGAATAACGTGATTGGTCTACTAGCAGATCGACAAAATGTGGAGGTTGGTAGTCGGTGTAGGACTGCGGGGTCTAGCCCGCCTAGGGTTCAGGTTCGGCCTGAACGTTTAATACTTGTTAGGTTTGGGATAGATTCGGCAAGCCCACAAAGTTATGGCTTGCGCTTTTGAGCTAGTTAGGGTATTAAGGAGGTCTGGTCTGCCCATGTATGTTTCGGATTTGCGATCTAGGTGGTCTCAATTTGATTGGATTTGAACCTTATTGATACATTCAAGTCTTGGTTTATATGTGCCTGACGTCTGTTACTAACATGTGTCTTATATGTTCTAGACTTATAGTTCTCTTTGAGAAGAAAGTAGGATACAAGGCGCGATATTATGTTTCTAGCACGTGTTGTAGCCACATTTTGACATCGGCCTTAGGGTTGGTCAAATTCTAGCACAAGCGATGGCGTAATCTTGTTACAATTTGATGCAAGACTGTCGTTTAACTATTAAGACCTTAAGTTTAAAAAAAAATAAAAGAAAGAAAAATTTACGAACAGAACCCAAAGATATCTGATATATTCTTGTGACCATTAGCCAAAAAAATAAAAGGATGGATAAACAAACAAAAGTAGATATAAGAAGATGCTTAATAGGGTGGAGAATTCTATGCTTGATTATGGAGTTTCTAGTTGACTTTCAAATTTCTATAGACATGACACATGAGCCATCGATTGCTACCTAGGCATATTCTTGTTTCTGATCAAAGACCACACATTCTTTTGTGGACAAAATTTGGTGAGTCCAACAGTCCAACAGAAGACAGATAATAGGTATGCTACAAACAGATTCATCATATTTGACTAAACCCTTGAAGAGATCAAACATAACATCATCCTCTTTTTGCAGGAACATTTATATGGCTCTTCAGACCCAAATGAACAATAACAAAAATATAAAGGCGTCAAAGTATGACAAAAGGCCAACTTTAACACTTTATACAGCACTATCATCTCTTCCTGAACTAAATGACCTACTCTGTCCATGAGCTAACACAAATGAATGAATTTAAAAACTGACAAATGATGCAAGTACTCTTTACACCCAAACAAAGATATAGCATAATACCTAAAATAAAGCCTTCCCAAGTCTATTGAGCACAAACAGAGCCAACAACTGTGCCAGGCACACCATTTGGCCCAAATTTCCTCAGATACTCTTCAAATACTAGATAACCCAAGTAGTTTAACAGTTTTCATCTTCATCCAATCTTGAGGTATTCCGTAAGGTAGGACTGGTCAATTATTCCTCAATATGTTGGGAAGTACAGAAAGTTAATGAAATTTCAACTTTGTTTCTTTGATCCTCTCAAAATAGTCCAAACCCTAATCCAAATCCTCACACAAAAGTTAAAAAGAAAGTCATCAAGCCAAACCGCCATAGAAGCGGGATTATGCCTACGATAGGGTAGGAGGAGAATAAAATTACTGTTTAAAGCCCAAATCATCTTTCCCAGCTCTTATGAAAAGTCCACAGATTACAACTTGTCCACAGATAATTTACCGTATATTTGCTCACATGTAATAATATCAAGGGAAGGAATAGATCAGATTATCTGCTCAGTGATTTGGAGAGAAAATTACCTTAGATGTCTTGTTAGCATGATGGGTATTTATATGCAGATCCTGCACTGTTCATGGAGTGAACAGAAAACTAAGGGAAATAGACATGGCCTGAGAACTTTCCCTGGCAGTTTTCACACATAAAACCCATCGAACCAGTCTGCATTCTGGCTTCGTAATCATGATAGAACTCATTTCTGCACCATACACAGCTGTTCATCTCACTCCTGCTTGCTATATTTGGCATCGAAGGTTGTGTTTCATTTTCCGGCCAACTGGATGAATGGAAACGTTGCTCTGTTCTCTCATCATAGGACAGAATATTTGAATCCTTCAATTGGGAGCTTGCTTGAGCAGGCGGCAAACAGTGCTCAAACTCCTCTAATCCACCTGACTTCAGTCCTTCAAAACTTAGTATGTTGTCAAAGTTTTCATTGAGACTTAAAGCTCCATTCGCATCCTGTTCATCAAAGAAAAACATTGTATAAAAATAAAGCAGTAAAAGAGACAACACATTAGTAAGCTTTCAATTAATAAAGGAAATTTGAAGTTAATCGCTGAAGAAAGAGGGTATACTGGGGAACAGATTATGTATTCCCCACAAGCAATCTAAATTTACATCAAATAATTCAGATCAACAGACACCACGTTGAAATATAAAGTGCATAAATTCATTAAATTGCAATATACATACTGCAGAACTGACTGATTCCAGTTGAACACAAACATATGAATAGTTACCTTGCCCAACAGCATATCAAAGTTCATATAATTGGCAGATGGCTGCACAAAAGCAGAAGTGTCAGGCAATCCACTCTGCTGGACATTTTTCCCACCAATTCTCCACAAAAGCTCGGACATGGAATCAGCACTAGGTTCACAATCATTTAAAAAACCTGTCACAGCCTCATTGTTTCTCAACTTTTCTGTCCCCTCAGATACAGACTGTTCCCACAAGGTGCTGCTATAGCCCCTGTTTAGATTATTTACAAAGCCAGGGATTTGCTCACTAACACTTGGATATCCTAAGTCATTAACAGGACCTCTAATCAGCTTATCATCAATTACTGATCTACTAAATATGCCAGAGCAAGTAGCAAATGTTTGGTTATCCTCTGGAAGAACAGGAGAGGGTCCTAGATTATTTTTCGAAGTGCTAGTCATAGCACTCATTTCTAGCCCACTGTGTGTGCTGCTAAAACCAAGCAGCACCTCATCACTCCACGATCTTTTGACCTGCTCATTTGATTCTTCAATGGACCTTGAGGATGTGGAGTTTGGATTATTTTCCAGGTTGTGGCTTTGGCTATAACCTGATGGGCAAACCAAATCAGTCTCATCCTGTTTTAGTTCTTCCGTAATATCATTGCAGCAAAACATATTTTTCAACACAGATGCATGCTCATTAGCATATGAAGTAACTGAATAGCCTGTTGAATTTCTTTCCTGCTGAATGCAAGAAATAGTACCTGTATTCTCAATGACCCTGTTACTAAAAGTAACACTTACACTGTCATTATAATTTTTGGCACGATCAACTCTGGGCCCTTTTGCTGTAAGAATACCTGCCTTTAGATCATCAAGGCTCTGCTTATTACCATAAGAAGTTAGTGAATTGCTTGCAACACTCTTTTCTTGTGAGAATTCTTCCGCAGTGCAACTGGTATTTGTTGCATTATTTACACTGATACAACTTTGTCCATCTAGAGGTTGAACATTTGAACAGCTTCCAAAACTGACTGCCTTGTCATTACTCCCAGATAGGCCAATATCATCACATGTGGGCGCACAAATTGCCGCCAATGAATCACTATCGACGTCATTACTGACAGCACATATTTTGTCATCGATGGCTGTATTATATAAACCACTTTCAGAACCCCTTTTGTGCACAGACTCTACAAGCATTGAAGGAGCAAGTGAACACGCTTCTGAAGTACTTTGCTGGTCGATAATAGTATCATGTCCATTGTGACTCTCACTAATACCAGATCTGCCATTCCCAGAATTTTCCACATCATCAATTTTCAAATCTTCTATTGTGCTCGTCAATTGGTGATTATCACTATTGTCAGCTCCATGTTCTTTTCCCACATCATTTGAATCACTCTCTATGTCCACTTTGGGCACATCAACTGAGCTAATGCAAACCCTGGTAGCATTATTTAAACCATCAGAAAAACAGTTTTTGTCGACCTTCATGGATTTCTCCTCATAGGACAATGAAACAGATTCATCATTGTATGAGCCAAAACAATCTGCCAAGATATCATTTACATTGCCCCGAGAGAAACCAGGACTCAAATCATAGTGGGCTACAGTACCAGATGTCGGTTCCCTGTCTTTCTCAACTAATTCTTGATTTTTCAATGATGTTTCCAACCTACCACTCCTTATAGGATCCAATTTCTTGGGCATACCCATTACTTCTCCTGATGCTTCAGAGCTCTTCATAGTGGTAATGGGCATCAGTGAGCAGCCATCAAGCTCATGGCCATTGTTATTGTTATTGTTATTGTCTCCATAAGTACAATTAGCATCATATTGCATACCCTGAATAGATAACAAGCATGAAAATAGCACCGCAAAGTAAAATAGATAATAAAAACAATTATATGCAGTGACTTACATCGCCCATGACCATTTTATTAGAAACTTGAATATTTTCATTGCTATGAACAGGTTTTGACTGGCTTCCAAGTGTAAAATAAGAGTCCAAGTATGAAGAAACTTCCTTGCACGACAAAAACTCCTGCCCATTAGGACTGGATAAAACCACATTAGGTAAACTGGCATAAGAATAATATTAGAGCATGGTTAAAATGAAGCTAAAGAATCCTTCTGGTCGCTATAAGCTAAGCAATAAAGGATTAAGCATTCCCTATAATTATTTGTCTCTTGTCCTGATGAAACACCACATCCTCAAGGCCAATTGAAGAATCAAAAGAGAAGGTAAAAGATCGTGAAGTGATAGGTGCTTCTTGTTTTTTCCAGTAGACACAGTGGGCTAGAACTGAGTGCTATGACTGACACTTAAAAGTTCTCTATGACCTTTCCATGTTCTTCCAAAGGAAGAACCAAACGTTTTGTGCTTCGCTCTGGCATTTTTAGTAATGGAAGGTAAGCTGCTTATAGGTTCTGTTAATGGCTTAGCATGTCCAAGTGTTAATGAGCAAACAGTTGGTTTTGTAAACAAAAAGCTGATTCCTAACTGCAAATTCTGGTACCTCTAAATTGTGAAGGAGCAACACTGCCTCCTTTTATAGTTTTGATGGGATTAACTATTAGTTAATCATAGAGGTTATTCCTCAATGAAGGTTCAGCTAAAAATTAAATCCCAAAAATCAAGAAAATAGTCTATTTGTGATAGCAACTACAGATAGCAACTATAAAGCATTGTCTCAAACTCTAAGACATGATAACAATTTTTAAACATAAATCATTGTCTCAAACTAGTATAAAAAAAGTATACTAGTTCTTCGTAAATCAAATAATATTATTTTACTATCAACTTTTATTATTATATGGAGGCAATTTTTCCATATAAGGAACTAAAAAAGTTTATAACTTATTCCAAGTGAAGTTATTCTTATTTATAACTCGTCCCGAGTTACGACAGAGATTTTCATTCCTACAGAGAAGTTATTCATATATGGAATACTCCTAAATAGAGGTTATCGTGTAGTATATTCACGAAGAGTTCAACCTTGTTCAGTTGTTTCACTCTCCTACTTCTACATTGTTTAGTTTCGCCTACTGTTCTCTACTCCCTATTAACTAACCAAAACTCTAACATAATTTTCTCTCTTATAAACCAATATGCAACCCCCAAATTAACATATATCATTGTATCAAAGCTCAATAAACTCACAGATACAACCATTGACAATGAAAAATTAACAAGACCAGAGAACAAACCTTACGTATCGCCTCACCACAATCGATTTATGGCCGCCATTCCTCTTCAAAGACAGCAAAATCCTCCACCCCTTGGGCAACAAGTCACCTAGCTCAGTAGCCATCACAGTCTTCCTCTTCCTCCTCGCACTCGACCACACACCTGCCATTCCTTCCATAAACCCTAGCAACTCTGCCTCACTCTCCAACCCCGTCGTTCTCCTCCTCAGCTCCTCCCCAAACATCATGTCCCCATTGGCAGCCACCGCATCTGAATCCACAACGATGTCGTTTGAATTCACCAGCACCGTCTCTCCCTCCTCAACTTTCATTACCTTCTTATTCACACTCTCTTTCTCCACAGGCGTCACAGCATTATTCTCATCTCTAAACCTGACCTCATCCTTACGTGGCCGGCCTCGCTTCCTCTTCCCTTGGCTACTCTGCACCACCAGCTGTCCCTCGCCGTTCAGCACAAAAGTCGCCGCAGGCTTAGCTTCGTCGCCAAGCTTCTCGATCTCAACACCTGCATTACCTACATTAGCCTCATCCGCGGCGCCGAAGGTCACCACCGCCGGAGGAACGGCGTAAGAGTCCTTCCTCGGCCGGCCTCGCTTCCGCTTCCCGAGCGTCGATGAGGCTTCGACGGCGGCAGATTCGACGGAGGCCGGCGGCAGTGCGGCGGGAATTTTATACTGAGCGGGAGTAGGAACAAAAACGTCGTCGTTTTGATAATTCTCGGAGGGGAAGAGTTGCTTGAGGAGCGTTATGATCTGACGGCTCTCGTGTTCGAGCGGCGGCGATTGGCGGGGAGGAGGGAGGGCAGATTTGTAATTTGAGGAGTTGCGAGGGGCGAGGCGGAGGCGGGAGAAGGTCTGTTTGCGGCTGCCGGCGGATTCGTTGAAAACGGAGCGGTCGATTTTGGGGATCAAAACGTCGTCGTCGCAGCGCGATGAGGAGGCGGAGGAGGAGGAAGCGAGGGAGAGGGCATAGAGTTCGGATTGGGTGAGGACGTGGAGGTCGACGACGGGAACGACGACGGAAGAGTGGTCGACGGTGGCGAAGGCCATGGCGTTAAGCAATCTGTTCAAAATTTCAAAACCGAAAAAAAATTAAATAACAAATCCAGAGTTTCTGGGGAGAGAAAGTCAGGGGAGGAAGGTGAGTCGACTCACTCGAGTCGGAACAGAGAGCGTTTTCGGCGCATTTATACCTGCCGGGGTATTTATGGAAGTTTCGAACTTTGATGAGGCGTGGAATAAACAAAGCTGAGGGTGCCCATATTCTTTCGCCTTTTTCTTGGGCTCGTTACTATTGGCCCAAATTGACCTCTGTACTATTTGGTCCAATTCGCTAAAAGCAAATAAATTCCAGCAGCCTTAGAATGGACACCAATTAAGACTCTGTACTTTTGTACTGGGAGGAACTTTGGTATTTGTCACGGATTGTTACTAGTAAGGAGCAGAGGGGTGAATGCAAAAAATAACAAGATCCAGATGATGTGTGTAATGGCAAATAAATATGATGTAAGAATTGGCCGGGCCTTATTTTTTGGAATATGAGTGGCTCCGGCCTGAACACAATCAAAGCAAAAATCTTAAACAGAAACTGAAAATGGTGTCTATTTTCATTTTTCACAGCTCGGAATACCTAAATTCGAACCTCTTACCTTCAGTTCAGGAGTAATATCAGATGACCGGTACATCAATAATAATGCTTTAAATGGTCGACTGTATCAGAGTTCCTGAAAATTTTCCAACAGGAATTGGCCACTCTGATCCTCCGTTATTGATCTCCCCTTCTCAGTAGAGACTAGCTCCATTTCAATCTTATAACAAAAACAGCTTCACTAGCTCCCAATGCAGTATTTGCATGTAATACAAAATCAAATTCTTGATGCTGCTTGACTTAAATAATGCATTGCTGAGCGTATTTTTATACACTGTAGCATACTGACTGCACTTAATTCTGTAATCATCTTCCAATCTTAATCATGTGGTTGTATAGTTACAAAGAGAAATTACATGGAAGATTAAATTCTAATCCTACACTTATCTCTCTCACTTGCTCAGGACCTCAATACCATAATAATAATAATTACATGCGCTATGTGCCCATGACCGCCTTACGGCTCCACAGGAAGTTGTGTCGATTTTACCCAACTCGATACTGATTTTTCTTTTCCTTCTTGCCTGTTTCTTTGGTTTCTTCTTCTGTCCAAAACTTTTGATTTTTGATTTTTTCCCCCACTTCAATGGCGGAGCTTTATGATGATTTGATTAAAATAAGTAAAATGAATGTGAATGAAGTGATATTACCACCATCTCAGCCGGCTCCCTTTCTGGAAACTCCTCGGGTCCTTGCTACAGGTTTGCTTGTTTCTTAAAGAAAGGCTTTTGGCATATCAGTAGTTTCTCATCACTGTTACTTTCAATCTCTACCACACGTGCATCCCACTTCAGCCCTGTTGTTAAAGCTCTTGCTGATTCAATAAGAGAAGCTTTGTCGTGGATTATCACCCAACCCTGTAAAACGATCAGTACCATCAACATAACATCGAAGCAAACCAAAAATAATCCACCAGTGGAATACGCTCTCACAGCCAAATAAGCTGCTCAACTGACAGATACCAAGCATACTAAAATCTAAGTGTCACAATCGGCATTTAAAAGTAAATGTATCCATCCATGTTGAAAACCCCACCCAAAAAAAAGGAGGAGCATCTGCCAGCGGCATCCTTAAATGTAAACAGATCCCTTCATCCTTTTCTCTTACATATAACAGAGATAAAACAAAAGCCATTGCTAACACCACCAAATCAGATGATAGTTTTTACGTTTTTATATCTTTACACCTTTCATTAAATTTATAACTTCTCTCTTTCTAAGGATCCTTTTAACTTTCAATGCAACCTACTAATGAAAATATAAAAAAACTTAATGCAGAATATCACATATTTAAGGCACAAAAGAGTTCACACAGTAGTAGATTGATGTCTATAACAAGATGCTCCGATGAAATATCTTTGAAATGTACATTTACCCTCCGGTCTTGCATGATCATGAATAAATCATAAGTCAACTGGTGCAAATCTAATTAGTTATTTCCCCCTATCTTAACCATTTAAACCAATGATGAAATGTGAAGAATTTCATTTAATATAGATACCTCTGGACGAAGTAGTCGATCTATCTCGGTGAATAGATCAAGGATGGTACATCTGTGCTGTTGATCAGTTTCAACGGAAAGAAGTCCTTGTGCATGCACCATATCATAAGATCTAGGGTATGTTGGAAAGGGCTCACACCTATAAATAGAAGCAGTACTGTTAATACATGAAACTATAAAGGAGCACAGGTAAAACATCCAGAAACCTGGACATGATGACAGAATTCCAACAATGTAAACAACATAGAGACTTATCAACTTCAACCATTTAACTACTACGCAGCTAACGTTCACACCCAAATCAAGTGAGCAAAAAGAGTACAAGACTCGGGTTCAGCAGGTTATTCTAATTACGCCAATAAAGTCTCACGTAATATACTAGTGTAGAAATGGTAAAAGAAAGGAAAACATGAGAGAAGAGTAGCATACCAATCATGCAAAACCCCAACAAAGCCCCTATCAAGGATTAACGGCAGATAATTGGGAACATTTGTTGGGACAACATTCATGACCCACACGGACTTTCCAGCTTCTAATAAAGCAGAATTAAGACCACCAAAACGCGCATTCATGTCGAGTACATTTCTAAGCATGTTATAAGGTGGTGAAGGGTCCTCATCACCAGGTCTTTTGGGATGATCTGAGAAAATTAATGGTGACAGAAGAGACCAATAATTACGGACTGCCAGTTTCCAGGTTTCAGCGTCCTCAGCAAGGTCTTCTGGTTGCAAACCTGAGCAAGTATTTAACACATACATAAGTTTTTTTTTGTTTGGTACACATATAACCCATATGACTTTGACTAAAATGGATCGACAAATTAACTCAGCAAGTTCTTTTCTCAGGCTGTATGATGAACAAATAACTTACCATATATAGCAAGTTCATTCTTGTTCGGGTTAGCCCTAGAAGGCCAGGTTGCCTTTTTTTCAATAGGAATCCATCGGCGGCTCTGTGTTCCCCCAATGCAAGCTTGGAGTGGTCGGTAATATGGCGATTCAGCATCATGGCCTTTACTGCACAGAGAAGTCCCTGAACCAGACTTCCTAAAACAGGCAGATGGTACTAGAAATCAATTCCAGCTCTTATACACCTATGATCTCATAATTTGCTTCTTTGTAAAAGCATGTAACTATTCTTATACACAATGTAACTTATAGGCAGAAAAGAGGAATCATGTCGGTTTCCATACCGTGAACTATAACAATTCTTTTTACTGGTCTTTTTCCATACAACTGTTTCATCTTGCTGCGATAACATTTCCCAGCAGAGATTTTCAGCAAAATCGTGCACCATGTCCCACCTTTTCTTATTCACTTTGTTACGAATAAATGTTTCAGCATTGGTAATTGGTGATGTCCAAACAAAGTATCCACCAGGCTTCAAAAGTCTATCAGCTTCAATCAGGAAAATCCCATCTGTGACACAACAGTTTTTAGATGATTATTATACCTTAAACTACTAGTGGAATATAAATTTTGCCTGTTTTCAACGTTGGAGAAATTCATCTCAGTTACACTTCTCAGCAAAATACACAAATCCCAACAAAATACTATATTTCCTCAAATTACTCTCCAATGACTAAACAACTAGCACATTAGTAATTCGCACTACATGATCACCAAATATGTGAAGCTTAGAAAACCTTTGAAGAAAACTTTAATGCCTTGCCTTTTTCACATAATTTCCACTAAATCCCTACTTGTACAACGGATCTAGGAATATTTACAGAAAACACAACATACTTCAAGAGTAGAAATTTAAAAATGTACCAATGCATGGAATACAAGTCAGTATAGTAGCATCCACTAGGACAAATGATTTCTATATTACCCTAACAGGTTCCCTTAATAGATAAAAACTAGTGCTGTTTTATAGAAAGGCACAAGAATAACTACTTGTGTTGAATCTGCTTATTTACCTTTTCACTGATGACTTAGACAGATATACAACAACAAAAATGCATATAAGGAAACCACTGTTCGAAAAGGCGTCCACCTAGGCTCTGAAAACAGCAAAAATGCCTAAATTTAGCCCTAGGCCCCCTTCCTAGGAATTCCTCCACCTAGTCAACGCTTAGGCGGCCGCCTTGGCCGCTTAGTAAACCTAGGCGGCTGCCTAAAAAAGGGGAAAAAACTAAACCTTTGCATTTTACCTTTTGACTTGCTTCGGATTGGAGATGAATTAAAGAGAATAAGATAAATTTGAGAACTTAAAAGACAATGTGTTTTGATGACATTTCCTTATTATTTTTTATATTATTCATATTATATCTTTATATAATATACTAAATAATTATATTTTTTAATTAATTAAAAATAATAATCCACCTAGAATCCAATTATCTTCGCCTAGGCGGCTAGGCAGTAACTCTACCGCCTAGCGCCTTTTTGAACCTTGATGGAAACCAATAACAGGAAATGAGACCTGACAAAGAAGCAATTTGTGAGAGATAAAATTTTGACTGGTACCTCTTTGCTCCCAATCGATGCCACATCTTGCACAATGCAACATATCAAAAGAGAGAGATGGGTATGGCAACTGTTTCGAAGTGAAAGAACCAATCATTGCAGGAAGACCCCTTTCAAGAGTTAGCTGAACTTGGCTTCCTGAAGGCTCATAGTTTGCAATGCACATAGTTAGGAGCTGTTTGGAAAATAGATGTGCTCCAAAACTACCATAGCCACATCCTATATCCAAGATGGTTCTCACCTGCAAAATAGATGTAAATAGTTTATATCAGATTCAGACCATGGCTTGCTCAACATGATTAAGACACTTAAAATAAAGGTGCAAGCCACTGATAACAGTCCTGAAGAAATAGCATATCATAACCAGTAGGGATAACAATAAAAATATCAAAACACACAGGCCAATTAAATATTTCCATTTTCATGACCAAATCTTGGTCCCCGGAAATGTGGGTTGGTTCAAACAAGTCACAAATTAAAGCAGACTTACCCCAGCTTGTATGAAGTTAGATTCATTTCTGAGCCCTATCATTTCAGCAATTTGATGAGAGTAATCTTCAACACCATCAAACATTAAAGAGGCTGAACGGAATGAAATTTGCTCATCTTCCAACATCATCATCCTGTGTAAGTACAAGGAAATTTGAAAATTAATGCGAAGCCTAGGACAGTTCGTATAAAGTTGACAAGTAAGAAAAATCCCTGCTCACCTTTTTGTCATGCTTCCAGAGGAGAGTACTTCCTGTGCTGTTAATTTCACATTTGTAGACCAGATGACATCCCTACCAGTAGGCCATCTAAGAGGTATCTTGTAATTTACAGGTGGAAGAACTAGACAGTTTTGCCTCATTGCTTGCCCACAGTTTCGATCATACTCATTGCCATCAGCCAAACCCAAGGCAAGATTCTCCGAAACATTGAAGCAAGGAACATGATTTTCAAACTCCTGAGGACAAAATTCAAGGTCTCTCAACCTTGAAGAGCCAAGAGAAAGCTCTCCAATGTGCCACAGGTCCGAAACAAGTTGTTGCTGGAGTCGCCGATAACCATGGTATATGTGACCTCTTGAAGTGGTGGAAATGGAGATAGTCCAGCAAAACGATCCGGTAAGAGCACAAATAACAATCAATACCAAGCTTAACTTCAACAACAGCAAAGTTAACTTGTGCCGACTTTTAGTAGTGACAGCTAATAAGGGCTCTGATGCAAAGCCATTTTCACCGACTGCTTGTTTGGACGGAGAAGTTTCCCCCAATAGTAGTCGAACCGGAATTCTAAATGCAAAACTATCACCAGCAGAAGCTCTTCTGTCATCTTCTTTATCTGTTTTGTCTTTCATCTGGGAGTCCCAAAAATCATTGCTGCCCCCAGAGAGTCGTGCCCCCGCTGCCCCAGACGAACCTCGATGCAAAGGTCTCGCCATTCTTTGGCTGCTGTCGACCAAAAAACAAAGAATCTGTTAATATAATGAAATAGCAATATACAAATACATGACATATCCAGGAACAGCTCAAGCAAGATGAAATGATCTGAATCAAGGAAAATAAATAAACCCAGAATAATGCTTCACATATATCCCAAAAACAATTTACACACCAACATAGTAAAATTCATCACTGAGAAGAAAGATTCTTGCCAAAAACAGAGAAACGATATAAAGTACTTGACTTGAGACTAAATCATACGAAACTGCAGTAATAGAGGTTCCTTTTAATTCTCCAGAAAACGGGATTGAAAGAATTGAAACATAAAAATTTGAACTTTCATCAAATCCCAAGCTCAAATATCCAAACAAGCTTCAATAAAGTAGGCAATAGAATTGCATCCCTAAAGTACCATAGTTTCCTTACTGGATCCATTAACCCATCACCAAGAGACCCAATTTATGATTCAACTCCATGGAATAGAAAAAAGGTAAATACTTTACTAAGACTCAATTATAAAGAATAAGCCCAGAAAGAAAGAAAGGAAAACAGCAATAACAAAGTGCAATCAAGATTCAACAGAAAACTAAAGCCAATACATTTCCATAGAACCAAAGATTTGGTCTTTAGATCAGTTTGACCAATTTCCCAAAATGAGCTATTAGCAAAAGGGCCAAGCTCATTTCTTCACAAAAAATCCATTATTTCTAGAATCACAGAAGACGCAGGACCAGACAAACACAATGACCAAAACCCCATTTAAGATGAATCCACAAGTACCCAAAAGCAGTTGGTAAGTCACTCTGCAAGTGGAAGCCACAAATGTAGCCAAAGTCAAGACACAAGTAGTTACAGAAGCAAACAGTTTACCTTTTTAATTGGGGGCAAAACACGGCAGAGAAGAGAAGATGTAATGGATAAAGAAGAGAGAATCGCCAAACAGAGAGAGGAATGTAAGAAAGAGCCTAAAGACTAGACAACCTAAGCATGAATCTTCAAAACCATGAACTGGGCTTTGGCTTTTGTCTTGGTGTCTTTTATTGGCACCACCAACAAAACACTTGTGTATGTGTATTCACTTCAAGAGAGTCAGAAGAGAGTTTCGATTAATCTCACTTTTCTCTCCCACTTTGCTCAATTGCTAAGCTCAGAGAGAGAGAGAGAGAGAGAGAGTTTAGAGATTATGTACCGATCCAATCACGACAGAGCTCGTGAAAGCTGAATGCTATGTTATGAGTATAAGAAATAAGAAATACACAAAACAGAAGAGAGGATATATACTAGTTTATGAAATCATTTGTTAATATAAAAATTAAATGCTATGGCTCTTCTCCGACTGTGACATATTTTTGTACACAATGAACACAGCAAGGTTCTTTACCATGCAGAATCGCACCGCTGCAGTAAGTATGAAGTATTTAATATTATTCAATAATGGAATGAAAAATACCAGATTTCACGACGTGTTTTGCTGGGGAGAGAGAAGTGATTAAGAAAAGAAGAAGATGGCCTTCTTCTAGGAAGGGGACCTCCTCCTGCTACTAGATTTTTAGTCTAGCGTTTTAGCTTCACAAGACTCGAGATTATTACTCAAAAAGAGTCCTATGGTTGATAGACAACAACTCTAGGCTTCCTTAAGTGTATTGTCATGAGTCTTGTATTGTTTTTAAATTTTGTCTCTCTCTCCCTCTCTATCTAAGTTATTTTTACAATAATAGAACTTCATATCATTTTGCATCAAAAGTAATTTACATCAAATATATAGAAATTCTCCGATGCACTTAATTCACTCTGAATCAAATTAAATTTACACATAAATAGGTAGATTTTATTTTTTCACCACGCAGGTCTCATATTTTTATGGATAAAATTTATCTGATTCACACTGAACCAGTTACATCAGAGCCGCACTACAAATGTATATATATTGTATATATTATTGTCAATATAAGGTATGCTACTTCGTTTTCAGCTTCATGTTCTAACGTTAAAGTGACATGCTATGTTACTAATCTGTACAATTTATTTCTCTTCATTTTTTGGCATAATTTGATAATTAGTAAATTTCAAGACACTGGTTTTGATCACTCACGCATTGACCCTAACTCCCTCGCTCTCTCCCTCTCTTTTATTCTTCTTCTTTTCACATTTGCTTCTCGATCTTTATTCTCGACTTCTCGCTAAGTAATGCATACGCTAGCTACGTTTTGATGAATGGTGAATTGAAGATAACAAAATCCAAATACGGTATCCTACTTGATTGAAGAACTTTTCACCTATGAAAACGAAAACGACCCGTGAAGCATTTGACAATAATGGATTTGGTGACAAGACCCACCATAATCTTCTAAAAAAATGTTGTGTAAAAGGTTGTAGTGTAAAGAAAAATAAATCTGGATTGTAATAATAAATAATCTAAACGGGAGAATTTTCCTTGGTACAATCTACAATGGAGGAATTTATTTGCCGATTATCTGCCTATTTTATTTTGTATTTGCAGAAGTGGATCTGAGGAGGGACATGTGACACCTTCATTTGATTACATTTGTGTATGGATCTACGGTCTTGACTTGCTCTAAAGTTGGCGGGCAATTGGCACTCTAAACCCTAAACAATGTGGTAATCAACCCAACTTTGCACTTGCATTAGGTTTCTCAGTTGTTCCACTCATTTAATGTTCCAATTTTCTGTAATATTTGTTTTCAATAGCATAACAGAAACACAAGTTTTAAAGGAATCTTTCTCAACCGACTAAGACTAAAAATTTTAAGGCCAACATCCAACTTTTTTTAAAACAAGGATTGTCACATTAAAACAAACAATAGATTTATGAATAATTATTCATAGATTCATTGTATTGGCTCGATTTGGGGAACATCGATACTCCTAAAGAATCTATGAGATTGAACAAAATCTCGATCAACAATGAAACCACTAAAATAAAACACAATAACAAAAACTATGTGACCATGAAAATAAACATCCAACTTATCAATCTATCGGAAAAAAATATCAACTTATAGAGACAAAAACGACAAATTGATCGTCGTCGATTCCCTCCGATCGAACGACAACTCTTATGGTCCTCCACCTAGCTATACGTAAATCGCTCTAATTTCAGCACCACAAAACTGAACCTGGACAACACCATGCTCAACAAGAACTCCTCGAGCAGTGAATTAGGACTTAGGAGTATCGAGGACATTTATTGTCCTGGTTTATACGTGCCCTCAAAACGACATTCTCCTTGTGTTTGTGTTTTTGTTCATGTTATGAGCTTAATTATAAACAATAGAAACGTTGTTAGACTTTCTTTCCAGCTTAACAGTGATCCTATGTGGTACGTTGTCCCTCAAAACTCGGAGTAATATTGTATTTTTGTGATCTTTATAACAACAAAACCGCGTTTATGATATACTATTTTCATCACTGTATCAGAATTTTACAAATATGCATGACGTGCAGTTACCGCCTATGGAGACGATTAAAGAAAGATGAAAGAATTACTTTTGCCATTAGTTTATGGTTCAAATCCAAGAACATGGTTATCATCTCAAAGCCAATAAACCCTCAGGTGAACAACCAACCAAAAACAAAGAGACAAATACTGCTTTAAGATAGATTTTCTACTGGACCCTCGACAGAAGATCACACCAGTAGATTTCAAAAAATAAAAAAACAATCAGAGAAATAAAAAGTAAAAAGAATAATAAAGATAAAGATAAACAAATAAATGGGTTGGAACCTCCATCGACAGGTTGGGTCCTCTCTGGAGTCTCTGGTGCCAGATTTGAGAATTGGGAAGATTTCTGCTCAGAGAATCATCTTAAGGGGAATCCCTTTCCCGTTCTGAAAGGGAATCCATGGTAAACTGGATAATTTCCTTGAGCTATGAGCTGATGTGGCGGAGAGTTACTGGTTGCTGTTATGGACCAGAACGCAGAGAATCGCTTCCACAGGAAGCTTGGGAGTCAATTTTGGAGGAAAAAGGGGAAAGGATGACGAGGAAGTAGAAAAAGAGCGGGGACCGGAATGCCGCGTTTCGCTGTGTCGGTGGGACTGGATGGTGACGTGGCAATAGGAGAATGGATAAGACGAGTAAAGGGAGGCTTGTGGGGTTCGTAGAGGATCATCACTCGGTTTGGGTCACAAGTGTGAGCGGGAATTGTCTGTATGCGAGTGACGGTGGGGGCGCGTAAACAAAACAAAACAAAACACGGGAATGGGGAAATTGTGAGATAAGATAAAAAAAAAAAGGAACAGTAAAATGTACGTCTTTACTCTCGAGTAGTCTCACTGTCTCAGGTTGTGTGTCACGGACTATATGAAACAATAGTAAATATTCACATGCCAAAATAGCAACAATAATATTCTCAAAAATGCATTTCCTTTTCAGAATATATATATATTTATATGAGCATCATCCTCACATTAATTTTTATCTATAAGATTGATAGTGACGGTACGATTACGTTGTCAAATTACAATGCATAATCCATTTAGCCAAACAATATGTTTTTAGCTTAAATGGGTGTTTGTATTGTGCTTTGAGTCCATTTTGTAAGTTGGTAATGTGACTACAAAGTTGAGATGAGGTATCAACGTTTGAGTTTTGTTTTTATGCTTACCTATGTACGTAACAACATTGTGTCGACTTAGTATTTAGCCAATTGTATTAGAATTTGATAGGGAATCGCATTCTTATGACATACTATTTGGGAGGCAGAAGAATACAAAATGGGATCGAATTGGAGGTCCCAAATGCCAAATGGAATAAGAGTGTCCTATGGACAAAGGCATGTTCTCTGATAAGATCGAGGTCCCTAGTTAAATCAGTAACCATCTCCTAGGGTATGGGATGATTTGTAGTTAACGTATAGTTTAAGGATCGTTAGATACATCGAAATCATTGGACACAGAAAGCACACTGATTTGAGTAATTTCCATAATGATAATTAGTTGGCATATATCTTAATTGCCAATGAAGCCCTAGCCTGGTACTGGTACAGGGTAAGTTTTCGTAGTTGCGAAGCCTTATAAAAGTAACAATTAACAAGACTCTAGTTTTCGATCAGGGTGATGGACTAATAGTTCAAATAAATCAATTTTCTAGGTGTTCAAATAATCTGTTGCGCGCATGCATGCATGTGTACGTAGGTGTTGTAAATTAATCTGTGATGTGTGTTTGTTCAATTAGTGCTTCAATCTTATGGCCAAAAAAAAATAAGTGCTTCAATCTGGTTTGACGTACGTACCCTTTCACGGGCGATAGTATAATCACTATAATGTATCTCTTCATTGTGTTCGACCATCCATGGTCAGTGGCTAAAACTATGACATCATTTCTTTCTTAAAACTTCCATGCATGAAGATTCAGTTGGAATGAACCCCTTCAAAGTTTGAATCGTATTCGATCAATATGCTAATTTAATTTAGTTTATCTTATAAAATGTTAGACATAAAATTGGGTTCAGTATACAATTCATAAGTCAAGTTATTTCATACTCGCTTGAATCTCAATTAACTTATCAACGTGTCCTTCAAGCACATTTTGAGAGGAGAATTTTGTAACGGATGTAGTACGTTGCTAAAAAAAACCTAAGATTATGTTCTTAGTTTTGATAATTTTGGTTCTAGTCTGTCCCAGTGTCCCCTATAAAAGACAAAACTTATTAACGACACCTTAGAACTTCACTCGACTTGTGATGTTTGTAATCTAACTTAAACTCAAGTAGCTAGCTTGAGCAAATCAATAAGTTGTTTGGATGTACATGAATACGAATGCGAATGCAAATGCAAATGCAAACTAAACGATGCGATTGATTTGATATGTGACTACATTATTAAAGTGATATTGTTTAAACTCGATATATTAAAAAAGACGATTCATTAGATCTTTAACGTGATGAGTTTAACTACAAAACGTCTCAATTCAATTTATTTCATTCACCTATAAATTATATCTTTTTCGATATTTTTCATAACAAAAGATTTACCATACATATATGTAATAATAAGTATTGATGTCATGGTTCAGTAATTTTGACGTACGCAAAGAGCAAATTCATGTAGCTAGCTTAGGATAAGATGATCTCAGTTGGCCATGCATGCTGCCCATGCACCATCTTCTTCGCAATCATGGCTAATGGATCGAGATGATCGACAGAGATATGGCCATATGGGACCGCTGGTTTTGCCTATATAAAATGCTGGGTTGAGAGATCACTAGTTAATCGAGCGGTGAAGTTTGAGGAGATCGAGCACCAAGTATGCATGGCTAGATATTGGCTTTGCCGTCTGGCATCTGATCCGTACTAAAATATCTCGAAAGTACTTACCAACTATGAGCTACTAGTGAGTCCACCATGATATATATAGAATTTAGAAGTGATCGAACAGTACAATTCTTCTGGTTCAGATCTTTCGATCCATTTTGCATGCTAGCTACCTCAGCCTAAGAGATATCCTGGGGGAACAGTGGGGTTGTTACCTACTTTACTTAATTGCTTTGTCACCACTAACATTTTCCTTATTCATTTCTAGATTTTCTAGTACAGATCCATCAGCATATATTCTTGATGTAGTGCTTGCCTTACGTGGTAGATATATTCATATGTATATATCATATTATCACGTTGTAAAATAATTTAAATGGTCACTAATTTTTATCTAAAACGGTTGTTTGATAATTATTGTATGACATATGTCAGAATGATCACTCCCGCTGAGGTTTCATTTTCAAATTGGTCATTCGAGCTCAAACGTTCGTTAAAAAAAATATTTCGTTTATTTTCAGGGGTATTTTTGTTTTTCCAATACTTATTTTAACTTTTTTATTTATTTTTTGTAATATTTAATCTAGATATCAAACGATAGTCGTTGAATCTCTTTTAATGAGATTCAACGGTATAGATTCAATTTTAAAGTGGAAGACCTAAATAACAAGTACCGGGTCAAATGACCCGAATACCTAAATCTGGGTCAAACACCCAGAATTGTTCATCATCTCCCATGGACCGCCTTCTCCCTCGCCATTGACGTACTCTGATGACGAGCACTAGCTCTGGCTTCACTATATCAGCAGTCGAACCTTCCTGACCCGACCCGCAAGTCCGAAACCCGAACCTACCATTTCAGATGTCAGGCTCGATTGCATTTCGGGATGGAGTCGATTGGATTTCGGGATGGACCCGAACCTACCCGCAAGTCCAAAACCCGAACGACGACGAAGTCGATTGCGTTTCGGGATGTCAGGCTCGACGAGGCAGCGTTTTAGGGTTTCGATCTCGTGAAGGACGATGCGCTGCTCTTCGGCTTTGGATCGAGCTTCGCCAATCAATTTTATTAGGTCCAAGAATTCCTTAGATTGCCCGAACCCGGCTTGCGAGCCCATCGTGAGCTCACGACTAATCGTCTTCAACTGCTCCATTTAGGGTTTTGGGAATTCGAGGATTCGATTTGGGGCATGAAGAACTGGAGAGAGAGAGAGAGAGAGAGAGAGAGAGAGATTATAATGGCATTATCGTAAATAAAAAAAATTAACGAAGAGAAAGATAAAATTACCCCTTATAAGTCATATGTTTAACGTCCAAAATAGACGGAGTGACCAAATTGATAGACGGATAACGAAGTTGAATGACCATTTTGACATATGTCATATAAAACTTACCAAACTGTTGTTTTGGGCAAAGATTAGTGACCATTTAAGGTATTTTGCCTTATCACATATGAGGAGTGGATGAAAAGAAAATTTTACATTAGAATTTAGGGTATCTGATTTATAGGTCACCTGAAGTCTAAAAAGTGACCTACCTTTAATTATGATCCAAAAGTCACATTATTATAAAACACGCTAAAAAATACTTTGAAGTTCAAAAAAATTATGCACTGTCACTAACTAAAAACTCACAAAAATTATGTTTCATGCCACTGCATCAAAACTTCACAAAAATAACATCATCTGCCACTAGTTCTTCACGAACCTAGACTATTCCGGTAACCTCTTCCTCGTCGTCGCTTCCTCTAACGTCGAGCCTCTAGCCGTCGATCTTCTGATTCCTCAACAAACTCGTTCGAGCCCTAACTGACCTTAATCGGAGCCTCGCTTCACCTCAAGCCGTTGTCTTTGGCGTTGGGTGTGACGACCACATTTCAACCTCGATCTCCACACTGCTGGCGTCGCTAATCTTAGCTCCGCTGCTCCTTGCCTCGCTGGAGGTCGATCTCACCTATTCTGCACCAAATCCTTGACCCGCCGTCGATCTCACTGTTCTACAATGAGATCCAGTGATCGGCGTGTTTTGCTGGGTGCCCACAACATTTTTTTTTTCTTTCCGAATTTGTAATACATGGTATATTTACTAAATATAAATAGTATATTTAATTAACCTTAATGGTATATATAGTAAATGTAAACATAATTTTGTGAACTAGAAATAAACATAATATTTGTAAACTTGAGTCAGTATTCTTATTGTGTTGTGTTTGTATCTTTATTACATTGTGATGATATACTTATGCAACTGTGATAGTATGTTTGTTTTGAAAGCTTGGTATACTTATGCAACTGTGATGGTATGTTTGTTTTGGAAGCTTGGTATACTTATACAACTATAATGGTGTGCTTGTTTTGCGAGCTTAGTATAATTATGCAACTGTGATGATATGTTTATTTTGGAACCTTGGTATACTTATGCAACTGTGATGGTATGCTTGTTTTAGAAGCATATCATCACAACGTCCTAAGTAAACCATCATAGTGTTGTAAGGGTACTGTCACAGTGTCTTAAGTATACCCTAAACCCTAAACATATACCCTATATCCTAAAACCTTATACCCTATACCCTAAACCTTACACCCGACATTCTAAACCTTTATACCTTATACCCTATACCATAAACCCTAAATCCTATACCCTAAACCCTACAATCGACACCCTAAAACGTATACGTACCCTTCTCTCTCTCTCTCTCTCTCTCTCTCTCTCTCTCTCATCATGTATCTTATGAAAGTGACAAAGTATCCTTGTTGATTGAATTTGTGTTTAGTCATGAAGAAAAAAAAATGAAAAATAAGTCATGGTATCTTTACGAACTTAAGTTGGTATATTTATAAACTACAGTTGGTATACTTATGTACTGGAGTTGGTATATTTATTTTTCAAGTTTGTGCTGAGTATTTATTTTTTTTACGAACAAAAAAAATTTGGACAAAAAGCAGGAGGAGTATAATGATCCACCTGAAAAAAAAATTATTTCAAATTGTAGACTTAAAAATGATTTTTGGGTAATTAAAATCATAATTTGGTGACCTTTGATACTTTCTAAAAAACAGAATGACTTTTTGGTCAAATAAATAGTTATAAAGGACTTTTGGGTAATTAACCTATGAATATAATTAGACATCACTTAATACTGCAGTGCATTCTAAACCCTAAGTATGTCATGTTCTCTCTTAATAATTAAATGTACAATACAAATTGCACAAGGTACGTCTTCTAGAGTAGTGCTTCATAATTAACCGCATTGAGATGATATGTTTTATTAATAGCACCCACACAGACCTTTGTATTCCAGAAACCAATAAGCTAGAAAGACAAAGCCATTCAAGTCATCTATATTGTATATGCATGCTTATTTACCGAACCCCAAGTGGATCTTGATCCTCTCTGACTCTAATGCTTCCGATTCATGTCACTCGAATAGAATACCTCATTCCACGTGAGAGAACTACGTCGGTGTCTTCGTTTCCACCTTCGATCACTTTGCAACCGGATCCAACCATTTTGACTTCTAATTTCTTGTCCATCCAATATATAATAGAAATCCTTGATTAGCGCATATAATATCCATAATAATTGGGTTTACTACCATTGCTTTCAGAGTTTCAGTCTACAAAAACTAAATTATGAGTCGTATATTCATATCACAAGAATCCAGAACGCATTAATTAATTAAACCTTCGAAATTGACATCAAGAATCCAAGCCAAGTTGGTATTTTAGTATTCGCGATTGATTTGTTTCCATCCGTGTACTTATAGAGCAACGATTCGTTATGTGCAAAATATGTCAAGAGGGTCGTGATCGATCCACAATAGGTTGATAAAGATTATTTGCAATGATTTATCATAAAAAATCCTTAAAAACATGGTGTGGTTGGTGTTTTCTAAGAGACAATTATTAATTTGTTGTCCGATCCAAAGAAAAAAAAAGGACAAGTTATTGTGTAAATGTTTATTAGGAAAAACATTACTCACGGGTTTGAAATTTTCAAGTGGTATCAAAATAATGTTCGAACTTTAAAAACTATTAAAGTGATGTTCAGACTCTTAAAATTGTATCAAAATGATGCTTACCGGTTAATTCTATGAGTATTAAGGTCATTTCTAATTTTAAATTCTTTTTTTATATTTCTGTTTTCATTTTTTTTCTTTTTTATTTCTCTCTCTCTCTCTCTCCCTCTATGCCTCACGACTGCGCCGGATCCAACGTCAGCTTGCTCGTCGTAACACCATTCGCAACACCATCATCAACTATGACCTCAGCCAATCCTTTGGTAAGCACCAGCACCGCTCCCAGTCACCACCCTCCATCAATTGACAAACTCACCATCCTCCTCGACAAGCCAAACTCTATCCACCACCTCCTCCAAACCCACGCGCTTCTCCTCCGCCACAATCTCCACCGCAACTCAATCCTCAATTTCAAACTTCAACGCTCCTACGCCTCCCTGGGCCACCTCGACTACTCAGCCGCTCTCTTCTGAAACACCCAAAATGCCACCGACGACTTATGTTACGACCCCGAGCCTCGTTGGAGGACGACAACCTAAGCCACACACCTCCCAAGTTCCTCTAGGTGCAGACACATGCCTTTGACCTAGGCCGCACGTTTATACTCTGTCTGTTTCTGGGTCACGCAGTGTTGTTGTGTGGAGAGGATGATCCGAGGTGGAGTTCCGGGCTAAGGCCAAACTCGAGCGTAAGGGCGAGCTGCGAAGATTTTTGTGGAGCGAGTGTTTGCTATAGTGAGAGCGCGCGGAGGTGAGGCACGAGTCATGGAAGCAACGTCGTGCGATGCTGAGGCACGGTTGTGGTGTGCAATTTAAGCCGCAACTACTACTCCTTGGTCCTAGAACCAACTACGAAGCAATCCCTGGCGCGGTGGTGTATAACTCCGGCAGCGAGGCATGAGGCAGCGACATCAAGGTGGTCAGTCGATCTCGGTGCAACTCGATCGAGAGAGAGAGAGAGAGAGAGAGAGAGAGAGAGAGAGAGAGAGAGAGAGAGAGAGAGACCCCTGTGGTGATTTTTTTTTCCTATTTACTATATACTAAAGTTCAGTTCACTGTTCATGAGAGATAATTTGGTAATTTTTCTTCTTTTTACGGGCTTTTAGTTTATTTCATTCTCAACACCTTTTGAAGGCTTTGATCTAAAACACCATCTCTCAATCTTATTCGCTCACTCCCTATCAACCCAAAAGTTATTAGTTCTGACAGTTTCCATCTCAGTTGGGTTCAGCTGTTTCACTGTTCCTCACATGATTTTTCGTTATTTTGCTTCTCTTTGTTGGGTCTCTCTCCCTCCCTCCCTCTCTCTCTCTCTCTCTCTCTCTCTCTCTCTCATAGCTGAACTCAAACCTTGGAAGTATTTTCGTGCAAGCCTCATTTCTCCGATCAAAAAAGACGAAGCTAAGACATTTTCTCCTTATCATCATCTTCTCCTTATCGTTTTGTTAGACATTAGTTTCAATTTTCGTTTGTTCGATTGGTTCTCTTTCTAAATTTTGGTCAGGTTCTTGAGTGAGTGATTATTTGAAGAGGACTATGACTCAATAGCTTTGCTTTTTGTTTGATTTCAAAAATACTCAATTGGTGATTAATTGCTCTCAAATGGATTAGTTTGTGTTGTTTCTTTGTAGTTCTTGAAAGGGTTAGTTTATTTTTATAGCTTATACGAAATGAAGAACTATACTTGGTTGAATGAGGTTTGTGGATACTTCCTCTTCCTATACTTTGTTGAATTCTTCTTTTTATCTATTGATATATAATTGATTCAACAAAAATCACAAAATGGAGAGTTAATTGTTGGAGTTAATGCAGATAAAGTGACTATATGAATGGTTTGCAGATTGTTTTTGAGGTCAAATTTTGACGATTTGAACTTTAAATTCAATATATTGGTAAGATGTATAATTTGGATCACCTGTATATTATTGCAGCATGAAATTGGAAATGATCAAGTAGACAAATATGCAGAGGATAAACACATGCCCATGTATGTTTAATTAATCTTGCATTCTTTTTTGTTACTCCAAAGAAGGTGTAACTAACAAGTTATATTAGCTTCAAAGGATTTCAGTCAGCGACGGACCTAGCTTAAGGCCAGAAGGGGCCTAGGCCCCCCCTCAAATTTGAACAAGTATACTTTGTTTACATCTATGATATCTAACACTAGTTGACTGAGTGGTTAAAGACTCTTTTTGTGCATAAAAGATCATGAGATCGAGGCCCATGCCAGGGATTGCTAGTAGCTCCTCTTTGCAATTAATTTGGGTTTTACTATGTCAGGGTAGATAGTCACTATTACTTAGTTTAATTATTATTAGTTTTCTTTGTTTATATCAATATTCTCAAACATATATTGAAGAACATATACTCATCACTATTAATCATAACAGTTGTCACGAAATTTATTTACGGTATGAAACCTGGATTGCTATTATTTTATCGAATAGTATTTCACAAGTATAATCTTAATATTTTTATTTAAATTATTTATTATTTATTTAAAAATATATATAATTTAGGTCCCTCCTCACCTTCCATCTTGGCTCCGTCTCTGATTTCAGTCGATCTTTTGTATACGCCACATTCAATTTGCTCAACGTTTAAGCTGCTCTCTTTCTCTCTCAAGTGTGTGTCCTACGACGAAAAAGAATATTATGAATGAAATACTATTTAATCATAATGTGTATGAGATTAAAAACAAGGCAAAATAGCATAAATGGTCATTCATCTCTGCCAAAAACGACAGTTTGGTAATTATCTTATGGCATATGTCAAAATGGTCACTAATCTTTTTCGAAAGTATATCAAAATGGTCATTCGCCTGTTAAAAAAAAAACTATTTTTTTCAAGGGTATTTTTGTCTTTTTATCTTGGCAAAATTGCATAAATAGTCATTAATCTTTTGCCCAAAACGACACTTTAGTCACTATCGTATGACATATGTCAAAATGGTCACTCCCGCTAAGGTTTCATTTTCAAATTGGTCATTCGAGCTCAAACGTCCATTTAAAAAAAGAATATTTCATTTATGTTCAGGGGTAATTTTGTCTTTTTATCCTCATTTGAAAAAAAATAATCTAAAAATCTAAAAAATTATCCTTTCTATCTCTCCTCCCTCGAGGCTCGCCACTACCAGCGACGGCTCGTCGATCGACATTTGTAGTAGCACCGCAACCGAAATCAATTGTCGATAGATCGATCTCTACCTCGACCAGGCTTGTTAGCACCTTAAGCCACATGCTCCGAGGTAGAGTGAGAAGCCTACGAGAGTGAGATAAAAGCGAAGGCGGAAGTCGGGAAGGTCGGGAGGAGTTGGCCGTGGCTACGTCGAGCTCGAGGGAGAGATGGCGCAACGCTGGGGGGAGAGATGGCGCGACGCTTGGGTTCCTTCATTTGGAATTATTGTAAATTAAATAAAATTAAATGATAAAAAGACATTTGTACCTCTTACATATCAAGTATTTAACGTCTAAAATAGATAGAGTGACTAAATTGATAGACGGAGAACGAAGATGAGTGACCATTTTGACATATGTCATACGATAGTGACCAAAGTGTCGTTTTGGGCAAAGATCAATGACCATTTAAAACTTTAGTAACGATATTTTTGTAAATAAATATAATTTAATGATAAAAAGATATTTTTACCTTTAAAAAATTAACGGAAGTGACCAATTTGATAATTAAACGTTAGAGGGAGTGACCATTTTGACATATGTCATACGATAATGACCAAACTGTCGTTTTGGACAAAAATCAGTGATCATTTATGCTATTTTGCCTAAAAACAATTGGTTATATGTCATTACTGAAATTATCAACAAATGGTTTGTCTCATAAAGATGACTTTTTATTGAACTAATTTCTAGACCCTATAGAAGGCAAAACATTGAGGGAGAGGAGAATTACAACTTTGGTGGTGGTAAAGCAAATTCTGTTTGACTTCAATCTCAATGAATCTCAATGTAGAATAGCCAACCCCCGCGTCTCGCGCACGGATTGTCTTTCTAGTAAGGGACTAATGTAATGATGGAGGAGATTGAAATTTTCTGGAGTTCTTGGGTGTCTTTGGTATATATCTATGTATCTCTGTATAGCACTAGCATGGCAGCCACCGGCTTTGCTGAAATTGTGTATTTTATGGTGGGGAACATGATTTAGTCAAACTAGTTAGCTCAAATTGGACTCATATGATATTACAAGTCAATTAGCTGTTCGCTCCTAGTCATATGCATGCTAGCTAGTTGGTTTTCTTCTCTCTTTGAGTGCTGATTCTCGATGTTGGTTCAATCAACATTCCGATTTAGTGGAAATTAAGTACTTTTAAAGAGAGAGTTAAAAATTCGAATCACCGTAAAATTAGTTTCTATAATTCGAGTTGTTCAACTAGTCAGAGTTCTAAAAGATTATTGGATATTTATCCCAAATTATGTGTTTTGATTCAAAAAATGAGTTTAGCTAATTAGCATCATGTAATTTTAGAAAATAAACTGTGACATTTTGTAAGAAGATCACTATAAATAGAAGGGTTGCGGGGTGAGTACCTTGAAATGATCAAGAACGCCAGGTGAGGACAACTTTTGACGAAATATTTCGGCTCGATAAATTATTTTCGCTCAAACAATTGATTGTTCGCTATCTCATTAAGACCAGATCTTAATTTTCTGAGGCTAGCTAGCTGATACAAACTAACACAGCATGCAGATCGACATCCAACCATATTTTCCACATTTCTGTTGGAGCTAGCTATCAATTATTGGATGAGATGTGTTATGAGGCTGATGATGGAGCTCGATCGATCGGTTGGCCAAGCATGACTATGATATTTGTGGCATGCAGAAAGTGTTCCATGTCGATCAAAGATTACAGGGGAGGACTGAAACTCGATCCAGTGAAACTTAAGTTGCTGGTGTACGTCTGTTTTTTCATATCGGAAAAACAAGCACATGCAGATTACCCCATGGCCAATATGTTGGTTTGAAACCCCACGTAAATAAGAGTGTAAGACGACCCCGCCAGTGCATGTGAATTCTTTAAATGATATGCATGATATATATCCATACTACATAAGATCCCCATTCCACAAGATATATTGAATGTGGCGGCGGTTCGATCTCGATCGATCTTACTAGGTTCTACTTCTTTACTGGCTCCATCACCAGTATGCTTGCTCCATCTTTATTGTAAACTTGAGGGTCGACATATAGCCCCCATGTTTGGTCTAAATTCGATCAAGGCCGGCATAACATGCACACATGTGCGGGGGGCGCCGACCCTTCTAAGCTACAATCACATATTCCACATCGAATTAGAGCAAGTTCTCTAAGGTTTTACACCAAAGTTTGTCCTTGATAGGTTTTAGCTTAAAGTACCTGTATAACTTGCAACCTAGACTTGCACTTATAAGAGGGTTTTAAAGCTAGCTCGATCAATATGATTCGCCAAGTAACTGAAGTCTAGGAGCTAGTCTAAATCACATTATGAACATGCATGCACTCAGTTATGGGGGACATCTTGGCTTGATTTGGAGGCTTTCAGTATGTCTAGTCTTGGTTAGAGCAAGTTCACTAAAGTTTTGTATATGGCCTAGTAAATACATACATTATATATTTCTTTCCCGAAAAGCTAAAAAAGAAAAGTGGTAAAAACAAGTATCTAATTTTCAACAAATTGGGAAACCTCGACAATTTCTAACCTAATTAAGGCAAGTTGAATATTTGAGTGATTTGATCGACTGACTTAATTGGTTGTCATTTGACAACTATATAAAAGTTGGTCAAGTTGGCATGTATATATCTAAGGAACTTAGTGTCACATAGTTATGTGACCTTGACAACGGGTGGAAATTTAGTGTCACATAGTCCTAGTGACCTTGACCTACTAACGCAACATGTAAACTTCTTCTCAGTAATTGTACATTGACAGTATACAATCAGGGTAGTTCTACAATGTGCAAAACATTAATGTGTGGGTCTTCTTTGGCTTTCCTTCTCATGTGCCTTATACATGACTTATTATTCACAAATTGAAACCCGCACATTAATTTGGTGCTCCACACACTGAAGGTGCATCCCACAATCACTAGCTAGCATTAGTCCTTCTCAATTGCGTGTTGTTAAATAAGATTCATATCAAACCATCCTCAATCAGAAGGCGAAACCACGACAATGAATGAATATATAGGTTCAACTTGGACGGCAATGGTAGCCATCACAAATTTAAACCATATGCCATACATGCCAAAAGTGCCGCTATTTTCATTGATGCATGATCGAGTCCCAGGTCTCACTAGACTACAGAGACCATAATTGATCGAGTGTACGTCATTAATATGAGTTTGGTAATTGGTACGTGCTTAAAGGTGCCGGCGTTAATTATAGCAGTCATTTTAGAGGAATTGCAGGACTAATTAGCTTATATGTATATCAATAGATGGCAGGATTGGCAGCTTATAGTAGACCATGTATGGTACTAGCCTCAGACCCTCGAATACTGAAACACCCGACCCTCTGTTTCTATAATTTGGAGCTAAAAAGACCCTAAAAATCGAGTTCAATTTTCAATTAGATAGGAAGTCTCTGCTCCCAGCTGCCCAGCCAGTTACGTTTTCGACCTCTATACGCGAGATTCCAAGCATGCATGCATAGCTAAAAATGAACCAGCAGATCGACAAATGTCAGAACTCCCATTCATGTAACCGGTGGCGGTTCTCTCAGTATTATAATGAAGCAGTTAAAGAGTAGAGAAAATTGCCATTAATAGAAAGAAGCATCGATATAGATATAGAGACGTATAATTAACAATATGCCTATATATATTGTTATGCCCAGGCTTCGGAGCAATGCAGAGTAGTGGTTAAAAAATATTATTGCTACTGTGAATGGAGAAGCAAATTAATACAGGACCGGTATACGTTCGTACAGTATACACTACACAGTTTCATAGTTAGTTGAGAGTTTTTGATTACTTAATCGGTTAATCATAACCAAAATGTACGTATGTACTAAGTGGAGAATATTATTATTAGGCTTCATATGTGAATCGTATTGGATTAAAATTCTAACTAGTGCGTGTCAGTAGCTGGTGGGTGATCATCAAGTTAATTATTGTTGGTTACTGAGTTACTTAATCATACACTTAGGCACTTTGATTAGACTTGGAGGGACCATATATAACGTAAGTGGACAATCATCTAGTAAGACTACCGTCACCAGTTAAAGTTTTGCAACAACCACATGCAACATTTTGCACAAGTGAGGAGGATGATGGGGGGCAAACACAGATAGATTAAGGACCAACCACCCTTTTCACTATCTTGTGATTTGAAAGATCCTTCCTCTAATGGAAACGTTTAGTACGCATGACAGAGTTACTTAACGATATCAGATTAGACTGGTACGGGATTTGTTAGGCTAACTAATCTTAATTCATATATCGTGTTAGTATTTGGTACTCATGAAACATACATTTTGATGATCATGCAAGAATGATTGTTTTACTGAGGGAGCACTGCAGCTAGGTTTGGAGAGAATGGCTGGTTTGGGATGCTCAAAGCCTCAAACTATTTAAACTTGGACATGGGCTGTGTTGATTTGCTTTGAGGCTATGCATGAAACATAAGGCTGAATGAGTACATACAACTGATACAACATAGTGTTTTAATTGGCAAACCATTTGAGGCTGAACCAAGAACCAAGAATCCAACTTCATTTATTTGAAGACCCAAGCCCATACAACTGTAGAGAAGCCCAACTCTGTTTCCGTATCTTCAAATACTAACAGAAATGTTTCCAACAACAAGGGAGGTAAAATTGGTACCCCATTTTGTGTTGGAGTGGTCACACTTGTAGTATATTTAAGAGGTATATATTCTGTAATTAGAGTAGAATTTTGTAATTGATTAGGTGTAAGTAGTTTCTTTCTAGAACTGTAAGTATGCTTGTATATATACCAATTCGGGATTGATTAATATGTCAGAAAATTCTCCAAATATTTGTGTTCTATTTGACTTGGCATCAAAACCTGGTTTGATCTTAGAAATTTTGAAGACTTAACTTGGTTTCCGCTGCGAACTTGTTGCTTGTCAAAATTGTTTTGTCCTGTCCTATTCGACGTGTCGAAATCCTCTAAACCCGTCGAAATTTGTTCTATGGATCAGTTTTCGGTGCAAATTTGTTTGGAGATCTATACTTGTTCCTTGTTCACTCTTGTCCTAAAATCCTTGTCTTGATCAGAAGACCCGTCAATTTTTTGATTTGTTTGTTGCTTGTCTTGTTCACTTGCGAAGAATTTGTTATGATTTTGGATATTTCGCTATTTGAGGAACCAGTTATCTGTGGCATAGAGAGCTAAGATCACTTGGAGAGTAATGTTTCTCTCACTGAGAAATATCAAGGTAAAATTGGTATTGTTTTTGAAAGTTTCTGACTTTACTTGTGGTGATACATGGATAATTGATTATGGTGCGTCTGATCATATGACATTTGATAAGTTCTTGTATTCGAGTCTATCATCTTCTCATATACCTGAAGTATCTGATGCAAATGGTGTGTCTTTTTCTGTCTTAGGTATTGGGTCAATCCAAGTTATTCCATCTCTTGTATTACATAATGTTCTTTATGTTCTCTCTATCTCATCCTCTGTTGTCAGTATCTGAGTTAAATTGCCAAAATAAATGCTCTGCTACCTTTTCTTCTGTGTATGTTGTATTTCAGGATCTATGTACTCAAGCAATAATAGGGATTTCAGGATCTTCAAATTCATATATAGGTCGAAGATTTGTGGGCCGGTTGGAATTCCGGTGGCCGGTGGCGGCGGAGCTCTGGCGAGGTGAATTTTCGACAAAGTTTTATGTCGTTTCGCTCGTTTTCGCGTGCCGAACGCAATGGTGAAGTTTTTGGGTCGAGTTGAGTGTTTTATTTTAGGACGATGGGTGTTTGGGTATATTTTGAGAATTTTGTTATCCTCGTCTATATTTTGAGCGATACGATTTTCGAGAACGCGAGGTTCTTGACGTATTTGCTTCGTATGTTGAAAGTCAATATTTATTAATCGTATCCCTATTATTTAGGTGATTGTGAGAGAGTTTTTGGCGAGGGATCTTCCGCCGGGCCTCAGGGCTACCTGTTATCTGTGAGTGGACACTTTGATTTTCACACTTTGATTTTCACAGTGGATTTACGAGTCTATGAGTATGCTTTACGAGTATGCATTTATGATTATGCATTTTATGAGCATACATTAGTTTAGAGGCACATGTGATTTTTTTTTACACTGAGTATGGATATATGGATGCATCGATGCTATGGTCTCTCGGCTGATCCCCGAGATGCTCCGGGAGGGTTACGTCTATATGAGCACCTAACCCGCGATTCACAGTACCAGGGAGAGTTACGTCTTTATGAGCACTAGACTCGGGCGTGTTATAACTTTGAGGAAAATGTACTCAAGTTACCGCCTCCACACACACAGTACCCAGGAGAGTTACGTCTTTATGAGCACTTGGCTTGGGTTTGTTTGTTTTGACTCTCATGACTCTATGTGCATTTATTGTGAAAAGTATGTTAGATTTATTTATGCGGAATATTATGATTTACGTCCACTCACTCTAACAGTTTTGTTATTTATATGTTTTTCTCTGGGCTTTTCGGTTTCTTTTGCCCAGTTTGCAGTTTGAGTTCTGTTATCACATGTTGCGGTTGGAGGTGTAGAATTCGAGCTACATTTCTTTTCTAGTAGGTTTCTAGTTTGGCCTGCTATTTGTATATATGTAATGAGTTATCTTTTCAAATGTTTGTCCAGATTTATATATCAGATATGATTTCTTTTATGCATTACATTATGTTTTTGAGAAATCCGGATGGGATATGGTGCCCACAGTTTGGCTTTTGTGGATATATGGAGAAGTGTGTTTTCTGCTGCAGGTTATATGGTATCGCTCATTATAGAGTAAACTCTGTCAAAATGATTTTTTGAAAGGTCAATGTCACGTTTTTAGAAGGGGTTTGATTCCGGCTTAGACAACTAAATCGGGGTCGGGTCATTTCATATACACAAAAAACAAAGAAATGAGTGTGGTTCGTAAAAAAAAAGTGTTAATTTCACTACCTAATCAACAATTAGGAACGTACAAACTGTTATGAAGAAGTAAAATTACATTACGAATTTGAGAGTCAATTCTGCGATACAATCGATCATTCGTTACATTTTGAAAGGAACTAATGAATATAAGATCCATCTACAACTCGGTATTATTTGACATGTAGATAACATATACACAAGTTGTGTTGTCCATTGTGAGGGAGACTCGAGATTAATGTGGATGGGGGCTTTTATGCTGATAGTGTAGAAAGGGTGGGATTGGTGTCGTGGTACGAGATGACATGGGTGATCATATTGCTAGTTTGGCCATGCATTTACCTTATGCTAGTTCGGCTTATCACATTGAAGCTGAGGCATGCCGTGCTGGGTTGCTATTGGCAATATATCATGGCTGGATGGAGGTAGATTTGGAAAGTGACTGCCTTACAACAATCGGAGGATGATTTTATTGAGTAGGTTGTATTGGGGAAGACTGTAAGTCGTATAGAATCGAACTCAGATCAGGCTCTCCTGAAAAATGTTCAAAGTCTTACTATTTAGTTAAGCAAGATTCTATGCTTTGTATGCAAACTTCATGTACTACTCAAAATATATATAGATACACACACAAAAGTAATGGCATTGATGATGAGGGTGTAATACAAATATGTGGTGATGAAATGGAGAAAAAGTATAAAGTAATGGGGCGAGAGAGGCTCGAACTCTCGACCTCAGGATCACTCAGAAGCTATGAGACCTACGCGCTAGCCAACTGCGCCACCGCCCCTTGCTCTTAGCGTGTTCCAATATAATTACATATTGAAACCACCCAGGAGGCCAAGTCACTATTGGGGCAAGTAAAATTTGACATTGTTTTCTTCTAATTTGTATATTTGTATGCAATTTTTTTTGCTATCTGAAAATTTAGATGCCAAATTAAGGAAATAAGGTTAAGTATGAACTTGAAAGCCAGGTAGCTAGCTATTTAATGGGTTTTGCCTGCAGGGATTGTAAATCGATCTGGATTGAAATGACCAAACAAAATCTTGCAATATTGATAGGGTCGACAGAAAACTTGAATTCCCCTGATAAATTTTCTGTCCCAAACCATTGTAATTGTTCATCTGCAAATGTCAGCGAGACAGTAGTACGTCTGTACGTACGTAGTCCAACTTGCATGCCTTTCATTATAATTAGGTACGTAGTTAGGGTTCTTATAATCTTATAGTCTCGGATCTCTCGCTAAGTTTGGTAGATCACAGATGATCGAAATATCACACTTGTGGCGATGCGAAGCTTGCATGTTATTCTGAACTGATCAATCAACTGAGCATATATCAATATATGCATGCTTGATTCGAGCCGATCCCTGCAGCCTTTAAATCATGCATGTATATTTATCATGAATATGGATGCATATGTACGAGTACGTACTTCATAACTTCATATATGCCATTGATGTACTCCGAGGAAAACAATATATGCACCTAGAGCTAGATAGAGGGTTGTGACTTGTGAGATCGAACGAAAGGATGTTAGCATCGACCTGCGCTCTACAGTACATAAACTACATATATACGTATATCGGAAGGTGATCGATTATGGCTAAAGCTTTAAACCCCTTTAATAGCCAGCGATCCAGAGAGAGAGAGATCGAGAGAGAGATGGAAATCCAGCTCATGGTTTTGAAAGAGTGACAGAAGACGTGCCCCACGTGGAGATGAGTGGGAGTGCCAGTTCATGGAGTTGTACCGGTTTGTGTGCCCGTAGCTGTCTTCTCTTCGTCTGCTTCTCTGGTTCGATCATTGTGCGTGCATGCGTGTGGTGTGGTCTCTCGCTCTCTCTAATTCAGTGGTTATGGTCGCTCATTTTTGTCAACAATTTAATATCGGATATTTATTTAATATATATCAAAATAGTCACTCAATTTCATTCTCAAACTATCATTTTGGTTATCTCCGTATAATTTGTACGTTATACACTTGACATTTGAGAGGTAAAAATGTCTTTATATTCTTTTGTTCTATAAATTTACAATAATACCACTATTACAAGTTTCAAAAATTACAAAATCTGTCATTGGATCTCTCTCTCTGAACACAAACACTGCTCAACACGACGATGCTATCCAAATCTGGCGACTCGGTCCTGATCAAATGGTCTGGCGTCAACTCACCGTCCGAGCTCGACTTTCTCGGCATCTTCTTGTTGTCGTCGTCCCGCAACCACCACTTCCTCGGCTACAGGTTCCTCAACTCCAGCTCCAGGTGGCATTCCAGGTCGGGATCCATATTGCTGCCATTGGTCAACCTCCGATCCAACTACTCGTTCCGGATCTTCCATTGGACGGAGTCCCATATCAACCCCAACCGCCGCTACCACGATAACAACCCGATCTCGGGCTCCGGCCACCTCCTCGCTACGTTGCCAAAGCTCGCCGTAGGTTTGGGTCGGGTCCCCAAACAGATCCAACTGTCATTCACCGACCGTACGGACGAGATGTGCTTCATGTAAGTGATGGCGGACCCCGAAGTACGCATCGTGAAATACGGCTTCAAAAGGGACTCGCTTGGTGAAAAGACGTTGACACGTGTCAGTCGGTATGAGCTAGAGCACATGTGCCACGATCTGGCCAATAAGAGCTTCGGCTGGAGAGACCCTACCTAGTATAATTTTTCACAAGAAAAATGAAAAAAATTAAAGTTAAATACAAAAAGACATAAGTACCCCTCAAAACTTACAGAATATACCAAGATTTAACGTCCTTTAAGAAGGAGTGACCATTTTGATATACGGAGACCGAAATTAGATGAGTATTTTGGTATATGTCAAGTATCCGGTATTAAAGTGTCTATCTTGACATAGTTGGATGACCGTATAAATAATTTTCACTTCCTATAAATATGTACGTAGCGCATAGCTGATGAATTTGCAGTTTAACCTATCTCATTTGAAGCGAGCATGTAACCTAGCTTAAACCTCACCTAAGTCACAGAGATCGAGTCAGAGACTTTGTGGGTTGCATGACCGTCATTAGCTTATGGATAATATAAGGGTCTTCCATTACCAAATATTATACTCCAGTTAGGATCCAGCCATTGGAACTTTTACATATAAAACCTAATTGGCTACTAACGAATGCCGCTGAATAATTCGATGCAGACGGACAATATAAACTATCATATACGATCAATCTAGATTGTGATTTCCATGAGTGCCGCCCATTGCTTGCAACTTGGAATATTAAAGCACATGATATTTTATCGATAGGTTTTTGGTGTAATGCATTATGCATGTAATCGATACTCATAAACATTGTTGTTTTCTTTAACTCCCTTCTTCTTGTTTGTTTGGATGTTAGCTTTGTAAACTACAGCTTATGATTGATTAGACAGTTAAGGAACATGGAGGATCATGTGGAAATATCTCATTGGCATCTTGAAAATTAGGAGCAGGCTAGTTCATTGAATAATAATTAACATCAAATCTCTTAATAGTGAAAGTGATCGCATAAGCTATGCATAACCAATTATACGTTGAACAACCACAAGTGTCACACATACAATCTGAATTATTAGGATAGTATCCAAATTTAACTATTTTTAAAGTGTTAGAATAGTCCACCGGAACCAACTCAATAGTTTTTCAAAGGTTCAATTAAGTCAATGGGCTCGGAGGTGATTAGAAATGATCCGCTCTGATACCAAGTTGAATAACGACAAACATAGCACATGGAGTCTGAGTTGCACTGATATTGTTTTAACTTAACCACCTTTAAGGTGTTGAGTTTTATCCACAAAAGGTATAGATACAATTAAAAATAATCTAACCACATTTAAGTTATATTTAATATTGTCATATTTCAATGTAAAATCTCCCATCCAACACTTCCATATACCAAATTTTCAGGTCATTAATTTGCTTTATTTGACAAAACAAAAACAGATTATAAATGTTGGCTTCTAACTGGGTACTTGGTAGTCTGCTCGATCTGTTGAGCATGCAAACACTGTATGATGAGATTGATGACCATCTTTAGCCTCTTTCTTTAAATTCTAATTATCCAACATGGTATAATAAGCAGTTGGCATCCCCACTTAATTAATACTTTGTATATTTAAAGTGGAAACTCGATGATGATCGATTGGTCCATCTAATCATCTAAATAGGCCTAGCTAACAGACACGTAACGGGGAAAAACTTGGCTATGCGCCTAAGCAAGAGAAGTAGCAAGGCCAGGCCACTTAATCACAATTTTTATACTTATTTTCAAAAACACCAATATCTCAAAATTTTCAATCGAAAAGAAATGTCTCAAACTTTAAATATCGGTAATGAGGCGTACTATGTCTTATTCTGTTATTGAATGGTCGTAGACTCGTGGTATTCTGGTGGCCGATTAATCGAGATCGGTCTTACTCAAATCATAATGAGCACATTTTTTCTCTAATGGTAAACTTACAATTAATCGTTCTCAGATGATGAACCCGCCTTTGGTCAAGAAGATTAAATGGTGCCCTCTTGATACTCCTATGCCAAAATTAACTTTGATGGATATGTTTAAAGTGATGGGATTGGCCATGCGGTTGGAGGTTAGGCTTTGTTATTGTTTGGGCCCAAAATAAACTAAACATTTATTTTGATACCTCTGAGTCTTGGAGATAAAATGAGCCAGCTACGAGTGACTCGATAAAGAACTGCGAATTAGGAATGATATTTAGCTGCGAATCTGGAAAGAAAATCTATGCGATTCCTGCGTAGTCTAGGAAATCTAGAAGGCAAGATATCATTCCTGATTAATAATGGTTACCTTATCAAGCGAGGAGTATTTGAGTTCCTACCACTATAAATAGACGAAGTAGAAAAGATTTGCGAACATCTACACCCATACACAAATTTGCGTACCAACAAATCTACTCACCCCGAGTAAACAACTAGCAACTAGTAAACTCAAAATCTAGGCCACCCAACAGAGCGTGGGGATTTGAAAGTTCTCTCAAGCTAACCAATCGACGACATCGAATTCAGGATTTAAGCCACCCGACAGAGCGTGGAGATTCAAAGATTCACTCGAGCTACGACAATGGAAGTCAGCGAAGTCCAGGCCATCCGACAGAGCGTGAGGATTCTTAAGATCTACGGCGTCACACTATCCGGTGTTCTCAACATTTCGTCCTTAGGATTGCTCTGCTTTACACTGGCCCTCAAGTGTGAAGTATCGATTCTTTGTGGCTCAAGCAGAGAGACACGAAGCCTACATCTTGCATCAAGACAAGTGGAACTCAACAAGTGGGGTTGGTGCTCTCCCCACTCCAATCGCTTGATAAGAAGCAGAAGACTACGCGGCGCATTACACAACTACATTCTGCCATCGGCAGTGGCACACCTCGCACATTCCACAACAACGACTGCAGACAAGAAAAGAGACATTTTACGATCACTCCATTTGCAACGACCTGATTGGAGAAAAATCAAAGCCAAACATTTTGGCACGCCCAGTGGGACTCAGATAGTGTCTTCAAATCATTGATCCGTACCGCAAAACCTTCATGAGTTGCCTCAAGCATCCTGCACCCGTGTTCTGAGAACACAATTCGGTCGCTTGCAGAGGATTAAGCAAGAAAGAAGTAATACAAAGGTTTGGTCCAACGATGTCTAAGGGTCAATGATTGTCATCGTCAAAACCTAAAAGGTTCGAGGAGATAAAGACCATGGACTTCGAGGCCTACAAAGAATTCTCACTCGAACAAGATTAGCGGCGAAACGCCAATAGCGAACGAATTTTGAACAACTTGGATGCTAGTAACAAGACCGTATCCAGAGTTCAGAACAGACTTGACGACCTATATGAGGCTCGAGAGATTGAGCGCACTGACAACGACAAGAAATTTGATACTCTCACTGCTGCTCTCACAAACCTCACCAATCCCGTGACAACTAGCTTCACGCTGATCAATGACAGGCTGGGGAACCGAGACCCTCCTTTCCATAATGAGGAGGATTTCAAGGGTGATGATATCCCAGCTCCACCTCCTTTGTAGGCAAACCCTGAGCGAGAGTTGGAAGAAAGAATTTGCCAAATCATCAATCAGAGGCTCCGGGTGCAGGATGATCTCCGATAACATACAACGATCCATTTCCACCACCGCCGTTTGGTTGGAAGTGGTCGAATTGGTTCATTTTCACCAGAACTGGTTGTTCATTTCCACCACCACCGCCGTTTGGTTCATTTTTACTAGAACTGGTTGTTCATAAGCTCCCTATCGCAAAGGGACGACAGCTAGTCCAGCAGTAGATGCAGATGATGAATTCGGAGATGGCGACACTGGTTAAAGAAGAGATCGAGAAGATGTTAAGATCCGGAGTCATCCAAGTGGCTTAATATACGGAGTGGATATCCAATATAGTTCTCGTACGGAAGAAGAATGGCAAAATCAGGGTATGCGTGGATTACATGGATCTAAATCAAGCTACACCAAAGGATGCTTACCCAATGCCAGTCGCTGACATGCTTGTCGATGCAGTTGCGAGACACGAGATGTTCTCATTCATGGACGGCACAATGGGATATCATAAAATCCCGGTAGCCAAAGAAGATAGGCACAAAACTGCATTTCGATGTCTGGGAGTGTTAGGAGTGTTCGAAAACGTTAACATGCCATTTGGGTTGAAGAACGCAGGAGCAACGTATCAGAGAGCAATGCACTACATCTTCCACGACCTAGCCGGGGATACAATGGAGGTCTATATTGATGATGTTGTGGTCAAATCAAAGCAGAGGTCAACTCATGTAGAGGATCTACGATAAGTGTTCATACAGATGAGGAAGCATCAGCTCAAAATGAACCCTGCCAAGTGCATTTTTGGAGTACAAGTGGGAGACTTTCTTGGTTTCTTGGTACATCAACGAGGAATCGAGGTCCCAGATGACAAGAAGGAAGCAGTGCTTAAAGCTTCTCCTCCGAAGAACAAGCGTGAACTTCAGCAGCTACTCGGGAAGATCAACTTCTTGAGAAGGTTCATTGCAAATGCTGCAGGGAAGATCAAGCCCTTCGCACATTTGGGAGAAAAACAAGAAGGACATGGTAAGTGGTTTGCAAAGTGGGAACGACCCTTCATTATTGACAAAATTTTGGGCAAGGGAGCTTTCCAGCTGCGTGACATTGACAGTGAAGTCCATCGCAACCCGAATAATGGCCAATTTTTGAGGAAGTACATACAACCTGTTTGGGAGTACGAGGCCCGAGAAGGGTCAACTACTTAGTTTTGTACTCGTTTATAGCCTATCATAGAGGCTTACCTCATGTAAAACTGGGGGGGGGGGGGGGGCAACCAGTATGTCCCCAGCCAGTTCATGTGGCTAAATATAGCAAAATTTGTCAAAGTTTCAAAGTTTTTTGCATAGAATGTTTTTATGTGATTCTCTCAAGTGTTATACATTATACATGACCAAATTCTAGTGGTCAAATCAATAGAGATGGTATTTTGGCTATTACAAGGAAGATACAAACAACAAGAGCAGTAAAAATACACAGTTTTATTTGATCAAAATAAAGGGTACAATATGAGGCTATGCGGCCTCTAGCTCTGATAGCATGCATTAAATGAACAATCTCCAGCTAAGAAAAACCAATCGTAAGAGGTGGTTTTAGATCTATCCCAACTGCACAACAGTGTCATTGGTTGTCGCCGGTGGACGAGCAGTGACTGAGGATTTGATCTACCTTCAGCTCCGAAAGAATTTGGGGTACTTGTACTAGCCCAACATTTATGGCTACGCAAAATCATCCCTCTAATCACGATCTTAGACGCTCCACTCAAAAGAACACGAAGGACTATAATGGAAGTGAGTGAGAGCATGCACTTGACCAGGATGATCAGGAGCAGGGATGAGGTTAGTGAGTGCTCATATCGGCCTTCGTCTGCTAATTCTCAAAGGTTTGAGAACTAGTCCAGAACCGAAGGGCCTGAGCTTTAGTGCTACGACTTAAGCCAGGCTTGAGCTTTGGTACTTCGACCTAAAAATTTGTAGCAAACTATAAGATCCGGAGGCTTTGCTTTGAAACAAGAGAGAAGCAAACTATGAACTAGACGAGCCATTTTTCTTTTACAGCTAAAGATCTTGTGAGAAGAAGGAGAAGTATCGAGCTATTTATAAGCCTAGAAATTCTAAGAGGCTTTGAATGGGAGACCTAGAGCGTTGCATCGATTCAATGAAGCAATTAAGGGGTTCAACGTTCAAATACCGGACCGTGTATCTCTTGAAGGGCTATAAAATTACTGTTTCAAGGTATAGAATTATGAAGCATTAAAGACAGGCAGTCATTCTCAAGGACCAGCATGATATTTGGAGGTGCGAAGATCTTTTTGGCAGAGATGCACAGTAGGTGATTAAGGCCATGGGCCACAGAGCATAAATTAAACTAAGCTAGAGTCTATACAAAATAAAACACATAGCCCATATATGGGGCTTAGTCAAATAAAGTCTAAAACTTCATAACGGAGCTACCGAGAGCTCGCAGACTGGTTTTCTCTTGAAGTTACTGGGCCTGTGCAGCGGTCCAAACTCTTTCAGCATTCACAGCTGCGGCACGAGTTTGTTGAACACTTTCAGATTGAGCCTTCCCAGCATTAAGGAGAGCGATCACAGCCTGCTCTTTGTCGAAGAATTCTTCCTCCTGCTTACGAAGCTCGGCTTGAAGCTCGGCAATTTCCGCACGTTTGGATAGAATGCTCACCCATTCACCTTGATAGCTTTTCCCCATCGTATTGATTTTTTCTAAGTCACGTTTCCACCTGCGATTATGGTCTACATGAAGGAAAATAGCTTTATTGCGCTCGTGAGTAGTTGAGACAACAGTGTCATAAAGGCTGGGAAGCTTTAGCAGAGTTTCCTCCATTCTATCCAAAATGGTGCAATCTACGCCTTTCACAGAGTGGCGAGCCGTTTGTATATAAACAACAAGCTCTTAGAATATGGACTTGTACTACAGGTCCAGGGTCCACAGATCACGAAGAAAAGCAGTAGCAAGTTAAACCTCTGGGGGATCTTTTTCAGAGTGGACCAGGTCATTAAATATTTCTTCCACCTCTCGCAGAGTCTTGGCTATTCCTTCATTACCACTACTAGGGCCGGAAGGGTTAGAATCGTAGACTAGGGGGCAACAGTCTCTTTGCAGCCACGAATGACATTAGAGAATTCCCCGAGCCTTCACTGACCCTCAGCAAGAGATAATTCCTCAGTGCCTGGATCCTTCTGCGAGAACACCTATACTTAGGGAGTTATGAGATGTCTAGAAAACTCATAAAACAAGAGCCTACATGAGCAAAGTCAGAATATACCTGTGATAGGTGAGGAGGAGATTGGTCGTCATATAGAGCAGTGTTGATGCAGGGAGGAGAATGAGCTTCAGTTGTAGGCTGCAAAAATAAGGATAAGTTAGAGCCAGTGAAAGGTAAGTAAACCAAACATAGTGGTTCAAGTGAAAAGCAATACGGAAGGTGTCATGTGGCTAGTCTCTGTGGTTAGAGTAACTGCGGGAGCATCCAGAATGTATGGTTGTTCTTTAATAACAAGAACAAGAGTTACATCCGCAGCAACAGGAGATGAGGCAGTTTCCTCTTGAACAATGTCCTGCGATTCCATAACCAGAAATAGTGGTCAGAGAAGTATAAGTGGTTCGAGAAAAATAAGGTCAAGGAAAATACCTTAACAGCAGAGGAAGTTTGTACAACAGCAGTGCTAAGATCTTCAGTGCTTTTCCAGGTTCAGCAGCCTGCTTCAGAGGCTCTTCCTTAACCGTAGTGGTAGCCATCTCCTCCACTGTAGTGGTCGTAGTAGAAACTAGTCGCTCAAAGGGTTGATCATAAACCTGCTCAAGATGTTTCTTGCGCTAAGCTTCCTCATCCGCAGCATCAGAAGGACTTACATCTAGAGGTTTAGAAGCTATAAGAACCTCAGACGCACTGGCAGCACTATAAGAGGGCTCAGAAATAGCAGCTGGTTGTACACCCTTGCCTTTGGCCTCCACAGCCTGGAAGAGCAAGTCCCATTCGGACTACTCACTGTCGGGCATTAGTTCGATGGAGGGGGAATTAACACTCGATCTATCCTTTGGCAGTTGCTTGTGTTCCTTGGCAACGTTACGACGAGAACGACGAGTCTAGACGAATAAAAGAAGGAAAATTAGGTGACGGAGGAGTGGTAACTTAAACAATAACGAGGATACAATATTTTGCAGCGAGAAGAGACCATACTAGTGGAACTTCTTTGTTTGAGTCTCCTCCTTCATCGTCCTATGCTTCAACAGTCTCTTTCTCTTTCTGCTTTTTCTTAGAGGTAGCCACTTTTGCAGCCCTCTTTGTAGTAGGGGAAGCAGTTGCGGGACTCGCAGCCATGAGCTTGCTGCATTTCGAAATAGAAGGGGGAGAGGCACTAATATCTCTCTCCTTTCTTTTCTGGCCCACCTCCTTTTGAGCAACGGGGCCTATAGCCTTCCTATCTACCGTCTTCTTGAAATGATCAAGGAAAAAGATTGAAAAAATGGTGCGGAAAACTTTGGATTTGGGCTGCGACCAGATGTCACCATAGCGGCGCTGATTCCACTCATGGTATTCTTCAACTACAGAATAAGTTACGCAGAGTGAGTGCCAATGGAAGTCGGAGAGGTCCAATAGAGGAAAGGTTGGTGTAGTAAGAGTCTGAAGGATCGCAGCGGAAGGTTTCTCCACGCAAGTCCTCCATGAGGTATAACCATTGCGGGACTTTACCAGGGGGCAGGGGAAACCTTGCTTGCATCCTAGCTGACGTGAAAAATGGTTAGGTGCATACAACAAGTGCTAAGGATTTCCCCAAAACCTCCTCAGAGGAAAACTCTTTATGGTGCGGGCTGCGGAACTCAGGAAAATACACTTGTAACCACAATGACAGAATCCATAAAGTCCCTGCGGATTTCAACTTGAAATGGTTCAATGAAATCTACCCAAGTCCACGATACAGGGCGCCCAACGCGGTTTGAGCAAGGCCAAGACTGTGACTGTTATATAGTGCCTCCGCTGCCTTAGTGAATGTGTTGGTAATCCTGTCCGCAGCGACATAGAATACATAATGACAAAGCCAAAACTCCAAAAAGGCAATGCCGCCGTAGGCATTCTTTACCTGTTGGTCATCAGAGGTAGGAGTGGTCTGGAACTTTTCTGTGTTATAGTGTTTACGCCAATTGGAGTAAGCCGAACTGATAGTGGTGCGAGCAGGGTCAACAGAAAAGGGGAAAGATTCCCTGTGTCGAGTACTAAGAAGCAAATGCTCATCCGCAGTGGGCAAGCTAGTGATAGTAATAACGTCGAGGAGCATTATCCCTAAATGCCCAAAAGGGAGAATAAAACTATTGCTACTCGTCTCCCAATAATATAAAGTAGCGACGACAGGACCACGATTCCCACCTCGGGGAAGATGGAAACATAAATCCAGAGCATGAGAAATTCTAACCTGCTGCCAAAGCTCCTCATCGAGGGATTTCCGTTCCTGATACCACTGAAGCTCTTCGGCCTGAGTACTGAGCCATTTTCCCAATTTTACAGCAAGTTCCTTTTAGTCCTATTGGATGGGGGCGGCGGCTTCACCTCGCAAGACCAACGGAGGGCGACGCACATCTGAATCAAGAGCAGATAAGATCTTCATTGTACAAGTGGTTGAACCCAATATAACTTCGTCTCCCGGCGTTAAAGTGACCCATGAATAGGGAGTATCCTCCTCTCGGTGGAGGCGTGCGTCCATATGGTCGCGAAAAGTATCCACATCCTTCTCAATGACTTTTGGGAAAAACTTTTGATATGGAGCCATGGGTGCAAAGATGTGTGAAATTTGGAGTTTGGAAATGAATTACGAATTTCAAAATTGAGGATTGAGGAAAGCTTTGAGGAGAAGGCGAAAAGAGGTAGATAGTGAAGATTCAAAGAATTAAAAATAGGCGGCACGATTCTCCAAAGAAAAATACTTGAGTAGCCTAGTGTGACATTATTTCAAAACCGCTGACTTAAGAGGTGGCACGTCACATCAAGATCCCTTCGATTGCCCATAGGTTAATCTCGAGGTCTGGGGGGCAATGTTTGAGTTCAAAATAAACTAAACATTTATTCTGTTGTCTCTAGGCCTTGGAGATAAAATGGGCCAGCTACGAGTGGCTCGATAAAGAGCTGCGAATCTGGAAAGAAAATCTATGCGATTCCTGGGTAGTTTAGGAAATCTTGAAGGCCGAATATCATTCCTGATTAATAATGGTTGGTTACCTTATCAAGCGAGGAGGATTTGAGTTCCTACCACTATAAATAGACGAAGCAGAGAAGATTTGCAAACATCTACACACATACACAAATTTGCGCACCAGCAAATCTACTCACCCCGAGTAAACAACTAGCAACCAGTGAACTCAAAATCTAGGCCACCCGACAGAGCGTGGAGATTTAAAGGTTCTCTCGAGCTAACCAACCGGCGACAACGAATTCAGGATCTAGGCCACCCGATAGAGCATGGAGATTCGAAGATTCACTCGAACTACGACAACGAAAGTCAGCAGAGTCCAGGCCACTCGACAGAGCATGGGGATTCTTAAGATCCACGACGTCACACTATCTGGTGTTCTCAACACTTCGTCCTTAGGATTGCTCTGCTTTATACTTGCCCTCAAGTGTGAAGTATCAATTCTTTGTGGCTCAAGCAGAGAGACACGAAACTTACGTCTTGTATCAAGACAAGTGGAACTCAACGAGTGAGGTTGGTGCTCTCCCCACTCCAATCGCTTGATAAGAAGCAGAAGACTACGCAACGCATTAAACAACTAAATTCTACCCTCGGCAGTGACACGCCTCGCACATAACACAACAACGACTGCGGACAAGAAAAGAGACAGTTTGTGATCACTCCATTTACAACGACCTGATTAGAGAAAAATCGAAGCCAAACAGTTACTAAGGGTAATACTAGTACCGGTACCATACTTTAGGCTTGTTGAAGATAGAGTAAAGAGTTAACAATCCTCATTACACAAGCTATTACTCTAATTAAGAGATAACCTTGTACGTTCAAGCTAAAAGGAAAAACTATAAGCACATAGAAGTAGAGGAAGACTCATTATTGGTATGGTCATCTACTGCATCAAAGCCACTAGTCGGAGGTTGAAGACCATCATCCGAAACATCACGAAACTTGCTAAAGACTTTGACAATATTAGCTCCTATATTATATATATTATGTATAAAAGGTGAAATTCGTAGTAAACAAATTAACATATTAGGAGCACAAAAGTCGGAACATTCATATATGCGAGCAATCTATCCTAGAAATTGAATAACGAATTGCGATGCATGTCTCTCCTTTTTGATAACTAAATGTTAGTTGCCTAAAAGACGCGTCTTTACTAAATTATCTCCCTCTTCTTGTCTTGCAGCACTATTATGTTGAAATGTTCTTAGATATTAAGCTCTCTAAGATCAAGCAAAGAAGAGCTCTCCCGTGAGTTTCATATATTGTTCCGGTGGTTTTTATGTACTGGCAGTTATATTTTTTTTTTGTATTTTTGCGTCTCATCACATGCAGAACGATGATATACACATGAGATGTGTGTCCCAGTGAAAAACACAAAGGTGGAAGATGAACACAATTACATCTGAAGGAGAATTAAAATTGAAGATTGATAGGTTAAGGAAATTAAAGCTTTAATGAAGGAGGACTAGAACACATATATACACAAAGGAGAGGCAGATTAAAATTGAGGATTATTGTTTGATTGGAGAGGGTGGGAGAGGGTGATTGTTAATACAGACTACAGAGAGACAGGGGGGACACACTTTCAAGTGCGTTGAGTGACGCAGCTGTCATTCGGTAGTACAAAGCACAAGCCAACTCTGCCATCTTCTTCAAAGCCAGCAAATAAGTGTGTTTGCAACTGTCGGATGCCTTTCTTTTCCTCCCTTTCTCTCTCTCTCTTATTATGTTGTTTGCTTTTCTCTCTTTCTTTCTCTCTCAATCAATCAATTTAACCAACTCCCCTCTCCTCGGTTTCAAACTGCCCATCAACTATTTGCCAGAACAGTCCCTCAACGACAACAACAGCAGCATTTTAAACTAATCAAACCCATCTAGCTCCTTCAATGAAATGGAGGAGGTTCATATATCAGCAGAGAAGAAGACCAACAACAACATCATGATGGGGTGGAAGAAGCAAATAAGATCAATAATTTGCTCAGTGATCGGCTAGCTAGCTCATTCGAAAGCCAGAGAGATACCCAGTTGTGATTTTGATGTTTTGGTTTCCATGGCTCACCCACATTATCGATCACAGTTCGGAGACACGACGTTTACCAAAGTCTTTGTTGGAGGACTAGCGTGGGAGACACCGACCGAGGAAATGCGAAGGTATTTCGAGCAGTTTGGAGAGATTCTTGAAGCTGTGATCATTGCTGATAAGAATACAGGGAAATCGAAAGGATATGGATTTGTAAGTGTTTCGATCACTGCAAAAGAGTGTCTTGAACATGGGTTTGTTTCTTTTTCCTGAATTTGGGTTATGATTAATGCAGGTGACATTTCGTGATGCTGAATCTGCGAGAAGGGCTTGTGCTAATCCAAACCCTATGATCGATGGAAGAAGAGCAAATTGTAACATTGCTTCATTGGGAAGGCCTAGACCTTCACCCCCTCGAGGTACATTATCTACGTACATTTCTTCGTTACAAAATTCACATGCTGCTGAATCTGATTTCGGGAACATGTGAATGATAGAAAGCGTTTTCGACATCACAATGAAAATTTCGAAAACGCATTCCGAAAAGTTATCTCATTTTCCGGTTCATAAAAGTTGATGGTATTTTGGATGACGTTTGTTATAGGAAGTAATCAAGGTAGCCCATATCAGGGAAATGTACCACAGGCTGGACCCTCATACGGCGGAACGCCGCCAATGCCGCCACCGCTACCGCCGACGGCATCTCCGATCATGTATCCATCTTACAGGTATGCACGGTTACCAAAATGAGAACATGGTCATGGTCCATGCTAATGAATTAAAGAAAAAAAGTGGGGAGTAGATAGACGTGGTGTCGTTTTTTTATGTTTTATTACATAAATTTGCTGTGTACAGTTGGTGTCAACCTGTAAGGCTAATAGCAAATATTTATAATTTTTCTCCTGAAAATAGAAAATATGTTATCGTATGATTGACCTTAGCGCCATGTTCTCGTAATGTGCATAACCATTGGACCTACAGGGTTCTGATGCATGTCTCCTACTAGGGTTTAGCAAAAGAACACCATGCCCCTCGATCATTTGATAATTTTGAAAACAAAACCCTGAACTGTTTTTTCTGGATTGTTTTTTCGTTTTATGAAGAAACTATTGTTTTTGAATTTGGATGGAAAAAGAGGTTAGATAGATAAGAGGGTTTGCAATGTCGTAGTCATAGTGGTCCTTTGATCAGTTCCTTAATGTGATCATTTCAGACTCCTCTGGATGATCTCCTATAGTACTTAATTATCAATGTTTTTGCCATAATTACTAAGAGGATGAACATTGTTAGAAATGGATTCTGGTTTGCTAATACATTGTTAGAACATGTGATTTCGACGGTTATGGTTATGGTTATGGTTAAGTTTAAGTGCGTATTTATAAATTTTTTGCCAGCATCAGACGCGGCAAATATTAATTTATCACTTACAATTTCTTAGAATGTTTCTACGTATATATTAGAAGTGATTTATTTCTGTTGCTCATTTTTGCTCACCCATATCATCTATTAATGTGCAGCTACCCAACCTACAATTCTGATTATGGATACCATCAAGTGAGTCTCTCTCTCTCTCTCTCTCTCATGCATGCATGCCTATATCTATATTCAATAATACAAGCACATGGAAAAAAATTGACTCACATTATATTATTGAACGATTTGCAGCAGGCAGCGATGTACAACCAACAAGTAGTTCGGCAGCAACAACAACAACAACAACCTCAGTATTACCAGCAACAACTGTATGGTGCATCATCACCTTCCTCAATGGGAGCTCCATACTACTATCATCAAGGCTACTCTTTTCAATCTCCGAGGGGTGCATTTTCTCCGGTACACCAGGCGCTTCGTATGCCCGCTGCTGCGTCCTATGTCTACTATCCGACGCAGCAGATGGCTGACGCCTCATTCTCCTCATATCCTCCCATTCTACAACAACCCCCCACATTAAGGCGTCCTACTCTCACCTCTCCTTCCGGTAACTAGCTATCTCAAACTCTATATATATCATTCTCCTTTCATTTAAAAACGGTAGATAATCCGAAAACATAACATAACGTACATATCATAACAAACTCTACTGTCTGTGATATTCCTAGATGGAAATCTATAAATGAAGAAGAATTAAGTAAATACAATGAAGTATATATAAGATAATCATGTTTCCTAGAGATTTGTCTAACATGGACCTAGTGGGGCAAAAAAGGGGCAAAGCCACCCCATGTGAGTGAGCTGTGTGCTGACTTAATAAGGGTCAAGGGGAGTCATGAGTGAAAGAGATGCAACACGCAGCAGAGTGTAAACGAACAGTCGTGAGTGAGAGCATTTGGTTTCAAGTCTTTCATAGTCTCACTAGCTAAATGTAGTTTCATAATATTTCTGAAGATCATGCAATCAGTAGTGGTCGTATGTATAATTTTTTTTATACAAGTTGTATATAGATAATTGAAGAGAGAGGTCTAGTCCAGGACATACTGCATGCATTGCAATTGGTAGATGCTGCTAATGATGAGCCAAGGATTTTAAGAGGGGTAGGTCTATTAAAAGAGTGATAGATAAACTAAACTAAACGATTAAAGATTTCTGGTACTTCATAAGTAGTTCTGAGCAAATTAGAAACATATCGACGATACGACGAAGAGCCAACTTTTTTTTCTCAACCTTATTACCAACCTGGCTACATGTGGACCTTAAATTGAGTGGTCAAGGCTGGAAATTTTTGGTCATTTCCCTTTGGCATGATCATAAGATCATGAGAACCCTACCATCTCAAAGCACATGAATACAAATTCAGTCTGTCTCATCTTTGCATCATATGATCGTAATAATTAGGGCTGGGATCGGTACGGGACGTGTCGGGATTCGACCTATCCCGATCCCGATCCCGAAAGTAAAATCGGGATCGGGACGGGTCGGGATTCGACCTAATACCGAATCATCCCGATCCCGATCGGTTCGGGACGGGTTCGGGACCAATCAGGACCATTCTGCATATTACTTTTTTTTTTGAAAACCTGCACATTACTGCTTGCAATCAAGAACATAGCACAATAACAAGTTCATACTCATATAGCAAACTAATACAAAACCAGTAGCCAAACTTAATACAAACCAGTAGCCAAACTTAATACAAACCAGTAGCAAAAGGCCAAACTTAATACAAAACCAGTAGCCGAAAACAACAGTAAACAGTTCATACTTCATAGCAAACTTAATAAATAATAACATATCAAGAACATAGCAACAACAATAGCTTCAGATAAAACACCATTAACTTGTCTCTGAATCATATTCAGATCCCAGCTCAGTGTCATCATCACTGACTTCAACAAGTTCATCATCTGATTCATCATCAACTTCAACAACTTGTTTCTTTCTCTTGAATGTTGGAGGAGGACAGTTACTTGAAGAGGCTGTGCTTACATGCTCTGAAAGACAAACAATTTCATTTAGACATTTAGTACCCAGTCTTAAGTGTCTAACAATCAATGCTTCAACAGATTTGTAATCAATGCTTCAAAATAAATTAATAAGATAGCATTAAAGTGACTAAACCACAAACAATCAAGTAATCAACAATTCAAAATGAATTACCTCTCTCACACTGCTCATAAAACTCATTGTCTGTAATGGATGGTTCCTCTTGTATGCAGCTAATTTCATTACCCCTCAACCAGCTTTGTAAACATATCAATGCTTCAACAGATTTAGGAGTCAAGGAACTCCTAAAGCTGTCAATGACTCTGCCTCCGGTGCTAAAAGCAGACTCGGATGCAACAGTTGAAACTTGAATAGCCATTACATCTTTGGCTATTGCTGCAAGAACAGGGTACTTGGGTCCATTCATCCTCCACCATAGCAAAATAGGAAATTCAAATGCTTCCTTCTCATTAGGGTTAGTGACCTCAAGAGGATCCAACAAGTATTTGTCAACTTCATGCACAACGACAGCCTCATCAAGCTCAGAAACAACCTTGCTCCAGTCAGCCATGTAACCTCTGCTGCCACTACTTGATCCTGAGCTTTGTGATGTGCTACTAACGTTTTTTTTCAGCTGTCTTCTTTACAGTAGCATACGTTGGTGCATATTCTTCATACAAGGACATCAACACATCCTTCAACTTCTTCGTTTTAGTCTCCACCTCTTGCTTGGTAAAGCCTTCTATTGTGAAGAGATGACTTATGTGTCTGAGCTTACACCTAGGATCAAGAATCAGCCCCACAAATACCAATGGATTCAAATCAGAATAAGTCACGTAGTACTTGAGGAACTTGGCCTTCATCTGTTGGGCCATCTCATACAAAGTCTTCTCAGTTTCTGTTTGTGTTGCTATTTCAGGCTGCACAAGGAGCTTTCCAATCTCAGTTTCCATTGCTAAAACATCATGAAATGTGGTGTGGATAGTGGGACGATTATTTGCACTAGCTCTTAGAGTAGCTTCGAAAAACGTCAAAAGAAAATGCACAAACACTTTTGCCTTATACCATTCTTCCTCCTCGGGTGGTCCTACTTTAGGCCTCCTGCCTTTGGTTGGAAGCAAGTTTCCCTCCTCATCGAACTCTTCGTCAGGCTCATTGAAATAGGCTGCAAAACCAGTGTCTGCTTCAACTGCCATTCTTGCAAAGACTGCTTTGAACTTCAAGGCAGCTTGCAACATTAAAAATGTTGAATTCCACCTTGTAGGAACATCCATAACAACCAGACTTTGACAAGAGATCTCTTCCTTTGCTGCACATGCCTTAAAGCTTTCCAACCTTGATGGTGAAGATCTCACAAACTTCACTGCGTTTCTTATCGCTAACACTGCTTTATTCAACCTTTTTAACCCACTTCCAACTATCAAATTACAAATATGGGTTGTACACCTAACATGCATGTGCTGACCCCCTAATATGGATTCCGGTTTTTCTCTTTTGTTCAGTTTGGACCTAACATAATCAATGGCACACTTATTTGCTGCAGCATTATCGACTGTGATGGTAAGAACCTTGCTAATTCCCCACTGAAGCAAACACGCCTCGATAAGAAGACCTATAGAATTCCCGCCGTGAGAAGATATAATGCAGAAGTTGATTATCCTCTTATGCATTTCCCACTTATCATCGATAAAGTGTGCCGTTAGCACCATGTAGTTCATGTTTTGAACACTTGTCCAAGTATCGGTAGTGAGGCACACCCGATGACATTTAATATCAGAAATCAACTTCTTCTTCGTCTTATCATACAAACTCAGAAAGTTCTTCACCAAAGTTTTCCTACAAGGGACTTTAAACAAAGGCACTGCAACATGACAAAAGTGCCTAAATCCTTGCTTTTCAACAAACCTAAAAGGAAGTTCATCAACTACAACCATTTCAACACAAGCTTGCATCACTGCATCAGGATTATATGCTACCATCTTCATCGTATTGCCCTTACTTTTATCACTAGAAAATACTGGCTGATTTTTCTCTACTACTTTCACTTTCCTACCCGGATAAAACTTGCAGTTAAACTTTAAGTGCCTAAGCATCCCTGAATTTCCATTGCTACGAGAATCACAAGCATAGTCTCCTAAAGGACCCTTAGGACAGTATCTACACTTGGCCCTCTGAGATTCATGTACAATATCTTTCTTACCCTTCACCTTAGTGACTTTCCTGTCTGTATATTCATCAAAATGCTTCCATACCCAACTGCGTTTCCTACTATTCCGAGTATCTTGACTAACATCAGAACTTTCAGAAGCTTCTTCACTAATTTGGGGCAATGAATTAGAGAGAGAAGGAGTTGTACCAGAAGAAGAATTGACCGGAGTCGTCTGAGCAGAGAGAGACAGAGTTGTACCAGGTCCAGATGTAATGATTGCTTCGGCTGCTTCCTCCGGCCTAAGTCTCTTCTTACTCTTTCTAATCTGTAAGAGAATGAAACTTGCAGTAAGAATTAAGATATTCCCAACCCAGAACAATGAAATCTAAATGTAATCCTTAACAATGAAAACCATAAACTTACTCCCAGTTTTCCCATTGAAGATTGGCAAGAGCAGAGAGGCGTCTGAGAGCAGAGACGCGACTGAGAGAGAGTAGAGAGTCGGGAGAAGAGAGTCGCGAGAGCAGACTAGCTAGCAGAGAGTCGACTGAGAGCAGAGAGTCGACTGAGAGCAGACTAGCTACCAGAGACGCGATTGAGAGAGAGCAGAGAGGCGAGAGCTGAGAGTCGCGAGAGCTGAGAGTGAGAGAGAGGCGTTGAGAGAGAGCATCAGAGAAGAGAGGCGACTGAAGAAGTGTGTTAGAAATCTAGGTTTCTCCGCTTTAGTCTCTCTCTCTCTTAAGTTTTGGACTGGGCTTCGAGAATTTGGACTGGGCTTAGATATTCGGGACGGGTCGGGATTTTCGGTATCTATTCGGCCCATCCCGATCCGACCCGTTTATTTTAATTCGGGATCGGGACGGGTCGGGACGACATAATTTTAGAGGTGTATCCCGACCCGATCGGGACGGGATCGGGACGGGTCGGGTTCGGTATCGGGATTTCGGTATTGGATTCTCAGCCCTAGTAATAATCCATATGTATATATATTCTGGTGTATATCTTCGTAATACTGTTAGTTTTCTTTGACAGATTCACAGAATCCACAAGCAGCCTCCACAGAATCAGAAGCTGGAGTTGCTACTTCAGAAAATACCCCAGATACCTAAAGGAACCAACCGCTGATAAATACACATGATTTGATTAAAAGTTTCAAATGTATAATCTTGATGCAACTTAAAACTCTCTGTTGGGATCATTGATCATCGGGGCTTCTACATTTTTCTTTGTACTTGCACGATCTCTCGCATTAACCTTCTCTCTCAATTCATTTTTATCAATCTTTCTCAATTTTTTCATTCTCTTTTACGCCCTCATTTTTAGGTTGATGTTTTCCTTTGGACTCGATGTATTATTATGGTAAGTTCTACTAGATCGATTAAAAACAAACACTTCATTTCTAATTATATATATACTCACTTTTACGTACTAATTAATTTCTACAAAGTGGCTGAGTTATACTCTCACTCCCAAAGGATTTGGATTGTTGATGATCCTTTTCTTCAGTACATATAGAATTTTCCACGAGTAAAGTACTCATTTCTGCTCTGGACATGCAGACGATTACCACCTCGATCTTCTGTTTCATGGAAATATTCATCCGTTATTCTCCATATATATAAAATGGTTAATTATCAAAGCATATGCAATATATACCATGACATGGTTCGAGTACTGAACTACGTACTGATAGTTTGAGCTAATTTGTGCCTTGAAAGATATACGACTATCAAAGAAAACGCTCGATCATTGACAATTTGAGCTATGCGAGAATGGTACAATTTGAATCATAACGTGCCTTCTTCTTTCTTAGGGCAGTTTGCTATTCAATTCTGACCAAATTTGAATTCCGATCAATTTTCCCCAACCAGAAATAGGAAGAGAGCATATGGCCAAGTCAATATGAACATTCTTATGATCTAGTAGTAGCATTTAGCGTGGCCATTTGTTGTACGTAGGCATATTGATCAATGCTAGCTCATGCATATTATCATATAAGCATGTCAACTTTAGGAGATTATAGAGGGTATAATCATACTAACTATTAGGGTCGATAAACAACTAACTATTTTACATATTAGGGTAATATCAAAACTTGCACGAAACAAAAATCGATTGAAATCTCCCAAATAATTAACTAGAAATTAATGTATTTACCCAACACCACCATCAGTTTCCCTCAAAATGAGTTTGGTTGAGAAGTAATTACTTAACAGACTGCATAATGCACAGCACATTGCCTTAGATTTTCAACCTTCTGTTGTGATATACTTGCTAATTAGAGGTACCTTGGGCCACAGAATTTAAGTTAATTTCCTTTCATTCCCAGAAGATGTACACAGTACATACAGCTCGTAGTTATTACCCCCCCACCCCCACCCCCCCCATCAAAGGTTGTTTTCATTCAACCACTATATTCTCTCTGGCTCCTTGCACATCTCCCATGCATCCAATGAACAGATTATAAAAGCCTCGATCTTTAGTCAAGATATTACTATCCCTTCGTTGCATCTAGCTAGCCAGTATACCTTTAGTTACTGATCTATGGAGCCTTCTGAAATTTCATCTAGGTTTGCTATGACCCTGAACCTTTTTCCAACTGAGAAGGACTACAACCAAGTACCCGGTTCCCATGATCTAGGGTTTTCTTTATCCAAAAACCCTAAAGCGTGCAGTGAAGATCATAACAAAGAGGATGAAGTTACTGTGGCCTTACACATTGGCCTTCCTGAACACTCAAACGGCTCAGCGAACGTCTCCACTGAGAAAGATGTTTCCAATCACGAAAATGTGACTGCAGAACAGAAGTACTGGATTCCAACTCGGGAGCAAATACTCATCGGCTTCACACATTTCTCTTGCCATGTCTGCTACAAAACGTTTAATCGTTACAACAATCTTCAGGTACAGCCAAACATAGTTTTCATATGTTGAATACAGAGTATTCTTTTATCGTCTTGAAATGCTCTTCTGTCAGACTAGGTTTCTGGTATTTTGTCTACTGTCAAACCATGCCATCCATATATGTTCTTATTTGAATTTGCACGTGATCGAGATGCCCAAATCCGCAAGGTAATGTCAGATACTTGCACAAACAAACAATTCGTAGTAGTTGTATATAAATACGGAGTTTCTGTGGCAAACTTTCTCGTTCATATTCTAATTTGCAGATAAATCTGAATATAGTTCACCTGTCTCAACTTTTTCTTGATCAGTTTCACAATCAACAAGTAGGTTAGAACACAGAACCACCTTCGATTACCAATTAATCTATGTGTTTTCAGATTAAAATCCACGAGTCATTTTGGAATAAATCTTTTGGTCTGTTTTACAAATTAAATTGCAAAGCTTGAATATATACCTGTATCGATCTATATATTTCATTTGTATCACAATTTTTTCCTGTGGTAGATGCACATGTGGGGGCATGGATCGCAGTACCGAAGAGGACCGGAGTCGCTGAAAGGAACACAGCCTCGGGCCATGTTGGGAATCCCATGTTATTGCTGTGAAGAAGGCTGCAAAAACAACATAGACTACCCAAGAGCAAAGCCTCTCAAAGACTTTCGAACACTTCAAACTCACTACAAGAGGAAGCATGGGGTGAAACCCTTCCTGTGTCGAAAGTGTGGGAAGCTGCTAGCAGTGAAAGGCGACTGGAGAACTCATGAGAAGAATTGTGGCAAGCGCTGGCTTTGCACTTGCGGTTCTGATTTCAAACACAAGAGATCACTGAAAGATCATCTGAAGGCTTTTGGGTCTGGTCATAGTCCCTTTCCTCCTACTTCTTTTGATGACGATATGTAATTCTGGAGTTCGCTACGTTAAAAATAATATAAATTGATTCTGTATTGATGAGGATCCTATTGATGAACAGCTCTCAGTCCTGGCGTGCATGATGTATGGAATTTGAGGACCAAGGTTTTGTACTTTGTACCAGTCTGGAATGTGCAGAACATTAATAAAATAGAATAAGTATTGTGTTGCATTTCCATTTCTTGTAAACCTGTACCAGAAGTCCAGAACATTATATATAACAGAGCTAGCTAAGCGTACATGATGAACCTAAGTTCTACGATGAAGAAAGAACATCACAATCGAATAGTAGAAAGTCGTAATGACCAACGAAAACACAAAGCAAAACCACTTAATGCTGTGAGAGTGTGAGAATTGAAAGACTATAAAGCTTCTGATTCTTCTCTCAATCTTCTTACTTTTTGTACCCTTGTTACATTCTCTGCAAATGTGTGTCAAGGGTATAAAACTCACAAGAAAGTTGAGAAATGTTGGAGTGAGTCACACTCCTTGTATAGTTAGGAGATGTTTATTCTGTAATTAAGTAGGATTCAATGTTTGATTTAGTTTTCTTTTAGGAATGTAAGTACTTGTGTATATGTACCCCAATTTGGGATTGATCTATATATCAGAAAATTTCCATAAACTTTGACTTGGTATCAAAGTCGATCTGATTCTGGCTATTTGACCTGATCTGAATTCTGCTACCTGCCTTGAATCTGAAACCTGACCTGAATTCTGACTTGAAATCTGAAATTTGATCTCTTGACCTTGACTTATTTTGTGCAATGGAGCTTTCAATCTTTGATCAACCTAAAATCTCTTGTGATCAGATGATGACCCTTAAAATTGGGCACACAGGATGTGGAGTCCAATTGGATGGCAACAACTATCAGTTATGGAGACGATTGATGAAGATGCATCTTGGAGGTGTTGAGAAGTGGCCATATGTGGCCGGGACGCTACCACGACCAACAAACATTAGTAAAGAACAAGTTTTATGGGATACTATGAATTCAAATACGATGATGACCCTCCTGAAATCTATGACGAGACCTGTGATGATATTATTCTCTGGCTACTCATCTCCAAAAGCTATCTGGGATGCGGTAGTAACCACCTATTATGATGGGAATGATTTTGCTCGGTTACATGAGTTGACATGTCAAGCCTTTACCACTACTCAGAATGGCCAACCTTTAGCAGAATACTACGCAAATCTAAAAGCTATTTGGCAAGAACTTGATAAACGAAATCCAAATCCTATGGTGTGTGACATTGATACTGCTACACACAATAAGACCACCGACAAGATGCGAGTCCATATTTTTCTGAAAGGGTTGGATTCGAGATTCACTACTGCCAAAGGAGAACTGCTGAGACATGTCACCCCACCAACTCTTGAACAAGTCTATGCCTATATTCGTAAAGAAGAGTCGAATCAGCCCAAGGAACTCCATGATGCTACGTCAAATCTAGCAGTATAATCAAAACAACAAAAAGGGTGGAAGTCAAAGACCCAAGATACGCAGCCATGAATTTCACAGGCTCGTAGCCCAGATCTGAGCAAGGTACAATGTTTCTACTGCAAAGAATTTGGCCACTACAAAGTCTTATGTCCTCATAAACCAATCCAAGACAAGAATTGTAGTGGTAAGGCATCAGTACAACTAGTCCAACAACCTGACTTCTGTGGGATAGGAGGCCAAGATCTGACAACAGGTATTTATGCTCATGCGAGCAGAGGTAAAATTGGTATTGCACTCAAATTTTTTGACTTTACTGGTAGTAATACATGGATAATTGATTCTGGTGCGTCTGATCATTTGACATTTGATAAATCCTTGTTTTTAAGCTTGTCTTCATCCCTCATTTCTGAAGTTTCCAATGCAAATGGTGTGTCTTTTCCTCTTTCAGGTATATGGTCAATCCAAGTTACTCCCACCATCATGCTACATAATGTCCTCTATGTGCCTTCTCTATCTCATCACCTATTATCGGTCTCTGAATTAAACTCTCAAAACAAATGCTCTGTAACCTTTTTCCCAATGAATGTCATCTTTTAGGATCTATCATCCTAGGCGATAATAGGCAAGGGAGATCTGAGGGGGAGACTTTTTCACTTAGATTGCATGTACAGTGGGGAAACAAGAATGACATCACCAACGGTTGCCCTAACTACGAGTTCTGATCGCGTAAGGGAAATTTGGTTTTGGCATCGTCAGTTGGGCCATCCGTCATTTGAGGTTATGAAGAAATCTATGCCGTCTTTATTTGTAGGAATAAATGAGTCCACTCTCCATTGTGAAACTTGTATTTTTGCTAAGAGTCATAAATCTAGTTATCTCTCTAGCATGTCTTCTAGTTCAGCCCCTTTTGAATTAATTCAGTCCGATGTATGTGGACCTTCCAAGAATACAACACTGTCTGGAATGAGATACTTTATTTTATTTATTGACGATTTTACAAGATTGACTTGGGTTGTGTTACTCAAGACAAAGGATGCTGTGTTTTCTACCTTCATTGCTTTCTATAATCTTATCTAGACTTAGTATGATGCTTGTGTGAAGAACCTTCGATCTGACAATGGCGGAGAGTTTGTCAACCACTCTTTCAAAGACTATTTTCGACAATATGGAATTATCCATCAGACTACTTGTCCTCAGACACCTGAACAGAATGGAGTTTCTGAAAGAAAGAATCCGCATCTATTGGAGATGGGCCGAGCTCTCTTGCTTAGTGCCAACATGCCCAAATATCTGTGGGGCGAAGCTGTGTTATGTGTCTCTCACCTCATTAACTGCCTACCATCTGCTGCTCTTCATAATTAGATCTCGTTTGAGGTATTGTCTTAAACAGTCGTCATTCCATCTCTGAACAAGCTTCATGCCCGTGTCTTTGGTTGCGTGGCGTATGTTCATCTTCATCAGAATCAGAGGACCAAGTTAGAGGCCCGTGAACTTAAATGTGTCTTTGTTGGCTATGGAACTCACCAGAAAGGGTACAAGTGTTATCACCCCCCGTCTCAAAGGTTCTACATCACCATGGATGTCACATTTAGTGAAGACTTGTGTTATATCTCTCCATCTGCTACTCCTCGTGAGGAGGAGGTGAATGGATTTTACGAAGACCAGTTTGGAGCACTAGAAACAGACATTCCAGGAAAGAGTACTCCAGCCGGACAGAATATTCGACTAGTCGAGGCAATTTTTCTACCGATCGAAACTGGCACGGATCAAACAGAAGGCTATCATCGACCGATCGAGAAAAATTTTTGACCGGTCGAAAATTTCTCGGATCACATAAAAGGCTTTCATCGACCGGTCGAGGTATTTTTTCGACCGGTCGAAAAAGATCACCTGGATCAAACAGAACCTGAGCATCGACCAGTCGAGGCATTTTTTCAACTGGTCAAAAATGATCACCCAGATTAGACAGAATCTGAGCATCAACCGGTCTAGGGTATTTCTCGACCCGTCGAAAATCTCCAGACAGAACGTGTTCCGTGTGTCAACAATGACAAGTGGAAAGGAGGAGAAGACATCAGTGGTCAGCAACCAGTTCTAGAAGATGTACAAGCAAGCACAGTCTCTCCCTCTCTATCAACGATCTCCCCTGATCTGTCATCACCTGAGGTATGTATTCCTTTGCCTAGTTATAGTATTCCTGAAAAAGTATTACCTGCTAGGTCAACTCGCGGTCAACCTTCCAAAAAATATGAACCTCTCATGTCCGCTTAAGCCAAGTATCTTGTAGCTAATTATGTGTCAACCCATAGACTATCCAACCTTATGTAGTCTTTGTGAATCAATTATTTGCTGTATCTCTTCCTAGTAAAGTGCAGGATGCAATCAAGGAGGAGAAGTGGGCTAAGGCGATGGAGGTTGAGATGGATGCTCTAAGCAAGAATGATACATGGGATGTGGTACCACTACCACATGGCAAGAAGACTGTTGGGTGCAGATGGATTTATGTCGTGAAACATAATGCAGATGGATCAGTTGATAAGGCAAGATTGGTGGAGAAGTATGGAGCGGATTATGATGAAACATTTGCACTAGTAGCAAAGATGAATACTATTCGAGTTCTCATGTCCCTGGCAGCTAATCTAGACTGGTCCTTAAACCAGTTTGATGTGAAGAATGCTTTTCTCCATGGATACTTGAATGAGGAAATTTACATGGATCTTCCTCTAGGATATGGACTTCTTTAAGTGAAAAGATGGTGTGCAGAATAAAGAAATTATTGTATGGATTGAAACAATCGCCAAGAGCCTGGTTTGGCAGATTCACAACTTTCATGAGGAACATTGAGTACAGACAAAGCAATTCAGATCATACCTTGTTCTTCAAACACCAACAGAGCAAGCTGACAACGTTGATTATTTATGTGGATGACATGGTGGTAACAGATGATGATCTAGACGAGATCAAGAGGTTGAAAGTTCAGCTAACATCTGAATTCGAAATGAAGGACCTTGGAAATTTGAAGTACTTCCTAGGTATTGAAGTGGCTAGAAACAGAGATTGCCTTATGTTGAGCCAAAGAAAGTATGTTCTAGATTTGTTAACTGAGACTGGTATGCTTGATTGTAAACCAGTTGATACACCCATTGAATAGAATCATCGGACTGCAGAATATCCTCACTACCGGAATAAGACACATTGCCGCCGACTTTAAGTCGCCAGCCTTGTTTTTTTCTCGCCGAAAATGTCATTACCGGCGACAAGTCGCCGGCAATGACGTCGCCGGAAATTGGCCGCCGAAGATAGCATTGCCGGCGACTCATTTTCACGTCGCTGGTAATGTCCTACTCATCACCGTTTGAGGTCTCGTAAATTTTTGAAATTTTTAGAGGATGTTTTTACATGTGTCTAAATTGTGCTCTTAAAATTTCAGCTCATTCCAATGTATGATCAATTCTGTAAAATTCTTGCGAGGGGAATGAGTCTCTGGGGAGCTTCGCATGTTGTACTGTGCAGTTTGATGTATTGTGTGATTTGTTTGACATATCTAGAAGTCTCGTAAATTTCTGAAATTTTTAGGGAATGTATATAAATGTGTCTAGTTTGTTCTCTCTAAATTTCAGCTCATTTATTTTCTATAGCTAAGGGTCTCGTAATTTTCTGAAATTTTGAGGGCAGGTTTGTACATGTGTCTAGTTAGTGCTCGCAAAATTTCAGCTTATTACGATATATGACTAATTTTGTAAAATTCTCGCGAGAGAGTTGCTCGCGAGAGAAGATTGCTCGCGAGAGTTGGTAGTTTTGAGTCATGCGAGCAAACAGTCTGCTGTTTTGGATAATTTATTTGACATAGTTATAAGGCTCGTAATTTTCTGAAATTTTGAGGAAGTGTTTTTATTTGTGTCTAGCTTTTGGTCCCACAATTTCAGCCTATTACGATGAGTGATTATTTTTTTAAAATTCACGCGAGAAGTGTTGCTCAGTACACTGTGTCTGGCGAGCTGCTCGCCAGAGGTTGGAATTTTTGAGTTTTTCTTTGTTTTCCTTGGGTATTTTAGTGACTTATTTGAAAAACCAAATATAAAAGTAAAAAGTGTCAAGAAAAACATAAAAAGAGTCTTTTGTTTTGTGTCTTAAGTGCCCTTAACTAGTCCATGATGTGATTATATCTTCTGTAATTGTGACTAAAAGATAATCATGTTATTTGAGTTTCTTTGGTTAATTTTGATATATGATGCATATGCGAATGTGTAGTGGATGTAGAAAAAGTTAACATGGTACAGATTTTTGGCATGCTTAAACTTTGTTGAGATTCATTTAACTTGTGAGCGATTGAGCCTATATGTGTGATTACACATGCTTTCTTTATTGAGTGTTAATTGCTTGCCACAGATTAAGTTAATGGACTCTAGATATTACTAGAACTTGCTCTTGTGCTTTTCAAAGCTTATAGTCAATACATGTTTTGATTGATGAAGTGATAAAGGCATTTAGGGGACACCACCATAGCCATATAAGCCTGTGTCCTAATTTTGTGTACACAAGATGTGCACTCCTTAGTTAACCACTTTGAGCCTACATGTTTAAACTTTATGTCATCACCCACATATCTCTGACCTTAAACCTTAGAATAGTTATATCTTTACCCTTGTTCTAGGACTTGGTAGAGCTATACATGAGACAGATATGTGAAGACGGCGACAATGTCGAAAAGAATTAAGTGTGGGGTTGTTCGATGCAAAAATATCCCTCGGGAAGAGATCCTTCTCGCGAAGCAGTCTCTTTTATCTTGGATGTTTTAACCGCGTGGGCCGGTCTATCCTGTATGTGCTTCGTATGCTGGCGTGCCACCGTCTCTCAACGGAATATGGACTGATCACAGCCGCCTGACTTCTATATTAAGCGATTAGAACATGGAGAGCACCAACCCTGCTCGAATAGGTCCTTTTTTCCTAGAAACCTAGGACTTTGATATGTGAATCTCTCGCTAAGCCTTGAAATCGATACTCCACACGTCATTTCTCGTGCAAAGCAGAGCAATCTCGTAACAGAGTGTTGAGAACACTCGCTCCCTTTGGGTATTCAAGCTCTCAACTTACAAGTGAGCCGCTCTTCAACTTTCCGGCTGCAATTTGCTTCCTTGGAGTCGTAATACTTTCACTCGATAGGTGACAAGCACTTAGACTTTCTGGTTGCAAGAAAGATAGGAATCTCGAGGACGAGATAACCGTCTAGGTTTGTTTGCGTATAGCAAGATTGTTTGATCGATTGGGGGGGGGGGCCTTCTCATAAGATCCTTGCTCTCCTTATATACTCGCTTAATAACAGTCATCCATTCTATTTCAAATTCCTTCTGCTCTTATAGTCATAGTCTGAATCCAACACCGGCATACGTGTCGTAATCACTCATAGATCTTCTAATCCCATCATAACTCTTCCAAGAGTTCTATATAAGATCAAACAGTTATGACAGAAATCAAAGCCGTATAGAACCAGCTAATAAGACACAGTTCCAATAGAACTCAAAGTCTTCTTCTAGCGAAGTTCGCCAAACGCTATATAACTTGACTCTTCACCAAGCACCATTAATTATAATGGGCCGCTCGCATAGACCTCGGCTATCCAAGCCCAAAATGAAATTCTTTTATTTAGGCCCAAACATTGCCCCTCAGGTCTTGAACTTGGAAACTTTCTGAACAAGCGAAAAGACTTGAATATATCTTGACCAATGTGCTCATTGACTTTGAAACGCTATACCATCACTCGAACGCCACGTCAACCACCTCTTCGAAAAAGTATGACGCTCGACTGACACCTCTATAAGAGCACCAGTCCATATCCACAAATTTCATCTTTCAACAAAACCCTTTCACCTACTCAGAACCCTGTACTTTCTAACTCTCTCAGTCAAAAAGATCAAATCTTTCCCTCTCACCGCCGTCAATCCTTATTCCTCAGACAAAAATGCCTCCTCGCAAAGAAATCTCCATCCCTCATGAAACTCCTAACGCCAAGAAATTCTCCAAACAGCTCAAGGCAGTCGCTAAACGACACAACCCAGACGCCGTCTGCACTCTTACTGTAGACCTGATAGAAAACACAAGTCTGCTTGGTCCATTTCTGGACTCTCCATTAAATCCAAAGCTTTTCACATACCTCCGTAAACCCATATGCAGTTCATCCCTTATACTCCAGGCAGACCCCAGTGCAGACCCAAAGGAATGGACTCAAAAAGACACTCTCTGTTTTATTGGGAAATGGCCACATTCGAGCCCAGACGACCTCACTTGGTACCGGCACCACTGTGGACAAGACATAAATAGGTGGGAGGTAGCCGGAATTGCCCAGCTTATAGATTTATGTTTTTCTCTTCCATCTGGGGGTAACAAAGCCCCATTTGCCGCAACCATGTGCTTTTGGGATTGCACAGCAAACTGTTTCCGTCTCCCTTGTGGTGATGTGAGCATCACAATGCTCGACCTTTATACTATTTTTGGAGTTCCTGCCTCTGGAAACAATTGGGCTCCTCAAGATTCTCAGGAAACAACCCACCAAGCCTCAACAGAACGACCTCCATCCTACTCCTCCTGGGTAAAACATTTTATACGCGAGGAAAAGAAAACACCACAAGGAGGAATAGCCTTTATGGAGTATTGGCTATCGAAGTATGTGTTCTGTTCAACCTCTGCAAAGGTTATCAAGACATGGACCAACCTCACTGAACGTCTTTACAACGGTGAACAACTAAGCTTTGTTGAGCCCATCCTCGCCTACATCTACTATGGCCTCAGACGAGTATCCTTATCGAAGCTTGATTTGAACCAATTAGGACCACTGTGGATGGTTGAACTCTGGTTACAAATCTACTTCCCTTTCTTCTGCCCCTCAGCAACCCCTCATTATGAAGAGCAAACACTGTTGGGCAAGTTATTGGTTTCCACAATGCCCAGGACTAAGCAATGGTCCTATCTCGACTGCTTTAAGTATCTCTGTTTGCATAAGGATTTTCCCCATACTGCAGTTGAGAAAATTCTGAGTCGTCGCTATCCTGGCTTCCTCGCAAGTGGATTCATGCCCTCTCCTGAACAAGATGCTCACTCAAGGGACTTATTCATTAAGTCCAACACTTGCCAGGACCTGCAAATCCCAGACTCAGTAAGCTCCGGATATGAGCTCTATGCCCCAAACCACTTCTGTAGACCGTTTGGGCTTAGCCAGGACGCTCCTATGCCCCTCGCCTGCTCTGTTAACAAGTATACTCTCTGGTGAGGAAACAACAAGCCTATTGCAGCAGAAGTACGCGACGAACACTTTGGCTTTCCACTGGTGCTGCTTCCAACAATAACAAAGCCGCTGTCGATATCAAGGTCGGTCACCCCATCATATCTCACATGGTATTCCTAATTCTGGGAAGAGAAACGAAACCAAGGACCAGATTTCTGCTTTGCTGCCGTTTTTTATAAATTCAGCCAGAAATTCTCACTTGAAAGAGACTTGGCTGCACTAGCCGAACCACACCCCAACACAGGTTCTCCCCCATGGACACAGGTATGTTTTTTTTTATCAAAAATTGCCACATATATTAGAAACTTCTTGGGTCATAACTGACCACTTCTTTCTTCCTTGCACAGCACAACCCTGAACTGGATGTGACTATGGCCATTCAATCATTTAGGAAGAAAAGAACTAAACGTTCTGGATCCCCTGTAAGTATTTTAAACTGTTTATTTATCCAGAACACACCGATTTTATCACTGATCCTGATACTGACCCCAATCTCTTAACAGTCTCCAAAACCCAAGAAGCTTAGATTAAGGACCCCAGAGGCTGAAAGTGGGGTTTGGCTGGACTCACAAGTTGTTAGCAAGGACAAACAACTAAGACTCACTGCTCGAGCCTTCCTCGCCTCCTTTGATCAGAGAGGCAGCAAAGCCTCAAGGTCCAGTGCTTGCTCGACTATAGCTTTCATTATTGCACACTGGCTTTGTACAAACCCAGATAGCACCCATACACTCACCCAACTCGATGACCTCCTAATTCAAGGTTCAAGGGAGTGGCAGGAATTATGCAAGGACGAGTCCCTTGCGAGCAAGTACCCAGACCAGCATTTTGACTTGGAAGCTATCTTGAAGGCGAACATCAGGCCGCTTCAATTCTCAGTCGATGGTTCCTTCATTGGATATTTTGACCCTGAAAAGTTTACAGCCCTAAATGGCTTTCCCTCCTTTGATAATTTATGGGAACAAGTCCAGAAGAGCCAGAAGCCACAAGTCTACATAGTGAGTTGGAATGACCACTTCTTCGTTCTCAAGGCTGAAAATGAAGCCTACTACATAATTGACTCACTAGGAGAAAGGCTCGCTGAAGGGAATTGTAAAGCTTTTATTCTGAAGTTCGATGATTCCAGCAACATATCCAGCAACACAGATAGGGCTACAAATCCCAAGGTTTATAACAGCCACAAAGAATGCTGCAAAGATTTCATAGTCCAGATCCTAGCTGGAATCCATCGAGCATAACTCGAGGAGGAAGAGAAGAAAGAGCATGTGGCTCTGGATATCTTGTCCAGGCGTCTGCAATTTGAAGTTCAAGCCTGCTTTATTCCTTCTTCCTCTGGCGAAGGTCCCAGTACCCAAAATGAACAAGTCCTTCCAGAGCCTGAGCAACAAATTATCCCTTCGCCAGAGCTCATAGCTAAAAAACCACAAGTCCTGGTCGAGAATAACCCAGAAGGCGAAAAACCGAGTCCCTCCTCGCCAGAGCAACAAATTCAAGCTCTTGAAGAAACACAGCCATTGTCTCCCTTACAAGTAAGAACTCTGTACCCTCGCTTCTAGATTAATGATTTCTGAATAAGTCCTGACATGACTTGTTATTCATATTGTAGTCCAAACTTGTTCCTGTGGACCTAGATGTTCACGAGACAACCCCCAACAGTCTAAGGAACCAAGCGAGCACATCAGGCGAACCACTTACAATGGCTACTGAAGATCAGCCTGACAACGCTCCAAGTGTCAACGATGAAGAGCCTGAAACTCAAATCCAAGAAAGTCCAAAGCCAACTTCATCACGAGAAAGCAATCCTCAGTTACCCAGCGTTTATGAATCACTTAATAGGCTGCAAGCAATTTACAGCAAACTGGATACACTGAATACTTCCTCGGACACCACCGTCTCGCTAAGAAGAATTCTCTCTGAGCCCCCTAGATTCTCCAAAAGACATTCAATCCACTCAAAGACAAGTGAAGACCCTGAAGGCCAACGCCCCAACAGAACTCGCTCCTTGCCTGGATACACTAGAAGAGAATCTATCTCTACTCTTAAGCCAATACGAAGTTTTCCAACATCTAAAGCTCGAGGTTGAGCGTAAAAATGAGGCAGCAGAGACCTTGAAACAAAAAACTCGCAAGGAGACAGAGAAAATCCAGAAAATATTGGAGGAAGGCACCAGCCAAGAGGAGGTTTTAGTAACCAAAGAGGCTAGAAGAACTGCTCTCGCAGCTGAACTCGCTTCCCTTGATGTCAAAATAAATGCATTGAGAACCGACATCCCCAAGCGTCGGGACGAAATACACCAAGTTGTGATGGAAAGCGAGAACCAAGCTCAACTGCTACAAAAAGCATGCGAGGAAGCCAATAATGCTCGCCAAGCAATTCACTAAGCCTGGGTGGCCTTTGAGACAAGTAAAATCTCAGTGAAGAATATTCTCCTCCAAATGTAACACTTTGGGCCTCAGATATAGGCCTTATCTATTTTGTCACAAACAATTAAACTAATTATGTATTCTAATCATTTTGACAAGAACTGTTTTGGGTCGAACACCCAATTTGGGCTTTTTGAATAAGCCCTTTTCTAATTTTCGATCCAACCTCGTTTTAGGCTGTAATAAATTTTGGCTATTTTGATCATTTAACAATGAATGGAATTGAATTCTTAAACTTGGAATCCGTATCGCGTCAAACGATCAAAAATGAAATACGTTTTACCTGCCCCAAAGATCTCCTCATTTATCATGCACTTCTTGCGAGCAGATAAACCGTCTTCAAGGTCCACTCTTATCTGGACACGTATTCTCTATTTTCAAGCGTAGTTACTCTTGCGAAACCAAACTGGTGTGACTCCTGTCTATAAAATGTTTCCCTTTCCTTCGTGCTATGAACCAACATTTTCGCGAGAATGAACTACCTCATTGTTCTTTTGCTCTGGTCTTCCCATCTAAAGAAACCTCCAGATAAATCTTTCCATGTTGTGTTCCTTAGATAGCAATATCCATGCCCAAGCCTGGACTAGATAGCAATATCTATGCCCAGGCGTTGCCTTGGCTCTCCCAACTTGTGTCAGTAGAAGAAGGGAGAAGCCACAATCCCGAGGTGAATTCCTCTTCGTCCTCCTCCGATGCACCCGCTCGGTGTCCATATGCACTGGAGGTGGGAGGCCTCTTCAATGTGGCCTGCAATAGATGGGGAAAGATGGGGATGTCACCCTGGGAAGAAGGTAAGAAGCGCTAAGGCAGGTGTATAGGTCTTTTGTCCTGATGCACCTCCTTCGTTTCAGATCCTCCCCATCCTCACCGAGGTCGATCTCTTTTTTAACTTGGTGTTTTGGTCTTCATCTACCTCAGAGGATGACAAACAACGCAGAGGATCTTGTGAAAAACAAACTGTTTTCTTTTTCTCTGTTGTTGATTCAGGTTTGTTTTTCCATATGGTATCAGAGCTTGAGGCCGCAAAGCCTTTGTATTCTTCCAAGTACTGAATGTAAAATTTTATATTTGAAGTGTAAAAGTTCTTTGTATTGATAAACTCATATATAGTTTGCTCATAATTTAGGCCACAAAAACTGGCTAATATGAACTTTGACTTGGAAGAAAACCATAAAAATTACAAAAGTTTGGCCTCGAGTAAAGGCCCTAGCAAATTTAACCCCATAAAGAGGCTATTTTAAAGTATATGATCCTTGGTATGTGTTGCCCCTGTAGTTTACTTATGTGAGAGCATAAATAAACTAAATTAAGCTATAATTGGAGGATCATCATACTCCCATACAGGTTGTATGAATTTTTTTAAGTAACGACCATTTATTGGGTTCGCGTGTATAGTACCATCTCGATCTCGCAAGCGAACTGCTCGTTTACCCAACAGTCGATCGATAATGTATGGTCCTTCTCATTTTTCTGACCATTTACCTCGTCCTTCAGTCTTCTCGCCAACAGGCAAAATGACCCTCCAAACAAGTTCTCCTTGTGCAAAACTCATGCCCCTTATACGTTGGTCATAGACACGAGTCACCTTTTGTTTCTCAGCACGGAGACTCTCATAAGCTTGTATACGTGTCTCATCTAAGTCTTCATGTTCTTGCCACATCGCTTGAACTTAGTCTTCACCGATCAAATTGTGTTGTTCCATCACGTGTAAAGACTGAACGTTGATCTCCAAAGGCAAATCTGCATCGTGCCCAAACATTAATGCATAAGGAGTTGTATCTGTGGGTGTCCTCTTACTAGTCCTATAAGCCCACAAAGTATTAAAAAGTTCTTCATGCCACAGTCTGGCATTGTTTGCGAGCATCCGTTTTAGGATATGAATAATGATTTTATTGCTCGCTTCAGCTTGACCATTGGATTGGGCATAGTATGGAGAAGAGTGAAGAAAATGGATCCCAAGATCCTTCATTAGAGTATCTACTTCTCCAGACATGAATGCAGCCCTACGGTCTGAAACAAAACTCTCAGGAATACCAAATCTACAAATAATATCTTCAAATAGGAACTGGCGGATGGCCTTTGCAGAAGATACCCTGAGAGGTCGAGCTTCGACCCATTTTGTGAAGAAATCAGTAGCCATAATGATAAACTTGTGTCCTTCAGATGAATGAGGATGAATCATTCCTATTAAGTCCAAAACCCACCCTCGAGCTGGCCAAGGCTTGATTATTGGCTGTAATGGTATTCTGGGCATATGGTTGACTGGACCATGTTTCTGGCATTCTTCACAACCTTTGGCGAACGTGATGTAGTCTCTGAGCATTCCTGGCCAATAAAAGCCATGTCTTCTTAATAACCATCTCATCTTGGGACCAGCCTGGTGTGCCTCTGCAATCCCAAGATGGACCTCTCTCATTAACCGCTTAGCGTCATGTCCAAAGACACACCTTAACAGTATGCCTTCCTCTCCCCTTCGATATAACTCAGCACCCTTGAGTACATAATTGGGAGCTAAAAATCGAATCCGCTTGTCAACCGGATTATTAGGATCCTGGAGATAAGAGATGATTTCCTGTCTCCAGTCCTTGTCTATGTGATCAAGTGTAGCAACGTACCATTCATTTTTATCTTCTTGTCGTGCAATGAAAGATGGAAGGGTTCTTCTTTCAACCTTTAATATTCGTTCGCGTACTCCATCTTGCAAACTGATACCCGTTGCTAGTTGAGCCAACTCATTAGCTGCATAGTTCTTCTCGCGCGGAACATGACTCAACTCCACTTCTGTAAACAATTTTAATAAGTCACAGGCCCTCCTCGCATAAGGCTCTAATATTGGACCCGCCTTGTATTTTGTTTCGAGTTGTCTGATCACTAGTTGGGAATCTCCAAAGACATGCACATCATTGATCTCCATATCTATTAGAAGTTCTAACCCAATGATTAAAGCTTCATACTCTGCTTGATTGTTTGTGCACTTGAAGTCCAACCTGAAAGAATAAGAATAAGTTTGGCCGCGTGGGGATATCAAGGCTATCCCTGCCCCGGCCATAGTACTCGTACTGGACCCATCAAAATATAAACACCAGGGGGCCAGATCAATACGAGCAAGATCCAGTTCTGGCCCCTCAACCACCTCTTCCATGGGATGATGAGCCAAAAAATCAGCCACTGCTTGGCCTTTTACCGTCCTTTGAGGGACATATTGCAAAGAAAATTCTGACAAAGCTAGAATCCACTTGCCAATGCGTCCACGGAGAATCGGTCTGGACAACATATACTTCACTAAATCTGTTTGTGCAATAACACACGTAGTGAATGAAAGCATATAGTGCCTCAACTTACACCCTGAAAAGTATAAGGCTTGGCATAACCTTTCCATTGGAGAGTATCTCATTTCACAATCGTTCAAGGTACGACTTAAATAGAAAATAGCACGTTCAACCCCTGCCGTGTCGTCCTGAGCTAGTAGACTTCCAATGGAGAGTTTAGTAGCTGATATATACAGCTTAAGAGGAACCCCAGGTCTTGGAGGAACCAAGACATGTGGGTTTGTTAAGTAGACTTTAATGGTTTCAAAGGCCTCTTGATGCATAGGCTCCCATACGAAGTCTTTTTGATTTTGAAGCTTGAGCAATGTGGAAAATGGTTGTGTTTTCCCAGCAGCATTGGCAATAAACCGTCGTAAGAAATTGATTTTTCCCAATAAGCGTTGTAGCTCTTTCTTACTCTTTGGTGGGACTGCATTGAGAACTGCTTGTTTCTTGTCATCCGGTATCTCAATCCCACGCTGATGAACCAAAAAGCTCAGGAAATCTCCCGCCTGGACACCAAACACACACTTGGCTGGGTTCATCTTCAGTTGATGTTGCCTCATTCTGAGAAACACTTGCCTTAAGTCTTCAAAATGATCACTTTTGTGTTTCGTTTTAACTACCACATCATCAATATAGACCTCCATGGTCTTACCAATAAGATCATGAAAGATCAAATTCATAGCTCGTTGGTAGGTTGCCCCTGCATTTTTAAGCCCAAATGGCATATCCACGTACTCAAAAACACCGGCAAAGCCAGGGCACCGAAACGCAGTTTTATGTCTATCTGCTTCAGCCATTGGAATTTGATGATAACCAGCTGTGCCATCCATGAATGTTAACATTTCATGGCGGGCAACTGAGTCAACCAACAAATCAGCTACTGGCATATGGTATGCATCCTTTGGGGTTGCATTGTTCAAGTCTCTGTAGTCAACGCATACTCGCATCTTTCCATTCTTTTTCTTAACTGGGACTATATTGGAAAGCCACTCATTGTATTTGGCTACACGTATAATCCCTGACTTGAGCATTTTCTCGACCTCTTCCTTGACTAGAATTGCTGTTTCTGTGTTCATGTGACGCATCTCCTGTTTTACAGGCTTCTTCCCTTCGATGATGGGCAAATTATGACAAACCAAATCTGGTGACAGACCAGGCATGTCATCGTATTTTTCTGCAAAACAGTCTGCATATTCTTTTAGCAATTCAATAAGCTTGAGTCTTTCCTCAGGCTCCAAGAAGGTACTAATAGCCACAGAGATTGGCTCTTCATGTGTCCCAATATTAATGTGTTCAATAGGATCCTTGACTTTGGGAGGTAAATCATCTAGATCTGCTGGAGCTAATTTAATCTCGTCCTCTTCCTCAAAGTCTTGCAAAACGTCTTCATCCACGTATTCCAAGGCTGCAACCATTGGAACCCTCTCAAAGGCTTGGCTCTCTAATAGAAAATTATGAAAGCGTTCGTGTAGAGATAGACAAGCCTCGGTCTCTATATCTGATAGAGACCCAATCATGGATAACATTTGGATGGTAGCTCAATGGTGTAGGGTCTTTTACTATCTTGAGTTGCTTGAAGTATACCCCACTGAGCTAATTCAGATGCCGTAACTCCAACTGGGCGGCCCTTACCGTCGACGCCACATACCTCTAATGGCCTAAGGTCATTGTGGCAATAGCTGGCCTCTAATGTATTAGTAGAAATAGAATATGGACGAGGGTCAGCATTGACAAGCTCTGCTTCGCCTGACTCCATGTTCCAAAGTAACATCTGCTGATGAAGTGAAGATGGTACACAGTAGCTTCGATGTATCCAGTCATGCCCCAAAATGGCACTATATGGAGATGTGCATTCTACCACAAAGAATGTGTAAGTGCCTGAGGCCAGCCCTATGTGTACCTACAAGAAAATAATTCCCAAAGTCTTAGTTATGCTACCCTGAAAGTTTCTGACACTAAGCGAGGTCTCTTGGATAGCAGACTTGGGAACACCTATTAAGGCCATTGCCTTAACCGTGATGATGTTAACTGCTGCTCCTGAGTCCACTAGGAGTTTATTCAATTGAATCCCTTGGACTTGTCCTGTGACATATAACGGTCGCATGTGCATAGCCATGTCGATGGTAGGCTTGGAGAACATCATCTGTCCTTTTGTGTGTGATGAATCCAGCTCTGGTACTTCAACCAGTGTTGAGTCATTTGGTAGCTCTGGTTCTTCACCTGGTAGTACCACACTGTTGACGCTCTTGGATTCACTTTTTGATGCTGACGGAGACAAAGCATATTTAGAAGATAAGACATACACCATGTTAATGGTGGAAGTATCTTCCTCGATACAGGCAAGCGCTTCAAGATCTTCGTCCTCACAGTAGTCTACCAACTGCTCATCATCGTCGTAGTTATCATCTTCAGCCAAGTGTCCATCCTCGTTAGACATTGTAGTTACCTCAAGATGGGCCACTTGCTGAATTGGATCCTCAGGAATAGGATCTATGGCTGCTGGTAGTAGTGGTGGTGTTGGAGTTTTCTCCTTGGGAGCAGGGATTAATTTTTGGGCCTTCGCTTGTTCTTCCACAACCAAAGGCCTGGGTTTCCATTGCAAGACTGGAGGCTTGCTTGGAGTGCCTTGTTTCTGCATGCCCCCTGTTCCCTTAGGAGGTGTCTTTAGCCCTACTGTTTTCATCGTGTCTTCCTCAAAGGTGAGGCGTCTCCTTGCTGGCTGTCGTTTTGTAGTCTCACGATGAATTTCCTGAGTAGATTCAGGCTCTTTACCTTTAGTCCCTAACTCTGGGTTTCGTTTGAAAACCCCTGGTCTTTGAGCCCTCACCTTAGGCTCGCGAGATTTCTTCCCAAAGACCACCAATGGGTTTGATGCAAGGGTGTTCAATCTCCTTTGCAACACTTCTGGAGGAAATTCCAGGTCTTCTTCTTTGACGAGGCCAGCCTCATAAGCATCCAATGCTCTCTTGGCCCTACCAAAGCGTCGTTGAAGGTTTCTCCTCTTACTCGGAGTTACCTCCACGGTTTTTCCTTTTTCCCTTATGTACCAAACATCCTCTTTTGTAATATTTCTTGAAGCTGGAGGAATATATGGCTTCGCGAGCGTGTTTGCAACTTTAGACTCAGGTGTTTTAGCCAAACTGGCTTGGTCTGTTGCTCGCGAGCGTTTGGGAGCTGGAGTATCCCTTTGTCTTGCTTGTGGGGGCTGATGATCTGTGTTCGAGAATAGTTCTGGGAAGAACTTGGCTGCCTGAGCCAGTTCTTCATAAGAGATCTTCAGTCCACTTCTGAGTTTACAATGTGCACAAAGGGCTACTGGCGATTCTGCCTTGGGATCCACCTTTTCTTTTCCTTTATTCCTTGGTGTGTAAGATGGATTCTCGCCAGCACTTGGTTGGTCGTTGGACTGTTTTCTTTTATTTGATTTGTCACGTGTCAATTCCAACATTCCAACCATGGGCATGGGGGTGGTCAAGTTTAACAGAGGCTTTTGTTCTATTTCTATTACTCCCTCGTCAATCAACTGTTGTATCTTGTACATCAAATCTCGACAAGCAGTCGTGGTGTGACATCCCCACTTGTGGTGGTATCGACAATAAGGCAAACCCCTAACATCCTCAGGATGTGGGTCAGGTGCTCCCCAATTGTCAGGAACCACAGCTATTCTTTCTAGGCATAGCTCATTGAATATCTCCTCTCGCCAAGACGCGTCATATATTATATGTGTCCGCTTAGGTCGGACAAACGCTATATTTCGCTTAGCCCTTCGCCTGGACTTCTTCCTCGCGTGAGTCGGTTTATTTTGACTATTCCCTGAAGAAGTACCACTGGCAGGAGGAGTTGTAACTGGAGGAGATGGTGTTCTATGAAGATACTTTGGGTGAAAATCCATCTCGCCCCCGTCGTTGATCACAATCACTTCCAAATTGATCAAACCTTGGATTGTATCTCTCAAGGTCGAACACATTGCTGTTCTATGGCCAAAGTGATTATGGAACATGCAAAAGTGCTGGGCTGGCTCTGTATACCGTAATTGTCTAAGCTCAGTAACTGGGTAAAAAGAGATCAGCCCCATGTCCCTTAGCCTATCGAAGAACTCCTCTATCATATCAATCCTGAATGAATAGGCTAAAAAGGATGATTGATTCCATGCCTCTGCACCCTCAAGATGTCTGTTAGGTGATATCCATTCTACCTCAGCCATATTGACCTGTGGAGGAGGGAACGGCTCGGAATCCACTAGTGCAGCTGTTTTGGACGCCCCTTCCAATTCTAATTTTCCTTCATTGATCCACTTTTGGATCTGATCTTTAAGCTTATGCAGTCCTTGGTAACGTGGTTCCATGCTCCATAGAACTTGCAATATTTTTTACCCTTTAACTACTCAGTTGTGGGAAGTGGTCCAAAGTCTGCCTTGACGACACGCAGACTATACAACTCGTCCAAAATTTCATGAGCCATGTTGGCGTCATAGGTGTACTTCTCAAATTCTGGCTTAGTGAAGGCCACTGTTGAGAGTTTGATTGGACCTCTACTCTTCTAGAGCTTGCGGGGTTTTATAACCTTGTTTGTTGATAAGTCAACAGCACCCACATGATCACCATCAGAGTCTGATTCCTGGTCATCTAAACCTTCAATATAAGCCACTGTTTTTGGCTTCAACTTATCATAGGTTCGACTACTATACGTCCCTTTGGACGCGTTTCTTCTGTTATCTCTCTCTTGCATGTTGCTATGAGCTTTAGTCACAGCTGTGATGAACTCATTCAGAGAGTAATATTTGCTGTTTAAGAATAGCTGATGGAACGTGTCCTCCAGACCATTCTTGGCCATCTCGACCACCTCTTCCTTGCTCAAAGGGGTCTTATATAGATTGTATTCTGACCGGAAACGGTGTAGGAATGTGACTGGACTTTCTGTCACCGATTGGCTTAAGGAAGCCAGCTTTCCAATAGTAGTCTCTGGCCTTGCCGTTCCAAAGTGATCTATGAACAAGGCCTCCATATCCTTCCACTCACTGATCGAACCCTTCTCGATTCCAGTATACCACACAAGGGCTGATCCTGATAATGATGAACCAAAAACTCTTATTTTAAGTCCTTCATCTTCGGCAAATTGGCCTAACTGCAGGGTAAAATAGGTCAACTGTGTTGCCGCGTTTGCATCGTCATTACCAGAGAAAGTCTGGAAGGTTTGGTGTTTGTAAAATTTTGGCCAACGCCACTCGTTGGGGTCATCTTTCATCGGAGGAAACGGTGTCTCGTAGGTTTCATGCATCTTAGATAGTTGTATGTTACAATCGTCTAAGAACTTATTTAACCGTTGCTCCCAGGCAAGAGGAAAAGACTCTGCTTGCCTAGTTTTCTTGGCCAAGTCGGATACGGATTTGGTTAGAGATCCTATGTCATTATCTACCCTTTGTGATAGAGTTGCCGCGTATCGGCGGTATTCCTCTAATCCTTTTTCCATTTGGCGAAGGATATCTATCCGTAGTCTGTCTTCACCTTCTACCAAACTAGTCACCTGGGCCCCCATGGCCTCTCTCTCCTCACGACCTTGATTTAACTCTGCCCGTAATGCTTGGAAACCAACTGTTGCTGTATCAACTAATTGGGCCTGAGTGGTGAGAAGTTCTGCCTGTTGCTCGATTCTCTGTTCGAGCACCAACTGGTGATTAGCCTGGTGAACATCTCGCCTGGCTGCATAAGCCAGGTATTGTTCGAACGTAAGCCCTGTTATTTCCGCCTCATTTAAAAATTGGAAAGACATGATGTCTAAGTTGTTAGCGAAAATAACCTCAACCGCTTAATTACTTAGTGAACGACACTCCGTAGATGTGTGTTCACGGTAAACCGGTTTTGGATGTTTGCGACACTGAGGATAGACCCTTCGATAAGGATCTTCAATTGTCGCTTATAGATGCAAAGAGATATATATATCCCACTGGGAGTGCCAAAATGTTCGATGCAAAAATATCCCTCGGGAAGAGGTCCTTCTCGCGAAGCAGTCTCTTTTATCTTGGATGTTTTAACCGCGTGGGCCGGTCTATCCTGTATGTGCTTCGTATGCTGGCGTGCCACCGTTTCTCAACGGAATATGGACTGATCACAGCCGCCTAACTTCTATATTAAGCGATTAGAACAGGGAGAGCACCAACCCTGCTCGAATAGGTCCTTTTTGCCTAGAAACCTAGGACTTTGATATGTGAATCTCTCGCTAAGCCTTGAAATCGATACTCCACACGTCCTTTCTCGTGCAAAGCAGAGCAATCTCGTAACAGAGTGTTGATAACACTCGCTCCCTTTGGGTATTCAAGCTCTCAACTTATAAGTGAGCTGCTCTTCAACTTTCCGGTTGCAATTTGCTTCCTTGGAGCCGTAATACTTTCACTCGATAGGTGACAAGCACTTAGACTTTCTGGTTGCAAGAAAGATAGGAATCTCGAGGACGAGATAACCGTCTAGGTTTGTTTGCGTATAGCAAGATTGTTTGATCGATTGGGGGGGGGGGGGGGCCTTCTCATAAGATCCTTGCTCTCCTTATATACTCGCTTAATAACAGTCATCCATTCTATTTCAAATTCCTTCTGCTCTTGTAGTCATAGTCTGAATCCAACACTGGCATACGTGTCGTAATCACTCATAGATCTTCTAATCCCATCATAACTCTTCTAAGAGTTCTATATAAGATCAAACAGTTATGACAGAAATCAAAGCCGCATAGAACCAGCTAATAAGACACAGTTCCAATAGAACTCAAAGTCTTCTTCTAGCGAAGTTCGCCAGACGCTATATAACTTGACTCTTCACCAAGCACCATTAATTATAATGGGCCGCTCGCATAGACCTCGGCTATCCAAGCCCAAAATAAAATTCTTTTATTTAGGCCCAAACAGGGGTATCAAGCTAGTGTTTCAAAAAAAAGAAAAAAAAAGAAAAAAAAATGAAAAAAGAAGAAGAATGGAATGGAATGAAAAGAAAAGAAAAAATGTGATGTCTAGCATGATACCCGAGTTAACTGTTGATGAAAACAATGATGTGAAGGCCAATAAGATGAAATTCGGTCACAAAAGTGAGAAAGTTCATGGTTGTAAAGTTTGAGGAAGTCTCTTATTTGGTGCTCTACTAGGTTCTAGAATCATATTTGAATTCCTTATTCCATTTATTCTTTAACCTATGAGCCAAGCCCCATTACAACCCATGAAGTCCTTTTGATCCTCAAGATGGCAGCATTTGATCTGTGGAGATTAGTCACAAGTGTAAGCTTATGGTGTGGTCCATTTGGCAAGTAATTGAGTTGAGTGAAAACCTTAGACATACTTTGAGAGAAACACTTTTGAGAGCATATACCTGTGAGGTTGAATCTTGACTTGTTTTTCGCATGCTATAGCTTTACATTCACCATGATTATGTCTTCGTCCTACATATTACATGTGTGTCATGCATTGAAATTAATTTTTGAAATTTTACGGTATATAAATTTGGAGTCATTCTAATCTTGGTGTTACAATTGTGGAAGATTGCTGAGACAATTTGTTAAGGGTGTTAGAGTCATGTAGTTAAAGTCTTTGAGTCTTTTCAGAGTCTTAGTTTAGTGTATTGCTCGAGGACTTGCAATGTCTAAGTGTGGGGTATTTTGATAGTCGCATATTTATGCGTCTATTTGGTATTTAATTTGTTCCCTATATTTAGTTTATTGTTATTAATCGAGTGAATTAATTATGTTTATTTGTTTTTAGGTGTTTTGGAGATTAATGGAGAAAAGAAGATTAAATAATATATTTTGAAGTTGTTTGGCGAGGAACTGCCTGGCGAGCAGATTATAGGAGATTACGTACGTTGGTTTTGGTTCTTGGCGAGGAGGTGCTTGGCACGTGAGTTAATTGGCTTAATTAAAGGAAGACTTTGATTGAGCTAGTTAAGGAGAGTACGTACGTTTTATGCGAGCAAAGTTGGTGAGAGAAATTAAATAGAAAACAAAGAAAAGAGAAGTAGAGTTGGACTTGGAAAAGGAGTCATGCACGTGCTCAACTTGCTAAGTCAATTAACCTAGCTTAAACATATATATATATATATATATATAAAGCAAGTGGGGGGCTGAAGGTACGGCTGGCTAAGGAGAAGAAGGAAAAGACAAAATAGAGTCAAGGGAGAAGAAGAAGCTTTCATGCATGCGAACTAGTTCGATCTCGACGTCGCCAAGAGTTCTTCTATCTCCATCTTTTGTTTATCTTTTATGAATTCTTTGATGTTTTTATTTATAACTTTTAGTAGCTAATTTTCCTTCGTTAAGGGGCTGCTTGAAGCCCCGTACATGAAGTCTTTTTAATACATACACTTTAATCTAGTTTTGCATATTTTATGAATGAGGTTTCTTTCTCTGAATGACTCACCGTATGAATTCTTGTATGTTTGCTTTGGTGGCCAACTTAGTATGCATGCTAGGGTTCTAGTTTCATGAGATATGGGCGACTGAAGATAATTTCTTCCACCGGATTCTCTATAGTGATGCACCGATTTTACCGTCGGGAGATTGAAATCCATAGGTCTAGCGAGACACGCCCATAGTGTACTTGTGAACCCTTGTAGCTTCTCAAACCTTTTCTAGAACTTAATGCTTTCTTCTTTGTAAACCTTGGGGTCCATGACTATGAGTTCAATAGAGGGATAGATGTAGGGGAGGTCCATGACAAACCTGCATAGGCATAAGGATTAGGTAATAGGATGTGGTTGTAATGATCAACTCTTCCTGGGAACTTTCATTCATTGGATATGTGCATTAGATTAAGTATGTGTTAGATAGATGGAATGACGGTGGTGGATTGCATTCCTCTTAACTCTTTAATCATATAGTTTAAATCCATTTACATTCATTAGCATATTTACTTTCAGCATTTACTTTCTGCATTAGCTGTAGCTTAGCCGATTTATTTCGGTAACCAAATCAACTCCGAATACCCTCAAATTGTGTGGTAGTCCGCCACTGTGTCTAGTTTACTGTGTCAAAATTTCACAGCATTTGAGTCTGTCTAGCTTAGGTTCGCATAACATTAGTGTTCTGAAGTCGAGTCTGTCAGCATAGTAGTGTGTTAGGATTTAGTTTCACCAATTCCTCGTGTTCGATAACCCCTATTTATCTTACTACATTGATATATCCAGGTTGTGAATAGGGTATCTTTGAGAGGTGTTAAACCGCCTTGTCAAATTTTGGCGCCGTTGCCGGAGAATTGCTTAATTCTAAGTCCTAATAGAGTCTTTAATTTTCAGTTTTGTTTTGTTTTGTTTTTCTTTTTCTTTTGAGTCTTACTGTCTCTTCTGTGTGCAGGAGCATTGTGTATGCGTACTAGGCACACAAGAAGCGCTGAGCCATTATTACTTGATCCAGAGATTGAACGCTCAGCAAGGCAAAATAGGAAGCAGCAGGGACAACGGTCCATGAACGTGAACAGTGGTGGTCAGCCTGAGCAATAAATACATTTTGATACAGAGTCTGAGTTTGAGGAAGAACAGAGTATTCCAACACCACCACCATCACCAAAAAGAATGGCAAATGCAACCAAGCTGAGAGAGTCCTTTATACCGGGCACAGGTGCAGCAGATTCACCGATTGTACTACCAGAGAATCTGGGGGCTTATTCTATTCCCCCATCACTTATATGGAATCTGCCACACTTCAGAGGAAGGCCTTCTGAAGACCCTCAGGACCATCTCAATGAGTTTACAGCATTGTGCAGAATCCAGAAATCGACTAATGTGGAAGAGGATACTATGAAACTCCTTTTGTTTTCGTTCTCTTTGAAGGGGCAAGCAAAAGCATGGTATAATTCTTTAGCTCATTTATCTATGGACACATGGGAGAAGATGTGCTCTGCATTTATGAAAGAGTTCTACTCTGCTTCACGCACCAAGAACTTGAAGAAGCAAATTAGCACATTCAGGCAGAAAGATAGTGATGAATTACATGAAGCCTGGAGCCAGTTTAAGAGTCTTCTTCGAGAATGCCCTCATCATAAGTTTGACCTCAACACTCAAATGGAGTTCTTCTATGAAGGACTTGATTCTTTCAACAGGTCAAAGCTTGATTCAGTTTGTGGGGGAAATTGGTGGAATATGACTGGAGTTGAAGCCAAGGAAGTTGTTGAGAATCAAGCAGAAAATTCAAGGCAATTTTAGTCAAGGGATAGATCCATGGGAGCAAGTAGAAGGTCTCTCAATTTAGTTGCAATCGATGGAGCCATGGAAAAAAGATTAAGCTCTATGGAGAATGATATTGCTCTGATTGCGAGTAGTCTGAAAGTGAGCAAGAAGACAACAGTTGCTCCAGCTTAGGTTGTGTGCACTTTATGTTCAGCTACAAGCCATTTAGCAGAAGATTATCCCAAGTTCAGAGTAGATGAAGAAGTTGATCAAGAGGAAGAAGCAAATTACTTCCAGAGACAACCCAACACATATGGTGGAAATAGAGACCTTTTGAGCTATAAGAGCAACAATGTGCTCAATCCTCCTATTGTTCCACCTGGATTTCAGTAGAGACAGCCTACAGGAGATGGGCAGCAGTTTGGCAAAAGGCGTATGCCTCAGCAACAACAAGCTCAAGCTCAAACATCATCAGGAAATTCTACTTTGGAAGCCATGATGCAACAAATGATGTTTGACAACAAGAAGGAGCGAGAGGAGAGTAGTGTCTTTCGCCAAGATATCAAAGCTACAACTCTGCAGCAAGGGAAGACAATTGAATTATTAGAGCAACAAGTGAGCCAAATTCAGCAAACACTTGCCCAGGTTAAAGAAGGAAGTCTTCCTAGTAACACTCTTCCAAATCCCAACACAAAATATGAAGCTCATGCCATGACCCTGAAGAGTGGGAAGGTGTTGGAAGAACTGCCCAAGTTAACAAAAAGAAAATGGGAGGAGCCCGTGCTTGAACAACTTGTCCCTTACAAGCCGTTGGACAAGCCGTCAGAAGATTCTGCAGGAACCCCAATTCGAGCCATCGAAAATGCACCTGAAACAGAAGAACTGACAAATCAAAAATCAGGTCAGGTATCCTCTACTCCTTCTCCTTCCATTATTCCTAATTTACCTTTTCCTAGCAGGTTGAAGAAACAGGTGAAGGTTGAAAAAGTGAAGGAGATCTTGGATGTGTTTAGAAAGGTAGGAGTAAACATCCCTTTGTTGGATGTGATCAAGCAGATACCACAGTATGCAAAGTTCCTGAAAGAATTGTGCACAACAAAGAGAAAATTCTATGGAACTGAGACTGTGGCTTTAGGAGAGAGGGTATCTGCAGTGCTTCAAAGAAAGCTCCCACCTAAGTTAGGTGATCCAGGACGTTTTACGATCCCATGTACCATTGGTGATCACAGGTTTGCGGGTGTTTTACTTGATTTAGGTGCTTCCATTAATTTAATGCCATACACTGCTTATAACAGGTTGAAAATGGGAGAACTTATTCCCACAGGTGTCACCATTAAACTTGCTGATCGGTCTAACTGTTACCCTCAAGGTATTATTGAGGATGTTTTGGTGCAGGTGGGAGATTTGATATTCCTAGCAGATTTCTTTGTGCTGGAGATGGAGCATGAGCCAATGCCATCAGAAATACCATTGATTCTTGGGAGACCGTTCTTGAGAACAACGCGTACAAAGATAGAGTGTTTTGATGGATAATTGAGTATGGAAGTAGCCGAGGAGAAAATCCACTTCAATATTTATGAAGCTCTCAAACATCCGAATAGTGATGATGCTTATTCATGTTGTTCAATTGACACTTTTGAGAGTTTTGTGCAGGAATTTATTCATTATTCATTGGAGGAGGATCCTTTGAGGAAGGTCATAGAGGTATCCGGAAAAGAAGATGTTCCAGGTCTGGAGCTTGGCGAGGAGAAAAAAGTTGAACCTATTTTTGAGATAGCTTCAGCTGAGGATCTTGAAATGGAAGAGGAGTATTATGCTATGGAAGAAGCACTTGAATCCCTGTCAATTATGAAAGGTAAATATTCTAAACCCATTTCCCTTCCAATTTCAGATGACGTTCTTGTTCCGTCTATACAGGTAGCACCCAATTTAGAGTTGAAACTTCTTCCCGAGCATTTAAAGTATGCTTTCCCAGGGGAGGATGATACACTTCCAGTCATCATCTCTTCCAAGCTCTCAACGTTACAAGATGAGAAGTTACTGAATGTACTTAGGGAGTACAAGGCCGCCATTGGATGGACAGTAGCCGATATCAAGGGCATCTGCCCAACATTGTGTACCCACAGGATCCATCTGGAGGATGGAGCTAAACCAACAAGGGAAGCTCAACGTCGTCTCAATCCTCCCATGATGGAAGTTGTCAAGAAAGAAGTCATCAAGCTTTAAACTTGATACCCTCAGCAGGTGACAACCCTTCCTTCTTCTTGAAAACCCATTTCCAAGTGACAACTTTTCTCTCCTGAGGTCGTTTGGCCAATTTTCAAGTCTGATTCTTGTGAAGTGACTCCATCTCATCTCCCATTGCAGCAAGCCATTGGGTAAACTCAGTACATGTAACTACTTCCTTGTAAGTGGATGACTCGTGGGGATCCACCTCTTCAGCAACCCTGTAATGCATAAGCCACCATGTCCTCAAAACCATACCTCGTGGGAGGCTTCCCAAAGTTTGCTCTTCTAGGTTGATTAAGAGTCAAACTATGCTGATTAACTACTAGTGGCTCTGTTTCTAAATATGAGTGTTGATGTTGTTCTTCTTGCTGTGATTCATTCTCATCTTGAGTGTCTTGCTTCTCCACCTGTTTCTCAACACTACCATTTTTTGATACAACAATAGACTTCATAGAAAGGTTAAACATAGAATTTTCATCAAATACTACGTTTCTACGAAGTATAACCATTCTTTCGGATGGAGACTAGATTCTGTACCCCTTTAACTCTATCCCCATAGCCTACAAATACTCCATTTTTAGCTCTTAGTTCTAATTTACCCTCACTTACATGATAATAAACAGTACAACCAAAAGCTTTCAGATTTGAGTAATTAGCAGATTTATCAGACTACACCTCATAAGGGGTTTTGAGATGTATACCTGTGTGAGGTCCATGATTTATCAGATAACATGCTGTACTAACCGCTTCTTCCCAGAACCTTCTTTCTAGTCCAGCATTAGAGAGCATGCATCTAGCTCTCTCCAAAAGTGCCTAATTCATACATTCTGCCACACCATTTTGCTGCGGTGTGTCCCTGACTGTAATCCCTTCATTCTTGCAGAACTCATTAAAATCAGACAAACAGAATTCTAGACCATTACCAATTCGCAGCCTTTTGATCTTTTTCCCTGTTTCATTTTCAACTAACGCCTTCCACTGCTTGAAATTCTTAAAAGCATCACTTTTATGCTTCATCATATTCACCCAAGTCATTCTTGAGAAATCATCAATCATTGACACAAAGTATATGTGACCTCCTAAAGACTCAATGCGAGAAAGACTCCAACAGTTAGAATGAATGTAATCAAGTGTGCCTTTTGTTCTGTGGATTTCTTTAGGAAACTTGATACGATGTAATTTCTCGAAGACACAATGTTCACAAAATCCAAGGTCCTTGACCTTGTGACCACCAAGAAGATCCCCTTTTGACAGAATTTGCATCCCTCTTTCACTAATGTGACCGAGTTTCATGTGCCATAACTTAGTTATATCATCATTGTGAACCTCAATGATGCAACAACAATAAAACCTGACAGTGTAAAACCTTGTAGAATATACAAAGTACCCCGCTTGACACCTTTCAGAACCACATTAGAACCCTTGCAGACACGTAGAATTTCACCTTCACATTTGAAGCTGAACCCCTTATTGTCCAAATAGCTCAGTGATATCAGATTCTTTGACATGCATGGAACATGCCTAACATCGTTCAATGTACAGAATTTACCATCATGTGTCCGTATTTTAATTGAGCATATTCCAGCCACCCTGCAGACAAAATTGTGAACCACTCCTTACGCGGATATATATGATAAGACACCCCGGAATCTAAAATCCACACATCAATTTGACGTTTATGTTCATCAGCAACTAGGGAAGTATCCTCTTCCGAATTGGTGTCATCTTTTGCTACAGCAGTAGTACCTGATGGTTTCCTCTGCTGCTTCTTCTTTGGATATTTCTTTTTCCAATGTCCCTTCTCTTTATAATAGTTACAGACATCATTGGGTTTAGGACCCTTAGAACCTGGTTTCTTGAATTTCTTCTTGTCTGAGTTTTCATGTCCCTTACTTCCACTGGCTATTAACCAAGCAGCCTGATTATCTGTATATGTACCAGTCACCTTATGACGCAGCTCTCTGGTATGAAGAGATGATCTAATCTCCTCCAGAGTCATAGTATCTCTCCCAACAATAAAAGATTGCACAAAATTCTAATACGATAATGGTAAAGATACCAACAGAATTAAGGTAGCATCCTCATCCTTGATTTTAACATCAATATTACGTAACTCTAATAGAATTGTGTTTAACTTATCTAAGTGACTCTTAGAGGCGCACCTTCTTGCATTCGCAGACTAAACAGATGTTTCTTTAGGAGCAACTTGTTGGTTAAAGACTTCGTCATGTATAGACTCTCAAGCTTGAACCACAGACCGGATGCAGTTTCCTCCTCCACGATCTCGGAGATGATATCGTCTCCAAGACACAACATAACTGTCGAGTGTGCCTTCCCCTCCAGACTAGCCATCTCAGTGGTTTCGGGATCCCTTGCCTTCTTCTTTGTTAGCAGCACCCACAACTCTTGTTGCTTTAACAAGGCTCGCATCTTGATCTGCGATAAACTGAAACTGTTCCTCCCCGTGAACTTGTCAATCTTCAAATTCAACCCAGACATCTTGATTTGGCTCTAGATACCAATTTGTTATAGCGAATGTAAGAAAGAACACAGATTTACATGGTTCACTAACAATATGTTAGCTACGTCCACGGGCAGAGGATAACAGTTTTATTAATCATTGAGGAAAACGGATTACAGATTATAGAATACCACCCTAGGTTAATAATCTAAAGGATATATATATATACACACACACACACACACTCCCGAATTGTAGGCCCAGCAGAAAATCACAGCCCAGTATAATAGATTAATTTAGCTTCGGAGACGTTGCCCCCGACCCCCTACTAGGTCGCTTTCACTGGGGCGAGACTCCCGTATGCTACCGGCATACAAACCTGGTTCAAGACATATTTTAACACCTCCTATAGCTGGATGACTAAGGACTTCTTCTTGACAGCACCAACTCGCTAGTAGACACATTTCTTTAGTTTGTTATACAAATTTTGGTGGTAGGTGTTGGAAGATTTACACCCCCACACTTAGTGAGCTATTGACTAACTCATAAGTGCAAGAATAGTCTTCGCCCGCAAGTGTACGGGGACAAGTAATAGTATATAAAGGAAATCGAGTGTCGAATCCACGAGGATTGAGCACTTAGATTCCTTAGCTCAGAAATGAAAGCACAAAGATTACGACTCACTAGACACTACACTGCTTGACATTAAAGGAAATAAAATGTGAAAGTGTATCTCACACTACCAAATCCTTTGGAGATTTGGCATTGCAAGGGATGATGCAATTACGGTGAGTGATTAACGAGTTGGTTGATGGTTGATTGATTACATTAAATGCGAAGTAAATGACATGAATTTAATATAAGGGGAAGTAGGTCAACTAGGGAAATCTCCACTAACCATATGATGCATCAAAAAATGTCCCGGTTCATGCAGATTAAGTCCGTTCACACAAAGTATTGTCCAAGTCGTGACCTTGTGAGTCACGGTTGGTTTAGAACTCAAATTCCTAGGTCACTTCGGACACTAGAAGACTTAAGCCCTACATTGAAGTGTTTGGTGAATCGAGATCAAGACATAAGTCATTACGGGCTTATACCTCAACTGTATGTCACGTTGTGAAGCTACAAGTAAATCGTCTGATAGATGTGGAAAGCCTCCCCTCTCGAATATCAATTGGAAAATACGAGAGGACGTCCGGATGAATCCCTCAACTCGTACCTATTAAGTTACGAGCCAACAGATTCTACGAGGTGCCACAATAACCTTTTAAATCAATGTGTGGTTGACTAAAGTCCCTCAAGTTTAAGGAGACTCAAGAGGCTCTAATCCATGCTAAGTGCTAGGGAACCAAATCTTAAGATAAATCATAGATAATACCCTAATCATGTTCACATGCTCATCTATCCTTAAGTGAGTAGCTAATTAATTTAAGGGTCATTTTTAAGTCCTTTAATACATGCTTCAACCTAGCTAGAGTCAACACATGCATATAAGAATTTATACAACAAGTTCAAGCATATAAACATATCACAATCACACAATAAACTCATTCACAACACAAATCTTCATAACCTACACTAAAACCATGAAGTATACATAATCCAAGACATGTTCATCACATCACATGGCTAGGGTTCTAACCTCAGCCTCCCAAAATTTACTACTCACTACCCATAAAAAGTATAGATCTTAGATACATAATTGAAAGACAAAATAGGATGAGAAATAACCAAGAGTCCCCAAAAGTTTCAAGGTCTTCTAGCTATTCTTTCCTCCTTACTCCAATTTTGCTCCTAAGCTCCTTGATGTTAGGTCACCCACCTAAGGCTAGAGAGAAATGGTTGTGATAGGTGTTTCTAAGCCTTAGATGGTGATTATGGATGTGTTTTTGGTGGAGGAGATGGTTATGTAGTAGGTATGGATGAAGAGGGTTTCTAGAGAGCTCCAACTTGAGAAATCTGAAAATTGAAGCAAGTTTTGTGTGGGTGCCAAGGGGAGCTCGAATTTGGGCTAAATGGGGAGGCAAATATGGATCCTTAGATGATATGAGATAGTGAGATGGAAGATCTAAAGGTCAACTTTGAATGAGGGAGACCATGATCCACTATTTTGGGTTATGAAAGGCTAAGCCCCAAAAATGGTGATATCATACAGTCCAACTTCATATCCTTCTCTCCAAATCAGATTGGTAAGCATAGATATGCTCAATATGCCTCCATTGGGCTGGACTCCATGTGATTGGGCCGGCCAAAGTGGGCCGGCCAAAGTGGCAAATTCTGGTGGATTCCGGACAACTTCCGACGACCTCTGGTGAAGCTATTTTGTCATTTTCTCAAAGTTGCTCCAAATTCTCCCTTGACCTCGGAAATGTATATCTTCTCCAATAAGTATCTAATTCTTCATATTTATTACATTTCCGAGCTAACTCCATATTTCCTAGCAAGAACAGAAAAAGTCATATAAGAACAATGATTTTTTCATAAAAAACAAGCTATACGCATAAAGTTAAGAACGTAATAGACATATAATTATGATTCTAACAGTATGACAGGTGAGTCTCCCTGAACAGGATCATTTCTGATGACCCAAAAAAATGTCTTGCAGCTGTTTGCAAGTCCCCAGGCAAACTCAAGTGGCTGCTCGTCTGTCATGGTTGTGCTGCTTCCAAAATTGATATAAATCACAGAAGTAGGGTCTTTAGAGTCAAGCCATTCAAAGGAGTCCGGTTCTTCTCTCCATAAATTTCCTCCGGTCAACTTCAAGGTGGGATATCCAGCTGGTATTTGATTAAGTTGTAGGTACAGGGGTCCAATGGAGTATATAGGAGGTAGCAAATGAGAAAGTGCATCTAGGACTTCATGCTCCAAGACATCGAACGTGTTCAGAATGATAGCAGAAGCTCTTTGAACTCGTTCTGTGTCTGTTAAAATCATGTCCAGCAAGTGGTCATCTGTCAGTGGTTCTGATGAAGGTAGGGAAATCCTTCAACCTTATTCCTTTCATGCCTGGAATCCAGTCTATCACAGTATCTAAATACCCATTTGTCAAATAACTGGCATCTGCGCAAAAGTTTCAGTACTACTTAGACAATAGACATGCAAGCTTATTACAAAGTTGATCTTCGAGATATCCATAAATTACTAGTTTCTTTCTCCAAAAGAAAATAGAAAGGGAGAAAGGGGTTGGAAGTGGCATGGTTTCAAAATATGCAAGATTTAATATAATAAACCACTAGCAACATTTGATATTCAGTTTCTACATAAATGAAATCATGATTGAGTGATACCTTTAAGTGGAACATAACCCTTTTCAATGAGATAGCGATATTGAAGGAAGCCCATGAAACCACAAGCACTTGTTGTCCAAAAAATAACTTCAGGAATGCGCAGTTCTTCGGCTGCATCAAGTGTAAAGTTCATAATACCATCTGCAACCACACAAGTTATCGGAGGTGGATTGTGTGAAGAATTAAGCTTCGAAAGAAGGTCTCTGAAGGGTGCTAGGCAATTTTTGCTTGTGGATTCACTTAGTGATGACATGTGTTCATGCCCATATCTGAGGTGGTCGCATCATGAACACAAATTCTATAGAGTCAAATTATTATTTTTAAAATATACGTATAAAAATTATAAAAAAATTATGCATATAAAAAATATTTTAAAAAATTCTAAGACAGAAATATTTAAGTAACTTTGTGATATTTTTTTTAAGGAAAGAAGTTATGACTGATGATTATTTTCTTTTCTTTTTTATTAGTGTCATTATGAATGTCAGTTTTCTTTTTATGTATCGTGTTAGGATATTGTTAATTTTATATTTTTTTTATGTACTATGTCATATCATTATATTAATTTGGTGTACAAGTACTTTATTATAGGATTGTATTTGACTTATGATTAACAAATCAATTCAAACATAAATGTTACTGTAAATATGATTCGAATTAGTTGTTATAGATACGAGAAAAATGTAAGAATAGATTGGTTGAATACCTATATAAAATAATTTTGTATATTGTCATTTTTTATGGCCATGAGAGGACACTATTTTTAATTCTCGTCTCAGGTCTCAAATTTTCAGATCCAGCCTTGCATGTGTTGGGTGGTAATCTTTGCATTTGGAGGAAGACCATCTGGAATTGTCTCAAATATAAAGAAGGCAGGCCATAGAGAGAGTTTGGACCTCGAGATTTCAGCAGGCAGCTATGGATGAACTCTGTATTGACAAAAGTTATACGAAAACCTTTGAAGTGGAGGAGCTTAGATAATTTTAGCATTGGGTTTATGTGGCCTTGAGCTGGGAAAGGGATGCAAACTGCATGTGGCTTTAAGGTATTGAAATTCATTTATCAAATTGGGATGCTCTAGAAAGCAGAATACTAACTAGTTTTATAGCTAAAGTGCCCACCATGCACTACTTTTTGTTAAGTTCTATTCCTTCATCTTTTAATCTTAGCTAGTCATGCTTTTGAAGAGAGAATCTGAATGCTAGGATACAAAGTTATATGTCATGAAAGCTCATGGCTCTTGAAATACAGAAGATGTGACTTTTGAGCAGACAATAATATTTTTCATATTCCTTTTCCTGATTTTACACTGATTAATTTTTTCATGCTTTACCCTGCTACAACAAATTTTCGGTGGAAAATGCCTACCTGTCCTTAAAGAAATTAATAGTTGAGCAGAATATGCCTCTGCTGGTTCATGGGGAGGTTACAGATCCTGATGTCGATGTGCTTGATTGGGAAAAGGTCTTCATTGACACTGTTTTGTGACCTTTAATTTTCAGGTTTCATAGCTGTAGGTCCAAGGGAGCATAACGCTGATATGTATGCTGTTAATTAAGTTCGCCGAGTCCTGCAAAGAACGTTATGTGGCAGCAATTGTTATACCGTTCCAATATTCTGAATAGATCTCTCTCTTACAAGATAGCAGCCTCACAATTTCTGTGAATTCTGTCTATCGCTACTCAAAAGGGAGATCCACAAGTAGGCTTTTGTATCAGGCAACACAGGGACTGTATACAGCAGCACATCCACAAAAACATTCTTTTCTTCTCTTTTCAATACCAAAAAAAGCGTTTGGGTATTGAAATGGATAGAATAAGCTATCAGAAGGATAGAATAAGTTCTTGGGATTTATTTGTTGAAATGGGCAAATCTGCTGTAGTTAGTCTGATTGGAGAATTTGGGTGTTGTTTTCTACATCGATTGTCTTGAGTGCTCAGTTTGAACTATCTATCTTTGTTTATGGCTTGCCTGGTTGCCTTGGGAAGCTTCTGTTGTATATATTTTAGTTCAACTGTTTAAATTTGTGTTGCCTAAAAATGATACAACATAAAGAATACTGTAATATTAGCAAGTCAGGAATGTGCCAGAAAAGCGCGCTTAGCAATACATACAGGAAAAACAGAAAATATGTAAACCTACTCTTTCACCACCGCCAAATTAAACAAATCTCAAAGAGGCCGAGCTAGCTGTTGGCGGCAGAGCAAGTAGAGAGCTCGCAGCTCTGACAAGCTCAAGTAGGTGACCAAAGAAAAAGAAGACGAGGACGAAGAGAGGGACGGAGATGACGAAGATGATGAGGAGACGCATGCTGAAGAGGTCGTTGCGGTTGAGTGATGAGAAACAATGGTTGTTGTCGTCGGAGATGTGGAAGGCGGTAGGGGATCGGGGACTGTGGAGGGCCTTACGGACGTTCTAGTCGATTAGGTTTCGGCAGTCATCTTCTTTGTTGGAGGAAGAAGAGTCTAGCTGATTCATTTTTGGTCTGAATGTGTGAAAATGTGGTGGTGAGTGAATGAGCTATTCCGAGGAAGCTTCGAGAGCTAGGAGCGATTCTCCTCGTGGAGGAGTGAGTCGAGGAGGCTGGTGTCCTTGCAAACGCCCTATAGAGGTTGCGACAGAGCTTGAACTTCTTCGCCAGCACACGGCAAAGGCGATGCCGAGGGAGGCTAAAAGTCCGGGGGGGGGGGGTTGAATAGGCCATTTTATTAAAAAAAATTCATCGAAGTGTTAATTCGAGGATAGTAGAGAGTGTTTCTATCCTGAATTACCAGTAATGAATTTGGTAAAATGCAATAAGTAAGAAATCGATAAATAACACATGGATGTTTTCCTTTAACTCAGAAACCCTGTAACAGGAAAAAAACTGCGTGCTCCTAACTTCTAAGGGACAAACATTTCCACTATGTAAAACACATTTCTTTACAAGACAGTAACTCTCAGGATACAAAGACGCTCTTCTATCCTTGCTAGTATTCACACAACTAGTCTAAAATCTATCTCTCTTCTCTCAAGAACGCTTCCGATGAAATTGCACTATCACTTCAACCCATGATATGCAATGAGAAAGTATGCAAGTTGAAAATGGTTTTTATGAGCTTTCCTATGGAGATATAAAATCTCGAGAAGGAAAATCTTGTTTTATAAGCCTCTTAGCAATTGTAGGAGAAAAAGAGAGTTTTCATGCTTGTTTGAAAAACTGAAACACTCTTTGGAAAACAAGAGTGTCTGGCGATCCTTATCAGGATCTGCATCCCGATCAACACGGGGACCACGTCGAGGAGGCATCCTACTGATACAAGATAAACATTAGGTACAAGCAGAAGGAACGTAATCATGAGACCTCAGATATTTGAGAACACACAACACCCGAAGCATTGATGAGTACCGCTGGCCAGTCGGGTCATCGCTCCAGTCATGCTGTACAAACTCAAATACCCTAAGCGTCACAACTACAAGAGTCTACATAATCTGACAACCTAATGCTCTGATACCAAGCTGAAAGGACCCAACCCCGATTTAGTTTCCTAAACCGGAATCAAACCCCTTCTGAAAATGTGAACCAACAAAAACCGTAAAAATTTGGGCAGAGTAACACTACTAACGCAGAATTGCCTTTACATACACCCGGAAAATAACACTTCATCCTATGTCACAAAAGCCAAACGTGGGCACCAATCCCATCCGGATTTCTCAATATCATATCAATAGCAATAAACAGTAAACATAACTGTAATATATAGTATATCCGGGAAAAATCGTATAAAACATGTATCAGAACGTATCAGAGCGACCTCTAGTGTATATGTATACAAAATATACAACAGTAGGCGAAACAAGAAACCTACTGGAAAACACAGATAGCTTGAACAACTAGCCTCCAACCACGACGTGAGACTCCAGAATCTGAACTGCAAACTGGGCACGGAAACCGAAAAACTCAGAGGAAAGACATGAAAACCGTTAGAGTGAGTGGACGAAAATAAATGTCTTTCGCCAGATGATATATGTTATAATAACATATGCGAGTCAAGATGAATAAATATAATAAAGTACACGAGGTGAACTCATACTCCTCCAGTGTACTGAGCATGCATGTAAAAATCCCACGGGGTCGCTCATGGACACATCCGTGCTAGTACAGTCCGAATCACGGGATCCCATACCCACACGTGATTCTATCCAGAAAGGCCTCAGGTCAGAGGTATGCCCCCCCCGGTAAAGGTCTCGGGTCAAGGGTCACAGCCTCCCTCGGTAAACATCCTCGGGGATCAGCCGGGATGCAAGTGTATTAATACAACAACATATACTGAGACTGTACTCTGTGTAAACCAAATCACAAACAGTTCGATGCAAATGTATAATGCAATAAGTAAATGCATATACGTAATGTATAATGGTATAGGCATAATCGTATAACACATGCTTATATAAAACATAATCTCCTATGCATGCTCATGCTCGTAAAACGTGTATAAAGACTAGCGATTATCAGTGAAAAGAAAATTTTCACTCACAGGTGAGCAAAACGCGCACTCGCGCTAATCACGTGGCCCAGCGGAAGATCCCTCGCCCGAAGCACGATCTCGATCCCCTAGATAGTCATAAAATATATCTGATCAAAATCATAATCCACAACACTGTACCACACCTCGGAAACCAACCGTTCCCGGAAACATATAATACTGCGTAAAATAATCGACGAAATTCCCGAAATCTCCACTCAAAACCCTCGACTGAAAATCCGATACCCAAATCAACTCGAAAATCTCAAGGCGACGATCGGGGCACGATTACGAGAAAAACGACATTAAAATCACTAAATTCCAAAAAGTCAACGCGGTGCGCCGTCAACCGGAGAGTTTTACTGGCGACTGAGCTGCCAAACTAATCTCCTCATCAAGGCGAGCAACTTTTCCAAATGGACCACCACCATCCAACCACCATCGTGGCCGGAAAACAGCTCGAAAAAGCCACGGCCAAGAATCGCCGGAAAACTTTCCCAGCCGATTCCGGCGCCGTTGCTCCACCCCGTCCATCCAAACCAAAGGAGAAATGATCACTATCCAAAACCCAACAAAATCCACCAAAGATACACCCCGAAAAGTCACCGGAGCACCTCCCTCCATCGAGGCCGATTCCGGCCAAAAACCTCAAGATTTCAAATCAACATTTCTCCCTCAAATCCACCTCAAATTCCATAATTCCAAGTTCTAAACTGTAGGAAATTGAAAGAGGAATCGATTCATACCAATATCTCGGCCGGAGGTGACTGGAATCGTGAAATCCGACGGCGGCAGCGCGGTGGAGAACCGGTCAACGAAAAGTCAACGGTTAGCCTCGGTCAACGACGGTCAAACTTCCCAAACAGTGTTTTTGACAATTTTTTGACTATTTCCGATATTTATACTCGCGCCTCGGGATGATCAACGGTCCAAAACGGATAACCATTACGATTCGGATAAACTCGATACGAACGGATAAACTCGTCGATATTCTGAAACTTCAAATAATCATATTATATTCCTCGGTCATCAGAAAAGTCATCCGGAATCGCTACGAACTCGAAATCACGTGTGCCACAACTCTCGAGAAGAGACTCAACTCAAATTCTCGGCCGATAATTAAGTCGTGACTAAAACCAATAAACCACACAATTATCGATAAACCGCGATTACGTGATAACTCGAGAATTACGCCGTTTACTCTACTGATTCTGGTTCGGGTCGTCACAATAGGGTTCAAGTTTGACTGACCTTTGGGTTTGTTATTATTTTTCCTAAAGGATCTCCCTCTAGGGGGCACAGAGGTTTTGACAAAAATGCTCTTAACTATTTTGGAAAGATCATTAAGGGTTTTCTTAAAAGACGATTGAAAAGAGGTGAGTCTATTCATATTATAAAAATGAGCATTCCAATTTCTCGCCAGTTTTCTACATTTAGGTCGAAAGTGACCAATGATTCCACAATGGTGACAAGTTAGAACAAAAGATTTCAAGGGTTTGAAAGAGGGTACACATTTTTGTTTTTTACTTTTGCCAAACGTGGTAGGTTTCTTTTCCTTAGGGCTTTTGCCAACTTCATATCCTAACCCTGTTTTATCTTTGTCAGTCTTGTCGATGCCACACATTTTGGTTAACTTTTTTGACCCTAGAGAAAATTGATTAAGAAGAGATTTTGACTCTTCCAAAACAAGTTCAAGATCGGACTTTTCTTTTGTTAAAGAGGAGACAAGATAAATTTGGCAATCTAATTTTTCTTTTAAAATAGATTTTGTTTCCTCACACTTTGATAACTCATTTGTGAGGGTTTCAATTTTAGTGATCATAGCTGCAGATGATGTACACATATAAATAATATTTTTCATCCAAATTGTCCTCATCTCCTTCATCCTCATGAGACTCGTCTAAAACAACCAAAGTAATGAAAGAAATCATTTTATCTTATTTCATTTTAATTTGTTCAAATTCAGAGGTTAAACTTTAAAGTTTTTGATCTCTTACCTTGATATTACCTTCATGAGTAGTGGAGAGTGTGTTCCATGTTGCTTTTGTTGTTGGACAATGAAAAATTCTTTTTCGTTTCCATTCTGATAGGGTAGAGTACAAGTTGTTTAGAGCTTTTGTGTTCATCCTTGAGTTTTCCTTTTCGGTATCAGTCTATGTGCTTATTTCCTTGGGGATGGGCACTTTTTCATCTTCAGGAGACGAGATTGTGGGAGGGGTGTATCCATCCTTGACCATAGTCCATCGCTTTTCATCGTCTTGGGAGATAAGAAATGCAGACATCATAATCTTCCATTGGAAGTAGTCGTTTCCTTAAAAAAAAGGAAGAACATTAATAGAAGTGGCTCTATTAAGATCCATTCTAGGATACAGAACATCTCATTAACAAAAGTTAGTGCCCGCTCTGATGGAGGGGGGGGGGGGGGCGGTGAATATGCCCTTTTATAAAAAAGTTCGTCGAAGTGTTAATTCGAGGATAGCAGAAAGTATTTCTATCCCGAATTACCAGTAAGGAAGTTGGTAAAATAAAATAAGTAGGAGAGCAATAAATAACACATGGATGTTTTTCTTTAACGCAGAAACCCTGTAACAAGGAAAAAAAATGTGTGCCCCTAACTCCTGAGGGACAAACTTTTCTATTATGTAAAACACATTTCTTTACAAAGACAGTAGCTCTTAGGATACAAAAACGTTCTTCCATCCTTGCTAGTATTCGCACAACTAGTCTAAAATTTATCTCTCTTCTCGCTAGAACAAGTGTTTACAAAATCAGTGGCTACAAAGCTTCTCCTAGAACTTAGTACTCGAACGACTAATTCTCTGAAGAACGCTTCCGATGAGATTGCACCGTCACTTCAACCCATGATATGCAATGAGAAATTATGCAAGTTGAAAATAGTTTTTGTGAGCTTTCCTATAGAGATATAAAATCTCAATAAGGAAAATCTTGTTTTATAAGCCTCCTAGCAATTGTAGGAGCAAAAGAGAGTTTTCATGCTTGTTTGAAAAGCTGAAACACTCTTTGGAAAACAAGATGAACTCTTAGAAAATGTAAGAGTTTTGAAAAAGTTTTTATGGGCTTGCCTAGGGATATAAAATATTTAGAAAGAAAGACCTTGAATAAAGCCTCCTAGCATATGTAGGAGCATAAAAGAGTTTTTGTGCTTGTTTGAAGAAACGAAAAATTCTTTGAAAAAAGTTTTTATGAGCTTCCTATGAATATGAAATCTCTAGAAAGAAAAACCTTGATAAAAACGTCCTAGACAATGTAGGAGCATAGAGGGATTTTTTTATGCTTGCATGAAGAAATGGAAAACTCTTTGAAAACCAAGATAAACTCTTAACTCATGCAAGAGTATAAGAGGACTTGAAAGGAGGTGACCAACACACTTAACTCTTCTAAATTTTCAAGTGCCGAATACTTCATAGGGAAGTAGTATTTATAGGCAACAATGATGGCAATTAGAGAACCCAAAACCAATCTAGGTCATCCATAAAAAAGAAGAATCAATGACTTCTCCTTAAAAGGAAGACGGGCCATCATTTTTTCTTATGCTTACAGGGACAACAAAGTGAAGTAAGGAAGCAAATATTTCTCCTTGAATCAACGGAAAGACATACCAAACATATGTTTTAAAAATATTTTTCATTTCCTTCCTTCCTACCGAATTGTCAAGAGGAAAGTAACAAAACTTGTAAACAAAGCAACCAATTGTTTTGTCAAAAAGTTTTGGATATGGAGACAAGTCATGCTTTTTTATGATGAAAATGTAAGATGAGTAAGTGCATGCATTTTATCTTTATCAATGGTTAACTTGTCTTGAATATAGTCTTGACAAAGGTCTTGCGATATTGATCAATTTGCTTGATAATCCATTTCTTGATTATTGACATGATGATGATAACCCTTACATAGCTTAATTGATCCATGTTTTTAATTAATTAGAGACATGCCAATATTTACATGCTAATAGAGCACGAAATGTGATCATGTTCTGGGTGCCCATAGTAAATTTTGGGTGTTCAGAGCACAGGAAGATGATTGAGGGAGGAGGAGGAGGGGAGGAAGGAGAGAGAGGAGGAAGAGCGAGGTGTATGGAGGAGGTTTTATGGTGGATGCGTACGACGGCAAAAATTCCACCGACAACGGCTGATCTTTTGGGCAAGGAGGAGCATCATCACCTCTTGTAAGCTTATCCTAAGCTAAGTTAACACTGAGTAAAGTTAACAAAACCAACCATTTAGATTATAACACGTGTCACATTTTATCTTAGACTCTTTGATGGATATTCTTGGACTCCCTTGGAGTGCATTCCAGAATTTTCTTTTCAATGTAATATTATAGTCATTTAGCCATTTTTTTGTTGCAGACTGTTATAAGATTAAAATTTGAAATTTAGTCATTTAACTTCCTTACTAAAGTCAGCCCGAGTTTGAGTTTAGACCTAGGGCTTAGGTCTAGCCCCCATTTCAAATGAGCCAAATTGTAGTTTAATATATATTTTATCATATAATGTAATAATAAAAAAAACAAAGTATTATCACACTTTGAGGCCCACTAATCAAATTCAAGAGCAAAAAATCTACAGAGCATCATTAATAATTTGACCTCATTAATGTGCCTGATTTTTCATTAAAACCAGCTTGATTATGACTACAAGCACTCTGCCCCATTGAAGGGCAAGTCAAGAAGACATAGAGGAGCTAGAAAGAACTTGTGCTAGCTAGCTGTGGCGCCAACATCAAGCAAGCTTTGTATATTCCTCAATCTACTGTATTCAATAACAATGTACTGATCGATGAAATACCTGTTGTAAAATGGTTTGTGTTTATGGTTGATCTTATTTTATTAACAAAGTTTACAACCGGAGGATCAGAACGTTGATAGTCGCATATTTTATTATTAGTTTTCGAGTGAATTAATTATGTTTATGTATTTTTAGGTATTTTAGAGATTAATAAAGAAGAGGAGATTAAATAATATAATCTGAGAGTTAATTGGAGAGGTGGAGGAATTATAATCTATGAAGGATACTGCTAGAGTCCTTGGCGAGCACGTGATAAAAGAGTGCACGTGGGTTTTGTAAGTTTAATTAAACTAGCCAAGTGGGGATACATATATGGCTTGGCGAGGAAATCCTGGCAGGAGAGAAGTGAAAGAGATCAAATAGAAAACAAGAAAAGAGTAAGTGAAGTTTGATTAGGAGTCTAGCACGTGAGCTAGATGCTAGGTAAATTGCTGTGCTAATTATACATATATATATATATATAGCAAGTGGGGCTGAACAAAAAAGGAGGAGGACGACTGGGAATATATTAAGAGAGAATCCAAGCGAGCTCGATCATGTGTCGACAAGAGTTCTTCTTTCTCTATTTAATTTATCTTTTATGAATTCTTTGATGTTATTATTTAAAACTATGAGTAGCTAATTTTCCTTTGTTAAGGGGCTGCTTGAAGTCCCGTACATGAAGTATTTTTAATGCATACACTTTAACTTAGTTTTGCATATTCTTTGAATGAGGTTTCTTTCACTGAATGATTCACCATATGAATTCTTGTATGTTTGCTTTGGTGCCCAACTAAGTACAACCCATAGTGTACTTGTGAACCCTTGTAGCTTCTCAAACATTTTCTAGAACTTAATGCTTTCTTCTTTGTAAACTTTGGGATCCATGACTATTGGTTCATAGAGGGATAGATGTATGGGAGGTCCATGACAAACCTGCATAGGCATAAGGATTATGTAATAGGATGTAGTTGTAACGATCAACTCTTCCTGAGAACTTTCATTTATTGGATATGTGCATTAGGTTATGTATGGGTTAGGTAGATGGAATAGCGGTGGTGGATTGCATTCCTCTTAACTCTTTAATCATATAGTTTAAATCCATTTGCATTCATTAGCATTTTACTTTCAGCATTTATTTTCTGCATTGGCTGTAGCTTAGCCGATTCTGTTCGATAACCAAATCAACTCAGAAAACTCTCAAATTTTGTGTGGTAGTCCGCCACTGTGTCTAGTTCACTGTGTTCACATTTCGTAGCATTTGAGTCTGTCTAGATTAGGTTCGTAGTGTCATTAGTGTACTGTAGACGAGTCTGTCCGCATTTCAGTTTTGTGTTAGGATTTAGTTTCACCAATTCCTTGTGTTCGACAACCCCTATTTATCTTACTACATTGATATATCCAGCTTGTGAATAGGGTATCTTTGAGAGATGTTATCCCGCCTTGTCAAATTTTGGCGCCGTTGCCGGGGAATTGCTTAATTCTAAGTTCTAATAGAGTTTTTAATTTTTAGTTTTGTTTTATTTTGCTTTCTTTTTCTTTTGATTCTTACTGTTTCTTCCGTGTGCAGAAGTATTGTTTATGCGTACTAGGCACACTAGAAACATTGAGCCATTACTACTTGATCCAGAGATTGAACATTCAGCAAGGCAAAGTAGAAAGCAGCAGGGACAACGGTCCATGAATGTGAATACTGGTGGTCAGCCTGAGCAAGACATACATTCTGATACAGGATCTGAATTTGAGGAAGATCAAAATATTCCAACACCACCACCATCACTAAGAAGAATGGCAAATGCAGCCAAGTTGAGAGAGTCCTTTATACCGGGCACAGGTGCAGCAGATTCACCAATCGTACTACCAGAGAATCTAGTGGATTATTCTATTCCTCCATCACTTATTTCGAATATGCCACACTTTAGAGGAACGTTTTCTAAAGACCTTTAGGATCATCTCAATGAGTTCACAGCTTTGTGCAGAATCCAGAAATCAACAAATATAGAAGAAGATGTTGTGAAGCTCATCTTATTTTCATTTTCTCTGAAGGAGCAAGCAAATGCATGGTACAATTATTTAGCTCCTTTATCTATTGACACATGGGAGAAGATGTGTGTTGCATTTATGAAAGAATTCTATTCTGCTTCCCGTACTAAGAATTTGAAGAGGCAAATTAGCACATTCAGGCAAAAAGATGGAGACGAACTACATGAGGCCTGAAGTCAGTTTAAGGGTCTTCTTCGACAATTTCCTCACCATAAGTTTGACATCAACACTCAAATGGAGTACTTTTATGAAAGACTTGATTCTTTCAATAGATCAAAGCTTGATTCAGCTTGTGGGGGAAATTGGTGGAATATGACTGGAACAGAAGCCAAGGAAATTGTTGAGAACCAAGCAGAAAATTCAAGGCAATTCCAGTCAAGGGATAGATCCATGGGAGCAAGTAGAAGATCTCTCAATGCAGTTGCAATCGATGGAGCCAAGGAAAAAGGTTAAGCTCTATGGAGAATGATATTGCTCTGATTGCTAGTAGTCTGAAAGTGAGCAAGAAGACAACAGTTGCTGCAGCTCAGGTTGTGTGCACTATATGTTCAGCTACAGATCATCTAGCAGAAGATTGTCTCAAGTTCAGAGCAGATGAAGAGTTTGATCAAGAGGAAGAAGCAAATTACTTCCAAAGACAACCTAACACATATGGTGGAAATAGAGACTTGTTGAGCTATAGGAGCAATAATGTGCTAAATCCTCCTAATGTTCCACCGAGTTTTCAGCCAAGGCAGCCTACAGAAGATGGACAACAGTTTGGCCAGAGGCGTATTCTTCAACAACAACAAGCTCCAGCTTAAACATCAACAAGAACTTCAACTTTAGAAGCCATGATGCAACAAATGATGTTTGACAACAAGAATGAACGAGAGGAGAGTAGTGCCTTTCGCTAAGACATCAAGGCCACAACTCAAGAACTCAAGCCTACAACTCAGCAACAAGGAAAAACAATCAATTTGCTAGAAAGGCAAGTAAGCCAAATTCGGTAAACACTCACTCAAGCCAACCCAGGAGGTCTTCCTAGAAATACCCTTCCCAATCCCAAGGTGCAATATGAAGCTCATGCTATGATTTTGAAAAATGGGAAGGTGTTGAAAGCAAAACCAGAGGTCAAGAAGCTAAGAAGACAATGGGAGGAGCCTATTATAGAGCAAGTTGTGTTTGATGAACCATTGAAAACCATTTCAAGAATCCCAACTCAATCCATTGAGGAAATTTAGCAACCTATTGAGAATGCACCTGGAATGAAAATTGTGCAAAAACCGAAATCAACTCAGGTATGTCCCTCACACTTACCTATGATTACTACTAATGTGCCTTTTCCTAGCAGGTTGAAGAAGCAGGTGAAGGTTGAAAAAGAGAAGGAGATCTTGGATGTGTTCAGAAAGGTAGGAGTAAACATCCCTTTGTTAGATGTGATCAAGCAGATACCACAGTATGCAAACTTCCTGAAAGATTTGTGCACAACAAAGAGAAATTCTATGGAACTGAGACTGTGGCTTTGAGAGAGAGAGTATCTGCCGTGCTTCAAAGAAAGCTTCCGCCTAAGTTGGATGATCCAGAATGATTTACGATCCCATGTACCATTGGTGATCACAGGTTTGCGGGTGCTTTACTTGATTTAGGTACTTCTATTAATTTAGTGTCATACACTGCTTATAACAGGTTGAAAATGGGAGAACTTATTCCCACAGGAGTCACCATTAAACTTGGTGATCGGTCCGACTGTTACCCTCGAGGTATTATTGAAGATGTTTTGGTGTAGGTGGGAGATTTGATATTCCCAGCAGACTTCTTTGTGCTGGAGATGGAGCATGAGCCAATGCCATCAGAAATACCATTGATTCTTGGGATACCGTTCTTAAGAATAGTGCGTACACAGATAGATTATTTTGATGGATTATTGAGTATGGCAGTGGTGGAGGAGAAGATCCACTTCAATATTTATGAAGCTCTCAAACATCCCAATAGTGATGATGCTTATTCATGTTGTTCAATTGACACTTTTGAGAGTTTTGTGCAGGAATTCATTCAATATTCATTGGAGGAGGATCCTTTGAGAAAGGTCATAAAGGTTTCCGGAAAAGAAGACGTTCTATATTTAGAGCTTGGCGAGCTTATCAAGAAGCTTGGCAGGGAGGTCTGGAACTTGGCGAGGAGAAGAAACTTCGAGCCGTCAATTTTGAACCTGTTTTTGAGATTGCTTCAGCTGAAGACCTTGAAATGGATGATGAATACTATGCAATGGAAAAGACATTTGAATCAATGCCAAGTATGAAAGGTAAGCCTTCTAAACCAATCCATCTTCTGGTTTCAACTAATGTTCTTGCTCCATCTATTCAGACAGCACCCAGTTAGAACTTAAACCTCTACCTGAGCATTTGAAGTATGCTTTTCTTGGAGACGGTGAAACTTTTCCGGTCATAATTTCCTCAAAGCTTTCGGAATTGCAAGAGGAGAAACTCTTGCTTATTCTTAGGGAATATAAGCACGAAATTGGCTTGACAGTTGCAAATATCAAGGGAATCTGCCCAACATTGTGTACTCACAGGATCCATTTGGAGGAGGGAGCTAAGTCAACAAGGGAAGCTCAACGTCGTCTCAATCCTCCCATAATGGAAGTTGTCAAGAAAGAAGTCATCAAGCATGGCGATGTAAGTATCATTTATGCTATTTCTGACAGCAAATGGATTAGTTCTGTGTAGGTGGTGCCCAAACGTTCAGGAATCACAGTGGTAAAAAATGATGAGAACGTGTTGGTACCTCAAAGAGTCCAAACTAGATGGAGAGTGTGTATTGACTACCGCAAGACCAATGCCACCATAAGAAAAGATCACTTTCCACTCTCATTCATTGATCAGATGTTGGAAAGGTTGGCAGGTCATGCATATTACTGTTTTTTAGATGGTTATTCAGGATACAACCAGATAGCCATACATAAGGATGATCAGGAGAAGACCACCTTCACATGTCCCTATGACACTTTTGCTTATAGGAGGATGCCATTTGGTCTATGCAACGCACCTGCCACATTTCAGAGGTGTATGATAAGTATTTTCTCAGACGTGGTTGAAAAGATCATTGAGGTATTTATGGATGATTTCTCTGTATTCGGTGATTCTTTTGACATATGCCTTCATAATCTAGCTATGGTTTTAGAGCGTTGTGTAGAAACTAACCTTGTACTTAATTGAGGAAAATGCCACTTTATGGTGGAGCAGGGTATAGTTTTGGGACATGTTATTTCAGCTAGAGGTATTGAGGTTGATAAAGCTAAGGTTGATATTGTGCGTACCTTACCCCTTCCTTCTACTGTGAAGGAGGTGAAATCTTTCCTTGGACATGCAGGATTTTATTGCAGGTTTATCAAGGATTTTTCCAAGATATCCAGACCATTGTGTGCATTGCTTTATAAAGATGTAGCTTTCAACTTCACCAATGAGTGCTTGCAAGCATTTAATAAGCTCAAAGAGTTGCTCACTACAGCTCCCATTATCAAAGCGCTAGATTGGAGTTTGCCATTTGAGCTAATATGTGATGCTTCAGACTATGTTGTTGGTGCTGTTCTAGGCCAACGACCACAAAGACTTCCACATGTCATCTATTATGCCTCCAGGACGCTAAACGATGCACAACGGAATTACTTAACTACAGAAAAGGAGTTTTTACCAGTAGTTTTTGCTCTTGAAAAGTTTAGATCTTACTTGTTAGGAACTAAAGTTATCATATTTTCTGACCATGCTTCTTTGAGATATTTGATGACTAAACAGGATGCCAAGCCCAGGTTGATTCGATGGATGCTCTTACTTCAGGAGTTTGATATCAAGATCAAAGACAAGAAGGGTTCGGAGAATGTGGTGGCGGATCACTTGAGTAGACTCACTAATGGTTCCAACACAGAAGATGACAATCTTCCTCTTAGAGATAGTTTTCCGGATGAACAGCTCATTATTCTCCAAGATATGGAGCCATGGTATGCCGACATTGTTAACTACAAGGTGAGTAAGTGCATTCCACCTAAGTTCAGCAGAGCTCAGAAAGACAAACTGGTCAAGGAAGCTAGGTATTACGTATGGGATGGGCCATACCTCTAGAAATATTGTATCGATGCCATCATCCGCAGGTGCGTACCTGAGTATGAATTTCAATCTATTCTATCTTTTTGTCACTCACATGTAGGTGGCGGACACTTTGGAAGGAAGAAGACTGTTCTTAAAGTGCTTGAGAGTAGATTTTATTGGCCAACCTTGTTCCATGATGCTCACGTCATGTACAAATCATGTGAGCGATGCCAAATGATAGGTAATCTCGGCCCAAAAGACCAAATGCCTTAACACCCTATTCTTGTGGTAGAAATATTTGATGTGTGGGGTATTGATTTCATGTGACCATTCCCTAATTCTCAAGGTTATTGTATATTCTATTCGCTATGGATTATGTTTCTAAGTAGGTGGAAGCTAAAGCCATCCGCACTAACGATGCTAAGGTTGTCATTTGTTTTCTGAAAGATATTTTTGCTAGATTTGGAACACCTAGATGCATTATCAGCAATGGAGGATCTCATTTTTGGAATAGAACCTTTGATGCTTTGCTCCAGAAGTACAGTGTAACATATAAGGTGGCCACACCTTATCATCCTTAAACCAGCGGTCAAATAGGGAGATCAAGCAAATCCTTGAGAAGACAGTCGGGCCAACTCGGAAAGATTGGAGTCAACGCCTTGATGAAGCGTTGTGGGCTTACAAGACAGCATATAAGACACCAATTGGAATGTCTCCTTATAGGTTGGTGTATGGGAAAGCTTGCCATCTTCGGGTGGAATTGGAGCACAAGGCATATTGGGCTGTCAAGAAGTTCAATTTTGACATAGATGATGCGGGTTTGCATAGGAAGTTGCAGCTAAACGAGCTTGATGAGATTATGCACAATGCCTATGAGTCCAGCAGAATTTACAAGGAAAAGACTAAAGCTTTTCATGATCGGAATATTAAGAGAAAATAATTTGTTGTTGGTCAAAAAGTTTTACTCTTCAGTAGTCGTCTATGCTTGTTTCCAGGTAAGCTAAAAAGTAGATGGACTAGACCTGATGTTATCACTAATTTTTTTTCCTCATGGTGCTATAGAGATTGTAAGTTCAAAAACAGGGAAGACATTTAAAGTGAATGGACATCGACTCAAGCCATTCTATGAGTCATTTGTGGAGCATGTCTTGGAGGATGCAAACCTTGGAGATGCATTTCTTTGTGTGGAGTGATGATAATTGTTGTCTGGCTAAAGACGTTAAACTTAGCACTACTTGGGAGGAAACCCATGTGGATGGAGAAGCTGGCGACCAGATTTGAATTCTTATCCCTTCTCATTTTCTTTATTTTTCTCCATGTTTAGTGTGATTTGTGATGTGTTATGTGTTTCATTCCATGCTTGTTTGATGTATTGTATGTTTTAGTTTCATTTTACATTTAAGACAATGCAAATTTCAAGTGTGGGGTGGAGTTTATATCATATCCTTAGCGTCTATGTATAAATTTTTTATTTTTCGGTACTGTGCAGTATGCTATTTTGTGTAATTTATTTGACATAGCTAAAGGTCTCTTAAAATTCTGAAATTTTTAGAGAATGTTTTCAAATGTGTCTATTTTATGCTCTTAAAATTTAAGCTCATTCCACTGAGCAATTAATTCTGTATAATTCTGGTGAGTGGGCTGAGTCTGGAGAGCCTGAGGGGGTCTTTTCCGATGACTAGTTCGTCGTGGAAGGGTTTCCTCGCCGAAGTTTGGTATTTTTGAGTTTTTCTTTGTTTTTATTGTGTGTTTTAGTGTCTTATTTAAAAAATCAAATACAAAAATAAAAAGTGTCAAGAAAAATACAAAAAAAGTCTCTTGTTTTGAGTCTTAGGAGCCCTTAACTAGTCCATGATGTGATTATATCTTCCAGAATTGTGACTAAAAGATGATCATGTTATTTAAGTTTCTTTGGTTAATCTTGATATATGGTGCATATGCGAATGTGTAGTGGATGTAGAAACGAGTTAACATGGTACATATTTTTGGCATGCTTAAACTTTGTTGAAATTCATATAACCCGTGGGCGATTGAGCCTAAATGTGATTTACATGCTTTCTTTGTTAAGTGTCAATTGCGTGCCACTGATTAAGTTAATGGACTCGAGATATTACTAGAACTTGCTCTTGTGCTTTTCAAAGCTTATAGTCAATACATGTTTTGATTGAGGAATTGATAAAGGTATTTAGGGGACACCACCATAGCCATATAAGCCTATGTTCTGATTTTATGTACACAAGATGTGCACTCTTTAGTTAACCACTTTGAACCTACATGTTTAAAAATTTTGTCATCACCCACATATCTCTGACCTTAAACTTTAGAATAGTTATTTCTTTACCCTTGTTCTAGGACTTGGTAAAGCTATACATGAGACAGGTATGTGAAGACGGCGACAATGTCGAAAGGTGATGCAAAGAAATAAGTGTGGGGTATCAAGCTAGTGTTTCAAAAAAAAATGAATAAAAAAAAATAAGAAGAATGAAAAGAAAATAAAAAAAAAGTGTGATGTCTAGCTTGATACCCGAATTAACTGTTGATGAAAACAATGATGTGAAAGCCCAACAAGATGAAATTCGGCCACAAAGTTGAATTAACTGTTAATGGTTGTAAAGTTTGAAGAAGTCTCTTATTTGGTGCTCTACTGGGTTCTAGAATTATATTTGAATTCTGTATCCATTTATTCTTTAACCTATGAGCCAAGCCCCATTACAACCCATGAAAGTCCTTTTTGATTCTCAAGATGGCAACTTTTGATCTGTTGAGATTAGTCACATAAATAAGCATATGGTGTGGTCCATTTGGCAAGTAATTGAGTTGAGTGAATACCTTAGACATACTTTGAGAGAAACACTTTTAAGAGCATATCTAAGTGAGCTTGAATCTTGACAAGTTTTACGCATGCTACAGCTTTACATTCACCATGATTATTTCTTCGTCCTACATATTACATGTGTGTCATGCGTTGAAATTAACTTTCGAAACTTTACGGAATGTAAATGTGGAGTCATACAAATCTTGGTGTTACAATTGTGGAAGATTGCTGAGACAATTTGTTGAGGGCGTTACAATCATGTAGTTAGAGTATTTGAGTCTTTATAGAGTCTAAGTTTAGTGTTTGCTCGAGAACTAGCAATGTCTAAGTGTGGAGTATTTTGATAGTCACATATTTATGCGTCTATTCAGTATCTAATTTGTTCCCTATGTTTAGTTTATTATTAGTTTTTAAGTGAATTAATTATGTTTATGTGTTTTTAGGTATTTTGGAGATTAATGAAGAACATGAGATTAAATAATACAATCTGGGAGTTAATTGGAGAGGTGGAGGAATTATAATCCATGAAGGATATTGCTAGAGTCCTTGACGAGCACGTGATAAAAGAATGCACGTGGGTTTTGTTAGTTTAATTAAACTAGCCAAGTGGGGATACATATATGGCTTGGCGAGGAAAGCCTGGCGAGAGAGAAGTGAAAGAGATCAAATAGAAAACAAGAAAAGAGTAAGTGGAGTTTGATTAGGAGTCTAGCACATGAGCTAGATGCTAGGTCAATTGCTGTGCTAATTATACACATATATATATATATAGCAAGTGGGGCTGAAGAAAAAAGGAGGAGGACTGCTAGGAATATATTAAGAGAGAATCCAAGCGAGCTCGATCCTATGTCGACAAGAGTTCTTCTTTCTCCTTTATTTAATTTATCTTTTATGAATTCTTTGATATTATTATTTAAAACTATGAGTAGCTAATTTTCCTTTGTTAAGGGGCTGCTTGAAGCCCCGTACATGAAGTCTTTTTAATGCATACACTTTAACTTAGTTTTGCATATTCTTTGAATGAGGTTTCTTTCTCTGAATGATTCACCATATGAATTCTTGTATGTTTGCTTTGGTGGCCAACTTAGTATGCATGCTCGGATTCTAATTTCATGAGATGCGGGCGACTGAAAATAATTTCTTCCCTCAGATTCTCTATTGTGATACGCCGATTTTACCGTCTGGAGATTAAAATCCATAAGTCTAGCGAGACACGTCCATAGTGTACTTGTGAACCTTTGTAGTTTCTCAAACCTTTTCTAGAACTTAATGCTTTCTTCTTTGTAAACCTTGGGGTCCATGATTGGATTCATAGAGTGATAGATGTAGGGGAGGTCCATGACAAACCTGCATAGGCATAAGGATTAGGTAATAGGATGTGGTTGTAACGATCAACTCTTCGTGGAAACTTTCATTCATTAGATATGTGCATTAGGTTAAGTATGTGTTAGGTAGATGGAATGGCGGAGGTGGATTTGCATTCCTCTTAACTCTTTAATCATATAGTTTAAATCTATTTGCATTCATTAGCATTTTACTTTCATCATTTATTTTCTGCATTAGCTGTAGCTTAGCCGATTCAGTTCGACAACTAAATCAACTCAGAAAACTCTCAAATTTTGTGTGGTAGTCCGTCACTGTGTCTAGTTCACTGTTTCCAAATTTCGTAGCATTTGAGTCTGTCTAGCTTAGGTTCGTAGTGTAATTAGTGTACTATAGTCGAGTTTGTCAGCATTTCAGTTTTGTATTAGGATTTAGTTTCACCAATTCCTTGTGTTCGACAACCCCTATTTATCTTACTACATTGATATATCCAAGTTGTGAATATGGTATCTTTGAGAGGTGTCTTCCCGCCTTATCAAACGTCTCGCAAAGAATTCAACTTAGAAACGTCATAGGGTATGGAGTTTGTCCTCGTGGGCAGAGGCGGATCTATGTATTGAGTACTAGGGCTTACGTCTTGGTAAATTTTTGAAAGTCTATATATTATCTACATGTAGAAGATTGTTGTAGTGATAGTTTGACTCAGTTGACTAAGGTTTAATTCTTCCCCTTGGCGAGCTTCTTCCCTTTTCTACACTTTCTCTCTTCTACCCATCTTCTTCAGTCCTCTTCCAATTTCTTCCCGTCTCCCAATTTCTTCTTTATTTTTTCTCTTTTCTTCTCATCTTCTTCAGTCCTCTTCTATTTTCTTCCTCCTCTCCCAGTTTCTTCTTTACTTTTTTCCTGTATATTGTAGAAGTATCAATCATCAACCTTGATTAGAAAAAAAATATGAAGATAAAATTAACCCCTTTAAATTTTTAATCCTGGATCCACCGTTGCTTGTGGGCACACAAAGATATGATGGAATGTTCTATACGCGTGGCATTGGCATTAGTGGGAGGGAAGCTATCGGGAATGGACTCGAATGTGAAGGATTAGAGGCCGTCGAGGGAGGTGAGGCCTCTAGATTTCAGAAGGCGCTTATGGTTGTACTCTTTGTTCAGACAAGTCATATGAAAACCTTTGTGGCGGAGGAGCTTGGCTAGCTTTTGCGTTGGGCAAGCTTATATGACAAGGCAATGGAATCCATCCACTAATTAGCTCTCTTGAAATTAATTTAGAAGCTAGCGAGATAATTAAACAAGCCAAGGAAAATGGGATGTGTTGTGGAGATGATCCAGAAGTCTAACGAATTGAATGTACCATGTAGTTTTATAGAGGGCTCAGAACGACAGGTTTCATGGTGAATTGGTGATGGATCATTCTACGTAGAAAAGCAACTGTACGTGAAGTAGTTGGCAATACTGGCTCAGCAGTCAGCGGAATGTGACACAGGATTCTGAATTATGGCCGTCATGGATGGCCAGGTGCTGTCAGTGTCGGTTGGTCAAAGACTACGCCAATTTGCAATTTGCACTACCTATGTTTTCCACGATTAATGTTTTCGGTAACTATGCATGTGTAAAAGCCTAAGTTTAATTAATCTTGTATTTGTACATATTTGACCGAGAGTTGGAAGTGCATGGGTGGGGATTAACAGTTCACATATGGAGAGCTTTTGCAGACTTGCTGCTGTTTTCCTGGCCACCAATAGCACGTAAACAACATAATTAATTAAGCAGTTATGTTTACGAAAAGAAAACGTTCTACACGTCTACTTTTATCTAGAATTAACTTTTGCACATAGCATAATCAAAAGATAAAAGCTCCTGAGAAACATCTTCCTATTAAAATAGAACTTGACATCTATAATGGGGAAGTACGTTACATATATATATTAGAAGCAGCTACTTTTTGCAACACAACTTTTATTTTCAAACCATTCAAGATTTGGCCTCTGTATTTTAGAAGGGAAAATATCTAGATTGTCAATTAAACACAACATAACCCGGACGTTGACCCCCCACATTGAAACTACGTACGTGCGAATTGACCACCGATTGTTCTAGTACACCTAATTAGAGAAACATAAAGAGACAAAAGTAGTCCAATATATGGGATATTGTTTGAATGTATATATAACTGTTGGATATATGCATGTATTGTATGAAGTAAATAAGGTTGTGATCGAATGTTATTCACGAAAAGGAAATACGATTGTTTTAAAAAAGTTAATTGGCAATTCAACAAGTTCGCCCATATTGAACTTTAATAATGTATAAAGTTTTTGAACATGTCATCATTATAGATGTTGAATTGTTAAGAATTATGGTTAATAGGTAGCTATGAAGTATAGGATTCTACTTAGTTAATATTATTTTTTGTTAGGATATTACTTTGTACATAATTATATATATCCTATGATGTGATGAATGTAACACACCACAAGCATAATACAAGTATCATAAGTACACAAATATTATGATCACATTCCACACCAATTATACTTTTCTAGTTGGTATCAGACCAAATCTTGAGACCTTCGAAGGAGGTGTGGGTGTTGCACACCACCACATCCCAGATTACGAATTTCGCTGTAAATTTACATCCTCGACACGTGGAAGATGATGGCACACCCAGGTTCTAAGACCTGCATAAACACGCGCGCGCGCGCACACACACACACAAGTACAAGCACACACACAAATACATGCACATGCACCCACACATGCACACCTTATTCTCAACATCATGGCAGACGATGATGGCACACATACACGCTCTATTCTTCGACACACACTGGCGTCATCATCACCAACAGTCACACTTACACAAGGAATAACAACATCCATTATTAACTCCGCACACCCCACACCACATGAGTGTCCAAAAAGATGTTATGGTGGCTCCGCACACCCACACCGAGCTTTTGACAAGATGTTACGTTGCTCCCCACACCAAGATTCGATGCAAATTCTAGATTGTTCCATGTGTCAACCTAGTAGTTAGGTTGCACGTGAGGGAGGGTGTTGAATTGTTGAGAATTATGGTTAATAGGTAGTCCTTTATAACATAGGATTCTACTTAGTTATTATTGTTTTGTTAGGATACTACTTTGTACATCTCTATATATACCCTATGATGTGATGAATGTAACACACCACAAGCATAATGCAAGTATCATAAGCACACAAATATTGTGATCACATTCCACACCAATTATACTTTTCTATTATAGAGACTCTCATTAGACTCATCAGAGTTTAACTTTTGGAGTGCATTTTTGCTCACACCTCTTAGTTAAGATGTGAGCATAACACTCCCCTAAAATTGTGTCACATCATTAGAATTTAACCCATGGTTAACTATCTCTAAACATATTCATATTTTTTCTATTTAGGAAAGAGAATCATGATACAATATAATCACATCTTCCTAAATGATAGCAATCACTTAACTTTTATATTTTTTTTTCTAACGTGAGATACAGGGAGAATAAAGAAGGAAAAAAAGAGAAGAGATCCTTACTAAATTTTGCTAGCTTCTTGACGTGAGAAAAGAGAGAAAAAAGAAAGAAAAAAAAAATTCTTATCGTTCTACTCATACTCATATGCAATAGTGGATGCAGGAAAACATCTTCATGAGGGCGAAATTCTTTTCGACAAAGTAACAATTACAATAAAAAGCTTAAAAAATCATGTACAGTAATCATATATAGCACAAAATATTGCACATAAAATTATAAAATATATGTGTTTTTCTGACGTTAAGAATCTAAGTAATTTTTTTCTCTTTCTTCTTTCTTTTCTCACGGAGAAGCAAAATTAGTAAGGACCTTTTTTTTCTTTATTCTCCCATATTTTCTCACGTTAGAAAAATATATATATCAAAGTGGAATGATTGCTATCAGGACGATGTTGTTTGATTGCAACATGATTCTCTTTCCGTAATAACTAATTGATAATTAATTATATAAAAAATATGAATATGTTAAAAGATAGTTAACAATGGATTAAATTCTATTGAGGTGGCACAGTTATACTCATACCTTAACTAAAGGGTGTGAGCAAATATGCATTCTAAGTTTTGTATAAAAATATTAGAGCTTAAGTTTCAAGTCTTTCAGCTATTTCATCTAATTTATCATTAGGAAAATGACTGGATCGTAAAGAGGAAAAATAAAATATCAATTTATACCTATATAATTTCGGTTTTTTTGGTATATTTTGCGAAATAATTAATCTTTCCTTTTCAATAACAAAAACATTACTTGAATAATAAGCCTCGACACTATTTTAACACCTGATTAGGGTCATAATGTATGACTTTAATTAGAGAGTTAATACAGTTTACAGAGCATCCCACATCATACTCCATTTGACGATCGAGCGGATCGAGATCGAGATAGCTAGCTAGCTAGCATTCCATGATATATTTAGACAAGTGTATCATAACGTGTACCTTCCAGTCACATTCTCAAATTATACACATATAAATATATATATATATAGGTGGGCGCTCTAAGTATTTATGATTTCAATTGATCTTTGGGTAATTATCCTATAAATTTTGCATTATGGAAACTATAATGAGATATACTTTTTAATTGAATTGAAAACAACAAGTCTAATACAAAATACATCCCATATTAGAACTTATAATAAGTTGGTTGAAGTGGACAGTTTTGGACAAATGGAAAAGGAAGATAAGAGCTCCAAGATGCTACGGTTGGAATTGTCCTCGATGAACTACTACATCGCTCAGCTGCAAAATTTCACTCACAGAATATATATGTTCCAAATGAATACATGTAGATGCTTGGACAACTACATAATATATATCAGCAACAAGATTTTTGGTACGCCAGGGTGTAATATGAAGCTTCAAGATACTTGAAATTAGAATTTAGTCTCTTCAACCTCAACCTGCACATGAAGAAAAAACCAACCGTAATCGATCGTGCAGCCGAGCTCAGATTGTAAACCCTATTCCATATACTATTCCAGATATTTAGGGTCATCAGTCACGTACTATAATTCCAAGACACTTGGACATGGGAGACCAAATCACAACCCTCATATTTAATTACATATATATAGTAATTAACAAGCCGTCCTCACGAATGAAGGTTGCCAGTTGGTCACTGATTTTCCCCCGTCCTCCACGTACGTTGAAGAAGCCAACTAGGGCTTCTCTATTATCTCCAATATATTAAACAACCATCATTAATATTGGATTGCAAATGATTTGTTTACAGAATTGTCTGGTATGCTTCATTCAATATTATATACGTACAGATCCCGGAAATCTTAAGACCGGTCCTGATGCATTATCGAAATGTCTCATTGAGGATTCAGCATTGATCGTGAGAAATGTTTGGACCAGATATGCCATACCAGTAGCTTTCCTGCATTAGTGCTGTTGGCACATAAACACATGCTCAATTATGCAGTCATAGTTACTGATTCTTGGTTATTCTGATTACCAATTATGGTTACAGTTTTATTTTTTTGAACTTATTGCTTGAATAGGTTATTTGGACTAGTCAAACTTAGTTTATTTAGTCTAAATTATGATTTTTTGTCTGTCGTTTGTACTTGTTGAGAATAGTCGTATATTGTAGCTTATTCTTATCCTTATTTCATCAATAAGAATTGACGTCTTACGTGTCCCTTAAATAAAAACTCAATTATGCAGTCTCTGAATGATGGTGTGTGCCTACTGGTCAAGTTCATGTACACGTACCTAGGCACGGATGTAGTGGGGGGCTTTTTTGTCAAAAAAATATTAATATATATATACTAAATATATTAAAAAAATATATAAAAATCTCATGTCAAACAACGAATTTAGTCTTTCTTGTTCGCTTTTATCTTAGTTCGGCAATTCCTTCCTTCTCAACCTTCATAGTTATTCTTGTACATCTCCGCTCAGAACTTGTTCTCTAGTCAACATCGCTTTTCTCCATGTCTCTAATTTTTAGGTAAGATATTTCATCAAAATAAAATAAACTCTATCGATTTTTCTGAAGAAAAAAAATTGTTCTTTCTAACAAAAAAAATTTAGCGCATGCACCTAAAATTTAATTTCTGACTCCATCCCTGTACGTACCGTCCATTTAAATCTCAATTGATTCTCTGCATTCCTATCCTTGACTCCTTGGTAACATGAATTAGATCAACCAACTCTATTCGAAGTGGGTGAAACTTTCGATCAGACAGAAGAATATACATATAGTTCGCAATTAGTTACCCTTGTCAACTTAATTTCCATCAAACTATTGCAGGAAGTTACAATTCCCTTCTTCGTATCCTATTTAGCCAAAAAAAAACATGAGTTGCACGTTTGTCATAAAAAATAACTAACATGGAGAGTAGGGTGCCTGTTCCGGCAATATATAATTGTTAACTAGATTATCCCCATATCTGAATCCAGTTACTTTAACCACAACGTCAATCAACATGCACGTCGTGATACTCGAAAACACTCATAAGCTTCGCTCTTCCTTTTTATTGAACTTTTCATTAGTGGAGAAAGGAATTCAAGGGACGAAGATTGAAAAGTAAAAATTAAACTCGTCGCTTCAACAATTTTAAGCGACTATTATTGACGTCGTCGCTTACAAAACAGAGAGCGATAGATATTGCCCAAATGTCGTCACTTACAAAAGTATTGAAGCGACCAATATTCATAGTTTGTCGCATAGGTTTATCCCAGAACCATGTTTTGGAAAATCTAGCGACGACATTCAATTTTCGTCGCAAACTAATTATTGAAGCAACGAAATTTAGTGAAGTCGTCGCTCATGTGTAAACGAAGCGATGAACATTGGTCAAACTTCATCGTTTAGATTTTTTTCATTTGCCTTTGTACTTTGTCACAGAGATTTATCATCACTGCATATACCGTGGTTTGGATCCGAATTACACAGTTTGGCACTTACATGGGGAAGTTTCTAGTCAACCGACAAGAATCAGTCAACGGAGACAGTGGCTTAAAGACAGAGTCGAGGCTTCTAGTGTTGCGGGTCCTTTAGTGATCTAAGGTAGATCATGGTCTGATATCAGTGTATACAAACACTAGTTACTATGAGAATTCACCATTTTGTCTTGCCATGAAAACAAAACAAGTGTTCTACTTAGACGATCCCCTTATCGTCAGGTGGTACTTGGAAGGTGGTGCAAGAAATGTTCGCACCGAAATGTATACAATGCCGAAGTATTGGCAACAGAAGATAAAAGGCATCCTTTAGGGAATCAAATCACAGAGCCTTACCAAGAGGACACACTAAGTTCAATACAATTTTACCATATTGATGCATCTAATGTCCAACTCGATTTAAAAGTTCACGAAGAGAATGAAGAATCAAGCGGTGATGGGCAAGATGATATCAACGTCGATGAATTCGATGAGGAAGATGAAGACAATGATGGCAGAGACGACGAAGAGGAAGACTACTAGTTATTATGTTATATGTCTCTTAGTATCATGATAATGATGATCATAAATATTTTATTTTGTAATTTTGAACAATATTTACAATATTTTTATTAAATAAAAACATATGCAAAGAGGATAACTAATTTCTTAAGTTTAAGTTCAATCCAAGCGACAAATATTAGTCTATATTTGTCGCTTCAAATGTAAAGCGACGATGTCTGCACAAAAGTCGTAGCTTCAGATCATGTGAAGCGACGAAGTTTGACTCGATAAACCCTAAACCCTAGGGAGAAACCGTAAGCCCTAAATCCTGATATGAAGCGACGTACTTGGACTCACTGGGTAACCTAGTGAGTTTAAACTTCGTCGCTTCAGTTCATTTGAAGCGACGCATATTGGTTTGTTGTCGTCGCTAACTTAAACAGACTTGAAGCGACGAGGTTTGACAATGTTCGTCGCTTCAGATGAGGGTATTATATCTGCACTTTTCTTCTTCCTCCTCATTTTCCTAGCTCTTCCCTCAATTTCTCTCTCTTATCTACTACGTGCTTAATTCCTCCCACGACAACAATAGGCTTAATCTCTTCCCCTAGTCCATCTCTTTCATTCCCCTAACTTCTCTGTTTCTGATTTTCACTCATATAGCCAAATCTACGAGAAGAAACCGAATTAGGTTTCTGGCCCAATTGCTCCAATTTGGACCAAGTCGAGTCGGTCGAACCTTGTGCTTTGAAGCCCCCAGAGCTTGACTTTCAAACCCTGTTGAGCTTCATCTACGATGAGTCCATGGGTGGTGCAATCTATCTTATAATCCACTTCGTTGACCTAAAAGAGTTTTTCACGGCACGGTTCTGGTTCGCTAATGTGTAGAAGGTCGACGGCTTTCGTTGTTTTGCTGGCGGGATCTACGACGTGAGCCGCTCTACCTTATGCTGCTCCTCATCTCCTCTTCATCGTCTCCGTCGAGGAGAGAGATTTGAAAGTGGTGCCTCGCCACCGCCAGGGAAAGCGATTTTTCGGTGAGGTCCTTTCTTTTTATTTTTGGGTGAGATTCTATACTCTATTGTTTGATTAGTCTAGTTTAATTTACTTGAGTAATTTGATATGGGTTTGTGAGTTTTGGTCTGTTTTGAGAGTTCAGTCGATTGAAGGTCTATCTTGTGATCTATAAATCAGTCCTCAGTGGAAGCAAGAAAATTAATTTTTAGATTGTTCTGATCTATGCTAGTGATGTGTAATGCACGTCTGTAGCACTTAGTAGTATTAGTTACCTCCAGTTATATGGAAATACTTATATCCTCCAACGCTTGAGCATGAAACTCTGGTGTGGTATTTGACTAGGCAATATTACTGGTTTTTCGAGTTTATAATAACTAGATGGTAGGTCAGATGGTTGGTCTTCGTCTTTGAAGAAAAGTTGACCTAATTTTAATTTCCAAATTCTTCTTGCTACTGTATATGAACTGAAAATATCCAAATCTATTGGACAATTATTTTTTTGCAGGCAGCGGTGAAGAGGAAGATAGATGAGCTGTGTTCTAGTCGAGTGAGTGATGAAGTAGGCGGGAGTCACGTGAGTGACCCCCTTACCATCGACAAGTAGATTGCTGTAATTGAGCAGGAGCTGGGTGGGAAGCCGGGGACGAGGGTCCAATGTATATTTTTTTAAGGTTTATCTTTTAACAAACCACTTGACTTTTTGTGTTGTGTTTTTGTTTTTAGATACCACATGGTTTTTTATATTGACTATTTTCTTTTTTTTTACCAATTTTTAAGGTTTAGGGGGTGCATTAAGACGCCCGCCAAAACCAAGAAGCGGTGCACGCGTGTCCCGCAACGATGCGGAGGTTGAGGATTTGAAGAGGCAACTAGCAAACATTTTTGAGCGGTGCAAAGCCTCGGAAATAGAGAAAGAAGAGATGAAGCAATGTATGACAAGGTTGGAGGCCTCCCTCAATGATGCTTGTCGGCCCAAGGCAATTTGGATGACAATGTCGCAGCAGTAATTCCGTTTGCCGGCGATAAATCCTCATGTGCTTCAGCAAGTATTCTCGGGGATGACCAAGACTAGGACCCTTCATTTTCCTTGTGTTTAAATTAATGTACCAATGTTGTTATGAAACATATTGTAGATGAATACTACGTATTTATAAAATGTAGTGTGTTTGTGCTATGTTATATGTGTGTCTTATGTTATTTGAATGTACGTATTGTGTTATTAGGATGCGAAAAAAATTGGTTCAAACCAGACCCACAAACCTGTTTTTCTGCTCTGTAACATTGACTAAAGCAACGAACATTGTTCAATATTTGTCGCATGAAAATCTATGCGACAACCAAATTTCGTCGCTTTCATGAACCAAAGTTTGCCGCTAGAAATTTCAAGCGACGACCTAATGTTTGTCTCTTGAAATAACGAAGCAACGAAAATGTGTTCAATGTTCATCGCTTAAAATCTAAACGACGAGAATGAAGCAATGGTATCCGAACGACGACTTGTCGTCGCTTCGGTATTGAAGCGACGAATTTGGTGCTGAAACGACGACTTTTTGTTGTCGCTGCAATCGATTTCCAGAGTGATGTTTGTTAAAATTTGTAATTAATTAATCATGTTTAACTTATAACTACTCATTGGATATGAAATCAATTGTAAGTTTGTAACGAAAACATGTATAGTCTTAGAAAGAAAGTGGAGATCCAGGATACTTGATGTCCTTTATGCAAGAAAAGGATGTGAAAATGCCCTTAATTTGGCGGTTGAGCTTTGGAACTAAAGTGGCATTCAGGGTGGTCTCATGCACCAGAGATGATCTTGTTTGCATGGAAGATTGATTGGGAGCTGTGGATGATAAAGTAATATATATTCAAAAGGAGCAAGTGGATTGACTGTTTCCTATTTTGTTGGCCATCTGGAAGGAAAGGTACAGTGTTGTGTGGAGAGGAGACGGTTTTTAGGCCTTTTGTAAGAGCATCTCCAATGGAAAAGTTCTATATGAAGTCTTAAACTTATTTTTAGGACTTCATTTTGACACTATTCATTTAAGACTTTAATCATCTCCAATGGTTAAGGTCTTATATGAAGTCCTAAACCTATTTTTAGGACTTCAATCATCTCCAATGGTTAATGTCCTATCTCAAAGTTCTAATTCTATTTATTTAGATTATCTTATTTTATGTTGGTTTTAATAATAATTTAGACTTTGTAAAATATAATTATACATGATAATTAATAATTATATTAATTTTAAAAAAAATTAAAATTTTGAGTGACTTATGCATTATTCACAAATCGGATATACTTTTGTTTCACATGTGTCGGTCGTTTCACTTATGCATTGTATAGATATCCGAGTTGGCGAGATTACGTTATCTGCCACGTGTAAAATATCAAAATATCGGACAAGATTACGCTATCTGCCACGTAACTTATCAAGATATCGAACTAGATTTTGTGCAACACGTGTCAACGTCTAATTAGTTGACGAGATTACGTTATCTGCCACGTGTAAAGGAGAAGCTCTTAGAAGATCATGTTGATCTTCTATAAAACTAGAGCATTCACTCCTTCATCTCTCACCAATTCACAAACACTCCTCCCCCTACAAAAATAATTGTGGTTTCTTAGTAATTGTTTTCATACCTTTAATTTTGTTTTCGTTCATGAATAGGTTGTGGAAATTAGTGAAGAAAGAGGAAACCGAAGATGTTCCGAGAAGGCAACATCAAGCCCTCTTGATGTTCGCGGCAGCCCACCAAGTGGAGATGATGGAAGAAGTTGAAGCCGAAGGCAAATGGGGTGGTTCTTCGGAAGGGTGGAAGTACATATTAAGGGAGCATGAGATGATGGATCAACGCTTAAAATCTCTATACTTCACTGAACCATGTAGGTTTGACAACGACATTTTTTGAAGGCGCTTCCGTATGTCACCTCCTATCTTTGACAAAATGATGTGTAGCGTGGCCAACCACGACCCGTACTTTGTATAGAAGATGGATGCCACCGGCAGACTCGGCCTCTTGACATCACCGTTGACTAAGCATTAAATTAAACACTTAATACCTAGTCTAGCGTATGCAATCAAAAACCTTTTTTGTGTAGATGTAGCATTGGTAAATAGGGATCATTCTTACCGGGGATTTGAGGGATGCATGCGAAATTTGTGTGAATAAAAATAAGGGGGATTGTAAAAGTTGATTTTTAATTTCCTAAGTTACTACCTAAAAATGTCACAAGCATAAGTCAAAATTCTTAGGATTCTAATATGCAAAAACTCATAGACAAGCCACACATAGAAGACTCCTAGGAAATCTAAATCATGCTTAAGACGAAAATAAACCTAACTAATTATATACATGTGATCGACTTATTCTACACTCAGCTTAAATATTAACATATACAAATAACAATACTACCGAAATTCCGTTACCCTAGATTTCGACTAAACATGGATAATTCATATTTTGTGCTAGGTATCCCTTAAACACCATTGACCTAGACTATGTATCCTCTAAATCTAAATCAAAGCATTAAGAATCAGTTATCTTCATGCAAATCAAAATCTAGAATAAGGAACACATAGAAACGTTATTGCAATTCATATATGTAATAAAACCAAAATAAACACATTGTCTTTACAAACAAAATAATACAAATACAAGGAGAACTACGGAGTAAATGTTCCATTGACACTTTTTGATTCCTGGTAAGCCCTGCAAAATCGCGAGTGGATGGATCCTTCGGTGGAAGCTACACACCTTCTATAGGGACTAAGCGTATTTAGAAGTGTGAGATGAAGATTTTGAGAGGTGGTGGTGGTGTAGTTGCCTAGTACTTGGAGAGCTTTGATGTGGAAAGCCTTTGTGAAAATTTGGCATCAAGATGGGGAGGGAGAAAAAATGGGAAGAGAAAAAATTTCAGGATTTTGGGATCATCAGTGGGATTGCTGGATGGGCAGGCAGCCCCCTATTTTCAGGATTCCAGGCTGTTTAGTTATCCCTTGTGTCAACTGCTACAACTTCTCAAATACTCCTATTCTTTCTTCCTTCCTTGATTGCCGGCTGGTTCTCCTTCATTCTATCCCTCTTTCTCTTATTTTTCTTTTTACTTTTTACTTGTTTTCTCCTTTTTTGCAAGCAACCATCACTTCCTTTCTTCTCTTCTCTAATTTTTCTTTTACTTTTTTCCTTGCTTTCTCCACTTCTTTACTCTTCATTGATTGCTTTTTTTTTCTTCCATTTCTACACTCTTTTACCTACTCGCTTCTTCATGCAAGTAACCATTTGTTTCTTCTCTTCTTTCTCTCTTTTTCTTTTCCTTGCATGCCGGTTGGTTTCTCTTCTTCTTTCTCTTGCCTTTTTTTTTTCTTCACTCTTCCACCTACCATCTAGCCATCATTTCACTTCTTCATTCAAGCAATCTTTTTCACATTTCTTCTTCTTCTTTTGCCGGTTGCTTCCTTTCTTCTTTTCTTGATTATGCCAAGCAAGGCAATGCATGCATTTCATTGATGGACTTGAAGGTATTTATTTTATTTTTCTTTTCTTTCCATCACTCATTTGCAATATGGTACACTAGTTAGTGTCATTTGTACCCTTTACTCCGTCTCTTTTGGTCAACACCTGAAAATAACAAAATAAGTAAAAACTAACGATACTAAGTGAATAACACAGTTAAATGTGGAGAGAAGTGCATTAATTAGTACGCCTAAAATGCGTAGATCACCTCTCCACCGAACAGAAGTTAACATGCCCTATGAGGATACTCGAATACGGTCTACTAGCTGACTTGACTGATGAGTTTCTTGATATTGCCGAATCCACTGCTCTTGAAGTGTTGGACCATTTTACAAGAGCGATATGGGCTGTGTACCGCAAAGACTATCTTTGCACACCAACAAAGGCAGATCTGCAGAGATTGACGAATAAAGCTGCAAAACGCGAATTTTCAGGTATGTTGGGTAGTCTTGATTGTATGCATTGACTGTGAAAAAATTATCCGGCTGTTCATGCCGGGAAGTTCCAAAGCCACAAAGGAAAACCTACAATTATCTTAGAGGCGGTGGCTTCATATGATACTTGGATTTGACATGCATATTTTGGACTTCCAAGTTCTCTCAATAATCTCAACGTCCTGGGAATGTCACCGTTGTTCAACGAGGTGTGTAGAGGTGAAGCTCCTCAAGTGACTTTCAAGGTAGCCAAAAGTACGTGCCATCAAGGTTATTATTTGGTGGACGGCATCTACCCTAATTGGGCAACTCTTGTGAAAGCAATAAAAAATCATACCACTCCGGAGACAAGATACTTTACAAGGATGCAAGAGGCGTTCAGAAAATATGTGGAGAGAGCATTTGGTATCCTCCAAGCGCGTTTTGCAATTGTGAGGGGTCCAGCTCATTTATGGAGTAAAGAAAGGCTCCAATACATCATGATGACGTGCATTATTTTGCACAACATGATTATAGAGGATGAGCGCGAGAAATTCTACCATGATCAATTAGAGAGATTACAACTTAAGTTTACGAATAAACTCCAACTACCCAAAATCTCAATACACTCAATTCTATGTTCTTCTACAACTAGAGAATTTATTCTCTCAACTATCAAGATCATTCCACCACACTAAAATTATCTAGATTTCAACTTGAAATTTATCTTAACAAACAATAAGAACAATAGCTACTGATTTTTGTCTTCTCTATTATTCTCACACAATAATTTCAGCAGTTTATATATATATATAGATGATTTTCTAGGTAAGTAACCTAGCCAAAACCAACACCAACACGTCTTGGTTTTTCAAATCAGATCAAGATTGGGTTTGAATCAATTTGAGTAAAGACCAAATCGACACATGTGTGTTTAGTTTAGACGAGTTTTGGAGTGAGAAAATGCCTGTAATTATCCATAACGTACTTTACGAGAAAATGTGTAATGACAATTATGTAACGCGAAGTAAAGATATTTGGTCCCTCTGTCACAAAAATTTTTGGTCATTAAAATAATCTCGGGATAGCTTTGTACCTCAGCCACAGTTCAAAAAAAAAGGGAAAACATGTACAACCAAATATTAAGCACCAGTAAGTTTATCTATCACTTGTGCTGTTTTGTTCAAATTTAGAATCAATTAAACACGAATATAATAATAGAGTAAGTTAATCTACTCTAAAACACTAACAAGTGAAGGTAATTAATATACATAAGGCCTACTTTTTTTATTTGGTGAACTTTTTGTATAAATGATTAATAGAATCATTTCATCGACGCTGTTTAATTTTTAGCGCATTTCAGTCATTTCTCATATCACGTTTATAAATCAGTAAATTTTTGACATGTATCACGTACCAATGCTTGAATGCATAACGTGACAGTACAACCCTAATGTTTCCGAGACTCAAACTCTGAATTTTTTCACTGAATCTCTTGCTGTATTAAATTATATCTGTTTGGTAGACAATTGCATGCCAACCTTATTTCACTGGTCATATTGTTAATATCCGACACCGATATGATTATCGGATATCAACAAGATTGTATGTCGGTGATGCTTACTGAAGGATTAGTGTTGGGATGTCGACGTCGAACTGCTTCCAATACCGTTCTCTTTGTTTTCCTCTAAATCTAACTCACCGTTGCTGCTAAGATTTAACAACGGTTAAGGAGAGACGAGGATGGCCCGCCTTCAACCCTCTGATGCCTAAGTCAGAAGCGAGATACAAGTTATATAGAGTAACAGCGCGATTGAGTATTGAATCCGTACCATTTAATGCTGAGTTGACCAGTATATATTGGTGGTTGGAGCTCGGGCTTCTCTTCTATCTTCGATGTGGGACTGGTGTGCAGGCTTTTTTGTTGAGGTGTTGTGCGACTGGTCTTTTGTCTGGCGCGTGAGCGCTATCCTGATCGGGTATCGTGTGATGTTGGTCGTCGTAGTTGGAGGCTTCCTGGCGGTGGTTCCTGTCATGGTGGTGGTGAGACGTGTTTATAATTTATACTTAAGCCGTTAAGTACGTACCTAGGCGCTTTAGCCAGGTATATGTACAAGTCCCCCAACTCACTCAGCCAAGGAGATCAACCTTGGTTGGTGAGTTGAAAGAAGTGATACCGGCGAAATCACCGGTACGTGCTTAGCGGCGATGTTACCTTTGTTGGAGAGCGACTTAGTGTCGATAAGTAGTGATGGTTAAACGCTAAGAAAAAGTAAAGGTACTTAGCGGCCAACGTTCATATCAATAATAACCAAGTATTCAAGTTATGAGGCGAGAGTGACTAAGTAACCATAAGTAAATAAGACAAGTGTTTATAGTGGTTCACCAATTTGGCTACTCCACTCGTGCCTCACTGGGCTTTACTATGTTTCTTGGATTTTACAAGTGTTGCGGCCCGAGAGCGCTTTGTTTTTATGACAAAGGTCGGAAGACTTTTTGTTTCATCGGTGGCGGTACCGTTTGTCTGGACGAGGCCAGTCCCCGGTATGATGCAAAAAATCTACTTAACACCGTAATTGTGATAGTACTTGGAACCTGTTTTACTGGTGGCAATATCGGAGGTGCTCTATGTTCCATGTGTGAGGCGTTCTGAGGCCGTTTTTGTTTTCGAGGATGAACGTGGTTGGTGTGACACTTTTGATGATCTTGAAAGGGCCTTCCCAAGTTAGTGCTAGTCCTTTGGGTTTGGGGATGACCTCCTTCCAGACCATGTCGCCGACATGAAGCTTTCGCGCCTTGACTCTTCTGTTCTAGTGTCGTGCGACTAGTTGCTTGTTTGCCGTGAGCACGATATTGGTGTCGTCTTGCCCCTCCTCTCGGAGTATATTGGCCATGTTTAGACCGTCTTCGTTGGTGTCTTCATTGTATCCTTCCAATCTTGGGCTTCGGTGTGTGATTTCTAATGGTAAGACGGCGTCGGCCCCGTAGACTAGCGAGAATGGTGAGGCGCTGTTCGCCTCTGTTGGTGTTGTCCGTATTGACCAAAGTACTTCATACAGGCTTTCTGCCCACTTGTGGTTCTAGTCCTCCATTCTTTTCTTGAGCCCGGCCTTTATTTTTTTGTTTGCGCTTCTACTTGTCTGTTCGTCTGGGGGTAGTACACTGATGCAAACACTAATCGAGTCCCCAAGTCGCTAGTGAATTTCTTCATTTCATCGTTGTTGAATTGATTTCCGTTGTCAGTGACTATTGTGAGCGGGGCCCCATATCAGTAATATATGTCCTTCCATAGGAAGTTGATTACTTTCTTTGTAGTGATGAGGACGAGCGGCTTGGCTTCGAAGTACTTTGTGTGGTAATCTATGCAGACGATGATGTACTTGAATTGGCAGGATGATGCTTTTAGCGGCCCGATTAGGTCGAGACCCCACTGTGCGAAAGGTACGGGGCTGGATATGATGGACATTGGTGCTGCTGGGGCGTGTATCCTGTGAGCGTATTTGGTGCATGCTTGGCACAGATCTACGATATCTCTTGCGTCTTGCCGCATTCCCCTGTAGTAGAAACCGTAGCGGAGAAGTTTGTGTATCATGCTATTTGGGCCGCCGTGGTTGCCATATTTGCAGTCATGGAGGTCTTTTAGTATGTTGTGGCCTTCCAACTGCGTGACGCATTTGAGCATAGGGAAGCCTTTCTTGCTTATGTATAGTTGGCCGTTTTGTAAGCTATAGTACGCCGCTCTTTGGGCGAGTTGCCTTGCTTCTATACGATTGGTTGGTATAGTTCCTTCTGTTAGATATCTAATCATGCCTGTTCGCCAATCTTCTTCTGGTGCCGCTGGTGGGGCCGCTATCGTTAGTGTAAATACTTCCTGGAAACTTTTGGATATGCTTGGCCTTTCCAGCGTTTCTACCATTGTGTGTCCTCTTGCCGTGATCGCTGGGGTCGTTGCCAGTCTTGCTAGGGCGTCAGCCCTCCTGTTTTGCTCCCTTGGGATATGCGTTATGTTGTAAAAAGAGAATTTACCCAGTAGTGCTTTTACGTATCCTAGGTATGCCGACATCTGTGTTCCTCGTGCTTCGAAGTCCCCTGTTACATGATTTTTCGTTAGTTGGGAGTCGCTGAATATGTTGACGTCTTTGGCCCCTGTGTCTAAGGCGAGTTGTAGTCCGACAATCAGAGCTTCGTATTCAGCCTCGTTGTTGGATGCCAGGAACGTGAATCGCAGGGCGTAGGTTCTGCCAGGGCCGGTTAGGATTGCTCCTGCTCCTGTTGCGATCGCTGTTCTTGATCCGTCTACGTATAGGTTCCAGCGCGATGGTGTTTTGGGTTGAGTTGTGGGCGCCGGTGGTGTAGGGGGCGGTGTGCAGGCTGTTGGGTGTGGCTGGTTGTTTGTCGCCGGTGTGAGTTCCGCTATGAAGTCCACTATTGCTTGTCCTTTTATTGCCCCTCTTGGTTGGTACTTGATGTCGAACTCGCTTAGTTCTATTGCCCACTTGGTTAGTCTTCCTGAGTGGTTAGGGCTTGCCAGTACTTGGCGTAGCGGTTGGTCCGTTAGAACGTGTATGGTGTGTGATTGGAAGTACGGTCTCAGGTGTCTTGCCGCTGTTATGAGTGCTAAGGCCAGTTGTTCTAGCGCTGGGAATTTTGTTTCTGCCTTGTCCAATCCTTTTCCTGTGAAGAACACCGGCATCTCTATGTCGGCCTCTCGTCTGACTAGGGCGGAGCGAGATGGCCAGGTAGATATATAAGATTTCTCCTGGTACTAGGGCAGAGAGGAATGGGATGTGAGCGAGATATTGTTTGATGGCGGATAGCGCCGTTTCGCATTTGTCTGTCCATTCCACCATTTTTCTCTTCGTGACCCTGATTGCTTTGAAGAATGGGTCGCATTGGTCCGTGTACCGCGAGATGAATCGAGCTAGTGACGCTAGTTTCCCGGTTAGCGCCTGGAGTTCTTTCTTCGTGATCGGCCGTGTTGTGTTTAGGATGGCCTGGACCTTTCCCGGGTTGGCCTCTATTCCTCGTTGGCTCACCATGTATCCCAAAAATTTGGCTGTCGTTACTCCGAAGATGCATTTCGCCGGGTTGAGCCTCATACCGCTATTGATTAGCGTATCTAGTACGGATTTGAGATTTTTGACGTGGTTTTCCCGATGTCTGCTTTTGACTATGAGGTCATCGACGTAAACTGCAACTGTGTCGTTGTCCAGCAGGGTGAGTAGCTCTGTCATGAATCTCTAGTATGTTGCTCCCGCTTTTTTCATTCCAAATGGCATGACGTTGTAACAGTATAGTCCTCGGTCGGTGATAAAACATGTTGCCTCGCTGTCTGCCGGGTTCATTTTGATTTGGTTGTATCCGGAGTAGCAGTCCATTGTTGATAGGAGTTCGGGCCACTGGTGGCGTCTGCGAGTTGGTCGATTCGTGGTAACGGGAAGGAGTCTTTTGGACAAGTTTTGTTGACGTCGGTGTAGTCCACACACATTCTCCATTTGTTGCTTTTCTTGACCATGACGGCGTTTGAGACCCATGCCGGGTAGTGAACTTTTCTGATGAATCCTATGTCGAGTAGCTTGGTTACCTCTTCTCGCATCGCGGTGTACTGTTCTTCGTTGTATGCTCGCCGCTTCTGTTTTTTTGGCATGACGTCCGGCGAGATTCCTAGTTTGTGTGAGACGATGTCTGTTGATATCCCTGGCATGTCGGCGTAGGACCATGCGAATACGGTGCCGCACTCCCTGAGAATGTTAATGAGGGCAATTTCGGTTACTGGGTCTAGGTTGGCTCCAATCCGGATTGTTCGCTCAGGGTGCTCGTCCGATATTGGGACCAGTTTTGTTGATTCGTCGTCTATGGGGCGAGCCGTCAGCAATTCTCCTTTTGGGTCGTCCGGGGTTTCTTCCGATCTGTTGCTCTCTAGTACGCATATCTCTCGTGCCGGGTAGTTGGCGTCTGCGTGGGACCCTGGTAGTGTGGGCGTTGTTCCCCTGATGGTGCATACTCTGTTGGGCGTTGGGAACTTCATTGTTAACATTCACTGTGATACGATAGCGTTGATTCTGTTTAGGGTATTGCATCCAATGATGGCGTTGTAGAATGATGGGGCGTCGACGATTAGAAATTCGATATGTGTTTCGGCGTTGCAGCCTTCCTGTCCCAATGTGATCCTGAGGTAGTCGCTTCCCAGTGGTTGGATTTGGTCGCCGGAGAAGCTTACCAGTGGATGGTGGCCCTTCTTGAGTTTGGAGGGAAGTCGCTCGAGTGCCTCGTATGCCGGGCGGAATATGACGTTGACCGACGAGCCTGTATCTATGAGACATCGTCCAACGCTACAGAGGTCAATGACGGCGTCGACCAAGAAGGGGTAGTCTTCTGATACCGGTGGTCTATCGTGTTCCTCCGATTCGTAGAACGTGATGGACCCCCACCCGGTTCTGGCGGCCTTGGCCGGGCCCTATCGTAGGCTACATATCGCCGGTTCATTTATTCGCTCTGTTTTGGACTTGCCGCTCGTGATGGCGTTGATCCTTCTGATGCTGTTGATGTTTGCTATCGCCCTACTCTGTGGGGCGTGGTGTCCTGCTCTGAATGTTGATAGGTTCCCCTTTTCCAGCTGTGCTTCTACCGCCTTTTTTATGCCGTGGCACTTTTCCGTATCGTGAGACTCGTTTTGATGGAAGCTGCACCACTTCCTCGTGTCTCTGTACTCTGTTGCCCGATATGATTTTTTTGGTAATGTGAATAGTTCCGGGTGGGCCGTCAGGATATCGGCGTATTTGGTGTTTAGTATGCTGAATACCGGCTGCAGTGGTGGGGCCATAAGGTTTGTTCTCTTGTCTCGTGGTCTCTTCCCGTTGTTGGCATAGTTGTGTCTACCGGTGTTGTGTCATTAACTGCCTTGCCGCCATTTCTATTGGTCCTGGTCTCGTGGCCCGTTTTTGTGTCTGGGTGGGGTTGCCCGTGATGGCTCTTGGGCGGGAGGCGCGCTCTGTACATTTGTTATTATGGTGTTAGTGAATGTGTTTACTTGCTGTGTTGTCGTTGGGTTGGAGCCAAAAGTTTGTAATTCTAGTTGGGCGTGCGACGTCACTCGATCGAGTAGGTCGCCGTACGTGATTGCCAGGTTCTCGTTGAGTTTCCAGGTCAGCGACCCTAGTTGTAGGGCGTTCCTGAGTACACAGAAGGTCGAGTCGCTGGATATGCCGCGGCAGTTAGCGATGGCGGTGTTCCACCGTGAGATGAACGCGGACAGCCCCTCTGAGGGTTCCTGTTTGATAGTCTGCAATTGATTGTAAGTTAATGAGCAACTGGCCGATGTTATGTACCATTTTAGAAAAGCTTTAATAAGTTCTGGGAAAGATTTTATGGATTTTGGCGGTAGGCTGAAGAGCCAACTGAGTACCTCGCCCGTGAGGCTTTCCATGAACAGGTAACAGTTTGTGGCGTCGTCGTATCCTCTGCCTGTTATTGCCGATGTGAAGATGTCGATGTGGAGGGATGGGTCTGTTTTTGCCCTGTATCGCTCTAGCTTGATTTTGGCCAGCGGGTGTCGTCCCCGGTGCATGATATCGCTTGAGAATGGCTCTATGCGTACTGCTGGGAGTGTTCGATCGAGGTAGCTTGGTTCAAGTTGTGATAGTTGTCGTATTATTGCCTCGAGGTCGGAAATCCGTGCCGCCATACCTATGCTGACGGGGTCGTCCGCTGCCGTCCTGATTCCGATTTGTGGGAGTGGTGATACCGGGGAATGAGCGGTGATGTTCATTTCTGGTTCGGGATTGCTTTGCAACCTGTCCCTCCTCTCGGGTGGTTCTATTTCTTGGTGGTGGGATCGAGGTGGTGGCAGGATTGAGTCCGCCGTTGACTCCGGGTTAGGTCGTTGGTTTCCCACGGTTCTCAGTCCCTCCTCGGCCCTGATGTATCGTTGGTGCTCGAATTCTCAGGCCTTTTCGAGCTCCAGGCATTTTTTCATGGCCGTTTCGTATCAGTGCTGCATGTCGCTGATATAATCGTGTGTGTCATTCGCGTGGCGTTTTCCTGGTCGTTGAGTTGCGGGGGGTCGACCGTCGTGTTCGTTTGTGGTCGGTGTCTGGTGACGGAGTCCTGGCTGCCTGATGCTGGGCGATATACCTAGTGTCAGGCTGGTGTCCATGCTCGTCGCTTGCTGTGAGTTTCGTGATTGGAAAAATAATTTCCGAAGTGCAATTCCACAGACGGCGCCAATGTTAATATCCGACACCGATATGATTATCGAATATCAACAAGATTGTATGTCGGTGATGCTTACTGAAGGATTAGTGTTGGGATGTCGACGTCGAACTGCTTCTAATACCGTTCTCTTTGCTTTCCTCTAAATCTAACTCGCCGTTGCTGCTAAGATTTAACAACGGTTAAGGAGAGACGGTGATGGCCCGCCTTCAACCCTCCGATGCCTAAGTCAGAATCGAGATATAAGTTATATAGAGTAACGGCGCGATTGAGTATTGCATGCGTACCATTTAATGCTGAGTTGACCAGTATATATTGGTGGTTGGAGCTCGGGCTTCTCTTCTATCTTCGATGTGGGACTGGTGTGCAGGCTTTTTTGTTGAGGTGTTGTCCGACTGGTCTTTTGTCTGGTGCGTGAGCGCTATCCTGATCAAGTATCGTGCGATGTTGGTCGTCGTAGTTGGAGGCTTCCTGGCGGTAGTTCTTGTCATGGTGGTGATGAGACGTGTTTATAATTTATATTTAAGCCGTTAAGTACGTACCTAGGTACACATATATACCAAATCTCATATGAATCGCTATTCGTTTTTAAACTATCTGCAATATAATTGCATGCCAACATTCCACTGGTCGATCATATGGGATTATGGCCGTCGCCATACCTTGAGAATTATATCTTCCTAAATGAAATTTTTTTCTCGACATGATTTGAAGAAGATAGTGTGGTATCGAGCAGATAGGCGGCAACGACAACCTAAAAAGAAATAGAAATTTAAGCCATTAAAAATATCTGGTTATACTTTTTGTTTTGAGAGGGTATGCCCCGCTGTTGGCCTCTGATGCCTAGGTCGACACGAAAAGAAAACAAAGCCTCGGAAGTTCGGGAGAAGCCGCAACGTATGTGCAGGCTGCTATCCCAATAGGCCCGCGGGCGGAACGAGTACACCAGTCCCTCTCCATTCCATACTCCAAATTCCACATATCCATCTCTTCCCCTTGTCGACACTACACATTGCAGATTTGCAGCCAGCAATATCATTGCTTACAAGCACATGACGAGTGAGGATCGAAGAAGATAGCCAATTAAACTACGTGCACATAGCGATCTGCTAGCCGTCGTTGACGTCTGACTTCTCAAACTATTAAATAAATACCAATTAATCATCTCAACTTTAACGGGAGAAATAATTGTTTATTGTATGACATTGTGGTCTGGAGCTCCATAGAATTTTCGTTCCGCTGTGACTTGCATCAGTTATGTTTAACCTAGCTCTTTCGCAGCTCAGCATCTTTGACTTGCATTAGTTACGTTTAACCTCTCTCACAGCTTAGCATAGGGAAATGCAATTTCTCTTCTTAAGTCGATCTCCAACTCTATAAAAACCAATAGCCATTCCCTCTCTTCCACCACAGTTTCAGAGCAAAGCAGAGAGAGATCCAAGAAGAAGAAAAAAATGGGTTCCTTAATGGCGGAGACTACTAAGCCACATGCTGTATGTATCCCTTACCCAGCTCAGGGTCACATAAACCCTATGCTCAAGTTAGCCAAGCTTCTCCACCAGAAGGGCTTCCACATCACCTTTGTCAACACCGAGTTCAACCACAAGCGCCTCCTCAAGTCCAGAGGCCCCAACGCCCTCGACGGCCTCCCTTCTTTTCGGTTCAAGACCATCCCCGACGGGCTTCCTCCCACCGATGTCAATGCCACTCAGAGCATACCGGAGTTGTGTCAGTCGACCAGAAGCAAGTGCCTCCCTCACTTCAAGAAGCTTCTCGCGGAGTTGAACTCGGAGGCGGACTCGCCTCCGGTGAGCTGTGTGGTCTCCGACGGCGTCATGAGTTTTACGCTCGACGCCGCCGAGGAGCTTGGTGTGCCGGAAGTGCTGTTTTGGACGACTAGCGCTTGTGGCTTTATGGGTTACGTTCACTATCGTCGTCTTGTTGACGAGGGTTACACTCCCCTAAAAGGTATTTTCATTAATTTGGCAATCTAGCTATATGAAACTCTAGATAAGTCTAGCTTCTTTTATTTCATTTTTGCCAAATGTTTACGATCATATATACTCCAAAATTAACATAACTAAACTTATCAAAAAAAGAAGTTATAATAGTTGAGCTGCATATAAAAGTCTATATAGTTTTCGAATGAGTTTGTAGAAGATCGAGTAGAAAGATCCAAATCTTCCAGCTATATTGGGAAACTTATGTCTATTTCTCCATTGTATTGAAATTTTGTGGTAGCAAGTTAAATACGCTTATCCATTACGTGTGCGTGGATTGCCTATCTTCTTCAATGATTGATTTTTAGGAATTAAGTAGTCAATTTTCTTACAATCATATCTGACCCAGTCCTTAGAGCTTACTTTTAATTAGAATGTTTGTTACTTTCAACTTATCGGACTTCCATTTAAGACTTACTCTTTATACAGTTTCACAGTCAATGAATTCTCAAGTCACATATAGTCAGTGCGGAGGCAGTTCAGGCCCAGTGCGGCCACGGACCGCCCCCCTCAGATACAAGATTTCATACGATATACGACGAACAGTGTTTGAATTAACAAAACATATATATATATATCATATATGAATCTGTGGTAGAATAAGCCTTGAATTTGTTCAAGTACGTACGTAACTCATGATACAACAAAAGATTCAATATATCGAAAAAAGTTCCGTAACTATATACCTAAGACGGTAAGACCTCACAGACCCCTATTACCTGTACAGTGTCTTGCCCCCACAAAAAAAAAAAAAAAATTCTCCCACTGCCACTGCATGTAGTCACTGTAATTTATACCCATTGCATCTACCACGTGTATTGTTGTACTAATTAATCATTTTACGTATGTTGTTTTGATTCGCAGATGCCAGTTATTTAACAAACGGATACTTAGACACCGTCATAGACTGGATTCCAGGCATGAAAGACATCCGGCTGAAAGATCTTCCGACCTTCCTTCGAACCACAGACCCGAACGACGGCATGATCGATTTCGTTCTCCACGAAACATCACGCGCCGCCAACAAAGCGTCCGCCATCATCTTGAACACATTCGACGACCTCGAACACGATGTTCTCGAAGGGCTCTCTACTCTCATGCCACCAGTCTACTCCATCGGACCCCTAAACATAATGATCAACCAGATCCCGCCCGAAAGCGAGCTGCACTCGCTCGGGTCGAACCTCTGGAAGGAAGAGAGAGAGTGTTTAGATTGGCTGGACTCGAGAGAGCCCAACTCCGTCGTCTACATCAACTTCGGAAGCATCGCGGTGATGACGGAGACTCAGCTCATCGAGTTTGCATGGGGCGTCGCCAATAGTAAAAAAACTTTCCTCTGGGTGATCAGGCCTGACCTAGTCGGAGGAGAATCCGCTGTGGTGCCGTCAGAGTTTGTGGAGGAGACGAAAGAGAGAAGCTTGATGGCGAGTTGGTGCCCTCAAGAGCAAGTCTTGAGCCATCCGGCGGTCGGAGGGTTCTTGACACACAGCGGGTGGAACTCGACGATCGAGAGCATCAGCGGCGGAGTTCCGATGATCTGTTGGCCTTTCTTCGCCGAGCAACAGATGAATTGTAGGTTCTGTTCCAATGAGTGGGAGATAGGAATGGAGATAGAGGGTGATCCGAAGAGGGATTACGTGGAAGGGCTTGTGAGGAAGTTGATGGACGGAGAGGAAGGGAAAGAGATGAGGAAGAAAACTTTGGAGTGGAAGAGGTTGGCAATGGAGGCCGCCACTTGTCCGAAAGGCTCGTCTTGTGATAATTTGGACAAGTTGGTCAGTCAGGTGCTTCTATCTCCCAAAAAGTAATTAGTGTGAAAATTGAAACAAGATGTTTGGTAGTTTTAATTTGCATGACTTTGGACTTATGCATGTCGGTCGGTTAGGTCCTTTGTAATTATTTAATAACTTCATTGTACTTGTTTCTAAGTTTGTTAATTCGAAGCTAGGGAGTGAATGTGACAGTGTGAGGATATATTGTTGTTCTTTTACTTGTGCCTTTGACGTAAGTCAGTGATCTGGCATAATCGAATAAATAGATCACTGAGAGAGTCGTCTTGTTTTTAATTTACGCCTTGGCGTCATTGAGAGAGCTACTTTTGTTGTGATAATTTTGGCTACGGACGTAGAATTTAAGAGATTAGGGATATTAACCTCAGAGAAATCCCTACCTAGGGACGTCAAAGCGTTGACAAACTCACAGTCCTATTCAAACTCCACCCTTTGCCAACCACTCGGCCACCGCTTTCATAAGAGCATATGCGGCGTAAAATGGGCGAGGAATTCTTATTTGAAGAATTATTCTCTATAATTTTTGAATAGAAAGTTTTATTTTTGTTTTTTCTGCAACGGTGTCTAAAATAAAATTTTTATTACTATTTATTATTATTTAAAATTTTGATTTTTTAAATTTTGATAATATTTTTATCCAATAATTAGCCGATACATATCATTCTCGATCAAATAATTGGTAGCGGATTTCAAATAAAATTTTTGACCAATAATTTAGTGACAAGTGGATATGGCGCAGTCTCGTTATCGTCTAAATTATCGATGAAGATTTCTAGTAAGATTTCCGACCAATCAAGCTATGACATGTGGATATGGCACAGTCTCGTTATCGTCTAAATTATTGATGAAGATTTTCGGTTAGATTTCCGACCAATCAAGCTGTGACATGTGTCATTATCTTAAAACATTTGGTAATTCAAAAGGGCTATAAAAGCATCATCTATGGCTCATTGAATACTCATACCAACTACAAATCACTTGTAGGTTTACTCGTATATAAATTTCTCCAAACACTTCTTCACATTCCGGTTTCATCAAGATGAATCCTATGGGTTTGAGCAATTTTTTAAATAGGAGCGAGGCGACAACAACGCCAGCGAAATGCAGAAATTACTAATGCATTCGTAATCGACGCGGTCTCGATGGATGCAGCAATCGATGATGAACCACCATGCCACCGTGCAAATCAACCAAGGATGAGGGAGTCGAGGGGACAAAATCTAATGGAAGATTACTTCATCAAACACTCAGTGTTCAACGACCACGACTTTCGCCGGAGATTCAAATGAGTCGGAATATATTCAACCGTATAATGACGGATCTCTTCTACGACGACTAATTTTTGCATCAAAGAGCTGATGCCACTGAAATGCTCGGACTACTTCCCCAACAAAAGATGACCGGTGCTCTACGAATGTTGGCATACGGCTTAATTAGCTGCAGATCAGTGTGCTGAAATCAGAAGGGTGGGGGAATCAACAACTTTAGAATGCATGAAGAAGTAGTGCACCCAAGTTGTAGAGCTTTATGGTAACCGTTATCTCCGTGCTCCAGATCAGACAGACATCACTCGACTTCTAAGAAAGGCCAGACAATGAAGATTTCCTGATATGATCTGAAGCATTGATTGCATGCATTTGGAGTGGAAGAATTGCCCAACCGCTTGGTCTGGGTCATACTCAGGGAGAAAGGGTCATCTTAATATCATCTTAGAGGCAGTGGCCTCATATGACATGTGGATATGGCACAGTTTCTTCGGGATACTAGGAGCTCAAAATGATATTAACGTGCTCTACCAATCAGATGTCTTCGATGCGCTGCTTGCTGGAAGAAGTTCGACTACGACTTATAAAGTCAACGGTATGACATACCACAACACTTATTATCTTACTGACGGGATATCACTACAAGAAAAATGCACTTAGACCGCGGAAACTTCTCCGCGGTCTAAGTGAACACTTAGACGACGGAGATGTCTTTTTCCATCGTCTAAGTGTCACTTAGACGACGGAAAAAGACATCTCCGTCGTCTAAGTGAAATTTCAAAAATTTAAAAATTTCACTTAGACCGCGGAGAAAGTTTCCACGGTCTAAGTTTTCACTTAGACGACGGAAAAAGACATTTCCGTCGTCTAAGTACTTTAACCCTAAACCCTAAGGCCCTTTCCCCTAAACCATGTTTTCACTTAGACGACGGTAATGTGCATTTCTGTCGTCCCAATAAGAACTTAGACGACGGAAATGTGCATTTCCGTCGTCTAAGTGAAAATTTTGTAATTTCACCTAAGACAACGACCATCTAGACCATGTCCCAATGCATATTCTTTTCGTCGAGACCATAGATTAAACAATGTTTGGAGTGTGAGCGTCGACGGTTTTAAAATAGGACTTACGGATTTTCGTGTATCCAGGTTTCCGGTTTGTAAAAATTTTGGATTTGCGGTTAACTGTGCCGATGAAACCCGGAACGAACTCAGTATTTAGTGGAAATTATTCTACTTATATATGGTGTTATGGTGAGTATATCCAACGGTCGTTTTTTCCAAATTCAATTTCGTTAATATCGATGTGCAATGAGCCTATACGTACCGGCACTTAAGTTATACATATTAGTATACTTAACAAGTTTGAATACGTAAATTAATTCATCGTCTTAAATCCCACTTTTTATATATACGATTCTTTAATCGATATTTTACGACAATTCCATTCAAATTACAGGTCCAAAAATTCATTATAAATTATTTTTAAAAAATAATTTTACGGAATTTTCACCTAGACGACGGAAATGTATATTTCCGTCGTCTAAGTAATTTTTTAAATTTTTAATTTTAAAAAATAATTTTTTTATTTTTTAAAAAAAAATTAAAAATTTTAAAAATAATTTTAAAAATTCACTTAGACGACGGAAATACTCATCTCCGTCGTCTAAGTGAATTTTTAAATTTTTAAATAATTTTAAAAAATAAAAAAATTATTTTTAAAAATTAAAAATTACTTAGACGACGGAGATGAATATTTCCGTCGTCTAAGTGAATTTTTAAATTTTTAATTTCTGACGGTGTTTTTCCCACTTAAAATTTGGCAAAAATTTAAATCCACTTAGACGACGAAAATTTGTCATCTCCGTCGTCTAAGTCAAAATAATTGGCGGTATTCTTTTCCCGCTAAAATTTTGGCAAAAATTTAAATCACTTGGACGACGAAAATACTGATTTTCCGTCGTCTAAGTGAAAAATTGGCGGTATTGTTTGAAAATTTAAAACATTTAGATGACGGAAATACTGATTTTCCGTCGTCTAAGTGTTTTAAAACTCTATAAATTCATCATTTTCTCAATCTCTCTTCATTTTTTCCTCTCCCTCAATTCACTCTCCCTCTCTCCCTCTCCATCTCTCCCCCCCCCCCCCCAATCAAACCACCCACCATATATCATCACCATCACGATCAACTATCATCATCACCACCACCACCGTCGCCGCCACCACCGGCATCACCACCGTCGCTGCCACCACCACACACCACCACTACCTACAACGTCGCCTCCACCACCACCACACACCACTAGCTACCGCCTACATTGTCACCTCCACCACCGGTCTCCACATTCCAGCCAACACCACCGGCGCCGCCACCACCACCGCCGCCTATAATTAGTTTAGTTTTAGCTTAATTTTGTTTATTTAGACTAGATTAATTTACTTTATTATATTATGAATTTTGTATTCATTGTATTTAAATCCATAATAATTTAAATTATTTATTCATTATGAATTTTGTACGTATTATATATTATTAATAATTAATATTCAATAAATTTTGCAATATTATGAATATTGATATACAAAAAATTAAATAAAAAATTCATTAAATGCTAATTATTAAATTATTAATTAGCATTTCATGAATTTTTCATTTAATTTTTTTTTTACAAAATCACCACTTAGACGACGGATATGGACGATTTCCGTCATCTAAGTGTTCACTTGGACGACGGAGATTGTCCATATCCGTCGTCTAAGTGAAAATTCCGTAAAATTATTTTTTTAAAAAAAAAATTTAAAAATTCACTTAGACGACGGAGATGACAATCTCCGTCGTCCAAGTGAATTTTTAAATTTTAATTTTTTTAAAAAAAATAAAATTATTTTTTTTAAAAAAAATTACGGGTTCAATTAGACGAGGGAGATGACAATCTCCGTCGTCTAAGTGAATTTTTAATTTTTTTAATTTTTTTTTAAAAATAAATTTTTTTTGTGAAAAAAAATTTAAAAAATCACTTAGACGACGAAGATTGTCATCTCCGTCGTCTAAGTGAACACTTAGACCCCGGAGAATGTCCGCGGTCTAAGTCTCACTTAGACGACGGAATTCTCCATCTCCGTCGTCCAAGTGCTTGGACGACAGCACTTGGAGCACGGAGCTTGGACGACGGAGATTCCGTCGTCTAAGTACTTAGACGACGGAGATTCCGTCTTCTAAGTACTTAGACGACGGAAAATTGCACCTAGACGACGGAAATTGTCCGTGGTCTAGGTGCATTTTTCTTGTAGTGTATATCCGAGGTACTCCTCGTTTGTCAAAACGATTTCCAATCCTCAGAAGATACCACAAAAGCTTTTTGCGAAGAAACAAAAGGCATAACGAAGAAGCACTACCACATTTCTTCCTATTGCCCACGAAATGGGAAAAGAAAGGCCGATGATATCATATATCGTCGGCAATAATAGGCATTGCCAACGAAATATGAAATCGCCGGCAATAGTTTTGCCTCGTCACCGGCAATGAGATTATTGCCGAAGAGTTGTCGGTAATGCCTTCCTCGTCGCCGGCAATTAGGGGAAAGTATTGCCGGCGATGGAGAATTTCGTTGGCAATAATTTCATTGTATTGTCGGCGATGTTTTGGCCGGAATATCGTCGGCAATAACTCCATAGCCGACGATTTAATGAATCGTCGACAATAACTCTTATATCAGATCTCCGCCGCAGCAGCTCATTCATTTTACAAATATCCGGTGAGAAAGAAGGAAAACACTCTGAAATCGTTGGGTATTGTCAAAAGGCGTTCAAAACCCGCTCGGGAAGCTATATAGCTAGGTACGTATGTATATATATGTGGATCGATGTATAGCTGTGTTGATTTAGATATATGCATGTATTGATTTAGAGTTGAGATTAATGGTTTGATATGCAAATAGAGTTGATATATTGTTGATTTTGAGTGATTGACCGTTGATTTTGAGTTGATTTGAGATGATTTCGATGAAAATATATATATGTTTGTGTATATATATATGTATATAAATTTATTTTGTGATTAATTGTTAATATGTATATATATACATGTTAATTTGTAATTGTGAATTGTTGGTATATATATATATTTTTATATGCATGGGTCAACTTTTGTTAATTAATCGGATGCAAGCATGTAATTAATGATGATTTTTTAATTAATTAGTAGTGAATGTACGTATATACATAAATATATAGTACTGTTGGAATTTTCAGGATGGACAAGAGTTGGATGAGCCTTGAAAGATGGGATGTGAAATATCACCATGGAATTAAGAGTTTTGTGGATTTTGTGAAGGCTAATTGTGGAGACACTACACTTCATTATTGCCCGTATAAAGAATGTAAGTGTCGCAGCGATCAATTTTGTTTTCCCATTGATAAAGTCCAGAAGCACCTGACTAAATACGGGTTTTGGGATAAGTACACTTGTTGGATTTATCACGGTGAAACATCGTTAGCGGGTCCGCATGATCATGGACAATTTGCTGAGAGGGCCAGTCCATCCTATGATCCAACAACGATGTTGATCAATGATATGTTTCCTCATGAGAGCGGTGTATTTGATGATGAAGCACCAAATGTCCCTCCCGTCGTTGAGGGTTTCCCCCATATTGAGCCAGTCGAGCCATTACCTGGAGCTCATGTCAACACAAGCGGTATAGACAAGTACAACAACCTGATTGCATTGCAACAGACTCCGTTGTACGACAGTTGTAGTAAGACTGTTCTTGGAAGTGTCATGGGAGTGATGCAGCTCAAAATGGAGAACAAAATGTCTGTCAAAGCTGTTGATTCTTGGCTGAAGTGGACTGCTTCGCTACTGCCACCCGGTCATCGCCTTCCTACCACTCATCATAATGTGCGACATATCCTGAAAGATTTTGGGTTTTCCTACATCAAAATCCATGCATGCAGATATGATTGTATTCTCTTCTGGGGGAAAGATCTTGAAGACCTTGAAGCTTGCCCGGTATGTTTTACAGAAAGGTATAAGTTGACTCCTGCAGGCAACAAGAAAGCTGTGAAGATACTTCGATATTTCCCACTGATTGATAGGCTGGAGCGGTTGTTCATGTGTGCTTTCACAGCCGAAGCTATGAGATGGTGGGCTGAGAGGAATTTGCGTGATGATGATACCCTTATACACTCTGCCGACGGAGAGGCTTGGAAGCACATGGTCAGGGAGTTTGATTATTTTGTTGCAGAGGTCCGAAATGTTTGGCTAGGGCTCTCATCTGACGGATTCAACCCTTTTGACAACATGAGTCTTCAATACAGTATATGGCCAGTTATTTTGGTACCGTACAACCTTCCACCATGCATGTGCATGAAGAAGGAATACAATATGCTCACTCTGTTAATTCCAGGCCCGGGTTATCCAGGAAAGTGTCTCGATGTGTATTTGAGGCCTTTGATTGAGGAGTTTAAGTACCTAAGTGAGTATGGCCACCCCACTTACAATAGGTTCAAAAATGAGATGTTCCAGATGCATGCCATGCTTGTTGGCACCATCAGTGATTTTCCTGCCCGCGGTATGTTGTCGGGCAACGTTATCAGGGGTTACAGAGCTTGTTCAGAGTGCATGACTGTTGATTGTTGTAGTCCTCATTGCAATAAAATTGTTCAGATACGTCACCGTTGTTGGCTTCCAGATGATCACCCATTTAGGCAGAATCAAGACGCTTTTGATGGGACTGTGAAAACGGGTATGGCACCCAGGCGATGGATAGGGGATGACATTTTGGAAGTGCTGAATGAATATGATTTTGGCCAGCTGAGCAATCATCCTGAGATAGTGTCGTCAATTCCAGACAAGCCTGAAAGGTATAAGTTTTGGACACACAAGAGCATATTCTGGGAACTCCCCTACTAGCCCAGGTTGCCTATCAGACACTATCTAGATGTCATCCACATAGAGAAGAATGTGTGTGAAAGTGTGGTGGGCACAGTTCTGAATTTGGAGGGGAAAACAAAAGACATCCTTAAGGCACGCATTGATCTGAAAGCTATGGGACTGCGAAAACATTTGTGGTTAAGAGATGGTAAGAAAAAAAATGCCCCAAGCTCCTTACACTGTCAAGCCGAAGCAGAAGCATGAAATTTTTGGGTGGATGAGTAATGTCAGGTATTCTTATGGCTATGCAGGAAATTAATATAATTTTTTCTTATGGTTATATGCAAGAAATATAATTGTTGCTTATGGCTATATATATATATTTATATATATATACAGGTATCCTTATGGCTATGCAGGAAATATAAGCAAGTGTGTTAACTTCCGGGACAATAAGATGTACGAATTAAAGAGTCATGACTGCCATGTACTGCTTCAACTCCTTTTCCCTATTTTCATTCGAGGGTACCTGCCCAAAGAGGTGGTGGAGCCGTTGGTGGCCTTGTCAAGATTCTTTCAGAAGTTATGCACCAGAGAAGTTAAAAAATCAGACCTCAGGGAGATGCAAGATGACATCATTTTTATCATGTGCAAGCTTGAGAGGATATTTCCCCAAATTTTTTTCGACATCATGCCTCACCTGATGATCCATATTCCCGAACAATTGTTGCTTACCGGTCCGGTACACTACACTTGGATGTATCTCATGGAAAGGTACAAATGATTCATACATTTATGTTTGCCTCTGTTTTTATATGTAAATTATTATTTTTTTAAGTATCATAACATGCACTTGTTAACTTATAGACAATTGGGAGACTACAAGGACTATGTGAAGAATAAATCTGCACCTGAAGGGTGTACCGCTGAAGCATATCTTGCGCACGAGTGTGTAACGTACACCAACTTGTATTTGGGAGCGCTGGAGGACCCCCAACAACATATGCCGATAGATGAACCCAAGTTCAACCTTTCTATCATCTCCAATGACGTGGTAGTACATGAAAGCTTACCAAAGTCGTACAAGTTAGATGGAAATGAGGTAGCCATTGCCCACTGGTCGGTATTGATTAACTGTCCAGAAGTTCAATATTGGAAAAACTATCATCTTCAATGCCCTGCTATTGTCGGTGATGTTGATTACCACAACAGGACGTTTGCAAACTACTTTAGTCAATGGGTAAGGGTATATGTGTATATATATTTTTTTTATATCCTTATATAGCATGTGTGTACGTGGTTTTCTTTTTCTATGTTCATCATTTCTTGTGTATGTGGTTTCTTATCTTTTTCAGATGAACCATATAGCAAATGATGGTTACCCAGAGTGGTCAAACTAATTGAGGCTCTTGGCGATGAAACCGATAGCTTCAAAAGTTTACTCGATGTGTTAGGTCAATGGCGTGAAATTTATATGTGAAAATAGAGACGACCGACTGAAAGCACAGAATTGTGGGTTGATGGTCCATTATGGGCAGGATGGCGTTGACTATTACGGTGTCCTTCATTCATTTGTTGAACTAATTTATGGGAATCGCATGAAAGTGCACTTGTTCAAGTGTAGATGGTTTGATACTAGCCCGGAGAACACAAGGACCGATCAGTATGGAATATTTTCGGTGAATACTGCTACAAGCAGGTATAAAGAAGACCCTTTCGTTCTTTCCACATCAGTAAAACAAGTGTTTTACCTTGACGATCTTATGAACAAAGTCCCGTGGAAGGTGGTCAACCATGTTGCTCATAGAAACATATACAGTGCTGCCACACTTGGTGAAACCGCAGATGATGAAGAAGTTACTGCATACCAAGAGCCGAACGCTTTTGACATTCCGGAATCCTCTATGATTCGCCTTAATAATGTGAGATCAGGGAGTGTGATTCGAATTACTGGAGCAGAACTTCTTGATGTTAATCCAAATGAAGTAGACGATGATTTAGATGACGAGGAGCGACACATATTGCCAGAGGTTATCTATGAAACCGAGTCAGACTCAAGTGATGAAGATGATTATGATTATCAACCTTAATTAGTACATTAATGATGTACGTATTTTAGTATATATAAACGTGCATGTATGTTTGTTATGACTGACGAGTTAGTAAGAAACTCGTCGGAAATACTATATATCACCGAAATTGAAGAACTCGCACAGCTTCAATTCGTAAATTACAAAAATTTGGCCAATGTCATATCGATCAGCCACATCAGTGTTTATACTACATTAGACTTGAAATGAAAAATGAACACGGAGCCTTCGTCGATAATGGTGTTATTTGTTCCCGGAAAATGGGAATCACACTATCACCAACGAGTTACTCACTAACTCGTCGGTGATAGTATTACCGACGAGTTAATGCAACTCGTTGGTAATAATTTCCTTTAAATCCCTCCCCGAAACGAGTAGAGGCCATTTCCCTCTTCACTCCCCCAAAAAAAACCCTAAAATTTCTCTCCTCCCCTCTCCCCGCCCACCCTACCCAAATCTCCTCCTTAGCCTCCCCTCTCCCCGGCCCTCTCCCCAGCTCCCCTCCTCCCCTCTCCCCTCTCCACCCAAAAAAACCCCAAATCTCCTCTCCCCTCTCCTCCTCTCCTCCTCCCCTCCTCCCCTCCCTCCGGCCGCCGGAATTCGAGCACCGCCGCCGCCATCTCTCTCAACCCGAACAATGACAAGTCCCCTCCCCCTATCTCTCTCTCAATTTAATTTTATGTAATTATGTAATTATGTATGCATTAATTTAAGTTGGTGTAAAATTAATCTTCAATTTTAATTAAGTTGGTGTAAAATTATGTGTATATGTATGCATTTTAATTATGTATATATGTTAAGTTGATATTTTTGTGTATATATGTAGAATATATGTAGGACATTTTGTGTATATATGTAGAATATATTTTTGTAAAATTATTTTTGTGTTGGTTAATTAAGATTTGGGTTAATTGATATTTTTGATAATTATATTGGTAATGATATTTTTGGTGATTTGGTTAATTGATATTTTTGATAATTATATTGGTAATGATATTATTGATAATGATTTTGGTAATGATATTTTTGATTTTTTGGTTAATTGATATTTTGGTAATGATATGTAGGATATTTTGTGTATATATTTTTGTGTTGGTTATTTTTGGCATATAGAATATTTTTTTGGCTGTTCTGTTTAATTGTTGGATGTGCAGGAGGTTTTGCGGAAAATTGGCTTGAGGGCATCAAACGGAGAGGGACTAGATCCAGTGGAGGGAGCAGTAGTCAAGCATCCTCATCCGCAATCAGCAACACGCGCAGCGGCCCTATTATGAATGCTCGCACACAAATTTTGCTACGTACGCGAGAACAGGAGGAAGCTGCACGATCCAGATCCGTGCAACCCTCAATCCAGCCTTGACCCTCAGGTAGCAGACACTCAGGCGAGCGACACTCAGGCGAGCGACACTCACTCCCTCCATCTGAATGCCCCCTATTGGCCCGGTGCCTACTCCCCTTTCACGGGAATCATCTGATGCAGATGGTGCAGGTTGCTCATCATCCAGGAGTTCTTCTCAAAACTCTGGTGGATTCCAAAAATTCTCGTGGATTCGAGAACTAGTCTAGTGGATTCTAGGCTACTTTGGTCATTTTAGGTTTAACTCTTGTTAACCTATATACTCATCGTCCAAGCCTCGTCTATCTCCTCCGGTCTCTTCGTGCCCGACGAGATTCCTATCATCCCTCAATTCGATGCTAGGGGGAGGGTTATTTTTATTGAAAGACAGCAGGAGTTCCTGACCGTGGAGGAAGCGTACAACTTCTTCCCGTTCGACCCCGTGTATCTTTGGAATGCGAGGTGCATGAACCAACAAACGGATGATGCAAGTAAATTTTATTTAACAAGATTGATTACTTAATTATTACTTAAGACTATAAATAGTGTCAATTAATAATTTTGATTTTTTGACATTGTATTATTAGGCAATATCGTTAATGACAATGGAAAACGAAATACTAGAGGCCCCCGTACCGGGAAGAATCTTGAGCAGGCCACAGGGGGAAGGAAAACGATCATTAAGGCCAATGAGCGTGGTGAGGTGATCGAGACAAAAAACACCAGGCGAAAGTATGCCAGCATGGCCGGGGCCGTCGTGCGGGACAAGGTCTTAATGCTGTGGTCAGATTGGGGTGTTGTGCCTCGCTACGTGAAGTTGCAAGTGCATAATGCACTAACTGTGAGTTAAATTGTATTTTCATTACGTAAATTTTACATTTCTTAATTAAGTCCGAAGAAATATATAATTTTACCATTTATATATTCATCTTGCAGCTGTCGTTTGACGTGGATGAATGTCTTATTGAGACGTGGGCAGAGCGTCAACTACATATCAGGTGATGTGATTCGAGTGATTTGAGTATATATCGAGTTAGATTTTCACTTTATCAAGTGTTTTAATATCTCTAACATTTGTTTTTGGTGTTAATATAGGTATAAAGAGTGGAAGAACGAGCTTTCAAAACATTACACACAGTACAAGGATCTAGGCCGAGGTTCTACCCCTAACGAATTCCGGTTTAGGGAGTACGAGTGGCTGTGGCTGGTAGCCCACTTCGAGCACCCCAAAGTGAAGGTATGCATCCTGAATATATTTTACAACCCTAATGTATCGTATCACATTGAAATAGTTAGTTACTAATTTTTTTACATATGTTTATCAAATAAGGCGATTTCCAAGACGAACAGGGAGAACATATTGAAAAACACCAAGTCCCATCATGCAAGTTCACTCAACTATTTGGGTTGGTCGGGTAGGGCGCAGAAACAACAAGAAGTCAACCCGTTGGTGTTTGTTCATCAGAAGTTCTACCCGCAGTGCCCTGAAGAAGCGGTAAGTCTTTGGCCTCATTATTTTGTAGTTCACATATGCATGTGTTAATAAAACTATTTTTATATATTAATTTATTTTGTTTAATAATACGTTATTCATATTCGTTTTTCAATTAGGTAAGAGTGGAGGATGCGATCACAGAGGTCACCATGAATATAGCTCGAAACGACCATCCTGACTGCTCGGAGGAAGAAGTGACCCAGTATGCCTCTCAGATCGATACGCTTGATCGCCCTATAACGGCTCAGATCATAGCAAAAGCGTGCGAGACTGGGAAGAATATCCACTACTGCATGGGAATGGGCTCGGTGGGCGAAGGAGTATTGAAGAACACTTCAGAATACTCTAGCGGGTAAAGAACTTCTTCTAGAAACTCTAACCTAGCAGCGGAGTTTCAGAGGACGCAGAGGGAGTTGGAGGAGCAAAGGAGGGTGGTGGAGGAGATGCGGCAATTTGCCGAGCAGCAGGCAGTCAGAGATGCCGAGCACCGGACGATGGTCGAGCAACACCGAATTATGGTCGAACAGTAGACACAAATGTTCACATGGATGCAAACGATGTACGCGTGCTAGACTACTGGACAACTGCTCCCCACACCTCCACCGATACTTGTGTTCTACAATGTTCCATACCGCAGCCGTCGCCGTCGCAACAAGACCAGGGTAGCCGCCGCAGTTCAAATGATTTCGTCAACATGGATTTCGTCGACCCTTATTTTAGTTGTATTTTATTTTCGTATTGTTGTTGTTTGTACTGTTGGACAATTATGTGTGTACTGTTGAATGTGTATTCAGTGCAGGTTCTGGAATTGGGCCCAATCCAGAACCTGCTTTTTTTTTGTAAAATGTCACTGGGTATTGCCGATGAGATGGACCTATCTTGTCAGCAATAACTCCTAATTTCCGGCCACATTTTTCCTTATCACCGACGACATTCTTCGATTTGTCGTCAGTAATAATGGTGGCGCTCAAACACGTTGACCCGCCGGGATATCATCACCGATGACTAACTCGTCGGTGATGCCATTTGTTATTACCGACGACCTAATCTCGTCGGTGATACTTCAAAGGTATCACCGACGACTCTCACACCGACAGGTTGCCGCCGGCGACCTTATTACCAGCGACAATTCGTCGGTAATAATGATCACCGGCGATTTAAAGAGAAAGGCCGACGACTTTAAGTCGTCGGACTGGGGGATCCGACTACAAAAAGACAAGCAGTCTGATACAAGATTGATTTCTTACTTCTCACCTTTATCTTTGTGATTTAACATAATTTAACAAAAATAGAGTATCGGATAAATCTTGATTTGAATTGCTGCCTTTTCTTTGACTATTTCTCTTTAGTTATCCGGGAGACAATCCAAAATAAACAGGTATGGAAGCTATAATTGTAAACCACAATCGAATCTATGGAAGCATTGGTTTATACATTCCTCTTAGTCTCGACTTTAGGAATAATCTTTTTCGCTATCTTTTTTCGGGAACCGCCTAAAGTTCCAAAAGTCGTCGGCAATAATGAAAAATGTGGTAGTGAAGAAGATCTCCGCTTTTACTGTTTATGATGACCCAGTGGATCAACAAGGGAATCGGATTCCTTTCGAGACGGTTGGAAGAGATAGACAGAATACACATTGGTTTAACGACTGTCTTGTAGATCTCCAATCTTCTTACATCCATGGAGAGCTTCAGAAGGACTTAATTAAGCACAACTGGTTTCTTGAGACCGGTGAACAACTATAAATATGTTGTATTAATTATGTGTTTTCATTGTTGTGTGTTTGAATTATGTCTTTCAATTATGTGTGTTTCATTCGACCATGTCTTATTGTAATATGTGTGAACTTCATCTAAATAAAGAAAGTGCATTTTTATTTCTTGAAAAGAGAAACTACATAGTACATAATTTAAATGCTTGGAAACTTAAATTACATAAACGATAATTTAGCTGCTTGAAAAATTAAATTACATAATTTAAGTGTTTGAAAAAAGAGAGCGATAACAATTTGAAAAGGCTTCATCGCTAACTTCTTCTTCAACCCCATCTACTTGAGCTAAGATTTTGGATTTCCTCTTTGTGAAATACCTCTTTGATTTAGGAGTCATAATATCGGTATCCATTGACATAATCCTAGTTTTCTCCACCAAAGCCCTTAATTTGTAGTCTCTCTCTTGAAGGGTGAGTTGCTTTTCCCTAAAGGCAACCTCAAGAGTATCACTTTCTTTTTTATTGTTCATAAAAATTTGTTGATTTGCCGCAATTTTGTTCAAAGCCTCGACTCTCTCATTTGTAGGAATCATGATCTTTTTCCCTTTCTTTTTAGTTTCCTTGGCCTTTTTCACTCCCATAGGTCTAATCGAAGAAGAGGAACCTTGGTTACTCATTGGTGTAGTAATCACTTCATCCTCGTCCAAGTCGACGGTGGGAGGCATTGAGCTTGTAGGAGTAGATGGTGAGTAAGGCGGAGGTGTACTAGCTTCGACATGGATAAAGTAATGATGATTCTTCACCGCTTGATAGGTAGAAAATCACCTATCAAAGATAGTCCCTAGTAACTATCCAAGTATTCTCAAAATATATCAATGTAGTGCAATGGAAGCAGGGGCCATTCCCGCAAAAGACTGATCACACTAAAATGCTTTAAACGACTCTATACACTAATACCAGAAATCTGGCAGACTCGACCTATAGAAGAAGAATTAATATATTAAAATACCTAGAATAAACCTAGAATTACAAGAAAACACATAAACAAATTAGACATAGTCGCGGACTACCACATAAATTTACAGATGATTATAAGATGATTTGGTTGGTGAATTAAATTAACAAACACCAAATATAAAACAAAAACAAGAAATTATAGTTGTAGAAAATCAAATTGATTAAAGCGTTAGGCACTTCACTCCACACTAAATTGTCTCAATCTACCCCAAACTCAAATCACACAACAATTAATGAATGTTTTCTATACATGAGCTATGATTAAGTCACATACATATTACATTATCTTATTTTGCATGTTATCCAGATTGATTACCTGGCTTAACGTGATCTCAAACTAGGAGATATGGTACTAAGATGGGTCCAAATCTACCTAACCTAAGTCATTACGATCCATAGAGTGTCTGAGAAACAACAAGGCTTCTAGAGCTATTATGATGGGTGCTCTTGCATCACCTAGGAATAACTTCGATTCACACAACGAATGATGTTGCTTTTATCTCTACAGAATATGCAATGATAAGATGGTCATGTACATATTCAAGACAATAGATTATACCACATGCATCTAAGTTTGCAACCAAAGAAACATGTAATAGAAATCATCAATGATTTAATAGCGAAGAAATTCTCATCCAAAATTATGCAAATCAAAAGGGATTGAAAATTGAAACATATCTAGGGATTCAATCAACCCCTAACTAAAGAAAACTAAACAAACATATTACAAAGATGGAGAAGAATAAAAAAGAAAAAATAAGAGAGAAGAGAGACGTGAGAAAGAGAAGGAAGAGATAAGAGACAAGAGAATCTGATTTTTTTTGTCTAAAAAAGCTTATATCTTCTTGAATCTTTTTCCTTGTAGGTTTGAGACTCTTTGAAGAAAAGTCATCCTCTATTTTTCTTTTCTTCTCATCCACTCCAAAATACCTATAACACCATAAAATAAACTAATATTACTGAGTGTTTAACAAAAGAATAAGTTTATGAACATCAATAAATAGCATAAAAGTGCATATTTATGCACCGATCAAGAACCCCACAGTTATCTTTTGATAGTCCTTGAGAAAAACAATAAACTAAGACTCTGAAAAGACTCAATAATACATAAACTATAAAACTTTAATGCCCTTAACATATTGTCTTAGCAATCTTCCTAACACTGCAACACCAAATTCACAAGTTTATCACAATTTCAAACCATAGAATTTTGAAAGTTAATGTCAATGCATGACACACATGCAATATGTAGAACGAAGACATAATCATGGTGGATGGAGTTGCAGTATAAAATAAACAACTTAAGATCCAACCTCACATATATATGCTCTCAAAAGTGTTTCACTCAAGATATGTCTAATGTTTTCACTCAACTCAATTACTTGCCAAATAGACCGAACCATATGCTCAACTCTTATAACTAATCTCTACATATCAAAATGCTGCCATCTTGGAGATCAAAAGGTCTTTTAAGGTTGTAATAGGGATAGGCTCATGGATTTATAGAACAAAAGAATATGGAATTCAAGAATAAGTTTTAGAACCTAGTAGAGCACCAAATGTAGAGACTTTTCTCGCACTTTACACTCATTGAATTTCTCCACCATTGTGTCATTATTCATCATTTTCATTAACAGTTAACTTGAGTATCAAGCTAGACATCACAAAGTACTTTTTTTTTCTTTCTTTTCTTCATTTGTTTTTTTTTTTTGAAGTACTAGCTTGAACCCCACACTTGTTTCTTTGTATCACCTACATAAATTGTCACCTTGATTTTCATATTCCTATCTCATAAAAATCTATACTAAGTCCTAGAACAAAGGTAGAGATATAGCTAATCTATGGTTCAAGGTTAAGGTTATGCGGGTGATGACAAAAAGTTTATCATGTAAACTCAAAGTGGTTAACTAAGGGGTGCACAACTCGTGTACACAAAATATGGGACACAGGCTACATATGGCCATGGTGATAGATCCTAAGTGCCTTTATCACTTTCTCAATCAAGACATATATTGACTATAAACTTTGAAAAGTACAAAAGAAAGTTCTAGTAATCTCTAGAGTCCATTCACTTAATCTGCGGCAAAAAATTGACACTCAATAATGAAAGTATGTATATAACATATAGGCTCAATCACTCACAGGTTAAATGAATCTTAACAATGTTTAAGCATGCTCAAAAATTTGTACCATGTTAACTTGTTTCTATATCCACTACACATTAGCATATATGCATTATCTATCAAGATTAACCAAAGAAACTCATATCACTTAATCACATGTTTCACTCTTAGTCACAATTTTAGAAGATATAAACACGTACATCATAGACTACTCAAGGGCAACCTAAGACTCAAAACAAGACTCTTTTTGTATTATTCTTGACACGTTTTATTTTTGTATTTTGTTTTTCATACACTAAAACACATAAGAAAAACAAAGAAAAACTCAAAAATTCGAAAAACTGACACAGAAACCCTTCCACGACAAACTAGTCATTGAAAAAGGTCTCCTCATCATTTGACGGGTCGAGACAACTCCTCGATGGGTCAAATTCATGCTATTGCCCAAAAACTGACTCAAAATTCGACGGGTCGAAATACATTCCCTGGACAGACTCAAAAATAGCAAAATCGGAAAAACTGAATATACCAACTTGCAAAATTTATATAGAATTAATTACACATCGGAATAAACTGAAATTTTATGAACATTTATCACACACATAAATAAAGTTTCTCTCAAAGTTTCAGAATTTTTCAAGACCTATAACTATATCAGATAAATCACACAAAATAGCATACTGCACAGCTCCGAATTAACACTTAAAAAACAAAACAATTATAGATAAACGTTAAGGATATGATATAAACCTCACTCCACACTTCAAATGTGCATTGTCCCCAATGTAAAACAAAATGAAAGTATGCAATACATCAAGCAAGTATGGAATGAAACACATAACACATCACAAAACACACTACTTGAAAAAAAATTAACAAAAGAGAAGAAAAAGAAAAATATAAAGGAGAATGGATAAGAGAGCAAATCTGGTATCTACGCTTCTCTATCAACATGAGTTGCCTCTCATGCAGCGCTAAGTTTTACGTCTTCAGCCAGATTTCTTCAAAACTATTAGGTGATTGTGGTCTTGGCTCGATCAAGTATTTGGCCTTTAATAGCGATACTAGATGAGCTCTGCCAAGCAACTTGGACAACTTTGGAGTCCCACACACACTAGACCCAAAGTGTTTTCCTATGTTCTTCCTCTTTTTCCAAAGCCTCCTCTTCTTAAGTCCAACAAACATGGCATAGAGAATCTCCTTGTTGTACATATGGTTATAAGGTATCACCATCTCAATATGTTCCAGAAAACCAGGGGGCTCGGTAGGTGAATCATCAAACTCAAGTGTTTCTTTGATGCAAGAATCAAGGTGAAACTTGAATTTAGCATTGAAAGCTCATATGGTGGCAGCAACTTCTCAACAAAAGAAATTTCCCACAAGAAATTCGTCCATCTCATCATCATCAAAGAAAGCATCTCCTTCTTCCATTGCAATTTCAGCCTCAGTAGTCAGCTTCACAGGCCTATACTTGAGAAGAGCTTTGAGATCGTCTGCTCGATTGGCTTATGTTCTGCAAATTCTGACTTACTTAATCCGAGTACTTTCTTTAAAGTATCATCACCCCATCCATATTGGAGATATTACTCATGATGATATTCCTCTTCAAAGACAACTTTCACCTCCTCACTGTCACACTCTTCCTCTTCTTGAGGCACAATAGTCACATTCGGCACATGTAGTTCTTTGTCACAAAGCTCAGTGTCACTCTGTTGATTATTGAGTTCTTCTTCTGCTAATGGCTCATCCATATAAGGAAGTAAGTCAAAATTTTGAGAAAAAGTCAAATCCTCACTTAACTCTTATGCTACATCCTCTTGCTCAACATATGTGTGCTTGGCCATATCATCCATCAACCGTTGCACAAAAGTTTTCAGCCTCTCAAGTCTGGAATCCATAGTGATCTAATCATTCAACAACCGTTCAAGACGAGACATAATTTCTTCGAAAACATTAACTTCTTCCTGTTGATATCCTTGATGTGCATAGCCATAGCTAGAGTAATAATCACAAGTTTGAGTGTAAGAAAATGGGTAGTAGTTACTCTGCATTGTGGAATAACTTTGATATTGCATATATGTACATTCTTCACTTGAGTGACCTATCATAGAACATATAGAATACACCAAAAAGTTAGAAAACATAATCTACAAAGGTATAATACAAGATATAAGTTAAAGTAATTAGAGTTAATCAATCCCCAGCAACGGCGCCAAAATTTGATATGCAGAAAACCACATATCAAAGATAGTATCTACTAACTATCCAAGTATGTTCAAAATATGTCAATGTAGTGCAATAGAAGCAATGGTCATTCCCGCAAAGGGCTGATGAGACTAAATGCTTTAAACGACTCTATACCCTAATACCAGAAATCTGGCAGACTCGACCTATAGACGAAGAATTAATATATTAAAATACCTAGACTCGACCTAAAATCAAAAGAAAACACATAAATAAAATAGACATAGTGAAAGACTACCACATAAATTTACAGATTATTATAAGATTATTTGGTTGGTGAATTAAATTGACAAACACCAAATACGAAATAAAAATAGGAAATTAAAGTTGTAGAAAATCAAATGGATTAAAGCGTTAGATACTTCTCTTCACCCTAAATAGTCTCAATCTACCCCAAACACAAATCACACAACAATTAATAAATATTTTCCATGCATGAGCTATAATTAAGTCACATACATATTACGCTCTCCTACTTTGCATGTTATCCAGATTGATTACTTGGCTTAACGTGATCTTAAATTAGGAGATATGGTACTAAGATGGGTCCAAATCTACCTAACTAAGTCATTACGATCTATAAAGTGTATGAGAAACAACAAGGCTTCTAGAGCTACTATGATAGGTGCTCTTGCATCACCTAGGAATAACTTCACACAACGAATGATGTTGCTTTTATCTCTACAGAATATGCAATGATAAGATGGTCATGTATACATTCAAGACAATAAATCCTACCACATGCATCTAAGTTTTCAACCAAAGAAATAAATAATAAAAATCATCAATAATTTAATAGTGAATAAATTCTCATTCAAAATTATGCAAATCAAAAGCGGTTCAAAAATCGAAACATATCTAGGGATTTGATCAGCCCCTAACTAAAGAAAACTAAACAAACATATTACAAAGATGGAGAAGAATAAAAAAGAACAGAGAAGAGAGAAGAGAGACGTGATAAAGAGAAGGAAGAGAGAAGAGAATCTGAATTTTTGTCTAATAAAGCTTATATCTTCTTGAATCCTCTTCCTTGTAGGTTTGAGACTCTTCGAAGAAAAGTCATCCTCTATTTTTATTTTCTTCCCATACACTCCAAAATACTTATAACACCATAAAATAAACTAATATTACTGAGTGTTTAATAAAAGAATAAGTATATGAGCATCAATAAATAGCATAAAGGTGAATATTTATGCACCGATCACCGCTTCCCAACAATCAAAGTCTCTAAACTCTTTCTTCTTTTTTGCCACATAAAATGATTAAGCATGTCTCATCTAACCAAAAATAAAAATAATTAATTGCTATGACATAATGATATCAAATAAAATGGCATAAAAAACTAGAATTTCATAAAATAAAATAATATTAAATGGACTTAATAATATTAAATAACATGGAATAATTAACTTGTAATTCATAAAATCAAAATTAAATAAAATGGACATAATAATATCAAAATTTTAAAAAATAGGAGATGACAAACTTACCTCGTCTTGTAAGTTTGAGCCGGATGGTGCATTCCTTCGTGCGAAAGCAAGAACACTACCCCAAAGTTTCAAATTTGGCTTCAACTGAGCGAAACGAGAGGATAATACATTTTAGGTCCTAGCATCCGGCCTCGATTCACCATGACCTAGCTCCCAATTCTCCTTGTAATTGACATAAACCTTTTTCCATAATTTGTCGACCTTTTGTTTGTTTCCGGTGATGGAATCAACACTAAAACGACAATAAGAGATGCATAATTGTACATCTTCCGAAAGAAGCCAATTGGTAGCCATTTTTTACAAAAAAAATCAAAGGATTGAGAAGAGAGATGGAGGGAGGGAGAGAATAAATTTGTTGTACACAAATTGGTGTGAGAAATAGATGAAATGAATGTAGTATTTATAGAAATATTGTAGGAGGTCATTTGCAATTTTTTGAGTTTTTTTGTAATTTTCTGGAGTTTTATTTGTAAATATTATATTTCTGGCCGAAGTAGCCGTTTCATTTGAAAGAGAACCGTCAGAGTGCTGAAATCCGTTGAAAATGGACGGCCCAGATTAAAAGATCTGTTAGGAAGCTCGGTCAACAACCTGGCCACGAGTCATGCACCGATTGGTTCGGTCAAATTTTTTATTTACTGAATTACTAGCGCTTGTATTACACGCGTCAGGGTTAAAAAAAATAACGCGCCCCTTGGCGTCTCCCACGTGTGTGGGGACCACCAGAGAGTTGGCAACCTTCCAGCCTTCCAGCCTTTTCGTCCATGCATGCTTACGACCCACCAACATGCTGCGGCCCATTCTAACATTGACCATTTATTGAAATTCATTTTTTCTTTCTTGGGTTCCAGCTGTGCGAAAAGGCCCTATAGGCCCAGAAGACATTCCATATCAGTTCCGCTCGTTTTTGCTTCACGAAATGACGACTTTAAAGCGACCAAATTACACACCTACTCACTGAGGAGATTACCATGCATACTGATTTCAATACTAGAATCTTAACTTCTGAAGTGTATGAAAAAGTTGTTTCTACTTTCTTGTGTAAATGACAGTTATGACACATAGCTGGAGTTTGGTACATTGATGTAAGCTTCCTTGCTCCAAGACAGCAAGCAAGGAGTAAAAGTGTTTGAACAAGAACAAGAAGATATGCTGGTCTAGAAATTAAGTTTAGAGAAACCATGAATTACCACATGTTGTTGAAGGATAGATTAGATTAATCTTGTTGGAATTTGCAAGATTCTCGATCAAAAGGAGAGAGAGTGAAAGAGAAGGTCGAGAGAGGGTGTTGGGTGTAGGGTTCTGTTGAGTGGGGTGAAAGAGAGGGGGTCGGTGGGTGCATGCACACTAGTGTTGGTATTCTACTATTTCTTGACAAATTGGAATGTGGTCTTGCTAATTATATACATATATTTCCTTATTTTTTATGAGATTTAGATCGACGAAGTAAAATTAATGTATATTGTACACCCGAATGAAACCCTAAATTATAAACTGCACATATCTCGTATATATCTGCATGCAATGAACTGGTGGCCACCATTGGGACCTTCACCGGTAGCTTTCATTAGCAACAACTTCACAGATCAAATTAATTACAGAGATCACGAGAATGTAGAGCGAACATAGATGCTGATAAAGGAGAGAATCTCCCTTTCTTATCAAGCTTTTCAATTAGTTAAGTAATTGTGCTATACTGTATGGAGATTAGGGACACTTTGCCTTGCAAATGAAGAATCAGCTACATGGGTTCGACCGTTCGAGAGTTTTGTATATGGGCTGCTGGTTGCATGTGCTTAAACCTAATTACTAGGCATTGCATTTCTATTCGATATATACCTCGATTTTTGTTCTGGGCCTCCCTACTTCGTAGAGATGTTTCGCTACTACAATTGTAAATATTATTGCAATTGTATAAAAAAATAATAATACTGACGTGGATGATATATATATATAGGACGCTTGACGCTTCACTCAATTATATTTGTGTGAAAGTATTTTTAGGTATATGGCATTACGTCAATTTTTTGGTCATATTTTATCATCTGCACCGTTCAGATTTTAGGTCCTAATGTGTAGATCAAGCCTGTAAATTTTCAACCAAAATAGTAATCGTTAAAATATTCAAAACTACAATTGAAGTTCATAAGTATAAACAGTTCAAGTTTGACAGATTCAGTCCGTCTATTGATTTGAACAAGTTCGATATCTTAACGATCACCATTTTGGCTGAAAATTTACAGGAATGATCTACTCATATATACATAGTAGATGGACGATGAAAATGGTAAAATATGATCAAAAAGTTAGCGTAAATGTCATATACTTAGTTCGAGGTATAGGGCATTACACCAAACCTAGTTCGATACCTTAACGATCACCATTTTAGATGAAAGTTTACATGAATGATCTACTCATATAGACCTAATAATTGGACGGTAGAGATGTTAAAATATGATCGAAAAGTTTGTGTAATGTCCTATACCTGAAAATGACCAAAAATATTTACACTTTAGTAGTGGAACGCCCTCTATATATCTATATATAACTTGCAGCATGCTTTTGGTTCTCAATGAATTATATAACTAGTCAGTGAGACCCTATGTACTTCTTCTTCTTTTTTAACTAAGACCCCTATATACTGGTAGATTGGGAGGACTTGCATTTTTTATATGCACTCGATTCGGTTAGTTAGCTAGTCTCTACCTCGCTCAAGTCTTTTCCTAGTGAAAATAATCCACGCTTTTATATTTGCACTTTTAGCTATTTCTTCCCTTCTAGTAATATACGTCGATCATTAATTTCATTGTTACTTTACATACTTTTCCGAAGTACATAACAAGCAATTACTAAAACGTTTAGTAAATGCATATATAGATAATGCCCTTGTATCAATCCGTGAAGATATTGTGTCCTATATCAAGATGATTTGTAAGGAAAACAAACAGTAACAAAGAGCTATCTATAAGTTTGGTCCATGCATATGCATGCTTTGAATCCTTTGATGGGAACCTTCACCTACCTGCAGATATTTAGTACGTAGTTCAATGGATTTCAACATGATGTTATTTCTCAGAAACTTAAAGTGGGGCTATAGGTAATCCTATACATGCTCATGTGGTGTGCATATGGGGTTACATATGAAATAGTGAATACGCCATGCCAAGTTGCATATCTCATGTGGTCACCACTGCTTATTCCCATTAGTAGTACATTTGCTTGCATGAGGTCTATGGTTGGGACAAGTTAATTCGATCCCTACTGATACGGGCCTGCAGGCCAGGTACAGACGTCGCTAGCTAACATCCAATCGCGATCAGTAACTAAGAAACCAACTACTCAATCTGTCGATCATGCATGTTCATAATAGAATTATAAGGAGACGATGATATCAATGCGCGCTCTCATTTACTATTAAAGTTAATTAGTAAGCTACGTACGTACTTAGCTAGTTAGCAACTATATGTATGGTTGAATGACTTGAATCCCTAGATCTAATGTGTTGCGTAATTTTCTCATAGATGGTCTTGCTTCTGTAATTCGATGAAAATGAGAGTGCTTGATGTCTTGATGAATCAGATTTGCATAGTCCATTCGTGTGATGATAGATTAATAATAGGATTACTGCTCTAAAATTAATACAATCGAAACCATTAGAAAATCCTAGAGCTGGATAAACATGAGAGCTAATTGGCATGGATACTATTCAAGTGTAAATTATACACCCGAGTCCCCAACATAATGACGAAACTGTCTGCTTCATTACTGGTCATAAACAAATTTGTTATACTGCTTACAGCTCTTTTATTCCTGAAGATAACAATTAAATTAATGAAGCAGCCGGTAAACTATATTTATATTTATAATTATAGACAACTACAGCTGGGAGCTAGCTTAGGAAACCCTTTCGAACACAGACAACAAGTATCCAGCCATGGATTCTCCTGTAACGAACAGACCTCTACATTCATGGAACCCTTCTCTGTAACTACAAGATAAACAGATTTACTTAATTAATAGATAGTATCCAATGGGTTATATATTTATATAGTTGTTATAATAATGTGTCTGCTTCAGGGAAGAAAAGGGAAGCAGCTAAATCGAACTAAGGTGATTGGTGAATCTCCCACCAGACACGGTTTTGAGTTTTTCTGGCTTTCGGTTTTTGCGTGAATCGGAAGGTTGGGGCATTGTACGTGGACGACTTGCCTTGTCGTCAAAACTCGGTTAATTAACGTCGTGATGGATTAGAATACGAGTATTATTACGTACCACTTGTTAGGGTTAATCTACTTAATTAGTTGGATCTCGTTTAATTGTGTTGCATTACATATAGATAATAGCTGTATAGTGTACCTACTACTCGCAGCTCGTGATTTTATGTTTTAGGAGAGGATTAAGATGACGATAGCTGCTGGCAATGTAGATGTGTCTAGTTTAACATGATCGGTTTGTTTAGAGCAAAACTATTTTCTTTTAAGTCAATTGCACATAGACGAAACTAGCTAGGTTTGTTATGGTTTCTGTTGAGCGAACACTGGTTGGATGTAACGTGTTCATCTTGATAATCAAACTAGATCTTTGGTATGAAACTATTTTGTTCCAAGGTATGTGACTCGAGTCCTAGCAAGGTGGCTTTTATGGTTGAATAAAAGCTTTCCGCAAAGATAATTCTAGCAAGGTGGTCTTTGCACGCAGCTTTTTCGGACTGCTATTGAAAGTATATTAAAATGGTGATTTACAAGTTATAAGTGTGACTCGTGAATCGTGATCATGTTGTTTTACCAATTTTTGAAAAGCAGTATGGTAAATATTTTTGTGTAATTAGAATTAAAGTTGTATAGATGTGATAGGAGTGTAAATATTATTTTCTATTAAGAAATTAATTGTACATCTTTATTAACTCTAAATTTGGATGAATGAAATCATTGAATTCTCTCTGAGACATTTTTCTACTTGGTATCAAAGTCGAATTTCTAGAATTTAAAAAATCTTGAATTGAATTGAAACCCTGAATTACTACCACTAAATTATTTCTTCTGCTGCATTTGAAATCCCTGAATTGAAACCTTTGAAGTTGAACTTGAATTCTTGAAATTGAAAACCCATAAATCCCGAAATATACTCTTGAAATCCTGAATCTTGAAAAACCTTACTGTTTGAAACATGAAGATATCGCGTGGATCATCAATTGCCTCTGCTCATATAGTTGAATTGGGGGTAATGAGTAATGCATCATCCCTCTCTGCATTATTTTTGAATCCTACCAGGATCATTGATACTGGTGCAATTGATCACATGACGAACACCCCCAGTCTGGTACAGACCATTAATTCATCCCCTCAACATGTTGTGTCTACTGCTGATGGCTCTCCATCTCTTGTTATTGGTGAAGGTTCTGTCAAGATATCTGATAAGCTGTCAATTGATTTTGTTCTTGTTGTTCCCTCTCTTGCCTATAACTTTCTATCTGTTAGTCAGATAACTGCACGCTTGGATGTTCTATCACTTTCTATCCAGATTTTTGTATCTTTCAGGATCTTGTGACTAGAAAAATTCTTGGTTATGGTGTTCGAAGGGGGAAATTATATTATTTTGATTTGACAAGCAATGGAGCACAACAATTGAAATCATCGGGACAGACGAAAAATTCCACTAGTTTGGATAAAGCTAAGGAAGTTTTGTCGTTATGGCACCGTCGTCTTGGTCATTTGAATTTTCAGTTTCTGCAGAAGCTTTAACCTCAACTTTTTTCACGTGTGAATACCTCAGAATTTCAGTGTGGAACATGTGAATTTACCAAGACTCATTGTAGTACTTATTCGCCAAGTTTATTCAAATGTTCTTTCCCTTTTATGAAAATTCACTCTGATGTTTGAGGTCCTGCACAAGTTTCTGCTCACTCTGGCTTTCGGTAGTTTTTTACTTTTATTGATGAATGTACTAGGATGACTGGGGTCTCCTTAATGAAGCACAAGAATGAAGTGGATTCTAGGTTTACTGAATTTCATGCGATGGTGGCAATCCAGTATCAACAGAAAATTCAGGTATTTTAATCTGACAATGGTGGCGAATATGTGAATGGTGAGATGTCTACATTCTTGATCTCTCATGGAATCTGATACCAGACTTCAATTGCGTATACTCCTCAACAAAATGGATTAGCTAAACGGAAGAATATACAGATAATGAAAGTTGTTCGGCCCTCTCTCTTCGGCATGAATGTGAAACCGAACTTGTGGGGAGAATCTGTTCATTCTGCTGCATACTTGATCAATCGCACTCTTTTCCGTGTGATCGCGTCCTCGGAGTCAACGCGTGGGTGACGTCAGCACTGCTCGAGCAACAGAACGAGCAGCAGCTGCTCGTCCTCGGAGTCAACGAGCAGTCGCCGCCTTCAGAGCTCCCCGGTATACGTCTCCTCCTGGCTTGCTCGTGCTGCCGGTGCCGGGGCCCGCCTGAAATCGAGCTGTTCGAGCTACTCGACCTACCTGCGGTGCAGCTGCTCTAAAGTTTAAACAATGCAAAAATTTCAAAGCAAGTGGCCATACAGGCCCATCTAGTCAAAGTCCCATCTTCACTTTGTTCCATTCTTAGTTTTGTTGATTATCATCTTAAAAAAGCTTCAAATTTGGTTACGAAATACACAATAACCAGTGGGGAGTACACTCTCATCAATCAGTGCCTACGTACCTAGCTCTCATCCAGTCCGTGATGAAGCCTAGACCCCTTAGCCCAGAAACGTACACGCTACCCCCAATCGGAACCAGCACCGCAGCAGCAATCAAATTCCACTGTTCCTTCCTATAAGCTTCTACTCCGTTCTGTCTACTCACTTCATCGGTCCATTCTCATCTCATAGGTCATGGCTGCCACCACGTACTTCGATACTTGTCTTAGCTTTCTCCAGCTGGAATACTATTTTGCCTACAAAGCCTCCAATAGGAATTAAACGATATTAAATGCTTTATGACTAGGATTCGGCTTCCTCCAGCTAAGCTCACGCGACTCACCAGCCTCGTGTGCCTCACTTTCCACATAGGATACCCCACACCCCGCCAGTTGTCCCAGCCCAGCGTGCCCACTTCCCAATAGAGACATTCATTTTTTCTCGTCCAGCTAAGCCTGTGATCCCAACGTCTATCTCTTCCACGGTTCATTTCCCCGTTTTGCCCATCGAATATTCCTGCATCTCTGGGAACTCGAGTAAGGGCGGTTTGGAGATTTTGCAAGGCACCTGCAATCTGTAGCAAGCTAAGCTGTTTTGTCCTTTAGCGAAGGTAATCACTTACTTCCAGGAAAGAGAGGGGGACCCCTACACAATTATATCCAAAGGAGTTGGGCTGTAACTCACGTTTCCTCCTTAGAATGTGACAAGACAATGTGCTTCACGCTCACGCTCACGCTCTTCTTGTCTTACACTGCCCCGTATTTCATAGACAATAAAACAAACAAACTAATCAAACTACTAAAAAAAAATTTTAAGCCTTCTTGTTTTGGTAAGTATCTCCATCAATAAGAAAATTTTGGCTATGTAAATCCTTATAGTTCATCCCAGATTTGATATGAGTACTAGAGCTACACATCTTTCTACTTAAATATATATGTCAATACGTGCTTGTATGATTTGAAATTCACTTGCAAATTTGCAACATGTATATTACTCATACATTATACAATTGTCTTATCTGTCATAATAATTAACTAATGTCGATATTGTTAGTATTATTTGCAAGTCAAATGGAAATCAAAAGTTTTACGTATTTTAACAAGTTCCATTGATTTTGTCGGGAAATTAAATATTAGCATTTTATTTTATAAAAACATCATTGATTTTCATGATTTTTTGAATTCTTCTAATAAGAGAAACTTCTTACACGTGTGAAAATAGAGAAAACTCTTTTATCTTTGGGTTTCCCTTTTTCTTTACTAAATCTATTTTGAATTTTATACCAATGAAAATCACGTCAAAATAAAGAAAAGATTGGATATATACGTTGGAGCGTGCTAAACAAGTTCCGAGCGAAAGCGTGGTGTTAGCGTAAATGAAACCCCCGGTTTCGCAATAAAGAAACGCGCTTCGAGTAGTGCACCGTTTGGGCTTTTAATTCCCTTTTTCTCCCACTGACCCAAAGCAAATCGTAAATGAGAAGGCAGAGAAGCCACACCTCACTAGCTCACTCTCTCTCTCTCTTAGCTGCCACATTCAATTCACCGCACCATTTTGAACTCATCGTCTCGCAATATAAATAGCCCTCTCCATCTCCTCATTTCCCATCTCACTCACTCAACTCACAAGCCCTCTATCTCTCTCTCACTCACTAAAACCCCCTCAAAACCCAGAAATGGCTTCTCTTTCTTGTATCCAGTTTCTTGCATCACTATTGTTTATGCTCTCATTGTTCCAAGTCTCAATGGGCTCTTCCAGGTTGTTCCAAGTCTCCTTGGCAACAAGGAAGCTCAGCGAGCTCGTTCAGGACCAAACCCAGCTCCTAAAATACCACAACGGCCCTCTCCTCAACGGCAAAATCGCCATCAACCTAATCTGGTACGGCAACTTCAAGCCTGCCCAGAAAGCCATTATCACCGATTTCATCACCTCCCTATCCTCATCATCATCTCCCGCTCAATCCAACCAACCGTCAGTCGCTACGTGGTGGAAGACCACCGAGAAGTACTACCACCTCAACTCCAAGAAGTCCTCACTCTCGCTCAATCTCGGAAAATACATCTCCGACGAGAAATACTCCCTCGGAAAATCACTCACCAACAAACAAATAGTGAAACTCGCTGCCCTCGGAGACCAGAAGAACGCCATCAACGTCGTCTTGACCGCGGATGACGTCACCGTTGATGGGTTCTGCATGAACCGTTGCGGGTCCCACGGCTCTGCTTCAGGCTCTTCCCACATCCGCGGCAAGAGCTACAAGTTCGCTTACATTTGGGTCGGAAACTCAGCGACCCAGTGCCCCGGGCTCTGCGCGTGGCCTTTTCACCAGCCCATTTACGGCCCACAAAGCCCACCTTTGGTTGCCCCCAACAACGACGTTGGAATGGACGGTATGGTGATCAATTTGGCTTCACTTTTAGCCGGGACGGCGACCAACCCGTTCGGAAACGGCTACTTTCAGGGTCCGGCGGAGGCTCCGTTGGAGGCTGCCTCGGCTTGTCCTGGGGTTTATGCGAAAGGGGCTTATCCGGGTTACGCCGGAGACTTGTTGGTGGATGCTACGACGGGTGCGAGCTACAATGCCAACGGAGCTAATGGGAGGAAGTACTTGGTTCCTGCTTTGTTTGATCCTTCTACTTCGTCCTGTTCGACTTTGGTCTAGGAAAGATGGTTGATTGTAATGATAAAGATAGTAGGAGTAGATAATTATTCATTGATTTGTTCCAAGTCATTTGGTTATTGCAAATCGTTTTGATTTGCATTTGAGAAAAAATTGTGACTCCATTTTAATTTCTTGGTTGCTTTGAGATTGGTTTTTATTTTCTTGGTTCGGTGAACTTGAGAATTCTGATGAAATTGGTAGGTTAATGCTAGCAAAAGAGCACTAAATCTTACAAGAATGATAGTCAAACCAAAAAATGTGGCACGGTCCATTCGGTGTGGTCTATCCTCTGCTGACAGATAAAATGGAATTTGACAATGACACTAAAAGACAACTGACGTAAAAGTGTGTCAGCAACTCCTTTGAATGGCAACGGAAGCTGTTTCGAAGTGGGAGAATTTCAGGTCTACCCTCCAAATATTTTATCAAAATATTATATTATTTTCTATTCTGTATAAAGGTGTACGAATAGTGTGCTAAGGTATGATAGTTGTATGTATAAGAGAGAAAGGGAAAGAGAAAAGAAGTAGGAACTCTTCAATTTCTCCCGCTTGTAAATCTTTGTAAAATTTCTTCCGATCAATAAAAATTTTCAAGTTCATTAATCATTTGTTCTGCAATGAACTACTATTATAATCTCTTCAAATATATATATTATATTCATATTACGTACTTGTTCATTAAATTTTCTTACATGTTTAAATCTTAATCAGCATCCATTAATTATTGTTCATAATCCAACATCACCTTCAAAAATCGAATAAAGTATCCAAAAGTTCTTCATATTTGTGGCTGTTTATCATCCATGCATGTAAAATAACAGTCCATCTTCAGCAGCAATTCATCATATCAGTAGCAGTTCACAATATCAGTAGCAGATTATTTTTAATAACAGTACATGTCAACTAGTAGCCGTCTAAAATCGTAGTTGTTCATCTTCAAAGTAAGATCATCACAACACTTGTATGTCTTAGAGTTGTTCATACCTTACATATTCAGTAGCAGTTCTTGCCTTGAATGTCCAGATTCAGTAGCTTTTCATAACATAGATTTTCAGTAGCAGTACAAGTTTTTCAATATCAGTTCATACTTTTGTAGCCAATCACTTGTGGAATCTTGAAGTTTGCACGGGTTTCTGTGCTAGCACACAATGATAAACTTCCTTAACCTTTAATTTCCTGATTATTTTAGACGACTTCTTGTCCAAAACAGGAAAAACTGGAATAATTATGTGATTATATAGCTAAACTGACGATCATATGTTCTTTGACGACTTTCTGTTATAATTGCATGCATGTCAAAATAATTATTAGAAATTAAGCTAGGGGACCTCTAAGTACAAAAACCTCTGTTTTTGTTTTTGTAGCCCTTGAGTTGGCTTTTGTTACAGTTTTAAGTTTTTGACCATGTTCAAGACCGAGTTTTTTATGATTGTTTTGGCCTTACAAATATAACTGATCACGCTGTTCAAATTTGGTATCAAAGCCTGGTTTAACTTTATAATCATATAGTTATTACAGTAAAATACCTTGAGGATGGAAGTCATAAACACAATCAGTGAGAAAAATCGTTAATTAAAACTAAATATGTTCTTGCATGTTTGATTTCTTTGTTGCATGTATGTTTACCTTTGTTGCATGTTTCTTGTTTGATAATTAAAAGAAAAAAAAATTAAAAATTGTGTATCTCTGAATTTGTATGATAGATTATCTTAATTTCGAAATAAGGAGTATCAAAAAAGAAAAATAACTTTAGATCAAAATAATTTAATTTGTTACTTTTCGCAGAAAAATCACAAACATCTTTTACACAATGAAGAATTTTCAGTTATAAATAACATCGTTGATCTTATAATTAGTCAAGTTGAGCATATAAAGTTTGAGCAAAATAAGTATAATATTACTTTACAACATATTTTGGAGCATTTTCAGAAAAAAATTTCACAAATTATCCAACAAAACTAAAGTTTTATTTCATCTCAATTAGAAGATAATAATAAAAATATACAACATCTTCCTAATCGAAAAGAAATTAAAAAGCTTATTGATTTTATTGATAACAAGCCGAAACAAGTTGAATTACAATTTTTGAAAATTGTTGAAAATCTAAAAGTTGAAGTAGCAAAAATACAATTAATACAAAAGGAGTTAACTGAGCAAGTAGAAAAGTTACATAATAAAATTGATCGTTTATTGGTTTAATGACCGATAATCATAATTATTTACAAGCACGTAAAGAAGTTGGTAAATTAGACGACGATTCGGTAGGATTTTCGAGTATCACAACCACTATTCCGAGCAATAATTTTCCTATAAGGCAAAATAATACTATTATTCAATTACTAATTAATTTATCAGAAAAACTAGATAAAATCGAAAATTAATTGACATATATTAATTTAGCATTAAATACATCAGCATCATCTTCTATACCTCCATCTCTAATTAAAAAGTTAGAGAATTTGAGCATAAGTAATCAACCAAGAAGGGTAAGAATTACTCCTTTTGATAATACAAAATGAAACTTTTCAAACGAAAAGGAAAAGAAATAATACGAGCAGAAAATATTTATCATAATGAAGAAGAAGCACAAGATTTTCTAAGAAATAGATTTTTACGATCACAAAAGAAAAAACATATCTTATATCAATTGAGAGCATTTGAAAATCGTAATAGCATCGCATTTTAAGCAGCATTAGCCAACATGAAATAAGTTGTATCGATAAAGAACTCACTTTAAATCTATTGTGCAATTAAGCAATTGAGCAACTTAAAAAGCTTCATTATTCACAAATACATATTGGCACTATATTAATCGGCATAGCAGGATTAACTCGAGCACAGGTTGGTACAAAAGTATTAATATACATATATGATGATAGATGGGATAATCATCAACAAGTATCAATAGCAACAGCTGAAGTTGATTTGAGCACTAATTTAGCTATAATTGTTTGCATTCCAAATTATGTAGTGACAACTAAAGAATTTAGCAGGCATATTAAAGTAAGCATAAGAACCAAAAATTATAACATGAAAGGAGATTTTAAAAATCTTAGTGCGAGTCTAATGTATGTTGGTAAAGTGTGATAAATTTAATTACAAGTTTAATGTTGAATTTCAAAATTTATTACAAACTTTTGGTAGTAAGCATTTTAACATGATTGAAGAAAAACTTGTCGATAAAAGTTTTTTGGAAGGAACTCAATGGTTATTACCTAACCTGCAATGGTTAAAAAATAGATAACTTGATAATGCACAAATTTTTGAAAATCACATAGGAGAAGCATCCGTAAGATTTTTTACTAATTATCGTCAAATTGAAAATATTACCGATGATTTAGAGAGTGAAGCAAAAATAAATATGGCTTTTGATAATCTTGAATAAATATGATTAAAAATAATTTGGATAGCATTGTCGATAAACTAATCAAAGACATCGATAACTTAAGTGAAGAGAAATATATTAATAAATATAAAACTTATGAATTGGGTTTATATCGATTAAATGATGAAGAAATGAAGCATCTCATATTAAAGATTGGTCTTGAGCATATATTAGGAGAAAAAGAATACAATAATATGTTAGTTGAAATTGAGTGTATGTCTGTCGAAGAACAACAAGGTTCCACTGAAACTTCTAGTGTTCATGTAGAATCTTCTATCGGAAGATCTGAGCAATAATATATAAGACTCACTAATGAGTCTTATATCGAGCAACATACTGCTCATAGCAATTATGATGCAACTACACCGCATAAGAAAAACAGAATTCCTTATAAAGGAATTGAGCATGTGAGCATAGCCGGAAACATATTAAATCTAGATCACGTAGATCCACAAGACTGAGAAAAAACTATAGAGCGATGGGAAAAAGAATGTGTTCATGCAGCAATCATGTTAGATTTTAACAACACAAATGATATGGTAGACTATTTTGAGCATACTTTGGATGGTATGACTTTTGATTTCTTTCAAACATGGAAAACAAAAATTCCAGAAGGTTACCAAGCAAAAAAATTAGCATTTAATATTGATACTTTTGTTAAACTTATTAAGTTTGAGTTTTAGATCATAATCGCCTTGATGGAAGAAATGAGCAAGAGCAAATTCGAGCAATACGTAATTTAGAGCAATTATAAATATGTGATTTACAATATATTCGTGAATATACTTCTAATTTCTTTACTTATATAAGTAGAATAGGTAGAATAAATGATATAAATCTATTAAATTCTTATATGACAAAAATAAAATGACCTATAGGAGAAAAAATATGGAAAGAATAGCAAAATCACCCTAAGAAAAACGATGAAACAATTGACATTCGAACTCAACATGTATATGATATATTACGAGAAGAGTGTAGCCAAATTAAAGCAAAAAGAGAGCTATTTTACATGAGCCGTAAAAATATAGACTTACATGAGCTGTATATGAAATAAGAAAGCTATTTTACATGATTTGTAAAAATATAGATTTACCTAAGCATTATGGGTGTCATAGAAAACAAAAACAAACTAAGAACTAATAATTATAAGAAGAGCTATAAAAAAAGATATAAGTCTTATAAGAAATATAGAAGCTAGCTAGGGTTGGTATACAACCTTCAAAAACTTTTAAAAAGCATAAATTTATTCCTAAGGAATTTAAGAAAATGAGCACTAAACCTTGGATGAGAAAATATAAAGCACCAAAAGATAAGAGCACTTGTAAATATTACTTTTGTGGTGAAGTTGGTCATATTAGACCAAAGTGTCCTAAACTAGGAAAACAACCTAGAGAGAAGATTCAATTACTTGAGAAATTTTATTTGAAAGAAGATGAAGATTTGGAGAGCATTTACAGTTTGGATAACTTAAGCGATAATGAGCGCATCTATAGCATTAATTACATTGATATGTTTTCTGAATCAGAATCTGACTATTCTGATAGTTCAGATAGTGAATTAGAAAATATAAATATGCTTGAAGTGCGTAAAGAATTTAAATACGTAAATTTGGGATGGCCACAAGCATGTAATAAATGTAAGAAAATAGTAGCAGAACAATATTATACGAGCAAAATAAGATTTTGCAAGCCTTGTTACAATAACAGAGTATTAGAGGTAAATTTTGTTGAAGAATAAGTGAGCAGAATACAAAATCTTGATATTAAAAAATAAAAAATTAGCACCTTAATTACAATTAATTGTGAGGTTGAATTAGCAAAAGATCATAAAATACAAACAATAGCAATGATTGATACCGGGAGCACTAAGATTGCTATAAGAGAAGAGCTAGTGCCATCACAATATAGACAAAAACTTGTCAAACCAGTTCGAGTATCCCAATGAGATTCAAGAACTATACACATCACACATTGCCTAAACAACTTACCTCTTAGAATTGACAAACAATAATTTAACTTATCTTTAACTTTTGTTTCACCAGTAGGATCATATCCATTTATTTTAGAATTAAATTTTCTAAAAAGTTTACAAGGTTGTTATTATCATCCACCTGATATAACATTTTACAAAAAAGTAATTACTACTACAGATCAAAGCAATTTATTAGAAGCATCTAGTAATTTGAACATAGAAGAGCAAAATAATTTTGTTAAAGATGTACAAGATGAAAATTTTGAAGAACAAAATATTGAGTATGATGAGTCAATTTTTGAATTAGAGTATCCAAATTTTGAAAAAATAGCATCTTTTGAAATGATTAATTTTGATAAACCTAAAATATTAGAAGAATTATTACAATTAGTAGAGCAAACAAAGATTATTGGTGAAGATCTACAATTACATTGGAGCAAAAATAAAGTCTTAGCAAAACTTGACATTATAAATCCATATTTAACTATTAAAACAGCAGATATGCCTTGTAATTTATTAGATAAATAAGAATTTGATCAACAAATTAAAGAGCTTTTAAATCTTAAAGTAATACGACCATCTAAATCACGACATAGATCAGCAGCTTTTATTGTTCGAAAGCATTATGAGCTTAAACGTGAAAAAGCACGAATAGTATATAATTATAGAAGACTAAATGATAATACTTATGAAGACAGTTATAAGTTACTTAATAAACATGAATTAATCAACAAAATTCAAGAGAGCAAATACTTTAGCAAATTTGATTGTAAATTAGGTTTTTGGCAAATTCGCCTAGCAGAAGAGTCAATCGAGTGGACTGCTTTCACTTGTCCATAAGGACATTTTAAATGGCTAGTCATATCATTTGGGTTGAAAATCTCTCTCTCTCTCTCTCTCTCTCTCTCTCTCTCTCTCTCTCTCTCTCTCTCTCTCTCTCTCTCTCTCTCTCTCTCTCTCTCTCTCTCTCTCTCTCTAACCCCCTCCCCCCCCAATCGTGAACCTTTGGCGATCCTCCTCTGCACTCCTTTCTGCTCTCTGCCACTCCTCCTCTGCATTCCTCAGCTCCGTCTGCCGCTCCTCCTCTCTTTCTACCAGGAACCGCGCGGCCGCGCCTCTCCCTGAACCTCCACCGCTTCACTCCTCTCTATTTTTCGCCACTCCTCCTCTACATACCTTAGCTCCGCTTCACGCTCCGGTAAGAAATTGTATGTCTCAATTACCGACTTTACAGTGCCATTCACCTCAATTTCTTCTACTTTGTCTAACTAGCAATTGCACCAGACATGGATTGAACTTGATTTTGAAATGGAGAGTATAGAATCAAAGATGAGCTTAATTTTGTTTATCAGGAGACTATATGAATTGAACTTGCTAATTGTGAGTGGCGATGAAGAGTGAACGGTAGTTCTGAGCAGTTGTTTGATTATGTCAGTTTTGAAAACTCTTAATTTCTGCTGCTTAGTTGTTTGAAATTGAAACAGGAATTGAATAATTTAGACTATATTTATTGCTAATTTGATTATATAAATATTTTAAATATTCATTATTTCACATATATATATATTGAATTAATACCATCTTTAAATCACCTAAAAACGCTTAATTCTGATTAATTCACGTCTAGCCTCCTAAACGCTAACAAGAAGATCGCCTAGCATTTTTTAGCTAACTTGATGATACGTAAGCCAATTGTATTGAGCATATCCACTTGTAATTTTTAATTTCCCTCAAGCTTATTGAATGGTTTTTATAAGGATCATGAAATGGTAGCTCCCAAGTTCCAACCCCTAATGGTGAGGCTGTGAGGGAATAGATGCATAAAATAATTAAAACAAAATAATAAAACCAGAGAAGTAGGGCAAGTTTATGACACACACGTTCCCAACCATCCAACCAAATAACCCACATTAACAAAACAAGCAATTCAGAATTCCATATGCTTTGTCCCCCATCAATTAGAGAAGAAAAATAAAGTTTATCAAACTTCGTGACACCCAAACGGTCCTATGCTTCGTCATTTAGTAAGTAGCTCATTTGCCCCGAGTTTCATATAGCAAAATCACACATCTTTCAGTAGAGGATTTTTATCTTGGGAGAAAAACAGGCAAGGATAGTTTAAAAGATTCTTTACATATAAGGATATTTTTGAGAATTTTTGGACATGAAAAGACTCTAATACTTCTATTGTATTTTACAAAAATTCTATTTCGAAGGCAAAATTTTTGACAAAGTCTTCCTATTGTTAAGTTGGAAATTCGTCTCCTTGCTATTGTTTCATGTCTGAGAACTTATCATTCGATCATATTTGTTATGTTGCACTCTTCTGGATCAGAGAAACTCAATTCAACGTCGGATAAGTTTAGCTAGTGATTAGCTTTGTCTTCATCTCCATCTCCTTGGAACATAGCTATCCGTGCTGCCTCTTGTATTCGAAATTGCTTGTAAGAGAGAGAGAGAGAGAGAGAGAGAGAGAGAGAGAGAGAGAGAGAGAGAGAGAGAGAGAGAGAGAGAGAGAGAGAGAGAGAGAGAGAGAGAGAGAGAGAGAGAGAGAGAGAGAGAGAGAGAGAGAAGGGGAGGTTCGCGATTTGGGTAAGGCTTCTGAAGCAAATTTGGCTTTCTTTTTTTTTCCCTTCCCAAGACGCCCATGCCCACCTAACTCTCCTAGGGCCGCCTAATTCACCTAGAAGCCCAAATCGTGGAAAATTTCGATTAGAAGCCTTATTCCCTCATTTTTTTTCTTTTCATACATATCTTATACAATGTAATGTAGTTTTGCTTTACTTCTTACTGTTATTCAAGTAGAAAAGTATAGGTAAAAGTGTTTAGGGTAGAATTCAATGCTTTCATTCATTTTCGAGTTGAGTATATATACAGCATTACAAGGTATATTTCTAATAGGAAGAAATATCTATACTAAAGAATAAATCAATTCTAATTATAATAGGAATCTAAATATCTACAAAATTAATACTTGCCAACAATTTATTGTGTATTCATGCTCAACGCTTCACCTCTTATATTATAATGCTCTATTTATTTAGGAAAAAAATTAAAGGGCCCAAAAATAAATAAATTACATAGTATGTTCTTAAATACATTTTCCTTACGAGATAAACCGACTCACATCCTTAGGAATTAGGATTTGCTCAAGCCACATACCAATTGTTTTAGTTTAATTCTGATAGGCTTTTTACATCACTCAAAGAAATCTATTCTTATGCAAATTGTATCAATTCAGTATTATGATAAATAGGGGCCTGCTGAAGATTGATGAAACTAAGTATCAAAACAAAAACAAACACTAAAACTAGTTTTCTGGTAGACTCGACTTACATACACAAACCTAATTGATTACCTAACCTAGACTCGACTAAAGAATACGAAATAAATAATGGACACGTTAAACACAGTGACAGACTACCACGCAAAATTTTAAGTGATTTGGTATGTGAACGAAATTAATGAAAAACACGCTAATCCAAGATACCCGGGTTAGGTGTGGGTGGATTATACAGGTTCAGTCGGGTTCGGTTTGGACGTATTATTTTTCCATCCCTATTTTTAAGGCAACTTAACATGGGTATCCGTCCAAACCGAACCCGGTCAATCCCGGTTTTTAAGGCAAATAATGAGTATTGAGTATTTTACCGATCCGAACCCGACCCGAATGGTGGCGGATTTGAATTGGGTATGGATATGCATTTATCGTATCTGAACCCGACATACCTATTTTTAAAGTCTATTTATTATATTTTATAATTTATATCTTTCTTTTTTATATATAAAATGGCAACATTTATAATCCTATTATATATATATATATTATTTTATCTATTTTTAGTTCGGATAAATGAATCAGATTCAAGTATTAAATATCAGACGAATCACCCAAACTAAAAATTTTGAGTTTGGTCGAACGGATTTATTTTGAATTTGGATTCGGATACCTAAAAATTGATCCAACTGACCCATTAGACAAAAATATGATAGACTTTGTGAACCTGAGGTCAAAATGAAAGAATCTAGCTGCTCCACGTATACAGTATACTAGCATTGGTTTATCGCAATAATCACATGCACTATTCCAGTAATTTGTAATGATAAGCTGAGAACAACTTAAACTTGCACAACAAAATTGCACCAAGAACATTAGTCACACCCTTCGCCACATAAGTCCAGCCTCCGTCGGCTCCATCCGGAAAATAATTAGCAATGACAGTCATGAGTGAGCTACCAGTTTTGTCCCAACTCACTTAGCTGGCTAAACCTGTCACCAATTTCTCCAAGTCTCTAGATTCGGTTCGAAGAAAGATGAGTCGCCCACACCCAATAGAAAAACGCGACGCGTTGTCCTACTGGCATCTTCACAATTCAAGCCCCACCTCTATCAGCTCCTTCCATTCACTTTCTTTCCCACCCAAGTTTTCCAGGACTATATATAGCACATCCCAAAGAGTTCATTGCATCCCACAAAACCTACAGCCCCAACATCAATTTTTCTAGCTTCACTCTACTTCAGCTTGAAATTGATTTCTTTGTAAAAAGTTTTTTTATCCAAACATGGCTTCTTCTTCTTCCAAGCAGTTACTTTCTTTTGTTCTCCTATTGTCCTTGTTCTGTTTTAGCTCAGCAGCCAGGAGTCTTGCTGAGTCTTCAGACCAATCCCAGCAGCCTATACTATTCCAATTCCACAATGGCCCTCTTCTGACCGGAAAAATCTCCATTAATCTGATCTGGTATGGAAAATTCAAGCCAGCCCAACGAGCAATCGTTTCCGATTTCATCACCTCTCTTTCTTCTTCTTCTCTGTCCAAAAGCCAACCATCTGTTGCTACATGGTGGAAATCCGTCGAGAAATACTACCACCTCGCCAATTCCAAGAAAACTTCATCTCTCTCCCTCTCTTTGGGTACGCAAATTCTTGATGAGAGCTACTCTATGGGAAAGTCTCTATCTTTGGAAACACACATCAAAAAGTTGGCAGCCAAGGGCGGACAAAGTAATGCGATCAATGTTGTTCTGACCTCATCAGATGTTCTTGTTGATGGGTTTTGCTCTAGCAAGTGCGGTACTCACGGCTCTTCAAGGAGCTCTTACATTAGAGGAAGCAAGATCTCCAAATTCGCTTACATTTGGGTCGGAAACTCAGAGACTCAATGTCCTGGTCAATGTGCTTGGCCATTTCACCAACCAATCTATGGACCACAATCTCCACCATTGGTTGCACCAAACAACGATGTGGGTCTGGATGGTATGGTCATCAATCTGGCTAGCCTTTTGGCTGGGACTGTGACCAACCCTTTCGGAAATGGGTTCTATCAGGGTCCTAAAGAGGCTCCACTGGAGGCTGCTTCAGCTTGTCCCGGAGTTTATGCTAAAGGAGCTTATCCTGGTTACGCCGGAGATCTCTTGGTTGATGCTACAACTGGTGCCAGCTACAATGCCAATGGTCTGAATGGGAAGAAGTATTTGCTTCCTGCTTTGTTTGACCCCTCAACCTCAACTTGTTCTACTCTCGTTTGAGAGTAATTTAGGTGTCCGAGACCACGTTAGAGTATAGATTATGTAGAAAATATACAGTCATTACTTTGTTCAATTCTCATTCTTTATTGATTCAAATGAAAATAATAAGAATTTTTACTATGTTGTCACAAGTTCATACCCGGAATTATAGAACTATACTTATATATACCAGAAATGTGCGGCTGCCATTGGGTGAAAAAGAAAGGTGGCCCAAAAAAAGCAAGAAAGAAGAAAGTAAAATGATGTCCATGCTTCATTAATGTATTACTATGACTTCAATCTACTGTCCCTAAACACAAATGTATGTCTGCATGCAGGGCTTCTGTGCATATATTGAAATATGCGTTTTTATTTATTTATAATTTTGTCATTGTTTTGGTCACATAATCACATCTTCACCGTTCAGTTCATAGATATATATATATATATATATGTATAGATTAACTCTGTAAAGTTTCGTTTAATTTGATGATCATTTGAGTTCTCATAATCGTGATTTACCACTTATATACACGAACGTTTCTGATTTTATTGATTTTTGTCCGTTCGCTAATTTGATCTAATTAGGTAACTTAATCATCATCAAATTGGATGAAACTTTGCATAAATGATCTATACACTAAGACCTACAATCTAAATGGTGGGGATGTGAATATATAATCTAAAAGTTAGAAAAATGAAGAAATCCACATATTGAAATATGCGGACCTTCGCATCTAAGAATCTCCGTGTCTACATGTAGAAAAGTTTATGGATCTGTCACTTCAATCTACAATACTCTTTTTTTTTTTGCTAAGCAATCTACACCTCTACTTCTTTTTTTTAGATGATCGAAAATATACATTAATGTGATAATGATACAGAGTTTCACCGGATTACCCGGACTGATAAATTGAAACTCCTAATGCATCACTATATTAGGGCAGTTCAAGTTCTAATTCTAAACTAATAAACTAGAGTAACACAGGATTGCAAAAAATTCCATTGTGTACCGCTCTTTAACTAGCTAAGCCCATCTCGCCTACGGGATGACATGATCGCCCGGATCCCAACTCAGCTTCCAACGGAAACTAGTGAAGTCCAACCCAATTATGAAGATCCAAAGCTGATAAGGTACTTCAAAAACAAATCTGATGAGGAGGGAAACTTGGGCCCAATAGAGCGGGAGCTCGCCAAAGAAAAAGCTCATGAAGCCCAATAACAGCCTACATGCCTTGTTGTCTCTTTCCAAACCCTAGACTATTCCCTCCTCTAGGTTCGCAGCCGACACCTCCCATACCCCAACACCTTCAATTATATCGGTCCATCGTCGTCCTCACCATTCTCTGATCCCATTAGCCACCTCACCTCTTTAAATTGCGCCCGTCGAGGTCGAATCTAGCTCTGCCCTCTAGCTTATCCAAGCTATCGAAGATCTGGATTTCTGTGAAGCCACACCACCTTCGATCAGACTCTCCTTTGTGTCACTACTCGAGTGTCGCCCACCAGAAGAGATCGTGATCCACTTCGGCCAAACCTTTTAATCCTCTGCCGCTCCATCACCAACACCAAGATTCTAGATTGCTGCCATAGAAACCAAATAAGAGGCGCAACGAAACCCTAAAGCTTTGTTGCAAGTCATCTCCGAGAGTATTGGAGTTAGAAAAGTCGTCTCTGAGAGTATCGGAGATAGAAACGTCGTCTTCGAAAGTATCTGAGCCAAGGAGTTAACATCGAGTTTCTACATCTCTACTTGATACCATGCTTTCCATTAAAAATTATGCATACTAAGTGGCTACCCGCCTCTTGGGGCGGTGTTACCATATTAAAGAAAATGAACGTAATTATGATAAAAATTTAAGCAAGACATTCATTCATCAATTGACTCCAGACCATCATTCATACTTGGTTGAACATACTATCTTCATCATTCATATAGCTCATACCTATATGAGTATCATGATTGATCGATGCATATCAGGTTATCACATGTTATGCACCTAAACCACATTTCACTATCTCATACCTTGAATGAGATATCCAACAAAATGTCAATTATGGTATAATTAAACAATAGAAATCACATAATTTTTATAAATCTAAAACTACAGCAACTCACTAAACAACGAAAAAAATAAAAGAATAATCTACCTGACATAACATTCATTCCTACAAACACTATAATTCTGGGTTTCAAAGTGCTCTGCATATTTACAATTATGTCGATACCAAAATTAATCCAACAAAGTAAATTATTCATATCACTATCTACATGATAGATCTACCATCAGCAAAACACAAACTTAATATCAACTTCAAGCTTTGACACTTCATTATAATACCAGTTGTTTAGAAAAAGTCACACACATTGTCATATTACACAACATCTTAAGCATAAACAAAATATCCAAAACAACTAATCCCTAGATCAAGAACATATTCTTGATCACAGTGTTAGCTGAATATAACTTGTGTCATTACATATTGAAACAAAATAACTACAAAATAAAAAACAACTTGGCCAAGAAGTAGTTGGAAGCCAGGAACGATTTTCATGACAAAAGTTGTATCCTCTAATGCTACACACAAAGACTTCCTCTTATAAACATGATCATCAATAGTTGTTTCACCTGCAAGTAAAATGAATGTAATATATATCAAAAATTAAAGATCACATAAAATTAGATTATAATTGAGATAGTATATATGTTTAATTAAACATTGTAAACCTTATCGGCATCTAGTCTATCGCTGACCAAAATTACTAACAAAGTCAAGAATGTACATCCAAAATTATGAGAAAAAATTCATTACCAAACAAATATAACTATTACTATGTCCACCATAAAACTCAATAAATATCAACGCATATTTACCCAGTTAACTTATATTATCCACTTCTATGGTCTCATGTTGCTCCTCTTTCAGATAGGATCTCTTCTCTAGTAGTTGATCACATGTAGCACCAAAAGCCTCTTCATCTGATTTTCCCGTAATGCAAACTAATGACTGATCTTCAACATAGATTCTATAGCTGCAAAATAGTATGCTGAAATGAGTAAAACTCAGCCTAAATAATGAAATGATGTTCACTGTATTTAAACAAGTTAGCACCAACTCATTTACAAACAATTAAGCTATAATTACATAAATAATAACGAATTATATAGTTTTAATAAAGCTACTACACTATCAAGCTGAAATGAAGATCACTGAAACATATAAACAATTATAATACATAAATCGCACTTGTCAGTTTGGTCATTACTAAGAGATTAGCTACAATATTATTTGATCCTCACTAAATATAAATAAATATTATATTTCCATATAAAAACTGTAAGGTTCATCACACATGACTATCAAACTAATTACTTACGTGTTTTTTGGTTGCTGTAAGCTATGCACTACACTGGAGTAACCATCTTCTGTCTCCTCCTTTTTACAACCGCCTCTAACATCTTTCGGTAGAGCAACATCTATACCACCACCCTCTACTGAAAATAGTCCTTAGAATGATCGCAATACAATAGATCAATTTATTCTGGATAAAAAATGAATTAATAATGTCACTCACAACATGTATATATAACTAAATACTGGCTACTACATAAGATCAATAGTCATTGCGTAACATATGAAAAATCAATAATCAACATCTTTAAACTGAAAAAACAAAATAAATATAAAAATAAAAATAAAATTCATAGAATACGCAGATTTAGCATTACTTATTAGTTGATCTGCTATACAATTAGTTCAGGGTTTTATTACGTGGTAAATAAATTAAACAATTGTCTCACCACAAACACAGTTGGGTCTAATGTCTTTAGGCCAGAAACAGTCTTCATGTAAACTTCTTTGATCTTCACTGATGATTGCAAGCTAGAATACTACCAGACAATTTGAATTTGTGACCAGTTTTAGAAAACTTGATAATAAAATAGCATTTAAAGCCAAAAACAACAAATGCATATAAAGATAATAAAATCTATTATATTAAAATAAATCAGACAATAAAGTCTAATAAAACTAACTTACTAAGCTCTGAACTCTTTTGTCATTGGAATATTTGGATTGAGCACAATGTATGTATGCCTCGTGCTACATATTGATCGATCTGCATGTTTTTTGCAACATTTGTTGTCAAAAGAAGCAAAAGACAAAATTCACTATGATAATAATCAAAATCACCAAAATAAAAAACTGAACTGCTGATCACATACCCTCGTACTTTGTCATCCTCGTACCGGTATGGTACAAACTGCCAGAACTGGTGGGGAAAGTTCCATGATATATTGAATTGAGAAAAATCTCCTGCATTCACCCCACAAACAAATTTTCAGTTCTTCCCTTACAAACACTACAAACACAGCTTATTTCTTTACTTCAGCAAAACAGATGCAATACCCTATGAACTTAATTGTGATATCAATTTGAGTTTCTCTTTGCTTCTTGTTTCTCACATCAACATGCTGCGGTGCTTTTATAGTCTTCACATATCCATACAGATCTTTAAAATTCAGTAATACAAATATAATCAAATAAAAGATCAAAAAGAGATAAACCGCTTGCATGCTAGGAATGGCTGATATTCAGCTTGCTGTGGCAATTGCTGAAACTAAAGCAGGCGAAATGAATATCTTGGAAACAACATCAAGATTTGTTGAACTTGATTAAATGTAGTCTTTTCTGTAAGTGATAACGCTATATCATGGTCATTACCTTTATGCTTGGACCAATATTTCTTGCATCCAAAGCATGAAACATCATATATTTCAGAGAAACATACTAGCTTGAAGAGCCCAATTCCAAAGAACTCAAAAGCTCTAGATAAGTTGCAAATCTCATCTCTGATACTAATCAGAAAGATAACTCATGATATTAATACACCACAATTTTCTATTTGACTCAAGAATATAGCTCAAGCAAATCATGAGATCAAACACTATTCAATTTAGCTCAAGAAATCATGACATTAATCAATTGAAAATTAGCTCAAATTAACCGAAAAAAGCTGCAGTGGTTGAGAGAAATAACCTTCCTCATGGAGTTCAACTATGTTGTTATTGATAGCCACAAAGAGAGTAAAATGACTAGCAATCTCCTCTTATTAGATAAGTTTCTCCACCTTAACTTGTCCCTACACTGAAATGTTGATATCACCCACCAACCGTGACTGATCAATCGAAGTTCCAAGTTTCACTCTCTCTCGAGGTTTCCTTACTTATTTTCTCGATTTTGATGATGAAGCTTATTCCCAAAGCGTGGAAAACAAAATTGAATAGTGTAAGCAATTCATATCAAACCAATTTGTTAAAGAAGCAAATGACTATTAGATAATAGGGAAGATAAATCTCGTTCAAAAAGAATTAGTAGCTCTGAGTTAGTACTGATGACCTTGTTGACCATGAGATGAAACGGTCATTATCAATTACCTGATGTGGCATCATTTGGTCAGCCACCAATCCAACCTCTCAATATGCAATTACCCCAATTTTATTTACAAAAAATACAAACTAACATGAAAAATTATCAACCAAAATTTTTTCTAAAAAAAAAAAATACCAAACAAATATATGTATATTTGTTTAAAATGTTATATGTTATGCAAAACATCCTTATAAACTATATTTTTCGTATAATTATTTGGTATGTCATTACCATTATTTATCATGATCTTTAATCCGTTTTTGAGGTAACTCTAAATAATAAATTCTGACTTGCTTTAATGATTAACCTTAACTTTTATTAATCGTCATTGCATAACATGTTCTAATAGAAAATTACCGTCTTTTGAAAGTGAAAGGCCACTTAGTTTCATTTGGAATCAACACAATCCTTGGAATGTAAACTTTTTTGCCTATATTAGTCCCAGTCAAAATTCTTGCCTCAATTATTTTATCAAATAATTTTGTGACAATTAACCGTGTTCCGTTGCACTATCCCTGTATTTGATTTAAATTTCTAAGCAACATAATTGACATTCCAACGTTCAGAATAAGCTCATGCGATGGTAAACTACTAAATTCAAGATTATTCAAAAACTCTGTAGGATACAAAAGATTGTTATCACTATATGTACCAGTATTGAATGAAATTGAATCAGAACTAAAATATATATTTTTATCACCTGGTAATAAATTAATTGAAAAACTATTTATTTCATGTACAGTTGCATTTCTAGGTGTCACAATAACACGCTCACTCAAATATCTCATATCATTATATTTACAATGAAAATTAGGATAAGCAGCCGTAAAAATTGCCTCAATAGAATTTAAACTTGAATCAGTGAGTAAATCATTAGGAATAAGAATCCAAGAAGTATCAACATCATCTGTCAAAAAGTTTAATTGCAATTGATCCTCACCTATTTGTAACATCCATTCTGCAAAATATTTGATCTCATCTTTTTCAGCAACTGTAAGTCCAATTGATGACAATCTCATGTTTTCTGTCAAATAAAATACTTTAAGATAAAGCCACAAATACTAATTGTTTAAAGTTGCCTCAATAATATTACTTTTACTACCTCCAATAACTAGTAAGGCCCGTCTAAAATCTCCACCAAATAAAATTAATTTTCTGCCAAAAGGTATATCTTTCTTATGATCCATTGAATTAACTGACAAAATATCTCGAAGAATTTTATCCAAAGATTCAATAGCACATTTGTTACACATAGGAGCTTCATCCCAAATTATCAACTAAGCTCTTTCAATTAATTCTGCAAGATGTGTTTGTTTATTTATCGAACACGCTAAATTTTTATCTACAACTAGTTTTATTTTAAAACGTGAATGAGCAGTTCTATTTTTTGGAAGTAATAATGAAGCAATACATAATGAAGCAACATCCAAAACAATCTGTCCCTTAGATCTCAATTTAGTTATTATAGTATTCCACAAAAAAGTTTTTCCTGTTCTACCACTACCATATACAAAAAATGAGTTTTTATTTTTTGTTTCCACAGCTTCAATAACTTCATTGTATACAATTCTTTAAGATGTATTCAATTTAGTTATCAATTCACAATGTTCACGTTTAAGTGTCTCAGTATCATATTCTAATTCTTCTTTAATTAATTTATTCTTTAACTCAGTTATTTTGTCATATTGTGGCATTGGTAAATGATAGTCAATCAATGAGGTGGATACCATATTAAATAATTTTTCAAGTTCATGTAACAAACTATTTTTCAAATCAACATCAGGAATAGTTCGATTATGCATATTAAATTCTAAACGAATTTTGTATAAAATATCACCAGACATGTTTTTCCAATGTGCATCAAACAAAGCTTTTAGATTAGACACCTCACAAAAAAGAATAATAGTAAAAAATAATTGTCTTATCTATGGAGCAGTCGCAGTAAGTGCAGATTCAACAAAAGCATCATTCCATTCATTATTATCATATATAATCCTAGAGATCGACATGCTTCCTGAAAAGTAGAATAAGTGGTTCCATTAATAGTTTTGATCCACTCAAAATTGCGACATCCTTTCTGAATATTCAATCGAATATACACAAATAAAATAATTTACTTGCAGTCGGAGGTACATGCGCATTCTGCCAATAACATCATACCATTTTTTTCTCGGATACCATGCTTTGCTATCATTGTCCAAACAAACTTAGTAGGAAATTGAGCATAAGTCTAATCAACAACATCTTTATAAACAGTGTTCGCATGAAACCAGACATTTAGCATAGTCTGTTCATTGTTTGGATTTTCTACAACTTGCTCAAGAGCTTGGCCTTCTTTAAAAAAAATAGTTTGCTCATTTGACAAATGAATTTTGAAGTATTGCACGGCAGGATATCTAGAGTGAATAGAAAATTGAAACAATCGCTACACTGATTCATGAGGAGTTAAATATCTACAATTCAAATAACTTTGGATTTTATCATTCACACTATCCTGAACCAATACTCGAGCTCTATCTGGACCTTTATTTACATACTTGAACAAATATTTAATTAACATGGACTAAGAACATGATTCAACATTTATGTGTGCATTATACCTCAACAAAAAAATTGGACTATATGGAACAACAAAATTATTACCAATGTGAATTCCATTTTTTACACAAAACTTTGAATCATCATCACGTCTTCTATACAGTGGAGCCTTAATTGCATAAAAAATAGTATCAAAATTGTATGATTTTGGAAAATATTTTGTACATTTACCATCTCGCATGCAAGGGGAATGAGGATTTAATTTTTCGCAAGGCCCATGTATCATAAATTGACTAACTATTTCAAAAAGTTGTGGACTAATGTTCTTATCAAGTAAATCAACACAAATAATTGAATCTATATCTGTATTTGTATAACATTTGTATTCTTTTCGAAGCCAAAAAAGTAAATGAGCATGAGGCAGCCCTCATTTTTGAAATTCAATAGTACAAACATGTGCATGTATAGGACCAAAAGGTTTTCCCAATTTGATGAATTCAATCATATTATCCACTTTAATTTTAAAAATCTAACAAACATTATCATGTTTGTCTTTATCTTTATACCCAGGTTTTTTTCTTAAAATACCTAACTATTTTCGGCCACTTAACATTGCAAGTGAAAGTTATGAACAAATTCGGATTTCCATTATATGTACAAATTACCATCACATTCTGATAATTATTTAACATATCTCTAGGACAACCTATATGTGTACCCGGTAGAATAATTATTTTTCCAACATCGCAACTTCGAGTAATATTATCTGAGGCCAAAGCAAACAATTGATTAAATTTTTCGCACTTCAATAATGGTTGATTATTCCTTATATATTTCAACCGACATTCCTCAGCAATCGCATATGCATCAACCAAATATTGCTGAAGTAATCTACCACCTTTTAACAAAGTTTCATTATCATTAGATCTATCATGAATTTGATAAAAGATAAATTTTATCATCGTCAATTTTGTCCTTTTTCTTTGACGCTTTTGTTCAGTACACTCCAATAACATACTTATTCTAAATCCATCCTCACCATACGGGAAAAGCAATGGATATTGCAGTGACATTAATTTTAGATGTATCTTAGAAATTCGTTTCATAGATCCATTAAGAGATCGAACAATAACATCTCTGTTAGAATTAAATTGTCCAATATCTCCAACAACCAAACCACCAATTTCATTCGCACTCGGTAATTCATATTATTTTCCATCAGTTGGTTCACGATCAAGTAAAGTAATATTATAATTAGGCGATAACCCACTTTCGTACTCATCCCTCATTGATCTGTATATTTTTACCAAATCATTAACCTCATCAAGCATATTTGTTAACTTTCCAACAATAACAACATCAATTTTTTTATTCTCATTTTTGGGATCAACAACATTAATTCAATTTGAAATTTCATTAGCTGTATCATAAACATATAATTGTGCATACTTTGGACATTCAGTTGCATAAGGTAAAGCTGAATCCATCAAATGACAAACTTGACCACAAATTTTGAATACATAAGGAGCTCCACCACTATTAATTTTATGATTAATTTTTGCACCCATAGAAGTAAAATTAAATATGGAATTATATACTCGAATATTCTCACGAAAAAGAGAGCTTTCACGACTGTTGATTGAATTCAATAATTGTTCAAGAATAGCAAGAATGAGATTTGATAATGGAAGTTTAACTTTACCTTTCTCGCAACAATTTGTATAAACATATTGATTTTTGACCTTTCTCTTCAAAGCGTCTTCTGCCCAAAAGGCAGCATTGCAATGAATATATGTGTTAGAATCATCACCTGAATCTTCATATTCTACAATCGCACCTAAAAAAAATTGAGCACACTATGACAAAAAATTGCAACACTATTCATTAATCAGTATATGTTGTAAAATTTAATTTACCTCGACAACTAATTTGATACAAAGCTTGACTAAAAAGAGATAAAGATGATGCTACATCACCTGTATGGCAAAACTTATTGTCAGCATTACAAACAGTTGCCTTATTATTATAACAATGAGATTTCTATGTCTGGAATTACCTAATATAATTTAATTCTCCATATTCTAATTTGTATTCCGATTAAAACTAAAACTCTTCTTCATGATGTGACAGTTCGATGAGTCAGGGAGTTCATCACGAAAATAGCTCCACAGTGAAGCTGTCTCATGGCATGCCAATGATTCCATACAGAGTTCCTCATAAATAGGATCTGTCAATTTCATTTTCAAGCTTCTTTTAGGAGACATAACTGGAAAAAACACTACAAAACAAACATTTGTAATTGACCTATTTATCTCAATAAAGTAACTAATCTTCCTATAACTAACTATTTATTACATATCTACATACCTCAGCAAAGTAACTATTCTTCCAATAACTAACCATTTATTACTGATCTATATACGTCAACAAATTACCTGATATAATTTCATTGTCCACATTCCAATTTGTATTCTGACTAAAACTGGAACTCTTCTTCGTGATGTGACAGCTCGATGAGTCGGGTTCTTCGTCACGAAAATAGCTCCATGGTGAAGCTGTCTCATGATATACCAATGATTCCATAAAAAATTTCTCACAAATAGGATCTGTCAATTTCCTTTTCAAACTTTTTCTAGGAGGCATAACTGAAAAAAAACACCATAACAAACAAATTTATAATTGACCAATTTACCTCAGCAAAGTAACTAATAATCCAATAACTAACCATTTATAAATGACCTATATACCTAAGTAAAGTAACTAATCTTCTAAAAACTAACCAATTTAGTACAAAATTGTCTCACTCATAAAAATAATCTAATAGACATAAATATTGTAATCATATCAGTACAGGCATCATAAACACTGGAAAAAAAACATAATAAATAATCAACTAATACAACTAATACGTTGAACATATTATTAACATAATAAATAATCAACTACATAAATTTAGCATATACATAGATAGATGAAAACAAACACAACAACCAGTTTCTCAAATCAAAATAATACAATCATAAGCTAAAAACTACAAGAACTATAGTCACAACATCAGAAAATATAAACATTTGTATATAAATTATGAACTCAATCAGGTCATACCTTGAAAAATAACTGCTAACACACACTGATGTGATTAAGATGATAGAAAGGTAGAAACACTCTATATACCCAACTTTCTGAAAACAAAACAAAAGACATAATACAAATAATTAGCAATACATACCAAGTAAAAACCCGCTGTAAACATTTCAATAAATAAGACCATTATTACAAAACCCAAATTTGAAATCACGGTTATCACCATCAACTAACACAAAAAATAAAAATAAGATTGCAATATAAAACTGACAAAACTTAAAAAATAAGGTTTGTCACCCTTTGATAATTTACAAATGAATACACAAAATTAGCAATATCAGAAATGCACTGAGAAAAACCTGATTGAACGATCAAACATTCCATCAATAACCAAAGAAAAAAAATATAAAAGCATAAAATTAGTTTGAATTAAAACTCTTTTGTATCAAAAGATTATTGTTTGTTGGCTAAATTGAAAGAAAAAAAAAACAACACCCAGTTACTAAAATAAGAATAAAACAAATCATAAGCTAATAAATTATATAATAACCTCAAAGCATGCACATGCAGATAGCTTATTACAAATTAGAAACTAAAAACTAAAAACTGTATCAGATCATACCTTGAAACATAACTGGTTGAGCACCCTAATATACTCAGGATGATAGATAGATACATGCAAGAGAAAATAACCAATGTCCTGAATATAATATAACAAAACATATTATCAATACAAAACTAACTCACAAACAAACATAAATTGAATAAATAACACATTAAACCAACTAACAGAAAAAGACTTTAATCAATAACATCAGTCAAACTCATAACTCCCAAATTTGATTTCCCACACAACACAATAACCATCATTACAAAAAATAAAATATCAAATAAGATTGAACTCACCAAACACAAATGTTAACGATTGGCTTCAAATCCTCTGACAATCTACAATGATAAGAAAAAGATAAGAATTACAAAAATGCAATGACCAAAACCTATGAACAATGATTGAATGGAAAAAAAATTAAAGATCAGAACAAAATTCAATAGACCACATAAAAACTCACAACTTACTTACCACTTAAAACCCATAAAATAAAGAGAGCTATAAGAGAGACAACAATACCGAGTATAAATCAGCGAGATGGAATAGTCGGAGTTAGCGAGGATGCAAAATCAAAAGTCGGAATCGACGATGATGGATTGTCAGTCAACCGCGATGTAAAAAGAATCAACAAAAATGTAATAAGAATCGCCGGTGACGGAGTGGTAAAACACTTTTTTGGCACACTGCAACAACATAACAATTGATAAACACAGTCTATGACGCCATGCATGTACCAAAACCATCCCTTAAAATTGGAGCGAGCAAATCCAAATAGGACAATTAATGAACCTGTGGACAGATTATGTACACTCATTAATCAGTAACTGTACGTTTGAACTACATATAATATGAATGAAAAAAAAAATCCATGTATAGTTGGTTGACCAACTATCCATGTAGTTAACCAGTTTTAATTGGTGGAACGAAGCATTTTAATTGATCATACTACCAACCACACATACACAAACAAACAATGAAAATCAGAACCTCTATACAACTCTAGACTCATTCATGCAATCAATATCCACACCTAGACGAAAATCTGACCAGTCACAAAATGGACACATATAAACAAAACTAAATTTCAATACAAATCGAAACCAACCACCAGCATACGCTCCAAAACATGGATTAAAATACCAAAACTCACTCAAGATCAATACATCTACCGATTCACGAAACCTAGAACTGAAACTTGAACAAACAATGAGATATAGCAAATAGATAGAGGATGAACTTGAACAAACAATGAGATGCACCAGATTGATAGGTAACGAACTTACCTGAACCGAAAATGTGAAAGAGAAAACAAAGAGTGCGCAGAGGAGAGGAGAAATGAGAGCAGATGGTGAGAAAACGATGTATAAGAATTGCCGACGACAGAGTGCTAACCGACTTTTTTGGAACACTACAACAACATATATAACAATTGATACTAATTTTTTTTGCTCTTCCAAAAACAAATCAAATGTATATGTAACCTTGCTTAACTTATTGAATGAACTCCAACCTATAATCTTTAGATAAATCATAACCCACAAATAGAAACACACTAATCAAAAGTACATCAAATAAAAGAGATAAAGAACCAAATAAAGAGTAGAAAGTTTCAAATACCACTTACCTTATCCCAAACTATTTGTTATTATACTTCATGTGGGTGCTACTTTGCTATAGCTAGCTGACATCTTCAACATCTCCAGGTCCTATTTTGTTTTAGCACTCCCATTAATCAACTAATTACGCCACCTATGTTTCTCATGTTAATTAAACAGTAAGGATAATAGTGAACATGAGTACATAGTCCTCTTTGGACCTTTGGTCCTTCCCATCTGTTACATAAGTCTTCTAATGATGATACACCATGTGGAGGGTAGGGTTTTAAGGTTCCTGCAAAGAATACCTAAACCCAAAACAACACAGTGTTTGAATATCAATTCATCCAAAAAAAAACACAGAACCAATCACCACAGGTGATAATAAATTGGCAACAAATGACAACAAAATGATACACCAATCGGCCAAAACAGTTAACATTATTGACCAAAAAATGATAAACAACAACAAAAATAAACTAGCATTTACCTAGATTGCGAATATATCAAACCGCAGCAATCAAAGCTACCCAAACAATCCCCAACAAACCATAACAATTAAAGCCACCAAAGAAAAAACCAACCACAATAAGAAACCAATTAATAAATCACAATAAATATATGTGAAAACACTATTACCTTAATTTGGAACTTTGAACAAAGCAGTCACAATCGCTAAAAACACTGCACATAATTCAACAACATCAACATCAGCCAATCGGCAAATGAGCAACAAAAATGAGAGCCAGTAAATTTACGATATAAGAAAAGGCAACCATTTTATTAAAATGTAATAATAAGGAGAGAAAAATCTATTCACAAAACACCTTCTAATCCCTAACACGGAAATCCAAGCAAGTTTATTTCAGACGATTTACATTTCTGTCTTAAATAGTATTAGTGCTACGTTCTGACCATATGATTGGAATACATTTTCTCCAATTCCATACATTTCACTCAGACTGGTCCAATGTAAAGCATTGCAAACTACCTCCACTGAGCATAGCAATCTACTTTAGGATGTAGACTCTACAATTTTCTTCCTACTGACACATATATGTTGGTGGTCAATCTTATATCACACAAAAGATCGACAACTCATGCATTGAGGAGCTAATCATTTATTTGTTTAATAATCCAGAATGAAATCGAAAGACTAAAAAAAGCCAGGTATAAGTACGCATTTAGACCGAGACATGAAAGCAAAAGACCAAACAAAAGCGGCAATTCAATCGAAGAATCTGAATACATTATTGCCTATATGCAATTTTTTAAGGTCCAAGTTGTAGGTACATATGGTATTTCATTCCTAAATTTTCACTCCTTACGGAACTGAAAGGAACAGAGAAGAGAATAAAATTAACAAAGAGGCAATCATGGTTACTCACACTTATTTCAGAAACCATATTCGAGTCTCAATTTCAAATTCACGAAGGAGACCCATTTCTTTAGAGAAGATGAAACAAACAAAGATGGAAAAAAAATTATATATACACATTATGAAAATTTATGATCCAAACATCCTGAATATTCCATAAATTGTAGATATGCAAATTGTAAAGTTATTCGACTGTGTACTTGTCACATCTAAAATCTTACAATAGTTGTTCTTCCATTGCCAGGATTAAGATCTCCTGTTCAAAATTAACCTCATGAAATAATATTGATCTACGACTTTATACTAAACTCAAACAAACAATAACAAAGAAAGCAACTGAAGTAGAACAAATAATGACCACTTAACATTTTGCCTGCTACCTAATTCATAGAGCCTAAAATCTAGATTGTTAATTTGGTACATAGACTTTACTCGGGGAGAACGGAGGTTGAGGGGCTGACAATGATTCAATTGAAAATAAAGGCAAATATTTTACCAGGAAGATTACATATCCGTTGTTTAACTTTACATTTGGACTCTTTATCTCTGTCTTTATTCCACAATTTGAGCCCCGAAATCATCTAATACCTAGATTATACCTATAATACACCATCAAACTGATTCGAGGAATCACAACAACATAACCACAGATTAATTGGCTAATTCCATCACTAATTACACTACAATACACTACCAATAAAAACTAAAAGCATCATTTAATTCACATACTCAAAAAAGCTTCAAGGCGCATAAGCAAATACAATTCAGAATAAGCATAGGATATACGTCCAGCCCAAAAAAAAAACAATAACATTCACTCTAAAAAAAGGCTATATTTCCAAATTAGATTCAACGTCTCTATAAAATTCATGTCTGGAAAACAGAGACTGCATATCAAGCATTATATGTTGAAGAATCTACCCCAAAAAAAGAAGCTCACAGAGTTATACAGAGTTTACCCGAGATGTTTTTTTAGTTTTCCAAAGTGCGAATCATTTCTTGCGGTGCCGCTGCCCCTAGGACCAAGGTTAGCCCCGACAATGATCAACTTATGGAATAATTAGGTATCAGATGAGAGAGACTTAGATGATGGGAGCCGACGACGATCAACTTCAATGGAAGTCGGGATTTGGGTTCAAATAATTTGTTCTGGCAATTCAGCGCCTAAAAAGCAAAAATAGTAACATACAAAACTCAAGCCAGACCCGAGACGATCTAATCTTAGCCGAAAACTCAGCAACTGGTCTGGATTAGGCGAGTTTTGGGTTGGGGGCAGGATTTGACGGATCTGGGATTAGCACAATTGGTTGAGGGATTTCAGATTGATCGAGAGATAGGAGGAGGATGAGGAGAGTGCGATTTGAGAAGCTACGGTGGAAATCGAAAGGCTGAGAGTGATCGATGCAAAACGAGAAAGAGATTAGGTTTAACAAAAATCTCGCACATGCCGCACGCTCTTGAACAATGAATTAGGGAGTCCCTAGGGTTAAATATTTCAACTTTTATATATAGTAAAAATATAAGTATATAACACAACGAGCCTATATACGAATGTGAAATAGTCATGAATGAACTGAGACCGAGTAATAATCACTAGACCATGACTGATCAAGAGATAGATTAAGGGCGTTACGAGATTGGTTTTAGGGGAAGTAATTGATATCCATTTCTTTACAATTCACATCAATTTTGCAATTTTATTTTTCATATATATATGGGTTGGAAAAGATGGTATATCATCAAATCCCTAGGTAGACACTTACACTGTCCTAAAAATCCTACAAGATAGATTAATCTTTCGTTTATGTATTAGAGTATTAGACTGTAGCCATCTAACTACTAAAAAAACTGTTTATAAAAAGAAGTGATGTTGGGAAGTATTGAAGTTGTAGATTTTCAAGATTCTTATTGTAATTAGAATTGAATTATTCTTTATTATTGATATCTCTTCTTATTAGGAATATGTCTTGTAAACCTGTATAAATACCCAATTCAGAAATAAATGAAAGCATTGCATTCTACTCTAAATACTTTTGTTTATACTTTTCTACTTGGCATTAGAGCCAACCCTGTAGACCTACCGACAAAACTCTATTTTTTGTTACCCACTATACCTTAATTCCACTGCCATGGGTGAAGGATCCGATTCCTTGTGAGTTCTTCTCCTCCACCTCCACCTATACCTACATCCATCCACTATCATCTAGAAAACTGGCCCGAGTTAGCCTACTGTCATGACCACCACCACATCTCCACCATCATTGTCGTTGGTCCCCACTCCAGATGCCCAGTCTGCCGTGGCTCAATGTCGGTCCTCCTCGTTCTGTTCGCCCTTCCAATCAATATGCCAACTCTATATGCCAACTGTGCAAGGATAATGGTCACTCCAAAGATAATTGTTTTGCTGCTATTGGATATCGAATTGGTGGGGCAATCGCCCACGCAAGACTCTTCCTTACTCTGCTACCTCTGCTAATATAGTCCACTCAAGTATGTCTGGTAAGGCCCCTCTTGCTACATTTTGTGGGAATAATACTTGGATAATTGATACTGGTGTATCTGATCACATGACTAATGCCCCTAGCTTAGTTCACTTTATTCATCCATCTCTTTTACTTAATGTCTCTACTGCTGATAGATCTCCTTCTTCTATTGTTGGTGCAAGCTCTGTTACTCTCTCTCCCTCTCTCTCCATCTTTAACCATTGATTCTGTCTTAGTTGCTCCATCTCTCCAAATTACCATGGCATTTTCCTGCTCTGACACATTTTATCCTATTTTCTATGTTTTTTAGGACATTCTGACATGGAAGATTCTTGAGTATGGTATTATACTGGGGAAGTTGTACTATCTCGATTTGACATCAAGTGGAGAGAAGCAGCTGAGTTCGTTGAGTCAACCAACAGTGTTAGCAGTTTGAATAAAGCCAAGGACACCATCTGGTTATGGCTTCTTCGTTTGGGCCATCTTAATTTTAGTTATCTTAGGAGATTACAACCCCATCTGCTTTCGGGTGTTGATGAGTCTGAGTTTAAGTGTGATGTTTGTGAACTGGCTAAGAGCCATCGTGTTACTTATTCTCTTAGTTTGAATAAATGCTCAGTTCTGTTTATAAAAATTCATTTTGATGTTTGGGGTCCTGCTTGGATTTCTACGCCTACTGAAACTCGTTATTTTTTTTTACTTTTATTGATGAGTGTACTCAGATGACATGGGTTTGCTTGATGACTAACAAGAGTGATGTGTTCTCCCGCTTCGTTGAATTTCATAAATTGGTGATAACTTAATACCAATAGCCTATCTAAGTTCTTTAATCTGATAATAGTGGTGAGTATGTAAATAACGCCATATCTACGTATCTGAGCTCTTATGTAATCCTTCATCAAACATTTATTGCTTACACTCCTCAACAAAATGGCTTGGTAGAGCGTATGAACATGACTTTGTTGCAGGTTTTTCGTGCCTCTTTGTTTGGCATTAACGTCCATCGTTCTTATTGGGGTGCAGCTGTGACTTCTGCTGCTTATTTGATCAACCGTACTCCATCCCATGTTATTGAGTTTCAGACTCCATACCAGAAGCTTCATGAGATGCTGAATGTCCCTTTCTCTCCCTAACTTGGAACCTCGACTTTTTGGATGCACTGTGTATATCCATATCAACAAGCAATTGAGAGGAAAGTTTGATCCATGTGCCCTCAAGTGCGTTTTCATTGGCTATACAGATTTTCAGAAAGATTATTGGTGTTATGATCCTCTCACCAAGAAGACTCACGTTTCTCTTTATGTCTCCTTTCGGGAATCCGAACATTTTTACTCAGGGGGAATGCCAGAGTCTTCCCTTCAGAGGGAGAGAAGCGGATGTAAAGGAAATACTCTGAGTTTGCCAGAATTTGAAGAACGTGAAGATGTAGAGGTGTTGGAATATCTCCAACGGAAGACCAGAGAGCTGCCTTCGATGGATCGAAAGATCCTTTCAATCCATCGAAGGATCAGACTGACGAAGAACAAAGGGATGGCTTCCATGGGTCGAACCATTCCCTCAACCCATCGAAGACTAGGAGCAGCTCAGACCCATCGAAAGATGTTGAGCAGTGCGGACTAGGGGAATTGCCTAGGTGGATCGAACTCCTCCTTCGACCCATCGAAGACGTTGAGCAGTGCAGACCAAGAGGATTACCTCGATGCATCAAAGAAAACTTCTCAATGCATCGAAGGCCTTATATTGGATGACACGATTTCTTCTCAGATCAATGAGAACCTAACGATTGGTTTACCTTCTGAACAATATCGAGATAGTACTGAAGCTTCTGTTCTCCTGTCTACATCCTCACCTGGGATCTCTGTTCAGAATGTTCTACCTGAGGTACGTAAATCTAACCGTGTCACTAAAGGAGTTCCTAAGCAACAATATGAGCCTAGGATAGGTGTCAAAGCCAAATACCCTATTGCTAACTATATCTCCCACCATAGGTTGTCGGATTCTCATGCGCTTGTTGTTAATCATTTATCTTCAGTATCTATTCCTAGCAATGTACATGATGCTTTGACATATCCCAAGTGGAAACAAGGTATGAATGAGGAATTAGAATCCCTACAGAAGAATGAAACTTGAGATATGGTCCCTATGCCACCTGGTAAGAAGACTATTGGATGTCGTTGGGTGTTTATTGTGAAACTTAAAGCTAATGGACACATTGATCGCTACAAGGCTAGGCTGGTTGCCAATGGTTATACCCAGAAGTATGAAGTTGACTATCAGGAGACTTTTGCACCTGTTGCCAAATCAATACTGTAAGAATCCTTATTGCTCTTGCAGCCTGTTATGATTGGCCCCTACGCTAGTTTGATGTGAAGAATGTCTTCTTGAATGGCGACTTAGAAGAAGAAGTATGCATGGATGCTCCACCAGGAGTCAATTGTAAACCAGGTAATGAAGGAAATGTATGTTATCTGAAAAAGTCTTTATATGGCGACTTAGAAGAAGAAGTATGCATGGATGCTCCACCAGGAGTCAATTGTAAACCAGGTAATGAAGGAAATGTGTGTTATCTGAAAAAGTCTTTATATGGCCAGAAGCAATCACCTAGGGCGTGGTTTGGGCATTTCTCTAAGGCAATGAAGAAGTTTGGATATCGTCAGTGCAATTCTGACCACACCTTGTTTGTCAAACGCAAGGATGGTAAGACTACTGCCTTAATTGTGTATGTTGATGACATGGTGGTTACAAGAGATGATCCGTGTGAGATGGCAAGTCTTCAGAAACAGTTATCACTGGAATTCGACATGAAGGATCTTTGGGACTTGAAATATTTTTTGGGATTTGAAGTTGCAAGGTCCAAGTAAGGGATTACATTGTCCCAACAGAAGTATGTCTTGGATCTTCTTGCTGAGATAAGATTGTTAAACTGTAAGCCTTCTGTTACTCCTATTGAGCAAAATCACAGGCTAGAACTTCTTCCAGATCAGGTTCCAACGAATAATGTCAGGTATCAGTGTTTAGTTGGGAGACTCATTTATTTATCACATACTAGACCTGATACTGCATATGCTGTCAGTGTGGTAAGTCAGTTTATGCATAATCCTAGAGTCTATATGGGTGCAGTATTATGTATTCTCAGGTACCAAATTTGTCAAAGTTGAATCATTCATGTTCATACTTAATAAATCATGATTATGAATTCCTCGACGATTTTCGATTTGGTTGAAACTTTGTAGAAATAATCTACTTATATGTAACTATACATCTAACGGTTGATTTGTTATATTATGATAAAAAAAATTAAATCTTATAGACCATAATTATAAAATATTCATCAAACACTCATCATAGAGATACTTTAGAGCTCTCCCGTGAAACTTTAATAGTATGAAGAATTTCATATAAATATTTAAAATAATTTGGCAAGCTCGCCTACACTCTCAACCTAGAGAACTAAACGTAACTACGTAAGGATCCATTCTTACCGCCCGACTAGCTTCTAGCTTTTTAGAACCTTCACTCCTATTGTTATTCAATGGAGGCAGATATGAGAAACAATGAATCAGCTAACAAAACCTTAGATTCACGACCCCTCTTCCCCCATAAATTTTAGTGTGTGTGGATCTATCCTAGCATATATCCATATATGCCCCCTTCCCACAGTCCCATTCCGTGTCAATCTTTGTTCCATAACTTGTAGGTCCTTTACAAACCATAATTCCTTCGAGCATACTCCTTAACAGTACAGTAATGTCCAAGGAGCACCATACACAACGTACAGAGCACCATGTCTGTCTCTGTCTGAGTCTCTCTGCTCCACCACATGCCGCTTTATTTGGCACTGAGAGCTCCATAGCCGACCATCCACTTTACACTCCGGCCTCCATGCATGGCCCAGATCATCAGGTCCGCCGTCCACTGTACACGTGTCTGACATTCATGCTCGGAATGTCCCAAACTAAGCACCAACCACCGCCAGCAACACTACTGCGGATCTCTACGTACACTTTCCGACCCACAATAATACACTGCATGGGTCGATCAGGTCACACAATCAACGTTCATCTCCTCTGGACTAAACCCTAAGCCCTAAGCTCGTACATATCCTAACCAAGCCGGATTATGACTTGGAAGACTAATCATTTGAAGTAAAATCTTGGCTAGCTAGCTAGCTGTTACAATCAAAAGTGTCCATACTCCATAGTAAACATAACTACGTATAGCAATCTATTAATGCATATGGCGAGAGCTGGACTAATTATTGAGAAATGAATATACTAGCTAAAGTCAATTAGACTTAAACCAGCATCCATGCATGATCAGAATAAGCTTATCGATCAGGAAGTTACAGAGAAGAAGAGTCATGTTTGATGTCTCCCACAAGGCCACACAAATAGAAAGATATCAAAGTCAAAACCCAAGTAACATTCCCAAGGATATATATGAGTTATACACGTGAAGATATTCCAACAGCTAAGATCACAAATCCATTAGAGCTTCAGCAGAAACACAATATCGCTTAAATCTGCTATATATATCTTTGTGGTTTGCTATTATTAATGTAAAAGGTTCCACCAACCCAGCTCATGAAACTTGACTAGCAATTCAAGTCGTTCATCAAAAGTCCAAGTGGAAATAATGTGCATAATATAGAGTAACAGATTTTGTTGTGTTCTCTAAGAATTGGATAGGATGAAACTAGCTAGGAAGATGCATATAAGAAGAGTGTGATGAAGCTGACAGGATCAAACTCAAAATCATAACCCTTCCTTGGTAGAAGCCTCCACAAGTCTACACACCAGGATTACCAGCTCATCTGAATATATTAACTCCATTGGAACTTGGAACCCGATCGAGGGAGGCAATGCATGCGCTGACTTTTAAATTTCACTCACTCCCTCAATTACCCAACTGTAGTTGTTCCAACACCCACCTTCCTCTGTATTCTGCAAGCTGCATTATGTACATCCACAACTTCGAACACCTTAAAACCGCATCTAATGCTTAATTAAAGTGAATTAAGTATTGAATGTTAAGGAGTGTTATCGGTCAGTTTAGGTGATGGGTAGCTTCCTGACTAGTGAAAAAATCGCCTGGAATATGAGGTTGAAGGGAAGCTAGTTCTAAATATATGGATAAAAGTATAAAAACAATAAAAATAACCGGCCTAAATCTGCCTAGATATCTACATAGATCCCTACGCACCAAACTCCTCCTCATTCTCCGTCGACTAGTGTCTAGCGATTTTTAGAACATTGATGTAAATTGCATAAGATTTCTTATGATTTACCCGATTAGGTCACAGTTTCAAACAACTATCCAACAATATGAGACCCTCAATCTTTTCTTTTTAACTTTTAGCAATATTCTGAAATTAGCCTCTTACCGTCTTACATACTTTAGAGGAGTCCTCTAACCAGTACGTGGCAAATATGTGTAGCATGTCATCATTCTGATCATGGTAATAAAAGAGAATAGAACAGAGATCATAAAAAATACCTGCTTATTCATGGTCAAAAGTGGAGAACGAAATCTTAGGTGACTCGGTGTCTCCCTTGCCTCCTCTTATTGATCACGGTTGGTCTTCTTCATCGTCTTAATTCGCTCAGCTGGATAAGCCCTGTCATCTAGTCTTAGGTTGGAGACTTGAAGTGCAACTTAACTTGGCATGCGGTGAAAATGCCAGAGCAAAAGCAGGTCCCAATTTAAAATGCAACGCGTTACGCAGCTGGCGTTTTAGCGCTCTCACTTTACTCCCATCACATCGAACCCATCTTTCTTTTGGCTCCTTCTATGCACTTTCTCTCCCAGCCTAACCTCTTCAGTCTTCAGTCTTCAGCACTATATATATGCTGCATCTCCATAACCCATTCCAACCCACCAAGCCTTCAGCTTAATATTGCATTCTCTAGAGTCACTTTCACTCCACCTCAATTTCCCAAAATTTGATAGCTTTTGTTATACAAAACAATGGCTGCTTCTGCTTCCTCGTGTCTACTTTTACAGCTAGTCCTGCTCATCTCTTTGTTTCATTTTAGTACCGCAGCTAGAAACCTTGCTGATACCTCAGACCCAATATTGTTCCAATACCACAATGGCCCTCTCCTCACCGGCAAAATCTCCATCAATCTAATTTGGTACGGAAAATTCAAGCCTGCCCAACGAGCCATAATTTCAGATTTCATCGCCTCTCTTTCTTCTTCTTCTGTGTCCAAAAGCCAACCATCAGTTGCTACATGGTGGAAATCAATAAACAAATTTTACAATTCAAAGAAAACAACTTCTCTATCTGTCTCTTTGGGTACCCAAATTCTTGACGAGAAGTACTCCATGGGAAAGTCTCTATCTTTGGAAACACACATCAAAAAGTTAGCGGCAAAGGGTGGAGAGAGTAATGCGATCAATGTTGTTCTGACCTCATCAGATGTTCTTGTTGATGGGTTTTGCTCCAGCAGGTGCGGCACTCACGGCTCTTCAAGGAGCTCTTACATTAGAGGAAGCAAGAGCTCCAAATTCGCCTACATTTGGGTCGGAAACTCCGAGACTCAATGTCCTGGTCAATGTGCTTGGCCATTCCATCAGCCAATTTATGGACCACAATCTCCACCTTTGGTTGCACCCAACAACGATGTGGGTGTGGACGGTATGATCATCAATCTGGCTAGTCTTTTGGCTGGGACTGTGACCAACCCTTTCGGAAATGGGTTCTACCAGGGTCCTAAAGAAGCACCATTGGAGGCTGCATCGGCTTGTCCCGGTATCTATGCAAAAGGAGCTTATCCTGGTTACGCTGGAGAGCTATTGGTTGATGCCACGACTGGTGCTAGCTACAATGCCAATGGATTGAATGGGAAGAAGTACTTGCTTCCTGCTTTGTTCGACCCTTCAACCTCAACTTGTTCTACTCTTGTTTGAGAATACCCTACTTGTGAGCCACGATAGAGTATAGAAAATGTAGAGCGTACTATATATATTCTTTATTGTTTTATGAATGGCAGATACAAAAATTCACATTTCAACATTGTTTATTGTATCCTAAAATAAAATAATAATGTCCATATAGTTGTATATACAGTAATCAAGAAGAAAAGAAAAATAATGATAATGATTGTATGAAATTACCCTAAAAATAACGAGGTTAGAACAAATTACCGTAAACAATGAAAGGAAAGTGAAAAACAAAGAATTAGTTCAATCACTACAAGAAAACATTAGACCACGGAAACGTAATTGTTCCGTGGTCCAAGTGACACCTGGACGAGGGAAATGACTCCGTCGTCCAAGTACCACCTGGACGACGGAGAATACCATCTCCGTCGTCCAGGTGGTCAGCTGGACCACGGAGTCTTTTCCGTCCTCCAGGTGATCACCTGGACCTCGGAGTCTTCTCCGTCCTCCAGGTGATCACCTGGACGACGTAGATTGTATTCTCCGTCGTCCAGGTGATTACCTGGACAACGGACCGACACGCCGTCGTCCGAGTATACAAAATGTTTAACCACTTAAGGTGTCCGTGTCAAAAATGTCTTAATTGTCAGTATGCGGAGGTTAATGTTATGGTGCAACACCTGTACGAAAATGGTATGATGTGGAGTTACACTACATGGAGCGAGCATGGTGAAGCAGTAGAGTTCAGAGCAGCAGACTTCAGCTCAGGGTACAGTTACCATGGTGCCTCATCCAGCGGCAGTGGTGCCGGACCCCCAGCTTGCAACCCAACTGCAGATTTGGTCCATGATGCGTTTCCGGGATGTAGTCATGGTGGACACCAACACCAAGACAGAGGTTACAGTACCACTTATGAGCATGATGACACATTTCTCGCAGCTAGCTTGGCCACTGACACCAGTGAGATGGAAAAGTACAACCGGATACTACTTGAAGCGCAGACCCCGGTGTTCCCTGGATGTCGAGAGAATGTGTTGCAATATGTGATGGAGCAAATGAAGATAAAAGTGAAGCACAAAATGTCAGTGAGTGCTTTTGACGAAATTCAGGAGCAAATATGTAAGTTGCTTCCTGATGATCACAATCTTCCTAAATCTCATTATAAGGTTAGAAATATCCTGAGCAGCCTCGGCCTAAAGTACATGATAATTGACGCATGTCCGAATGATTGTGTGCTATTTTACAAAGAGTATAAAGAGTTGGACTATTGTCCCGTATGTGGCCAGTGCAGATTCCAGTTGAATAGGAAGAGTTCGAAAAAGAGAATTCCTGTGAAAGTTGTTCGATATTTTCCCTTGATTCCCAGATTGCAGCGCCTGTACATGTCTCTACACACAGTAGAGACGATGCGATGGTACGCAGAAAAGCGAATAGATGACGATGTCCTGCGACACGCCGCGGATGGGGAGGGTTTCAAACATTTCGACAGAGAATTTGGAGACTTTGCTTCAGAGGTTAGAAATGTTAGACTCGGCCTATCTACAGACGGATTCAATCCTTGGGGAAGTAATAGCTCCGCCGTCAGCACTTGGCCAGTTATTCTGATGCCGTACAACTTGCCTCCGTGGATGTGCATGAACAAGGAATTTAATTTCCTTACCGTATTAATTCCAGGTCCTAAATCTCCATCGAAGTGCTTAGATGTCTACCTCAGACCTTTGATCGATGAGCTGAAACTGTTGTGGGAAAATGGAGTCCCAACTTATGACAAATTCACTGACACGATGTTCACGATGAGGGCTGCCGTAATGTGGACGATCAGCGATTTTCCAGCTTATGGGATGTTGGCAGCCTGCAGGACAAAAGGATATAATGGATATCCTATATGTTTGGACGACGTGAACTCTAGTTGGCATGCGGGGAAAGTGTGTTACTTGGGTCACCGTAGATGGCTTCCTCACGACCACCCGTGGCGACAGGATGAAGCTCATTTCGACGGTACGGTAGAGAACAATCCTAAACCCCGTAGTTGGTCGGGCGAAGAGATTTTAGAGAGGTTGAGATATTTCGACTTTGGTGTGTTGAGCAATGACGCGGATGTAAAGAAATGCAATCCAATTCCTCCACATGATCTGAGCTATTGGGATCACAAGAGTATATTCTTTGAACTCCCTTACTGGTCGAAGTTGAAGCTGAGGAACAACTTGGACGCGATGCACATAGAAAAGAATGTGTGCGACAGCGTGGTGGGAACAATTCTCGGTATTAAGTTCAAGACTAAATATACTCCCAAAGCGCGCAAAGATTTGGAATCAATGAATCTACGTCGTCCCTTGTGGTTGAGGAGAGATAGGAAAGGAGTGTACAACAAGATGCCAGATGCACCTTACACAGTGAAGCCGACGCTTAGACGTTCTGTATTTCACTGGTTTAAGGGCGTTCGTTATCCGGCTATGTATGCAGCTACTATAACTGGAGCAGTGGACGAGGTGCAACACAAGTTTGTGGGTCTAAAGACACATGACTATCACGTTATGCTGCAACGTCTGATTCCAGTGGTAATTCGACCATACTTGCCTCGGTACGTCGTAGAACCAATAGTGGCATTGTGCAGGTGGTGGCAGAGGTTATGCGCCAGAGAATTAAAGAAGTCAGATGTGGTGGAATTGCAACAACAAATTGTGCACATCATTTGCAAACTAGAGAGGATTTTCCCCCATGCTTTCTTTGACATCATGATTCACCTAATGATCCACCTGCCCGAGCAGGTGCTTATTTCTGGTCCGGTCCAGTACACTTGGATGTATCCTCAAGAAAGGTACGTACAACTAATTAATTAATTTATGCATGGAGATTATATATATACTAGCTAGCTAGCTATATGTACTTATGTAATGTGTACGTTTGATTTTGTAGACAGCTTGGACAGTATAAGTCATTCGTCAAAAACAGGTCGGCCCCGGATGGCTCCATAGCAGAGACATACCTAATGCATGAGTGTGTTACTTACTGCAACAGGTACCTCAAAGATCCACCCCCTCCCACTGCCTCCGATCGCAGTGCCCGCATCAATCTTTCTGTCGTCACCAATGTCGTCCGACCGTTTAGAGGAGTATTAAAGGAATCGTTAACACGGGAAGAACTTATTGAGGCACATTGGGTAGTGTTGCGAGACTGTGACGAAGTTGAGCCGTACATGATGTCATACAGGGAGAGGCTTCAGGCGTTAAATCAAAACAAGAGTTCGGCGTGGATTGAGAAAATGGTTAAGAAGAAGTTTCCTGATTATTTCTTCCAATGGGTACGTACGTACGACTCGGTATTAATTATTTAAATACATATCGCTCATGTTTGTAGAAAGTAAACCCTTATATTAATTTTCCCTTTTTCGCAGATGATTGATCTGCAAAAATCTGATAACCACGGAGGGTGGTGGTCATGGCCAAAGCACTTGCTAGCAGGGAAGCCGGTTAAACACTGTATTTATCCCGGATGTTTTGTGAACGGTGTAAAGTTCCATTCATTGGCCCGAGACGAAGGAAGAAGAACACAAAACAGTGGGGTATCGGTTGGGAAAGACAATGATCTATATTACGGGGCTATTGTATACGTGGTTCAGCTATGTTATAGGAATGATGTCAACGTTTTCCTATTCAAGTGCAGATGGTTCAAGCGTACAAAGGAAGACCTGGGACTATTATCAGTCGATACAAACTCGCACTGGTATGAGGATAAGCCTTTCGCTCTCGCCACCTTAGTTCGGCAGGTGTTCTATCTCGACGATCCGAAAGCCGGTGAAGGGTGGAAAATAGTGAACCATATCTCTCACCGAGGAATATGGAATACAGAGACAATTGAAGGGACACCGGCGACGACTGAAGATGCTGCTGAACCAGAAAGAGACATTCCTGCCTATCAAGAGCCTAATATTTCTATGGTCCGCTCCGATATAATGGACCTGGTTCAAGATGGTGAACGGTTACCCATGCCTGATGGTTGTACAGATCTAACTAAAGATGGGATTATCGATGAGGTAGATGAAGAAGACGAGCAGGAAGAGGACGCGGACGAGGACTCAGGTTATTCGTCGGACGATGTTGAGTACGATGACGAGGATGAGCCGTCGACTAACGGGGATGAGGACGATGATGATTATGACGAAGAGTGCGGTCATACGACGAGGGAGATTAATTGGTAATTAATTACTGTAATTATTGTAATATATATATATGATCGATGCCGGTTTACGGTAAGAAATTAATCTGAATTATATATCATGGCCAACGGAGAAATTAATAAATATTGGCGCCAAATCTCAATCTCATATAAAACGTACCCTAGCTAAATCCTTGACCCTAAATCTAGCAGTTCGATCGGATCGATCGATAAATTTTTTAATTATATTTTTGAATCAGAATAATTGAACGGACACGTACACAAATGACCGGGGACGACCTAAACCGTAATCCCTAAGGCCCTAACCCCTGAAATCGGGGTCTATGCACCTGGACGACGGAGAATGGTCATTATCAACCTGGACGACGGAAACGCTCATATCCGTCGTCCAGGTGCAGATATTGTAATTTTTTCTAAGACAACGACCCTCTAGACCTTCTTCCAATGCATTTTCTTTTCATCAAGACTTTAGAGTAAACAATTCTTGGTGTGTGAGCTTCGACGGTTCGAAAATCGGAGTTGCGAAATGCCTTGTATCCACGTTTCCGGTTTGTGAAATTATCGGTTTTGCGGTTGACTGTGCCGATCAAACCCTTCCCGAACTTATTATTTTATGGTCATTTGAAGACAATTATATATTATGTTACGACGAACATATCCAACGGTTGTTTTTTCCAAATTCAATTTCGTTAATACTCTGCTGCAAATGAGTGTCTACTCATTAGTCGATACTTAACATGTTTCAATACGTAAAATTAATCGGCGGTTCAAATTTAACTGTTCATATATACGATGCGTTCATCGATATTGTACGACTATTTCACTCGAATGACAGATCGCTAAATTCCTAGCGAATTATTTTTTAAATTTTTTTTACGTAATTTGAACCTGGACGACGGAGATGGTCATTTTCCGTCGTCCAGGTTTTCACCTGAACGACGGAGAATGACCATATCCGTCGTCCAGGTTCAAAAAACATGGCGGTTCAAATTTTTTTTTTGTTTAATTTTTTCATGTAATTTTCACTTGGACGACGGAGACTGACCATCTCCGTCGTCCAAGTCCAATTTTTATGGCGGTTCAATTTACCGCTTCCGTTTTTGGGACCGCTTGAATTTTCACTTAGACGACGGAGAATTCATTCTCCGTCGTCTAAGTCCAAAATCGTGGCGGTTCAAAACGTCCCGCCCCTTAATTACGCGCCGTTTCAAAATTTTGAAACCGCCACCTGGACGACGGAGAACATTGTTTCCGTCGTCTAAGTGCACTTAGACGACGGAGAATAGTGCTCCATCGTCTAAGTGAAACTCTATAAATAGAGTACGGCTCATCTTCTTTTCCTCATCACTTACAATCATATCTCTCCTTTCCTCTCTCTCTCTCTCAAATTCCGGCGATTCTCCTCCGGCGACGACGCTCCGACAACACAACTCCGGCGTGGTTCGATCCTCCTCTCCGACGACACAACTCCGGCGATATTCTCGAAAACTCTGATTCGGTAAATTTCTATTTTTCCCTTATTTAAATAATTATCATTTTATTAATTAATTAAATTCTAAATATAATTAATTAGTAGAAATTAATTTAGTAATTAGTTTTAAATATTTAATAAATGATTAATTGTTGTTATTAATTAATTAAATCATAATTATTGTTATTTAATACTAATTAAATGAATAATTGTAAATTTATTGTTATTAATTAAATAAATAAATAATTATTGTTATTAATTAATTAAATAAATAATTATTGTTTAAATGGATTAAATGGTTAATTATTGCATGCTAAATGGAAAATAAATTATTGCATGTAATTACGTGTATTTTTTAGTAAATTAATTAGTAGTACGTGTTCGATTTAAATTTAGTACATAGGCTTGGTGTAATTAAGTCGCATTCTTTGGAATAGATGGCGCCTCTTTTCCTTGCTTATCTCCTTAACCCCTCGTGATGTGTGGATTTCATCACCGCACACCATAACCTAAGTGAAGTTATGGACACGAGGTTGAGGGCGGAGTTTGCAAAGGACTTGAGGGAGTGTAAATTTTCAAAAAATTGGCCGAATGTCGGACATGGTGTCTAGAAACGGGTTATGACTGGTGACAGGATTTGGACTAAGAAAGACTTTTGTCGAAATTAGTCCTGCCTCTCGCGTTATCTCTATCCCTAACTTGCCATGTTTTTTGATTTAACCAAGGCTGATTAATTGAAAATTTACACTTTATCGCGCGGGTCGCACGTCCATTGAACGACCGAAAATGCCAAGCTAGTGTACTCTATTTAAATCTTAAACGTACTTAATTAATTAGCGTAAATTTTTAAGTTGTAATTATTATGGTAAGTAGGTATTTTAACACCGTACTCTTAGGTTTAAATGGCTCCGCCAAAGACGACATCTGGCAAGAAGAAAGCCCAACAAGAGGAAGAAGATGCCATGCTCCGCCGCTTGGCGGACCAAGTCGGTTGGGAATTACCACCGGAGGGCAACGACGCTCTCAATCCGGACGGATCATCTGGTCCGTCCGTAGCGCCCTCTGGGGAAATTCCCGCTCCCCCATTCATCTCGAGCGGTGATGACGTCGACCCCTTCCAATCTCCGACGCCCAGTACCCATTCAATGGGAAGTACTCAGGCGTCCTCGACCGCCGAATCAATCATGTACAGGACCCGCCGTAGGCAAAGGAGGGCCCCCACTGACCCGGAACCGAAAAGGACTCGGGGTCTCGTTAAAGGGGGCAAAGCGGAGCGTATTTGCAAGGTGACCGGTAATAAGATCGACTTGCCGTACGACGAATTCACCGGTGGCTCTCCCACAGCTCAGCTAGCAAGTCTCTCGGCGCATGGGATATGGTCAATCATCCGTAACCGGGTTCGTATCACTGCCCCTACTTGGAAGGAGGCGCCGGATCATGAGAAGGCAAAAGTCTTCAAAGATCTTTCGGTACGTAATACGTTCAATTTAGTTATTATATAATATTGTTAATCTCGGCCTAAAATTTCATAATATATACGATTATAATTTTCTATTTATTTTTGATAGGAACAATTTGACGTGGATCTGACACCGGCTATGTTGAGGCATATCAATCAAACCGCCAACTCCATCTACAAAGATTGGAAGTACAGGCTCCATAAGTACTTCAAAGATGTCGGTCCCGTGCCTCCCCCGGTAGAGCTGCAAGGGGAGAGAGAAGATGAGTGGGAGTGGTTGTGTAACCACTTTGCCGATGAACAATTTAAGGTATTAATTTATTTTTTTTATTTCAATTAAGATAATTGAATTATTTAAATTGTAGTTATTCATTTTTTAATGATTTAATTATGTTGTGTAACAGAAATTCTCCGGTGTCAACAAAGCCAACCGGGGGAAGAAGGAGAAACACCATACTACCGGCGCCAAGCAGTTCATTCAAATTGCCAAAGAGCACAAGGATAAGGGCTCCAAACACCCTTATCTTGATGCAAGCGTAAGCGCGTACGTGATGCCAGGGCTCGATAATGAAGCGAGTCAATGCGGCGTAAGTGATATATATATATGTGCTTTTAATTATAGTAATTATTATTTAAATATGATTTCATTATAATAAATTAATTATTCTTTTGTAGGCAAGGGCGATAGAGCGTGCGCATGAAGAGTTGGCCAACACTCAGCTTGCGTTCCCAGATGTGCCGCCGGAAGACCTGCCTCCTCTATCCTTAGAGAGCCAAATTGCAATCGTGGATGAGGTCTACGGTCGTAGAGCTGGCAAGGACGTTAGGCACTTTGGGCCTAGGGTGGTACGAGATTTGTCGACGACCTCCGGCTCATCATCTACGGGAGGTTCGAGGCAGCGGAGAAGGAGTCAGGCTGCGGCCGTCGAAGCAGCCATTCAAGAGGCTCGACTGGCACGAGAGGAGAATGAGTCAATGTGGCAAAGACTTGTCGAACAACAAGCACAAATAGCCCAACTCATCGCCCTCATGGAACAAAATCGAGAAGTATGTCAACCTCCTCCGAACCCACACCCCGACGACAACGACCCGGCTGGAGGCGGAGGACTCAGCGGCGCATCTGCTCCTCCAGTATATTAGCTAGCTAGTAGTTTATTATCTCGTTTCTTTCCGCATTCCGAACAATATTTTAATTTTTAATTTATGGGTTTTTTCGATTATTCATGTATGTACAAATTAATTTACTTTGATTATTTAATAATTAAGTTATTAATTAATATTCAAAATTTAGTTTATTTATTTAATTTTAGCATTTTTCATTATTTAAATTAAATTAAATTAATAATAAATTAAATTAATAATATTTAATTTCAATTTATTTTAAAAAAATAATTAAATATTCACTTGGACGACGGAGATTATGTTCTCCGTCGTCCAGGTGCAGAACCCTAAACCTAACCCTAAACCCCTAACCCTTAACCCCTAAACCCTAAACCCTGCCGTTCTCCGTGGCCCAGGTGTTCACCTGGACGACGGAGAATTAGTTATCCGTCGTCCAGGTGAACACCTGGGCCACGGAGAAGCTAGCATTATCCGTGGCCCAGGTGTTCACCTGGACGACGGATAACTAATTCTCCGTCGTCCAGGTGAACACTTGGGCCACGGACAAACGAGCAATGTCCGTGGCCCAAGTATACACCTGGACGACGGAGAATTAGACTTTCCGTCGTCCAGGTGCATACATGGGTCACGGATAATGTCCGCGGTCCAAGTGCTCTTGGACGACGGAACGTCTAATTCTCCGTCGTCCAGGTTCTTGGACGACAGCACTTGGAGCACGGACCTTGGACGACGGAGTTTCCGTCGTCTAAGTACTTAGACGACGGAAAACTGCACCTAGACGACGGAAATGGTCCGTGGTCTAGGTGCAATTTTCTTGTAGTGAATAGAGTTTAATCTCTTTTGAGAATTTCTATTCAAATTTCTAAATTTGCTCATCACACACATCATTTTAAATATTTTTTCCAGAATTTCCATTATCACCTTTCTTGTATTAAAAAAAAATATGAAATTGTTTGACACCAAAATCTCTCAAATGAGGAATGCGTAAAGAGCCTGTTGCAAACTGTCTCTTTATGGATTTTGGATAATATAACAGCATGTATCAGTTTTATCCTGATGTGTTTCATATACTGGCGTGCCACCGTCTCGCGACGGAATGTGAATGTATAGCTGCGCCGCCTGACTTCCTGATAAAGCGATTTAGGCGGGGAGAACACCAACCTCGTCTGAATGGATCCTTCTTGCCTAGTGTCCTAAGACTGGATTTTTCGTGTCTCTAGCAGAGCCACGGAAATCGATACTCCACTGGCGACTCGTCCTTCGGGTTAACCTTCTCCTTCCCTTTTGATGATCTCGTTGGTTGCTTCTTTGGCGGACTGTCGCTAGTGGTCTAGATATCGACGATCTACTTTCTCTTGCTTGGGTTGCCCCTAGTCAGTTCTAGCATCCCAACCGTCAATGCTTCTTCTATCGCCAGATTTGACGAGGGCGCTTCTATCAGTACTTCCCCCTCATCTATCCACTGCTGAATTCTATATATTAAGTTAATGCATTCATTAGTGGAATGGAGACCCCATCTATTATGGTATTGGCAGTAAGGTAGACCCTTTACATCTTCAAGATTTGGATATGGAGTTCCCCATTTATCGGGAACCACTGTTATCCCTACTCGGAGTAGTTATTTGAAAATTTCTTCTCACCTAGATGCATCATATGTGATTTTAGCTTGCTTGGGTCGGACGAATGCGATATTGTGTTCAGGCCTTTGCCTCGATCTTCTTCGTCTTTATGTAGGCCCAGATGCATTGCGAGATAGGAAAGTTTCTGGGATTGGCATGGAAGGCGATGGTGTTTGAGGATGCCACTCTGTCACTCCTTCTTGGCTAACCATTATCACTTCCCAGTTAATCAAACCCTGAATTTTATCTTTCAGGGTGGAACACATTGTTGTTCGATGTCCGAACACGTTGTGGAACCTACAGAAATGTTCGTCTGGCCACTTATAGTTTAGATGTTTCAGTTTGAATGTTAGCCAATAAATGATAAGCTTAATCTCTTACAGTTTGTCCACAATCTCTTCCAACTTATCCTGCGGAAAAGTATAACGTGGCAGGACAAATGACTTTTCTTCCTCAGCTCCCATTGCATAGCTAACGGCTGGTTACCAACAGATATTGACCATATTGACTTGAGGTACTCGGAATGGTTGAGAGTTTACTAATGCCGCTGTTTTGGATGTTTGCTCCACTTCCCAGCTTAACTTCATTGATCCACTTATGAATCTGGTCCTTTAGCTTGATGCAGTCCTTCGTTACATGGTTCCATGCCCCATGGAACTTATAATATTTTTTTCCTTTGAACTGCTTGACGGTGGGGAGAGGTCTGAAGTCTGCTTTGACGACTCGCATATTATAGAGCTCGTCCAGGATCTCATGAGCCATATTAGCATTATAAGTATATGCATCAAACTCTGGCTTAGTAAAAGCCATTGTCGAAAGCTTAATTGGACATTTTCTCTTCTGAAGTTTACGGGATTTTACGACCTTATTTGTTGACAAGTCTACTGCCCCTACTCGTTCTCCTTCAGAATCTGAATCTTGGTTGTTTTCTGCTTCTTCTATATAAGCCACAGTTCTTGACTTAAATCTTTCGTAAGACCTAGCAGTATACGTTCCTTTGGATGTATTTCTTCTGTTGTCTCGTTCTTGCATGGTACTGTAGGCTCTAGTAACAGCCGTAATAAGCTCATTCAAGGAGAAGTATTTGTTATTAAGGACGTATGATTCATACATCTTAGTGGGGTGTATGTCATAGTCATTCATGAACCTGTTTAGTCTCATCTCCCATGCTGGCGAGAAAGAGTCTGCTTTCCTGATCTTCTTGGTGAGGTCAGAGACGAATTTTGTTAAAGATGTTATGTCTTTGTCTGTCCTTCGAGACAATGTCACTGCTTGTCGACGGTATTCAGCTAAACTTGTTTCTAAGGTTTACAAGATGTCAGCCTGCAGTTTGTCTTGACCTTCCTCCAGGCTTGCCACTTGGGCTCCGATCGCTTATCGCTCCTCCTGATCCCTGTGGAGCTCTACCCTTAGAGCTTGGATTTCAGCCAATGCCAAGTCTACCTTCTCGCTCTGAGTAGTGAGGAGGTTTGCTTGTTGTTCAATTCTTTGACCAAGAACGGTATAGTAGTTTGTTTGATGCTCATCGCGCCTAGCCGCGTAGGCTAAGTATTCATGGAGTGTGAACTCCAGGGTCTCTGCTTCGCTCAAAGATTTGAACGACATCGTTGAGTGGTATTCTTTAGCTAAGAGGATCTCAATCGCTTGCTTGCCAAATGAACGACACCTAGTGGAGGTGTGTTCACGGTATACCAGTTGTGGATGTTTACGACACTGAGGGTATTCCCTTTTATAAGGATCTCCTATCGTCGCTTAGAGACACAAAAAGAAAGTCCCACTGGGCGTGATAAAATGTTTGACACCAAAATCTCCCTAGCGAGGAATGTGTAGAGATTCTCTTGCAAACTGTATCTTTTATGGATTTTGGATAATATAACCGCAGGTATTGGTTTTATCCTGATGTGCTTCGTATGCTGGTGTGCCACCGTCTCGCGACGGAATGTGAATGTATAGTTGAGTCGCTTGACTTCCTGATTAAGCGATTTAGGCAGGGAGAGCACCAACCTCGCCTGAATGGATCCTTCTTGCCTAGTATCCTAGGACTTTGGATTTTTCGTGTCTCTAGCAGAGCCACAGAAATCGATACTGCACACTCTCTTTATAAGTGCAAAGCAGAGCAATCTCCTTGACGATGTGTTAAGAACACTGGGGTGTTGCTTCCTTGGATCTTCAAACTCTCACTAGATCGGTGACAAGCTCTTCAATCTTCCAGTTGCATTGCTTCCTTGGATCTCAATACTCTCACTCGATAGGTGACAAACACTTTGATCGTCTGGTTACAGGGTTTCTCTGACGAGATGTATTTGTGTATAACAAAATTGTATTTGATCGAGGAGGATCTATCACTATCGCTATCGTTCTCCTTATATAATGCACAGTAATCGTATTTCGGTTCACTTGTACATCTTCAGCTCTTTGACTCTCAATATAACTCTAAATGCTCACCAGCACACGGTCTTATCTTTATATAGTTCAATGCTATCTCAATTCCTTTCATAAAGGAAACCTAACCGATGCAGGAAATGTTCGACAATTATTAGGCTGCGTGGATCCAAAATGTTGATTTATAGCCTTAACCTAACACAGAATTAGACCCTGCTATTTTACTCTGGCCGCTCGCCAAATCCAGCCCTCTAAATATGAGATCTTTATCTCGGGCCAAACATAAATAAAATAAAATTAGAAGATGAATCAATCGAGCAAGAACAACGACATAACCCAGAGGCTAATAATTGATCTGCAAAAAAAACTTGAAAGAGGGTTTGTATAGCTTCTAGCTTGTGAGCAGAACCCCACGAGAGGGTTTGAGATCAAAGGGGATGAAGATGATTGATTCATTTGTGTGCCTAAAACTGTGTTGTTTAAGTGCTTGAATTTGTGGTCGAAACTTCTTATAGATACTTCAATTCAATCACACCCCATTAGATATTGGTGATTCTCCTGAAGCGTCTGACCTTTTGGACCTGATTGTAAACAAGGGAGATACTGGACCCATGATAGACCATAGAGCAATTGAACCGTGAAAATTAGAGATATACATGTTAATTAAGATGAAAGATGATGATGAACAAGTGCAATTTTGAGAAAAAAATTTAATCCGTTGCTAAGTTGTTGAAGGTGATGAGTGGGATTGTGAAGAATTGACGATGGTGATCTGGTTTCAATTATATATTTTTATTTTTAATTAAGGATAAATAAGGAATATTAAGACATAAACTTTATTAAGAAATCTTCTGACTAATTATAGTAATTATAGAGATGTGAATTGAAATTCTCTTAAATTTACCGGTGACAAGATATGTGACCAATGACCAAGTACTCAGAATCTACCTGGGGTGATGGGAATGTGGTGGTGGGATTTCTAGTGGTGCTAGAAATGCTTTGATGGGGCCTATTGTAGTCACTTTATTTCGCCTTTCAACTTTTTTTACAAAGAAAAATAAATAAAGATATTAGCGCATATGTACATCAATATACTTAAAGTAATGTTCTAAGTTATAATCAACGACGTCAGGTCGGATTTTGTTGGTGACTAGTCGAAAATTAGTCATATAAGTTGGATAAACTTTATAGTGGTTCTCTCAAATTGTAGGCTGTTCGTCCATGGCTACATTTCCACCAACCCACATGAGAACTCGGCTGGGGATATTAGGGAATCTCAACTGGGATTTGTACAACATATAGTAATCAGTAATCGAATGTTGTCATCTAAAAATGATAACTCTACAATTGCAAGGGCTAGAATAATCAATTACAGGAATTAGGATTCATATTATTTCACTAAAGTCAAGTGATATAGTTGACCAAATATGCATGATCATAGTGAACTCAGAGACATCAGGAAGATGCAGAGAAGGTTAGTGCTGTCTATCACGAGCTTACCGAAGTAGAAAGGTATCAAAGTCCAATACCAAGTTGCATGCCCAAGGAAGAATTCTCACAAAGATCACGGTATCACAACTATGCATAAGCGCTATTTTGATAATTTGCTTAGTTGCTCCCATAAAAACACAATCTCATTGTAGCTAGTATGCCATTCACAACCGTACTAACCACATGAAACTTGATAATTAAGATCTTGTTCATCATTGTCACAAGTGGGATGTGCATAGTCTAGAGTATTAGATTTTGTTGTGCTCTTAAAGATAAGATAAACATGAGAAAGATACACACCAGCTCATCGATCTGAATGACTTTTTCTTTTTGGTCAAATTGGAATAATACTCTGCAGTTTATGTATCAAATTCGACCCTTTTCGGTGTCGTGGACTAGAACGCTAGATACATAATCTAATGAAATTCAAGGTTTTATGAAAGAAGAAGTTCTATGAGAGTTTTAGGTGAAGATGAACAATTTAGCACCATTATGTGACCATTTAAAATTATGAAGTTTGCCTTATAATCTAGTTACATAAATCATGCATATGTCCTAAGTTCAATTACATAATCCCCTCCGAAGCTCCCTGTCTGTACGGAATTGTCCACTAAAATTATTGCAGTATTATGTTCCTCTAGCCAGTGACCCCCATGAAAACTTAATTGGCTGGATATGCACAAGCTCAAGGTTTCCTTTCTGATCAAATCTGTTCATCAAAATTTTAAGTGGATTTGAAGAAGCTAAAGTTATTCCATTCTTATCGAATTTATCCACCAAAATCTCAAGTGAGATTTGCAGAACATATTGTAATCTACCAATCGAATGTAAGTCTATTTAACTAGTATAATTGCACGAGCTAGAATAATTAATTATGTGAAGGGCATGTATATTTAACTAAAGTTAGCGGAAGATACAGAGGAAGGAGAGTCCTGTCTCTCACAAGTTTACCAAAATGGAGAGAGAAATCAAAGTCAAATACAAAAGTAACATATATTCCAAAAGGAAGAATCCTAGCCAAGATCATAACTATAATTATGCATCAATTTCAAAATTAATTAGCCTCACAAAACCACAATCTTGCTGCTCAATTCGGCTATTTTCCTCGTTATCTTCAAGTATTAATGTATCGCTGATCCACCAACCATACCACATGAATCTTGACTAGATATTACAGCTAGCATTTGTTCATCAATGATCACAAGTGGGATGTGCAAAATGTAGAGTATAGGATTTTGTTGTGCTCTCTAAGATAAGATAAACATGAGTAGGATACAGAGAAGGGGTTATCATATCAAGATGAAAGCATCGAAGTAAAAATCCAAAATCTTTATGGAAGGAGCCTACAGAACAGCTCATATATCCCATAACTTAACTCCATCACATATTGCAATCCTGGTCAATCTAGAAGGATGCAATGACGTTTTGAACGTACTCCCCAGCTTGATTTCCCAGCTGTATCTTATCTACAGTCTTCTGTATTATGTATCAACGTACCATATCTACCTTCTAACTCATTGACATTTGTTGATTCTTAATATTCATGATACCCGTAATGGAAAATACTTTTACACTCTTGGTAGATGAAGTCTTCAAAGTGAGCTTAATTGTATTGATTATGAAAATAATAGATCTAAAGAGTAGTATGTGATTAGTGTCGTCATATTTGACCTACTTCAGCTAGGAAAGCCAGAGAAAAAGCAGCCCATCTTTTTAAAGCAACGTACGCGTTATCTCTCTGGCTTGAAGCTCATTCAGTTACTTCCACAAGACCATGAACCTTTCTTAGGCTCCTTCCATTCTTGACCAGGCCAAGCCTTGAGTACTATAAATATGCATGCTCATAGTCCAGTTTACTCCACTCAACCAAAACTCGAGCTCATTCACAAATTGATCGTTTTGTTATAATTAAAGAACATGGCTTCTTCTGCTTTCAAACAACTACTCTCATTTGCCCTCCTCCTCTCATTGCTCCAGTTTTGCTCAGCGGCTAGGAGCCTTGCTGAGACTTCAGACCAAACCCAGCAGCCTATGCTATTCCAATACCACAATGGCCCTCTCCTCACCGGAAAAATCTCCATTAACTTGATCTGGTACGGAAAATTTAAGCCTTCCCAGCGGGCAATAGTTGCCGACTTCATCACCTCCCTTTCTTCTTCTTCTCCGTATAAAAGCCAACCATCAGTTGCTACATGGTGGAAATCCATCGAGAAATACTACCGCCTTACCAATTCCAAGAAAATCTCTTCTATGTCCATCTCTTTGGGTACCCAAATTCTTGACGAGAAGTACTCTATGGGAAAGTCTCTATCTTTGGAGACACACATCAAAAAGTTGGCAGCCAAGGGTGGCCAGAGTTATGCTATCAATGTTGTTTTGACCTCATCAGATGTTCTGATCGATGGCTTCTGCTCTAGCAGATGCGGCACACACGGTTCTTCAAAGAGCTCCAACATGAGAGGAAGCAAGAGCTCCAAGTTCGCTTATATCTGGGTTGGGAACTCAGAGACTCAGTGCCCTGGCCAGTGCGCATGGCCATTCCATCAGCCAATTTTTGGACCACAATCTCCACCTTTGGTTGCACCAAACAATGATGTGGGCATGGATGGCATGATCATCAATCTAGCTAGCCTTTTAGCTGGGACGGTGACCAACCCTTTCGGAAATGGGTTCTACCAGGGTCCTAAAGAAGCACCATTGGAGGCTGCATCGGCTTGTCCTGGTGTCTATGGGAAAGGTGCTTATCCTGGTTACCCTGGAGACCTGTTAGTTGATGCTACAACTGGTGCTAGCTACAATGCTAATGGTTTGAATAAGAAGAAGTACTTGCTCCCTGCTTTGTTTGACCCCTCAACCTCAACTTGTTCTACTCTTGTTTAAGACTGTACTAGAAGTCACTCAGTTCTTACTACTGAATATATAGTATAGACTAGTAAATATACAGCCGTTAGGGTGCTTAATACTTCACTTCCTTTTCTTTCTTATATTCTTTTGTATAATCAAAATCAATAATACAAAGTTTTACATCATTGTATGATATGGGGATGAAACACCACGGTTAGAAATGCAAAGACAAATAATTATCTTAAACTTGTTCATGAAATAAGAAATACCCGCACTTTATGTAAAGTGCACTATAGAGGAGCCGAATCTCCCTGGAAGATGGTTCAAATTATGCTAATCTCGATCTGTCATAACACGGATATAGAAATACAGAGAATATATAATCATTATATTCCAATTCTATCAAAGAGAATACTCAAATGAAAGTTCAAATTAAAATTCAATTCAGCGAAAACCTGAGCATTAACCACGTATTGCGTCTCCTCGTGTCAATTCCATAGAATCTATACCCAAAGCATGACAGCAATCCAAGCTCACTATTCATGACAAAAACATATAGGTGCACATTTTAGTGCTAGTTATTTAATTTAATATCACTTACTTTTCATCCCATCAGAAGCAATCTATATTTAATTTAATATCACTTACTTTTCCAACAATGTATTCTTACAAATGCTACCTAAGATTTACCATACGGAACCCGGATTGAAATCTGTAATCCCAGTCTTGGTTTTTTTTAATCTTACCTACCATGCATATTCTTCCATATTACTCAAAATCTCAATAATTTCTTCCAAAATTTTCAATTGTGGTAGGCCGGTGCAACTACGCTTCCATGCCTGTATAGAAACTCAAGGACCACCCAAATTCTAAGGCCATTTCTAGTGGGTCTAAATTCGACCCCCTGCCTATATGTTAGTCCTTTGTCACTATCCCAGCAGCTATGACCTTTCTGATCCTTAATGACACTTTCGGTGGAAAACTTGATCCCCTAGGTTCTTCATTTCTAGGCTAATTCATTTCCAGTTAGGTAGTTGTTAACCAGTTCAAGAAACCAAGTGCAGAAACATGAGGAAGATACAAGGAAGGAGAGTCTTGTATCCCACCATAACAAAACGGTTAGCACAAAGTCAAAATCAAAACCCTTATCTGGGGAAACGACTTGCAACTGAAATTGAAAACCTTGGCCGGCAGGCGCTGACTTAAAACTCACTTATTCACTACCTCTATTGCCAGCTGCATTCTAGATAAACTCCCACTACCCACAAGCTTCCTTCCAAACGACATTACTCACTTCATTAGTCAATGACACCACCTAATACTTCACATTCATTTTTAAAATTCTACCAAATAATTCATTCATAAGGGAAAAACCATTAGAAGTAGTATAAACAATACCATCAAATCAAAGATATATCTCTTATGAACTAACCTATTCATAACGCAGAGTTGAATTAGTTGACCTGAAAACAACCCCCACAGGATATAACGTTCTACTTCTTTTAACGTTTATGTGGTATGATCTAATGTCTCCACGGTAGGACTCAATATCTTCACAGAACCACTTATCTTGGTTACAAACGGCCGTTTATAATAGCTAGACATAATAAAAATAGAGCCAACAAATCTGCAACCAAACTTAGTATGTCTGAAAATTAAAATTCTCATAAAATCGAGACTAAGCAGTACTTACCATTAGAAAAAGAGCTTAATTAGTATATGGTAATCCTAGCCATGTCATATAAATATCGAAGAGCAATTAGTACCTGCAAACAAAGAAAAGGTCGGCGCACAAGTTTGTCTTTATCATCCTCTTTTGTCCTCAATGCACCTGGCTGGCCAAAACCTGTCAAATTTAGTCTGTTGGTTTTGATCGAAAAAGCCAGAGCAAAACCATCCCCAATTTAAAATGCAACGCGTAGTCCTGCTGGCCTCTCTCACTCACACACCCACTTTACTAGCTCCTTCCATCCACCTTCTTTCCCTAGTCATCAAGTCTTCAGCACTATATATATATATGCTTCTCCATTGCTCATTTCAACTCACACCAAAACCTTGAGCTCCATACATTCTCTTGTAGAAATCACCATCTTTCTATTCTCATTTCTATTCCCATATTGATATAGCTCTGCCTTCTTTGCTATACATAACAATGGCTGCTCTTGCTACGAGGCATCTACTGGTACTAGTAGTCTTGCTCATCTCTTTGTTCTGTATTAGCTCAGCAGCTAGAAGCCTTGCTGATACCTCAGACCCAATACTATTCCAATACCACAATGGTCCTCTTCTGACAGGGAAAATCTCCGTAAATCTGATCTGGTATGGAAAATTCAGGCCTGCCCAACGATCAATCGTTTCCGATTTCATCACCTCTCTTTCTTCTTCTTCTTCTTCTGTGTCCAAAAGCCAACCATCAGTTGCAAAATGGTGGAAATCCGTAGAGAGATACAACCACCTCGCAAATTCAAAGAAAACATCTTCTCTGTCTCTGTCTTTGGGTACCCAAATTCTTGACGAGAAGTACTCTATGGGAAAGTCTCTATCTTTGGAAACACACATCAAAAAGTTGGCTGCCAAGGGCGGACAGAGTAATGCCATCAATGTTGTTCTGACCTCATCAGATGTTCTTGTTGATGGGTTTTGCTCTAGCAAATGCGGCACTCACGGCTCTTCAAAGAGCTCTTACATCAGAGGAAGCAAGAGCTCCAAATTCGCTTACATCTGGGTCGGAAACTCTGAGACCCAATGCCCTGGTCAATGTGCTTGGCCGTTTCACCAACCTATCTATGGACCACAATCTCCACCTTTGGTTGCACCCAACAACGATGTGGGTGTGGACGGTATGATCATCAATCTAGCGAGCCTTTTGGCTGGGACTGTGACCAACCCTTTTGGAAATGGGTTCTACCAGGGTCCTAAAGAAGCACCATTGGAGGCTGCATCGGCTTGTCCCGGTATCTATGCAAAGGGAGCTTATCCTGGTTACGCTGGAGAGCTATTGGTTGATGCCACGACTGGTGCTAGCTACAATGCCAATGGATTGAATGGGAAGAAGTACTTGCTTCCTGCTTTGTTCGACCCTTCAACCTTAACTTGTTCTACTCTTGTTTGAGACTTCACAAACCGAACGTTAGACTAGAGATTATATATAGTGTACAATCAGGAGAGGAATTACTCTTATGAATTATTCATTCTTTAATTTGTATCACACTTTTAGTAATAATCTGCAGAGTTCATTCGTTCTGCTATGTTAATTTTCTAATACATTATGAACTGAGTATGAGAAATCAAAAAACTTTTGAAAACAGATAGAGATCCTTATACTACTATATGTAAGAACGCAAAGTATGCACAAGATAGTGGATTGGTCATAAATTTCTCAGACGTAAAACGTTCTATGACTTGTATCAGTTGACTCATACCGGAGAAAATTATGTAGAGACCGGGCAAAGTCAATGGGGGAATTGTTATGATGTTCTTTGATGTGTGCTGTATATATAACTATAGATCAACCAATTTATGGCCGATCCCATCGACACTACTATTCAAGTCACATTTCATTTCATGAGCTATCATAAGCACACAACATAACAGATTAAATATCTTTGCTTTATAACAAGTTACACACCCAAAAAAAAGTTACTTGAAGAGTTTTGTTTGAAGTCCTGCAGCTCATAATCACCTATAGCAAGCCAACCCGGTTTGCCTTATTTGGCCCAATAATTATAGGCCCGAAAAATGAACTACCAAAAGCTCTACTTTTTGAAGGCTTGAAGTATATCTTATCAATTAGAAACCCGGTCAGTTGGTTGGTGGAATATAAGTAGAAAAACTATGCGCAGATGATGAGAATTTTTTTCTTCTTGATATGGCAAAAATTTGACCGTGATCGTGGTACAAGAGTTTCATCAGATTCCCGGCTCATCAAATTGAAACTCCAATGCATACTACGCACTAGCTAAATTCAAAAAACTCAATCAAGACAAACCAGAGTCGTCGAGACTAAAAAAATTTCATATAGACCGCTCCTTAACTGACTAGGCACCATATCTAGAAAGGAAAAACTGGAAATGATGGTGTTGGTGATGTTGTGGATGAAGTCTTGACGACCTCACACACTTAGGTGACCCACTCCAAACTCAGGCCCAAAGACACGGGCTCCTAACACCAACTTTTGGAATTTGAGGGACTAGCCCAACAAGTTAAGCCCCATACCACTACAAACATTGATAGTAACTGTTTGGGAAAAGAACAACATCTGGAACCCGCCATGCTGTCGTTACCACCGAACGTCGAACCTCGCCGGAAGTGTGTAGGTATATGTTTATTGACACATCTTATTATGAACAAAACATGGATAGAGATCCATACAAGTGAAGAATGAAGCTGAAAAACAAGATGAAGAACTAAGGTGATATCATGGACTCAGGTAAAAATATGTGTATGCACTTCATTATTTTTCACTAAGATACCTGTCTGGTTACCTATCCCTGAGTTCCTGCCTTGATAGTTTATATGTTCGGTTTTATCAAAGCACTATATATGTTTGTAAATTTTTTTTCAAATCATACCAATGATAATTTGTTATATGTAAAATGTATTGCTTTTACATAAAAACAAAGTTTTTCTTACCTTGAGTTAGGGATGATATTTATAGAGTAAAATAGTCTTTTGTGTGATCACCAAGTTTGATCGCTTGGCCAAGAGTTGAGCCACGTTTTAAACAACTTTCTCTTATCTTATAAATGACTTTGTGTGGTTTTCAAGATTGTATACTTGGCTAAGATGGTTCCACCTCTCTTTTATGTGCCACATTGTTTGGCATATATTTAAAATATCTTCTTTATGTGGTGACCAAGCTTCTTTGCATGATGGACAAGCTCTTGGCACTTGGCCAAGAGTTGAGCCACGTTTTAGACAGCTCTCAAAGCATTTAAACAAAGTGTTTTAAGTTTTCTTTTCATAAAACTTAATTTAAACTTCAAAAAGTATTTCATTCTTATCTTTTATCCTAAGATGAAGATATTTTCTAAAGTAAAATAGCTTTGTGTGACTTTCAAGTTTCATCACTTGGTCTAGATTAAAGACTGTTTTTATACTCTTTTGAATGCTTGGCCGAGCTTGGTTGGCCTCTCACATAGAACACTTCATTTGGCCTATATAAAGGGGTAAGCTCACATTGTTCACTCCGGTTGTTTGGCTTAGTATTTTGTTAGGTTGTTAAAATGTAGAAACTATCATAGCATAGTTTAGAAACTATCATAACATAGTTTCTTTGTTGAGTCTAAGCTTGTGCTTGTTCTTTGTGTTTTACTTTATCTTTTAAAGACTACACATAAATCATTTAAACTCATATACATCCATCTTGCATCCATGAGATCGGATTGGTAGTGCAAACAACCCAAGAAGTGTTCTAAAGAACCCTTTGTGATATTTGTGTTCTGGAAATAAAGCTTCTAATATCTTCGTATGAGGAATCAAAGAAACAATATCGAGTGTATTTCAGACTAGTGGGCAGACTAGATATGGATAGCCCAACGTGTCTTTCCATCCTCAGAAAGCTTCGCATATGTAAACACTTAGAAACATGACTGAATAAAGTTCTTAGTCTAGCGAGTAAGTCTGGATAGGATAGCACCGTCACATCGGAGTTGTAGTCTTGTAAGGAGTGTCTTACTATGTACTCTCGGGAATCAACTATGAGAGTTGGATTCTAGGTAGAAGTTTTTGTAAGCTTTATTTGTAAACTCTTAGAGACAAGGTGGAGTATAATTCTTAGGCTAGTGCGAGAGACTAGATAGGATATTACCATTTTTTGCTATTATCGGGACTATAATCTTGTAAGAAGTTATTTTACATAGTGAAAAAGTTTTGTCCCTTAAGAGTTAGGGGTACACAGTTTTCTCCCTGTTGTAGAGTTTCTGCGTTAAAGAAAAATATCTTGGTGTCATTTGTCTCTTTACTTCCTTGCATATTTTCTTTACATCATTATGTATATGTTATTCAGAATAGTTGCATATCATGCTATCACTGATAACAAACTTTGACAAAAAAGTTGGTAAAATCATATTCACCCCCCTCCCCCCCCCAAGACCTTCAAAGTGCCGCGACAGAAGCAATCGGGTCTAGAGCGGTGCATTTGCAAGCTTGAGCCATCCTCGATGGCACCGATGTTGCTCATTCCAAGCTTCGTCGCACGTCACCGTCACACCAGCAGAACCTGCCTCGTCCACAAACCAGGCCATCATCAAAAGGCAAAGGATAACGTCGCCAATTCCTGGGCGTTGGTTCGCTAAACCATCTCGAGCTCGAAAGCTTTCACCACACACCGACACGGGACAACTCCCACGAAGGCCGCCCATGTACTTTGACCCGCGCACGCCATGAACAAGCCAATCGAAACTCGATTGAAAATTGAGGCCATATGGCGCTAGGGCTTGGCGAAATCGAGATCCAAAAAGAGCGAAGCCTTCAAACATCTTGAGGAGAAGGAAAAAGGAACGAAGAAGAAGGAGAGGGGGATCAAACAATTGCAAAAGGTAGTTTGATACAAGAGAGGGAGAACGAACAAAGAGAAGAGGATAGGGAAACAAGAGAGTTAAGAACAAACAGGTACATTGTCGTGGAAAACCACGGTGGTTTATCTAGTAACTAGACTAAATCCATCATCTCTCTCTAGGCGGCGCTAGAAGAGCTACGGTTCGTCAGATTTCTCAGTCTTTCTTTTGTGTAGATGATGAGATGATTTCCTTTATTTTTTCAATTTGGAGTCATATAGCTTTACAAGAGACATCCTAATAAGAAAATATATGTATAATCTACCCTAATACAAAAAATGAATCATATATACTGAAGGAATATTTCAACTCTGTTCAATTATTCAAATAAAGATTAAAGTCATCATCAGGGTCTGAAATTTCACGAAGTCATTAATGTGATGCCCAAACTTTAAAAACTATCAAAGTGGTGCCCAAAGTCTCAAAATCATATCAACGTAATACCTCGAACCAACTTTCATCATAGAGACGTTTATATCGTTGACGTGGCAAAACAAATAATTCAAAAATTGATGAAAAAGACCGTAATGCCCGTACAATATTTTTTTTTATATATTTTTATATTTTATATTTCTCTTTTCCTTTTTTATTTATTTTCTAACAATATATAACGTATAAGAATGCAAAGTAAATACAAGAAAATTAATGGATTCAACATTCATGAGCGGGGATAGTTTCTTTACGGTTCTATTGCTTGCTGTACATGTTTTAATTGTTTGGGTAATTAAAAATTCAATATTCTTTTGATGAGGAGTCGAGGACTCTTGTTTGATGTGTTATGTATGGAGAATCACCAATTTTCAGCCGATCACCTCCACACTACTATTTTAAGTCATTTTTACCCCGTTATGAGCTAGATCGATTTAGTTCGGTAACAAATATCTTTACTATATAACTTGGAAGTAAATTAAAGGTACAAGTACATGAAAAATCGAAATTACTTGGAAGAAATTTGTTTGAAGATACCAAAAAGTGAGAAAATTATCAAAGTCCTGCAGCTCATAACTACGTAATCAAAGTTCTGTAGCTTAATGACAGTATACACAATTTCAATTTCTCGAGGGTCTGAAGTTTAGAGATTGCGAGAGCTCCAGTATCAGTGATTTTGTGTCCACCTAGAGATAAATGAAGGAATTCCAAGCAACATATTTTGCTCAAACGCTCGACCCCATTTTCGGTGATTCTTGCACTACAGGACCCGCAAAGTATTTCAATGACCAATTTCTTGTGGTTTTTAGAGTTGCACCCCTCTGCCAAGTACCTGATTCCAACGTCTGTAATACTCGTACATCCTTTCAACTTCAAAATTCTAAATGAAGATGTCGAGGCAATTGCGCAAAGGGCCTGGCCTGTGATCTGTATTTGACCCTTCAATGTCAAAGACGTCAAGTTAAGTGCCGACTGTAAAAGAGAAACAACCGTAAACTCCCTAATATCTCTCCCCCAGAGCGAGAGACCTTCGTCAACTAATTGGTGGTCGCACACCAACTGAACATAATATCCTATTCAGTATATGCTTAAAATTAATGCAATATAGTGCAGATAGGGATTGATCCACAGGAAAAAGTAAACTCTATACTTTAAACACAAACTAAGACGCGAATACCAGAAACCTGACAGACTCGACCACTGGACGAAAACACAATTAATTAAAATACCTAAACTAAACCAAAAATCACGAAATAAATACTGGACAAACTAGATACAATGGCAGACAACCACACAAAAATTCAATGTAATCGAAGTTGTTTTGAATGTCGAAATAAATTATATAAACTAGACTATGAACAGAAAATAGTACAGTAAAACGAAGATTTAATCAAAGTAAAGAGATCGTTAAACACTTCTCTTCACCTTAGACAATTCCAATATACCCCAATCAATTCATATAATTAACCTCAAATGAATGTTTCCCATGTATATGCTGTGATTAAGTTGCATACACCTTACACCCTCGTGCTTGACATGCTAAACCGGTTGATGTACCCTAGCTTAACTTGATCTTAACTTAAGAGATATTGTACTTCTTTGATCAGTCCAAAATCAACTTAAACTAAGTCATTACGATCCGTAGGATGTTTGAAATAACAACAAGACTTCTAGAGCTACTATGGATGAGTGCCCTTGCATCACCTTGGAACTAATTCATACAACGTATTAAGCTGTTCATCTTTACAGAATATGCACTGATTGATCGTCACCTACACATTCAAGCTAATAGATCCTAACATATACATCTAAGTTTCGAACCAAAGACATATATGCAAGAAATCATATGGTGATAAAATAGTGAATAAATTCTCATAAAAAAGTTATGTAAATCACTGGGGTTCAAGATCAAAACATGTCTAGGGCTTCGATCAGCCCATAACAAATAAAGTTTAGCTCCTCCTGCTAACCATGGAAGCTAGAAAAAGTAAAGATGAAAGAAAAATTATAGAAAATATGAGAGAGTTTCGAAATATGGTGGAGCTCTCCTTGTATGCCGAAGTTCCTCCTCTCTCTCCCTTGTGATAGTGTTCTAGTCCTTGTGAACTTGTTCCTCTTTTATTTAATCCCCAAAGCTGATTTGTTTTGGATTAAATACATAAATTGAGCTGAAACCAAATGACTTAAGGCTTTGACAATCCATTCCTTCATTGGACTTGATCCATTAACTCCTTGCTAGCTCATTGCTTCTCCTTGTTGATCCAGAAAAGTCCATTAATTCAGCTTTTAATCATTATTCTTCACAAACCTATAAAATAAATAAACATTATTAAAATGCTGAAAATATAACAAAAACACTAAATATAAGGTAATATTAAACATAAAAACGTTGCATAAATATGCACCTATCATCAACTTAAGATATCTATTGTCCACGGCCCTTAGACCTCTTTCCCTCAAGCACAAAAATGAAATATAATTAGTAACTTTTAATGTCTCGAGTTGCGGACATGCTTCGGCTAAATATTTTAGGTCACAGTTCGCGGGAGTGTAGCTTATTGCAATATGAATTGCATTCGGGAATTTTGTTAGTAAACGACAATGGAGAAACTCACGTGAGAATACACGAATTCTTGACCTATTTAGGCGTTCCAGTTTCAGCCAATGCTTACAGACCAAAGAGAACGATCTCTTATCATCGTTGTGGATAAACTTGTTAAGAATCTACTGAGTACATCATCGTTGAGCAAAGAAATATTCCCTTGTTGCTCGTTCCGTACATCCATGATCCTCTCTTTTTAGGGTTTTACTCCGATTATGCGCAGAAACTAAAATCCTATTGACCCATAGTTATATGTGCAATGTTTTAAAACGTGGCATGTAGTACCTGTCATTGTTAGCATTGCTTGACCCGACGAGAGGACCTGGTTCGCCTGAGGAAGACCTAACCCCACCAATTCCCTCTAACCCTGTCGTCCTTCCTTCCTATTGCCGTTGTTGAAACCTCGAGAACACACATACTACCACACCTTGCAACAAAGTAGACCCCTAAAACCACCATAGTCCATTACCAGGTCGGGGACTAGTACCCGTCCAGCTGCACCCCGAGTGAGGACCGATGAGGCTAGAGACCGCCGTTGACCATGCCAGGGCCACCGAACAAGTGAATTCAAGGAAAAAAAAATTTTGAACTGGGCGACGCAGTGTCTCTCTCTGCTAGGGTTTTCTAGAGTAATATTAAGTAGCACATCAACTTAATCAGATAAGAAAGATTTTGCTTGGAAATAGGCGAAACCAATAGAGGGTGCGGAGAAGTATTTTGAATATGGGTTTTGTGGTAGAACACAAACCAAAGGCTTTGGATTTATGTTTATGTTTGAAACTTTGAAACATTAAGTGTTTATGTTTATTGAATTTCTAAACATAATTATATATATATTTATTTATTTTTCAAAAAACTTGCGTGTTTTCAAGCGTTTTGCGTCGAGACTATCATGTATGTGAAGCTCTCAATTGACCACATCACGTCCGTATTTAGCTTTTTAAAACATTAGTTATATATACCCTACACTCCAAGCAAGCCAACCCGGTTTCCCTTTTTGGCCAATAATTATATATAGTCGGAAAAGGATTTAGCATATACGGGACCATCATTCCTCGTATCACTTAATCTTAGTAGGTCACCATATATAGTTACTTGAACCATACTCAAAGGTGACCAAGGAGGAGCACGTATAACATATTTGGTAGTAAGCCACTGCCTACTATTCTACTTACATAACAACTCCTTCAGGGCCCAGAGCCATCTATAGTTGCGCCACACCAGACCCGCCGTGACGGTGCACCCACTCTCCCACGCTAGCTGGTGATCAAACTAGTACTATTATAGTGGCATGAGTACGTAGAATGTCACGATCACCGTCCCACTGTCCCCCCCCCCCCCCCGGAGTCTCTGAACTACTTTCCGACCCATTATATGTTTATTTTGTTGGAACACGTACATTCATACCCAAATTTGATTCCTTAGGTTCTTCGCCTCTATCTGCATGCTTAGCTAGCGTTTATTCATTTTTCTACACAAAATTCACGAGCACAAAATTCACGAGCCATTCAGTTGAAGGATAAATAAGAACCGAGCTTACACAAATCGGCGCAATTATTAAGCAACATCCTATGGTTCCTATCTATTCCACTATATATGTTGTTGTTATACCCCAAATCTGAGGGAGGTGAACAGAGCCATCCGGAGGCCTCAACATGGCAAGTCTTGCCCCAGGATGGGGTACGCAGCGAGAGAATGCAAGTGAAGTAAAATAGCAGCATGGCATATGCAGCAACTTAGCATGTAGCAAGGGTGCGCGAGATGGACCAGAAGCGCGCGGAGGCAGACTGGAGTGGCAGACCATAGGCCTATGGAGGCAACTCGCTTGGCTGTTCTGCGCCAGACAAGTGCGAGACGCAGGCTGCAGTGTGGCAGTGTGGGCTATGATGAAGCAAAACTGAATACAATTTCTTGGTGGCGGCTTGACATGCATCGAGGAGCTTTCGAAAGGTGGCATTCGAGGATGATGAAGATACAAATCTGAACGTGAAAGGAAAGAATCAGTCCAGAGACACAATCCCCTCAGTCAAGGCATTAGAATCAAAGTGATTGTATAGTCTGTATAGTCTACCTTAAGTCTAGGCTTAGATGAAGGATCTAAACTCTTCATTCTTCTGTATATAATGGTGTAAACACAACAGTATCAAATTAGAATCAAGGCATTATTCATTCCATTTCATATTCTTTCATGGTACCAGAGCAATAGTTCTTGGTGACCTAATCCCCCCACCCTTCTGTAACCATCATCCAAAGTATTACACCATGACAGGCAGTGACGATGTCAAGGGTGAAAACATCCCAAAAGGCTCAACAACAGCAAGAACACTCGAACCATGGGAAAATCCCAACCATCCATTATACCTCCATCATTCGGATCAGCCTGGTGCGATTCTCATATCACAATCCTTGGAGGATAGCAACTACAACGCTTGGAGTCAATCCATGAGCATGGCCCTTACCATTTAAAACAAGAAGGGTTTCATCGATGGAAAGATTACCAAGCCAGCCATCAATGAGAACGAGGAACTGCAATGGTAGCGCTGCGACACCCTGGTGAAGACTTGGCTGCTTGGCTCGATGTCAAAGGAAATCTCAGGGAGCGTGGTGCACTGCAAAACCTCCAGATATGTGGGTAGAGCTGAAGCAGCGCTTCTCTCACACGAACACTGTTCAGCTGTTCAATATAGAGAACTCCATCCATGACACAGAGCAAGGTAATGGCTCGGTAACTTCCTATTTTACCAAGCTTAAAGGGCTTTGGGATGAAAAAGATACAATCTGTGAGATACTTGCATGTAGTTGTGAGGCAGCAAAGGAGATCAAAATTATATGGATACTCAGAAAACAATAAAGTTCCTTATGGGGCTGAACGAGAATTTTGCTGTTATTCGTAGCATCATTGTGTCCATAGATCCACTGCCAACAGTCAACAAAGCATACTCCATGGCTCTGCGTCATGAGAAACAGGCCGAAGTCATGACTGGAAAAGCTCTAGCACAGGGAGAAGGAGCAGTCTTTGAGGTGAAGAAGGGAGGTCGCAGTTTTGAAGAAAAAGGCACTGGAATGAAATGTGCAAAGTGCCACAGGGACAATCACACCACAGAAAATTGTCGAGCGCACTTGAAATGCACTTATTGTGGCTACAAGCGCCATACATATGAGACCTGCAGGCGAAGGAAAGCAGCAGAGGAACAAGGGCTTTCCAAGAGCAATAATGTTCAAGCCTGGTTTGAGAAAGGAGGAGAGGGGACCAATTTTCCCTTCTCACAACAGGAGTGCCGTGAATTGGCAGAGATGCTTAACAAGAACAAAGGAGCTAAGCCGGCAGCTGTGAACCAAGTCGGTAACATCCCCACTTTTGAAGAGCTTTCAGGTAAAGCTTTATGCTTTGTACAAAATGGGAAGAAAAATGTTTGGATAGTTGATAGTGGTGCCAGTGACCATATCGTATGCAGCCCTTCTTTTCTTACTTCTTTTACCATCGTCCATAATCGTTTTGTTAAACTTCCAGATGGTAACACAGCCAAAGTAAGTCATATAGGGACTGTTGTCTTTTCGCCACAATTTATCCTTCATAATGTCCTTTGCGTACCACTTTTCTATCTCAATTTGATATCTGTCAGCAAACTAGCCTTTGATTCATTTTACATCACCATATTTCTAAGGCAGATTTGTGTTATACAGGACCTTCGATCGGGGAGGATGATTGGGATGGGAAGTGAAAGCGAGGGACTATACTGCCTCAATAATAATGCTCGGAAAGGAACATGCAATCATGTTGGGCGTCATTCCTCACAACCTTGGCACCAACGCCTAGGGCACCCTTCCGACAAAGTTTCTTCGTTATTTCCATTTTCGGCCAATACAGTATGTAACTCGAGCACTTGTTCGATTTGTCCTTTAGCTAAGCAAACAAGGAAACCTTTCCCTTTGAGTTCAATAAAAAGTGAATTTCCCTTTGAGATGATACATGTTGATATATGGGGTGGTTATCATGTTCCTTCCTTAACTAATGCACAATATTTTCTCACTATCGTTGATGATCACACTAGGAGCACATGGGTTTATTTAATGAGACATAAATCCGAAACACAAAAACTTTTGGTCAATTTCATCACCTTAGTTGAGAACCAATATGATAGGCGGGTTAAGATAGTACGTAGTGACAATGGGCCCGAATTTAAGCTCACAAGTTTTTACTCATCCAAGGGAATCCCACATCACACGAGCTGCGTCAACACATCACAACAAAATGGTGTTGTTGAACGCAAGCATCACCACTTGCTCAACATGGCTCGAGCTTTGCTTTTTCAAGCCAACTTGCCAAAGGAATTTTGGGGGGATGCCATTTTGACCGCTGCTTATCTCATTAACCGAACACCTACACCACTCTTAGATGGAAAAACCCCTTTTGAAAAACTTTTTCATAAAATACCAAACTATAATCATTTGCGAGTTTTTGGGTGTTTATGCTTTGCCTCGACACATCCTCAAAGACCCACAAAATTTGATCCAAGGGCAACTGTGACGACCCGAAACAGATTGAGCAGTGTCATCAGCTAGGTCCGACAGATTATGAGTTAATAGCAGATTTCCGATAATGGATTCACTCGCCTGGTTTGTTAACGACTTAATTATTGGCCGAGAATTGGAGCTGAGTCTCTTCTTGAGAGTCGTTCTACGTGTGATTTTGAGTTCGTGGGCAGTTCCGGATCGTTATTTGGACGACCGAGGAATTAATTATGAATATTTGAAGTTTCGACGGAATTGGATTATAATGGCGAGCTACTTAACGACTTAATTACCGGACGAGAATTTGGGTTCGGCTTCTTCACGGAAGTTGTTCAAAATTTAATTTCGAGTTTGTGGGAACTACCAGAGCATGATTTTGAGTTACGAAGATTTAGTTGTGATTATTTCCGTTTGTGGATTGTTTAGTCGAATTAAATGTGTGTTTGGTTGAACAGTTGACTTTTTATCTGTTTAGCCGATGTGTTTGACTTCGGGTGATTATTGAAGAGTACATCGAGACGAGTTTGTGGCCGCGAGAATTTTCGGAATCAGAGTTACGACGCGAGAGTTACGTGTATTCAAAGTTTGTCGAAATGGATAATTATAAGTTTCCTTTTTGGGAATGATATAAATAGTAACTTGCTAATAAGGGAAAGTCAAAAGGGGAGCATTGATGAGTTGACTCGGTCAACTTGGTTTGACCGAGCAGTGGAGGTGGAGGCCGACGCCGTACGGCTCGCCGGCGGCGAGGTGGAATCCGGCCACCTCACGGCTTGGTTCTTGTCCCATCCTCTTTGTCTTGATGTCCCGAGTCCATTCCCAGCCACCATGTGCGGCGAGGCTCGCCGGAAGTGGAAAAAAAATCCAGCCAAAATGGAGGAGAAACTTGTGAATTCGGGTTCCATGTTTTACACCGATTTGAGCTACAATTTGGAGTGGGCTTTGTAGCCCTCATCAACATGAAGCTACCATGTAAGTTTGGTGATCTAATTTTGCTTGAGAATGGAGAATTTTGGATTTGAAATTTTCGGAACAATTCGGTTTTGCTTGAAATTGGATGAGTTAGAGTGAGAATTGGACTTTGTTGCAGTTATGAAAGTTGCTCAGTGGATGATTTTGAGTGGAATAGGGGTTGCTCTGCCGGAAGATTTTCATTTTGGCAGCGGCGCCGCCGTGGACAGCGGTCAACGACGGTGGTCAACGGTCAACGGTTTGACTTTTTGGATTTTCGACAAGTTGCATGTCATTTGACTCGAAATCGCGCCCTGATCACAGTGGGGAGGTTCGTTTTTCGAGTTGAGCGTCCGAACTTACAGCGAGGTATTGAGGTGTGATTTCCGGTTTTCCTACAGTTTGTCATGATCAGATTATATGTTTCCGAGAACAGTGGTTTCTCGTGGTTTGTTTTGTATTGTCGAGTTATGACTTTGAATAATGGACTTTGTGAATATTCAGGGGTTCGTGATCGTTCTTTTGGCGAGAGACTTTCCGCCGGATCACGGGTTAACGCATATCGCGTTACGCTAGTCTGTGAGTGGACAATTTCTTTTCACGGAAATCTTGCGAGTCTTTTATATGATTTACGAACTTGAGCATGCGTATTGAGTTTACGGATTATATAAGCATGTGTTTTACGAATATACGATTATACATATACGGATATACGTATACGAGTATACATACAATATGTTGTTTCATGCATTTGCATCGAACTGTTTATGATTTGGTTTACACAGAGTACAGTCTCAGTTACGTTGTTGTATCGATACACTTTGCCTCTCGGTTGATCCCCGATGGTAGGCCGCCTGGAGGGGCGTTTCCCCAACCAGATTGGTGAGGGGCGTATCCCCGGATCCGAGGCCATTTCTGGCTAGAATCACGTGTGGGTCTGGGATCCCGTGATTCTGACTGTACTAGCACGGTGTGTGTCCATGAGTGACCCCGTGGGATTTTACTTGCATGCTCAGTACGCTGGAGGATTATGGTTTTACCTCGTGTACTTGTTATTTTATTTACCTGGACTCGCATATGTTATTTTAAACCTATATATCAACTGGTGAAAGACATTTATTTTCGTCCACTCACTCTAACGGTTTTCATGTCTTTCCCCTGGGCTTTTCGGTTTCCGTGCCCAGTTTGCAGTTCAGGCTCTGGTGTCGCACGTCGTTGTCGGAGGCATAGTGCTCGAGCTACCTTATTTCTTCCAGTAGGTTTATTGTTCTACCTACTGTGGTATACTGATATGTTTATACATTAGAGGTCGCTCTGAGTAATCTGTTGTTATTGTTATACGATTTTACACCGGATTTCAGTAAAGTACTATTATATGTCTTTCCCCTGGGCTTTTCGGTTTCCGTGCCCAGTTTGCAGTTCAGGCTCTGGTGTCGCACGTCGTGGTCGGAGGCATAGTGCTCGAGCTACCTTATTTCTTCCAGTAGGTTTATTGTTCTACCTACTATGGTATACTGATATGTTTATACATTAGAGGTCGCTCTGAGTAATCTGTTGTTATTGTTATACGATTTTACACCGGATTTCAGTAAAGTACTATTATATTTATTGTTTTACGTTACTGTTGATATATTGAGAAATCCGGATGGGATTGGTGCCCACGGTTTATTTTTTTGTGGCATAGGATGAAGTGTATTTTTCGTGTGCAGGTAATGGTAATTCCACGTTAGTAGCGAAACTCTGCCAAAATTTCTACGGTTTTTGTTGGTTCGTGTTTTCTAAGGGGTTTGATTCCGGTTTAGGCAGCTAAACCGGGGTTGGGTCCTTTCAGCAACAAAATGCATTTTTTGGGGTATCCTAATGGGACTAAGGGTTATCGATTATACGACTTAGATACACATAAAATCCTTGTCTCTAGAGATGTAGTGTTCTTTGAAACACAGTTCCCTTACCAAGCACATTCTGAACCCAGTTCACAAAATGACAGGCCCATTTTTCCTTCTTCAAGTCCAGCCCAATCTTTTGATTCAGAGTCAAACACTGACTTTACCTCTAGGATTCTACCACCACCAGAAAACAACGAACTTGCTCAATCTTCCTCAGCAAGTCCTATTTTTCCTAATTCGGCACAAACATCTCCAGCCACCGAGACAAATGCTACACCTCCTCCCGTCGAGCAACCTCGAGTGGTGGCTCTGCCGCTCACTTCTACTCGACGTCCTAGCCGCCCAACCAAACCACCCACATATTTGCAGGACTTTCATGTTGAGGCAGCCCTCCCATCACGACCTGCTTCGATGTCCTCTCCGGCGACAGGTACTCAGCATTCTCTCTCCCATGTTCTATCTTATAAACATTTATCTCCCAAACACAGAGCATTTACCACATATCTAACCATTCAACAAGAACCAAAAACTTTATCCCAGGCTGTTCTATTGCCAGAATGGCGTGAAGCAATGCGTTAGGAGATAAATGCTTTACAGGCCAACAGAACTTGGAGCCTAGTCCAGCTTCCACCAGACAAACGCCCTATTGGTTGTAAATGGGTTTTCAAAGTGAAGTTAAATCCTGATGGAAGTGTAGAACGCCACAAAGCTCGACTAGTGGCTAAGGGTTATAGCCAGGTTACAGGGACAGACTACCGAGAGACCTTCGCGCCTGTGGCAAAACTTACCACTGTGCGCTTACTCCTCAGCCTTGCTGCTTTGAAGAATTGGCATCTACACCAGCTAGATATTAGCAATGATTTCTTAAATGGTGAGTTATCTGAAGAAGTATACATGCAGATTCCACCTGGATTCGGACGAAAGGGGGAGAACAACAAGGTATGTAGGCTGCATAAATCACTTTACGGCTTGAAACAAGCCTCAAGGCAGTGGTTCATTAAGTTGTCTTCTTCATTGAAATTGGCCGGATTTCATCAGTCTTGGTCTGACTATTCCTTATTCGTCCGAATGAAGCAAGGAAAGTTTATTGCTTGTTTGGTGTATGTGGATGATATCATATTAGCTGGAAATAGTTTGGAGGACATTGTTGAGACAAAAGAATTTCTCGCAAGCCATTTCAAGTTGAGGGATATGGGACAGCTGAAGTACTTCTTGGGTATAGAAGTAGCAAGGTCCAAGCAAGGCATCATGATTTGTCAGAGAAAATATGCCCTTAAAATATTGGAGGACACAGGGTTTCTTGGAGCAAAGCCTTCGAGGTTTCCAGTGGAGCCAAATCTGTCACTCACGAAGCAAGAAGGTGACTTACTTTCAGATCCCTCACAATATAGAAGGCTTGTGGGCATATTGATCTACTTGACCATAACAAGGTCAGACTTGGTCTATGTTGTGCACATATTGAGTCAGTACATGGACAAGCCACGCCAGCCTTACTTAGATGCAGCACACAAAGTATTACGGTATATAAAGCAAACGCATGGCCAAGGTTTGCTACTTCCTGCCAGAGGAACGCTTGAGTTACGAGCTTTCTACGATGCCGACTGGGCAAGATGCAGAGAGACAAGAAGGTCACCGACAGACTATTGTGTTTATTTTGGAGGAGCACCAGTTTCTTGGAAAACAAAGAAGCAGAGCACAGTGGCAAGATCAAGCGCCGAAGCAGAGTATAGGTCGATGGCTACGACATGTTGTGAAGTCACTTGGTTGTGTAGTATACTAAGAGACTTGAATGTGAAGCAACTACAACCAGTCAAGCTTTTCTGTGACAACCAGGCAGCCTTGCACATAGCTTCCAACCCAGTCTTTCACGAACGTACCAAACACATCGAAATCGATTGTCATGTGGTACGAGAGAAGATGCAGAGAGGATTGATAAAGCCAGCATATGTTCGAACCACAGAGCAGCCAGCAGACCTATTTACCAAGCCTTTAAGTTCAACTCAGTTCGAAACACTTCTAAACAAGTTGAGTGTCATTAATATACACTCCAACTTGAGGGGGAGTGATGAAGATACAAATCTGAACGTGAAAGGAAAGAATCAGTCCAGAGACACAATCCCCTCAGTCAAGGCATTATAATCAAAGTGATTGTATAGTCTGTATAGTCTACCTTGAGTCTAGGCTTAGATGAAGGATCTAAACTCTTCATTCTTCTGTATATAATGGTGTAAACACAACAGTATCAAATTATCAAGTAATTATTCATTCCATTTCATATTCTTTCAGAGGACAAGTTGCAAGAGGAAGGCAGTTACCAGGTTCAAGTCAGCAAGTGGTGGTTGAGACGAGGAAGTTATAAGGAACTTATATGGCAGGAAGTTACCTTGCGGTTTTCTAGTCTTATCTTGTAATAGCTGTTTAGGGTAGTTACTTAGTATAATCCTAAACTAAAAGATCGGACAATTACTCAATCTTATCCTGATGGCAGTTTTGGGGATGTCAACTTCTAGAGTCATAGTGACTATAAATACAGCTAGTATGGGTGAGTATTTGGCGGAAAAAGAGTTCCGATGTGAATAACCATCAAACTCCTTTGTTAGTGTGAGTAATAGAGGTTGAGATTTTCCCATAATTTTGTGTGTTCAGTCCACTCTAATTCTCCTATTCTTAGTGTATGGACGCTAGGATAATAAAATACTTAGTGCGTGGGAAACACCGAGTGTTAGTGATATTTGCATAGGCAGTCTTTTTGCTTCCATTCGTAGTGTGCCAAGGGAGTGCATACAATCATCCTAGTCCGAAGGTCAAGGGTAGGTTGAGTGTGAGGAGGTTGCAAACCTCGCCAATAAGCAGTAGTGTGTCGTGTCGAGGGAAGCGCGCGATGACACGAGACAGTCCCAGAGAACAATACGAATCTGATGTGCAATTCAGCGTGTGTTGACACTGCGACTATGAATCTCGCTACAACTTGTCAGCAAAGCAAGTTGGGTTCTACAATGGAAAGGCTGGCCTTGGCGACGTGACTACTAGGGTGCCAACGCGAGAGAGACCGGAATGCGGCAAAAATCCAGGCACGTAGCTACTGTCCCCGACAATTGCCATGTTGGGTGGTCTTGATCAGATTTTAAAGCTTGCATATTGTGTGATTTTGAAGGAAATCTGAGATCGATCACCTCTATCCCCATGCCACTATCATGAATAATAAGCTTCCATTTGGTTCTACCAATATATGTACTACATTAATTGCCACAATAACCATTCATTTGCTCTTATACTCGAACTGATCGAAATTCTGTAGCTCCTAATGCTAGTCACCTCATAATAACTAGTATTGTGCCATTAATCTTGAATTTTTAGTTTTAATCGCGTGACCAAAGACACTGAAAAATGTTTTTGAAAGAAAAATGAATTTATATTGTATGCACACGAAACTCGCCCCCCACCCCACCCCACCCCACAACTCTTGTTGTGCATCCCTCATTCCTCAAACAAAGAGCTACAATAAACAGCAATCAATTCCAGTATTTATACATATATACACACACACTCTACACTGCCAAATTGCTAATGGTCTGAACGGGAGAAGTATTTGCCTCCTGCTTTGTTTGACCCCTTCAGAAAAGGGGAGTTAGACTAAAATAGTGTATAGTACAATCAGGAGCGGAATTACTCTGATGAATTATTTGTTCATTATTCTTTTGTATCATCACATTTGAAGTAATAATATGCATAGTTCATTAGTTCTGCTATCTTCATCTTTTAATTAAAACATCATGAGCTAAATATGAGAAATTAAAAAACTTTTGAAAACTGCTCCTTACACTTTTGAACTGAATATGTAAGAACGTAAAGTAAGCACAAGAAAATGGATGTCGCATTCATAATTTCTCAAACATAAAACATTCTAGGCCGGGAGTTCTATCAGTTGAATCATTTCAGAGCAAACAATGTAGAGACGGAGTAAAATCAATGGGGGGATTGTTTGCTTTCGTTAATTTGATGAGTTCGATCTGTATAGGTCAACAAATTTGCAGCCGATCCCCTCGACACTACTATTCAAGTCACATTTGGCCAAGTTATTAGCACACAACACAATAGATTAATATTTTTACTTGTTATAGGTACACACCAGAAAGACAAATTACTTGAGGAAATTTGTTAGAAGATACCAACAAACGTGAGAAAAACTCCAAAGTCTTGCAGCTCATAACCACGAACAATTCTTGCTACGACATGCCCTCTATGGAAGAACAATTTTCGCACCTTTTTTTTTGTGTATGCCACAATCTTGTATCGTTTTACTCAAGCTTCGGCGAGGGGAATGTAAGCATAAATGCTTTCCGGAAAATGAGTCACTAAAATTCTATTAACACAAAGCAATATTTTTCAAGGATTTAGTAGAAAAATATTTTAGGGAGAATTCGATGATTTCATTCATCCCAATTTTGGGGTTAATAAAGATGTACAAGTTGTTTCCTAATAGGAAATGATATTTATATTCTTATCACATTCACAAAACGTTAATTCTAATTACAAAAGAATATTCACATAATTTACTTTCCAACACTCCCCCTTAAATTGGTGCATAGATGTCAATCATAGCCAACTTGTCAATCCATCCCGCAAATGCATTGTGTGACAACTCCTTTGTGAGTACATCCGCTAACTGCTCTTCAGAAGCTACAAAGGGAAACCGTATATTCTTCTTATCAAGGTGATCCCTAATGAAATGTCTATTAATCTCTATATGCTTGGTTCTGTCATATTGTACCGGATTATGAGAAATCTCAATTGTAGCAGTATTATCACAATGCAAATCCATGGCCTTCTGAAGCTTAAAGCCTAGCTCCTTTAATACATTCCTGATCCATAACAGTTCACACACTGCATTTGCCATTCCATGGTATTCAGCTTCAGCACTATATCGGGCAATCACATTTTGTTTCTTACTGCGCCAAGTTACTAAACTCCCACTAATAAAAATGAAGTATCCAGAAGTAGATGCCCTATTAGTCTTATCTCCTACCCAATCTACATTAGTATAGCCTACAACTCCAAACTCACCATTCTTTGAAAACACTGAGTCCTTGCCAGATGCAGACTTCAAATATTGAAGAATGCGCATCACAACATCCATATGCTTTTCACTTGGATCATGCATGAGCTGACTGACAACACTTACAGCATATGCAATATCAGGCTTAGTATGTGACATATAAATCAATCTTCCTACTAACCTCTGATAAATGTCTTTGTTCGTTGGAACTTGACCAAGACACAACTCCAACTTTTGATTCATCTCAATAGGAGTATTAGCAGGTTTACAATCGCGCATTCCTGTTTCAGCAAGAAGATCAAGCACATACTTTCGTTGTGACAAGGTGATTCCCAAGTTAGATCTTGCAACTTTAATCCCTAAGAAATACTTCAATGGACCCAAGTCCTTCATCTCAAACTCTAGGAACAAACGCTTCTTCAAATCTTCCATCTCAATTGGATCATCATCTATAACAACCATATCATCCACGTATACAATCAAACCAATAATCTTACCACCCTTGCGTTTTATGAACAATGTATGATCAGAGTTGCTCTGTTTATATCCAAACTTCTTTATAACTCCAGAAAATCTTCCAAACCAAGCTCTCGGAGATTTCTTCAATCCGTACGAAGACTTCTTCAGTCGAGATACCTTTTCAACATCATATGACTCAAAACTGATAATTGGAGGAATATCTATGTACACTTCTTCTTCTGGATCTTCATTCAAGAAAGCATTCTTCACGTCAAATTGGTGTAATGGCCAATCATGTCGAGCTGTTAAGGAAATGAGAATGCGTGCAGTATTGATTTTTGCTACCATAGCAAATGTCTCCTGATAATCCACTCCATATCACTAGGTGTAGCCTTTTGCAACTAGACGTGCTTTATATTGATCAATGCTTCCATCTGCCTTCGGTTTCACCGTATACACTCATCTACATCCAACTGCCTTCTTTCCAGGTGGCACAGGAACAGTCTCCCAAGTTCCTTTCTTTTGTAGAGCTTCCAATTCTTCATTCATATCTTGCTTCCACTTTGGATCCATCAAGGTATCTTGCACATTACTGGGAATAAATATTGTAGATAATTGAGTAACAACAAGTGCATGTGATCCAGACAACCTATGGTGAGATACAAAGCTAGCAATATGATATTTGGGTTTGGCTTCTATGCTAGGTCCATATTATTTCTTTGGAACCCCTTTTGTTTCCCGTTGAGATCTTCTAGGCATACTAACACCTACACTACCCGATTCAATATTATTAGTACGCACCTCAGGTAAGACATTCTGAACAAGCTCTTCAGTTGTTGGAGTAGAATGGGGGTCTTCATGGGATATTTCTTCATAAGAGGATTGGACTTTAGGCGATGTCGCTTCAGCTCCAGTTCTTGACGGGTCGAGGACACCAATCTGTTCCGTTTCTGGTTAGTTCCTCAATAGGGCAAGGAATTGCCTCGATGGGTCGAGGGAGGCAACCTATCCAATTTCGGTTCCATTTTTAGATGGGTCGAGCAGATCCCTCGACGGGTCAAGGGAGGTAATCTGTTCCATTCCGCGGTACTTGTTCGACGGGTCGAACTGGGCTCCTGTACTATTTTCTGCTCGATTTTCAGCTTCAAGTCTCTTCTCCAAGCTCTCCAATTCCTCCAAATTCAGAGTATTTCCTTCACATATATTTCTTTCTCCCTGAAGGGAAGACTCTGAAACTCTCCGAGTAATAAGATTCACAGAAAGAAACATCCAGAGACACATGCATCTTGTTCAAAACTGGATCATAACAGCGGTAACTTTTTTGGAATTCAACATATCCAATAAATACACACTTCACAGCATAAGGATCAAGCTTCCCTCGTAATTGTTTATTGATGTGAACATACACAGTACACCTAAACACTCTTGGTTCCAAACTTGGTAAAGATGAGGCCTTTAACAGGTCATGCAACTTCTGATACGAGTTCTGGAGCTCAGTCACATGAGAGGGGGTGCAATTGATTAAGTAAGCAACAGAACTCAAGGTTTCTCCCTATAAATTTGTGGGAACATTCATACCAAATAGAGAAGCACGAACAACTTCCATCAAATTTTGATTCTTTCTTTTGGATAATCCATTATGTTGAGGAGTATATGCAATGGAAGTTTGATGCCTAATCCCATGAACAACCAAATATTCTAACATGTCTATATTCACATACTCTCCACCATTTTCAGATTGAATGACTTGAATTTGCTGCTAAAATTGAGTTGCCACCTTCTTGTGGAATTCAACAAATCTTGCACATACTTCACTTTTACACTTCATCAAGGAGACCCAAGTTATTCTGATGCATTCATCAATAAAAGTCACAAAGTATAGAAATCTAAAATGAGAAGTTCTTGTAGGACCCCAAACAACCGAATGAATTTTCATGAAAGGAACAGAACATTTATTCAAACTGAGAGAATAAGTAATATGATGGCTCTTGGCTAATTCACAAACATCATACTTAAAATCTATTTCATCAACTACTGAAAACAACTGAGGTTGTAACTTCCTAATATATCTAAAATTCAAATAGCCTGAGTGTGGATGCCATAACCACACTGCTTCTTTGGCTTTATTCAGAGTACTGGTACTATTTGCTTGGCTAATCTGCTATTGTTCACGGCTTGTCAGCTCCGGTTAGTATAATTTCCCTATTCTAACACCATAACTCAGAGTTCTCCTTGTTAGAATGTCCTGAAAAATAAAGAAATTAGGATAAAAGATTACAGAGCAAGGGAGATCTCTCGTGATTTGACTAACAGGTAAGATGTTATATGCAAGAGAGGGAACAATGAAGACATAATCAAGAGTGAGTTCATGAGATAGTTGTATAAATCCTTCTCCAAAAACAGGAGAAGAAGAACCATCAGAAGTCAAAACGACAACATGTTGAGGAGAGGTTTTAATTGTATCAACAACACTAAGATTATTTGTCATATAATCAGTTGCACCAGTATCAATTATCCAAGATCTATCCATAGAGAATGTGGTAAGAGAAGATGCCTTACCCCCGTTACCTGTTTCGACGATGAGTGTAGATGGTTGTGCAGGTGATTCAGTGGTGGTCACAGCTGCTTTGGGGATGTTCTTGTGTGGTCTCCGAGTAAAATCCCACCATTTAGGATATCCAACAAGTTCATAACATCGTTCTTTTTTATGACCAACCTCATGAAAATAAGTACATGTAAAGTTTGGGAATTTGGGAGGAGGCTTTACACCAAAACGAGGAGGACTAGAAAATCCAGGTGGAGGACCGTGACAGCGCTGGGACTGGCCAGCGTTGGCTATTGAAGGAGAGGAGGCAACCATGACAGAAGCCTCACGAGGAGGAGGTGAAAGGACCCAACCCCGATTTAGCTCCCTAAACCGGAATCGAACCCCTTCGAAAACACGAACCAACAAAATTCGTAGAAATTTTGGCAGAGTTTCGTTACTAACGTGGAATTACCATTACCTGCACGCGGAAAATACACTTCATCCTATGCCACAAAAAGCAAACCGTGGGCACCAATCCCATCCGGATTTCTCAATATATCAACAGTAAAGTAAAACAACAAATATAACTGTACCTTACTGAAATCCGGTGAAAAATCGTATAATATATACAACAGAATACTCAGAGTGACCTCTAATGTATAACCATATAAATATACCACAGTAGGTAGAACAATAGACCTACTGGAAGAAACAAGGAAGCTCGAGCACTATGCCTCCGACCACGACGTGCGACACCAGAGCCTGAACTGCAAACTGGGCACGAAAATCGAAAAGCCCAGGGGAAAGACATAAAACTCGTTAGAGTGAGTGGACAAAAATAAATGTCTTTCACCAGTTAATATATATGTTTAAAATAACATATGCGAGTCCAGGTAAATAAAACAACAAGTACACGAGGTAAAACTCACACTCCTCCAGTGTACTGAGCATGCAAGTATAAATCACACGGGGTCACTCATGGACACAGCCGTGCTAGTACAGTCTGAATCACGAGGTCCTTGGTCCCCGTGATTCTAAGCCAGAAATGGCCTCGGTTCCGGGGAAACGCCCCTCACCGGTCAGGTCGGGGTGACGACGCCCCTCCTGGCGGCCTACCATCGGGGATCAACCGAGAGGCAAAGTGTATCGATACAACAACGTAACTGAGACTGTACTCTGTGAAAACTAAATCATAAACAGTTCGATGCAAATGCATGAAACAGCATATAAGTGTATGTATATTCGTATACATATATCCGTATAAGTATAATCGTATAATCGTAAAACACATGTTCATGTAATCCGAAATCTCAATACGCATGCTCAAGTTCGTAAATCATATAAAAGACTCGCAAGATTTCCGTGAAAAGAAATTGTCCACTCACAGACTAGCGTAACGCGATATGCGTTAACCCGTGATCCGGCGGAAAGTCCATCGCCAAACGAACGATCACGAACTCCTGAATATTCACAAAATCCATTCCTCAAAGTCATAACTCGATAATACAAATCAAATCACGAGAAACCACCGTTCTCGGAAACACGTAATTCAAAGTCAACGAATCGTCGAAAATCCGTATATGTACACCTCAATACCTCGCTATACTTTCGAACGCTCAACTCGAAAAACGAACCTCCCCACTGCGATCGGGGCGCGATTTCGAGTCAAATGACATGCAACTTGTCGAAAATCCCAAAAAGTCAAAGTTGACCGCCGTTGACCACCGCCCACGGCGGCGCCGCCACTGACCGGAAAATTTCACGGCGGAGCTACCTCTATTCCACTCAAAATCATCCACTGAGCAACTTTGTCAACTGCAACAAAGGCCAATTCTCACTCTAACTCATCCAATTTCAAGCAAAACCGAATTGTTCCCAAAATTTCAAATCCAAAATTCTCCAAGCACAAATCGAATTAGAACTCCATACTTACATGGTTAGATTCGTGGAGAGGAGAGCTACAAAACCCAGTCCAAAACACAGCTCAATTCGACCAAATTTGATGAACCCGATTAACCCCAATTTTTTTTCCAAACTTAGCCGGAAAATTCTTCCACTTCCGGCGAGCTTGGCCGTGAAGGGGGGCCGGGATAGTGAAGAGGGCATCACGGCGAGTTTATTGCACCACTTCCCGAAGCCGGAAATGACCGGAATCCGATCACCACCGTGGAGCACGTCGGCCACCATCCTCTCTCCACCGAGTTGACTCGGTCAACTCGGTCAACACCCAAGATGGAAATGTTTGACTTTCCCAATGTGGCAACTGCTATTTATAGACTTTCCTTTTTTGGAAACTTCATAATTATCCTTTTCGACGAACTTTGAACACCCGTAACTTTCTCGTCGTAATTCCGATTCTGATAATTCTCGCGGCCACAAACTCGTCTCGACATATTCTTCCGATATCACCCGAAGTCAAACACATCGGCCAAACGGATAAAAAGTCAACTGTTCGACCAAACACACATTTAAATCGACTAAACAATCCACAATCGGAAATAATCACAACTAAATCTTCGTAACTCAAAATCATGCTCCGGAAGTTCCCACAAACTCAAAATTAAATTCTGAACAACTTCCGTGAAGAAGCTGAAACCAAATTCTCGACCGGTAATTAAGTCGTTAAGAACACCACCATTTAAATCCGAACTTCAAATATTCATAATTAATTCCTTGATCGTCCAAATAACGATCCGAAACCGCCCACGAACTCGAAATCACACGTACAACGACTTTCAAGAAGAGACCTAGCTCCAATTCTCGGCCAATAATTAAGTCGTTAACAAAGCTAGCAACTCAAACATCAATCGGAAATCCGCGATTAAGCAGTAACTCACGTATATAGCTGATCATACTGCTGATTCTGGTCCGGGTCGTCACAGGAGGTGCAGAGAGGGTGGTTTAATTGTTGTAAAAGCGTCTGACAAGGGCATATGTTTGTTCAAGGTCCAGATTATGTTCTCTTCTCAAAAGCTCTTCACAAAATTGACTGATTTCAACATCAAGTCCCATCAAAAATATATAGACACGCTGGCGGGTCATGCATGATGATTCATTCACAACACCATAAAAAATCTCTTGAGAGTGCATCAAGCGTTGATCCATTTCATCGAACCATTCAACAAGGTCGTTGTAGTACGTTGAGTAGTCTTCCACTTTGCTTTGTCGTATAACACAAACGATGAAGCTCAAAAATTCGGGTTTCATCAGGTTCATCATAGTAGGTCTTATACAGCGCATCCCAAATCACTTTAGCTGTTGGCAATTGGAGGTACCATTTTCGCAATCCAGGGGACATATTTTCAATCAGCCAGTACTTCACCTTGCCATTGTTGGTAGCCCATGTTGAATACTCAGCAGAGGTAGCGACAAGAGGGTTCTTGGTGAGGAGATCAAGTTTATTTCAACCTTCAAGTAGAATCTTCATGCATCCAGACCAACTAGAATAGTTGGTTTCAGTGAGGAGTTCACCAATGAGAAAAACAGAGTTGTCATGAATGGTGTTGTGGAAGTGTTGATGATTGTGAATGGGTTGCATGGTGACTTCTCTATTGTTAGGGATGAGTACTCCATCATTCTTGGCAGCAAAAATATTCTCATCATTCATGTTGGCCCTTTCTTCAGGGTTTGCAGAATTCAGAATTCAGAATTCAAGTTTTAAGTTCAGATGCAGCGGAAGGAAAAATTTGGTGGTGGTTCAAGATTTTCAATTCAATTCAGGGTTTTCAAATTTCAGGAATTCGGCTCTGATGCCAAGTAGAAAAGTGTTTCAGGGAGAATTCGATAATTTCATTCATCCAAATTTTGGGGTTAATAAAGATATACAAGTTGTTTCCTAATAGGAAATGATATTTACATTCCTATCACATCTACAAAACTTTAATTCTGTTGAAGGAGAAAATACATACGTATAGAATATGATCTGAAACTATACTTTATTCAGTGATAGATGGACTTAAATAGACATTACAATTTGTTACAATCCATATCCCTATAAATCAGGGATTGAGAGAATATCTACTTCTATACTAATTAGGACAAGACACACACTAGAATACTAGGAGTAAAATATCCTTAAACACTCCCTCTTGTATCGCGATGCTAATGGATGATGCATACTTTTTGCCTCACCAAAAACCTCGCCAAGCAAACAAAAAATATCTTGGGTAAAAACAAAAGCTTGGTCTAAGAAAAAAAGAGTACAACGCATCAACTACAAAAGTGATCACATGTGATGTAGACTCCTCCTGATGTCTACGAAATGAACTCCCTCTGATCAGTAACCCAATTTTGGAGTTCAGACAATCTTCGCATATCAGTACGTCTCACATGCTTTAAAAATTTAGATTTGAGTAAGGACTTGGTAAACAAGTCTGCAACATTATCTACCAAACTAATCTGGTTCACACAGATAATCATTAACCGCTGTTATTGCTGACTGTAGTAATACATTGGCGAAATGAGTTAAGTATGACCACCCTTAATGTACATCAACTTTATCTGTTCAATGCAAACCGCATTATCTTCAAAGATGCAAGTTGGTGTTGTCATAGTAGATAGTAATCTACTAGATCCTCAAATGTAGTGTATTATGTCCTAAACTAGACACATTCATTAACCACTTCATATATAGCTAGCTAGAGTTTCAGACTGATTTGAGGTAGTATCAACAAGGGTTTACTTTGTTGGTCTCCAAATAATTACCATGTTCTACATAATGAATACATAACCTGTGTGGGAACATTCTTTATGTGGGTTAGAGAGATACCCAGCATTAGCAAAACCAACCAAGACATTATAAGGCGTCTCTGAATAGGGGACTGCACTGAATTAAGAAACAGTGCTGGCAACCGAAACAGTCTTTGACGAGTTGAGGTAATGGTTCTGTTCCATCCAGGGTGCAACCACCAACATGTCGAGGATTTCACTCGATGGGTCAAAAATCCTGAAATTTGCATGTTGCGATTCAACCATCACTTTTTCGAGAATTTCAAGCTTCTCTCTGTATTCGTTGTAGGAAAAGAATAATCCCAAGTCAATGGCTTCCTTCTAGTACCGGAAGGTATGCTATACTTCATTCCAATGACTTTGTGTTGGTGCAGACTAAGAATGCAATGTCTGGATGTGTGCATTGAGCTATATTCAACCAAGCTTCAACAACACTAAGATATGGAGTCTCAACTCCAAAGGTTCCTTACCATCATCATTTTGATGAAATTGATCTTTTTTGGGTTCCAGACTGTAAACAACCATTGGTGTGCTAAAAGAGTGTACTTTATCCATTGCTTAATTTAGACATAAGCAAACTAGTGAATAAGAATTGAACCAACTCGATGTACCATCTCTAAACCGCTAACAACATAGAATTAAACCAAGAGAAAATCGAGTCCTACCAAGGTCTATCATCTCAAACAACTTGTTCATTTATTGAAAACGCATAGGCATAACTTTTCATTTCTTATATCTCTTCCCAATCAAGTAATCACTTAGAGTAGTGAACGTCTCAATTTTATCCCATGAGCACTCCGTGATTTAGAGTTACTTGAATTAGGTATAACTATGCCAATTGGCACTTTCATGTATATCTCTGAATTAAGGTTTCTATAGAGATATATTGTCACTATATCAATCAGCTGCATATTCATTTTTTTGGACACTACTAAACTAACAAGCTAGTGAAAAGTAATGATGTCCATGACCAGAGAATATATTTCCTTATAATCAATACTATGACGTTGAGAGATTTCCTGCGCCAAAAATTCTTCTTATTGTGCTTCCAAACATAGACTTATATGTGTCTAACCGGCTTATCATTTAGTGGTTGTAGCACTACCATACCAAAATCTTACCTATTGTAAGAGAGTCTAGTTTAGCCTAGATTGTTACTTTCCATATTGGTCATTTTGCTTTATGTTGACAATCCGCAACTAAGCAAAGTTCCACTTCATTGTCGTCAATCCCCGAGCGACGGAATAAGTAATGCATCATTAACGAATCTTGGATAAACTATCTATAACACTGCTAGCAATTGTTTAACTTTGTGAGATTTCTTTGTTTATTGACGTTGTCATGGACTCTGAGCTATCCCCCAGTGTTTGTCAATGTTGGCTTAGATACATTCATAGTCAGAAACAATGTCATGTGTTGATGATGAACAGTTGTGCCTTGATAACTTGCCTTTTTACCAGCAATTCATCTGTGGATTTTGACCAATGCCACACCTCCACTATGGGCATGAGAAACACTATATACTACATTACCTAGGTGTTGAGTTAACTTTCCCAATTCTAGGGACTTTCTACCTTGCAGGATTCGCAACATGTTTAACCGTTCTCGTCACTCTCATGATATCAGTAAAGAAGTCAGGCATCGAGTCTGCTACTTTATGAAGATCAAAAATACTTTACACTTCAATCTCACACTGAGATATGCGAGGATCATGATGAGACATAGTAGGGCATGTCAATTTTCGATGTTTAACCAAAATGAAATCATTCATATCTCCCTTTAACGGCGGGAAGTATGTCTCATCACAGTGACATTCTACAAAATATGCAGTAAAGAGATCTCCTGTCAAAGGTTCTAAATATCGGACAATCGTTGATGATTCACAACCAACATAGATGCTTAATCGTTGTTGATGATCCATTTTTGTAGCAGTGAAAGCGTATTAGGCGCATGTATCGCACAACTCAAAATGCATAGATGTGAGACATCAGGCTCATATTTAGTTACCAACTAGCACACACTTAAGTGTTAGCGATTTATGGGTATCAAGCTAATAAGCACACATGCATATAACATTGCATATCCCCAATCAGATCATGGTAATTTGTATACATTACCAAAATTTTGACCACAAGCTATAACCGCTTGATTTGTGCTTCTGCAAGACCATTCTAAGATTGAACATGATTGAATTGACTTGATTGAATTGTTCGGGTGGTAAGTCCGAAGCTTTATCATTCGTGCTTGGAGTTTGGCAAATGCAGTATACCATGTAGATTGCAAAGACGTGTAACCTATGCGTTGATGCATCAATCAAAAACCATATATATATATATATATATATATATATATAATCTGCATACTGGTTTGATTGATCCACAAATAAATTTTTGGAATCTATAGAGAAGTGGAAGTTGTGTCTACAACAAAAGACCGTCATGCATGTAAACAACATTACAGACATAAACAAACTTGCAAATCGAGCAATGTGCATTGCATTTTTCCATAAAGGCATCCGATGGGAAAAATACACAAGACCGTGTTTCGCTTGTCTTGGAGACCAAGTCAAGACTGAGTGAATTAATCTCACTCCCCCTTATCTAAAACGGATGGTGTCAGGTATTTCCATATGCTTCCTTGCTCTTAAGAACCGATGACCATGATAATTTCTTAATATTTTGATTATCATCATGCAAAATGTCATATGAGGCTTAGTCACACATAGTAATCTAAGTGACTTCATTGGACTCAATGACCCGAACCCTAGTAAGATACAACCACTATAAGTCCTCATAAACTTCTCCAGATTATGTCGTTGGCAATATTCTATGGAGATTGCAGACAAACTAATTGCCCTTCTCACAATATTGTTCTACATGAACACCGTTGGCACAAGATATTTTTTTTCTTTCAAAATGTAGCTTGGTTTGAATAGTCATTTGACGTATATAATACTCAATGTTGCCATCAGACATCAACGAACCAATGTCAAATAATCTGTCTTTGAACCCAAGACATGACGAACACTTTAAATGAATACTTAAAGATTACAAATGGTATAACCTTTATAGAGTGCTGATCATAACAACGTTAAATAACCAATGTGTAATAACATCTGACCGGTCGAAATGACCTTTGTAGATTAAGTTCCATGGCATGACAAAAATCGATGTACAACCACATCTGGTTCAAAATTTCAGGTTGGTCGAAAAAAATTTGAATCTTTATTTGTCGATAAAACCGATGTAAAATATCAAAAATACCAAGTTCGGGTAGAACCATCGACGGGTCGAGAATATCACTCGACGGGTCGAAATAAACCCAAAATAGAAGTTGAATTTCCATTACCGATTTTCGACGGGTTGTGTGTGATTTTCCACAATTTTGGGACAGTAGGTGTCCTTCGACAAGTCGAAGGAAAAACCTAAAAAAATTGATTTTTCAATAACGTTTCTTGACGGGTCAAAAAATTCCATCGACAGGTTGAAAAGGTATTAATTTGGAGACAGAAGCATGCCTTCAACCTGTCGAGACATGTTTTCGACGGGTCAAAAGTGCAAAAACATATGATCTAGGACCATCTTTCGACGGGTCGAAAATTGTAGAAACCGTTCCAGAGTACAACCTTTGACAGGTTGAGGAAAAAGCCTGACGGGTCAAAAAATCCTCAGAAACAAACCATCCTCTCTTGTTGTTTCATTGTTATCAAAATTTGGTGTCATAATTGAAAGGACCCAACCCCGATTTAGTTGCCTAAGCCGGAATCGAACCCCTTCGAAAACACGAACCAACAAAAACCGTAAAAATTTCGGCAGAGTTTCGTTACTAGCGTGGAATTACCATTACCTGCACGCGGAAAATACACTTCATCCTATGCCACAAAAATCAAACAGTGGGCACCAATCCCATCCGGATTTCTCAATATATCAACAGTAAAGTAAAACAATAAATATATCTGTACTTTACTGAAATCCGGTGTAAAATCATATAGTATATACAACAGAATACTCAGAGCGACCTCTAATGTATAATCATATACGTATACCACAGTAGGTAGAACAATAAACCTACTGGAAGAAACAAGGTAGCTCGAGCACTATGCCTCCGACCACGACGTGCGACACCAGAGTCCGAACTGCAAACTGGGCACGGAAACCGAAAAGCCCTGGGGAAAGACATGAAAATCGTTAGAGTGAGTGGACGAAAATAAATATCTTTCACCAAGTAATATATATACATATAAAAACATATGCGAGTCAAATGTATGAAAATCAAATGGTACACGAGGGAGACTCTAACTCCTCACGCGTCCGAGTACACGAGGGAGACTCTAACTCCTCACGCGTACAGAGCATGCATAAAAATCTCACGGGGTCACTCGTGGGCACATCCGTGCTAGTACAGCCAGAACCACGGAGTCCCAGACTTCCACGTGATTCTTAGCCAGAAAGGCCTCGGTTCCGGGGAAACGCCCATCGCCGGTCAGGTCGGGGTAACGACGCCCCTCCTGGTAGGCCTACCATCGGGGATCAGCCGAGAGGCAAGTGTATCGATACAACAACGTAACTGAGATTGTACTCTGTGTAAATCAAATCATAAACAGTTCGATGCAAATGCATGAAACAACATATAAGTGTATGTATACTCGTATACGTATATCCGTATATGTATAATCGTAAAACACATGCTCATGTAATCCGAAATCTCATATGCATGCCCAAGTTCGTAAAACGTGTATAAAGACTCGCAAATAATCCGTGAAAAGAAATTGTCCACTCACAGACTAGTGTAACGCAGTTCGCGTTAACCCGTGATCCGACGGAAAGTCCCTCGCCAAAAGAACGATCACGAACCCCTGAATATTCACAAAATCCATTTCTCAAAATCATAACTCGACAATTCAAATCAAATCACGAGAAACCACCGTTCTCGGAAACACGTAATCCGATTACGACAAATTGTCGGAAATCCGGAAATCATACCTCAATACCTCGCTGTAAGTTCGGATGCTCAATTCGAAAAATGAACCTCCCCACTGCGATCGGGGCGCGATTTCGAGTGAAATGACATGCAACTTGTCGAAAACCCCAAAAAGTCAAAGTTGACTGTTGACCGCCGTTGACCACCACCAACGGCGCCGCCGCCACCCGAACGGAAAATTCCACGGCAGAAAAACCTCTATTCCATGCAAAATCATCCACTGAGTAACTTTGTCAACTGCATCAAAGGCCAATTCAAACTCTAACTAGCTCAATTTCACGAAAAACCGAATGTTCACACAACTTTCAAATCCAAAATTCTCCATGTACAAGATGAATTGGATTACCAAACTTACATGGTAGCTTCATGGTGATGAGGGCTACAAAACCCACTCCAAATTGTAGCTCAATTCAGCCGAATTCAAACAACCCGAATTCACCAAAATTTCTTCATTTTTGGCCGGAAATATCTCCTCCTCCGGCGAGCCTCGCCGTGCGTGGTGGTCGGGGATGTGATGGGGACGCCGAGGCGCATCTATGGGGTCCTTCCCCAAGGCCGGAGGTGGCCGGACGGGCTTCGTCGCCGGCGAGCCGTACGGCGTCGCCACCGTCGCACACCACTCGGTCAAACTGAGTTGACTAGTCAAAGAAAGTAAATTAAGATGTTGACTTTCCCTTTATGGCAGCTCCACTATTTATAGACCTTCTATTTTAGGAAACTTTCAAACACCGTTTTCGGTAAACTTCGAATATCCGTAACTTTCTCGTCGTATTTCCGATTCTGATAATTCTCGCGGCAACAAACTCGACTCAACATGTTCTTCAATTATCACCCGAAGTCAAACACATCAACCAATTGGATAAAAATTCAACTGTTCAAACCAACACATATTTAAACCGACTAAACAATCAACAATCGGAAATATTCACAACTTAATCCTCGTAACTCGGAATAATCCTCCAGAAGTTCCCACAAACTCGAAATTAAATTCTCAACAACTTCTGTGAAGAAGCCGAAACCAAATTCTCGTCCGGTAATTTAGTCGCTAACAAATCTGACATATAAAACCGATTAAATCAAAACTTCAAATATTCGTAGTATATTCCTCGGTCGTCCAAATAACGATCCAAAACCGCCCACGAACTCGAAATCACACGTACAACGACTCTCGAGAAGAGACACAGCTCCAATTCACGGCCAATGATTTAGTCGTTAACAAGTCCGGCGATTCAAACAACTGTCGTAACTCTACGACTACGCGCAAGCTCGTAGATTAAGCTGATTTCTCATACTGTTTCTGTTCTGGGTCGTCACAATAATGCCATAAAATTTTGTAGATTTTGAACCTTGTAAGAAATATGTATGAACATAACCATTCTTAACACTTTCAATAACCGAAAGGAAGAAATATTTATTACTTTGCCAACTCAAAACTTACATCAAAAGATTGTTCTTATTCAATAACGATGACTAGAAATAAAGTCAAAAGTAAACTTGATTACATAGTAGAGACAAGAGATGTAATTAGTTTACCAATCGAAATAACCACGATTACTAATATCAATTTTAGGGAATAAGAAACATGATTCATGATATATGGTCATAAAAATCGCTGCAATAACCGGTAGCTTCATACCATACCTCATAAAACTGTGACTGACTCAGAGTCAAAAAAGATCATCTTCCCTTTTTTCAATGTAAAATCACAACTAACCGTGATAATCACTAATAACCGTGACTCCCTCAGAACCGTCACTTATACTCAAATTTTGTATATTAACAAAAACGATATATGTCCATAGAAACTAGAGACATATAATAATTCACGGAATTTAAACCTAAATCTAAACCTAGATCTAGGGTGTTGCGGTAATTAAATTTTGTAATATAATTCTAAACCGAAGAGGGTTGGTCAATTTACCTCGAGGGTGTTATGATCGGTATGAAAACTTTTTTAGGATAGAAGTTTGAAGAGAATATTGAATTTTATCCAAAAGGCATCAGTTAATATTGGGTTTGGTTCATTCATTTATAAGTTATTTTCAACTTGCCTATTTTTTAATGTGAGATCTCCAATCCAACATAGACAAGACACATACCAAGATACCAAGAGTATAATATCTTTAAATAAATTCTAATTACAAAAGAATATTCACATAATTTTCCAACACATTTGTGGCCTGAAAATGCATCCATGCATGTTACACCTCTCACAAAATTCAAATAAAACAGTTTCCAAGTTGTAGCAGTTCTTAGCAAGAGCGACAACAGTAGTGTCCGACACTTTCCAACTAAAACCAAACAATTTCAATTTGTTGAGGGTCTAAAGTTTAGAGATTGCCAGAGCTCTAATATTAGTGAATTTTTGTCCAGATAGAGACAAATGAAGGCATTCCAAGCAACACATTTTACTCAAAAGCTCGACCCTAGTTTCGGTGATTCCTTCACTACAACACCCGCAAAGTATTTCAATGACCAATTTCTTGAGGTTTTTAGAGGTGCACCCCTCTGCCAAGTACCTGATTCCCCCATCTCTAATACTCGTACATCCTTTCAACTTCAAAATTCTTATTGAAGATGTTGACGAAATTGCGCAAAGGATCTGGTCTGTGATCAGCATTACCCTTCAATGTCAAAGACTCAAGTTACATGTCGACTGTAATAGCAAAACAACTGGAGAGTGATTAATATTTTTCCCAAAGAGTGAGACCTTCGTCAACTTATGACATCTATTGCCCAAGGCCCTTACACCTCTTTTCCTCAAGCACGAAAAAGAAGTATATGTCGTAAATTTTAATGTCTCAAGTTGGGGACATGCTTTGGCTATGTATTTGAGGTCGTCGTCCAGTTGCTTACACGCTTCGGCTATGTTTTTGAGCTCGTGATGTGTGAGGCTGCCAGTGGGAGTGTACCTTATCGCAATATGAACCGCATTCGGAAATTTTGTTAGTAAACAGCGGAGAAATTCACGTGAGTATACACGAATTGATGACTTATTTAGACGTTCCAGTTTCAGCCAATGCTTACAGACCAGAGAGAACGATCTCTTTTAATCGTCGAAGATAGCTCTGTTAAGCTTGTTAAGAATCAGGCCGAGTACATCGTCGTTGAGCAAATAAATATTCCCTTGTTGTTCTTTCCTTACATCCATGATCTCTATACTGTGCGCAGAAACTAAAATCCCAAAGTGAAGACATACAAGTGTGGGGTATTCCTTGCAATTGGACAAAACACAATAGATGAAGGATCATCAATGAAGATGTTGAAGATGTTGACATAGCCTACTTATCTCAATGGAAAATAGGTTGATCATTCATATTGCATAACATGTTTTCATTTAGGATAACACTCTAGGCATGCATCCCTATTAATCTGGAATGTTTTCATGTGTGATATTTAGCAGCTAAGGTTGTCTCTAATTCCAGATTATATGTGCCCAGTTTGTATGAAAGTTGACTTTGAAAAAACTGTTTTTGAATTATGAAAGATTTCTAGGAGAAAGTTGTTTTTTGGTTCACATGTGACTTCTTGGGTTTAGTGTTCTAGAAATTTGTTTTGCTTTACAGCTGGGTTGACTTTTGGCCATCTCTAAAATCTGCTTTTGTGTGCAAAACGTGCTTACCTTCTGACCACTGTTTGGTTATTTCTGGTATGAAAGTTTGAAAAGCTTTTCTCTCCTTTAACACACATTACCTAAAATGGAAACCCTAGAGTTGACTTGTATGTTTGTCTCTTGAGCATGCTTTTGTCCTATCAAACTGATGGCTGTTGGAGTAGGTCTGCTATAGGTCTACTATAGGTCAGTTTTAGGGCTGCTTATCACGTTCTCTTTGCTGTCAAAGCTGATTGGGTTGTTTTGTCTATATAAGGGATCTCAAGGCAGCTTTGACTCCTTGGTTGAGTGGGTATTATTTTTGGGTGATTCTTTGAGAGCACAAAATTGTGTAGTTTTCTCTCTTCTCTTCTCTTCCCCTTCTGTGTCTTTACTTGCTCTTTGTTGTGCATATAAGTCATGGATTATCAATCATAAAAACTGTTTTCAAAACCCATATGCATCATTGCATAAAGTGCATTCCATTGAGATATGTATGGATATGCTCAACCCGAAGAAGTAGATCAAGAAGATTTAACTTACAAATAGTTAAGATCTGAGTTGATGCTTCTAGACACTTTCCAAGTTGTAAACACATAAGTCAAGTAGTGTAACTCTGTTTAGAACTGGTAGTCTGACTAGTTAGGATAGCATACGGGCTATGTATCCCCAAAGTATAAGAGTCTTGTAATTGTGTGTGATACTTTATAGTGGAAATGTTTGTCCCTCAAGAGTTATGGGCACACAGTTTTCCCCCTGCACCACTACCGCTGGAAACACTAGAACCGACGATTTTTTTTAAAACTATATATAGCCGACGAGATAAAAATCTCGTCGGCTATAATGGAAAAAAATGATTTTTTTTTTATTTTTTTAAATTTTTTTTAAAACTATAGCCGATGAGATAAAATATCTCATCGGCTATAGTTTTAAAATTTTTTTTTTTTAAATTTTTTTTTTTTTAAAACTTGTCGGCTATAATACTATAGCCGACGATAATGGGTAAAAACCTCGTCGGCTATACTATTACCGACAGGTTTTAGCCAGCGACTTTAGCCGACGACCCTTAAAAATCGTCGGATATAGTCTCGTCAGCTATAGTGCGTCGACTATACTATAGCCAACGATGTTTTTGCTCATTTTTTGTCGGCTATAGTATAGCCGACGATTTTTTGTTGATTTGTCGTCGGCTATAGTGGAAATTGTCCATTATAGCCGACGACAAAAAATCTCGTCGGTTTTTTTTTTTTTTCGTCGGCTATAGTGAAAATGCTGGTAGTGCTGGTTGCATGGTTTTTGCGTTAACAAAAACATCTCCGTGTTATTCTTTACTTATTGCTTTTACAGTTCAATCACTCGTATCCTGTAATTCGGGATAGGTTGTCATTCTGCTATCCCCGAGTACAGTTTAAGCGAAAAAGTTGTAAAATGCCTATTCACCCCCCTCTAAGACGTTTACAAAGACAGGTTATGTAGATTATCTCATGCGGGCCAAGCTAGGCAGGGTGCCCTATTTGACCCAATAGTTATAGGCCCGGAAAAAGGATAACAGCATTTCCCTTAAAACAGAGTAACGGTATGACGAAGTTAAACCGACTTTGAACCCAAGCTACCGTATATATTTGGAATAATTTCGACAGGTAACTTTATTTCTTATCCGACCTCTTTCTAATCTTGTAGGTCACCACAGTTCCTTGAACATCACTCAAAGGGTGAGTCAAAAGAGTCAAAGGTGTCCAAGTTAAGGAGCATGTATACCATACGTACACGAATGCAGTTTATATTTGTGGCGCATATTTGGTAGTGATCAGCCACAGCCTACTATTCTACTAACACACCAACTCCTTAGTTCACGGCCCAGAGCCGTCTATAGCTGTGCCACACCAGACCCGCCGCGACGGTGCACCCACTCTCCCAAGCTTGCTGGTGATCAAACCAGCACTACTATAATGGCCTGATGAGTAGAATGTCACAATCACTGTCCCACTGTCTTTCCCCCGGAATCTCTGAACTACTTTCCGACCCATTATATGTTTATTTTGTTGGAATACGTACAATTCATTCCCAAATTTGATTCCTTAGGTTCTTTACCTCTATCTCCATGCCTAGCTTTTATTCATTTTCTAAAGAAAATTCACGAGCCATTAAGTTGAAGGATGAATAAGAACCCTTCGGGCTATTGGAGCTTATAGACAAATCGGCACAATTATTAAGCAGCAACCTACTTATTCCACTATATATGTTGCCATGTTGGGTGGTCTTGCTGAAAATTTAAAGCTTGCATATTGTGTGGTTTATATATAGCAGCATGTGAAGGAATCTGAGATCACCTCTATCCCCACCATCATGATTCATGAATTTTTAACTTCCATTTGGTTATACTACATTACACCAAATCATCCCATGCATGCCGCAAAATATACTTTTCCTTTGCTCTTATACGTACTCGGACTGATCGAAATTCTCTAGCTTCTAATGCTAAGTCCCCTCATACTAACAAAAAGTGCCCAAGTAATCTCCATTTTTTACTGTTAATCGACTGAAAACACTGAAAAAAGTTTTGAAAATATAGAGTGATTGATATTCTAGGTCATACGTACGATTAAGGATGGAGGGCTCAGATTGTACCATGAAGTGATATGTACATTAAGGGAGGATCTCATTCCCTTATGGTCTAGCTAAGATTCCCAAGAATCTAGTTATGTAGATCATCACTATAGTCTATATCCGCCTGTACCCTTAGGTAGCTGTGTAGCTTCCACAAAATACTCTGCTATACATAGTGGTGCTTAATCTGCTTTCTGTTTCTTAAGCAACAAACCAACCCACGGGAACTTGGCCCGTGTTGATCGATTAATATTGTATTCCTATGCAAAGCACAAAGTAATCGAGTGTTAATGATTGTTATCTGTTAATTAAGTACCTATTTATTAAATATAGTAATGTTGTTGTGTTACAGCTAGAATAGTCTGCAATTGAATATGTATGACTGTAGCGATAAGAATTTAGACACCAGGATTATAACTAGGAATCTAGGATAAGCATAAGGAAGATAGAGAGAAAGAACGTACCAAGCCCCAAAATTAATGGTCCGAGTCAAATCCCCAAACGTACCCAAAACCTTCCCAGGAGAAAGCCTTCCCTTGATGAAAATGAAAACGTACCTAGTACCTACGTGCCTTCCATCCTCATCTTAGTCCCTAGTTTCAATTATCGAAACCATGCATGCATAGGGCTGTGCCATTAGTTTTTCTCTACCTCATTTTCCAACAACCATGTCAAGAGTCTCAAAACTAGTTAGCTCAAACCCACGCGTCGCTCCATTTAACAGAACATCTCCATCACTTACTCCGAAAATTCTTTTCGGAGTTTTAGTACTCCCCAATTTTAGAATATTGGGTACAAAAATAAAGTAATCTAACGTTTTAATACTGTAGAATTTAAAACCCTAAAAGATCAGTTCCCACGAGTATATATCCTCTCATTTCCCCTCCCAGAAATTCTCACAAACACAGAGAACATTTGGTGTATATCCCTCATTCCTCGAACACAGAGCTACAATAAGCACTTCAGCAGCACGTACCCAATTCCAGTATATACACTTTACTGAACCATGTCAGTGGCTTCGGGTAGCCATTTTCTTATCTGGGTCGTCTTCTTCCTCGCGCTCTCCACCTTCCTCAGTCCTAGTACGGCCACGACTCGAAAGCTTTCTGCCCTAGTCAAGCAGCAACCTCTAATCCTCAAGTACCACAAGGGTCCACTACTCAAGGGCAATGTCACCGTCAATCTCGTATGGTACGGAAAATTCTCCGCCGCTCAGCGGTCAATTCTCGTTGACTTTCTTCACTCTCTTAGCTCTCGGCAGAGGCAACCGCAGAAGCACTCGGTGTCGTCATGGTGGCAGACCATCGGGAAGTACAGCGGAAGACCGTGCACCGTCACCGTAGTGAATCAAATCTTCCAGCAAAGCTACTCTCTCGGGAAAACACTCACGGACAAGAAGCTCGCGATTCTCGCCGCCAAAGGATTCAAAGGCCGTGAAAAGGCGAATACGGCCAACGTCGTTTTGACTGACGCCGACGTGGCAGTGGAGGGTTTCTGCATGAACCGGTGCGGCAGTCACGGGTCGTCGTCGGGTCGGGCCTACGCGTGGGTGGGGAACCCGGGGAAGCAGTGCCCGGGGCAATGCGCGTGGCCGTTTCACCAGCCGATATACGGGCCGCAGACTCCGCCGTTAATTTCGCCTAACGGCGACGTCGGGGTTGACGGAATGGTGATCAATCTGGCTACGGTTTTGGCGGGAACGGTGACGAATCCGTTTGCTAACGGGTATTATCAGGGAGCGGAAAAGGGGGGTTTGGAGGCCGTGAGCGCGTGCACCGGTATATTCGGGAAAGGTGCGTACCCGGGTTATCCGGGCGACGTCGTTTTGGACAAAACGACGGGAGTGAGTTACAATGCGGTTGGAGTTGGTGGACGTAAGTATTTGCTTCCGGCGATGTGGGACCCGAAGACTTCCACCTGTAAAACACTCGTCTGAGGTGGCACGAGTTGCTGTTTGTATGTCAATCTTGTGTTATTATCCTTTTAGTTTTGTATAATAAGCTGAAAATATGAAATATTAAGCATTATTGGACAACAAACTTATTGTGTGGTGCAATTGAATTTGTATACGAATTTCGCCATTTTATGTTACAGCATAGTGCTACAGTTAAACGATCGTCCATGGTTAGATGGATAGCAAATTAGCAATGGTACTGAGATCCTTCTGGTTCTCCTGATCAAATTGTTTAGAACTGAAACTAATATTTTATATTGGGCTTGAATTGCTGAAATCTTAGCGAGTGGTCCAAGATGGCTGAAGTCTTGGCGAGCGGCCCATACTTTATAAAGAGCTTGTCGAGCGGCCAAGTGAGAGAGATAGAGTTCGATTAAAACTATAATTCATGAATTAGCTGATTCCATGCGGCTTGAATGTCTATCATACATTTTCTGTTTCAGATCGGTTTCTTTAATAAATGAGTTATGATAGAATTGAAGTTCTATAAGGATAAAAACCCGTATGCTGGTGTTGGAGTTATATTGAGATTCAAAGAGCAAGAGCATAAGAAGTTTAAATGAATTGAAAGACAACTGCTAAGCATTATATAAGAACAGTAAGAGCTTTGTGAAAGAGGTCCCCGATCAAAAACATACATTTTGCTATACGCAAGTTCACCTAGATAGACATCTCGTCAAGAGATTCTATCTTCTTTGCAACCAGCAGATCAAAGTGTTTGTCACCTATCGAGTGAGAGTTTGGATATCCAAACGAAGCAGTGTTCTCAACACATCGTCAGAGAGATTGCTCTGTTTTGCATTGATAAGGGAGTGTGAGGTATCGATTTCGAAGGCTCTGCAAGAGACACATATCAAAAGTCCTCAGTTACTAGACGAGAAGGACCTATTCGGACAGGGTTGGTGCTCTCCTTGGCTTAATCACTTATCAAGAAGTCAGGCGGCTTTACATTCTATATTCCATTGAAGAACGGTGGCACGCCAGCATACGAAGCACATACAGGATAAACCGACATCTGCGGTCAAACTATCCGAGGTCAATAAAAGAGACTGCTTCGTGGGAAGGATCTCTCCGCGGGAGATATTTTTGCATCGAACATTTTGGCACGCCCAGTAGGACATCTTTGTGTCTCTAAGTGACAATAGGGGATCCTTACCGAAGGAATTACCCTCAGTGTCGCAAGCACCCACAACCGGCTTACTGTGAACATACATCTACTCGGTGTCGTTCGTTGAGTGATCAAGCGGTTGACATAATCTTCGCTAAAGACTTTAACATTATGTCGTTTAAATCTTTAAGTGAAGCGGAGATAGCAAAACTTACGTTCCTGGAGTACCTAGCTTACGCAGCTAGGCGCGACCATCACCAGACTAATTACTATACGGTTCTAGATGAAAGGATCAAAAGACAAGCGACTCTTCTCACTACCCAAAGCAATTTAATAGACACAGCGTTAGCTGAAATCCATGCAATACGGGTAGAATTCAACAGAGATCGGGATGAGGGAGAGGCTATTGGAGCCCAGGTAATAAGTCTCGTGGAAGGTCAGGATAAACTACGGATAGACATCATACAACACTTGGGAACAAGTTTGGATGAATACCGCCAGCATGCGGCGACACTGTCTCAAAGGACAGACAGGGACATATCGTCTCTAACTAAATCCGTATTTGACCTAGCAAGAAAGAATAGACAAACAGAGTCTTTCCCTCCTGCTTGGGAGCAAAGTTAAACAGGTTCCTTAACGATTGCGATATACATCTGGCCAAGATGTATGATACATATGAGACACCGTTTCCTCCTTTGCAGAAGGATGATCCTGATGCTTGGCAATGGCCAAAGTTCTACCGGCATCAGACCTTCCAGACTTTCTCTGGCGACGATGATTTTAACGCAGCAACACACTTAGCATACTTCACACTGTAATTATGGCAGTTTGCCGATAACGAGGGACTCAAGTTAAGAGTCTTCAGATCATCCTTGTCAGGATCGGCCATCGTATAGTATAGGGGATTAGAAAAGGGTTCGGTCAATGAGTGGAAGGATATGGAGGCTTTATTCATAGACCACTTTGGAACGGTTAGACCTGAAACCAGTGTTGGAAAGCTGGCTTCTTTGAGCCAATTGGCGACAGAAAGTCCAGTCACCTTCCTGCACTGTTTCCGGTAAGAGTATAATCTATGTAAGACTCCACTCAGAAAAGAGGAGGTAGTAGAAATGGCTAAGAACGGTTTGGAAGACACATACCACCAACTGTTCTTAAACAACAAGTACTTTTCCTTAAATGAGCTTATCACGGCTATAACTAAAGCTTACAGTACCATGCAAGAAAGAGATAACAGAAGGAATGCGTCTAAGGGAACGTACAATGCTAGGTCTTATGATAGACCAAAGCCAAAAACTGTGGCTTATATAGAAGATATAGACGCCCAAGAGTCGGACTCTGATGGCGAGCAAGTGGGAGTTGTGGATTTATCGACAAACAAAGTTTTAAAGCCCCGCAAGCTTCAGAAGAATAAGGGTCCAATTAAACTTTCGACAGTGGCTTTTACTAAGCCAGAGTTCAAAACATACACTTATGTTGCCAATATGGCTCATGAGATCTTGTACGAGCTATATAGCATGTGAGCTGTCAAAGCAGATTTCGGACCTCTCCCTATGGCTGAGCAGTTAAAAGGCAAAAAATATTGCAAGTTCTATGGAGCATGGAACCACATTAAAAAGGACTGCATCAAGCTAAAAGATCAGATCTAGAAATGGATCAACGAAGGAAGACTAGAGCTAGAGGGAGCGTCTAAGGCAGCTGCATTAGTTGATTCTACGCCTTTCCCACCACCTCATGTTAATATGATTGATATCGAGTGGTCATCACCCGATAGCTGTGTTGGGGGTGTGGAAGACTGGGATCGACCTGTCTTTGTGGGATATTCTTTCAACTATGACAAGTTGGAGGATATTCTAGACAGGTTACGTGACCTGGGCTTGGTCTCTTACTACTGGGTATTTGAACTCAAGACATTTACAGTATGAGGGTCCGGCTCAACACTTCTGCAGATTTCACAACCAGTTTGGTCATCCAACAGCAAACTGTTCGACCTTGAGAGATAAGATTCAAGGGTTGATTAACTGGGAAGTGATTAAAATTGACTACCGGGGAGTGGTGGAATGGCATCCACGTATCATCATAGAACATCACCATCTCCCTGTATACCAGTTCCTTCCACCAATATCGTTTCCGTTTGTGAGGAATCTGAACAGGCCTACAGAAGGAAGATGTCAAGGAGGAGGCCTAGACGCAATATAGTATTTGTCCGGCCTAAGCGGACTGAGATTACATACGATGCGTCTAAGCGAGAGGAAATATTTGAAGAGCTAGTCCTAGCAGGGATAACAACAGTTCCAGATAATTGGGGAACTCCGGACCCACATTCTGAGGATGTCAGAGGTCTACTCTATTGTCGATACCATCATAGATGGGGTCACAATTCCACAAGTGCTTGTCGTGATTTGAAATTCAGGATACAGCAGTGGATTGACGAGGGAGAAATAATGATAGACCAAGAGCCCTCGCCAAGCTTGGCGACCGACATATCATTGACGGTTGGAATGTTGGAGCTAACGAGAGATAAATCAAACAAATGAAAACAGACCAACAGTCATCAAACTACTGGCGAGAGTCCACTAAGCAAGCAAACGACAAAATCAGTTAAAGGAAAAAAAAAAAGTGGACCCAAGGGCAGAGTCGCCAGTAGCCCTTTGTGCTAATTGTAAACTTAGAAGTGGGTTGAAGATTTCCTATGAAGAATTGGTTGAAGCAACTAAGTTCTTCCCAAAATTATTTTCACAAACAGATTATCAGCCCCATAACCCACAGCGAGCAAGACAAAGGGATTCCCCAGCTCCCAAGCGTGAGCGAGCGACAGAAAAAGGCAGTGAAGCCAAAAAGTTTGAATCAGAAGTTGCTGACACGCTCGCCAGGCCATATATTCTTCCAGCTTCAAGAAATATCACAAAGGAGAACGTATGGTATGTAAAGGAGAAGGGGAAGACTGTCGAGGTGACTCCAAGTAGAAGAAGAAATCTTCAGAGACGCTTTGGAGAAGCCAAAAGAGCATTAGAGGCCTATGAAGCAAGACTGCTCAAAGAAGAAGAACTAGTGTGTTCTCCAGAAACGCTACAAAGGTGAATGAATGCCCTTGTAGCAAACCCCTTAGTGGTTTTCGGGAAGAAGTCTCGCGAGCCCAAAGTGAGAGCACAACGTCTAGGTGTCTTTGACCGTAACCCAGAGTTAGGGTCTAAAGGAAAACAGCCCGAACTTATTCCTGAGGATCATCGTGAAGTCATGAAATGAAAGCCAGTGAGAAGACGTCTCACTTTTGATGATGAAGTGATGGAAACAATGGGGCTATATACACCTCCAAAGGAGGGGAAACATATTCAAAAGCAAAACACTCCAAGCGAGACCAAGGTCTTGCAATGGAGACCGAGACCTTTAATTGTAGAAGAACAAAAGAAGGTTCGACAACCTGTTTCCAATCCTAAAGAGCATAATCCAACACTACTCATGCCAGCAGCCATAGATCCTATACATGAGGATCAATTGCAACAGGTTGCTTCTCTCGAGGTCACTACAACTCTGGACTCCGAGGAACAACAGGCTGAGGGCAACGACTGTGAAGATGATGAGCAGTTGTTGGATTACGGTGAAGGTGAAGATGAAGAAGTTGAAGAGTACGTCGATGAGGAGGATACCACTATTAACATGGTGTTTATTCTGTCCTCCAAATATGCTTTACCTCCACCAGTATTGATGGATGAATCGGTCACGAGCAGAAGCGTCAACAACTTGGTAGTGCTAGAAGATGAACCAGTATTGAAAGATAATTTAGCACTCGCCAAGATACCAAAGACTGATTCATCATCAACAAAGGGACATATAATGTTTGCCAAGCCTACTGTAGACATGGCCATGCACATGCGGCCGTTATATGTAACAGGGAATGTCCAGGAAATTCAAGTCAACAAACTCTTAATGGACTCAGGGGCAGCAGTGAATATCATCACAGTCAAAGCATTGGCCTTATTAGGCGTTCTCAAGTCTGCTATCCAAGAAACCACACTCAATGTCAGAAACTTTCAGGGTAGTATTTCCAAGACTTTGGGCATTGTCTTTTTGCAGGTACACATCGGTCCAGCCACTGGTACATACACGTTCTTTGTAGCAGAGTGCACAGCTCCATACAGTGCAATTCTAGGGCGTAACTGGATCCATAGGAGCTATTGTGTACCTTCGTCCCTCCATTAGCAGATGTTACTCTGGAATATGGAGTCTGGTGAGGTAGAGATAGTTGATGTCGATCCTCGTCCATACTCCATTTCTGCTAATTCTTTATAAGCCAGTTATTACCACAGTGACCTTAGGCCATTGGAGGTATGTGGCGTTGACAACAAATGCCACCTAATTGGTGTTACGGCCTCTGAACTAGCTCAGTGGGGTATAATTCAAGTAAATCATGATCATAGTAGACCCTACACCATTGAGCTACCATCCAACTATTCTCAATGACGGGGTCTCTATCAAGCATAGAGACCGAGGCTTGTTACTCTTTACACGAGCGCTTTCACAATTTTCTGTTGGAGAGTCAAGCCTACGAGAAGGTTCTAATGATAGCAGCATTGGAGTATGTGGATGAAGATGTTTTGAACGACTTGGAAGAGGAGGAAGAGATTAAATTAGCTCCAGCAGCTTTGGATGATTTACCTCCTAAAGTCAAGGATCCCATTGAAAAGATCAATCTTTGGACAAATGAAGAGCCAATCTCTATGACCATTAGTACCTTCCTAGAGCCTGAAGAGCGACTAAAGCTCATTGAGTTGCTACGTGAATACGTTGATTGTTTTGCAGAAAAGTATGACGACATGCCAGGCCTATCAGCAGACTTGGTTTGTCACAGCTTGCCCATCATAGAAGGGAAAAAGCCCGTGAAACAAGAGATGCGGCAGATGAATACAGAAACAACAATTCTAGTCAAGGAAGAGGTCGAGAAGATGCTCAAGTCAGGGATTATACGAGTAGTCAAGTATAATGAGTGGCTATCCAACGTAGTCCCAGTCAAGAAAAAGAATGGAAAAATGCGAGTATGTGTTGACTATACAGACTTGAACAATGCAACTCTAAATGATGCATACCCAATTCCAGTAGCGGATTTGTTGGTGGACTCAGTGGCTCGTCATGAGATGTTAACATTTATGGATGGAACTGCTGGTTACCATCAAATTTCAGTGGCAGAATCAGATAGACATAAGACTGTGTTTCGGTGCCCAGGATTTGCAGGAGTATTTGAGTACGTGGACATGCCATTTGGACTCAAGAATACAGAGGCAACCTATCAACGAGCAATAAATTTAATCTTCCATGATCTTATTGGTAAGACTATGGAAGTCTATATAAATGATGTGGTAGTTAAAACGAAGTGCAGAAGTGATAACATTGAAGAATTGCGGCAGGTGTTTCTTAGAATGAGGCAACATCAACTGAAGATGAATCCAGCTAAATGTGTATTTGGAGTACAAGCAGGAGACTTCCTGGGATTTTTGGTTCATCGGCGTGGGATTGAGATACCGGACGACAAGAAACAAGCGGTTCTTAGTGCAATCCCACCAAAGAGTAAGAAGGAGCTACAACGCTTATTAGGAAAGATCAATTTCTTACGACGGTTCATTGCCAATGCTGCTGGGAAGACACAACCATTCTCAATGTTGCTCAAGCTTCAGAATCAAAAAGACTTTGTATGGGAGCCTATCCACCAAGAGGCGTTTGAGACCATCAAAGCATATCTAACAAACCCGCCAGTCTTGGTTCCTCCAAGGCCAGGGGTTCCTCTTAAGCTGTATATTCCAGCTACTGACCTTTCTATTGGGAGTTTATTAGCTCAGGACGACACATCAGGAACTGAACATGCTATTTTCTATCTGAGTCGTACCATAAATGAGTGTGAAACGAGATACCCTCCAATGGAAAGATTGTGCCTGGCTTTGCATTTTTTAGGATGCAAACTGAGGCACTACATGCTCTCCTTCACCACATGCGTTATAGCAAAAACAGATTTGGTGAAGTACATGTTGTCCAGACCCATTCTCCGGGGACATATTGGGAAATGGATTCTGGCTTTGTCAGAGTTTTCTTTACAATACGTTACCCAGAAAGCGGTTAAAGGCCAGGTAGTGGCTGACTTTCTAGCCCATCATCCAATGAAGGATGTTCAAGAGGGGCCAGAACTGGACCTTGCTCGTATCGATTTGGCCCCTTGATGTTTATACTTTGATGGGTCAAGTACGAGTGCTATGGCTGGGGCAGGAGTAGCATTAGTCTCTCCACGCGGCCAAACTTTTTCTTATTCTTTCAAGTTGGACTTCAGATGCACAAACAACCAAGCAGAGTATGAAGCTTTGATCATTGGATTGGAACTTCTATTAGATATGGAGATCACGGATGTGCATGTATATGGAGATTCCCAACTAGTGATTCGACAACTTGAAACCAAGTATAAGGCTGGACCAATACTAGAACCATACGCTAAGCGAGCATGTGACTTACTCAAGTTGTTTACTGAGGTGAAGTTGAGCTACATCCCTCGCGAGAGGAATTATGCAGCAAATGAGTTGGCTCAACTAGCAACGGGGGTGAGCTTGTAAGATGGAGTACGCAAACAGATATTAAAGGTCGAACGAAGGACCCTTCCATCTTTCCTTGCTCGCCAAGAAGATAAAAATGAGTGGTACGTTGTTACACTTGATCACATTAATGTGGATTGGAGACAGGATTATTTCCTACCTCCAGAATCCTAATAATCCGGTAGAGAAGCGGATTCATTTTTTAGCTCCTAACTATGTACTCAAAGATGATGAGTTGTATAAAAGAGGAGAGGAAGGCATACTATTATGGTGTGTCTTTGGACGTGAAGTAAAGTGATTACTGAGGGAGGTCCATCTTGGGATAGCAGGGGCACACTAGGCTGGCCCTAAGATGAGATAGTTAATAAAAAGACATGGCTTTTATTGGCCAGGAATGCTTAGAGATTGCATCACATTTGCTAAAGGTTGTGAAGAATGCCAGAAACATGGTCCAATCAGCCATATGCCCAGAATACCGTTACAGCTTATAATCAAGCCTTGGCCAGCTCAAGGATGGGCTTTGGACTTAATTGAAATGATTTATCCTCATTCATCTGACGGGCACACATTCATCATCGTGGCTACTGATTTCTTCACAAAATGGGTTGAAGCTCAACCTCTCAGGGTATCATCAGCAAAGGTCATTCGCCAGTTCTTATTTGAAGATATTATTTGTAGGTTTGGCATTCCTAAGAGTTTTGTTTCAGACCGTGGGGTAGCATTCATGTATGGAGATGTAGACGAGCTTATGAAGGATTTTGGAATACATTTTCTACATTCTTCTCCATATTATGCTCAATCTAATGGTCAAGCTGAAGCAAGCAACAAAATCATTATCCATATCCTCAAAAGGATGCTTGTGAGCAATGCCAGATTCTGGCATGAAGAATTATTTAACACCCTATGGGCTTATAGAACAAGTAAAAGGACACCCACAGGTACCACTCCTTATGCATTAATGTTTGGCCATGATGCGGTCTTACCTCTAGAAATTAACATTCAGTCTTTACGGGTGATGGAACAACATAGCCTGATCGGTGAAGATTATGTACAAGCAATGTGGCAAGAGCATGAAGACTTGGATGAACAAAGAATACAAGCTTATGATAGTTTATGTGCTGAAAAACGAAAGGTGGCTCGTGCCTATGACCAATGTACTAGGGGCATGAGTTTTGCAGAAGGTGAACTGGTCTGGCGAGTCATTTTGCCTGTTGGCGAGAAGACTGAAGGCCGAGGAAAATGGTCAGAAAAATATCGATCGACTTCTGGGTAAATGAGCAGTTCGTTTACGAGATCGAGATGGCACCATACACGTTAATCCTATAAATGGTCGTTTCCTTAAGAAGTTCATACAACCGTTCTGGGAGTATGAAGATCCCCCAACTGTGGCTTAATCCAGTTTATTCATGCTCATCCCATTCCACTCGCATGAGTAAACTGCAGGGGTAACACATGGATTATTTACATTTTAGTAGCCAATACTTGATGCTAAAACTTTAGTGGCCTATATTGGAGGCCAAATTTTTGCAATTTTACTTTTTGTTTTTCTTCTAAGTTAAGAGAGTTCATGTTAAGCCAATTACTGTGACCAAAGTTATGTACAAACTATATCTGAGTTTATCAATATAAATTTACATAAGGAACTCTGGGCTTCAAACGAAAAATTACATTCATCATTTAGAAGAATACAAAGGCTTTGCGGCCTCAAGCTCTGATACCATATGAGAAACAAACTACAAATCAGCAATAGAACAGAAAGATAAAAACAGTTTGTTTTTTCAAATCCTCAAACAGTTGATATCCAGTCCTTGGGTCGATGTGTCAAATATGCACACATTGAAAAGAGAATGCGACCTCAAGCGGCGAGATGGAAAGGATTTGAAACGCCAAGGAAGCTAGTTCATCAGATCAGAAGACCCTTTACACTAGACTTGGCGTTTGTTGCCTTTTTCCCCGGTTGAAGTCCCTGTATTTCCCCTTCTGTGCAACCATGTCCATTGGGCCTGCAGCCTCCATGCATATGGATACCGACCGGGTGCACAGGAGGAAGACGAGGGGTTTTCAACCTCGGGATTGTGGCTTTCTCTACTTGTGGAAGCACAGGTTGGGTCAGCCAAGGCCACGCCTGGACGTAGATATTGCTATCTAGTCCAGGTTTGGACGTGGATATTGCTATCTAAAGAACACGACATGGAAGGTTTTATCTAGAGGTTTCTTTAGGTAGGAGAACCAGAGCAAAAACACAAAAAGGGAGTTCATTCTCGCAAAGAAGTCTGGAAGGTTGATCACAAGATGGTAAAAAGGAAACCTTTTATAGAAAGGAGTCACAACAGTAAGGCTTTGCGAGAGTAAATACACCCGTTAATAGAGGACACGCATCTAATTGGAATTGGGCCAAGTTGCAGTTTTATCTACCCCCAGAGGAGAGCATGATGAATGAAAGATTTTTGGGGCAGGTAAAACGTATTTTTGAAGATTTGATTGTTTGACGCGATACGGATTCCAAGCATGGAATTAAATTCCATTTAATGTTGGACAATCAGAGCAAGCGAGCAGTTAGAGTCTATAAATGAGGCTAGTTCCATTTGAACAAGTTTTGAAAAGGCTTAATTATGAGGCCCAGTCTTGCTATCAGACACACTTTACACTTTGTTTCCAAAATTTGGACTGAACAAATAAATACTTAAAGAATTTTGGAATAAACAAAAAGGGGCTTAAAATTGGAAGCCCAATGATTCTAATAGGAGGGTCTGTTCCCTCATGGATACCTTGGCATATTCAAGAGCCAGCCAGGCATTTTTGAGTGTTTGTAGAGCGTTTGCAGCTTCTTCTGTTGCTTCTTGCAATTGTTGAGCTTGGCTCTCTCCTTCAGTCATAAGTTGGCACACAATGGCTTGGTCTTTGGAGGTATCAGCAACCATACTGTCTACTTCCGCTTCGAGGGTAGCCACTTCGGCTTTAAGGATAGCTAGTCTAGCCTTTTTGGTTGCCAGAGCTTCTTCATAAGTAGACATGTCCTTCAGAACGACCTGGATTCGTTCTTTCTCTTCTTGGGCTTGGCAGACCAACGTTTCCACTACTTCTTGTTTACGGTCTGACTCAAGTGTCAGGCGTTGGTGTTCTTCACTTTGGCTCAAGAGTTGGTATAATTTCTCCTCCAAGTCAGGAATATGTTGAGTAAGTTCTGCAGGGGCAATAGCCTTTAGTTCCCTGACCTGTTCGTAAACGTGTCAAATGTCCTGAGGAGAGTCCAGGTTGCTAGAGAGAATGTTCTGAATGGCAACTTTGATTGCAGAAGGAGAACTCAGTGTACTCAGTTTGCTATAAAGTTCTTGCAACTTTATTGCTGCTTCTTGTGTTTTGAGTGCCTGAGAGGGAGCTCCTTGTGATGAAGACGGTGCAGTAGTTTCTTTGATTGAAGTTTTAGGGTCTTCATCATTAACACATAGTGAACTAGCAGGCTGATCCTTGGCGGCCATTACAGGAAGTTCAGAAGATTTGCCTGGCGAGCTCATGTGTTCCTTTGGACTTGCTGGTAAGGCAGGAGTCATCTCATCGATGTCCAAAGGAACGCTTTTGGACTGAAAATAATAATACAAGTTGTCAGGACCAATTAAGGTTAATAAAATACATAACTAAGTAAGTAAATAAGTTCTTACTTGGATAGGGAACAATAGCTGTGTTTCTTCAGTCGCTTGAAGCTTAGACTCTGGCGAGGAAGGAGTTTGGTCCTTGAGTTCTGGATTAACCTCAACCAATGACTGTGGTTTGGCAACTGAGAGTTCTGGCGGGGAGGAAATTTGTTGTTCTTGCTCTAAAACGACTTGGTCATTTTGAGTACTCGTGCCCTTGCCAGAAGAGGAAGGAATGAAGCAGGATTGAAACTCGATCTGCAAGCGTCGGAATAGAACAGCAATATCAACAGGCTTGTTCTCCTCTTCTTCCTTAAGTTCTTTTCGATTGATTCCAGCCAGAAACTGGGTTATGAAGTCCTTGCAGCACTCTTTGCCGCTGTTGATGACTTTGTGTCCTGTGTCATGATCCTCAGTTCCATATATGACGCTGGAATCATCGAACTTCAAGATGTAGGCTTTACAACATCCTTCGAAGAGCCTTTCTCCCAGTGAGTCAATAATATAATAGGCTTCGTCCTCAGCTTTGAGAACGAAGAAGTGATCATTCCAACTCACTATATATACTTGAAGTTTGTGGCTCTTGCTGATTTGCTCCCACGACATATCAAAAGATGCAAGGCCATTCAGGGTTGTAAAGCTCTCTAGGTTGAAATACCCAATGAAGGAGTCATCAGATGAGAACTTCAATGGTCTGATGTCAGCCTTCAAAATAACCTCTAGATCAAAATGTTAATCTGGGTAAGAGCTTGTGAGGGCCTCGTCCTTGCATAGTTCTTGCCACTCCGAGGAACCTTGAATCAGGAGGTCATCAAACTTGGAGACCGTGGGCATGCTGTTTGGATTTGCACATAGCCAGTGTGCAATGGTGAAAACCAATGCTGAGCAGGCGCTTGCCCCGGAGGCTTTGTCACTTTTTTGATCAAAAGTGGCATGGAAAACTTGAGCCTGGAGTTTGGCCTGTTTGTCCCTGCTTGTGATCTCTGTAGCCAACCAGATGCCACTTGGAGGCTCCTCAGGCTTGGAGTGGATCTTCCTGCTTTTCTGAGACTATCAAAAGATTGGGTTAGTTACAGTTCAGTGATAAAATTAAACAGTCTGTTCTTGGTAAATAAAATGCAACATTTACTGACTGCCCAGAAGGATTGGACCTCTTCTTCTTGAATGATTGCAAGGCAACAGTCACGTTTGGCTCGAGGGGGTGCTATTTTTAAGAAGAATGGTTAATTAATCAGTTACAGTATAAGAAATTACTAACACATGTGGCATTTTTGGATGTAAGAAGTATACATGTGGCCAAGGAGTGGCACTTATGTTCTTATAAGACTTCTTCATAGTAGTCGAGTCTTCTTCATTCAAAAATCTCTTGCCAAAATCATAAAAGATAGTGGCAAAACGTGCAAGCGGTCCCTTGTGTCGTATGTCTTCCCAGAGTTGGGAGCGCATGCTTGGTACGACTCGGTGATCGATTGAGAAATCACTAGTGGCTTCGTTATGATAGGAAGTATTACTGTTGGGAAGCCAAAGTGTTCGTTCTGCACTTCTGCTGCTGTAGGATGATTTGTTCCTTGCCAGAAAGTATACTTGTTCACAGAACAGGCGAGGGGCATATGAGCATCTTGAGTGAGCCCAAGCTATCTTGTGAAGTGGTTTGGGGTATAGAGCTCATACTTGGGGCTCGCTGAATTTGGGACTGGCAGGTCCTTGCAAGTGTTACATTGAAGGAAGAAGTTCCTCGCAAGAGCATCTTGCTCTGGCGAGGGCATAAACCCACTCGCGAGGAGGTCAGGATGGCGACGATTCAAAATTACTTCAACTGCTACGATTGGAAAGTCTTTATGCAAGCAGAGGTAGTTGAATCAGGTTAGATAAGACCATACTCTAGTCCTAGTTGGTTTAAATACCAATGTTTGGCCCAACAGCTTCTGATCTTCAAAGGCAAGAGGTGTTGTAGGGCGAAAAAAGGGGAAGTACATCCACAACCAGAGCTCCACCCTCCAGAGCGGTCCTGGTTGATTAAGGTCAAGCTTTGAAAGAACGACTCACCTCAGGACATAGTAGATGTAGGTGAGAACGGATTCAACCAAGCCCAGGTGTTCACAATTGAAAAGATGTTAGGCAAGGTTGGTCCAACATCTGTTGACATTTGCAGAAGATGGACAGAAGATGTACTTTGATAGCCAGTATTCCAAAAAGGCTATGCCTCCTTGGTCTGTGTCTTTCTCCTCCTGAGCAAAATGTTTAACCCAGGAAGAGTAGGAGGAAGGACGGTTGAGGGATGCTTAAACTGGTGTCCCGTTGTGTTGGTTGAGTGACTCGGAGTCTACAAATGCTGGAACTCCAAAAATGGTGTACAAATCAAGGGTTGTAATGCTTACATCACCACAAGGGAGACGGAAGCAGTTGGCTGTGCAATCCCAAAAGCACATGGTTGTGGCGAACAGTGCTCTGTTGCCGCCAGCTGGGAGAGAAAAGCATAAATCGATGAGTTGAGTGATTCCAAGTGCTTCCCACCGATTGATATCTTATCCGCGACAGTGCCGGTACTAGGCGAGATCCTCTGCGTTTGGGTGCGGCCATCTCCCAATTAGGCAAAGGGTATATTTGCTGGTCCATTCCTTAGGGTCTGCCTTGGGATTATCTTGGACTATTAGGGCTGAATTGCAGATGGGTTGGCGGAGGATATTGAAAAGCTCTGGATTTATTGGAACATCCAGAAAGGGACCAAGTAGGCCAGTGCCTTCGATTGGGTCTATAGTGAGGGAGACAATTTCTTCTGGGATCTGTCGTCTGGCGACAGCCTTGAGGTGTCTCGAGAATTTCTCGACGTTACGGTCTAAGTAGGGGATAGAGATGTCTTTACGTGGAGGTATTGTCTAGGTCGGAATAGATGAACGGCGGCGGGAATGAAAACTTTTAGCTTTTGACTAGGGAGGTTGAAGGTGCAGGATCATTGCAAGTGAGAAGGTCTCGTTGGGAATGAGATTTTGTTGATGTGGACTAGTGCTTTTATATTACGTTAGCCGAGTGATGCAACTTTTTAGAGGAGTTGTGTAACGTGGAACTTGGGTGTTATGTTACCATTTGGTTTAACAGTGCATCAGTCGGGTAATATTCAAGTCTTTTCGCTTGTATATGTAATTCAATTGCAAGTTCAAGACTTGAGGGGCAATGTTTGGGCCTGAAATAAATATTTTATATTGGGCTTGAATGACTGAAGTCTTGGCGAGCGGCCCAAGATAGCTGAAGTCTTGGCGAGCGGCCTATACTTTATAAAGAGCTTGGTAAGCGGCCAAGTGAGAGAGATAGAGTTCGATTAGAACTATAATTCATGAATTAGCTGATTCCATGCTGCTTGGATGTCTATCATACCTTTTCTGTTTCATATAGGTTTCTTTAATAAAGGAGTTATGATAGCATTGAAGTTCTATAAGGATAAAAACTCGTATGCTGGTGTTGGAGTTATATTGAGATTCAAAGAGCAAGAGCATAAGAAGTTTAAATGAATTGAAAGACAATTGTTGAGCATTATATAAGGACATTAAGTGCTTTGTGGAAGAGGTCCCCGATCAAAACATACATTTGCTATACGCAAGTTCACCTAGACAGACATCTCGTCAAGAGATTCTATCTTCTTTGCAACCAGCAGATCAAAGTGTTTGTCACCTATCGAGTGAGAGTATTGCGATCAGAAGGAAGCAATTGCGACTGGATGATTGAAGGGCTTGTCACCTATCGAGTGAGAGTTTGGATATCCAAAGGAAGCAGTGTTCTCAACACATCGTCAGAGAGATTGCTCTGCTTTGTACAGATAAGAGAGTGTGAGGTATCGATTTCGAAGGCTCTGCAAGAGACACATATCAAAAGTCCTAGGTTACTAGGCGAGAAAGACCTATTCGGAAAGGGTTGGTGCTCTCCTTATCTTAATTGCTTATCAAAAAGTCAGGCGGTTTTACATTATATATTCCGTTGAAGAACGGTGGCACGCCAGCATACGAAGCACATACAGGATAAACCGACATCTGCAGTCAAACTATTCGAGGCCAATAAAAGAGACTGCTTCGCAGAATGATATCTCCACGGGAGATTTTTGCATCGAACACACAAACGTTGTTTAATTACTAATTAGTAGGTGTCAAAACAATCACTTGATTTAACATGCTACGTACGTTGCAATATAGTTTGGTTATATACTTACAAAAAAATGACTATTAAAAGCAACCACAAATATAAAAAGACATAGTTGTCCTACTGAAATTTAAAATGCTAAAGAAGCTTGTTTGAAAGATTACCACAAAAACATGTGAGGAACTCAAAGTCTTGTAGCACAAATCCATCGTGCGCACTGATCTTTTAACTAAGCTACAGTACGTATGGTAGTATATATAGTTGCACAGTTAATATGCGGCGAGTCTAAGCCTTATGCTTTCCTGATCAGACTCATCAGAGTAACTAAAATTATCATATCCAATACAAGGCGTTCCAGGTAGATTGTCATACCTCTCCCTTCGGCAACCATAAATCAAGCATTTCCAAGTTATGGAAGTTTTTAGCAAGAGCAAGAATAGTAGTCTCCCACATGCGCGTAAGACGATGCAACTTCAACTCCTTGAGTGTTTGAATCTTCCTCCAGGTAGAGACAAATGAAGGTACTCCAAGTTACACAATTTGCTCAAAAGCTCGACCCCAGTATCAGAGATATTATTGTTCATACCCGAACAATAATGCCATTTTTTTATGACCAATTTCTTGAGATTTTTTTAGGTGCACCCACCTGCCAAAAACCTGATTCCCAGGTCAGTGATAAGCATACATCCTTTCAATTTCAAACTTCTTATAGAAGAAGATGCCGAGGCAATTGCACAAAGGGATTGGTCTGTGATTCGCGTAGTACTTCCTAATGACACAGACGTCAAGTTATGTGCCGAATTTATAAGCGCAACAACTCCAGGCTCGTTAATAGTTTCCCCATACAGCGAGACCTTGGTCAACTTGAGACATCTATCTCCCACGGCCCTTAGACCTCTTTCCCTCAAGCACCAAAAAGAAGTATACTTCTTAATTTTTAATGTCTCGAGTTGCGGTCATGCTTCAGCTATGTATTCAAGGTCGTAGTCGGTAAGACGGTCGACGGGAGTGTACCTTATTGCAATTTGAACTATATTCGGAAATCTTGTTAGTAAACTACGACAGAAAAATTGACGTGAGAATACATCAATGGATGACCTATTTAGATGTTCCACTTTTAGCCAATGCTTACAAACCTCAGAGAAGGATCTCCTATCACCTTTGTCGATAACCTTGCTGAGAATCAACCCAAGTACGTAGTCGTTAAGCAAACAAATTCTCCCTTTTTTTTCTGTTCTGCGCCTCCATCTCTCTCAGGTTTTACTCCGCCTGCACGCATAAACTAAACCCTTCACATCGAACAGATATATTGTCTAGTATGGGCCAAGCAAAGTAGCAACCCAACCTTATTTCTGGTTTCTGGCCCTTTTTCAATAGGCCTTTAAAATGATAGAGCATATTTGACCCGGCCCGATTTGTAAAACCTCCACCAAAATAGAGCAACTTAAAAACGTCTTGACCAAAAAAAAGAGAGCAACTGAAAAATGGAGTTTGAATTGACTGCCTTTGAACTACCAAAAGCTCTACCTTGAAGGGTTGAAGTATATCTTATCAATTAGAAACCCGGTCAGTTGTGTATAGAACTGTGTAGATGAAACTTTATTCCAATTTGGAGTTATATAGCTTTACTAGAGATATCCTAATAAGAAAATATATGTACAATCTCCTACCCTAATACCCTAATACAAGTAATAAATCCTATATACAAAAGGAATATCTCAAATCCATTCAATTATTCAAACAATATATTGTTTCGACATCCCCAGCCTCTCCATCACTGTAAAATCTAATCTTGTAGATCACCACAGGTCACAATTCCTTGAACCATACTCCAAGGGTTTCAAATTAAGCTGTTCAACTACTTTCTAACCCCCCCCCCCCCCCCCCCCCCCCCCCATGATATGTTTTTTATGGTTACCAAGGTTCTTCACCTCTATCTGCTTTGTTGAAGACAAATACAGCTCCTAACAATATATACGTACAAGAATGCAAGTAAATACAGGAAAATGGAAACATCATTTCATAATGTTTTGTAAATAATAAAAAAGCGTTCTATCACTACTGGAGGAAGGAATCTGGGCGACGTAGTTATATTTCTACGTCGCTCCGATTTTAGATGAGGCGACGAAAATTGCCTTTGATAAAAAGTACGTCGCTTCAAAAAATTGAGGTGACGTAGATTGAAGTACGTCGCTTCAAAAAACTGAGGCGACTAAACGAATCTACGTCGCTTAGAATAAAAACTAGGCGACGTAGATTGAGCAATCTACGTCGCCTCGATTTTATTCGAAGCGACGAAGATTAGTTTGGTCGCTTCGAATAAAATCGAGGCGACTTAGATTGCTTAATCTACGTCGCCTAGTTTTTTTAAATCTGGATCTACTCTTCTTCTTAAAGTTAAACCGTTCATCAAGTTAGAATTTTAGAAAAACAGTTTCATTTCGTTCTGCAGCTGTTTTGGGCGATTTTGGGGAGAAATTAGAGGAAATTGAGAAAGAAGGTTGTTCTTGCCATTGATTTGATTCTTGAGTAAGGTTAGTTTGATTTGTATCTCTTTAACCCTCTTTATGACCATAATATGTTAAATTAGAAGTGAAATTGAAGTTTTGGTGAAATGTTTGAATTCAAAGTTGAATTGAATTTGGTGTTATGTTGTAGTTTTAGTGTTTGAATCATTGAATTGTGTTAAATCATGTTATGGGTTCATGAATAATGTTTGAAATTTGGTTAAGTTTAGTGAAATTTATTGATGATTAGAAGTGAAATTGAAGTTTTGGTGAAATGTTTGAAGTTGAATTGAATTTGGTGTTATGTTGTAGTTTTAGTGTGTTAAGCATTGAATTGTGATAAATCATGTTATGGGTTCATGATTAATGTTTGAAATTTGGTTAAATTTAGTGAAATTAATTGATGATTAGTGTAGATTATGTGTAATCGAGCCTTAATTAGTAGTGTTATTAGTGTTAATCATGATTTCGAGCGTATGGCTATATATAATTGTGGTGTTTATCAACTTAGAACTCCCGTTTGAGAATCAACAACTCATCTAGTTGATCGAGTTGAGTTGTTGATTCTCGAATTGTCCCATTTTTGGACACTTTAGGTGAACATGACTTTGTTGATCCTTTTGCTATTCGTGTGATTTCAGTTTCAGTTTTGGGATATGGTTTCGACAGTGTCTCCTTTAAATGTTCCCCGAGTGCAAATTAGATTGTTTAGATATGTGTGCACTCGGGGAACTGTAGGGAGATGCTGCCGAAATTTCCCTAAACTGGAGCTGAAACGCATGGGTGCAAAAGCGTTGACAAATGTCGTGTTCCCCTGAAGGGGATAGGACCCAACCCGGAGGCATAAGGCGAAGAAGTGTGGGGTTTTGGTTGAATCGCAACTGTGGCATGGTAACTTTGTTCATATTGATTGTTTATGTTGAAAGGAAACATGGACGGACTCCCAGACAAAACTTGGATGACATATCATCGTGCTGATCCAAGGTACATCATAGGCATATTCGAGTTCATGAATTTTGCCCGGCTACATAGTAACGGAGCCGATTATCACTTCTGCCCGTGCAAACGTTGTAAGAACGGTCCGTTCAAGGTTACTATGGATCAGATGTATCATCACTTATCACACAATGGTTTGAGTCCTACTTATACAGTCTGGCACCTTCACGGGGAAGTTTCTGGTGAACCGGCAATGCTCAGTCAACGAAGACAGTGGCTTCAAGACAGAGTCGGTCCTTCTAGTGGTGCCGGTCCTTCAGTGAACCCGCAGTTGGAGATTCTACATGATGCATATCCCTATTATCCTGGATACCATGCAGATGCATCCCAACAATTTGTGGAAGATAATTCGGGCATGAACTTCAATGACATGGTAGACGATGATTATGAAAAGTACGATAGATTATTGAAGGAGTCACAGACCCCATTATATGAAGGCAGTGAGGAAACTGTTTTGAGTGCCATATTAGATGCAATGGAAATGAAAAATGAAAATGGATGGTCGGACACAAGTGTTGACTCTTTATGTATTTACATTAATAAACTTCTTCCTAAAGGGCACACATTCCCCTGTTCATACTCGAGAATAAAAAAAATCTTGAGTGATCTTTCACTGGGTTACGAAAGAATTCATGCGTGTGAGTTTAACTGTGTGTTGTTCAGGGGGGCGCTTGTAAACGAGAGGATTTGTCCAGTGTGTTATTCTGAAAGATATAAGCCAAATACGAATGATATTCCCAAAAAAATAATTCGTAACTTCCCTCTAACACCAAGATTGAAGCGCTTGTTTATGTCCCCACACACTACCAAGCATATGCGATGGCTAGGGGAGCGGATATGCGTGGCTGGTAGCCTCAGCCACCCAGCTGACGGAGAAGCGTTTCAACATTTTGACAGAACTTTTCCAGGTTTTGCACGGGACTGCAGGAATGTGCGCCTTGGAGTAGCAACAGACGGTTTCAATCCATTCGGAACAATGGGAACTTTGCATAGTACATGGCCCGTTGTTGTGATGCCGTACAATCTACCACCATCAATGTGCATGAAGAAGGAATATAACATGTTATCATTGTTGATTCCAGGCCCTAAATCTCCCGGAAAGTGCCTTAGTGTACTCATTGAGCCGATGATCGAGGAGCTAATACATTTATGGGTCGTTGGAGTCCATACTTTTGATCGAGTAGACAATGAGGTATTCTTGATGAAGGCAGCGGTAATGTGGACTATTAGCGACTTTCCAGGTTTAGGGATGCTTGCGGGGTCAACTGTTAAAGGGTACAAGGCATGTCCAATCTGTCTAGATGAGCTAACTTTAGAGCATATATGTGGGAGGATAGTTTATGAAGGTCATCGAAAATGGCTCCACCAGGATCACCCTTGGAGATTGAGCAAGGCATTTAACGGGAAGGAGGAGTTTGGCGGAAGACCTTATCGTAAGAGTGGAGATGAAATTTTGGAGGACGTTAGGTCAAACGTTTACCCTATTCTTAGCCAACATGAAGACTTGAAGGTGCCGTACAATCCGAATAACAGACAGTGTTGGACTCACGAAAGCATATTTTGGAAGCTGCCGTATTGGTCATCATTGAAGATCAGATATTGCCTAGATGTCATGCACATTGAAAAAAATGTGTGTGACAACATCCTTGAAACCATTTTTTCGATTGAATCGAAGTCTAAGGATGGTCCAAAAGCTCGCGCTGCTTTGAAGAAGAGGAATGTGCGAAAAAACCAGTGGCAAAGAGCGGGTGACTTGGCTACGGGGAAAGTTCCTCATGCACCTTTTTTAGTTAAAAAGGATGATCTAGAAGATGTGTTCCAGTGGTTCAGGGATGTTAAGTATCCTCTTGGTTATGCAGGTAGTTTGAGAAGTAAGGTGAAAATAAGTTCCCAGTCACAGTTTTATGGATTGAAGACGCATGATTGCCATGTCTTGCTTCAACGTCTTCTTCCTGTGGTTATAGAGGGTTCCTGCCAGAAAACGTTGTCAAGCCATTTATAGCACTGTCAAATTGGTTTCGTCAACTATGCAGTAGGGAGCTTAAGAAGGAGGTTGTGCGTGACATGGAAACTGAGATAGTGATGATTCTCTGCAATTTGGAGCTCATATTTCCTCCACATTTTTTTACATCTATGGTTCATCTCATGGTTCATCTGCCCGAACAAGTATTCCTTACAGGTCCAGTACACTATACATGGATGTATCCAATTGAAAGGTAAAATTTTTTTTTATTGCTAATATTAGGAAAATATGTTTGTACTAATATTATTGTACTAATCTTGTGTAATATGTCGGCAATTAGGAAAATATTGTACTAATCTTTAAAGCTGTGTTTTTGCAGGCAATTAGGAAAATATAAAAAGTCAATGAGGAATACACGTTACCCGGAAGGTAGTATTGCTGAATAGTACCTCGTACATGAGTCGGTGAAGTATTGTAAGACTTATCTCAGACGGATGGACAACGAAGATATCGACACTTCCATATCTGGGTGGAATGTCAGCTGTGTTTCACTCTTAGTAAGACCAGATATTATCGAGACTCGTCGCCAGTTCAGGTTGACTGAGTCAGAGACTGCTGAGGCTCACTGGCAAGTCTTGGTGGAAACAGACGAAGTCAAACCTTACCTAGAAGAACATCTCAGAAGGTTCGAGGCTAAAAATGGTGAAGATTTCGACGAGCGGCAGCGGAGGAGGAGTTTTCTTCGATGGTTCTTAACATGGGTACATATGCCTATTAATTCTTGTAAGGTTCTTTGAGGGTTTATAACACTTATCTTTAACTCCTCTTAACACTTATCTCTCAGGTGTCCCTTAAAGAAAAAAACTCGGACCCAAGCTTGGTTGCAGGAATAAAGTCATTAGCTCAAGGACCTCAGCAATGTCGGGTTTATAAGTCGTGTTATGTGAACGGTGTCAAGTTCACATCGTTTGATAGAGATCAAAGAACCGTGACTCAAAACAGCGGTGTCATGATAGACATGGGTTCACCCAAGTTCTACGGCCATGTTAACTACGTGGTCGAAGTATTATATGCAGGCCGTATGCCAGCCGTGTTGTTTAAGTGCACATGGCACAACTCCGAGGACCCTGAAGATCTTGACACCCTTATAAAAGATCATGGACTGATATCAGTGAATACAAACAACAGTTACTATGAGGATTCACCCTTCATAATTGCAACCAAAGCAAAACAGGTATTCTACATAGACGATCCAAAGGCTGGTGGTACTTGGAAGGTAGTACAAGAAATGTCACACCGCAATGTCTACAGCGCCGAAGTTCTGGCCATAGATGAAAACATATCGCGTACAGGAGATCATATATTCGAGCCTTACCAAGAGGACACTCCCACAGTGATACAATTTTACCCAGATTTTCAACTACTTTTGGACGAAGAAGGAGACGATGACGAGGAGGAGGACGAGGACGAGGACGAAGAGGAGGAGGACGAGGACGAGGACGAAGAGGAGGAGGACGAGGACGAGGACGAAGACGAGGAGGAGGAGGAGGAGGAGGAGGAGGAGGAGGAGGAGGAGGAGGACAAAGACGAGGACTAAACTAATATTATTATGAATTTGAAACCTAAATTCGTATTTTCTTTAAAGCATTATTTATGTATACGAGAAAATATTACTAACTTTATAATTCTAAACTTCATTTATTCAAAAAAAAACCAAAATAAACAATTAAATAGAAGGAAGCGACGTAGATTGATCAATCTACGTCGCCTCATTTATTAATAAAAACAACAAAATAAAAAATTAAATACAATGAAGCGACGTATATTGATCAATCTACGTCGCCTCATTTGTTCAAAAAAAAAACAAAGTAAACAATAAAATAGAAGGAAGCGACGTAGATTGATCAATCTACGTCGCCTGATTAATTCAAAAAAACAAAATGAAAAATTAAATCCAAGCGACGTATATTAATTCCTACGTCGCCTCATTTATTAAAAAAAAAATTAAAAATTAAAAATTATGAAGCGACGTAGATTGATCATTCTACGTCGCGTAGATTAATAAAATGAAACCACGCGACGAAGAATGCAAAATACGTCGCCTAGTTGTGTATATGTATTCCAGATTTACAGGTTCTTTCTTCAGTTCCTCATTTCGGATCAAAAATCCCTAAACCCGTTTCCTTCTTCCTAATTCATTTCGTTTCCTTCTTCGATTCCTAAACCAATCGGCCTCGCCGTCTACTTCCTCCCTCACCGTCGATATCGATTCTTCCTCCCCCTCCCTTCCCGATCAATCTCCACCAAATCCCCTCCACCGAATCGCAAACCCTAAACCCCTTACCATCTCATCAAGAAGGCCGTGTCAGTTAGGAAGCATTTGGAGAGGAACAGGAAGGACAAGGACTCCAAGTTCCGTTTGATTCTTGTGGAGAGCAGAATTCACAGGCTTGCTCGTTACTACAAGAAGACCAAGAAGCTTCCCCCAGTCTGGAAATAGTAAGCATTTCTCTCTTTGATGTTGCTTTACCAAATTGGCAATTTACTGATTCTAGTATGGATGATAGATTGTCTTGGATGCTTGTATTCAAGTGACATGATGCAACTGTTTGTGTCTTTAATTGTTGTGTTTTTTTTATAAACTGGTTTATCCGAAAAGAACTGATTAAGCTAATGGGAATCTTCACTGATGTTCATGATGAACTAATGGAAGTGCTGCCTATGAGCTGTATAGTAATCTGATATAAGCTACACTAGCTGCAGAGTCTCTTTTTTTGATTTGATGTTTTGTTAGAGTGCAATTTGCAGTTGAAGTTTCCAATATGCAAAGTTTGTATCCAAGAACTTTTCTCTATTAATTAATCTTATGTTATGTGTTTATCTATCTTCACTTGATATTTTTGAAAGAATGTGCAAGGACTGTGCTCAAACTAATCTATGATCTGATTACATAAAATGTGTTTTGTAGCCATCATGTAGCCATCAACTTCTTTGGTCCTTATTGTTTGAATTGGTTACATCGTTTTGAACTTCAATTTTGAACTGCAAATGGTAAATAGAGTCTTAAGAGCAGTAGCAAACCTTCGGGAAGAACCTAATTTCATATTGATTGTTTAGTTGCTGAATGTTCATGTTTAGTTGCTTTGTGAATGTGATGATGCTTTGTGCGAATGCGATAAGCTATATGTGTTTTGTGTGTTGTGTATTGTGTTCGAGGGATTCAATTCCTTCGGTTGTGATGATAAGGATATATTGAAAATTGATTGCTTATATGCGATAAATGAATGTGATTCTTCTTGTGCGAATGCGATAAGCTATATGTGTTTTGTGTGTTGTGTTTTGTGATGATAAGCTATATGTGATGGTACTTCGGTTCATACTCTTTTTGATATCTAACCCAACAAACGAAAATAAAATAAAAGCGACTTGCTATATGTGATGATAAGCATGAATGTTTCTGTATTGTTCGATCAGTTTGTTCTTAGTCATCTACATGCTTCTTCTTTTTTTCATATGGAGAAAAACTAGACATAGTGACATGGTCAGAATTTGGTTAACTGCACCAATAAGTATACTTGAACAAGAATATGCGTAACCTAGGTAACTATAGCATTATAGAAGTACAAACGAGTAAATCATCTAATTAATACATAACAGTTTAGTTTTAATAGAATGGCTCCCGGAGATACTGCATACAAGAGGAGGAAAACGGCGATCCAGCGTCGTGAAGCGGAAGCGGCGGCCGCGGTGGCAGCTGCGGAGGCGGGGTGGCGAGCATTTAGCCGAGATGGGGCTTCCGGGTCGGGTTGCCCCACGGGACAATCGGCGACCCCGTCGATTCCAGAAGCTCCCATGTTAACGCCCGCCCCTCCACTTGAGGATGCGATTCCGCAAGGAGCGGATGACAGCAGTGACGCCACTATGGCGTCACAGCACCCTCCCGCCCTCAGCATCCGGTGCAAGAAGACCAAACTCCCCGACATGGTCGACATGGCAACCGGAGACCCGACGACGGAACAGCGTGGAGTCGTTGTCGGGACGAAGACGGAGTACCTCGTCCGGATGAACAACAATAGGCGACTACAAGTCGCTTACTCTACGAGGCATGCGGGGCCTGCGACGAGGGAAATGAGGAGTCTGATGTGCCGAGACATCGGTAGCATCATCCGCGGAAAAGTTCCAATGCTTGCATCTAGCTTCTTGGGACTTAGCGATTTGCATCGCGATATCGTCAGTAACAGTCTTGAGGTATACTTGCTGGCCTTAGCTTACTTACATACTTGTAGTAAATGTAAATATAACTTTTACATAACGGAATTTAAATGTGTTGTGCTAGACGAACTACGACATCCCGGCGACTGATGTGGAGATGTGGAACTTCATTGATAGGACGGCGCAAACAATCTATAAGGATTGGAAGTACGATTGCCATCAACATTATCTCCACGTCAGCTAGGAGACTCCGGCCGAGTTTCTCGGGAGGGAAGACCAATGGGCGTGGTTAAAAGCCCACTTCGAAGACCCTGCTTACTTGGTGAGTTTCATAAACGAACCTACAGTTTTTGTAGCCCACATTCGAACAATATGCATGTTTATCTGTTCTTATTTTAAAATGATTTTTGTGTGTGTGTGGCAGCGATTATGCGAACGGAACCGAGGAAACCGAAACAAGAACAAGGAGCAGCAGCTCAACCACCATTCGGGATCCATCGCCCTCTCGTACCGAAGCGAGGTGTTGGAGAAGGAGGGTCATAGAGCGCCCGCCGTCCAGACGTGGATTAACGTATACCAGCCGGAGAGGAATGCGGCTGAGAAAGTGGTAAGCTCAAATAGGTTCACGTTACGTTATTTCAATTATTTTTGTTTACTATATTGTAATATTATTTATTTTATCTATTTTAATTGAGCAGGCGGCAGTGAAGCGTCGACTCGATGAAGTCTTGTCGCAACAAGATAGTGCTGCGGGCCCAGTTGACGGCGAAGAGGTTTCCCAACCCCAGCCTCTTCCTCTTGATACACAAATAAATATCATAGAGGAAGAGGTGGGTTCAAGGCACGGGACCTCTATAAGAGGTAATAAATCTCCAAAACGATTCGGTCGATGCATATCTCGATTTACGTTTTGCTTTATTTTGGTTTACGATATAGTTTACTAATATTTGTTCTTGTTCGACGTTACAGGGGTGGGGCGCGCTCTCACACGCGACCCCAAACCGAGAGGAGGGGCCCGGGTACAGGAACGCCAAATTCAAATGCAAAAGGAGATCGATGAAGCCAAAGAGGTGGCGCAGAAGGCCATAGCAGAAGCGAGTGCGCTCGCCCAAAGGATGCAAGAAATGGAGGCCATGATGCGATCATTCCAGGCTGCGAGTCAACAACCTCAAGCTCCTCCACCACCTCCCGGCTCGTAAACTGTATCTAGGATTTGTATAAACTTGATTTGTGTAAACTTGATTTGTATAAACTTTTAACGTTTTGATTTGTGATTGAATGTGTTTTTGTGATTGAATGCGTATCTGCAATTTGAATGCGTTTTTGTGTTTGTAAATTGCGATAGGTCGTGACTTGGTACAATAATATTTATTTTTTATTTTTTTATTTTTTAATAAATGAGGCGACGTAGATTGAGCAATCTACGTCGCCTCATTTATTTCTAAATAAAAAATAAATAAATATTAAATACATTCAGGCGACGTAGATTGTTCTATCTACGTCGCCTCATTTATTAAAAAAAAAAAAAAATAAATAAATGTTAAATACATTGAGGCGACGTAGATTGCTCAATCTACGTCGCCTCAACAATGTATTTAACATTTATTTTTTTTTATTTAGACAATGAGGCGACGTATATAGCACAATCTACGTCGCCTCATTTATAAAAAAATAAAAAAAATAAAAATTAAATAAATTTTAGTTAAATTTAAGCGACGTATATTGATCAATCTACGTCGCCTCAATGTATTCAAAAATAAAATAAAATAAATATTAAATAAATTGAGGCGACGTATATTGAGCAATATACGTCGCTTCAATGGATTAAAAAAAGAAAAATAAATTAAAAATAAATAAAATTAAGCGACGTAGATTGATCAATATACGTCGCCTAATTTCAAGCGACGTGCTCAATCTACGTCGCTTCAATTGAAGCGACGTAACATTATTTACGTCACGTGAAATGAAACGAAGCGACGTAGATTGTATCTACGTCGCCCCAATGGTGGCGTGATCAATCTGAAGCGACAAGACGAGGCGACGTAGTTTTGGTCACAAGAAATCTAGGCGACGTAAAATGCAGCCGAGGCGACCACCTTTCTACGTCGCCCCGATTTCCTCCTCCAGTAGTGTATCTGTTGAATCATATATAATCATGAGGGGCTTGCTGTGTTTTAATTGTTGGGGGGTAAATATTTTTTTGATGAGGACTCTTGTTTGATGTGTTCTGTATGCAGAATCACCAATTTGCAGCCGATGACCTCCACACTACTATTTCAAGTCGCATTGTAGAAAAGTGGACACATGAGATGCAGAAGAATTTCTCTCTGATTGATTATTTTCAATGAAAATACACTGAGATTTTACAAGTATATAACAACACAAAGCTACAGTAATGTTGGAAATATTGTTCCATATCTAATTATAATTATTTAAGATTTAGTATAGATATTATTTTCTATTAGGAATATACTTTGTAAAGTGCTATATATATATCCCAATTTAGGAGTGAATGAATACAACACAATATCATCGAATTCTCCTTGAAACACAAATCTACTTGGTATCAGAGCCGAAAATCTTCAGAATTGCACGCTACACCCACACCATCTCCGAAGGAGGTGTGGGTGTCGCACACACTACAAGAAAAACGCACTTAGACCGCGGAGCGTTTCCATCGTCTAAGTGCGTTTTTCCGTCGTCCAAGTTCCGTGCTCCAAGTGCTGTCGTCCAAGCATTTAGACGACGGAGAAATTATTCTCCGTCGTCCAAGTGCACTTGGACCGCGGACATTCTCCGTGGCCCAGGTAAGCACCTGGACGACGGATATTAAATTCTCCGTCGTCCAGGTGCTTACGGACGACGGAGATTAAATTCTCCGTCGTCCAAGTGCTTATTTAATTTTTTTTAAAATTAAATTGTAATTAAATATTAATAATTTAATTTATTATTAATTGAATTTAAATAATGAAAAATGTTAAAATTAATTAAATAAACTAAATTTGTAATATTACTTAATTAAATAATTAAAATTAATTTGTACATACATAATCGAAAAATGAATAAAAATTAAAATATTGTTCGGAATGCGGAAAGAAACGAGATAATAAACTACTAGCTAATACACTGGAGGAGCAGATGCGTCGCCGAGTCCCCCGCCTCCAGCCGGGTCGTTGTCGTCGGGGTATGGGTTCGGAGGAGGTTGACATTCTCTTCGAGATTGTTGCATGAGGGCGATGAGTTGGGTTATTTGTGCTTGTTGCTCATCAAGTCTTTGACGCATGGATTGATTTTCCTCTCGTGCCAGTTGAGCCTCTTGAATGGCTGCTTCGACGGCCGCAGCCTGAGTCCTTCTCCGCCCCGAACCTCCCGTAGATGATGAGTCGGAAATTGTCGACAAATCTCGAACCACCTTAGGTCCGAAGTGCCTAACCTTCTTGTCAGCTCTACGACCGTAGACCTCATCCGCGATTGCAATTTGGCTCTCCATGGATAGAGGAGGCAGGTCTTCCGGCGGCAAATCTGGGAACGCAAGCTGAGTGTTAGCCAATTCTTCCTGCGCGCGCTCTATCACCCTTGCCTACAAAAGAATAATTAAAAAATTATAATGAAATAATATTTAAATAATAATTACTACAATTAAAAGCACATATATATATATATCACGTACGCGCTTATGCTTGCATCGAGATAAGGGTGTTTGGAGCCCTTATTCTTGTGCTCCTTGGCTATTTGAATGAGTTGCTTAGCGCCAGAAGTATGGTGTTTGTCCTTCTTCCCCCGGTTGGCTTTGTTGACTTCGGAGAATTTCTGTTAGACAACATAATTAAATCATTAAAAAATTAATAAGTAACTAAAATTTAAATAATTCAATTATCTTAATTGAAATAAAAAAGTAAACACCTTAAATTCTTCATCCTGAAAGTGGTTACACAACCACTGCCACTCATCTTCTCTATCCCCACGCAGCTCTACGGGGGCAGGCACGGGACCGATATTTTCGAAGTACTGATGGAGCCTGTGCTTCCAATCACGGTAGATGGAGTTGGCGGTTTGGTTGATATGCCTCAACGTCGCCGGTGTCGGATCCACCTCAAATTGTTCCTATCAGAAATAAATAGAAAATTATAATCGTATATATTATGAAATTATAACTAATATTAACAATATTATATAATAACTAAAATTGTACGTATTACGTACCGAAAGTTCTTTAAAGACTTTCGCCTTCTCATCATCCGGCACCTCCTTCCAAGTAGGGGCAGTGAGACGAACCCGGCTACGAAGGATTGACCCTATGCTATGCGCCGAGAGACTTGCTAACTGAGCGGTGGGAGGGCCACCGGTGAATTCGTCGTAGGGCAAGTCGATCTTTTTCCCGGTCGCCTTGCAAATTTTCTCTGCTTTGCCCCCTTTAACGAGACTGCGAGTCCTTTTCGGTTCCGGGTCAGTCGAGGCCCTCCTTTGCTTACGCCGGGCGTTGTACATGATAAATTCAGAGGTCGAGGACGCCTGAGTACTTGCTGTTGAACCGGTACTGGGCGTCGGACTTGAATAGGGGTCGACGTCATCACCGCTGGAGATAAATGGGGCAGCGGGAATTTCCCCAGAAGGCACTGCCGACGGACCAGATAAAGGGTCCGGATTGAGGGCGTCGTTGCCCTCCTGTTCAACCCAACCAACTTGGTCCGCCAAGCGGCGGAGCATAGCATCTTTTGCCTCATGTTGGGCTTTTTTCTTGCCGGATGGAGTCATTTAAACCTAGGAGTACGTTGTTAAAATACCTACTTACCATAATAATTACAACTAAAAATTTACGCTAATTAAGTACGGTTAAGATTTAAATAGAGTACACTAGCTTGGCTTTTTGGGTCGTTCAATGGACATGCGACCCGCGCGATAAAGTGTAAATTTTCAATTAATCAGCATTGGTTCAATCGAAAAATATGGCCAGTTAGGGATAGAGATAACGCGAGAGGCAGGACTAATTTCGACAAAACACCCTGAGGCTAACCAAATGAATGGTATATACTTTATTGGTGTCGTCTTTCTTAGATCCAAAACCTGTCACCAGTCATAACCCGTTTCTAGACACCATGTCCGACATTCGGCCAATTTTTCAAAAATTTACACTCCCTCAAGTCCTTTGCAAACTCCGCCCTCAACCTCGTGTCCATAACTTCACTTAGGTTATGGTGTACGGTGATGAAATCCACACATCACGAGGGGTTAAGGAGATAAGCTAGGAAAAGAGGCGCCATCTATTCTAAAGAGTGTGACTTAATAAACCAAGTTTATGTACTAAATTTAAATCAAAGACGTACTACCATGCAATTTACTACAAAATACACATAATTATCAATTAATTAAAACAATAAATAATTACAATAATGAATCTTTATTTATCATGAATTTAATAATAATTATTCATTTACCAATATAATTAATTATTATTAACAATAATTATTATTACTATTATTTAATTACTATAATTATTATTTACCAAATTACTATTATAATAACTAAATAATTAAATGATAACAACTACATGATTATTATAATAATTATAATAACTAAATGATTACTAAATATTAATAATAACAACTAAATAATTATTATAATTACAACTATTAATTATTTAAAACTAATTATTTAATTATATTTAGAAATTAATTAATTAAATAATTAAAAATAATGTTAATAAGGTAAAAAATAGAAATATTACCTCGCCGGAATAATCGGGAATATCGCCGGAGTTGAGTCGTCGGAGAGGAGGAACCACGCCGGAAATTGAGTCTCCGGAGCATCGCCGGAGGAGAGGAGAGGAGAGGAGATGGAATGAGAAAAGGAGGGGGGGACTGTGCTATATATAGACTTTCACCTAGACGACGGAGCGTTGTTTTTCGTCGTCTAAGTGGACTTGGACGACGGAAACACGCTTTTCCGTTGTCTAGTGTTTCCGTCGTCTAGGTGAAGCGTTAAAATTTTTCGAAGCGGCGCGTAATTAATGGGCGGGACGTTTCACCCGCCATAAATTTGGACTTAAACGACGGAGAATTGATTCTCCATCGTCTAAGTGAAATTTCAAGCAGTGCCGAAAATTGAGGCAGCACATTGAACCGCCATAATTTTCAACTTGGACGACGGAGACTGACCATCTCCGTCGTCCAAGTGCAATTTACATTGAAAAAAAAAATTAAAATGAACCGCCATGGTAATTTGAACCTGGACGACGGAGATGGTCATTCTCCGTCGTCCAAGTGAACACCTGGACGACGGAGAATGACCATCTCCGTCGTCCAGGTTCAAATTACGTAAAAAAAAATTTAAAAATTAATTCGCTAGGAATTTAGCGATCTGTCATTCGAGTGAAATAGTTGTACAATATCGATGAACGCATCATATATATGAACAGTTAAATTTGAAACGACGAATAATTTTACGTCTTGAAAATTGTTAAGTATCGACTAATCTTTACGACTTAAGTGTTCATAAGTATAGGCTCATTTGCAGCAGAGTATTAACAAAATTGAATTTGGACAAAACAACCTTTGGATATGTTCGTCGTAACATAATATATAATTACAATAAAGGACCAGAAAATAATAAGTTTGTGAAGGGTTTCATCGGCGCAGTCAACCGCAAAACCGAGAATTTCACAAACCGGAAACGTGGATACAAGATATTTCGCAACTCCGATTTTCAAACCGTCAAAGCTTACACACCAAGAATTGTTTACTCTAAAGTCTTGACGAAAAGAATATGCATTGGAAGATGTCTAGATGGTCGTTGTCTTAGAAAAAATTACGAAATCTACACCAGGACGACGGAGAAGCTCCTCTCCGTCGTCCAGGTGCAGAGACCCTGAATTCAGGGGTTAGGGGCCTTACTATTTAGGGCATAGGGTCTATGCACCTGGACGACGGAGATGATCTTCTGCGTCGTCCAGGTTAGTCTCGAAGCACATCACCTCATAGGTAGTTGACGCTCTACCCACGTGTGAATAAGGCATTCATCCACGTCAAACCACACCTGCAATATGAATATATAAACGGTAAAATTGTATATTTATTCGGACTTAATTAATAAATATAAAATTTACGTAATGAAAATATGATTTAACTCACATTCAGTGCATTATGCACTTGCATCTTCACGTAGATAGGCACAGATTCCCAATCTGGCCAAAGCATTGGGACCTTGTCCCGCACGATCGCCCCGGCCATGCTGACATATTTTCACGTGGTGTCAAATGCCTCGATCACCTCGCCATCCTCATTGGCCCTAATGGGCGTTTTCCTTCCCCCGGTGGCCTGCTCAAGTCTCTTCCCGGTGCAGGTGCCTCTAGCCCCTTTCCGTTTTCCAGTACCATTAACGAAATTGTCTAATAATACAATGTCAACAAATTGATATCATTAATTGAACCTATCGTAAGTCTTAAGTAATAATTAAGTAATCAATCTTGTTAAATAAAATTTACCTGCATCGTCCGTTTGTTGGTAGGTGCACCTCACACTCCAAAGATACACGGGGTCGAACGGGATGAAGTTGTACGCTTCCTCCACGCTCAGGAACTCCGGCCGTCCTTCAACATAAATAGGCATCCCCCTATCATCGAATTCAGGGATCACAGGAATCTCGTCGGGCAGGAAGAGACCGGACGGTGGAGATAGATGAGGCCTGGACGATGAGGCCCCAGCACCATCTGCCTCAGATGATTCCCGTGAAACGGGAGTAGGCACCGGGCGAATAGGGGGCATTCGGATGGAGGGAGTTTCTGATACCTCCGTTGACTGTCGCTCGTCTGAGGGTCTGCTGACGGAAGGTCTGATGACGAAGGGTCTGCTAACTGAGCGTCTACTGACTGAGGCTCGAGGCTGGACTTCCGGCTGTACGGCTCCGGATAGTGCAGCTTCCTCCTCTTCTCGCGCAGCTAGCAACATTTGTGTGCGAGCATTCATCATTGGCCCACTGCGCGTGTTGCTGACTGCGGCTGAGGAGGAAGCTTGACTACTGCTCCCTCCACTATTTCTAGTCCCTCTCCGTTTGATGCCTCCAAGCCAATTTGCCGCAAAACCTCCTGGACACCGTAATAGTCATGGATTCGGTTCTATAACAAATCGGAACCGGAACCGTTTGGAACTGGAACCGTTCTGTTTCAAACGGTTCCGATTACAAACAGTTCCGGTTCCAAACGGTTCTGGTTCCACGCGGTTCCGGTTTAAAACCGTTCTGGTTCCGAACCGTTTCGATTCCGATTTTTCACCTTAATTTATACGTTAAATTAACAACTATATCACCTTAATCCAAACACGTTAAATTTCAATTCCGATTTTTCACCTATTATACGTTAAATTAACAACTATATCACCTAAATTAACATATATACATACATCATTTCCGACTTTAAATTTTCCACATATATATATACATCACATATATATACATCATGCATCTTAATTAAATTTAATTTTCACATATATATATACATCACATATTAATCCAAATCACCCTAATTAATTTTCCACATTTTTCTAACATACGTATATATATATATATATACATTGCATATAAATTAATCCAAATCACCCTAATTAAATTTAATTTCCACATACACATATATATACATTGCATATAAATTTTTCACATACGTACATACGTATATATATATATATGCATAAAAATAAATAAAAATTGAGAGAGAGAGAGAGAGAGAAGGAGAGAGAGTGAGCTTGCATGCACCTGCCATGGTGGAGCTCGAGGTGATTTTTCGGCGACGGAGGTGGGGGGAGGAGGTAGAGGAGGAGGGGAGGAGGAGAGGAGGAGGGGAGATTTAGGGTTTTTGGGTGTTTGTGTGGAGAGGGGAGGGGAGAGGGGGGAGAGGAGAGGAGGGGAGGGGAGAGGGGAGGAGATAGAGATTTGAGGAGAGGAATATAATTGGGGGGCGAGGTGAGGAAGAGAGGGGGAGATTTTGGAGAGGAAAATGTGGAGGAGGGAGAGTGAGGGGAGGAGGAGCAGCTAGCCCGATCTGGAAATTATAACAGAGGACATTACCGGCGAGTTACTCATGAACTCGTGGGTAATGACATTGCCCACGAGTTGAAGCAACTCGTGGGTAATGATAATGATTCCCGGAAAAAGAAGTTCCAACTACAAAGTTGATTAGAATTTCCGACAAGAATTTTCGACTACAATTTCCGACTAGAATTTCCGACTTTAATTTCCGACTATAATTTCCAAGTAGATCGATCAAATTTTCGACTACAATTTTCGACTACAATTTCCGACTAGAATTTACGACAAGAATTTCCGACTAGAATTTTCGACTACAATTTACGACTACAATTTCCGACTAGAATTTCCGGCTACAATTTCCGACTAGAATTTACGACTACAATTTCTGACTACAATTTCCGACTACAATTTCCGACTACAATTTCCGACTACAATTTCTGACTATAATTAAAATATGTACATCATTAACGTACTAAGGATGATAATCGTAATCATCTTCATCACTTGAGTCTGACTCGGTTTCATAGGTAATCTCTGGCAATATGTGTCGCTCCTCGTCATCTGAATCAGCGTCAACTTCATATGGATTAACATCGAGAAGTTCTGCTCCAGTAATTCGAACCACACTCCCAGATCTCACATTATTAAGGCGAATCGTAGATGATTCCGGAATGTCAAAAGCGTTCGGCTCTTGGTATGCAGTAACTTCCTCATCATCTGCGGTCTCACCAAGTGTGGCAGCACTGTATATGTTTCTATGAGCAACATGGTTAACCACCTTTCACGGGACTTTGTTCAGAAGATCGTCAAGATAAAACACTTGCTTTACTGATGAGGCAAGAACGAAAGGGTCTTCTTCATACCAGCTAGTAGCAGTATTCACCGAAAATGTTCCGTACTGATCGGTCCTTGTGTTCTCCGGGCTAGTATCAAACCATCTACACTTGAACAAGTGCACTTTCATGCGGTTCCCATAAATTAGTTCAACAACTGAATGAAGGACACCGTAATAGTCAATGTCATCCTGCCCACCATGGACCATCACCCCACAATTCTGTGTTTTCAGTCGGTCGTCTCGATTTTCACATATAAATTTCACGCCATTGACCTGACACATCGAGTAAACTTTTGAAGCTATCGGTTTCATCGCCAGGACCCTCAATTCGTTTGACCACTCTGGGAAACCATCATTTGCTACATGGTTCATCTGAAAACGATAAGAAACCACACAAGAAATTATGAACATAGAAACCACAAAACCACGTACGTACACACATGCTATATAAGGATATATATAAAAAATAGACATATACACATATACCCTTACCCATTGACCAAAGTAGTTTGCAAACGTCATGTTGTGGTAATCAACATTTCCGGCAATAGCAGGGCAGTGAAGATGATAGTTTTTCCAATATTGTACTTCTTGACTGTTAATCAGTACCGACCAGTGGGCAATGGCTACCTCATTTCCATCCAACTTGTACGACTTTGGCAAGCTTCCCTGTACTACCACGTCATTGGAGATGATAGAAAGGTTGAACTGGGGTTCATCTATCGGCATCTGTTGTTGGGGGTCCTCAAGCGCTCCCAAATACACTTTGGTGTACGTTACACACTCGTGCGCAACATATGCTTCAACGATACACCCTTCAGGTGCATATTTATTCTTCACATAGTCCTTGTAGGCTCCCAATTGTCTACAAGTTAACATGAGTTAACAAGTGCATGTTAACTTACTTAAAAAAATAAGAATTTACATATAAAAACAGAGGCAAACCAAATGTATGAATCATTTGTACCTTTCCATGGGATACATCCAAGTGTAGTGTACGGGACCGGTAAGCAACAATTGTTCGGGAAGATGGATCATCAGGTGAGGGATGATGTCGAAAAAATTTGGGGGAAATATCCTCTCAAGCTTGCACATGATAAAAATGATGTCATCTTACATCTCCCTGAGATCTGATTTTTTAACTTCCCTGGTGCATAACTTCTGAAACAATCTTGACAAGGCCACCAACGGCTCCACCACCTCTTTGGGCAGGTGCCCTCGAATGAAAATAGGGAAAAGGCGTTGAAGCAGTACATGGCAGTCATGACTCTTTAATCCTTACATCTTATTGTCCCGGAAGTTAACACACCTGCTTATATTTCCTGCATAGCCATAAGGATACTTGCATATATATATATATATATATATATATAGCCATAGGCAACAATTATATTTCTCGCATATAACCATAATCCGGTAAAAATTTAAGGCCAATTTCCTGTATAGCCATAAGAATATATACCTGACATTACTCAGCCACCAAAAAATTTCATGCTTATGCTTCGGCTTTACGGTGTAAGGAGCTTATGACATTTTTCTCTTACCATCTCTTAACCACAAATGTTTCCGCAGTCCCATAGCTTTCAGATCAATGCGTGCCTTAGGGATGTCTTTTGTTTTCCCCTCCAAGTTAAGAACTGTGCCCACCACACTTTCACACACATTCTTCTTTATGTGCATGACATCTAGGTAGTGTCTGATAGGCAACCTGGGCCAGTAGGGGAGTTCCCAGAATATGCTCTTGTGTCTCCAAAAATTATACATTTCGGGCTTGTCTGGAATTGACGCCACTATCTCAGGATGATTGCTCAGCTGGCCAAAATCATATTCATTCAACACTTCCAAAATTTCATCCCCTGTCCATCGCCTGGGTGCCACACCTGTTTCCACAGTCCCATCAAACGCGTCTGGATCCTGCCTAAATGGGTGATCATATGGAAGCCAACAACGGTGACGCATCTGAACAATTTTACTGCAATGAGGACTGCAACAATCAACCATCATGCACTCTGAACAAGCCCTGTAAACCCTGGTAACGTTGCCCGACAACATACCACGGGCAGGAAAATCACTGATGGTGCCAACAAGCATGGCATGCATCTGGTACATCTCATTTTTGAACCTATCGTAAGTGGGGTGGCCACACTCACTCAGGTACTTAAGCTCCTCAATCAAATGCCTCAAAATACACATCGAGACACTTTCCTGGATAACCCGGGCCCGGAATTAACAGAGTGAGCATATTATATTCCTTCTTCATGCACATCCATGGTGGAAGGTTGTACGGTACCAAAATAACTGGCCATATACTGTATTGAAGACTCATGTTGCCAAAAGGGTTGAATCCGTCAGATGAGACCCCTAGCCAAACATTTCGGACCTCTGCTGCAAAATGATCAAACTCCCTGACCATGTGCTTCCAAGCCTCTCCGTCGAAAGGGTGTATAAGGGTGTCATCGTCAGGCAAATTCCTCTCAGCCCACCATCTCATAGCTTCGGTCGTGAAAGCACACATGAACAACCGCTCCAGCCTATCAATAAGCGGGAAATATCGAAGTATCTTCACAGCTTTCTTGTTGCCTGCAGGAGTCAACTTATACCTTTCTGTAAAACATACCGGGCAGCCTTCAAGGTTTTCAAGATCTTTTCCCCAGAAGAGAATACAATCATATCTGCATGCATGGATTTTGATGTAGGAAAGCCCAAGATCTTTCAGGGTATGTCGCACCTTATGATGAGTGGTAGGAAGACGATGACCGGGTGGCAGTAGCGAATCAGTCCATTTCAGCCAAGAATCAACAGCTTTGACAGACATTTTGTTCTCCATTTTGAGCTGCATCACTCCCATGACACTTTCAAGAACAGTCTTACTACAACCGTCGTACAACGGAGTCTGTTGCAATGCAATCAGGTTGTTGTACTTGTCCATACCGCTTGTGTTGACATGAGCTCCAGGTAATGGCTCGACTGGCTCAATATGGGGGAAACCCTCAACGACGGGAGGGACATTTGGTGCTTCATCAGCAAATACACCGCTCTCATGAGGAAACATATCATTGATTAACATCGATGTTGGATCATAGGATGGACTGCCCCTCTCAGCAAAATCTCCATGATCATAGCGTGGACTGGCCCTCTCACCAAATTGTCCATGATCATGCGGACCCGCTAACGATGTCAAGTGTACTTATCCCAAAACCCGTATTTACTCAGTTGCTTCTGGACTTTATCAATGGGAAAACGAAATCGATCGCTGCGACACTTACATTCTTTACACGGGCAATAATGAAGTGTAGTGTCTCCACAATTAGCCTTCACAAAATTCACAAAACTCCTAATTCCCTGGTGATATCTCACATCCCATCTTTCGACGCTCATCCAACTCTTGTCCATCCTGAAAATTCTAACAATATTACGTACTATATATATACACATTCACTACTAATAATCGACACGATATCTCAATTCAACTCTAATTAAATCAACACATGCATGCATATATATATAGATCTAAATAGATCTATCAACACATACATATATATATACATACACATATACGTATATATATATACGTACCTATATATATAGCTTCCCGAGTGATCGAGTTTTCGACGCGCGCCTTAATTTTGACAATACGTATCGAAGGATCGATTTCAGAGCGTTTTCCTTCTTTCGATTTCACCGGATTTTTTTCGATCCAAATGAATGAGCTGCTGCGATCTGCATCTAATATAAGAGGCATTGCCGGCGATTCATTAAATCGCCGGAAATGGAGACATTGCCAGCGAAATTCAGGCGAAAAGTCGCCGGTAATGTTTCAAAACATTATCGGTGACTTTTCGGACACATTACCGGCGACGGAGTAAGTCGCAGACAATGATGATCATTACCGGTGACTTTCCCGGTCGCCGGCCTTATTTTTTCAAAAATCGCCGGTAATGAGTGTATATGTGGTAGTGTGGACGACGGAGAATACCATTTCCGTCGTCCAGTTAATCACCTGGACGACGGAGATGGTATTCTCCGTTGTCCAGGTGATCACCTGGATGACGGAGAAGTCTCCGAGGTCCAGGTGATCACCTGGACGACGGATAATACCATCTCCGTCGTCCAGGTTACCACCTGGACCTCGGAGTCTTTTCCGTCGTCCAGGTGGTACTTGGACGACAGAGAAGTCTCCGTCGTCCAAGTGTCACTTGGACCACAGAACAATTACGTTTTCGTGGTCTAAGTGATGTTTTCTTGTAGTGACACTACCATATCTTAAAGCTGTTTTATTCCACTGTATTAAAACCCCCTGAATTACCACCACCATTTTTTTTTTCTGTTGTACTTGAAATCTCAAACCTTGAAACCCTTGAAATTGAATGTGAATCCTTGAAGTTGAAAAACCCCGAATTGAAGTTAAAAACCCCTGAATTTCCACCACCACTGAAAAAATCTTGAATTTCCACCACCACTGAAAATTCTTACCACCGAAAAATTCTTCCACCCTGAATTTATATATTTTTACCTTTGAGGAGATGGTCCCTCATGAAGATGTCGCGTGAATCTGAACCATATTACTCATGGGGAGTTTCAAAGTCTTTCCTTCAGGGGGAGAAAACTGTATGTGAAGGAAATTCTCTGCATCTACCAGAATTTGAAGAGGTAGAGAACTTGGAGAGAAGTTTTGAAGCTGAAAATCCAGGTGCAAACCCGAGAGCCTCCTTCGATGGATCAAAGGAAACTCTGGATTCATCGAAGACTGGAGGAAAGATGAACCCGAGAGCAACGTTTGATGGATCGAAGGAAATTCTTGATCCATCGAGGACTGCAGATTTAACGGACCTGAGAAGGACCTTCGATGGATCGAAGGGTATTTTCGATGGATCGAGGATTGAATATGAAATGCCACAAATTGAAATCCAATCTCATGAAGACCCCCCCTTCTACTCCATCAACTGAAGAACATTAGTGAGAACAACAAAAAAGAAGGATCAAGGAGGCCAAAACTTGGAGCAGTTGGCTGATGTTCTTACTAAAGGATTATCTCATCATGCATTTAACGATTGAATTGATAAGTTGTGCATAATTGAAATCTATGCTCAACTTGAGGGGGAGTATTGGAAATATTGTTCCATATCTAATTATAATTATTTAATATTTAGTATAGATATCGTTTCCTATTAAGAATATGTTTCTATTAGGAATATACTTTGTAAAGTGCTAAATATATCCCAATTTGAGAGTGAATGAATATAACACAATATCATCAAATTCTCCCTGAAATACTTTTCTACTAGTAAGATTTACAAGAGGCTGAAAAGAAACCATGTTTTTCTGGAAACCAAGGAAAGTAAGAGGCAGAAATTAAGAAGCCACCATACTGTACTTATGGATCGGAGTAAGAAGTGACACAAGCAAGCCAGCCTAATTTTCAACTATGGAACAATGTTTACTGTAATCCAGATGTATTAGTTACCATAGAACTAATTCTTCAATACACATCTACCCCCGTCATGAGCTAGATCGATTCCGTTCGGTAACAAATATCTTTACTTAATAACTTGGAAGTAAAAAGTACACATGTAAAATCAAAATTAGTTGAAAGAAAATTTGTTTGGAGATACCAAAAAAACGTGAGCAGTAGGCAATGACTTGGTGAAGATGTTTGCTAGTTGATCACATCTCCTTGTGTATATAGTTTCAATCAATTAGGATTGAACTTGATTCTGGATATAATGACAATCAATCTCAATATACCTGGTCCTCTCATGAAACACAGGATTAGAAGCAATATGCATTGCTGCTTGATTGTCACAGTTGAGACGCATAAGCTTGGAGCTAGAAAAACCAAGATCACCAAGCAAACTCTTCATTTTAAATCAATTCACAAGCTGCAGATGCCATGACCCTATATTCAGCTTTTGCACTAGACTTTGCTACCACAGCTTGCTTCTTACTTTTCCAAGTCACCATATTTCCACCAACAATAGTGCAAACACATATGGTGCTTTTCCTGTCAATGACATTGCCTGCGGCCCAATCTACATCAACAAATGCACTGCCATTGGCCTTTAATAGCAATCCTCTTGCCACAAACCCTTTAGATATCTCATGCGTTTAACAATATTCATGTGAGCAACAGTTGGAGCATGCATAAACTAACTAATTATGTTGGCACTATATGAGATATTTGGTCTAGTATTGGTAAGATAAATTAACTTACCAATTACCCTTTGATACAAACTTACGTTTGGGAGAGGCTCAGTTTCTGTATTGAGGTTGAATTTGCTATCCAAAGGCGTCCTTGCTGGTTTGATGTCCATCATGGAAAATTCTTTGAGAAGATCTAGGATATATTTTCTCTGATTTAAGAACAGACCCTTCTTCGATGATGCCATTTCAATTCCCATAAAATATTTTAGAGTTCCCAAATCTTTGATAGCAAACCTTCTCTGAAGAGCCAATTTCAATGCCCCAATTTCATCATTGTAATCTCCAGTAATGATTAAATCATCAACATAAATGAGAACAACCAATTTTCTACTTGTTCCATTTCTAACAAACATAGAAGAATCTAAGTTGCTTCTAATAAACCAACTTCCTCAAGAACAGAACTGAGTTTAGCATACCAGGCTCTAGAAGATTGTTTTAAACCATAGATAGGTTTGTGGAGTGTGCATACCATATCAGGTTTATTTTCTTAAGGATGACCAGGAGGTAACTTCATATAGACTTTCTCTTCCAACTTTCTATGTAAAAAGGCATTTTTAACATCCATTCGATAAAGATGCCACCTCTGATTTACAACCATATATAACGAGACTCTCACTGTGTTCATCTTGGCTACTGGAGTAAAAGTCTCATTGTAGTTAACTCCATATGTCCGTGTAAAACCTCTAGCTACCAATTTGGCCTTGTATCTCGCAATACTCCCATCTGATTTGAATTTGGTCTTATATATCCACCTGCTACCAACAACTTTCTTGCCCTTGGGAAGTTTCACTACACTCCATGTTTTGTTATCATGTAGGGCACCAAACCCTTCAGCTATAGCTTGGTGCCACAATTTGTGCAGTTTTGCTTCTTCATAACTCTGAGGCTCGTGAGCACTGGCAGAGCCAAGTGTTGGCTTGCCTGGGCTTAAACCCGGGTAAGATTTTAGAAGAATCCTATTTCTATTGATTAAAAAAAAACTTCCCACAATACTTTCTTTTCCGCTTTATGCCGCTCTTTTGTTAACCATCTTATTCATCGTGAAAGTCTTTGGTTTTTCAAAGTCATAGCTTATTTGCTCTTCCTCGACAAAATTGCATAAATTTTTACGCAAACTCAAGGATTCAATGCTTGTACAAGGCATCTATATTCTGTTTAGATTCTATTTTTAGTGTTTGCTATGCTTTCTCCAGCCATTTTAAGTTTAAATTTTAAAACTTTAGTAAGTTATGGTTTTGTAAGACTGTTTTTTTCTTCGATTTATTATGTTAAATTTTAAGCATCACACAAACTTATGAAAAAAAATGTACGCTGTACAGTACAGTTCTCAGTTACAATTAGTCTGGGTAACATTTTGATCCTGGCTCCGCCATTGCTCGTGAGAATCATCAAGTGCACTCAAAAAGGCATTATGAGGATTAGAGAACTTGTAGGTGAGAACACTGGACATGGGATGCTTACAAGCATATGTGACATAATCTAGAAGCCTGACATGTTTATTTCTCTCTAATGGGGGTTTCTCCTAGTTGGAATAGGAAGAGCTGGTTCTTCAGGTTCTACAACTTCCACATGTTCAGTTTCATTCTCTGGAATATTGTGAGTTTCACTCACATCTTGAAACTCAAGAAGTTCAAATGAGGGATCAGTATTCTTAGATGCAATGACTATATCACGATCAACAAAATCAATGCGAGGACAAGAGAATAAATTAGCATAAAACTCTCCCTTAGTACTGCACTCCTATTTATTAGCAAAGAAAGGAATGGTTTCCTTAAATTTAACATCCCTAGACATAGTGATCTTTTTGGTACTAGGATTATAGCATTTGTACCCCTTCTGAGTTGAAGAGTACCCCATAACATAGAGACTTAACAGCTCTTAGATCTAACTTATCTCTATGATGAGTTTGCACATGAACATAACAGACATAACCAAAAGTTCTTAAGCGAGATAAATCCAAACCTCACCCTTTCAGAATCTCTAATGGGGATTTGAATTTCAAAATTTTACTGGGAAGTCTATTGATGAGATAACCTGCTGCGAGAACACCCTGAGACCAAAACTTTTTTGGCAGATTCATTTGGAACCTGAGTGCCCCGGTTTTTTTTCCAGTAAATCTCTATTTATCCTCTAACCAATTCCATTATGTTCAGATATTCCAACACAGCTTGTTTCAAGCAAAATTTCATTAGAGCTTAAATATTGAGATATTTTATTAGACATATACTTAGTGCTATTATCAGATCTTAAAATTTAAATTTTTGCAAGGAACTAAGTTATGACAAGATTAACAAAGTTTGTGAAAGCATCAAACAAACCACTCTTAAAATTTAGAAGATAAACCCAAGTAATTTTTGTAAAATCATCCACAAAAGTTACAAAATACTTAACCATCAAAGGATCCTAGCACAGGCCCCCAAATATCTGAATGGATGATTTGAAATGGATTTCTTGTCCTGGTGTTGAAGATAGAAAAAGGTAGTCTAGAAAACTTAGAGAAGTGGCACACATAGCGCTTGATGTTGTCTTTACATAGACTTGGAAACAAAATAGACAAGACTTTGTCTGAATGATGAGCTAATCTTTGATGTCAAATGTGATGTTATTGGATTGTAGACAAATTGGAAACAGCTTGCAAGGCTTTGGACTCCTTAAATAGATAATAGAGACCATTCAAAAACACACCTTCACCAATCATCTTCTTGGTGAAGATATCTTGAAAAAACACTTGATCAGGAGTGAAAAATGCAAAGCAATTTAAAGTATTTGTAAGTTTTCCTACCAACAACAATTTAAAAGGAAATGAGGGCACAAAAAGGGATTCCAAATGTATTTGGCTTGACAAAATATGAAAATTTTCTTTTCCACAAACACGCACTCATTTTCTACTTGCAAAAGACACATTAGAGTTTTATTAATAAAAAAAAAGACACATTCGAGTTTAAAATTTTGAAATCTTACAAATTTGACTTGACATTAGTCATATAATCTGTGGCATAAGAGTTTATTATCTGATAATTTCCCTCAATACTCATATCTAAAGCTGTTGAAAAGGACTGAATAATACTTGGTTTATCAGAAGCAGTCACATAATCAACATCAACCAAAAAACTTGCAAATTTCCCATGTAGTGCAGCATGTTGACCAGAGCTTGAATCCTCTTCACCCTTTTGCAAACCATGCAAGTATGTTGTTTACCTTATATATATATGTACACATCCTGCTTGATCATTCGATCTTAAACTCATTTGAAATCGCTCTTCGATGACCAAATGAATATTTCGGAAGAGTTTCATACATACTTGGAGAATATTGGGGCTCAGTTCGATACTGTAGTGTACCATGGGAGATCGATCCCGGGCAGTGATTTTATGAAAGTTCAGGGACTTGAAAGAGTACTTTACTTAACTGAAAAGTTAACCATGAACCCCAGAGAAGAAGAAAACATGAACCCCCAAGAAAGACAAGGAGAAAACATGATCCCCCAAGAAGGAGAGGGACAAAATGCCGCCATGAACCCCCAAGAAGGAGAAGATTTCACCATGGAGGACCAAGAAGGAGAAGATTTCACCATGGAGCAGCCATCCACAGTAGTACTAGAGTGGTTAATCGAATGTGCTCGATATCCTAATCATTGGTATGAACTGTATACCATGTATCTGAAATACGCTGAGGGTGCTCCCGGCCTCAGCCCTGTTTATGCTTTGATACAGAATCCGTGGGGGTCACTGTAAGAATTTAAGGAGGACTGGGATGCTGACGTGTGGTCGGTTAGAGACAGTACAAATACTCTTTGTATTCTTACGCTATATTAATGGAGCACCTCTTCGATCTTCTACAAGTGTAATACTCAAATCATAATCAGAGGAATCCCCAATCCCTAATCCCCTCCCATTGGTTTTGACTTGTCGCTCTGCATCTTCTTCAACCCATCATCATCTATCAATAAACTATTTGAGTTCGACAATGTTTGACACAAGTCATAATTCTATTTGAGGCCAATCCCATTTGCACCAGTTACATAGAGGCTCTCTCTTTCAGATACAAATTACGGATCTGTGAGGCGGTTTTTCCTAGTCACTCAAGAAGATCATGCCATAAGGTGGCAATTCTAGAATCAAACCCGCTGGAATAGTTTTGTCGACTACAGTGAAGAACTGTAAACTAACACTTCGATTGACAGCGCGTGTACTGAACGAAACCCAGTGAGTACTCATTCAGTATTGATAACTGCCATGGTATACAATTTTCATAAAAAGTTCTTCAAGCACTTCTGACTGGTTTGCATTCCTCTACAAGATGAAACAACTCAAATGAATCGAATCGAATTCCATACGAATTCTTAGATGGACAATGTATCCATTTACAACAAAGGACACTACCTGATCATAATACTTATATTCTTATCCTTATTTAGTATTTATTTGATTAATTCAACTGTGAATTTTTGGAATAATTTGCTGACCATTTTCTTGTTTTATTCTTACAGTGAATTTTGTTTCTAATTGAAACATATTATATCCCCGATGGATAATTGATGTACATGTTTTTCCTTTTTTTTGAAGGAAGTATTCGATGTTGTTCTCTCTTCATTTAGATGAGACGGTGCCTTGTTTCCAAGCAGTCTTTTTGTTTTTTTTTTGTCTTTATGTTTCCTTGTTTTTCTTAGTTTTGTTCTTTCTTATTTTTAAGATTTTGAATTCAATCTCCATTTCATTTGGTTAGTTTTGTCATAATGGAAGTTCTTAATAATTGTTTATTGTATGCGAGGTTGTTCGGTTGTTCTTAGGGCTTGGAGATTTCAACTTTCATTCTTGGAGGATACTGAAACTTCTTGTTTATGTGGCTTGACTAAATGTATGGTTTCTTTGTGCAACTTAAATCATAAGTCCTACGCGTCATTTATATCGACAGACTTTTATTGGAGGATTCCTGCAACATCTTGGTGTTTGTTTTCCTTCACTAGGCTGGTTTTTTCCTTTTCCACATTGCTACTTCGATTTACATGCACACTGTGTGTAGGTCGGCCTACAGCATATCAATGGTCTTTTGTTCAGCTTCATCATTTTGGCTGTGTTCTATTCTGTTGGTGTGTTAGATCTTCAACATTTCTACAACTATGTTGTGGTACTCTTTTCTCGGGTTAGAGTTTCCTACTAGGTTTTATCCGTAAAGGTTTTAACGAGGCCCAGTGTGGTTTTTACCATTGTTTCTTGGTTGCAAGATCGACTATATTGGTCGAGGCTCTACGGTAGTTGTAGTAGATTTGTGGAGTCAAAGTTCCTCATTTGTGTTAGCTTCGAATAGCGGACCCAGTTAGTAGGCATCGACTTTTATGTCCTGGTTATCACCGTAAATGGGAGATGAGAGTGTTTCATACACTACAAGAAAACTGCACTTAGACCACGGACCATTTCCGTCGTCTAAGTGCCGTTTTCCGTCGTCTAAGTACTTGGACGACGGAAACTCCGTCGTCCAAGGTCCGTGCTCCAAGTGCTGTCGTCCAAGCACCTGGACGACGGAGATTTAGTGATCCGTCGTCCAAGTTCATTTGGACCTCGGACATTATCCGTGGCCCATGTACACACTTGGACGACGGAGACTTAGTGTTTCCGTCGTCCAAGTGTGTACATGGGCCACGGATAATGGTAGCTTATCTGTGGCCCAGGTGTTCACCTGGACGACGGAAACACTAAGTCTCCGTCGTCCAGGTGAAAACCTGGGCCACGGAGAACGACAGGGTTTAGGGTTTAGGGGTTAGGGGTTAGGGGTTTAGGGTTCTGCACTTGGACGACGGAGATCATAATCTCCGTCGTCCAAGTGAATATTTAATTTTTTTTAAAAAATAAATTGAAATTAAAAATTATTAATTTAATTTATTATTATTTTAATTTAAATAATGAAAAATGCTAAAATTAAATAAATAAACTAAATTTTGAATATTAAAATTAATAACTTAATTATTAAATAATCAAAGTAAATTAATTTGTACATACGAAAAAACCCATAAATTAAAAATTAATATATTGTTCGGAATGCGGAAAGAAACGAGATAATATACTACGTGCTAGCTAATACACTGGAGGAGCAGATGCGGGGCCGAGTCCTCCGCCTCCAGCCGGGTCGTTGTCGTCGGGGTGTGGGTTCGGAGGAGGTTGACATACTTCTCGATTTTGGTTCATGAGCGCGATGAGTTGGGCTATTTGTGCTTGTTGTTCGTCAAGTCTTTGCCGCATTGACTCATTCTGCTCTTGTGTCCGTCGATTCTCCTCTCGTGCCAGTCGAGCCTCTTGAATGGCTGCTTCGACGGCCGCTGCTTGACTCCTTCTCCGCTGCCCCGAACCTCCCGTAGATGATGAGCCGGAGGTCGTCGACAAATCTCGTACCACCCTAGGCCCAAAGTGCCTAACCTCCTTGCCAGCTCTACGACCGTAGACCTCATCCGCGATTGCAATTTGGCTCTCTAAGGATAGAGGAGGCAAGTCTTCCGGCGGCACATCTGGGAACGCAAGCTGAGTGTTGGCCAACTCTTCATGCGCACGCTCTATCGCCCTTGCCTACAAAATTATAATTAATTTATTATAATTTTGTAATCATATTTAAATAATAATTACTATAATTAAAAGCACATATATATATATCACTTACCCCGCATTGACTCGCTTCATTATCGAGCCCTGGCGTCACGTACGCGCTTACGCTTGCATCAATAAAAGGGTGTTTGGAACCCTTATCCTTGTGCTCCTTGGCAATTTGAATGAACTGCTTGGCGCCGGTAGTATGGTGTTTCTCCTTCTTCCCCCGGTTGGCTTTGTTGACACCGGAGAATTTCTGTTACACAAGATAATTAAATCATTAAAAAATGAATAACTAAAATTTAAATAATTCAATTATTTTAATTGAAATAAAAAAATTAAATTAATACCTTAAATTGTTCATCGGCAAAGTGGTTACACAACCACTCCCACTCATCTTCTCTCTCCCCTTGCAGCTCTACCGGGGGAGGCACGGGACCGACATCTTTGAAGTACTTATGGAGCCTGTACTTCCAATCTTTGTAGATGGAGTTGGCGGTTTGATTGATATGCCTCAACATAGCCGGTGTCGGATCCACGTCAAATTGTTCCTATGAAAAATAAATAGAAAATTATAATCGTATATATTATGAAATTTTAGGCCGAGATTAACAATATTATATAATAACTAAATTTAACGTATTACGTACCGAAAGATCTTTGAAGACTTTCGCCTTCTCATGATCCGGCGCCTCCTTCCAAGTAGGGGCAGTGATACGAACCCGGTTACGGATGATTGACCCTATCCCATGCGCCGAGAGACTTGCTAGTTGAGCTGTGGGAGGGCCACCGGTGAATTCGTCGTACGGCAAGTCGATCTTTTTACCGGTCGCCTTGCAAATACGCTCCGCTTTCCCCCATTTAACGAGACCCCGAGTCCTTTTCGGTTCCGGGTCAGTGGGGGCCCTCCTTTGCCTACGGCGGGCGCTGTACATGATTGATTCGGCGGTGGAGGACGCCTGAGTACTTCCCGTTGAATGGGTACCGGGCGTCGGAGATTGGAAGGGGTCGACGTCATCACCGCTCGAGATGAATGGGGGAGCGGGAATTTCCCCAGAGGGCTCTACGGACGGACCAGATGATCCGTCCGGATTGAGAGCGTCGTTGCCCTCCTGTTGAACCCAACCGACTTGGGCCGCCAACATTCGGAGCATCTCATCTTCAGCCTCCAGTTGGGCTTTCTTCTTGCCGGATGTGGTCTTTGGCGGAGCCATTTAAACCTAAGAGTACGGTGTTAAAATACCTACTTACCATAATAATTACAACTTAAAAATTAACGCTAATTAATTAAATACGTTTAAGATTTAAATAGAGTACACTAGCTTGGCATTTTTGGTCGTTCAATGGACGTGCGACCCGCGCGATAAAGTGTAAATTTTCAATTAATCAGCCTTGGTTAAATCGAAAAACATGGCCAGTTAGGGATAGAGATAACGCGAGAGGCAGGACTAATTTCGACAAAAGTATTTCTTAGTCCAAATCCTATCACCAGTCATAATCCGTTTCTAGACACCATGTCCGACATTCGGCCAATTTTTCGAAAATTTACACTCCCTCAAGTCCTTTGCAAACTCCGCCCTCAACCTCGTGTCCATAACTTCACTTAGGTTATGGTGTGCGGTGATGAAATCCACACATCACGAGGGGTTAAGGAGATAAGCAAGGAAAAGAGGCGCCATCTATTCCAAAGAGTGCGACTTAATAATTACCAAGCCTATGTACTAAATTTAAATCGAACACGTACTACTAATTAATTTACTAGAAAATAAACGTAAATATTAATTAATATTTCCTTTAATTAGATGCAATAATTTATATTTATTTATCATGCAACTAATAATAAATAATTTAATAGTCAATTCATTTAATCATGCAACTAATAATATATAAATAATTACAATAATTATGATTTAATTAATTAATAACAATAATTAATCATTTATTAAATATTTAAACTAATTATTCAATTAAATTCTACTAATTAATTATATTTAGAATTAAATTAATTAAATAAATAAAATTATTTTAATAAGAGAAAAATAGAAATTTACCGAACCGGAGTTTGCGGGAATATCGGCGGAGTTGAGTCGTCGGAGAAGAGGAACCACGGCGGAAATAATGTCGTTGGAGCGTCGCCGGAGGAGGATCGCCGGAGGAGAGGAGAGGGAGAGGAGGAGATGGAATGATGAGAAAATGAGGGGGGGTGCTGTTCTATTTATAGAGTTTGACTTAGACGACGGAGCACTATTCTCCGTCGTCTAAGTGCACCTGGACGACGGAAACTGTGTTTTCCGTCGTCTAGGTGGCGGTTTAAAAATTTTCAATCGGCGCGTAATTAATCGGCGGGACGTTTTGAACCGCCATGATTTTGGACTTAGACGACGGAGAATGAATTCTCCGTCGTCTAAGTGAAAATTCAAGCGGCGCCGAAAACGGAAGCGGTAAATTGAACCGCCATAATTTTGGACTTGGACGACGGAGATGGTAAGTTTCCGTCGTCCAAGTGAAAATTACATGAAAAAATTAAACAAAAAATTATTTGAACCGCCATGATTTTTGAACCTGGACGACGGAGATGGTCATTCTCCGTCGTTCAGGTTAACACCTGGACGACGGAAAATGACCATCTCCGTCGTCCAGGTTCAAATTACGTAAAAAAAATTTAAAAAAATAATTCCCTAGGAATTTAGCGATCTGTCATTCAAGTGAAATAGTCGTATAATATCGATGAACGCATCGTATATATTAACAGTTAAATTTGAACCGACGATTAATTTTACGTATTGAAACATGTTAAGTATCGACTAATCTTTATGACTTAAGTGTTCATGAGTAGACGCTCATTTGCAGCAGAGTATTAACGAAATTGAATTTGGACAAAACAACCGTTGGATATGTTCGTCGTAACATAATATATAATTGTCTTCAAAGGACGATAAAATAATAAGTTCGGGAAGGGTTTGATCGGCACAGTCAACCGCAAAACCGATAATTTCACAAACCGGAAACGTGGATACAAGGCATTTCGCAACTCCGATTTTCGAACCGTCGAAGCTCACACACCAAGAATTGTTTACTCTAAAGTCTTGATGAAAAGAAAATGCATTGGAAGAAGGTCTAGAGGGTCGTTGTCTTAGAAAAAATTACGATATCTGCACCTGGACGACAGATATGAGAGTTTCCGTCGTCCAGGTAATCACCTGGACGACGGATGTGAAGTTATCCGTCGTCCAGGTCCTAACCTGAACGACGGAGAATGACGTTCTCCGTCGTCCAGGTGTATAGACCCTGAATTCAGGGGTTAGGGCCTTACTGTTTAGGGTTTAGGGTTTGTGAACTTGGACGACGGAAAATTACCATCTCCGTCGTCCTAGGGTGCACCTGGACGACGGATAATGACCATTTTCCGTCGTCCAGGTGCATAGACCCCGATTTCAGGGGTTAGGGCCTTAGGGATTACGGTTTAGGTCGTCCCCGGTCATTTGTGTACGTGTCCGTTCAATTATTCTGATTCAAAAATATAATTAAAAAATTGATCGATCGATCGATCCGATCTGCTAGATTTAGGGTCCAGGATTTAGGGTTTTATATGAGATTGAGATTTGGCGTGGCGCCAAAGGTGAAAATGGCGGGGGACCTAATATAAATGTGGACGGAATTCAGGTGTCCGTTCAATTATTTTGAATGACCATAAAAAAATTAAATAAATGATCGATCGATCCGATTTGCTATATTTAGGGTCGAGGATTTAGGGAGATAGCCAAAATACCCAAAGGCGACAACCTGCAATTAATTTCTCCGTTGTCCAGGATATATAATTTGGATTAATTAATTACCGTAAATTAACCTGCATCGATCATATATATATATATATATATTACAATAATTACAATAATTAATTACCAATTAATCTCCCTCGTCGTATGACCGTACTCTTCGTCATAATCATCATCGTCCTCATCCCCGTTAGACGACGGCTCATCCTCGTCATCGAACTCAACATCGCCCGACGAATAACCTGAGTCCTCGTCTGCGTCCTCTTCCTGCTTGTCTTCTTCATCTACCTCATTGATAATCTCATCTTCAGTTAGATCTGTACAACCATCAGGCATGGGTAACCGTTCACCATCTTGAACCAGGTCCATTATATCCGAGCGGACCATAGAAATATTAGGCTCTTGATAGGCAGGAATGTCTCTTTCTGGTTCAGCAGCATCTTCAGTCGTCGCCGGTGTCCCTTCAATTGTCTCTGTATTCCATATTCCTCGGTGAGAGATATGGTTCACTATTTTTCACCATTCACCGGCTTTCGGATCGTCGAGATAGAACACCTGCCGAACTAAGGTGGCGAGAGCGAAAGGCTCATCCTCATACCAGCTAGAGTTTGTATCGACTGATAATAGTCCCAGGTCTTCCTTTGTACGCTTGAACCATCTGCACTTGAATAGGAAAACGTTGACATCATTCCCGTAACATAGTTGAACCACGTATACAATAGCCCCGTAATATAGATCATTGTCTTTCCCAACCGCTACCCCACTATTTTGTGTTCTTCTTCCTTCGTCTCGGGCCAATGAATGGAACTTTACACCGTTCACAAAACATCTGGGATAAATATAGTGTTTAACCGGCTTCCCTGCTAGCAAGTGCTTTGGCCATGACCACCACCCTCCGTGGTTATCAGATTTTTGCAGATCAATCATCTGCGAAAAAGGGCAAATTAATATAAGGGTTTACTTTCTACCAACATGAGCGATATGTATTTAAATAATTAATACCGAGTCGTACGTACGTACCCATTGGAAGAAATAATCGGGAAACTTCTTCTTAACCATTTTCTCAATCCACGCCGAACTCTTGTTTTGATTTAACGCCTGAAGCCTCTCCCTGTATGACAACATGTACGGCTCAACTTCGTCACAGTCTCGCAACACTACCCAATGTGCCTCAATAAGTTCTTCCCGTGTTAACGATTCCTTTAATACTCCTCTAAACGGTCGGACGACATTGGTGACGACAGAAAGATTGATGCGGGCACTGCGATCGGAGACAGTGGGAGGGGGTGGATCTTTGAGGTACCTGTTGCAGTAAGTAACACACTCATGCATTAGGTATGTCTCTGCTATGGAGCCATCCGGGGCCGACCTGTTTTTGACAAATGACTTATACTGTCCAAGCTGTCTACAAAATCAAACGTACACATTACATAAGTACATATAGCTAGCTAGCTAGTATATATATAATCTCCAGTGGAACAAATTAATTAATTAGTTGTACGTACCTTTCTTGAGGATACATCCAAGTGTACTGGACCGGACCAGAAATAAGCACCTGCTCGGGCAGGTGGATCATTAGGTGAATCATGATGTCAAAGAAAGCAGGGGGGAAAATCCTCTCTAGTTTGCAAATGATGTGCACAATTTGTTGTTGCAATTCCACCACATCTGACTTCTTTAATTCTCTGGCGCATAACCTCTGCCACCACCTGCACAATGCTACTATTGGTTCTACGACGTCCCGAGGCAAGTATGGTCGAATTACCACTGGAATCAGACGTTGCAGCATAACGTGATAGTCATGTGTCTTTAGACCAACAAACTTGTGTTGCACCTCGTCCACTGCTCCAGTTATAGTAGCTGCATACGTAGCCGGATAACGAACGCCCTTAAACCAGTGAAATACAGAACGTCTAAGCGTCGGCTTCACTGTGTAAGGTGCATCTGGCATCTTGTTGTACACTCCTTTCCTATCCCTCCTCAACCACAAGGGATGACGTAGATTCATTGATTCCAAATCTTTGCGCGCTTTGGGAGTATCTTTAGTCTTGAACTTAATACCGAGAATTGTTCCCACCACGCTGTCGCACACATTCTTTTCTATGTGCATCGCGTCCAAGTTGTTCCTCAGCTTCAACTTCGACCAGTAAGGGAGTTCAAAGAATATACTCTTGTGATCCCAATAGCTCAGATCATGTGGAGGAATTGGATTGCATTTCTTTACATCCGCGTCATTGCTCAACACACCAAAGTCGAAATAGCTCAACCTCTCTAAAATCTCTTCGCCAGACCAACTACGGGGTTTAGGATTGTTCTCTACCGTACCGTCGAAACGAGCTTCATCCTGTCGCCACGGGTGGTCGTGAGGAAGCCATCTACGGTGACCCAAGTAACACACCTTCCCCGCGTGCCAACTAGAGTTCACGTCGTCCAAACATATAGGACATCCATTATATCCTTTTGTCCTGCAGGCTGCCAACATCCCATAAGCTGGAAAATCGCTGATCGTCCACATTACGGCAGCCCTCATCGTGAACATCGTGTCAGTGAATTTGTCATAAGTTGGGACTCCATTTTCCCACAACAGTGTCAGCTCGTCGATCAAAGGTCTGAGGTAGACATCTAAGCACTTCGATGGAGATTTAGGACCTGGAATTAATACGGTAAGGAAATTAAATTCCTTGTTCATGCACATCCACGGAGGCAAGTTGTACGGCATCAGAATAACTGGCCAAGTGCTGACGGCGGAGCTATTACTTCCCCAAGGATTGAATCCGTCTGTAGATAGGCCGAGTCTAACATTTCTAACCTCTGAAGCAAAGTCTCCAAATTCTCTGTCGAAATGTTTGAAACCCTCCCCATCCGCGGCGTGTCGCAGGACATCGTCATCTATTCGCTTTTCTGCGTACCATCGCATCGCCTCTGCTGTGTGTAGAGACATGTACAGGCGCTGCAATCTGGGAATCAAGGGAAAATATCGAACAACTTTCACAGGAATTCTCTTTTTCGAACTCTTCCTATTCAACTGGAATCTGCACTGGCCACATACGGGACAATAGTCCAACTCTTTATACTCTTTGTAAAATAGCACACAATCATTCGGACATGCGTCAATTATCCTGTACTTTAGGCCGAGGTTGCTCAGGATATTTCTAACCTTATAATGAGATTTAGGAAGATTGTGATCATCAGGAAGCAACTTACATATTTGCTCCTGAATTTCGTCAAAAGCACTCACTGACATTTTGTGCTTCACTTTTATCTTCATTTGCTCCATCACATATTGCAACACATTTTCTCGACATCCAGGGAACACCGGGGTCTGCGCTTCAAGTAGCATCCGGTTGTACTTTTCCATCTCACTGGTGTCAGTGGCCAAGCTAGCTGCGGGGAATGTGTCATCATGCTCATTGGTGGTACTGTAACCTCCGTCTTGGTGTTGGTGTCCGCCATGACTACATCCCGGAAACGCATCATGGACCAAATCTGCAGTTGGGTTGCAAGCTGGGGGTCCGGCACCACTGCCGCTGGATGAGGCACCATGATAACTGTACCCTGAGCTGAAGTCTGCTGCGCTGAACTCTACTGCTTCACCATGCTCGCTCCATGTAGTGTAACTCCACATCATACCATTTTCGTACAAGTGTTGCACCATAACATTAACCTCCGCATACTGACAATTAAGACATTTCTGACACGGACACCTGAAACGTTTCTTTCCCTGACCATGTTCTATCGCAAAATTCACAAATTCGCTAATTCCATCCATATACCGGACATCACATCTATTCTTCAACTTCATCCAACTCTTGTCCATACTGCTACAAAATATTATACTTAATTAATTATTACATATATATATATTTGTCCATTAATTTACGCTTAATTATACGTACTCGATCTACATATCGATCCATCAATTACGTACGTATGTACGTAATTTAATCGATCTGTACATATATATATATATAGCTAACATCAGCTAACATCCTTGCATGTATATATATATGTACGTACGTTTTCACTAAATACATATTAATTAAGCAAATTTTAACTGCGTACGTACGTACCTGCTGGCCTTCTCGATATCTTTACGTTAATTAAGCTAACTAGCTAGTCAGCGGAGATCCCTTATCGATCCTGATTCTTCTCGGCCTAGCTAGCTTCTAGCTACCTCGAGCTCCCTAGCTTCTCCTTCTCCCTTCTCCTTCAATTCTTCTTCAAATGGAATCATGAAGAGATCGAGGCTAGCTAGGAATGAATTCGATCAGTTTGGCAATGGGCTTATATATATAATGCTTCACTTAGACGACGGAGGTGTCGGTACGTCGTCTAAGTGGAAGTACGTTTTGTGAACTCGGACGACGGCGTGTCGGTCCGTTGTCCAAGTATCTACCTGGACGACGGAGAATACAATCTCCGTCGTCCAGGTGATCACCGGGACGACGGAGAAGACTCCGAGGTCCAGGTGATCACCTGGACGACGGAGATTGTATTCTCCGTCGTCCAGGTGATCACCTGAACGACGCAGATGACTCCGAGGTCCAGGTGATCACCTGGACGACGGAGACGGAATTCTCCGTCGTCCAGGTGGTACTTGGACCACGGAGTTTTCTCCGTCGTCTAGGTGTCACTTGGACGACGGAGACTTACTTAGTGTTTCCGTGGTCTATGCTGTTTTCTTGTAGTGATACTCCGTACTTAGTACTTTTGTTGTAGTACTCTGTGTTATCCTAATTGCGTTAATGAAATTTACTTTCTAAAAAAAGGGTATATTTGGAAGAAAAAAAGAGAGAGGTAAAAATGGGGAAATAAGGTGGTTTTGTTTAAAAATTAGTGTGTATATATATCTCTATTAATTATGCAAATAGTGCTTAAGGATAAATTTTTAAAATACCCAAATTTGTCCTCCATCATACATACTCGCAATGTTAATTAGAATCTGAAAAATAAAAGGGCTAAAAAGTAAAAACAATAGAGGAGCGGTTTGTCGCTGCAGTTTATCCCGTATTTACTGTGGTCGCTCTCAGATTAGAAATTCTCTATTCCTCTCAATCCTGACAGAAGTGATAAGATTTGGTTATAAATGGTTTGGTTGATGGTGTAGGAGAGAGAAACAATATGGGAGTGGAATTAGAGATGAGTTGTGGTTGGGTGGTTATGGGTTATCGAGGTAGCGGGGGCAAATTCGAGTTGTGGCATACTTGGTCAGCCGACCACATACGAGGAGATTTAGTGAGAGCAACCCACGCACCATAGACCCCTAACTAACGAAGCTCATTGGCAGCCATTGATAACAAATGAAGCAATATAGAAGAGAGACGATGAATAGAGACCTATTCGAAGAAAATTAGCAACAAATGAGAGGTTTTAACTTTTACTGTTTTACATGGTTCTAAATGGTTTATTTCTCCTCCATTAAATAATTCCATCTCCTTCTTTCTTCACCCCTTTCATTATTCGTTCTATTTTACCTGTTTTCAATTTATGGGTTTATTTGTTATTCATTTTGTCTATCATATTTACACACCCTCAATAAACATTCACATTTCGTACGCGTGAGCACAACGCTCTTCTGCGTGCGCGTATGCGCGTGCATGAAGGCTAGTATATATTTCAAGATAACCATGTTGAAATATGTCTATATTTTGTGTGTGATTTACTTTCCTTATTTGCTGGTCAATATTCTCATAGAATATTTGATATATTTTCTCATTATGTATTTATATTTTCTCTTACCAAATGGGGACAAGCTTGTAACCTATAAATAGGCTCTTGGTGCTTTGTACTAAACACACAACGAATATCAATACAAATCAGCCCCCGCGCCTCCGTTGTCCGAGGTCGAAATAGAAGAGTCCCCTCTTCTTGTGTCTTTTGATCCCAAAATCAAGAGTAAGTTTTCTACGAGAACTATTCCTTCTTCGCTACTTAGCGAATTCTATTTTTTCGGGGCTTAAAACAACTCTCTTTCTCCGTCTTACTGATTTCTTTAATCAAAGATGTAAAAGAAGCCTATAGTGAGGACATACTTAAGGAAGAAAATCTTTGAGTGATCGACTTACATAAAGATAGTGCAAATAGTGCTTAAGGTTAAATTTTTAAAATATCCAAATTTGTCCTCCATCATACATACTCGCAATGTTAGAATCTGAAAAATAAAAGGGCTAAAAAGTAAAAACAATAGAGGAGCGGTTTGTCGCTGCAGTCTATCCCATATTCCCTGTGGTCGCTCTCAGATTGGAAATTCTCTATTCCTCTCAATCCTGACAGAAGTGATAAGATTTGGTTATAGATGGTTTTGTTGATGGTGTGGGAGAGAGAGAGAGAGAGAGAGAGAGAGAGAGAGAGAAACAATATGGGAGTGGAATTAGAGATGAGTTGGGGTTGGGTGGTTATGGGTTATCGAGGTAGCGGGGGCAAATTCGAGTTGTGGCATACTTGGTCAGCCGACCACATACGAGGAGATTTAGTGAGACCAACCCACGCACTATAGACCCCTAACTAACGAAGCTCATTGGCAGCCATTGATAACAAATGAAGCAATATAGAAGAGAGACGATGAATAGAGACCTATTCGAAGAAAATTAGCAACAAATGAGAGGTTTTAACTTTTACTGTTTTACATGGTTCTAAATGGTTTATTTCTCCTCCATTAAATAATTCCATCTCCTTCTATCTTCACCCGTTTCATTATTCGTTCTATTTTACCTGTATTCAATTTATGGGTTTATTTGTTATTCATTTTTTCTATCATATTTATACACCTCAATAAACACTCACATTTCGTACGCGTGAGCACAACGCTCTTCTGCGTGCGCGTATGCGCGTGCATGAAGGCTAGTATATATTTAAAGATAACCATGTTGAAATATGTCTATATTTTGTGTGTGATTTACTTTCCTTATTTGCTAGTCAATATTCTCATAGAATATTTGATATATTTTCTCATTATGTATTTATATTTTCTCTTACCAAATGGGGACTAGCTTGTAACCTATAAATAGGCTCTTGGTGCTTTGTACTAAACACACAACGAATATCAATACATATCAGCCCTCGCGCCTCCGTTGTCGGAGGTCGAAATAGAAGAGTCCCCTCTTCTTGTGTTTTTTGATCCCGAAATCAAGAGTAAGTTTTCTACGAGAACTATTCCTTCTTCGCTACTTAGCGAATTCTATTTTTTCGGGGCTTAAAACAACTCTCTTTCTCCGTCTTACTGATTTCTTTAATCAAAGATGTAAAAGAAGCCTATAGTGAGGACATACTTAAGGAAGAAAATCTTGGAGTGATCGACTTACAAAAAGATTCGAATTATATATTCGAACCTAGAACTGAACTTCCTCTCTTGTCATTGCAGATGAGCAATCCGTTGATTGAAGAACTCAGCAGAGAAGCTATGGCTTGGGCACTCCTACACACCGGAGATAACTTCCAAGAATGGAGGAAAGCAACGTCGAGACTCATCAGGGAAGTTAAGCTCAAGGTCTTCATCCGACCACTAGGTGGTGCGGAAGGACTTACCCTTGATCCCGTTACTCGAGAGACTAGAGGCACACAAGAAATGGCTTTGATAAAAGCTAATATGGATGAGCGACTAAAAGAAGAATATTCGATTATTCGTGATCCAAATCTACTGTGGGCAATACTTCATGAGCGTTTCGACTAGAGCATAGAAGCTCGAAGGAGTGATGGACTCGAAAGATGGGAAGCACTAAGGTTTGATGCATATTCACACCCTCATGCTTATTTTGCTAACCTTACTACAACCAGTGCAAGCTTGCAAAGATTAGGTATCAGGGTGCCTGATCATGAGAAAGTAGAAAAGACAATCTCTACTCTCCCCACTAAACCTTGGTGTCCTCCGAAGATCATTGTGAGCAAGCTTGGAAAGGGGCGACCTCGATTTCCACGAGTTGATGAACTCTCTCATCATACATGAGGTATCTTGCGACTCAGAGGAGAATAGACCTCTAGTTTTAGAGAGATCCTCAAAATCGCCTCCCGTGACAAATCCTACATACCCAGTTATTTCACAGCATACCATGTCCACAAAGCTGTGTCGCTAAGAGATAAACGAGAGGCGAGACATCCCTCCTAACCGTGGGAACGCCCTCCCCCAACTTGAGAGCCCATGCGTGCCAACAAGAGAAGAAAGATAATTTACTATTAAATTATGTATGTTCAAGTTTCTAGGAATAAGAGTGTTGTGTCACTCATATTTTGTCATAAGCTTTCTTAGTCATTGGCTAAGACTTTACAAAATTTATGTAATCGTTATTGAATTCAATAAGCAAATCTATTTTGTATGAATTAATGAATGCGTTAACTTTATATGATTCATATGAATTTTATGTACACTTGTATAAGTTGAAAAACTTAATCAAAACAAGCAAAACTCTATTATATGGAATATGTAATCAAAACATAAGTGTTTTGGCCTCTCTACGAAAAGTCTCAGTAAATTAACCAAACACTTAATCACATTCATGAAAACTTGGAATTCAGGAAATTCCGGAAGAAATCGACAAAGCTTGCACGTTTTTCGAGAAAATTGGAACTGTTTTGGAATTCAGTTTCGACTAAGAGCAGAATGGTAAATTCAGACGAATTGATGACATTTTGGTAATTACCAGAAAGAATGATGGGCAGAACAGTAATTTGGGGTGAACAAAGGAGGACCTCCGCCGTTTTCGGCGACGGAACACGATCACAGCGGGCTAAAATATAGGGTTTTTTGCCCAGGACCTACCCAGGTCCACCGTCTCTCTCCTCCACGTCCATTTCCAGCAAAATCAAGGGGAGAATCAGACGGGACCAATGAGAGGGAATGGGGATCGATTCTGATTGGCCCAATATCCATCGTCGCCTCCTCCACCGTTCACGGCTCCTCCACCGGTCACCGTACGTCACCGCGGACCGAGAGGCGCTCCTCGCTTTCTCGAACACGACCTCCAACGACTGGAGAAAACCCACCGAACCCGAAGCGGGTTTCGACCGAATTTTCAGCCGCCGTTATCGCCTCGCCGACGAGGAATCTCGGCCGATCGTTTCGATCGGTGAGTTCCCCGTCGCCTCCTCTGCCTCCATGTCCCCTACTCGCTGGGAAACGCACCGTCGTGCGGGTTTCCATCCATGGCAGGGCGATTCCGGCGAAAATCCAGCAGGATCCGACGATCTAAGGGCTACAAATCAAACCCGACCCAGATGACCCAAATGGGTTGGGCCCAGTGGATCCGGACCCAAGCCCAAGTCTGAATAGAGTCAACCTAATCAATTTTGGGCCTAAACCCATGTCTGAAGTCCAAACTTGACCCAGATATCTTTTTGAACTGAGCTTATGATTACATGGCAACATATCAGCATTGTCTGCTTATGTGGTGCCATATGATTGGTCCATGTGTCCATGTGGACTGATACCATTTTTCAGGAAATTTGTATTACGTACCTTTGTACATATACAAAGACTTCTAATTTTTCGTAATTTGATTTTGGTGCACTTGTTTACATCAAAGCTTTTTATCATGGAATTTATTCCCAGATTACGAGTTCAACATTTCGTATAAGTAGAACTCAAGTGGAGAATTAGATATGCGGACTATTGAATGCGAAACATTTAATTGATCTAATTCAAGGGGGCCAACATTGGTTGGCTGTTGAGCAGCCATCCACAAACCAACATGCTAAACCCATGGTTTCATAAAATATTTCGATTAACAAGTACCAAACTAATCGTTGGATTTCTAAATCTGTAATTATAGTGGCGAAAGGGTTTTAAATGCGTACAATACTCTTGATGTCTTAATTAAGCGTCGTCTCTTCAATTCGCCTTGCATAGAAAGGGGTTGAAGATAAGGCGTTCCAAGACATTGATGATACAGGAAAATATCCATCCTATCATTGGTAGTTAAAATAGAGTCGGCACTCCTGGTAAGAGTGACAGATCCCGGTCTAAAGTAAAACGACAACCCTCCGCACCATGTATTGCACGATGAGATCGAATCATTCGATATACTCAAAGTCATCATAATGAGGCAGTCTTTCACCGTTTAGGGGGAGAGAGGAACAAAGTTCTTTCATGAAAACGACAGGAATTGTCGTGATCAAACCCCACTCTATCTCATTATAATCCTGGAATCTAAGTGTCTGAAGCTGAAATTCATTGGTGACATCAATGATTCCTCTCATACTTACCACGTTACTAAGTGAAATTACATATCCGTGAAGAATGAAAACCTAACCGGCACTAACCTAGGGGGAGCTAGGCGGCGCCACCGTGACCTCAAGTGTCTCACGGTCGAAACCGAAGCCTTGAAGGCCACGACATGGTGATGCTAAAATAAATGGGGTTTAGTGCATGACTTGTGAAGTTGATACACGACCCGTTTCCACTAGGTTGTTGGCAGTTTATCTTGGATAACCAGAAATCGAGTTAGTTATGTGGCCACGTACATGAGATGGTCCTCGTGATTATTTGAACAAGAAGTGTAGCTGAGAGGTACATCGTTTTAACATCGAAATGAAAATTCATCAAGGGAACTTTGGCGAAGTTCAATATCATAGAATAATTTGGGTATGGTTTCTCCAATGTTACAGACGCAATATCAAAAGTTGAGAGAGTCAAGAAGTCTCTTCTTGTCAGCCCAAAGGCCTCTCAAAGACGTCCTAAATAAATCAGCAATTCACCGTTTGGCAGTTAATGGTATTTCTGAGAAACTATTAGTAGCATTGTTGCCTCTTCGATTGAGACATTCTTACTAGATTGAGAATGGTGTTGAGAAGTCTGATTCAAGTATGGTTCTTGCGAGAGCATTGATAGTCTACTTGTTGTCACCACACGTAGTATCCAATGTTGGCCACATGATATACACTTCGAATCACATATGACTTATCATATGAGGATGTGACTTCAATAGACGAAATTGGTAATTCTGTTGACAAGTGACTACTTGATAAAAGTAAGTTCAATATCATATTGATGCATGCCACGTTCACATGTATATCAGGTTTTTCTAATAGAGAGTTTAACTCCGAGAACGTACATGGTTGCAACTTAGTACTCGGTATCACAGAAGCAGAGAAAGTGTCAAACCAACTGAGTCATGCCTCGACCGGTCTACAGGTTGTTACCTACGTATAGCCTCTTGTAGCGTCTGTTGTAATAATTGGCTATATTGAACTTGCTTCGTGTCTTATAAAGTTCTAATTCGAAACGTATATAGACGCAGTAGAAGAGAAGTCTTGCTTAGGTACGTTGCTTTACTTGGACATTAACTTGGATTGTCTCGTTATCAGCAAAGTTTGATTTTATGCACCAACTTGAGTTGGATTCGGATGAAAAACTCACGGATTGTGTTATTGTGACTACTTATGAAGAGAACTTTCTTTCTTTTCATGACTTCAGACCTCATGATCGAAACAACATCAGATTAACATGGTGTATGTGACTATGGATATCTGAAAATCAATGACAATCTAGAAATATTTGACTTAGCTTTAATGTCTGGATCCTTGACCAACGATCGACTTCAGATATAAGTCACCACATAAGAGACAGGTTGGCTACCACAGAAGATGGAAACACAGCCAATGATGGAGCCAGTGACGTTGCATAGGTGCAGAGCTAAATCTTGCCAACAAGTTCACTGAGAAGGCAATATATGGACGTGTGCACTGAGCTAAATACAACAAAGCTCTAATAGCACTAAGATATGGTATTTCAGCTTACAAGATCTCATCATCGTCATCTAACAGACGAAACAAATCTTTCTTGGGGTCCAGACTGAGTACAACCATTGGTGTGCTAACAAGGTGTGCTTTGTCCATATTGCATTGTCTGAGCATCTTTTGGACACAAGCAGACTGGTGAATAAGAATTCCACTAACTCAATGTTCTAGCTCTAATCCGAGATAAAATCAAGTCCTACCAAGGTCTTTCATCCCAAACTCAGATTTCAAGTAGCAAATAGTCTCATTGATCTCATTAAGAGTTCCGATGATGTAGCTACTATAGCAAATCCTGATCTTGTTCTTTTAATGAATACGCAAGGGCATAAATTATCATTCTTATATTCCTTCCCAATCAAGTAGTAACTGAGGTGTGTATACCACATCCTACCGGATTGCTTCAATCTATACAGTGAACGTCTCAAATTTATAACATGAGCACTCTGTGGTTTAGAGTTACTTGATTTTGGTATAGCAATGCCATCTGGCACTCTCATGTATATCTCTAAATCAAGATCTCCATAGAGATATGCAGTAACCACATCCATCAGTTTTATACTAAGATTTTTGGACACTACCAAGCTTATCTGGTAGCAGAAGGTGATGATGTCCATAACTGGAGAATACGTCTCCTCATAATCAATTCCAAGGCGCTGAGAGAAACCTTGCGCTACAAGTCTAGCTTTATAACGTAAGATCTCATTCTTCTCATTACGCATCTGAACAAATACCCATTTATGTCCAGCTGGCTTAACATTCGATGGGTATAGCACAACCGGATCGAAAACTTGCCTTTTATTCAAAGAGTTTAGTTCAGTCTGGATTGCTTCCTTCCATTTCGGCCAATCTGCTCTACGTTGACATTCATCAACTGAGCGGGGTTCCACTCCATCGTCATCAATAATCTCCCGAGCAACGGAATAAGAAAACATATCATCAACTAACATGGAAGATTTATCCATAAAAACATGCACATCATTTTTCTAAGTGAGATTTCTCGGTTCTCTGATATCACAAAAGGTTCTGGAGCGTTCTCCAGAGATGCAAATTATGATTCAAGGACATAACCATAATCAGAGATAATCTCATATGAAGGATTCAAAATGTTGATGATAAATGGATCTTTTGGTGCCTTGATGACCTGCCTTTTAACCGGCGACTCATCTGTGGATTTTCTTGGTCTCCCCCTCTTTCTGGTGGGAGCTGAGGCCAAAGCAACACCATCCACGTGAACATAAAGAACGCCTCCTTGCCCAGTGTTGCTATTACGAATCCCTTTACCAGGATTTCCAACCTGGCAGGAACATTAGCAGCAGGTATATCCGATCTCGTCACTTTAACGATATCAACACTTGCTTTAGTGATATCAGCATATGGAGTCTGCCACTTGCTAAAGAACGAGTATCCTACGCACTTCTATCTCACTCTGAGACGTGTGTGGATCATGATGAAACACAGTGAGATCAAACTACATCAATTCCTGACGTTGAATTGGAATAGAACTATTCTTATCTCCTCCTAACAGCGAAAAATATGTCTCATCATATTGACAATCTGCAAATCTAGCAGTAAAGAGATTTCCCGTTGAAGGTTCAAGATAACAGATTATCTTGGGTATTCGAAACCAACATAAATGCCCAATCTTCGTTGAGAACCCATCTTAGTACACTGTGGAGGCGCAATAGGCACATAGACCGCACAACCAAAAATGCGTAAATGTGAAATGTCAGGCTCATATCCAGTTACCAACTGGTACGCACTGAATGGTAGACGGGCAACAAGTCTAAAATGAAGAAGCATTGTTGCGTATAACACTGCATAACCCCAAGCAGAGACTGGTAAATTTGTATGCATTGCCAAAGCTCTAGACACAAGCTGTAACCGCTTGATATGAGCCTCTGCTAAACCATTCTAAGAATGGAGGTGGGGAATAGGATGTTCCACATTAATCCTAAGAGACATGTAGTAATCATTAAAATACTTTAATGTAAACTCTCATGCATTATCCAATCGAATAGACTTGATTGGATGGTCCGGGTGGTGAGCCAGAAGCTTAATAACTTGAGCTAGGAATTTTAGAAACGCAACATTCCTTGTGGACAGCAAAGCAACATGTGACCATCGCGTTGATGCGTCTATCAAAACCATGAAATATCTAAATGGTCCACATTTAGGTTTGATAGGTCCACAAATATCACCTTAGATCCTTTGTAAGAATGAAATATTTTCATTGTTATCAACAACAAAAGAAGGATGAGCCATCAACTTTGCTAAAGAATAACCTTTTCAGAATGAGCGATGTGCATCAGAGATGACAACATAAGATTCTGGTGGGATAACACACAATGCCTCAACAGTATATTGTTGGGAAGGTGTTATACTTATCGTTGAGACCAAGTTAGGATTGAGATGGGTAGTCTCATCCTCACCATCTAAACCGATGGAAATAGGTAATCCCACATGTTTCTTGGCTCTAAAGAATGGATGACCATGAGTATTTTTCAAGATTTTGATCATCATATCATGACCTGGGTGTCCCACTCGTACATGCCAAAGCTTATATGAATTAGAATCACACGTAATATTGTGAGACACGGCATTGGATTCAATAATCTGAACCGTGGTTAAGTACAAACCACTATGAATTGCCGAAAACTTCTCTAGAAAGCACTTGCGGCCACAATAAAGAGAGTTTATACAGAAAAATTCTTTTCCATTCTCACAATAGGTTTCCAAGTGAAATCCGTTGGAAATCCTTGAAAATTAGCAATGTTTGATTGGCCTTTGGCGCATATAAGACATCAGTGATATATAATTTTGTACTACTACGCCCATAAATAACGGACGCTGCACCAATCATTGTTGTCACTGAGGATTTGTATGAAAAAAGATCCACAAATAGTTGCCTAATTCGTAGAATGGTATGAGCAGTACCACTATCTGCCTGCTGGACACTCAATTTCGCCTTAATACATCTACAAAATCAGTGTAAACAAGTAATTCTTTGTAGCAAAGATGAGGCACCCACTTCAAGTATACACTTGAAGATTTTAGAAGGGTGTAACTCATGTTGAGTGTTGATATGGCATGGCATAAACCGATGTAATAACAACATCATAAGCCAATGAAACACATGAGAAACTCATCTAAAAACATCACATTTGGATTTCATTTTCAACAGGTTGAAGAAAGGTCTCGACCGGTCAAGGATACCCAAAATAACTTGTGATTTTCCAATACCAGAATTTCGACCGGTCGACAAAATTTTCGATGGGTCGAATGTAGACAAATTTTGGGACAAAAGCATGGCTTGACGGGTCGAAAGTTGTTTAGTTCACTTTTTTGACTAGTCGAATTGAACCATTTTCGGACAGAAGAATGACTTCGACGGGTCGAAAATCATTTAGTTCAATTTTTCGACTGGTCGAATCTTCTCTGTGAACTGCTTCAAGGTGTTTTTCAACGTTTTCTTTTCTTTGTCAAAATGTAATCTTGGCTTGCTTTTGCCATATATATGTAAACATCGAACCATACATAAGAATCGTATGAAATGGAACATTCTCAAACATTTTCATAAACCAAAAATAGAGAAATATTCATTGTTTGCCAACAAAAATTACATCATAGATGTGTTTTTATTCATAAAACAAATACAAGTGTCTTTAAAAATTCTTGACCGAAAAGTAAGCAAAAAATGAAAACTAAAACTAAAACTTGAAAGATGCATGTTTAATTGAATAAGAACGTGATCCATGATGCATGATCACAAAATCTATTATAAAACGGTGGTAAAAACCACACCTAGCGACTGTGACACAACAGTCACATAGAATCGATTTCTCTTTTCATTTTTTTCTTTTCTTTTCCAAACCGTGACTCCCCCAGGACCGCATGTATACTCTATGGATATATGTCTATAGGAACTAGGGTAACAACATGTAATATTCACAACTCATATCACAATACCAATAACCCTCTATCTATCAATAGATGGTTTAGAAATTGTTTACCTCAACAGGTATTATACTCAGTATGACCGGTACACTTGATAAAGAAGAAGTTCTTCTGAAATGATTCCTTGGAATTCGTGCATGAGTTACGACAAGGTAGATGAACAATGGGAGCGCTGAGCTGTCAGTCTGTGGTGGCATGGTGCAGTACAAGCCTAGCCTGAGATTTTGGGATCGATGTGCACATAAGGACTCAATCTGTGCAGTCTGATCGACGAGGTAAGGTCGAGAGCGACCGGTCAGAATCGCTTGCGTCGATCGTGCGCTGCCCGGGCTATCGACGTTCGTCATTTTCCGGCTTAGATGATGCGAGTTGCACTGTGGTGTGAGCTGAGTCGTGGACGAGAGCAGTAGAGGAAGCACGGAGGTGCCCCAGTGACCAGATGAGTTAAGCTAGCGACTCTTGACGTACTGCAAGCTTAGGTTGGCGTGGATGGGTGCTGAGCCGTGGACGAGAGCTGTAGAGGAAGCACGGAGGTGCACCGGTGACCAGATGAGTTAAGCTAGCGACTCTTGACGTACTGCAAGCTTAGGTTGGCGTGGAGGGGTGCTGAGTCGCGCAGTCACGGCTTGGAGTCGCGACAAAGTGAAGTCGTGAACAGTTTAAGGTTGGCTTTGAGATTTTTGTGTAGAAGAAGCTCTAGTAAAGCTTCGTGCTAATAAGGTATATTAGGAAATCGTAAAATTAGGGAGAAAATATCTGAAACCAAATCTCTATATGGTATTGCAAAGTTTCAAAGCCCTTTTGTAGAAGGATGTGATGAACTTGTGATGATTACAAGATTGATGACAATCGTTATATCGGTTACAAATCGTAATATCGATTACATAGCAATACATAATATACAATGATTACGGAACTTACATCGGTACTACTAATTGTACCATAACTAAGCACGTACATTTAAATTTCCTTCGACGAACCAAAGTCCACAATCACAATAATCATGTTGAATTGTTGGTTTTTTGTCGGATTGCTCTATCTTGCCTATATACAATTTTATTACCATGATAAGGACATTTTTGAAAGAATTTTTCCCATTTAGGTCATTCTTTGACTTTTCCTATTTAGCCGTTCTTTATATAAGCCATTTACATCTTGATGTGCGTTTTGTTGTTTCCTTCAACAACAAAAAATGAAAGGTAGTACGATTATGCCTAATAACTAGTATGTTTATGTTACTATTTTAGTATGTTCTTTTCTTTGAAAGCGTAATGAGTTCATAATTTGTTTGTTTTAACACTTACAGTTAAAGATCTTTCCTCAAATTCGAAGGTAAATAATTATTTTTTACTATCAAAATTTTCTCGTTTTCTAGCCTCTCAAGAGTTAAGTATAAAACTTAAGCGGATTCAAAACTTCATTGTTAACACAAACAAAAAATTGAAATACTAGAGAGACTAAAAGGATTAATCTGTCCTTAAGACCAAGCAAGACTTGATATTGAAATTGATAGACAACAATCTCATTTCATTTATATAAATTATTCATCTGAGCTTGTTGGTTAGATCTATAGAATTGATTGGTATCAGAACTTACTATAGCTCAAGAAAATTCCAAATATAGGAACGACTTCTGAGAAAATAATAGAGAAAATAGATTCTCTATTAAAGGTAAATTATGTGAGGCACCAAGAATCTCTGTCAGAATTTTCTAGATACAGAGAGTATCTAGAGATACCTCATGTGATAAGTAACCAATTGGAAAAATTGGAAACTAAAATGGATTATATCTAGAATCATTCGGAAAATAAGAAAGAACTATTAACAAAAGTTAATAGTAAAATTGAGGAAATGAATCTTCAACGAATCAAGATTCTTGACTATGTTCAAAGGATAACCCGAGAACATAAGACGTCAAGAGACAATCTACCTTAAGCAGTCATAAGGGAAACTAATCACTTTAAACCATTAGAAGTTCCAACTACTATCGTTATTCATCCAAGTTGCATATTTCAACTGCTTCCCAAACTTTTCAACCAGCCAGCCTGATTCAGTTTATTGTCTAGGACTAAGAGTCCAAGCAGACGACACGTCGATGAAAGACGGCATGCATGAGCTTGCTATTAGTTATAGGTTTTACTATAAACTGATGAGCACAACAATAAAAACAAAGACAAAAATAACAAACAAACTTTTCATAAAAATTTACCAAAAATGACGCCAAAGTAACAAACATTCCTATTAGTCATCAATTTACTATACCTCATATGAAAAGTTCAAAGTACTAGACTTGCAAATAATCTATTAGTTAACCTTCAGATGAATGACAACTCAAAAACTGAATCTGAAAAGAGAGAAATTTATATATTAAAGGAAAAAAAATCACCCAAATAGTCTGAACTTTCGCCATAGTTTCAAAATGATACTCAAACTTTAAAAACTATCAAAGTGATGCCGAAACTCTTGAATATATATCAACGTGATGCCCAGAGTCATATTCCGTCACTACTCCGTTTATAACGATGACATGACATATTTTTTTTCAAAAAAGAGAGGAAAAGACTGTACTACCCTTCCAACTTTCATTTTTTTATATTTTTATTTCTTATTTTCTTATTTTTTTTATAAAAAAAAAATCCTTTTTTTTTATTCTGTTTTTCTATTTCATTTTTTACCCTCTCTCTCTCTCTCTCTCCTGATATGCCCTTTATTCTCTCCATCTCTCACTCATCAGAGACGAACCACCCAAAATGTTGTCGATTAACTAAGCTTATTACCCATGAAGAATATCGCACTCTCAAAGTATTTAAATTCTGAAAGCCCTTCCGATTTTAATTTTTAATTTTTTATTAAATTTTTTTCCTTTTTATTTATTTTGTTTTTTCCTTTATTTCTTACTCTTTCTCGATTTTCTCTCTATTCTCTCCATCTCTCACTTGTCCTCGATCTCGGCGAAGATGAACCACCCAAAACGTTATCACCGAACCACCCTTCCAATTTTCATTTTTATTTTTTATTTTATTATTTTATTTTATTTTCTGGTTTATTTTCATTTTTTTTCCTCTTTTTTTTTCAATTTCATTTTAATTCCCTTTATTGCTCTCTCTCTCTCTCTCTCTCTCTCTCTTGATTTTCTCTCTATCATCTCCATCTCTCACTCGTCATCGAGCTTGGTGGAGGCGAACCACCCAAAACGTTATCCATTAACTAGGCTCATTACCTGTCAAGAATATCATACTCTCAAACTACGTAATTTCTGAAATCCCAACAAATTTATAAACTAATCGTATTATTATTCCGATAAAATTTAAGTCTCAGTCAAATTAAGTCCAATTGATTCGAGAACGTCTTCAATGTAATCAATACGTAATTATGAATTGAAGCTTGTCCTTGCTATGTAAACACTCACAAGGAAGAGGGCTAGCTATAAAGTCCAGTATATCTCCTTGGCCGAACTGATGCCGAATCAGTCAACCCCAAATTTCTAGGATTTTTGAAAAATTATGAACTTTTCTCTCCAAATTCGAGCAAAACAAAGAAGAGATGAGTGTTGGGGTTATGGAAAAAACATAGAGGGGTCTGAGATGAAGAGGATAAAGAGAAAATCATGAGAGAGAGAAATACAGAAAAAATTAAATTAAATTAAAAAGGAAGAAAAAAATTAAAAATTAAAAAAAATTAAAAATGAAATTCGAAAGGGTTTTAAGAAGTTATGTAGTTCGAGAGTGCGATATTCCTGACGAGTAATGAACTTAGTTAATCAATAACGTTTTGGGTGGTTCGCCTCTGACGAGCTCGACGACGAGTGAGAGATAGAGAGGATCAGTGTTCAAAAACACAATCTACACAGCTGATTAATCGGTGTGTAATCGGTAATCGGTAAGAAACTGCCACTACCAGAAATGGAGACATTACCGGCGACTTGCCGTCGCCGGCCTTGTCCTTTTTTTTCGCCGGAATTGTCATTACCGGCGACAAGTCGCCGGCAATGACGTCGCCGGAAATTCCCCGCCGGTATTAACATTGTCGGCGACGTGAAACACGTCGCCGGTGATGTGTAGGACATTACCGGCGACTTCCGTCGCCGGCAATGTCAGCGCCGTCGTGTCCGGAATGTGAGACATTGCCGACGACTTACGTCCATGTCGCCGGCAATGTCTGGAAAAATTTTGAAAAAAAAACGCGGTTCTGGATTGGGCCCAATTCCAAAACCTGCAAAAAGACATAAACCGTACAATCATACAAGTTCAACAGTACACATAAATGTCCAACGTACAGTACAAATAGCAACGACGATACGAAAATTAACTACAACTACAGGTCAGGGTCCAGGAACTTGCGGGTCAGGGTCGAAGTAATCCATGTACTCATTTAAATTCTGGTGGCTACCTTGGTCTTGCTCTGGCGTTGACTGGTGCGGTGGTGGTGGTGGTGGATAGCTAGGGAACGGAGGGACCGGGGGAGGTGTGGGGAACGGTTGTCCGGTAGTCTGAGCCTCGTACATCGTCCGCATCCATGTGTACATCTGAGCCTGCATCTGTGTCTGCTACTGGACCATGTTTTGGTACTCGGCCATCTGCCTCTTTTGCTCCTCCAACTCCCTCTGCGTCCTCTGAAGCTCCGCTGCGAGGTTACGACTAGAAGCTGAACTTCTTGACCCGGTAGAGTATTCTGAAGTGTTCTTCAATACTCCTTCGCCCGCCGAGCCCATTCCCCTACAGTAGTAGGTATTCTTCCCAGTCCCGCACGCTTTTGCCATGATCTGAGCCGCTATAGGGCGATTAAGCGGATCGATCTGAGAGGCATACTGGGTGACTTCTTCCTCGGAGCAGTCAGGATGGTTAGTCCGAGCTATATTCATGGTCACTTCTGCGATCGCCTCCTCCACTCTCGCCTAATTGAAAAGCGAAAATGAATAACGTACTAAGGATACAAAATAAATTAATATCAAAAAATAGTTTTATTAACACATGGAGAGGCGAAAGACTTACCGCTTCGTCAGGGCACTGCGGATAGAACTTCTGATGAATATACACCAAGAGGTTCACTTCTTGTTGTTGCTGCGCCTTAGTCGACCAACCCATGTAGTTGAGTGAACCTGCATGATGGGCCCTGGTGTTTTTCAATCTATTCGCCCGGTTCGTCTTCGAAATCGCCTTGTTTGATAAACATATGGAAAAAAATTAGTAACTAACTATTTCAATCTGATACGATACATTAGGCTTGTAAGATATATTCAGGATGCATACCTGAGCTTTGGGGTGCTCGAAGTGGGCTATCAGCCACTGCCACTCAAACATACGTATATATATACACTCCATATAAATTAATTAATTTTTCACAAATATACATCACATATATTTCTCCTTCACCCCACAATTATCCACATTAATTTCCCACAATTTTCAAACATACCTTAATTACATTTTACAAATATTTTCCACATGCATACATACATCCCACAATTATCAAAAATTTATTAATCAAAATGCATAAAAATAAAATGTGGAATGAGAGAGAGAGAGGGAGAGAGAGTGAGCTATTACCTGCCATGGTGGAGCTCGACCCAACTGTTGTCCGGCGACGGAGGTGAGGGGAGGAGGAAGAGGAGGAGGGGAGGAGGAGAGAGGGGAGGAGAGGGGAGGAGAGAGGGGAGGAGAGGAAGAGAGGGGAGATGGGAGGAGAGGAAGAGAGGATTGAGGAGAGGGTTGAGATGAAGAGAGAGGGGTTTTAGGGTTTGAGAGGTTTTGAATTTTGAGAGGTTTTAGGGTTTGAGAGGGAAGAGGGAGAGGAAGAAATGGGGAGCAGCTCGAGCTGCTGGTCTGGAAATACCGCCACCATTGCCGGCGAGTTACATGGTAACTCGTTGGTAATGACATTACCAACGAGTTAATAAGCAACTCGTTGGTAATGACATTACCAACGAGTTTCTAACTCGTGGGTAATGTCATTACCAACGAGTTGCTTATCAACTCGTTGGTAATGTCATTATTTCTCGAAAATTATCCGATCAACCTATTTCCGACCAATTTCCGACTAAATAATTTTCGACAACATTTCCGACCATATATAACTACAATTTCTGACTACGATTTCCGACTACGATTTCCAACACGATTTCCGACTACAATTTCTTTTGACAATTTCTGACCACTATTTCCAACACGATTTCCAACACGATTTCCGACTACGTACAAATTCCGACTACATTTTCCGACTACAATTTTCGACAACATTCCGACACGATTTCCGACTACAATTTCCGACTACAATTTCCGACTACAATTTCCAACGTACTAAGGATGATAATCGTAATCATCTTCATCACTTGAGTCTGACTCGGTTTCATAGGTAACCTCTGGCAATATGTGCCGCTCCTCGTCATCTGAATCAGCATCAACTTCATATGGATTAACATCGAGAAGTTCTGCTCCAGTAATTCAAACCACACTCCCAGATCTCACATTATTAAGGCGAATCGTAGATGATTCCGGAATGTCAAAAGCGTTCGGCTCTTGGTATGCAGTAACTTCCTCATCATCTGCGGTCTCACCAAGTGTGGCAGCACTGTATATATTTCTATAAGCAACATGGTTAACCACCTTCCACGGGACTTTGTTAAGAAGATCGTCAAGGTAAAACACTTGTTTTACTGATGAGGTAAGAACGAAAGGGTCATCTTCATACCAGCTAGTAGCAATATTCACCGAAAATGTTCCGTACTGATCGGTCCTTGTGTTCTCCGGGCTAGTATCAAACCATCTACACTTGAACAAGTGCACTTTCATGCGGTTCCCATAAATTAGTTCAACAACTGAATGAAGGACACCGTAATAGTCAACGCCATCCTGCCCACCATGGACCATCACCCCACAATTCTGTGTTTTCAGTCGGTCGTCTCGATTTTCACATATAAATTTCACGCCATTGACCTGACACATCGAGTAAACTTTTGAAGCTATCGGTTTCATCGCCAGGACCCTCAATTCGTTTGACCACTCTGGGCAACCATCATCTGCTACATGGTTCATATGAAAACGTCCAGTAATACGTACACAAGAAATTATGTCATCTTGAAACCACAAAACCACGTACATACATACATGCTATATAAGGATATATATAAAAATAGACATATACACATATACCCTTACCCATTGACCAAAGTAGTTTGCAAACGTCCTGTTGTGGTAATCAACATTTCCGGCAATAGCAGGGCAGTGAAGATGATAGTTTTTCCAATATTGTACTTCTTGACAGTTAATCAGTACCGACCAGTGGGCAATGGCTACCTCATTTCCATCCAACTTGTATGACTTTGGCAAGCTTCCCTGTACTACCACGTCACTGGAGATGATAGAAAGGTTGAACTGGGGTTCATCTATCGGCATCTGTTGTTGGGGGTCCTCAAGCGCTCCCAAGTACACTTTGGTGTACGTTACACACTCGTGCGCAACATATGCTTCAGCGATACACCATTCAGGTGCATATTTATTCTTCACATAATCCTTGTAGGCTCCCAATTGTCTACAAGTTAACAAGTGCATGTTAACTTACTTAAAAAATAAGAATTTACATATAAAAACATAGGCAAACCAAATGTATGAATCATTTGTACCTTTCCATGGGATACATCCAAGTGTAGTGTACGGGACCGGTAAGCAACAATTGTTCGGGAAGATGGATCATCAGGTGAGGCATGATGTCGAAAAAATTTGGGGGAAATATCCTCTCAAGCTTGCACATGATAAAAATGATGTCATCTTGCATCTCCCTGAGGTCTGATTTTTTAACTTCCCTGGTGCATAACTTCTGAAAGAATCTTGACAAGGCCACCAATGGCTCCACCACCTCTTTGGGCAAGTACCCTCGAATGAAAATAGGGGAAAGGCGTTGAAGCAGTACATGGCAGTCATGACTCTTTAATCCGTACATCTTATTGTCCCGGAAGTTAACACACCTGCTTATATTTCCTGCATAGCCATAAGGATACCTGCATATATATATATATATATATATCCATAAGCAACAATTATATTTCTCGCATATAACCATAATCCGGTAAAAATTTAAGGCCAAATTCCTGCGTAGCCATAAGAATATATACCTGACATTACTCAGCCACCGAAAAATTTCATGCTTATGCTTCGGCTTTACGGTGTAAGGAGCTTGCGGCATTTTTCTCTTACCATCTCTTAACCACAAATGTTTCCGCAGACCCATTGCTTTCAGATCAATGTGTGCCTTAGGGATGTCTTTTGTTTTCCCCTCCAAGTTAAGAACTGTGCCCACAACACTTTCACACACATTCTTCTCTATGTGCATGACATCTAGGTAGTGTCTGATATGCAACCTGGGCCAGCTTGAGAGTTCCCAGAATATGCTCTTGTGTGTCCAAAACTTATACCTTTCGGGCTTGTCTGGAATTGACGCGACTATGTCAGGATGATTGCTAAGTTGGCCAAAATCATATTCATTCAACACTTCCAAAATTTCTTCCCCTGTCCATCGCCTGGGTACCACACCTGTTTCCACAGTTCCATCAAACACGTCTGGATCCTGCCTAAATGGGTGATCATATGGAAGCCAACAACAGTGACGCATCTGAACAATTTTACTGCAATGAGGACTGCAACAATCAACCGTCATGCACTCTGAACAAGCCCTATAACCCCTGGTAACGTTGCCCGACAACATACCGCGGGCAGGAAAATCACTGATGGTGCCAACAAGCATGGCATGCATCTGGAACATCTCCTTTTTGAACCTATCGTAAGTGGGGTGGCCACACTCACTCAGGTACTTAAGCTCCTCAATCAAAGGCCTCAAATACACATCGAGACACTTTCCTGGATAACCCGGGCCCGGAATTAACAGAGTTAACATATTGTATTACTTCTTCATGCACATCCATGGTGGAAGGTTGTACGGTACCAAAATAACTGGCCATATACTGTATTGAAGACTCATGTTGCCAAAAGGGTTGAATCCGTCAGATGAGACCCCTAGCCAAACATTTCGGACCTCTGCTGCAAAATGATCAAACTCCCTGACCATGTGCTTCCAAGCCTCTCCGTCGGAAGGGTGTATAAGGGTGTCATCGTCAGGCAAGTTCCTCTCAGCCCACCATCTCATTGCCTCGGCCGTGAAAGCACACATGAACAACCGCTCCAGCCTATCAATAAGTAGGAAATATCGAAGTATCTTCACAGCTTTCTTGTTGCCTGCAGGAGTCAACTTATACCTTTCTGTAAAACATACCGGGCAGGCTTCAAGGTCTTCGAGATCTTTTCCCCAGAAGAGAATACAATCATATCTGCATGCATGGATTTTGATGTAGGAAAGCCCAAGATCTTTCAGGATATGTCGCACCTTATGATGAGTGGTAGGAAGACGATGACCGGGTGGCAGTAGCGAAGCAGTCCACTTCAACCAAGAATCAACAGCTTTGACAGACATTTTGTTCTCCATTTGGAGCTGCATCACTCCCATCACACTTTCAAGAACAGTCTTACTACAACCGTCGTACAACGGAGTCTGTTGCAATGCAATCAAGTTGTTGTACTTGTCCATACCGCTTGTGTTGACATGAGCTCCAGGTAATGGCTCGACTGGCTCGATATGGGGGAAACCCTCAACGACGGGAGGGACATTTGGTGCTTCATCAGCAAATACACCGCTCTCATGAGGAAACATATCATTGATTAACATCGCTGTTGGATCATAGGATGAACTGCCCCTCTCAGCAAAATCTCCATGATCATAGCGTGGACTGGCCCTCTCACCAAATTGTCCATGATCATGCGGACCCGCTAACGATGTTTCACCGTGATAAATCCAACAAGTGTACTTATCCCAAAACCCATATTTACTCAGGTGTCTCTGGACTTTATCAATAGGAAAACGAAATCGATCGCTGAAACACTTACATTCTTTACACGGGCAATAATGAAGTGTAGTGTCTCCACAATTAGCCTTCACAAAATCCACAAAACTCCTAATTCCCTAGTGATATCTGACATCCCATCTTTCGAGGCTCATCCAACTCTTGTCCATCCTGAAAATTCTAACAATTTTATGTATTAATTATATATATATACACACACATTCACTACTAATAATCGACAAGATATCTCAATTCAACTCTAATTAAATCAACACATGCATGCATATATATATATATATCGATCTAATCTCTGAATTCGATTCAGTACTCGATGATGGTATTCTTCTTTTTTCAATTCAAAACGTATTTGACTAGGTAGGAGGCTCTGTTAAGCCTGGCTCCGATAACACTATGATAATACCAGTCGTTGATTCAGACACAAGATAAGATTAACTACAAGCAGTTTTCTTGTTTCGGTGACATCAACAACATTTCATATATATATCACGAATTGGATTTGATCAACACACACACATATATATATATATACATACACATATACGTATATATACACGTACCTATATATATAGCTTCCCAAGTGATCGAGTTTTCGACGCGCGCCTTAATTTTGACAATATACCGAACGATCGATTTCAGAGCGTACGTTTTCCTTCTTTCGATTTCTCTGGATTTTTTTCGATCAAAATGAATGAATGATCGAGCTGCTGCAATCTGCGTCTAATATAAGAGACATTGCCGGCGACGGAGTAAGTCACCGGAAATGAAGACATTACCGGCGACATTACGCCGGAAAATCGCCGGTAATGTTTCAAAACATTACCGGCGACTCCAACCGTCACCGGCAATGTTGACCCACACATTTCCGGCGAAATTCCGGCCGGAAAATCGCCGGAAATGTTCTGCTTGACATTGCCGGCGACGGTTGGAGTCGCCGGTAATGTTTACCGGCGATTTTCCGGCGACATTACCGGTGACGAAGTAAGTCGCCGGTAATGATGAACATTACCGGCGACTTTTCCGGTCGCCGGCCTTGTCTCCGGTGATCTCGCCGGTAATGATGGCAAATGTAGTAGTGTGCATAGATTAAGGCCTGAACGACCCCCTACACAGTGAACTGTGTAGAGACCGATTAATCGGCCGATTCACCGATTAATCGGTGTGTTACACTGCCTACACAACCAGATATTTTTTTTAATGAGAAATCAAAATTTAAAAATAACAACCCAAAACCCAATTTTATTTTTTCAAGGAAGATTTGGCATGGAGTGATTTTCTTATTTGAAATGCATTCTCTTATGTTTATTATTTTAATATTAAACTATGTGTTCAATTTTGATCACTTTCCTAACATTTTTTTTACTTAATCATTTTACCTTCTCCAATGATGGAGTTTTAAATTTTAAAGTTAAAATTGTCTAAAAGTTAAATATAGCTAGACTATATATAACTTGTGGGTAGTAAAAAAATTACTTAAAAATTAAACTAGACTAAATTGAACGTTACAACAATAAAAACTGAAAGATGGAGAATATGACTTCAAGTCATTTTCTCTCCCCACTTTTGATAAATATAATTTCAAAATTTAACTCAAAGTTTCATTTCACTTTGCTTTAGGGTACCCGTTGGAGTAATATTTTACGTAAGAAAAGTTAAAATTTGACTTTATTTGTGAAATAGGGTATCGTTGGAGATGCTAATGATCTTTTAGATATTTTTTTAATATATTACTAATTATAATATTATTTAATAGATTAAAAAAAATACCGATTTCGATTAATCACCGAGTAATCGGTTACACAATAATCAGTCACTACAACATTTTTGCCCATTACCGGCGAGATCACCGGAGACAAGGCCGGCGACCGGAAAAGTCGCCGGTAATGTTCAACATTACCGGCGACTTAGCCCGTCGCCGGTAATGTTGCAAAACATTACCGGCGACTCCAACCGTCGCCGGCAATGTCTAGGGAGACATTTCCGGCGATTTTCCGGCGGGAATTTCGCCGGAAATGTCTCCCTAGACATTGCCGGCGACGGTTGGAGTCGCCGGTAATGTTTTGCAACATTACCGGCGAGATTCCGGCGACATTACCGGCGACGGGCTAAGTCGCCGGTAATGTTGAACATTACCGGCGACTTTTCCGGTCGCCGGCCTTGTCTCCGGTGATCTCGCCGGTAATGGGCAAAAATGTTGTAGTGACTGATTATTGTGTAACCGATTACTCGGTGATTAATCGAAATCGGTATTTTTTTTAATCGAAATCGGTATTTTTTTGCAACATTACCGGCGAGATTCCGGCGTAAAGTCGCCGGTAATGTCTTCATTTTCGGCGACTTACTCCGTCGCCGGCAATGTGTCTTATATTAGATGCCGGATCGGGCAGCTCGATCATTCAATCATTTTGAGCGAAAAAAATCCAGAGAAATCGAAAGAAGGAAAACGTACGCTCTGAAATCGATCATTCGGTATATTGTCAAAATTAAGGCGGGCGTCGAAAACTCGATCACTCGGGAAGCTATATATATAGGTACGTAGGTGTATATATACGTATATGTGGTATATATATATGTGTGTGTGTGTGTTGATCAAATCCAATTCGTGAGATATATATATATATATATATATATGAAATGTTGTTGATGTACGGTCACCGAAACGAGAAAACAGCTTGTAGTTAATCTTGTGTCTGAATCAATGACTGGTATTATCGTATTGTTATCGGAGCCAGGCTTAACAGAGCCTCCTCCTATATACCCAGTCAAATACGTTTTGAATTGAAAAAAGGAGAATACTATCATCGAGTACTGAATCGAATTCAGAGATTAGATCGATATATATACATATGCATGCATGTGTTGATTTAATTAGAGTTGAATTTGAGAGATCACGTCGATTATTAGTAGTGAATGTGTGTATATATATATAATTAATACGTAAAATTGTTAGAATTTTCAGGATGGACAAGAGTTGGATGAGCCTCGAAAGATGGGATGTCAGATATCACGAGGGAATTAGGAGTTTTGTGGATTTTGTGAAGGCTAATTGTGCAGACACTACACTTCATTATTACCCGTGTAAAGAATGTAAGTGTTTCAGCGATCGATTTCGATTTCCCATTGATAAAGTCCAGAGGCACCTGAGTAAATACGGGTTTTGGGATAAGTACACTTGTTGGATTTATCACGGTGAAACATCGGTAGCGGGTCCGCATGATCATGGACAATTTGGTGAGAGGGCCAGTCCACGCTATGATTATGGAGATTTTGCTGAGAGGGGCAGTTCATCCTATGATCCAACATCGATGTTAATCAATGATATGTTTCCTCATGAGAGCGGTGTATTTGCTGATGAAGCACCAAATGTCCCTCCCGTCGTTGAGGGTTTCCCCCATATCGAGCCAGTCGAACCATTACCTGGAGGTCATGCCAACACAAGCGGTATGGACAAGTACAACAACCTGATTGCATTGCAACAGACTCCGTTGTACGACGGTTGTAGTAAGACTGTTCTTGAAAGTCTGATGGGAGTGATGCAGCTAAAAATGGAGAACAAAATGTCTGTCAAAGCTATTGATTCTTGGTTGAAGTGGACTGCTTCGCTACTGCCACCCGGTCATCGTCTTCCTACCACTCATCATAAGGTGCGACATATCCTGAAAGATCTTGGGCTTTCCTACATCAAAATCCATGCATGCAGATATGATTGTATTCTCTTCTGGGGAAAAGATCTCGAAGACCTTGAAGCCTGCCCGGTATGTTTTACAGAAAGGTATAAGTTGACTCCTGCAGGCAACAAGAAAGCTGTGAAGATACTTCGATATTTCCCGCTTATTGATAGGCTGGAGCGGTTGTTCATGTGTGCTTTCACGGCCGAGGCAATGAGATGGTGGGCTGAGAGGAACTTGCCTGACGATGACACCCTTATACACCCTTCCGACGGAGAGGCTTGGAAGCACATGGTCAGGGAGTTTGATCATTTTGCAGCAGAGGTCCGAAATGTTTGGCTAGGGCTCTCATCTGACGGATTCAACCCTTTTGGCAACATGAGTCTTCAATACAGTATATGGCCAGTTATTTTGGTACCGTACAACCTTCCACCATGGATGTGCATGAAGAAGGAATACAATATGCTCACTCTGTTAATTCCGGGCCCGGGTTATCCAGGAAAGTGTCTCGATGTGTATTTGAGGCCTTTGATTGAGGAGCTTAAGTACCTGAGTGAGTGTGGCCACCCCACTTACGATAGGTTCAAAAAAGAGATGTTCCAGATGCATGCCATGCTTGTTGGCACCATCAGTGATTTTCCTGCCCGCGGTATGTTGTCGGGCAACGTTATCAGGGGTTACAGGGCTTGTTCAGAGTGCATGACGGTTGATTGTTGCAGTCCTCATTGCAGTAAAATTGTCTCGATGCGTCACCGTTGTTGGCTTCCATATAATCACCCATTTAGGCAGGATCCAGACGCGTTTGATGGGACTGTTGAAACTGGTGTGGCACCCAGGCGATGGACAGGGGACGAAATTTTGGAAGTGTTGAATGAATACGATTTTGGCCAGCTGAGCAATCATCCTGACATAGTGGCGTCAATTCCAGAAAAGCCCGAAAGGTATAAGTTTTGGACACACAAGAGCATATTCTGGGAACTCTCCTACTGGCCCAGGTTGCCTATCAGACATTACCTAGATGTCATGCACATAGAGAAGAATGTGTGTGAAAGTGTGGTGGGCACAGTTCTTAACTTGGAGGGGAAAACAAAAGACATCCATAAGGCACGCATTGATCTTAAAGCAATGGGTGTGCGGAAACATTTGTGGTTAAGAGATGGTAAGAGAAAAATGCCGCAAGCTCCGTACACCGTAAAGCCGAAGCATAAGCATGAAATTTTTCGGTGGCTGAGTAATGTCAGGTATATATTCTTATGGCTATGTATGAATTTGTCCTTAAATTTTTAGCGGAGTATATATGGTTATATGCGAGAAATATAATTGGTCCATATATATGGCTTCATCTATATATATATGCAGGTATCCTTATGGCTATGCAGGAAATATAAGCAGGTGTGTTAACTTCCGGGACAATAAGATGTACGGATTAAAGAGTCATGACTGTCATGTACTGCTTCAACGCCTTTTCCCTATTTTCATTCGAGGGTACATGCCCAAAGAGGTGGTGGAGCCGTTGGTGGCCTTGTCAAGATTCTTTCAGAAGTTATGCACCAGGGAAGTTAAAAAAGCAGACCTGAGGGAGATGCAAGATGACATCATTTTTATCATGTGCAAGCTTGAGAGGATATTTCCCCCAAATTTTTTCGACATAATGCCGCACCTGATGATCCATCTTCCCGAACAATTGTTGCTTACCGGTCCCGTACACTACACTTGGATGTATCCCATGGAAAGGTACAAATGATTCATAAATTTGGTTTGCCTATGGTTTTTATATGTAATGACTTCTGGTTAAGTAAGTTAACATGTACTTGTTAACTTGTAGACAATTGGGAGCCTACAAGGACTATGTGAAGAATAAATATGCACCTGAAGGGTGTATCGCTGAAGCATATCTTGCGCACGAGTGTGTAACGTACACCAAAGTGTACCTCGAAAATGTAGAGGACCCCCAACAACATATGCCGATAGATGAACCCCAGTTCAACCTTTCTATCATCTCCAGTGACGTGGTAGTACAGGGAAGCTTGCCAAAGTCGTACAAGTTGGATGGAAATGAGGTAGCCATTGCCCACTGGTCGGTACTGATTAACTGTCAAGAAGTACAATATTGGAAAAACTATCATCTTCACTGCCCTGCTATTGCCGGAAATGTTGATTACCACAACAAGACGTTTGCAAACTACTTTGGTCAATGGGTAAGTATATGTGTATATGTCTATTTTTATATATATATCCTTACATAGCATGTATGTATGTACGTGCTTTTGTGGTTTCAAGATGACATAATTTCTTCTGTACGTATTAATATATGGACGTTTTCAGATGAACCATGTAGCAGATGATGGTTGCCCAGAGTGGTCAAACGAATTGAGGGTCCTGGCGATGAAACCGATTGCTTCAAAAGTTTACTCGATGTGTCAGGTCAATGGCGTGAAATTTATATGTGAAAATCGAGACGACCGACTGAAAACACAGAATTGTGGGGTGATGGTCCATGGTGGGCAGGATGGCGTTGACTATTACGGTGTCCTTCATTCAGTTGTTGAACTAATTTATGGGAACCGCATGAAAGTGCACTTGTTCAAGTGTAGATGGTTTGATACTAGCCCGGAGAACACAAGGACCGATCAGTACGGAACATTTTCGGTGAATACTGCTACTACCTGGTATGAAGATGACCCTTTCGTTCTTGCCTCATCAGTAAAACAAGTGTTTTACCTGGACGATCTTCTTAACAAAGTCCCGTGGAAGGTGGTTAACCATGTTGCTCATAGAAACATATACAGTGCTGCCACACTTGGTGATACCGCAGATGATGAGGAAGTTACTGCATACCAAGAGCCGAACGCTTTTGACATTCCGGAATCATCTACGATTCGCCTTAATAATGTGAGATCTGGCAGTGTGGTTCGAATTACTGGAGCAGAACTTCTCGATGTTAATCCATATGAAGTTGACGCTGATTCAGATGACGAGGAGCGGCACATATTGCCAGAGGTTACCTATGAAACCGAGTCAGACTCAAGTGATGAAGATGATTACGATTATCATCCTTAGTACGTTGGAAATTGTAGTCGGAAATTGTAGTCGGAAATCGTACGTAGTCGGAAAATGTAGTCGAAATTGTAGTCGGAAATTGTAGTCGTTAATCGTACGTATACGGAAATTGATAATCGAAATTTTAGTCGGAAAATGTAGCCGGAAATCGTAGACGGAAATTGTAGTCGTTAATCGTAGACGGAAATTGATAATGGAAATTGTAGTCGGAAAATGTGCATAGCTGGAAATGGTACGTACGTATACGGAAAATGTAGTCGTTAATCGTACGTATACGAAAATTGATAATCGAAAATGTAGTCGGAAAATGTAGTCGTTAATCGTACGTATACGGAAATTGATAATCGAAATTTTAGTCGGAAAATGTAGCCGGAAATCGTAGACGGAAAATGTAGTCGTTAATCGTACGTATACGGAAATCGTAGTCGTTAATCGTACGTATACGGAAATCGTAGTCGTTAATCGTAGTCGTTAATCGTACGTATACGGAAAATGTAGTCGTTAATCGTACGTATACGGAAAATGTAGTCGTTAATCGTACGTATACGGAAATCATTAATCGAAAATGTAGACGAAAAATGTAGTCATTAATCGTACTGATACGGAAATTGATAATCGAAATTGTAGTCGGAAAATGTAGCCGGAAATCGTAGACGGAAAATGTTGTCGGATATTCTTCGGGAAATAATGACATTACCAACGAGTTGAAGTCGTTGGTAATGACATTACCAACGAGTTGAAGTCGTTGGTAATGACATTACCAACGAGTTATAAGCAACTCGTTGGTAATGACATTACCCACGAGTTAACTCGTCGTTGGTAATGTCATTACCAACGACTTGAAGTCGTTGGTAATGACATTACCAACGAGTTATAAGCAACTCGCCGGTAATGTTTTCTGGTTTCCCCCATATCGAGCCCGAGCCTTTCATTTCTCCTCCTCTCCCTCTCCTCCTCCTCTCCCTCTCCTCTCCCTCTCCTCCTCCCAAATCGGTCCGGTGAGTGTATGTGCTCCTCCTCCTCCTCTCCCACTCCTCCTCCTTATCCTCTACTCCTCCTCTCCCTCTCCTCCTCTCCACCGATCCCCTCTCCTCTCCTCCTCCGAAAATCTCCTCCTCCCCTCCTCCCCTCCTCTCCTCCCCTCACCATTGTAGGTGGAAATTCATGGCAGGTCCGATCCTCTCTCTCTCCCTCTCTCTCTCTCTCTCTCAATTTTTAATTATTTTTTTTCATGTGTATGTGTATGTGTATGTGTATGTGTATGTGTATGTGTACGTGTATGTGTATGTGTATGTGTATGTGTATGTGTATGTGTATGTGTATGTGTATGTGTATGTGTATGTGTATGTGTATGTGTATGTGTATGTGTATGTGCATGTGTATGTGTATGTGTATGTGTAAATTAATTAGGGTGCTAAGTTGGAAATTAGGGTGATAAGTTCTAAATTAGCATGTATGTATATATGTGATGTATATATATATTTAGGTATGTGAATATGAAGTGATGTATATATATATGTGAAAATTATGTATAAATGTGGTTTGGATGAATATGTGATGTATATATATGTGGAAATAAAACCTAATTAAGATGCATGATATATATATGTGTGAAAAATGTGGAAAATTAATTAGGGTTTGTGATTTGGATGAATATGTGATGGATAAATTTAATTAAGATGCATGATGTATATATATATACACATCGAATATGTATAGTCGTTAATTTAGGTGATATAGTTGTTAATTAATCGTATAAATGAAGGTGGAAATCGGGATCGGGACGGTTTAGAACCAGAACGGTTTTAAACCGGAACGGTTTGGAACCGGAACTTATTGTAACTGGAACCGTTATGTTACAAACGGTTCCGGTTACAAACAGTTCCGGTTTCAAACGGTTCCGGTTCCAAACCGTTCCGGTTCCGATTTGTTATAGAACCGAAACGGTTTGGAACCGGAACTTATTGTAACTGGAACCGTTATGTTACAAACGGTTCCGGTTCCAAACAGTTCCGGTTTCAAACGGTTCCGGTTCCGATTTGTTATAGAACCGAAACGGTTTGGAACCGGAACTGTTTGTAACCGGAACCGTTATGTTAGAAACGGTTCCGGTTTCAAACGGTTCCGGTTTCAAACGGTTCCGGTTCCAAACGGTTCCGGTTCCGATTTGTTATAGAACCGAAACAGTTTGGAACCGGAACTTATTGTAACTGGAACCGTTATGTTACAAACGGTTCCGGTTCCAAACAGTTCCGGTTTTAAACGGTTCCGGTTCCAAACCGTTCCGGTTCCGATTTGTTATAGAACCAAAACGGTGTGGAACCGGAACGGTTTGGAACCGGAACTGTTTGTAACCGGAACCGTTATGTTACAAACGGTTCCGGTTACAAACAGTTCCGGTTTCAAACGGTTCCGGTTCCACACCGTTCCGGTTCCGATTTGTTATTGAACCGAATCCATGACTATTACGATGTCCAGGAGGTTTTGCGGCTAATTGGCTTCGGAGAGGTTCCCGAAATAGTGGAGGGAACAGTAGTCAAGCTTCCTCCTCGCCCGCAGTTAGCAAAACGCCCAGTGGGCCAATGATGACTGCTCGCACGAGAGCCTTGCTAGAGGCGCGAGCTGAGGAGGAAGCTGCACGATCAAGAGCCGTGGAACCGGAATTCGAGGCTCGAGCCTCAGTCTCTAGACGCTCAATCAGCAGACGTCCCTCTGGTGGCAGAGCCTCAGACGAGCGACAGTCAACGGGGGCATCAGAAACTCCCTCAATCCGAATGCCCCATATTCGGATGGTGCCTACTCCCGTTTCACGGGAATCATCTGAGGCACATGGTGGTGCTGGCGCCTCATCGTCCAGGCCTCGTCTATCTCCGCCGTCCGGTCTCTTCCTACCCGACGAGATTCTTGTCATCCCTGAATTCGATGATAGGGGGATGCCTGTTTATATTGAAGGACGGCCGGATTTCCTGACCGTGGAGGAAGCGTATAACTTCCTCCCGTTCGACCCCGTGTATCTTTGGAGTGTGAGGTGCACCAACCAACAAACGGACGATGCAGGTAAATTTTATTTAACATCAGATTGATTACTTAATTATTACTTAAGACTTGCGATTGGTTCAATTAATGATATCAATTTGTTGACATTGTTTTATTAGGCAATTTCGTTAATGGGACTGGAAAACGGAAAGGGGCTAGAGGCACCTGCACCGGGAAGAGACTTGAGCAGGCCACCGGCGGAAGGAAAACGCCCATAAGGGCCAATGAGGATGGCGAGGTGATCGAGGCATTCGACACCACGCGCAAATATGTCAGCATGGCCGGTGCGATCGTGCGGGACAAGGTCCCAATGCTTTGGCCAGATTGGGAATCTATGCCTATCTACGTGAAGATGCAAGTGCATAATGCACTCAGTGTGAGTAAAATCGTATTTTCATCACGTAAATTTTACATTTATTAATTAAGTCCACTTAAATATATAATTTTACCTTTTATATATTCATATTGCAGGTGTGGTTTGACGTGGATGAAGTTCTTATTCACACGTGGGTAGAGCGTCAACTACATAATCGGTGATGTGCTTCGACTTATTTGAATATATATCGAGTTAGATTTTTGTTTATCAACTGTTTTAATATCTCTAACTTTTTTTCCTTGTTTTAATATAGGTATAAAGAGTGGAAGAACGAGCTTTCTTCCCATTACACTGAATACAAGGAGCTAGGCCGAGGTTCTACCCCTAGCGAATTTCGGTTTAGGGAGTACGAGTGGCTGTGGCTGATAGCCCACTTCGAGCACCCCAAAGCTCAGGTATGCATCCTTAATATATCTTACAAGCCTAATGTATCGTATCAGATTGAAATAGTGTGAGATCTAATTTTTTTCCATATGTTTATCAAACAAGGCAATTTCGAAGACGAACCGGGCGAATAGATTGAAAAACACCAGGGCCCATCATGCAGGTTCACTCAACTACATGGGTTGGTCGACTAAGGCGCAGCAACAACAAGAAGTGAACCCCTTGGTGTATATTCATCAGAAGTTCTATCCGCAGTGCCCTGACGAAGCGGTAAGTCTTTCGCCTCTCCATGTGTTAATAAAACTATTTTTCGATATTAATAGATGTTGTTAGTTAATACGTTGTTCATTTTCGCTTTTCAATTAGGCGAGAGTGGAGGAGGCGACCGCAGAAGTGACCATGAGTATAGCTCGGACTAACCATCCTGACTGCTCCGAGGAAGAAGTCACCCAGTATGCCTCTCAGATCGATCCGCTTGATCCCCCGATAGCGGCTCAGATCATGGCAAAAGCGTGCGGGACTGGAAAGAATACCTACTACTGTAGGGGAATGGGCTCGGCGGGCGAAGGAGTATTGAAAACCACTTCACAATACTCTACCGGGTCAAGAAGTTCAAATTCTAGTCGTAACCTCGCATCGGAGCTTCAGAGGACGCAGAGAGAGTTGGAGGAGCAAAAGAGGCAGATGGCCGAGTACCAAATGCAGCAGACACAGGTGCAGGCTCAGATGTACACATGGATGCGGACGATGTACGAGGCTCACACTACCGGACAACCGTTCCCCACACCTCCACCGGTCCCGGTCCCTCCGTTCCCTAGCTATCCACCACCACCACCGCACCAGTCAACGTCAAAGCAAGACCAAGGAAGCCACTGGAATTCAAATGAGTACATGGATTACTTCGACCCTGACCCGCAAGTTCCTGGACCCTGACCTGTAGTTGTAGTTAATTTTCGTATCGTCGTTGCTATTTGTACTGTACGTTGGACATTTATGTGTACTGTTGAACTTGTATGATTGTACGGTTTATGTCTTTCAATGCAGGTTCTGGAATTGGGCCCAATCCAGAACCGCGTTTTTTTTTCAAAATTTTTTCAGACATTGCCGGCGACATGGACCTCAGTCGCCGGCAATGTCACAAATTCCGGCCACGGCGGCGGAACCATTGCCGGCGACGGCGTCGCCGGTGATGTCTCCGACATTACCGGCGACGCCGTTTCCCGTCGCCGGCAATGTTAACACCGGCGGGAGATTTCCGGCGACGTCATTGCCGGCGACTCGTCGCCGGGAATGACATTTCCGGCGAAAAAAAAAGACAAGGCCGGCGACCTCCCGTCGCCGGTAATGTCTCCTTTTCTTGTAGTGAGTACCATAACGATTCGTGTCCGATTACCGTTTTTTTTAACACTGGAGAGGATAGAGAGAAAATCATGAGAGAGAGAGAGAGAGAAACAAATAAAGGGAAAAATTAAATAGAAAAATAAAATATAAAAAAAGGAAAAAAATGAAAATAAAACAGAAAAGGAAAGAAAAAAAAATAAAAAATAAGAAAAGAAATTTAAAAAATTGAAAATTGGAAAGGTATTACAGTCTTTTCCCCTATTTTTTTTGAAAAAAAAAATTGCCACGTTATTCTTATAGACGGAGTAATGACGAAAAATGACTGTAGGCATCACGTTGATATATATTCAATATTTTGGGCATCACTTTGATAGTTTTTAAAATTCGGCCATCATTTTGATACTACGGTGAAAATTCAAATCCTGTAGGTGAAAATTTTCTTATACTAAATTGGTAATACAAACTCAAATGATTTAAAGCAAGCATAATTCCGGAAGCGCACTCCTCGATAATATCCTCATTTATATATGTTGTTCTCTCAATGATATAAACTAACACAAACAACATACGAAGCTTCGCACGTACAAAGTGTATAGTACATGCATAATAAATGTAAATCTTATTACATCCTTAAGCGCGGTAGCACTTTCCATAAAATCCTCAATATTTATGATGTTTTCTCAATAAATATCGACGAAAACAAATAGCATTTAGATCATTACACGTGTAAATTAATAGTCAATAATGAACATGAAAACATTATCATACGTGGTTCCTTCCTAAAAAGAATATAATTGCACACTCGATAAATTAACAATTTGCACGCATGAATCATTTTAAATGATGGTTAAGGTGGTTGGACTCCATTAGATATCTCAACGTCATTAGGTATCTCATCTTTTTATTCTTCGTTTAATAGCTTTATTTATGTGTGCTTTTTGTTTAACTTTTCATATAATTGGCGGAGTTATGATTGAGAGCAAAAAAGAACTAATTGTTGAACTATGTATTTCATAATAACAATTTGCACGCAATAATATAATTGCATGCAATAGCAATAACAAAATTTGCACGGTGTACATGCGCATGTCAGAATTAAGGCTAGTAATTGATGAATCATAGTGTAATCTACTGTTAAGAAATAACTTACAAACCATGCAAGTATGTTGTTTACCTAGCTTATATATATATATATATATATATATATGTGTGTGTGTGTGTGTACACATCCCGCTTGATCAATTGATCTTAAAGTCAAGAAATCGCTCTTCGAGGACCAAATGAATATTCCGGAAGAGTTTCATACATACTTGGAGAATATTGGTGCTCAGTTCAATACTGTAGTGTACCATGGGAGATCGATCCCGGGCAGAGATTTTGTGAAAGTTCAGGGACTTGAAAGAGTACTCTACTTCACTGAAAAGTTAGCCATGAACCCCGGAGGAGGAGGAGGAGAAAACATGAATCCCCAAGAAGGACAAGAAGAAAACATAAACTCTCAAGAAGGACATGGAGAAAACATGATCCCCCAAGGAGAGGGACAAAATGCCGCCATAAACCTCCAAGGAGAAGATGCCCCCATGGAGGACCAAGAAGGAGAAGATTTCACCATGGAGCAGCCAGCGAGAGTAGTACTAGTGTGGTTAATCGAATGTGTTCGATATCCTAATCATCGGTATGAAACGTATGCCATGAATCTTAAATACGCTGAGGAGGGTGCTCCCGACCTCGGCCCTGTTTATGCTTTGATACAGAATTTTTGGGGGCCACTGTATGAATTTAAGGAGGCCTGGGATGCTGACGTGTGGTCGTTTAGAGACAGTACAAATACTCTTTGTATTCTTACACTATATTAATGGAGCACCTCTTCCATCTTCTACCAGTGTAGTACTCCAATCATAATAAAGGTTGCAATCGCACGTGTTGCTTATTGTTTTGCAAGTTTTAAGTTAGTTTCTGTCGTTGGCTTATAATAATGTAAAGCATATCGAATTATAATAATAATAATAAATCTGAATATTGGCAAAATTTCTTTGGTACTCCGTGAAACAATGCTCTGCTTTTCAAATGCATAGTGTCCGTTGGATTAGGTGCGATTGATATACACTATCTAACCAAAGAAACTTGAAGACATGCAGTAAAAATTTATACATACCAATAACCAAAGGTCATCAAACATGAAGTTCCCGAAGCTGAAAGCAACGCCGCAAAAAAATCTCACCAAGAGCAAGAATATGATCCAAACCAGCAGCCAAGACTCCAAGCCTAGATTTGGGTTTTATTCTCAGGTTTTCCCCGATTCAAGTCCCGACGTTCCGAGTCAATAGCCTTTACCAGTTCCCTTTTCCCTCTTTACCTTTATCAATGGACACTTCTCTCGATCGATCTCGTTGTGCCTAACCAGTCGATTTTGATTTCTGTAATAGGTTACGTACGTGGGCTGTGCCGCTGTGGGCATAGTCCAAAATTGATTTAGGCTTCTAATTTAAGGCACAAACCAATAAATTCCTACTTGGGCTCAGGTTACCAAAAATCTCCAAAGTCAAATTTCTTCCAAAACATCTTGTCCACCAAAATTAATAATTGTGAGTAGCAATCAAATTCAAGCAAAACTAAAACTTGTAAACAAGAACTGACTTGATTACAAAATAATGACTCTGAAAGACTGAATTTCTTCAAACAAAGCAACAAAGCAGAACTGAAGTTGCTTCTTTTCAATATAATCAACAAAATCAAGTACATCCTGACTAGGCTGAATAAAAGCTTGAACAAGCTCTACCTGATTATTAACACCGTGATCTGAACCTGCATTAAACTCTTCTACACATAGCATGGCAAACTTCTCAATGTGCATAGCTTTGTTGATTACAAATTTGGGCGACATAAACTGGACACACCACATGTCATACAAATTCACCCCACAAATAAATCCATGGAAACCAAATTTTGTCCTCAACTCATGTTTACTATCACTCACATGAGCACCAAAAGAACAAGTATCAAAATAACCAACATAAGTATCAAACCATACCTCAAATAGAGTTTTCACACAAAATGCAGACGATGGAGACCAATTCACCAAGTAGCAGGAATTTCCAAATTCAGCATCAAAGTCCATAGACTTAGTCACATAAGAAAACATGCAAACTGCTTTCTCCACAAGTGAACCAATATGTTCTGTAAAATCTGTAAATGGTGTCTTCAAAATAGTGTGGCGTCTCACTATCACATCTTCACAAAATCGATCAAATTAGGCCTCAACAAATACACCCGTCTCAGAATCTGATAATGGATTAGATGAAGCATCCACAACTGTGCTACCTTGAAGCATGTAGAGGTTATTCTGAATCAACTTTCTTTTCATAACCACAAGACCATCCTTGCAAACTCTTAAAACTCCACCTTCAGACGAATACTTGTAACCTTGTGAGTCAAGAGTATCCAAATATACCAAATTTTTCTTCAAATCTGGGACATGCCTAACATTTGTCAAGCTTCTAATAATTTCATCATGCATCCAAATTCGAACTGTTCCAATCCCCATAACTTTATTTGGAGTGTTATCTCCCATAAACACAAAACCTCCATCAACAGATTGATATGCGTCAAACTAGTCCCTATTGAAGCAGATATGATGTGAACAACCCGAATCAAGCAACCAAGCATCAACAAAAGAATTACCAACAAATAACGTAAAAGAAAAGGTAGAAGTATCATCCTCTACATCATTTACATCATCACCAGATGACTTCATTGAAGACCTATCTTTATCCTTGAGTTTATGACATTCATTCATCCAATGTCCTGTCTTGTGACAATAGTTGCATGTACCTCTCTTCATTTGAGACTTAGATCTCGAATTACTTTTACTGCTACTTCCTGAATCTCTGCCTCAAACTATTAAGCCATGATATTGAGTCTCACTCAAGCTCTTGGACACCTGCTTCTTTAGTTCTCTCGAACTCAAAGCTGCTTTGACATCTTCCAAAAATATAGCCTATCTTCCATACAGCATAGTGTCGACAAAATGCTCTAACGAATTAGTCAAAGAGCATAGCAAAATCAAAGCATGATCTTCATCATCAATCTTCATATCCATGTTCCAAAAATTAGATATGAGTTTATTAAACTCATTAATATGTGTTTGAACAGGTGTACCTTCAGACATATGAAGAGTGTATAGTCGCTACTTTAAATACAACCGACTTGTAAGGGATTTGGTTATATATAATCTCTAAAGCTTTAGCCACAAACCAGGTGTAGTTTTCTCATCGACAACTTCACGCAGAACCTCATCAGATAGACATAAGAAAATTTCACTTTATGCCCTCTGTAACATGTCTTCTGATAAAGTAGATGACAAAGCTTTACTTCCATTTAGCGCCTTAAGTAACCCTTGTTGAACTAAAAGGGCTCGCATCTTCACACGCCAAATGTTGAAATCATTCCTCCTTGTGAATTTATCGATCTCATATTTCGCCGATGTAGCAGACTTCATAATTATAGACAAAATCACAAATCCAGACGGAGCTTGAGCTCACATGTTGTGTGGAAGCTCCAAAGTATCAACGAATATGAAAAGATAAACAGAAAATTTATAACATACAGATTTATGTGATTCACTCAAATCGGGTTACATCCACGGGTGAAGACGGTGAGGAGATTCCACTAATATCGAAAGGATATTACAAGGTGTTTCACACTCAAACTCAAAACTTAATTACACACAAATACACTCATTGAAAGACAAAGACAACAAAAGTTCAAAACAACCAAGTCGAAATATAAATGCACTGAAGAGATGAAACAAACTCTTCTACCGATATAGTCGAAGACGAATCTCAAGTTGCAAATATATAAGTTGCACGGGTTGCTCTCTTGGCTCTTGGCAGCTTCTTTTCTCTTTACCTTAGTTTGATCAGAACATTACATATATGTACTGCATGTATGGATGTGTAGTGTATTCAAACCAATTAATTAGGAATATATCTCTTAATTATACTATATACTAAAGGGCATCAATCAAGTTATTTACGAAATGCCACGCTTATGAACAGTGTATTTATGATTTTGTCCTCTATGTTTTGCTCTGTCATTTGATTAATCCCCTATGTATGCTCTCTTAGCTTTCTTTCTCCGTTGTATTTGGCTATGATCTATCTCACCAAGAAAGTCAGCCATTCTGCGTTCATCTTCTTCCTCTAATTTTCAGCATTGGGATTGTGTATCAATTTTCAACTCACTTTTTTTTAAACAGTTATCTTTATGCTTCAATTTTGAGATTCGCCAAAGAGATTCATGAATAACGATGCCTATTTTTTGTTTGGTGAACTATTTCCTTCCTTGGTCTCAATCCGCACCACCAAGCCGCCTCAATCATTGCCGCATTGTCGATGTCGAGTTTGAAAATCTTAACAGACCTATTGGTAGGTGGGTTCTTCTTCTATTTGTTTGATTTTGTTGTTGCATGAACTAACTGACCTTCTAAGGGCATCTCCAATGGGAGGTACTAAAAGCTAGATAAATAGCTTTGGTGATAAAATGTCATCTCCAATGGTTGAAATCAGAGGTGCTAAACCCTATAAATATAGGTCTGGGTGTTATAAGAAGTGCTAAACTAGATCCTTGATTAGCATTTGTCCTATACTGATCGGAGTGGGTCCCAGTGACAGAGGAGAGAGGAAATGTAACATAAAACAAGGATTTTTTTTTAGAATATAGGACTTTACCATTGGAAATAATTGAAGTCCTAAATGAAAAGTCCTAAATTGAAGTCCTAAATATAAATATAGGACTCCATATAGGACTTCACCATTAAAGATGCCCTAAAATGACCTTCTCTCTTAATATAAGTTCAATTTCTTCCTCATATTTTCAGCTAACCCGCAATCGTTTGTTGAGGGTTCAATCCTCATTTTGTCCTCCATCTTAGTCGGTCGGTGCAACCAACCTTCTACTCTTCGAAAGTCGTTCTCTATTTCTTTGTAAAGGTCATCTACGCTACTTCGTCGTATCTGCTACCAGAACAGGTGTTTAATTGATTGCAAGTTTAAATCAATTATGTGTTTTATTAGAGGGGTGCTGGGTTTGGTAATCATATGATTTTGGTGTTCTTTGGATTCAATTGTTGGTGATGTGCTGTTGTTCTTTTCCTCTGTGATTTGTGAGAAATGTGATACTTTTAATAGCTTCCAACTGGTATCTCATAAATGAAAACAGAAAATTTGCACTTTCACTGACTATTTCATAGCTTATTGATTTTACTATATAGAATCCCTTGCATGTATGTTTTTTTTTGCAGGATTCTTATGCATCGACATAATATCTGTTGATGAGCCTATAATAGGATTTTTTTTTTCCACAGGAAGTTCTTTACGCGTTTTTATAGCCCGAACGTATTTTGCCGGAGTTCCCAATAATATGAGTTGTTATTGTATGTTGCTTTGCCCTTCGGCATTGTTTTGCATATCTCTTCCAATACATGAATAGATCTATTATGGGCATAAAATTTGCATTCGTCATTAGAGTAGAGTAACTAAGCTTCGTGATTTCTTCCTTTAATTTGCTTGAAGTAGTGTCATTGTTGACAATATTGAAACATAAGCAGTCAATTTATCCAAACAACTCATTATAAACTGTGAACCTTCTTTATCAAAAATAAATATAAATAAAAAATAAATGAAGACTATGAACTATTATGAACTTGAAGTTAAGTGAGGTCTTACTAGTATTCGACCTTTTCAATGAGAATTTTTTCCCTCTGACCGTCAGTCCATGTCACTTCACATGGAAAATGATGTACTTACGTTAACCGACGTTTTCTCTCGTGTCTTTCTTCTTTCAGTTTTCCGTCTTCTCCTTCCTTTATCATGGAGTCATAGTCTTCAGTTTTCCCGTCTTCTCCTTCTCTGATGGTGTCATAGTGAGATGGTTCTATCTCTCTTATGATTCACAAGCCTGGGTGTTCAATTTCTTCATGATTAGATTTCATGTTTTCCTTTATTATTTATCAAATCCTAAATTCCTGAAGGCTGAAGCTAGTTTTATTGCTTTACCTTTCTTCTGCCTTGGCGATGGAGTCAATGAGATTGATCAATCTCTCAAAGTGTTTAGATGTAAAATGATGATCATGATTATTCCCGATGCCGATTTAATTTCAATACAATAATAAAAACAAACAATTAGAAGTGTTTGATTACACTAGTATTTAAACCAATTAAATTGATGAGAAAACTATCGGATTTAAGATAAAGAAATATTGGGTTTCTTTCTCTTCTTCCTCTTCATCTCATCAACAAAAATCTTCCATCAAATCACTAACCCCTCTTTAAATCTTTGCACCAAACAACTTAGCCTCATATGAAAACTACAATTTGTTGGGTTACAATGAAGAGAAACAAGGGAGTAGGACAAAAAAATCGAGATTGTTAAATGCCTCAGTAGATCTGAGTGATAGGCATGATATACGCATTTTATGCTCGATTCTTAACACATTTTCTTTTACGTTTAGCTATGTTATATCTTAGTTTTTATGTTTTTTTATTTAGTTTGTTATTTTTAGGTTATTTACGGTGGAGATGAATATCGGCGCACTTCGGAGGAATTTTTACGATTTTTGCGATTTCGGAGCATCGGAAATGGGCCGGCCCATAAAGAATTTTTCGGGCCTATTTGTCAAAGTTTGTTTCGGCCCAAAACCAAGCCCAAGGCCATTAATTTCGGCAAGTTTGCCTCTTGGTGAAGATGAAAAGTCAAGTTTGGCAAGCTTTGTGACTAGGCTTGGTGACTAAGCTTGTGATCATCACAAAGGGTGACTAAGGGTGTGACTAGCCTAGGTGACTCTTGCTTGTGATGATCACAAAGGGTGACTAAGGGTGTGACTTGTCATGGTGACTAAGGGTGCATTTAATGAAGAGCCAAGGTGGAAGAGAGAGGTAGGCAATTCCTTTGCCTATATATAAGAGGGAGGCCAGCCTTACCAACATCATCTCTCATTTTACTTGCCAAAACTCTACACAAATACCTCTCCTCCATAAACACTTCAAGGATCCTCTCCAAGCCGAAGCATTCCAGCCTCCGAAGCCATCGGATCATTCACAATACGCTAAGTCCTTTGTGAATGAGAACCATCCTCCAAGGAGTCATCAAGCACTCAAGACAAAAAGTGTAACCATGATCTTCAATTTTATGTCTTTTGCTTTGTATTGGATCATTTTGATGTATTTAATAAAGAACAAGTTTAGATTTAAGTTATATGTTCTTAAGACTTTTCGTGAATTGCATGTGTTTATGATTTCAAGCCTTTTATATATGTTTGATACAATCTTAAAGTTTCGAAACCATGTGTTAAGATGATACGCTAAGTCCCTCTCTTTTGCATGTTTTGATGATCGTACTTTGTTTAGGGTGTTTAGATGCTAAGTTGCATTCCTACTCAATGATCAAGCATTTATACTTAGTTGGAAGTCATAAATTTCGTACCTTACTTAGAGTTTTGAGGCATGAAAAAGGGTAAGGTCAATAAGATGAGATGATCACTTGTAATTAGTAATTTAGCTTCTTATTTTTCGTAAGCATAATTCGAATTTAAGGTTTCTTGATTGTTAAACTTGTCTATGAGTAAAACATGTTAGAAGTCTAGAAGTTCTTATTGTGTTTGCATGTTTTGTACCTTAATTTCATAGGACATTAATCAACCAATTTCCAATCCCCCCAAACCTTTAGATTTCTGTTTAAAAACGAAACCATGCATGCGCCCTTTAATTCCCCGGATAGAACGATCCCTACTCACCAATGCTACATCTACAAAAGAAGGGTTTTAAATTGAATATGTGTGGACAATGTTTTTAGTGTCTACTTTGTGTTAACATTTAAGGTATGTTTTGCGCGTATCAAGGCATTCTTCATTGCGTCCTTTCAATTTTCTAGGTTGTTTTACGATGAGAAATTGAAGTTCAAGAAAGACGGAGAAGGGTTTATGAGGTTACAACGTTTATGACTTTGTAATTGATGGACACATGTCAATATTAGATAGGAAGGTCAATGCATGCATCTCATCCCTCTGACGGTCAGAGAAAAAAATTTCTCCTTTTCAATATGGTAAAATCAAAATTTGTTTATTGCTCTATTCATAGCATCTATTTTCTGACAATGAAATATTTCTAAAAAGGATGTACTGAATCTTTTATGTGAAGGGTGTCTAATTTCAATTTTTTTTTTTGGCCTTTTGTTTATACAATTTAATGCTACACCTTACTTGAATTAAACAATGATGAAGTAACTGATTTTGATTCCCACATTCTTCTATGTGCCTCAAAAGTGAATACACAACAAGAGCACGGCTATAGTCAATGAAAATATCAATCAAGAAAAATGAAGTCATTTTTTGTTCATGAATCTAAATTATTATAGTGTATCAATATTTATCTTTAGTGTTGGCTATATATTTCAGATTATTTGGAATTATTTGTATGTTTAATTTACCTGTGACTAATGAAAAAAGAAGAAGAGAAAGACAATTTAATTTGCTTATTGCAGTATAGAATTGAAATGTTGATACTTTGTTGTTCAAGACTAATCTTGATTAGTTTTATACAATTTTTTTGTTCAGCGAATGTAAGAGCAACTTCAGCAGATGCCATAAAAGTCAATTTTATCTATAATATGAGGTTTTTGTTTTAAAATCAGCTCCAAGAGATCCCCTATCACATTAGCTATTTTAGGGATTCCCTATATTTCATGTTTTCATCCCCTATCCCCATACCTAAAGCTTGAATTTTAGGTGATCGATGTAAAAGTCAACATTGTAATTAATTGTTTCCTAAAAGGTTGTAAATGTAATCAATTTCTAAGTTAATAAATGTTAATTATTTTTATTAACCAATCAAAACAAAGTATTTATTCATATTTAGTTAAATTATGAGTAATATTGTTGGGGTAAATTTTTACAAATGCTTAGTTAAAATAGGTTTGAGCTATACTTTGGAACAAAATAAAAAAAATTTAAGTGACATTGTTGGAGATGCTCTAATGTATTATAATTTAAGCCACAAACCATATGAAGATCAGCTTATATACACACCGGTACAATTATTGGGAATCATCTTACCTTCCACTATATATATATGGTGCCATGTTGAGTGATCTTGCTGAGATTTTAGAGCTAGCATGCATGTCATAATTTGTGTGATTTATGTTGGCAATACGTGAAGGAATCTGATAATCACCTCTATCCCCACCTTTATCCCCATCATATATGGCATACTGAATAACAAAGCTTCCATTCCTTTCATTTCCATATTCCTCTGCTCTTTTATCGATCGGACTGAGATTCTCTTGGTTGTGGTTTTAATCGCCTCATATCAACTAGCTAATAATGCAATCTGAACTTTTCAGTTATCAACGTGTGGTTAGAAACACAGAAAAATATTTGCAAAAGAAAGAAAAAAAACCATTGATAATCTAGCTAGGTCGCACGATTAAAATTGGAAGGCGAGCTCAAATTGTACTATAAGAGGATATGAGGGTGATTGACATATACTAAGAGAGGATCTAGCTAAAAAAAATGTTATATAGATCACCTCTATTATCTATACATACCTGCATTTACCCTTAGCTAGCTGTGTAGCTTACACGAATGAATCTGCTAAAGTGATCCTGCTTAATCTGCTCACCAAATTTATATTACTAACATATATAAAATCACCAAACTAACCCAGGGGAACTTGGCCTGCGTTCATAATGTACTCCTAAGGTTCAAAATACTTGCCCTACTAAACTTCAAAATACCAAAGAAACTTGTTTTAAGATTACCACTAAAATATGAGAGGAACTCAAAGTCTTGCAGCACGAAGCTATAGTGAGCTTCTAACTGGAAACATGCACTGATCTTGTAACTACAGTAAGCTAGTATACTAGCACAATTACAGTGCAGCGAGTCTAAGCTTTATGCTTTCCAGATCAGACTCATTAGAGTAACTAAAATTTCGCATATCCAACACAAAACGTACCAAGTGTGTTGCTACACTTCCCACCCGTCGTTTTGTCAACTCTAAATCAAGCATTTCCAAGTTCTGGCTGCTTTTAGCAAGAGCAAAAAGAGTAGCTTCCGACAAGCCACAATTTAAAACCATGCAATTTCAACACCTTGAGTGTTTGAATTTTAGAGATCGCCAGACCCCCAATATCAGTTAGTTCTTCCCCTCCAAGCAAATGAAGGCACTCCAAGTTGTGGCAGTTTTTAGCGAGAGCAACCATAGTAGCGTCCGACACGGCAAAAGCAGACTGCAATTTCAATTCCTTGAGTGTGAGAATTTTTAGAGATAGCCAGACCCCCAATGTCAGTGATATAATTCCAGACAAATTAAGGCACTCCAAGTTAAAGATATTGCTCAAAAGCTCGACCCCGGTATCAGTGATATTGGGCATATCGTATGAAACTGGACAATTGCCAAGAAATATAATGAAACCAGTTGTGTTGTGTCGATCATTAGGGTCACCAGCCTAGTCAGAGTCCGTATATGCTTGAAGATCCAAAGGAGCAGGACGATAACTAATACCATAGTTCAAAGTACCCTTGAGGTAGCATAGAATACGTTTGACAGCAAGAAAGTGGACATCTGTGGGTGATTGCATGAATTGACACACCGAATTCACATTATAAGCAATGTCCGGACGAGTAAAAGTCAGATATTGAAGGCAACCAACGATGCTGCGATACGTTTTGACATCAGAAAATGGGATATCATCATCTTTGAGTAGCTTGGAATAAGGAAGACATGGAGTGATACTAGCCTTGCATTCTGACATGCCAGCCTTGTCCAAGATATCCTTAGCATACTTAGCTTGAGAGATATACAAACCATCATCAAGATAGGTGATTTGCAGGCCAAGAAAATAATGGAGCAGACCTAGATCAGTCATCTCAAACTCTTGTTGAATGGCAGTTTTGATGTATTGAATAGCAGCTTGACTAGAACCAGTGATGATGATATCATCCACATAGAGAAGATAAACATGTCCTTTGTGGGAGCTATACACAAAAAGAGATGGATAAGCAATAGATGGTTTGAAACCAAGTGTAGGCAAGAAGGATGTGAACCTCTCATTCCATGCACAAGGAGCATGTTTAAGGCCATATAGGGACTTTTGCAAATAACAAACATGATCAGGAAAAGTTTGATCTTCGAAAACCAAGTAGCTGAGACATATAGACCTCTTCCTTCAAAACACCATGGAGAAAAGCATTTTTAACATCAAGTTGATGTAGTTTCCAGCCAAACTGAGCAGCTAATGCCGAAACGAGGCGAACTGTGGTGTGTCTAATCACTGGACTGGATGTCTCTTCATAGTCAATACTTTCCTCTTGACTAAAACCCCTAGCTACTAGACGTGCCTTGTGGCATGAAATAGATCCACCAGAGTTCCTCTTGACTTTAAAAATCCACTTACAGCTGACTAAGTTCTTATCTGGCTGTTTAGAAACCAATTTTCATGTTCATTGTTTGATTAAAGCAGCAAATTCATCTTGCATAGCAGCCTTCCATACAGGAGATTGTAAAGCCTTCTTGTAGGAATAAGGTTCCACATCACTATAGGTATCAACAATAGTAGCAAGAAAAGTTTTGGGTTTAGATATACCATTCTTGCTCCTGGTACGCATGGGATGTGTGTTCAATGGAATTGAAGTAGTCGTAGACTAGGGAAGACTTGTAGTGTGTGTTGTAGAAGGAACATCCAAATTAACCAAAATATCTGAGATATGGATGTAGACTTCCTCTGGCCTGAGCACAAAATCATCAGGAGATGGTGTAGGAGAGACACTCACAGATGAAATAGGAGTCTGAATAACACTTGAAGATGAGGAGGACACTACAGGAGGATGAAGTTCCCTGGATAGAACAAATTGCTCATGAGGGATAAGTGTGCATGGTGCTACAGTGACATGGAATGAGGGACTGGAGTAACAAGATGGCGAAGAAGAAAAGGAGTGGGGAAAACAACATTGGAAGAACTAAGACAAGGGTCTATATGTGAAATTGGTGACATTGATTGATAAAGAAAAGAAGACTCGTCAAAAATAACATGTCTAGAGATGATGAACTTAGAGGTGGTGTAATTGAAGCAAATAAAACCTGTGTATCCTATAGCATAACCTAAGAACACACATTTGACAGTTTTGGCTTGAAGTTTGTTAGAATTGTATGGCCTCATAAGAGGAAAACAGGAACAACCAAAAACTCTAAGACAATCCAAAGATGGTGGTTTTGAATGAAGGAGTTGAAAAGGAGAAGACATAGACAGTGTAAGAAAGGTGGCAATGGCACATACATGATACCAGAATTTGAGAGGTAAAAAAGCTTGATGTAACAAGGTAAGTGCAGTCTCCACAATATGCATGTGTTTTCTCTCAGCAAGACCATTCTATTGAGGTGTATATGGACAAGATTTTTGATGAATAATGCCATGCTTAAGAAGAAAAGTTTGGAAAATGGTAATGCAAAATTCACCACCACCATCACTTTGAAACACTTTGATAGAAGCCGAAAATTGATTTAAGTACATATGCATGAAAAGCACAAAATGGAGTAAACACTTCTAATTTGCATTTCATAGGAAAAATCCAACAAAATCTTGTACAATCATCCATGAAAAATGACATAGTATCGAAAATCTTCAATGGATAAGTATGAATATAGACCCCATACATTAGAGTGTATGGTATGAAAAGGAATAGATGACCTAACACTGGATTTAGGAAATGGAAGCTTAGTGAATTTTTCATCTAAACATGGTTCACATATACTAGAAGATACATCAGAAAGTGTACTAACATTTGATTGAGCTAACATAGAGGTAGTAATGACATTAGATGGATGACCTAATCTCTTGTGCCATAGGCCTTGAGCAACTCTGGATCCTAGAAAAGCTTTGGGAGAGATTGACTTTGTTGTGTGAGACACTGGTGTAGGATACAATCCATTGTCACTATGGCCCTTGAACAGCACCTTACCTGTCACCTTGTCCTGTATAAAGAAACAAAAATCATCAAATGTCATGCTACACTTGTTATCCTTGCATAGTTGATAAACTGAAAGCAACTTTGCAGCAAAATGAGGAACATGTAAAATCTTTTGTAAAGAAAGGACAGCATGTTTACTTAAGTGTATTGTACTAGTCCCAATATGTTTAATTGGCAAACATGCACCATTTCTAATCTGAACTTGATCTCTAGCAGTATAAGTAGTGACATTATTGAGAGCGTTCATATCTGCTGTCATATGAATGGAAGCACCAGAGTTAGTAATCCAAACAGACTGAGTATGAGCATTATTCTGCTGTAGAGAAGCAATCATGGCATGAGGTTGACTTTGAAGTTCATAGAATTGTTGCCTTTGCTGACACTATGCAGTAGAATGTCCAGCTTGACCACAGAGTTGGCATTCAATGCTGGATAAAGAAGCAGTTGAGCCTTGAGTTTTGCCTAGATGCCAACAAGTTTGAGCAAAATGGTTGGGCTTACCACATATCTGGCACCAAATTCGAGGTCTAAACCCTTGAGAAGCACCATTACTCTGCCAGCTATTGTTGGAAACAAAACCTTGAGAACCATTAGACCAACCATTGGACAATTGGTATACATTGGTGTTTGTATGAAAACCACCTTGAGTACCATGACCTCTCTGATTGTTAGAACCACCTCTATGACCACCATTATTCCAACCACCTCGACCATTATGAGGTCTGTAACCACCTTGGTGTCGTGTACTATTATACATAGCCACAAAAGCACTTGCAAAGGCATTAGGATCAGAAAATACAGATGCTAATGGTGGTGCTGGTAAAAGACCCCTAGTATCTAGAGATGCAGATGCGTTAGGTGTACTTTGAGCAACCATAGCAATCATATTAGGCAACACAATAGGATTAGATGCTATGTCAAGCTCAGACTCAGTAGCAAGTAACAAAGAACGCAATTCAAACATTGAAATTGGAGTAACCCTGTACTTAATCATCATACGGATTGTGCTGAATTCAGATGGTAAACCTTTAAGAATCAAGATCATGATATCTTCATCTGACATAGTAACACCAATAGCAGCCAATTGATCTCTAGCACTCTTAACTCAAAGCAAATACTTATCAATTACATCAGATCCTTTCTCAATAGATTGCAAATTGGACTTTAATTGAACAACATTGGGCCTAGATACAGTAGCATACCGATCTTTGAGAGATCACCATACCTCCTAAGACGAAGAACAACCCACAACATAAGCAAGAGCCTTAGGGGACAAGGTTGCAATGATGAGAGACAGAAGATTCCAATCTTGCGCGATCCAGGCTTCATAGTCCTCTGAAGAAGAAGCCGGACAGGGATGAATGCCATCCACAAATCGCAGAAGGCCATACAGCTGAAAGTGCCAAGTAGAAAAGTTGCTTTCATCAAGCTTCACAGAGATGAAGCTTGAGAGATTGGCGAGGAGAGAAACGGTCGATGTTGACGAAACCACCATTGTTGAAGCTTGAAATTGATGGACGGAGCACCGGAGAGATCGAAAAAGAAAAGACTAAGAGATCGAAGAAGAAACGAGCTTAGATCGAAGCTTCCCTGGCCCTTGATACCATGCCGAAATACAATCTAGGTTTTAGAGAGAGAGAGAGAGAGAGAGAGAGAGAGAGAGAGAGAGAGAGAGAGAGAGAGAGAGAGAGAGAATTTGAGCTAAGAGAAGAGAGGAAGAAGATAAGGTTTTGATATTATAGTCCATAATGAGAACAGAATGATTGTCTCAGGTTCTTATATTGAGCTAGGTACATACATAGGTGAGGTTAACCACCGACATTCCTAGCTAGCCACTGTATGGGTGGCACATGGTACTCTGACTTTGTATTGTCTGTGATTCTTCATTCCTACATCGTGAACACGTTGTTTATCTCGTATGGGCTAAGCAAACTAGCCATACTATCCGTTCTTGGCCCAACAATTATAGTGCCTCTCTAACCCGACCCGTTTTATAAAAACTCCATGGCTCCACTAATGCAGATGAGTACCGAAGCCGTGACATCATCCACTATTTTGTTAGGAATGGCTTATTGAAGAAAAAAAGTGTTGAAAACGTAAAAAAAACGTAGAAAAACTTAGGGACTACATATTATTTTTTCTCATTGATAGTGAACAATATACATTTGAGATTATATAACTATGGTAAACTAGAGTGGTAAATCTCATATTTACCCTTACATGGTTAACACATTTCGCCGCCGAAATGCCACCCAACAGGCAATCAAACGCGCCGGTCCCACAGGCCAAGCGGGTCCCACTAATAATTGAGGATCATGCAGCATACATATATCCTTTGGCTGGTTCATCGATCGGTAGTGTACCCAATTCAGTATTGTCTTGTTTCTAGTTCTGATTTTAATGTATGGAATATGGAAGTTTAGTGTTAGTGTTCATGTATCGTTTTATGTGAGCTGGACTAGCTGGATGAACCAATATACAGTGTTTGGTTTTCGTTGGAATGCTTAAGCTGTTTCGGACTTTTGGGTTTATCTAGCTGATCATAAGCGTCGTTTTAGATTCTAATAAGGATCATCACTGCACTTTGCAAGGATATGATTTCTAGTTCTAGAAGAAAGAGTTTTTCAATCTGCTTTCTCTCGTATCATGACGATTTAAAGAAAGTTTGTCAATGCATAAAACCTCCCCATGCCATGACTTATCAGCCAAAGAGCTTAGTGAAATGGAAGTATACTTTCTTGTGAATAGTAAATCTGAATCCGATATATAGTTTTGAACCAACTAAAGAGAAGCTGAAATTCTTATATTTCATGTCTCAGTTACGATTTGATGATAAATAAATGATGAGCATCAAGACAGGATTTAGCCGCTTAAGTTCACATCGATCTGGAAGGAATTGTACATTTTAAGTGTCAATTTTTTTAATGGATACCTGTGTTATGTGTTGTTTTTTGAACTGATATATTTCCTCCAACGTTCTCTTTTCTCAGGGCGTAGAATGTCATATGAGATCTACCGGGTCATCTTTTGTGAAAACATACATGGCATTGTTTTTCTGTGACGAGATAGATGGTACAGCGTAGAAGTTAACAAAGGTACTGGATTGGATATATACATACTTCTGCTTTCATTGTGTCTTACGGGTACTGAGCGCATTTTCTTGTTATCGAAAGCTCTCTTTTTTCGTGTGTTTGTGCATAATTTTGTTCAAGTATCTGCATATTCAGCATACTGATTAACCTGACATGGCTTTCAGTTCTTGGCAATCTTTTTCTTTAATTCTTTCTGCAAGGTTGCTTGACAATTTCAAGGACTTACAATTTGGTTTTAAAGTTTTAGATCTGGGTATTAATTCCAGGGTTTTGTCGTATATCAGTGGAACTAATCAGTTGTTTTGTGCGATGTTTCTTTCTTTTCCACCTATTAGCCTAAATATCAATCAAACCATGCCACATCCATTCTGTTGTTGAACTCAGCAGCATCAAACGTTTAAAATGGTTACTTACAAACATAGATTGGAGTTTTACCCTCACCTTAATTTACAGAAACCAGCATTGATCGACGTCATATATAGCTTCTTGTTAAAAGTCACATTCAGCTATACTGTATGCTTCATTGATGTTTGAGGTTAACCATGGGCAGCTTAAATTTCATGAGCATTTAGAATCTTTGTAATTATCTAGCTTCCAGAGATAAATGCACAGCTTCAGCATATTTACTAGGAAATTTGAGGAATTTTAAACTCGTCGAAGATGGATCAGATGGGAGAATGCAAGAGAACGCAAGTTCAGTTCCTTGAAGGGTTTTAATTTTTGAGATTTCCAGACCTCCAATATCATTTATTGGCTACTGAAAGCAACCACAAATATAAAAAGGCATAATTTTCCTACTAAAATTTACAAATGCCAAAGAAGCTTGTTTGAAGATTACCACAAAAACATGAGAGAAACTCGTAAGTCTTGCAGCACGAAGCTACATTGAGCTTCTAGCTGAAGACATGCACAGATCTAGTATACTAGCACAGGTACAGTGCGGCAAGTCTAAGCTTTATGCTCTCTAGATCAGATTCATCATCAGAGTAACTATATTTTCGCATATCCAACACAAGACGTACCAACTGTTTTGTTCCAATTCCCACCCGTTTTGGCAACTGTAAATCAAGTATTTCCAAGCTGTGGCAGTTTTTAGAAAGAGCAAAAAGAGTAGCTTCCGACAAGCCCCGGTTAGTATCGGAACTTGTGGGATTAAAGTTTAAATTAGACAGTTGGATTCCGATAAAATCCAAACGACGCGATCAATTGACGATGCAACCTTTGATATCTATATAAGGACGACTTCAGGTTGTCATTCATCATCCAATTGATTGGTTCTAACAATTAGAACCATACAATCTCAACTCCTTCAATGTTAGAATTTTAGAAATCGCCAGACCCAGTGTCAGTGATCATTCACCCTCCATGCAAATGAAGGTACTCCAAGTTGTGGCAGTTTTCAGCGAGAGCAACAACAGCAGCGTCCGACACGCCCCATTTAGAAACATGCAATTTCAGTTCCTTGAGTGTTCGAATTTTAGAGATAACCAGAGCACCAATGGCTGTGATATTCTCTCTATACAAATGAAGGCACTCCAAGCTACACATTTTGCTCAAAAGCTCGACCCCAGTATCGGAGATATTCTCCACAAAACTCAATCCGATACTGGACATATAACCCGAACCATGTAGCCCATTTTTTATGACCAATTTTTTGAGATTTTTTGAGGTGCACCCATCTGCCAAAAACCTGATTCCCATATCGGTGCTACGCATATAATCTTTCAACTTCAAACTTCTAATAGAAGACGACACCGAGGCAATTGCACAAAGGGATTGGTCTGTGATCTGCGTAATACTTCCAAGTGACACAGATGTCAAGTTACGTGCCGAATTTATAAGCGCAACAACTCCAGGCTCGCTAATAGTTTTCCCGTAGATTGACACCTTGGTCAACTTCGGACATCTATCTTCCACAACCCCTAGACCTCTTTCCCTCGACTCCCCTGAGCACCAAAACATGTTATACTTCTTAACTTTCAATGTCTCGAGTTGTGGACATGCTTCGGCTATGTAATCAAGGTCGTCGTCGGTGAGATGGTCGGCGGGAGTATAACTTATTGTAATACGAACTGCATTCGGGAATTGTGTTAGTAAACGACAACGGAAAAATTCACGTGAGAAGACACGAATGGATGACCTATTTTGACGTTCCACTTTTAGCCACTGTTTACAAGCCTCAGAGAACGATCTCCTATCACCTTTGTCAATAACCTTCCTCAGAATCAAGCCGAGTACATCGTTGTTCAGCGAACGAAATCTCCGTTGTTGTTTGCTGCGCTCTTCCATCCTCTCTTTGGTTAATGTAAGCCCTATTAACCTCGTGCAGCTTTATATCCAACAAAGTCATGATTCATGAACAAGTAGATCTTCTCGTATGGGCCAAGCAAACTAACCTACTTCCCCTTCTTGGCCTAACAATTATAGGCCCGAAAATTTATATAGCCTCTCTAACCCGACGCGTTTCATAAAACCTCCACCAACACACAGAAGTCAGAGAACTGAGAACATCACCAAATCTACCGAAGCCGTGACGTCATTTGCCGTCTCACGAAGAGAACTGAGGATCATGCAGCATTTCCTGTTTGGCTGGTTCATCAATCAACTGGTTGTGTACTCAATTCAGTATTGTCTTGTATCTGGTTCTGATTTTAATGTATGGGGTAGTGAAGTTTAGTGTTCATGTATTGTTTTATATGAGCTAGGGTCGGCTTTGAGTATAGATTTTATAGGCCTGCGTCTAGATCCCCCACTAAGAAGAGACCCCAAAATTGGGTTTAAGTATGCACAATATATATATTTGGGCCCCTATCTTTTTATCTAGCCTAGAGGCCTATCAAATTTTTGACATCTCAGGGTCGGCCCTGAGCTGTATGAACTGAGAGTCTAACTAAGATAAGAATAATTGATCATATGTTTGATTTATAATGTTTGGTTTTGATTAGAAAGCTCAAGTTTTTTTAGGTTTAGCTCATCACATGTCTCATCTCTACTAACAAAATTTAGATTCTTACAAGGATCATCGGCTATGATCGTCACATTTCCTTTGTGGTGTCATGCTCTTGGCCGATGCACTAGCATGTAAGTGTTCCTGAATTTGTAGGATGGCATTTCAAATCCTGGAAGTATCAAATTTTGTGAAACAGAGATTGTGTTCTGAAATTACCTGATGTTTCATATCATGACGATTTAAGTAAAGACTACTTAAAGAGAATTACATTTTATGTCTCAATTATGATTTGATAATAAATAAATGATGAGCATCAAAAAAGTATTTGGCAGCTGAAGTTCACATTTGGAATTGTACATTTCAAGTGTACGTTATCTTTTGATGGATAAGTGTTTTATGTGTTGTTTTGTGAACTGATATCACTACAACAATATTGGCCAAATCACACTAATTTATAGGCACCAATCACACTATGGTGACGGCCTCGCTCACAATTTCAAATTTGGTGGGATGTTATTAGACTTTTTGTTATCTGGGAGACAATAGTGTCACTAATACACTGCAATGGTGACAACGTAATTGTTTATTGCCTCACTATTGTTATATACGGTGACTCTTATCATCATTGTATTGGTTAAATTACGCAGTAAAATATTTATCTACCTCTTCTCTATTCTCTTTGCATTAAAAACCTTCTCTCTCTCTCTCTCTCTCTCTCTCGCCCAACAAACCCAGCAGTGTGCCGCCCAAAACCCTCGTTGGAGCTCAGCCTTGTCCATCGCGTCACAGGACGCAACCAGTCAAAGCTCGCCCAACAAACCCAGCAGTGTGCCACCCAAAACCCTCGTCGGAGCTCAGCCTTGTCCATCGCGTCACAGGACGCAACCAGTCAAAGCACCGCATCTGGATTCGACTCACTCGGACTCCACGGACTCAGCTTCGCACGCCACTTCTCCGCCTTGACTTCGTCGCAACCTCATCCTTGTCGGCTCCAGAAATGTATGCTGATCTTTATTTGCGTTTTCTCTACTAGTTAGCATGTTACTGACTTCTCCTCGAACCCGACTGGGCTTGCGAAAATTTTAATTCCCTTTACTAAAAATTGGTTCCCCAATTTCGCTAAACCCTAAAGTCCTCATGGGGTTTTTATGAAACAATGGGTAATGGGTTCTTATTAGAATAGGGTGAGTGTGTGTAGTTGTAATCCATTACATTGGCCATTATATTAGTACCAATGTGTATGTGTTAGTTATTGGTTTATTAGGTGCGTGTTTTCACAAGTCAATTTCATGATTTGCTTCACCATATCTTTGTTTTATGTTCATTTCCTTGCCAACAATACTCATGTGCCATTTCATGATTCCAAGCTAACAAGATTTTCTTAGCGTATCATTCAAAGGTAAGAACCATCTGCCAACTTCATTCCACCAGGAAGTGTAATCGTGTTAGGCATGTTTTCATGACTGATATAGTTACTCACCTTTTAATTATACTTTGAATTGTGCATTATCACACAAGTAGATGTGACTAATATGGTTATTCGTCTTTCAATCAGAATTTGGAATCAACAATCATGTTCATCTACCTTTGTCTCACTGTAGTGATTCTGCAATATTTTTATGTCTACTTCATTTACGCTTCCCTTGTACTTCTCTTTTAGGTAAAATCAATGGGAAAGGATAATACATAAATGAAAGGAGTAACAATCCCAAATCTTGGTTTGTCGGTGCTACCAATCATTGAGGAGTCTCGACAGATTACCAATATGATGCTTAGTAGTATGCTGCTTAGTTGAAATGTACTTTCTCTTTCAACGTACACTTTCGGGATTAGCTTCATAATTGAAGAACCTTCATTGCAGGATGTGGGAACTAGGACTTACTTTGGTTCTTATACTTGGTGGACTGAAACTTGGCATATTTTGAATTTATCGCTCTTCTTTGGTGTTTATTCATAGTAGTTTAGATTGTGTAGTATCTTACTAATTATGCGACTTCTGTAGAAGTTGGTGTATGTTTGTTTTCATTGTATATGCTTTGTTTAATCAGTATGTTGCATCCCATTATCTGGATATTAAATGTGTTGACAAAACAGGAAGTGGAGCAGGTTGGAGTTTGACGCAAGTAGTGTTGAAGACTAAAGACTTTATGTACTTCAACTTTTTTTTTTGGTGTTTCTGAATATGGGATTTGTAGTTATGTATTTGACTAGAAAAAATATTACTAATATTCACTTGTCTAATTATTGTCATGGTTTTAATACAGTTAAATTTTGAATTTATCGTGTACTGTTTCAATTGGCATTGATAAACATACGAATACAATGGGGATAGATAACTGTCCCTAATGGTTGTAGCGTATTTGTACAAATACATCAAGAGTATAGTGATTTTATGGTTTTTACTATATTTGGGTTTTGAAACTAATGGGGACAGATGTCATCAAGCAGTGAACTAATCTAATATTATTGTTTTAGTCTCTTTAAGTTTTATAATTTTAACTATCATAATAATTCTTATAATTATTTGCTTCTAATAATTTTACATTTTATGTTGGCAGGTTATAAATCAAATGGATATGCTTGCAGTGATTTCATATATGTCACTACATTGAAGTGGTATGAAATCCATAAATCATTTATATATGCTAATTACCAAGCTAGGTCATTTGCATGTGATTGTATTAGGGATGTGTTGAGTCGAGCAATTAGATATCTAGCTAACTGTATAATTTGCTTCCAGAAATGTCAGGTTCCATGTGAATCCCAATATATCAGAGACGTCAAGCTTATATTTGTTTAATCTAGTATTCATTTTGACTGAGTAGATGACTAGAAGAAGCAATATTAACCTATTTATGAATTGCTTTGTGTCCTTTTCATTTCCTAGGTGTGAGAGGGTCTTGGTTCACTAGATAATGTCAATTTCTCATACTTTAGTGAAATTTGATTCGAATATGTTTGCAGATGAAGCATTGCTCTACCATAATTAGGTTCAATATCTTGTGTTTTTATATATTGGGTTGATGAGAGGCCAAATATGATTTGTGAGCACTGCAGAGGGTTAAGTTTTTTGTCTTGGACTGTTACCTTATTTCACGATGAGGCTACACACAGACAAAAATAAGTGTGAATTTAAAATTTGTGATTGTTTAAAGATTATATATTTTGATGAAAATGATGATGTTGTTGCCTTTTTTTTCTTTCTCTTTTGCAAATTCAAAATTTCTAAATCTATGTCTATTGATGTATGTTTTTTAGGGTTGATAGACTTCCCAACATGATGGTTGCAACAAGACGTAGCTTAGCCGGTGCTGACTAGTCTTTATCTATACAGATTGACTATAACTTTTCAATTATCCCTGTAAATCTTTCAAATCTTTTGTATATTTTTAAAATGAGGAAGAATATATGATGGCATAGTTAAGAACTATTGGAGAGAAATTTTGGTGAATAGAGGATGATATATAATTTTTGAATCACAATAAGCTCGTTGACATTGGTTGTCTACTCTGTCCTAGAAAATGATTCTCATAGCTTTATAAATGAAGATTTATTAATAGGTATTATAAATCTCTCACACTCATTTTCATTTAGTTATTGAAAAGAAGTAATTAATGATATAAATGATATATCTCACATGCTAATTTTGTTTGTTCTTTCCGTTAAAAGAGGCAAAGGATGAGGGATGTATTTTTCCATTAATTTTGATGTATTAATAATTCTAGTTAAAACTTATAGTATGGAAGCTGTGTTTCTTATATATGCATGTATGACCCTTTAAAAAGTGACTTATGTATTTGAATGATTTAATCAACTCGGCTCGGCTCCACCAGTCACTTCTTCATCAATTTTTTTATTATATTTTTTTAGTTCGAAAACAAAGTAGTCCCCGACTCAACATTGGTGCCTTTGTAAAGTGGGATCCAAAGTTTGCAAGTCACCAACAATTCTTTCACATAATTGAATTTCAATGGTGGGACCAGATTTAGGTCACCGAAGATAGCATTGATGAGTGTTTTGGGTATTTGTCACCGTTCCGAAGCACACCACTCACTTAATAGTAGCCCATCGGTGGCTATTGCCCATAGTCACCAATCTTAGACCCTAACTACACCAATGTGATTGGTGTCCTTTGCCCAGATTTCTAGTAGTATATCCTCTTATTAATGTTCTGATATATATAGCCAACACATTGTGAACTGAATACGAGAGATATATAAACTTTCTTTAGGCACAGTTGAAGACAAATACAGCTCCTATTAATATATATAAGGTTTAAAAAATATATATACATATATATAAGAATGCAAAGTAAGCACAAAAAGGATACTGCATTCTTAAGTTTATGAAAAACAAACGTTCTATCAATTGAATCATACCAGAGCAATTATGTAGAAATCGAGTATATACAGTCACTAGGAGGACAGTTTTGATACCAAACAGTGTGAGAAAACTTCAAAGTCGTGCAGCTCGAAACTAGATACGATTCTATCTACGACATGCACGATGCATTGATATCGATCTTCAAGCTACAGAAAACAAGTAACAATTTTCATAGTTTAGCACAAGCTTCAGTGAGCAAGGGAAGTGTTTACTCTTAAGCATTCTGCATTCTATATCAGAGGCACTAAATTCCGCCCATCCAAACTAAGGTGTTTCAAGCACTTGTGGCCCGAAAATGCATCGTTGATGCCAATTCTTGTTACACCTCCCAGCCACTCTAAGTCAAGAGTCTCCAAGTTGTGGCAGTTTTCAGCAAGAGCAACTATAGTAGTGTCCGACACGCCCATAAGAGAATGCAATTTCAGTTCCTTGAGGGTCTGAATTTTAGAGATTGCCAGACCTCCAATATCAGTAATATTTTGTCCACATAGAGACAAACGAAGGTATTCTAAGCTAGACATTTTGCTCAAATGCTTGACACCAGTATTGGTGATTTTGGGCGTACAGCAATATTGCATGCACAAATTAATGACCAATCTCTTGAGTTTTTTTGAAGTGCACCCTTCTGCCAAATACCTTATTCCACCGTCAGTAATACTGGTACATCCTTTCAACTTCAAACTTGTTATACAAGGCAATGCCGAGGCAATTACGCAAAGGGATTGGTCTGTAATCCGCGTATTACTTGCCAGTGTCACAGAAGTCAAGTTATGTGCCGAATGTAAAAGAGCAACAACTCCAGACTCTCTGATAAATCCCCCGCGGAGTGATACCTTGGTCAACTTGGGACATCTATTTCCCACAGCCGTTAGTCCTCTTTCTCTCAAGCTGCAATACGAAGTTAATTTCTTAACTTTCAAGATCTTCATTTGCGGACATGCTTCGGCTATGTATTCAAGGTCTTCCTCTGTGGGAATGTACCTAATTTCAATATGAACTGCATTCGGGAATCTTGTTAGTAAACGGCGTCTGAGGAATGCAGGCCGATATAGACGAATTGAAAACCGATTTAGACGTTCCAGTTTCAGCCAGTTCTTACAGACCAGACAGAAGGATCTCCTATCATCATTGTCGATAAACTTGTTAAGAATCAGGACGAGTACATCGTCGTTGAGCAAGCAACGTCTTCCTTGTTTTCTGTTCTGCGCCTCCATCTCTCTTAGGTTTAACCCGCCGGCACGCAGAAGCCAAACCCTTTACCAAAAGCTTATTTCTCTCTTAAGGTCTCGTTTGGGCCAAGGAACCAACCTTAATTATTTCCCGTTTCTAATTATAGGCCCTTAAAATTATAGAGCACATCTGACCCGACCCGATTTGTAAAACTTCAATCAAAACAGAGGTAATAGTAAAACGAAATATGACTGCCTTTGAACTACCAAAAGCTCTACCTTGAAGGCTTGACATACAATTATTACATACAACTTATTGACTATTTGAATAACATTCATACGAATTCCAGAGTTAGCTAGAAAGATGGTAACGAAGGATATTGGTTTAGCATATTAACTATTTGAATTTAGATGAGGCTTAGCCTCCCACGAAGATTAGTGTACGTACCTAGTTAATTGCCCTATTTCGTACGTACTTAATATTCTTCACTAGTTTATAATTATATTTCACCGCCAACATAACAGTATTCACCGACAAGAGATCTACAACTTCAATGACCAACCCGAATTCTATCTCGGTATGGTTGCCGCTCACGTGCCCGCCAAGGAACCCATCAGAAAGCACTTCAGTAAAAGAGTAAGAACACTGATCTCACATCGAAGAATCGGTAAGAGCTCTGGTCTCAACCACCTTTATAAGCCGGGTGGTTTAGCATTAATGGTATGCATTCATTACCCTTTTACGTTGTTACCATGTTTAAATCATATCTCGTTTCTGACTTAGGCATCGGAGGGTTGAAGACCAGCACACCCGGTCTCTCCTTAACGGTTGTCATTCTTAGCAGCGAGAGAGATTGGACAAGAGCAATCGTAAAGCTTTAGTGAAAGAAAGAGCAAATACCAATTGAAAGCGATATCGATCAGGCAAAGCGATGTCGATACAACGATAGCGGCATAGATTAAAATCAAGCGACAGCAGTATACGAAATCTGGAGTCGATTTATATTAGTTTCATCCGTTCAATATCAATTGCCCCTTTGCGGTTTTGGATATTAACATTGGCGCCGTCTGTGGGAATCCATACTAGGAATGGTTTTCCAAACCACGAAGCATACATCGAGCGACGAGCATGGATACCTATCTGACACTGGGCATGACACCGAGCACTCAGCGAGAACTCCTCCACTAAACACCCGTTACAAATGAGAACAATGAAGAGCTCGCGTTTGTACAGCGAACAGGAAAGCAACAAGCTACTGGGGATCAACAGGTGTCAGCCGACACAGAGAGATGAGCCAGCGACATGGAACTACGATACCAGCTGGCAATGCAGAAGTACACAAAGCTGGAGAGAGCCCGAGAGTTTGAGCACCAGTGGTACATGCAATCTGAGTCAAGCCTGAGGGACGTTGAGCAGAGATGACTCAACTCGGAATCCACGGCGGACTTCCTGAGCATAGAGCCTCACCAGGTGATCCACTAGAGGGAGGTGATCATTTGGTCACACTTGCATCCTCAGCACTTGCAGAGTGCGGGGTCACCACTAGTACCAAAAAGCCTACAGCGAAACCAGCCGGAATTGAACAACGTGGCACGCCAACCCAATCTGCCTATTTGGGCACAATCATTACCGCCACCACCCCCTCTTGAGATCGCACTAGCAACACAACAGCTGGACATGGGAATAGCAGCGAGAATCGCATCGCCGGGTTAGAGACTATGGTATGCCAACTAGTGCAACCCAAATCAAGCCACCTTGACCGGACACTGCCAACGGTCTGCGTCGAGCCGTTCTCGGCCTAAATCATGCTCCTAGGCCGACACTCGTTGGACAAGGTGAAAATCGAGCGATACAGAAGGAAGACGGACCCGTCCCTACACATTGATATCTTCGTCTCAGCAACGACCGACAGGGGATACAACGACGCGACAAATTGTTATCTGTTTATGGAAAGCCTCACCGACGATGCATTGAGCTGGTTCTTTAGCCTACTGCCGAGATCTATCAATTCCTTCCAGGAACTCATTAGGGAATTTTTGAAACGGTACATCACATCGGCTAACTGTTCCCTTACTTATAACCAATTGCAGGTCGTCCGACAAAAATCATCTGAAGGATTTTCTACCTTCATCTCGTGGTGAAACACCGCCATCGCCAATTGTCGGGACATTAGCAGTGATTCAGCCTTCTGTATACTCTGGAATATGCTATAGCTGAGACTACTAATGTGGAAGCTTAATGAGAACCCAGAACTCACCTACGATGAGTTGCTGGAACGTGTGACATCACATGCCCAATTGGAGCTACAAACTTTCGGCTCTAACCATACACTGACGCAACAGGTAAACACTTTTTCCAACACCACGATTCCTAATGTGTAGAGCGCGCTCCCCGCACCAGAACCAACGCGAGTGGCATCGCCAAAATATCGGGGCTCACACGACTATAACCATAGGGATTAGAAAAAAGACAACCGCAGATCAGGAAGCTGTCAAAAGCACTATAACGATAAAGGTAGCTACAACGAAAACAACAAACAGTACCGGGAGGATAGAAATGATTGACCCCGGGATACCACTGAGACACGGCCCAGGATAGAACAACAGGTCTTCGGTGTGCTCAACACCAAATACGCTGATATCCTAGCATCATACCCGGACTTGTTCCCGCTACCAAAAAAGATTTTCAGGGTAATGTTGTACAAAGAAACCGAGAGATGGTGCAAGTTCCACCAAAACAAGTCACACGATATCGAAAGATGCCACAGCATGAAGGAACTGGTGAAGGTACAGCTCAAAAAAGGCAATCTGACAAAGTTCAAGTCGGGGAATGAGACTCCACCGACATAAGGGGTGGCACACGTCAGGAGAATCAACTCGTTTATCGGCGGTACGTAAGTCTAAAGCAGAATGAAGAGATGAGCGAGCGGTATGTAGCATGCAGCAGGGACCGATAGAGGTAGCCAGGGCAGGCAGGGGATCCATCACGTTTTACTAATCCGAGGAGCATGATCGGCCTTTGATATCGGAGGATTACCCATTTCTAGTCGACACGGTCATCGAATTATGCATTGTCGGGAGGTGCCTAGTGGACACCGGGTCCTCCGTCAACGTCATGTTCTGGCATGCATACGAAAAACTTGAAAGACTCTCATCCAAGCTAAAGCAAGATCATTTGCCGCTACTAAGCTTCTCGGGCGATCAAATCCAGCCACTGGGAAGTGACTACCTATGGGTTGCCCTAGGGCAGAAGAGCTGCAACGCGGAAACCCACATTGAATTTCTAATTGTGGAACCCCCATCATATTACAACGCCATCATTGGATGCAACACGCTAAGCAAAATCAACGCCATCGTATCACAACGGATGCTGCTCATGAAGCTCCCCACACCTGCCGGTATATGCATGCTTAGAGAGACAACGCCCATGTAGCCAGGATTATCTAACGACGCCAACTACTCGGCGAGGGAGGTGTGCATGCTCAGAAGTGACCCGTCGATCTAAATGCCAGATGACCCAAGGGAGGGACCCATAACAGCAAGACCCGTCAGCAACGAATCCACTAAGTTTATCCCATGAGTGAACGGTTAGAATCGGGGCGAATCTGGACCCAGCAATCGAAATCGCCCTCATCAACATACTCAGGGAATGCAACGATGTCTTTTCATGGTCTTATGCTGACATGCTGAGCATTTCCACAGATATCGTATCACATGGGTTAGGCATCTCGCTGGAGGTAGTACCAAAGAAGCAGCTGCGTAGAGCCTATAACGAGGAACAATATGCCGCCATGAAAGAAAAAGTAACCAAACTCCTCAAGATATGCTTCATTAAAGAAGCAGCTGCGTAGAGCCTATCCAGCCAGTCTCTGCCTCATCGGGAGGACTGATGGTGAGTAGGGCAGTAAAAGTGATGGTACTGCCCGTCCGAGCATCAAGGTCGGGCAGCATGGCCTTGTTTCCCTCCTCTTCAAGATCGGTGATCAAATCATCAATGTTGCCAAAGGACTCCATCTTCTTATCCCGCTTAGCATTACTATAGACAATTGAAAATTCAAGAAAGAGAAAGATTATAACCTCGTCCCAAATTGCAGATTTAAGATAGAGCACACAAGAAGAAATTTCTTTACATGGGAATAACGTCAGCAAAGAACAGGCGGCAGACGACATACTAGGCGTCTTGACAAGGCTGGTCGACTCTAGAATTTGATAGTCGCTCAAAAGGTACACGCTCCGAAACTTATCACTATAACCACTTTCCACTCTATGACAATGCTGCTTTATCGTAGCTCAGAGATGATAATGGTGGGTAACTGCAAACAAAGAAAATGACACATAAGAAAAAGGAAAGATCAAACCGCTAGTTGAACGACAAATATCAAACCGCCATCGTCACCTCAGGGATGAAACCTAGTAGGCATGCGGACCCGACCCATAACGCCCACTGATCTGGATCAGTGGGCTCAGGCCTCCACTCCGGGTTGGACGTCCAAAAATCGTGCAGGGCAAGGGGACTACCCCTCCTTTGAACCAAGCGAAGCGTCCCCCAACACCCCTTCTTTGTTAAATATAGCACCTCGAAGTAGTGCAACACTTCATCCCGAGTAGGGTAATCCAGCCCTGCAAGCTTCCACAGCACAAACATAGTGTTCAAAGATCGAAGCAAAAATGGAGAAACTTTCCTGACAGCGCAACATAGCTCACCGAAGATGTATTCATGAAAGGGCTGAAGCGGAGACCGCACGCCGAACCACAGCTGAGCGTGATCCAGGGGGATATGACCAGCGGGCGGTCTAGTAAAGAATTCACCCTTACCTAAAAGTCTAGGGATAACGGCATCAGAGATCTGGAACTCAGTTTTCATCTCCTTAATGGTAGAGAAGGACATCGACTTGGTGGGCTCGTCTACTTCTGGCGAGTCGTTCAGTGTCCAGACTCTTGGTCCATATAATCCAAGCATCAGCTAATTGAGAGGAATAACGGGGGCCGTGCTTGAAGTTGATGTCATCGGCTCCTCTTCGCCCCGCTCAGGTTGAGAGGATGACGTCATGCTACCTGCGAAACATTTACGGATAAAGTTAGCCCAAGGTTTACCCATCTCAGCTTCCCAATCCGTAAACGACTTCCCAAGGAATATGCCCGGCCCCCCCAACACCGAAGTAGGTTCTCTAGTGATTACGAACCTAACGCTAGACGACGCACGCAACACCGATCACTCATCCAGTAGCGCTCTCGTAGATCCAGAACTAGAGGCTTCACTACTATCAGAAGACAACACTATAGTATCCATGCTTAACCTACATAACCCATAGCAGGGGAATCGTTAACATCAAGCCGGTTGGATTATACGAGACACCAACATCTCCAAAAACTAATTGGGCCGGGAGACTGGATCCAGGCCCAGACACACATAGTAGATATGGCCCAGGGACAGGAAGACTCTAGAAAAACTCAACAGTAGTGAAGATACCTCCAACCACCATGAATGACGGTGACACAATACCAGACTATCTACATTCAATAAAGGCAGAAAAACTACAATCAAAGACACAAGCAAATACGAAGCATGCAGAACCAACCCAGAAATTTAAAAATCACTTAGAGAAAACAAGCACGGAATGAACAGAAGCGAAACTTACTTGGTCTTCAAGAGAGATGATCGGAAGTTGAATGCAGTGGTAGAAGCAAGGCTTGATGGTACGGCGATGATACGGCGGTGGCAGATGGATTCAGTCTCTCTCTCTCTCTCTCTAAAAGCCTAGTTCCAGAATATGCTCAAAATGCAAAGTGTAGGAAGGAAAGAGAGAAAGGGGAGTATAAATATGCCACATTTGGGTGTGATTGCCACTGTTCAAAGAAACACGTCGGTTCCTAAGATGGAAACATGCATCCACTGACGTCATCAGGCACGGAAGAGTTCGAAACACGAAATGATATGCATCGTTTCCTTAATCGTAATTTCCAAGAAAAATGAAATGATCACTCTTCAACCTATGACGGGACGTTTAGGAAGCTCAAGACGCTCTAGGACAGCACGTGGCGGTGACAGATTTGGCAGCATTTAATGAGGACAGAAAATGGTTGCACCTACTAACTGGGGGGGAGGGGACATAATGGTGACGGATATCACAGGACCCCGGGATGGACACTAACCACCTCAACCTACTATAATGCCCACATTAGCAACAACCGTCAACATTGAAAAAGTAATCTCTTATGCCATATCGCTGAAAGTATTCTCCTACCGGCTACAATATCTCCTACGCCATAACACCGAAGAGATCCTTCAACAGTTCTCCTACGCCATGTTGCCGAAAGTATTCTCCTACCAGCCATAATCACTTACGCCATGTCGCTGAAAGTCTTCTCCTACCGGCCATAATATCTCATACGCCATAACACCAAAGAGATCCTTCAACCGGCCAAAGAGACGTACAGTCGCGCGGGAGATACGATCTTGGGGACTTAAGGGTTACCAATTCAAACGAGTTCCACCCAGTATTGTGCCTCAACCGGTGTAGCTACCAGCAACCAGTAACAAAAGCTACCAGATTGGGAGGGACCGAGTGTTTGAGCGCCAAAGAGCGTATCCCTCAGTCGGTGCAATGTAGTCGCTCATTGCATCCCCCGGCACTGAATAGTTACGAAGGAGTATGTTAGTTACCGGAAAAGGATTCATTGGAAATTGGCCTACTGGGTTAAAACATTACTTGAAGGAACCTCGATATGATGTCGTGACTCATTCAGGAGGCAAACAAGCTTAAGGGCATTAACATCAATACATTTTGCTTACTCTGGGAGACGGTAAACTAGATACTTACCGGTCTCACTGATACTAACTATAAGTGCCTATTTTGTTATCTTTGATAAGCGGGAAAACACCTATTCAAAAATATCTTATTTTCAACCAATATATATCATTGTAATAGTTAATTATAAGGGTTATCGAACACAAGGAGGTTGTGAAACTAAATCCTAACACTAGACTACAATGCTGACAGACTCGACCACAGTACACTAAGGACACTATGAACCTAAGCTAGACTACTCTAAAAGCCACGAAAATTTTATACAATATACTAGACTCAGTGGTGGACTACCACACAAAAATTGAGGGTGTTCTGAATAGTTTTGGTTGCCAAAATATTTCGGCCAATCTACAGATAATGCAGAAAATAAATGCTAAATGTAAATATGATTATGTATGCAAAAGAATTTAAGCTATATGATTAATGAGTTAAGAAGCATGCAATCCACCACCGCCATTCCATCTTTCTAACACATACTTAACCTATTGAACATATCCAATGAATGAAAGTTCACAATAAGAGTTGATCGTTACAACCACATCTTATTACCTAAACCTTATGCCTATGCAGGTTTGTCATGGACCTCCCCTACATCTATTCCTCTATGAACCCATAGTCATGGACCCCAAGGTTTACAAAGAAGAAAACATTAAGTTCTAGAAAAGGTTTGAGAAGCTACAAGGGATCACAAGTACACTATGGGCGTGTCTTGCTAGACCTATGGATTTCAATCTTCTGACAGTAAAATCAGTGTATCACTATAGAGAATCTGGTGGAAGAAATTCATCTTCAGTCGCCTGTATCTCATGACAATAGAATCCTAGCATGCATACTAATTTGGCCACCAAAGAAAACATACAAGAATTCATACGGTGAATCATTCAGAGAAAGAAACCTCATTCAAAGATTATACAAAACTAGGTTAAAGTGTATGCATTAAAAAGACTTCATGTATAGGGCTTAAAACAGCTCCTTAACAATGGGTTTATCTACTAAAATTCATAATAAAATAATCAAAACAATTCACTGAGTTGATACAAATAAACGAGATGAAGAAGAACTCTGGTCGACCAGAATTCGACAGGTCTAAAATATATTCAACCGATCGAAACGGGACAGGCTGGTCTCCTTTGCGGCTTGCTCTCTCCTTGCTCGAAGTTGTGCTATCCAAAATGCTGATTAACCTTTTCCAAAACCTAAAATAGGTTTATATATGTCCCCCAATTGATCTCCTAGAGTCCACATTAGAATAGACTTTTATAATTGCACAAAACTTCTTCTTTTATCCTTATTGAGTTAGGAATCCTTCTTTTATTTTATTTTCCTTTATTTCTCCACAAAACCTATTAAAATAATAAATATAATTAAATCACTCAATTAATAACAATAAACTAAATATATAGAATAAATTAAATACCGAATAGACGCATAAATATGCGACTATCAAAATACCTCATACTTAGACATTGCTAGTCCTCGAGCAATGCACTAAACTAAAACTTTAAAACAACTCAACATAACTCTAACTATATGACTCTAACGCCCTTAACATATTGTCTTAACAATCTGCCACAATTGTAACACCAAGATTAGTATGACTTCACATTCACCTTCCATAAAATTTCGAAAGTATTTCAATGTTTTATACACATGTAATATGTAGGACAAAGACATAATCATGGTGGATAGAGCTGCAATATGCTATGAACAAGTCAAGACTCAACCTCACATAGATATGCTCTCATTAGTGTTTCACTCAAAGTATGTCTAAGGTTTTCACTCAACTCAATTATTTGCCAAATGAACCGAACCATATGCTCACTCTTATGACTAATCTCCACAGATCACAAGCTGTCATCTTAAGGATCAAAAGGACTTCATAGGTTGTAATGGGGCTTGGCTTATAGGTTAAAGAATAAATGGATATGAAATTCAAATATGATTCTAGAACCTAGTAGAGCACCAAATAAGAGACTTCTTTCAACTTAACAACCATGAACTTTTCACTATTGTGGCCGAATTTCATCTTGTTGGGCCTTCACATCTTTCTTTTCATCAACAGTTAACTCGGGTATCAAGCCAAACATCACAACTTTTTTTTCCAGAAGCTTGATACCCCACACTTATTTCTTTGTATCACCTTTCGACATTGTCGCTGTCTTCACATACCTGTCTCATGTATAGCTCTACCAAGTCCTAGAACAAGGGTAAAGATATAACTATTCTAAGGTTCAAGGTCGGAGATATGTAGGTGATGACATAAAGTTTCAACACGTAGGCTCAAAGTGGTTAACTAAGGGGTGCATAAATTGTGTACACAAAGTCGGGACACATATTTATATGGCAATAGTGATATCCCTTAAATGCCTTTATCACTTCCTCAATCAAAACATGTATTGACTAAAAGCTTTGAATATCACAAGAGTAAGTTCTAGTAATCTCTAGAGTCCATTAACTTAATCTGCGGTAAGCAATTGACACTCAATCAGTGGAAGTATGTATATCACATATAGGCTCAAAAGCTCACAGGTTAACTGAATCTCAATAAAGTTTAAGCATGCTAAAAAAATATGTACCATGTTAACTTGTTTCTACATCTACTACACATTCTCATATGCACCATATATCAAGATTAACCAAAGAAACTCATATAACAAAATCATCTCTTAGTCACAATTTCAGAAGATATAATCACATCTTAGACTAGTTAAGAGCTCAAAAGACTCGAAACATAAATCAAAAGACTCTTTTTGTGTGGCTTTTCTTGACACTTTTTACTTTTGTATTTTATTTTTCACATAAGACACTAAAACACACAAGAGAAACAAAGAAAAACTCAAAAATACCAAAATTAGGCGAAAAGACCCTTCCACGACGAACTGGTCGTCGGAAAAAACCCCCTAAACCCTTCAGCCAGACGACACATCTCATCACTCCAAACAAGGACCCGCGTCTCCAAGGTGTGCATCCTCAAAAACATGCTCCACAAATGACTCATAGAATGGCTTGAGTCGATGTCCATTTACTTTAAATGTCTTCCCTGTTTTTGAACTCACAATCTCTATAGCACCATGAGGGTAAACTTCATTGATAACATAAGGTCCAGTCCATCTACTTTTTAGCTTACTAGGAAACAAGCGTAGACGACTACTGAAGAATAAAACTTTTTGACCAACGACAAATTCTTTTCACTTAATATTTCGGTCATGAAAAGTTTTAGTCTTTTCCTTGTAAATCCTGCTAGACTCATAGACATTGTGCCTAATCTCATCAAGCTCATTCAGCTGCAACTTCCTATGTAAACCCACATCATCCATGCCAAAATTGAACTTCTTGACAGCCCAATATGCCTTGTGCTCCAATTCCACCAGAAGATGGCAAGCTCTCCCATACACCAACCTATAAGGAGACATTCTAATAGGTGTCTTATATGCTGTTCTGTAAGCCCACAACGCTTCATCAAGGCGTTGACTCTGTAAAGGACGGTTACCATATAGCACAAGCAAGAACAGACTTAGAGAAGCCAAGGTGTTTTCAAAGTTCAATGCTAAATTAGGATTTTGGCAAGTCAAAATGCATCTTGACAGCATTCCTCTTACAGCCTTCAGAACTCCACATGGACATTACGAATGGTTAGTAATGCCTTTTGGGCTGAAACAAGCTTCATCCATTTTCCAGAGAAAAATTGACAATATATTCAAGCAAGTGGCAGACTTCTGTGTTGTCTACATAGACGACATTCTTGTGTTCTCAAAGAACAAAGAAGAACACATGAATCATCTCTTTAAAGTAGTCAAGCTCATTGTCCAACATGGAATCAGCTTAAGAAAGAAGAAAGTCTTTCTCGTCCTATATGAAATTGACTTCATAGGGATCAACATAAAGAATGGAGTCATCAAGCTTCAACCTCATATCCTGAAGAAGGTCTGAAAATTCCCAGACAGAATTCCAGACGCTAAAAGTCTATAGAGATTTTTAGGAGTCATAAATTATAGAAGAGACTTCCTTCTTAAAATTGTTGGACTAACAACAATTTTGTCGCCCAAAACAAGCTCAAAGAGAGCTTGGAAGTTCACAGAAGATGATGAAAAGATCGTCAGGCAAATCAAAGACCTATGCAAAAAATTGCCGCCACTACATCAACCCGAAGAGAATGAAGAGATCATCTTTCAAACTGATACTAGTGACAACTTCTAGCAGGAGTGGTACTGGCAAGAATGCCAGGCACTAACACCGAGAAGATTTTGAAATTCTGTAGTGGAAAGTTCAACGTTGCATAGGCAGAATTATCTCACAAATTATCTCACAAGAGAAAAAGAAATTCTAGCCATCAAAAAGACAATCGAGAATTCTCCCGCCTTTTTAGGAAAATCCTTCACCGTGAGAACAGATTGCGCCAGAGTGAAAATTTTCAAAAACTTCAAACTTGATAAAGCTGCATATAGGGGAAGATTAGCTAATTGACAATTATTTCTTAACCAATATGAAAATGATGTGGAATTAATTGCAGGAAACATGAACTATCTCCTATACGCTTTAACTAGAGAAATGACCATGTATAAGAGAAGTGACGACGAATGTCACAACCCAAGGAGCAGAAGGCCAGGAAAGGAGCCTAACCAACAACAAGAACCAGTTGAAAAAATTCTCAAGAGTTTTTTGCTGCGTCCCAAAAGACCAGCCTTAACTGATCAATCCCAGGGGAAAGGATTGGCTAGCCCGTCTCAAACGGCAGACGGTAAAGGCAAATCAAAACCGCTAATAGCTGCTACTTTGCCAAAAAGCAGAATTTTTCCTACAGGTTTTGTAAACATCTTCAAATATTAACTGAACATCTTTTCAGAAGTAGTTTTCCAAACAGACTAGGATCTAGCATCCCACCAAAGGGCACTACTGGATAATTTGATGTTTACTTTCCAGGAGAATGACAAAAAGCTCATGGCAGAGACTATGGACGTCTTAGCAGTGGAACTAAGTCAGAAGAAGAAACCACTAAGCGTGGTTAATGAACCAGCAGGGCTGTACATTAGAACTCCAGAGAGTTTTAAAGTTCATATTCAAGCACTAAAAGAATCACAATAGTTTAAGTTCCTGATAACGCGTAAAACATGCATCAAATATTAACACAAAGTAGACACTCAACACATATCTCACACGTATGCAATTTAAAACCCTTCTTTGTAGATGTAGCATTGATAAGTAGGGATCGTTCTTAACCGGGGATTGAGGGTACTAATGCGTGACAACGTTTATAAACAGAGAATAAAAGGTATGGGAGTTTGCAAGTTTGGATTAATTAACTATGAAAATAAGAACAGAAATTGGTAAGCTAACATATTTAGAAATCCTAGATTAGATCATGCTTCACTCATAGACAAGTAGAAAACAAACAAGAACAAATAATCCTAAACATGCTTGCTAGACCGAAAACAAAATACTAACTAATATTTACATGTGATCATCTCATCCTACCCACATGCATATTATACGGCTCTAATTCTCCCATCATCTTTGAAATCTACAAACCCTAATTCCAATTACATGTTATGGTTTTCTTTATCTTTTAATTAAAGTGCAATGAACAGCATATAAACACCTTAACTAAATCATCGATTTAACTAAAGGTAGGGACTAACATGCGATGAACAGCATACAAACATCCTAGTGATCCTAACCTCTACCCATACCGAAGCTTTATGCCCAACACATAACACATAGAGGAACTAAGACTCATAAACACATGGAATACATATGGAATTCATAAAGTGTATAAAACCAAAATAAGCATTCATTCACCGGGTTTTTACACAAATAATTACAAATAAAAATGAGACTACAGAGTAAAGAGTTCATGTTTACACTTTTAGTTCCGTGAACAGCACTGCAAACTTCGAGAGCAAGATGACCCTTTGATGGAGATGGCATCGGTTTTAGGAGGTGGTGATGGTGTAGTTGGCCTTGACTTTGGAGATCTTTGTGGTGGAGAGTGTTTGAGTATTTTGGCAGCGTGAGAGCGTAAGATGGGTGATGATTTAGTTCTGGCCGAAGCTGCCTTTATATAGGCCAAGCAAAGCCTAGTTCAACTCCTTCTAGGACTCTAACTACTTCACCCGGGTAACCTGACCCTTCTCCACTAAAACTGGAATTTCTCTCGTTCTAGAACACCAAATCGTGTGATTTTAGTTGCGTTGGAAACTAGACTTCTAGAGCTTTCCAACCATATGCTAACCACGTCTAGATTCATCCGGATCTGTTCACAGTGGTCTTTTGAAGTGGGCTGATGTACAAAGGCCGATTTCTGATAATTCATTTTAATCCATCTTCTTTCGTTGGGGTTCTTTGGACATGCTCTTGGTCTTTGACCCATCTTCATTAATCTTAGTCCACTCTTGAGTAATTTGGGCTCCCTAAATGGTCTTCTAATTAATTGGACCCATTTTCATTTGTTCTTCTTCAAGATCCTTCCGGAAGCTTTCAAATCCTAGTCAACATAGGAAAAGTTTTCCTAGTCAACAAATGATTTCTTTTTCTCTTCAATTTTTCTACTTTCTTCCTTGGAATTTCGAACCAATTTCTTTTCTCCATTATTTTGTTGCATTTTGCATGCTTGTAGACTCCTTTACTCCGTCTCTTTTGGTTAACACCTGAAATTAACAAAATAAGTTAAAACTAATAAAACTAAGCAATTATCAAAGTAAAAATGTAGAGAAAATATATTAATTAATACGCCTAAAATGCGTAGATCAGTTCCACGGACATATTGGCACGTATACACCCTATGAAGATCTCCTCTTCGTTGTCCCAGGACCCTTCCTAGGAAGATATTTGGTAAATGTTCAGAGTAAACATCCGCAGGAGCAGAAGTTGTAGTTAGTAGAGAATGGATTTGTCCATAATCTATGGACAAAGACAAATAAAGATCTCAAAGGATTGCTAGCAATTATCTACAATACAGTCAAGAATGTCAGGAAGAGCAACTGCATTCTTAGACTAAAGTTCAGGTCTACACCTTCAGAATGGATACAAAAGTCTAATGGAGAGACTGAATACATTCCTCCATATCATTACGTCAGAATCATCTAGGGACAATATCTTGAGCCAGCATGTGACGGATACAATGGAAACCCAAATTCAAGCATTCCATGGATGAAGGTTATGGCGTTAGAATACATCAAGAAAGTAATCGAAGAAGATCAAGAGATTACGTTTCTTGCATCAGGAGATAAGATAATAATCACTACGTACGACAATCCAGAGGTCGTTATGAGTGATCTATTCACTGCCTTAAAAGGGAGAGAAATAGATTCCTCCCTCACCTGTACTTAATGGCTCGACAAGATCGAGAAAGACAAAAGCTACCAAATGTATACAGATACAGATATGGAAGAAAACGAGACCAGAAGAAAGATAATAGAAGAAGACCCCTACTTTGGGGATAACTCAGAAGATTACGATGACCTGTAAATACAGGCAAAATCGTATTGTCTTCTTCTCTTTGAGTGGAAGACATCCTTATCCCAAAGAATTTGTTTTCCAAAATAAGACAATGGAGGAAAGCAGATGCCTTGTCTGCATCAAAGCACTAACACTGGTGGAGTTACTATTATTAGTTTGTGTTTCAATTCCGCTTTAAAATCCGCTCTCTATATAAAGAGGTTTGAGTCTTAGAGTAGAGAGATAGAAAATCAGGATCAGAGAAATTCATCTGAGAATAGACTAGCCTGAGAGTTTTAAAAAAGAGTCGAAACAACTGTTCAAACTTCTTCATCCTCAAGTAAGTATGTCTATGAATGGCTAAACAGCTTATAGCTGTTTACCAGAGAGTGAGGCTCTGAATCTGCAGTCTGTAAATTTGTTTGAATAAATAAAGCTATGGTTTCCCACTACAAATCTTTCAATTTGGTTTTGTATGTATTCATAAAAACTCATTAAACTTCCCTGATAGACGGACTACCATCCAGAAGGAGGAAGAAATTGAGTTGTCTATACTTGTTCATACTCAGTTGATCCCCTAAGAGGCGGACTACCGCCCAGAAGGTGGAAAATTGAGTTAATTCAGCACATTTTATTTCTTAGTAAATTATTATGGAGAAAATTAATCAGGAGAAAAATTATTCTTAAAGAAGAGTTTTTCAACAGTGAATTTGTTCGCATAAGTAGTCCGATAAGAGATCATACGTGAAGTCGCGATTTAATGAAGACTAGTTCAAACTTTTCTTGTTGAGTAGTTTTTTTTCTATTAAATTTTTTAGAACACTATTCACTAAGCATAAAATTATCTTTTCATACACCCGCACACCTGTGTACGGAATATGCCAGAACTACTCCTAATAATACTGAGGGATACTCATCATTTCCATGTACTAATAGGATTATAGGAAAGGCATTATGTATTCAGGCAAAAATTTCAACATATATACCACAGATTTATATTTAAAAACCGGAAAAAAAAAATTACCGTAAAACCTGAGAGGAACCACATTAAGTTCTTCTGCTAATTAACTACGACCTGCACCAATGTTCTAACTAGCAAAAAGCAATAATTAAATTATAGTAGTTTGGGTCAAGCTTCACTTTGGGGAGACTAAGCCTCACGCTTTGCAGATCCGATTCACTAAACCTATACATGTCTAACCTAAGGTGTTCCAATTTCATCCACTGCTTGCATACCTCAGAGAACGATCTCCTATCATCTTTTTCGAAAACCTTGTTGAGTATCAGGTCGAGTACATCGTCGTGCAGCAAAGAAAATCTCCCTTGTTTTTGTTTTCTGTTCTGCAAATCCATCTCTCTTCTCGAAACAAACAGAATAAGTTGGGAGTCCTCTATTTATATAAACCCTACACAAGTCGTATGGGCCACGCAAACCCTCTTTTCTGTTTAGACCCAACAACCAGGCCCGAAAGGGATCAAAAGCATTTCTAACCCGACCCGTTTTACAAAAACCTTCACTAAAACAGAGTTAACAGATTCGGAGAAACCACAACTCTCTTCTTCAACAATGGCAGAACAACACCACCACCACCACCACCAATCGTGTGAGGCTGTGACGTCATCATCTACCCTATCGCCGACGCCGAAATGCTGCAAATGCGGCGCGGATACGCCGCCGCCTCCGTGGCCGGAGACATCCCCGCCGCCGAGCTACCGCCCGATCCGGGCTCCGGCGATCAACCTCCCTCCGAACAGCAACTCCCAACAGGCCATCATCCACGCCCCGGTCCCACAGGCCAAGCGGGTCCCGCCGATCCCTCCATCTCCGCCGTACAACTTCCAGGCTCCGGCGAAGCGAATCCACACTCCCGACGACATCCGCCGCTTCCACGACTCCGATTCCGGTAAACACTTCCTCGGCTTCGTCGTCGCGCTCTCCGAATCCATCTGCGGCAAGCGAATCTCCGACCCGTGCCACGTGTCCGACACCACCGCCGCGATAGTCTCGATTCTCGAAACCCTAATCGGCTGGGTCGACGAAATCCCGCCAACTCAGCAAGCCGCGAGATACGGCAACGTGTCATACCGCGTCTGGCACGAAAAGCTCGTCGAGAATAGCCCCAATTTCATGCTCAAGTTCCTCCCTAACCATCTCGAAGCTTCCATCGTCGAAATCGTCCCTTACTTCACAGACAGCTTCGGAAACCCTAGCCGAATCGACTACGGCACCGGCCACGAGACCAATTTCGCGGCGTGGCTGTACTGCCTGGCCAGAATGGAGGTCATAAAAGAAGAGGACTACCCTGCAGTAGTGGCAAGAGTGTTTGTCAAGTACTTAGAATTTATGAGGAAGCTGCAGTTGGTGTATTGCTTAGAGCCGGCGGGTTCCCACGGCGTTTGGGGCCTCGACGACTATCATTTCCTGCCGTTTATCTTCGGATCATCGCAGCTGATTGATCATAAGTACATGAAGCCTAAGTCCATTCATAATGATGATATATTGGAGAATTTCTCGAAAGAGTATATGTATCTTTCGGGGATTGCATTTGTGAAGAAGGTGAAGAAGGGCCCGTTTTCGGAGCACTCGCCATTGTTGGATGATATCAGTGGAGTGCCGAATTGGAACAAGGTGAATAGTGGGATGTTGAAGATGTATAAGGTTGAGGTGTTGGAGAAGGTGCCCATCATGCAGCATTTCCTGTTTGGCTGGCTCATTAACTGGTAGTCTACTCAATTCAGTGTTGGTCTTGTTCTTCTTGTTTTAGATTTAAGTGTTCATGTATTGTTTTATGTGAGCTGGACTAGCTAGCTGGATGAACTGAGATAAGAATGATTATTTTTAAGTATTTGTTCTGCTTAGAAAGAGCTTAACTTGTTTTGGGTTTAGCTGATCGTATGAGTCACCTCTACTGCATTCTTATAAGGATTTTTTTATGCATCAAACCTCCCCATGTCTTATCAGTGCTTAGTGTTGGCTTACCTATAGGATAGTGTCATCACATTAAATTACTCATGGCAAATGCTGGTGCTACAGAAGTATGCTTTCTTGTCAATAGCAGTCTGAATCGCGTAGTTCTGGATCGACTATATAGAAGCTGGATTTTTATACTTTTGATTCGACAAAAAATAAATGATAAGTATCAAGACAGGATTTGGCGGCTGAAGTTCACATTTGAAATTGTATATATCAAGTGTTAACATTTGCTGGATAAGTGTGTTATATGTTGTTTTGTGAATTGATATATCTTCCAATGTTCTCTTTTCCCAGGGAGTAAAATGTCATGTGAGATCTACTGGGGCATTTTTTGTGGAAGCATGGAATTGAATTTCTGTGACGTGATAAGTCGGTAGAAGTTTAGAAAGGTACTAGATTGAGTACATACTTCTGCTCTTTGTATGAGTGAATCTATTGTGGTATTAATGGGTACTGAACATGGTCATGGTGTTATATGAGTGCAGTTTCTTTTGATAAAAGAGTTCACTCTGAATGCAGGAGCAATGTATTTCTGAAATAGAGAACTTAAATATATGATTAAGAGAGGCCACAAATAGAAGAAGAAAAATGAAATTAGAATTATTTATTTATTCAATTCTGAGTTGAGCATTACTAGTAACCTTTGAGTAGTCAATAGTATATTTCTTTGTTGCATGCTTAATCTTGTTAAAGTATGAGCATATTTGGCATAACGGCTTTCATTGCTTGACTATGGATTTACAATGTAGTTGTAGACTTTTAGATCTGGGTTTTAATTTCCAGGGTTGTCGTAGATCATTTCTTTTTTTTATTACAATGCCTCGAGTAGGCTCGGGAGATGAGGAGTTTTGAACTTGAGTGGTGAGTAGGGTAGTACAGTGTCTTGATCACTCAAAGGTTTGTAGACCTTTGCTAATTGTGGTAGGACTCACTTCTATTAGGGCGGGCGGGTTGGCTTAGGCTTTTACGAGATAAGGTAAAGCTTGGGTCATGTAAGTGAAGTTTGGCTCGGCTTGGCGGTCTGATCTTTTTGAGTTTAGAGGCTAACCTTAACCCGATCCATTTTCATCCGAATCTGGCTCAAATTTGATATTTTTTTTATTAGAAAAAAGTCATATATGTTTTAGGATATTATACTCCTGGTATCCTGGTGTGTATCTTGTCATAATTAGTATAGAAATAGATATTCTTTCAATCCCTGTTTTATATGAATAATAATTGTAACAGATTGTAATGCCTATATAAGGCTATCTATCAACAAATAAAGTACAGCTTCATATCATATTCTCTTCGTATTTATTTTCTCCTTCAATACGTTAACAGCAGCTCTTGAGTTGATAGCCAACTCAAACCTCTAAATACTACAATCTTCCACCACCAGCCTCCCTCCCTTGCACGGAATCAACACCATCGACCCACCTTATCGTCGCCGGAGCTCTCTACCGTCGGCTTTCGTGGACATTTCTCTTCAAACTTCTTTCACATCGAAGTTTTCATACCAAGTATAACAACTTCGATGTAAATCGACTAATTTTCTTCGATTTAGAATTAGGTTAAAAAATTTAACTATCGCAACATCTTAGATCTACGTCTAGATTTAGATTTAAATATTGTGAATTATTATATACCTCTAGTTTCTATGGATTAATGCAGGTATGAGTGAAGGGGATTTAATTACCTCTTCCTCAAGGTTTAAATTAGTGACGGTCCTGGGAGAGTCACGGTATACATGAAAAAAAAAGTCAATATTTTGTGACTATGAGTTAGTCACAGTTTTATGGGGTGTGGTATGAAGCCATCATTTTTTACATCGATTTTTGTGATCATATATCATGGATCATGTTTCTTATTCCCTAAACTTGATATTAGTGATCGTGGTTATTTCGATCGATAAACTAATTACATCTCTTATCTTTTGTAGATGACTGAGTCTGCAAAGCCTGAATTTGACATCCTTGACATTCAAGGAGCAGAATACCACAGATGAGTCTTAGATATGAGGAATACTCTAAATTGTAAAAGACTCACAGATACAATCCAACCAATACCAACAGGTCAAGGAGTCAACAATGAAACCACAGCAAGAAAAGCTCAAGCTCTTATGTTTCTTAGGAGACATATCTATTCCACTCTGCGGAGATAGTATTTGTTAAATGATGACCCCGTGAATTTGTGGGCAACTTTTCAAGACGGATTCAATAATGTGCGTGTCACAAAGCTTCCAGAGCTACAAGAACAATGGGATAGAATCCGGTTATTGGATTATCCTAAGGTGAACGGTTTTTACCAAGATATGTTGGAGGTACAGTATGAGCTTATTATTTGTGGAGTTGTGGAAACCGACCAAGCTATGGTTGAGAAAACTTTGAGCACCTTCCCTACTTTTGCAGATAATCTGATGCACCAGTATCTGCATGATTATGAACAAGGCAGATTAAGATCTTTTAGTGATCTCATGAGCGTGCTGGCCAAGAAAGAAAGACAAAGTGTTATACTTATCAACAACAATAATATGCTAGCCGGTACAAAGAAAGCACATGAGACTTATAACACTGGTGGAAAGGCTCGAAAACATAAGGAGAAGCAACGCATTGAACCTTACCAAAACAACTGTGGTAAAGGAGGTAATGGAAGAGGTCATGGCCAAGGAGGACACGGTCAGAATTTGACTTGGACTCGCCAAGACAATGGTCATAACAACTCCAACAAGAATCTATCAAGTTCTTGTTCTAGGAACAATGAAAATTCTTCAATGTCTGCTCTTTCAACGTCTAGTTTGGCACCTTGCTATATGTGTGGTTCTAACAAACATGTGCACAAGCAATGTCGTGCACCCAAAAAGTCTAGAATGCCTACAAGAAATGCAAGTAGTACCTGACACATGAGATCAACTACACTGCGGATCAAGAGATGGATGATGTTGGTGAAGCCAACCTTATAGTAGCAGATGTCAACAAAGCAAGTCTAGACACTACAGATTTTGATTAGTCTAAGTATTAGACTCATATATCTACTATGTAATCAAGTTTAGCTTTATTTTAGTCTTTATGTTTAGTTATGGTTATTGAATAAGAACAATCTTTTGATGTAAGTTTTTGATGTTGGCAAAGTAAAAAAAATTCTTTCTTTCAGTTATTGAAAGTGTTAAGAATGGTTATGTCCATACATATTGCTTAAAAGGTTCGAAATTTACAAATTTTTATGGCATTATGACACCAAAGTATAATAAAAACGAGATAAAAAGAGGGGATGGTTTGTTTCTGGGAATCTTCGACTCGTTGAAGGTATCACTCTAGAACGGTTTTTACACTTTATATCCCGTTGAAAAATAGTGTACTAAATCTTTCGACCATTTGAAAGATGGTCTTTGGTCATATATTTTTGCACCTTCGACCTGTCGAAAACTTGTCTCGACCCATCGAAAGATAGCTTATCTCTCTAAAATGTCATATTTTCAACCGTCGAAATTTATCCTTAATCCGTTGAAAAACGATATCGATAATTCGATGCGGTTTTAGGATTTTCTTCGACCTGTCGAAGATTTTACTCAACTCCTCGAAGGATGGCTTTTGTGACAAAATTAAGCAATTCTCGACCCGTCAAGAGTATCTCTCGACCTGTCAAAGGCTTTACTCAGACTTGGTATTTTTAATGTGTTTTACATCGATTTTTCTCGATAAATAAAGGTTCAGGAAAAAAATTTGACCAACCTGAACTTTTGCAACTGATAAAGATGTGGTTTTACATCGATTTTCTTATGTCATATAAGCACTTAAATAGGGTCACAACCATTTGATAAATCTTTAAGTTTTTACTTAAAGTGTTTGAGAAGTTTTTAAGACTAATTAATTGAAATTCTTTTGTAGATATTTGAAAGCGAGATCGAATGTCTAGCAGATAGTGGTATTACTCATACTATACTACAAAATAGGCAACTGTTTATAGATCTTGTGCCATATACATCATCAGTGACAACCATGATTGATCTACTATATCTACATGATCCATGCTGCAAATGTTCCTGCAAGATTGGATGCCCCCAAGATGGGGTGGTATAACGCAACTCCAAGACAGAGTAGCGTGCATTTTGCCCATGTAGATATAGTAGCATCGGGCTTGGCTCCCACCAGGAAGAGAGAGAGACCAAGAAGATAAGCTACCAGCGAAAAGGCAAGCCATCCAGGCACAAAATGATCATTTCATCATCAACATTATGAATCATTCACATGAGATTGATCTTGACTATAATTATGTCCTAAAATCACAAATGGCTTCTCTTGAGGACGCTTCAGATTCATATGTGATGTCAGAGAACGGTGCAATCTCACTAACTAACAATGATGCGCTCATTGTTATGAATAGATCATCCAAGTTAATTGATGATGTTTTTTGTATATTTCGTCACTCAGGAGATTATTGACAACGATAAAGTGGAACCTCGCTCAGTTTCTGAATATCTGCGGAGAGCGAATTGGACGAAATGGAAAGAAGCAATGCATGCCGAACTAGACTCTTTAAAGAAAATGCAAGTTTTTGGTCTGGTAATGCTATTCTCACAAAATGTGAAGTCAGTAGGACATAAATGGGTCTTTATTCAAAAACATAATGAGAAGAATGAAGTCATGCGGCATAAGGATAAACTTGTGACGCAAGGATTCTCTCAACGCCCTAACATTGGTTATAAGGAGACATACTCTCTGGTAATGGACATCATTACTTTCCGCTAACTTGTCAGTTTGGTAGTGTCCGAAAAACTGAATATATAATTGATGGATGTGGTGACAACATATCTCTATAGAAACCTTGATTCAAAGATATGCATGAAAGTGCCAGAATGAGTGGTCATACTCAATTCAAGTAACTCTACACCACGGAGTGCTCATATGATTAGATTGAAACGTTCACTATATGGAATGAAACAATACAGTAGGATGTGGTATACACATCTAAGTGTCTACTTAATTGAGAAGGGATACAAGAACAATGATTTATGTTTATGTGTGTTGATGATATGAATATCATTGGATCTCTTGATGAAATCAATGAGACGATTAGCTACTTGAAATCCAAGTTTGAGGTGAAAGACCTTGGTAGAACTCAATTTTGTCTTGGTTTGGAATTAGAACATCGAGTTAGTGGAATACTTATTCACCAGTCTGCTTATGTCTAAAAGATTCTTAGACGATTTAACATGGACAAAACATACCCTCTTAGCACATCAATGGTCGTACGCAGTCTGGAACCCAATAAAGATATGTACTGTTTGAAAGATGATGATGAGGAATTATTAGGTGTTGAGGTATCATACCTTAGTGTTATTAGAGCTTTGTTGTATTTAGCTCAATGCACAATACCAGACATTACATTCTCTGTGAACGTGTTAGCTCAGTTTAGTTTTGAGCCAACACAACGTCATTGGATAGGTATAAAACACATCAGGTACTTGAAGGGTTCCATAGACTTAGGCTTGTTCTTTCCATACAAAGAATACAGAGAGAATCATGAAATTCTCAAAAAATGGATGGTTGAATCGCAGCATGCAGGTTCTGGGATTTTTGACCCGTCAAGTGGATCTCTCGACCCGTCAAAAGCAGTCATCTGGATCGACCAATAACTTCCCTTCAACCCATCGATGGAAGGCTTCGACCTGTCGAATACTTCTCCAATTGCAAGCATTACTCCTCAATTCAGTGAAGTCCCCTATTCAGAGACACCTTGTGATGTCTTGGTTGGTTTTGCTAATGATAGGTATCTCTCTGACCCACACAAAGGACGTTCCCATACACGTTATGTCTTTACAATAGGAAACACGGTGATTTCATGGAGATCAACTAAGCAAACCCTTGTTTCTACTTCCTCGAATCATTCAGATATTATTGCTTTACATGAAGCGATTAAGGAGTGTGTTTGGCTTAGGTCAATCATACATCATATTTGAGGATCTAGTAGATTATCTTCTACTACTGCAACACCAACTTGTATCTTTGAGAATAATGCGGCTTGCATTGAACAAATGAAGTTGGGATACATCAAGGGATCATAGAAAGCACATATCGCCTAACTTCTTCTTCAATCAACAACAACAACAACAACTATTGAACATTCATGTGAATCAAGTATGTTCAGCTGATAATGTTGTAGGCTTGTTTACCAAGTCATTGCTAAAATCTACATTTGTAAAACATGTGAGACGCAGTAGTATACGAAGATTGTCTGAACTCAAAAATTGAGTTACTGAGTAGATATCATGGGGAGTCTACATCACATGTGGTCGCTCATGTAATTGATGCATTGTACTCTTTTTCGCTAAAGCAAGCTTTTGTTTTTACCCAAGGATTTTTTTTGTCTGTGTGGCAAGGTTTTTAGTGAGACAACATGTTATACATCATCCATTAGGATCGCGACACAAGGGGGAGTATTTTAAGATATTATACTCCTCTTATCTTAACGTGTGTCTTATCCTAATTATCCAAGTGGTTTTCTTTTCTTTTATCCTTCTATTTCTTCTCTCTTTCAAATGACCCAAATCATATATCAAAATTGCAATATTTCAAAAAAAAAATCAATTTAAGTCCATTTTGGCCCGCACATAGAGAGGCAGGCATGGTCCATCCTCTTTAGCTTCATTAGTTCAGCCTTAATGGGCCGGTAAGAGCTTTGTGGCCTTGATATGGTCTGCCACAGCCTCTCGACCAAGCCTTGCCAAACCCAACCCAAATCAAGGCTTGCCCATCCAAACCCATGGTGACCCCTAAGTTGTGGTTATTTTGATGGTGTATGGTTTTCCTGCTATTATTCAAAATGTTCTCTACGAAGATAATTGTTTGTTACAAAATGTAGCTCAGGGCTAAAACGTATGTTCTGCCTGGAGCAAGAGTTTGATATAGGTGATATTAATAATATTAGGAGTGGAGATGGCTGACATCAGCTAGCCATCTTTTTACATACGTTCTTCAGAACCAAAAATATATATATTAACACAACCCTTTACATATTTCTATTCGATGATATTAATACTCAATAAAATACTTTTTTTGTCGCTAAAAGTTTAAGTGAGAGCTTGCCACTAGCACCAATGCAAACCTACACTTTAAACCTGAACGTCTTAAGGTGGACATGTACCTATCACACCAACCCTCATCTATGAATTTCCATAACCCTCACGTGTAGAAATCCATCATCAACCATGAAGGTCATAAAATGGACACGTACATGTGTTAGGCCCATAATTATGCTCTGATTATGTCCCTAACCCCATGTTTATTGCTTGTCTTTTATTAATAAAGCATCATTTTTACTATACTTCCTTGTTATGCTAGAAAATGAGGGATTGGCATTGAAACACTCTAAGATATGGAATCTAGTCACTTTTAGGAGAATCCAAACAAGTTTCATAAGCCTTTGCAGAAGATGGAGCCAAACCGAGAAAATGACGAAAAGTTAACGGTCAGTCAACGGTCAACTCTGGCAAGTCTTCACCGATAAATGGCAAGGTCAGGTCAAGTTAGGCCAAGGCCTCAAGATCTAAGCCCACTTGGGAGATATTTTGAGAAGATGGGTGCACATGCAAGTCACATGACTTGAGGTAAGTCACACCTCTAGAACCACTTAAAGCCTAAATTTGTGGATCATGTCTAAGCATCAATTTTTGAATTTCAAACACAAAAATATCTCCCTTAGCTTATCCTGGTCGAGCTCCCCACTCCCCACACACATATCTCACTTATTTTTCTCATTTTTGCATAGTTTACTCTCGCTCTCTCTCTAACCCATTTTCCTTACCCCAACCCTCAAACACTTTCCTATCTCTTCTCCTCCATTTTTAGGCCAAAATTCCTCCATAACCACCACGATTAGAGACCTAGCTTGTTCCTCTCTTGTGTAGAGCTAAACCTTTCCACCACCACACTATCACTTGGTCTATTTTGGGTGTTCATCATCTCATCTTTGCCTCTAGGGTTTGGCTTAATTTTTAGAGTTCAAAGGAGTGGGAAGTAATCCCTCTTACTCTTGGCTCCTTAGAATCCTAAGGGATATCTTTACCTCCTCTTGAAGATTTGGTGCTAGATTGGAGTGAAGAAGTGGAGCTAGAAGACTTGGAGTCATTTGGTGAGGCTTTGGTTAAGGGGACTCTTGGTCATCTCTTTCCTCTTCTAGCTTTGAGCATGTATCTAATCTTGTATTTTATTATGAGTAGTGAGTAGTTCTATTTAGGAGGCTAGGATTCATGTGATGTGAACAAATGATGTCTTAGATTATGTATAGATTCTGGTTTTAGTGTATGTTGTGTGAAAGTGTGTTGTGAATGAGCTACTATGTGATTGTGGATGTTTATATGCTTGAGCTTCAAGATTTGTTTCACTTATGCATGTGTTGACCCTAGCTAAGTTAATATGTGTATGAAGAAACTAAAAATTGGGACCTTATTTGAATTAACTACTCACTTAAGGCTAGATGAGCATGTAAACATGATTATGGTTTATTCCAAGAGAGTTTATCTTGAGGCTTGGTTTCCTTAGAACTAAACAAGGACTAAAGCTTTTTGAGTCTCAATAGACTTGAGGGACTTTAGTCAAGCACACATTGAATCAATAGATTTGGACATCAACTTGTGTGAAAAAACTCTAATAATTCACCTATATAAGCCGGGGACATTGTTTGGGCATCATATAGGTAGCGGAGATTTCTCTAGTCGACAATTCTTCTTTGTATTGAATTTGTTGCTATTTTCGTGCAACCAACATGAAACTATTAACAACGGAGATCAAACAGTAATGAGGGTACCAAAACTTATACACTTTTACCAACTGAGGTAGAGCTCAGCAATGGGCCGGGCCGAGACGGGTTTTAGCATAACGTCTCCAAAATTTGGGTCGGGCTGGGTTTTTTTGAAAATTTGAATTCCACTGGTTTTTTTGGGCCGGGCTGGGCAAAGTCCATAAGGCCAGGCTGGGCCGGGCTTATTTTTGTATTAAATAAAAAAAAATTAGAAAATTAATAGTATTTAACTATCAAATATATCAACAATTATATATACTAAATAATATATAACCTAAACTAATTGATAATTATTATACGAATGAATGATATTAAGGTAAATTAGAGAGTTTAGAGGTTTATATTGATAAAATAATATATAATATATATAATTGATGGACTAGACAAACTGAATTTTTTTTGGGCCCATAGGTTTTGGGACCTCGGCTCGAATATGGCCCTATACAATAAGATCCGGATTTTTCAGGCCTAAATTTGGGCCGGGCCAAGCTTGGGCTTTTCAACTCTCAGACCGTCCACAGATTTTTTGGGCCTTGGCCAATTGATGATCCTAAACTTAACTTAAGTTATTGACTATTAAGCTAGGTCTCATCATTTGGCCCTTCGATCTCGAGCCTCATTCTAACTTGCCCAGCATTTAGGGCCAAAGCCCAACCCAACCTTAACCGAGGCCGGGCCGACCTAGTCTCTTTTGAAATAGGATAGAATCTGGGTATATATTTGAAGCTCAGCCCAGCCTCTCGACCCATCCCATATGAGCCTCTTAGGCCTAACCCAGCCTCTACCTCATAAGCCTCGGCAAATCCAGCCTCTTTTCAAATAAAGAAATTAATTAATATATAAATATATTTATATCATTTTAAAGGCCTAGATACAAAACCTAATCTGACCCATTTTGGCATTGTATTAGAAAACATAACAAATTTATAATTATTATCATGTCTTTTCTTATTACTTTTATTTTCTTGTTTTATACACCTCAATGTTCTCTCCGCACAAAAATATATATTCAAAGTAAATAACATACATCAATAATAACAATACATTGAATTTTATATATATTATTTTTTCTCAATTTAAGGCTCATCTTGATAGTCCGGCCTCTTTAGCCACATTAACCTAGCCTTAATGGGCGGGTTAAGACTTCAAAATTGTGGTCTCGGCCTAATTCAACCTCGATATATTTGACTGTTGACCAAACTCAGTCCAGCTCAACTCTAAACCTTAAATTTAAGGCTGATGCCGCCCAACTCAGCCTATGATGAACTCTATACTGAGCTAACCAATGCGGGCAATATTCATTTGATTTCATAATTTTATACATAGTAATATTATAATATTTGTTTTTAAGTAAGTAACAATAAATTTTCGTTGTGAAAATGGTTGCGGGTGTGTCTCGTTTTGTAGCCCTTCCTTCCATTTCTTCTCTCTGTCTCTCGCTTTTCCCCTCTTCTGCTTCTTTCTCTGCGTATGACCCGGTTAGCAAGCTACATGATCCCAAATCCTGAAATCTAGAAGAACCCACTTCTGAACGAGGTAAGCTGTTTAAGTTTTATAACTCATTTCGTGCTTCGAGTTTATAACTGAGCTAAACATAAAGCTGTAATCTTTAGGCTGTATTGAGTTTGCTTCCCAAATCTATGAAAGCTCACTAGTTCACTCTGCTTTTGGATTTCTAACTGATAATAAAAAGAAGAAAAGAAGCAAATTCAAAGCTTAAATTTCTTGTTATTACCTCATTTCTTCAGCTTTTGGTTCTTTTCTAGATCTGTTGAAAACTATCCATGTTATTTTATTTTTTGCTGTCGCTTGTGATTAATGTGGTTATGTGTAGAACTGTTAGTAATTAGATCTGGGTTTCTTGGATCTAATATAATATTTATCTTAAGTACGAAATTTTGCTGGTATTTTTGCCCAGTATTCTCCAATTTTGTATTTTGTTTTTCTCAGTTTTTGGTTACTGGAATGGATTTAATTCTGCTCATGCTAAGTATGTGAATTAATTTGTATTACCTACTATATGATATGTGCTTTTGATGAGTTTTAGGAACTTTAAACATGAGATGTGCATATGTACATTGTGACTATTTTAGTTCTAATGGTTATGCATAGCTGAGAAATTGATTGGCTTTTATTGGTTTCTCACTGTGAAGGTAATGGAAATGGCAAGTGAGGTAAGTGATTTTCGGCGGTGGGATGAGTTGGAACTCGATGTATTGGGTTTAATTTTCAAATGTTTGTCACTTAAGGAGATCCTGACAGTAGTTCCCACGGTCTGCAAATCATGGGGAAAAGCAGTGATGGGGCCATATTGCTGGCAAGAGATAGACATTGAGGAATGGAGTCACAGATGCACGGATCTTGATAAGCTTGATCGTATGCTCCAAATGCTGATTGAAAGGAGCTTTGGATCGCTAAGAAAGCTCTGCGTTTCCGGCCTCATGAACACCACAGCCTTCTCCTTTATTGCTGAAAAGTAAGCAAGACTTCATACCAATAGTTGACATTATCTATATCTCGTTTATTCAAATAGTTTATGTGCAAATCCCGTGTCCTCTTTGTGATCTATCTTGACCACCTAAATTTTCTCTGTGCTTAAAAATGTTCTGGCCGAAGCCTTTTTGCTCAATAATAAAACATTATGCATTATGTTTGGGGAAAAGTATATATGACAAAATGTTAAATCTTCTACTGACTTCTATTTTCTTGATTTTGCTAGTGCGAGTTCCCTTCAGACCTTGCGTCTTCCGAGAAGTGGTATACAAGACTTTGTCGTAGAACAAACATTTAGAAGGCTTTCGAACATAACTTTCTTGGATATTAGCTACTGTGGCCTGATTGGTTCTAATGCTTTAGAAGTCATTGGAAAGAATTGTAAATTTCTGGTGAAGTTGTTCCGGAACATGAAACGTGGAGAAACAGCACACATGCCCATTGTGGATGATGAAGCTATTGCTATTGCGACTACAATGCCAAGACTGAAGCACCTTGAGATGGCATACCATGTCATCAGCATGCAGAGTGTAATTCAGATACTCGAGAGCTGCACCCAGCTCGAGTTCTTGGATTTGAGAGGGTGTTGGCGCGTTATGGCTGGTGACGATAAGTACTTAAAGAAGAAGTTTCAACGTGTGACGATTTTAGGGCCTCATGTGCAGGACATTGGAAAGAATATCAGAAGAGAAGTCTCTGAGAGATTTTACAGGGATGCACGCGTAACAGTTGTAATATATATGCGTGCCTAGCATGATAGCGACTTAAATTGCTTGACAATTAAGTGGTTTGACATTTGGTTAGATTCAATTTGGTTGTAGATCTGTGTTTCAAACTCCATGGTAGTCATAGATCAGTGAATCAATCAGTTATGTGTGATATTTTGTGTTTCCGTCTGATATCCGTTTTGTTGACAAATTGCATCCAAAGTTCCAAACCATATCCCTTTTGTTCAAGGACACCAAAATGAGACCATTGCATGATGGAGTTGTCACTTCATACTCATCCTTTGTTTAGTCTTGCTGAAGCTCACGGGGGTGTTGTTTGATTCTCCTCTGACTGATCTATGGATTATGACCAAAACCATCTTCTCTCTTTTATAAAGTTACAATCACAACCATTTTAAGATCAGACTGTTCTTGGCGTATTGATGTGGGCCTTGCAGTCCTTGTGGTTCTTCAAAGAAAGAGTGTTAAAACGAAACACAATGTTTCATTTCTATTGAATAAGAACCATTCATGTGATCTATATAGGGTGGATTTGTAACTGGTTTGTTGTAAACAGGATTGGCATTGCATTATTACTTTTTTCTTAATTGACTCGATGATTTTGTCTTGGAATGGAATCGAGGATCCTTCCGATATTATTCCCCACGTGCAGGTAGCGCCAAAAAGAAAAGGAATAAAAAGGTAGACATACCCGCGTGGACCTTTTCACTTGCTATTATATCGGTCTAGTACTGTTCATTTCTATGTAGAAAAAGTAGTCCCCCCCCCGATCTCTCTGTCTTGCTCAGATTTCAGATCACTCACTCACTCGACCGACCAACCCAACCTAATTTTTAACCTCATCCTGCATGGATTCACCTCTCAACTCGACTTGGTTAAAAAGTTAAATCATTCTCAACCATTATATGTCAGAAGGCAAAACATAAAATCTAATGGTAGATCAACTCTCATGGCGATGAATGGTAAATAACTAAGAAAAGTTTTTTTTTTTCTTTCACCAGAGACGTCGCAAGAATTACTCTATCAAATACAGTATTTGTTGGATTGTTGAAATTATGGTAAATATATAGTCATTCATCCTATAAGATTCTACTTAATTATTATGTTAGATACTTCTTATGGCTAGGATACTATTTTGTATATCTCTACATAAATTTTATATAAATTTTATACTGAGATAAATGAGAGCATCACAAACACATTACAGGCACATCACAAATATTACATTCTATATCAATATTACATTCCACATTATATTTTTCTAATTAGTGTCATGGGACCTACACACCACACTTACTAAACAACATCATCATCATTGACTCTGTGCGGTCCCACACCACATAAGAAGATGTTACGTTGCTCCTAAATGTATAATCAAGATTTGCACGTGAGGGGGGGGGAGATTTGCACGTGAGGGGGCGAGTGTTGGATTGTTAGAATTATGGTAGATCTCTAGTCCTTGATTGTATAAGATTCTACTCGATGTGATCATATTTCACACCAATATATGATCACAAACTCTTGTGGAAATGTGAACGTTGCTGTAGTGCTGAGATCTCATCCTGCATCAATAACAATATATGCACCCAAAAAGTCATAAAAGAACACACTACAGCAGCGTTTACATTTCCACAAGAGTTTGTCATCAACAAAACTTGGAAGCCCAGAAAGTGTATGAAGCAAGGCACAGGTACAACACACTGTCGACCAATTAAAGTTCTTCGATACTCTTTGATCTGAGTTTTCCCACCCTGAATTTACTGCACATCCAAGCAATTTTACTTTCCTTGGGAACTGAAAAAAGCAAAAGAAAGAAAAAAAGAAACAGATATATTGGCCGTAAGCCTGTAACATGTGATCAGAATCTAACCCTGGTTAGTGTCAGAGATAACAGTTAACATTAGATAGGTAAGATAGCATTGTAGATTTAACCATGGTCAAAAAATTCCAACCAACCCCAGCAACCCCTTTGTAATACTTGAACGAAAAACTTCACAGTGCTTTCCCATTCCAGATTGGGCAACTTGGTACTACTCGTTTCTTACAAGTCACCAGAACCCGACTCGTGTCGGTGATATCACAAGACCCAGTTTTAAGATATCGTAAAGATGTCACTCAAGTCTCTTTCAAACAGTGTTTTCATATTTACTGACTCAACAAGTCATCATACTATCTCTCTGCTGCACAAGAAAAGAAAAAAAAGTTGCATAATTTAATGTGAAAGGGTAGCAAATAATTTCACCGAATCAACACCAATGGCATTAAAAACTGTCATTACTGAATACTCCATTTTGGAAATTTTAAATATTAAACCTCATAACTGATAAGTGATACCTCCGTTCTCATACGCATTTTGTTGCCTTTAATTCAGCTTTGGTTTTGTATTTACCTTTGTTTTATAGTTGTTCTTGTTGTTGTTATTGTAGATGGGTCTCGTTTTGTAGCCTTTCCTTTATCTTTCTCTTATTTTATTTTTTTATCTTTCTAATTCCTCATCTCCTTCTTTCTTTCTCCGCGGAAGACCCGGTGAGTACTTTACATGATCCCAAATCCTGAAATCTAGAAGAACCCACTTCTTAAGGGGGTAGGCTGTTTATGTTTTATAATGTATTTCTTGGTTTGATTTGTTTTTCTTTTCTAAAAATAGAAGAAGAATGACTGAGCTTAACAGAAAGCTGCAATCTTTAGACTGTGTTGAGCTTGTTTCCCAAATCTGAGAAGCTCCTCAGCTCAGTGGTTGTTTCTCTGCTTTTGGGGTATTCTGGCAGATGACAAAAAGAAAAGAAGCAGATTCAAAGCTCAAAGTTCTTGTCTTTTAGCTCATTTCTTCAGCTACCAATTGAAGGTTTTGGTTCTCCTCTAGATCTGCTAAGAGTTGTTCATGAACTCCACAAACACTTTGAGAACAGTGGATTTCTTTATATATTTTTCAATAATAGGTTGGTGTGTTGCTTGAGTTTTAATATAGACTGAATTCTACTTATATTTTGTTGTTTTGTTAAATCTGTTGATTGTGATTCATTTGGTTATATGTAATAGTGTTAGTAATTTCATCTTGGTTTTCTTGGATCAACTACAGCGCCTTTTGTTTTACTGTAATGTCTTAATCTTTGATTCTTGTTGGTATTCTTTCCCATTCTACTAAGTTGCCTTGCTCTTGTTGTCCTTCGTTATTTGTGGTCGGTGCTGCTGTATGTTAGATAATCTTTTGCTTCTGTCTTATGTTTTTATATTTATTACTTTATGTTTACAACTCTTGTTCTTGTTCTTAATTTTCTTGTTTTATTAGTATATCAAAGAGCATATTGTTTTTCCTTTACAGTTGTTGATTACCGGAAGATAAGAAAGATTTACTTCTGCTCATGCTAAGTATATGATTTCGGTTACCCGCTACATGAGTTCAAATGTATTTCAAGACTTTTGAACATGAGATGTGCATATGAACACTGTGACTTAGCTAGTCTTAATGGTTCCTCTCTCTGAAGGTAAATAGATGGCAGTGGCAAGTGAAGCAAGTGACTTTCAGCATTGGGACGAATTAATACCCGATGCATTGGGTTTAATTTTCCGAAATTTGTCTCTGAGGGAGAAGCTGACAGTGATTCCAATGGTGTGCAAATCATGGGGCAAGACAGTGATGGGGCCTTACTGCTGGCAAGAGATAGACATTGAGGAATGGAGTAGAAGATGCCAGGAGCCTCAGCAGCTCGATCGTATGATCCGACTGCTGATTACAAAGAGCTGTGGATCACTCAGAAAGCTCTGCATTTCGGGCCTCAAAAATGACTCTATCTTCGCCTTCATTGCTGAAAAGTAAGTGAGAATACCGATTTACTACCATTATACATTTCCGTTTCAAATAAGGTTTTGTGAAAATTCTTTTTCTTCATTGTGATCTATTATGGACCTCCTGAAAGTTTATATGCCCTTGATATATGCTGATTATAACAGTTACACTCACTGAAGAATCAAGTTTCTATGGTAGGGGAGGCTATATATGACAAATTAACAATCTTTTTCTGAGTCCAACTTTCTTTGTTTTTGCTAGTACAAATTCCCTTCAGAGTCTGAGTCTGCCGAGCAGTGACATAAGCGACTCTATAGTAGAACAAACTATTGGAAGGCTTTCTAACATCACTTTCTTGGATATTAGCTACTGTGGGAAGATTGGTTTTCATGCTTTAGAAGTCATTGGAAAGAATTGTAAATTGCTCGTGAAGTTGCTCCGGAACATGCATCCAATAGATACAGTAGGCATCCCTATTGTGGATGATGAGGCTAATGCCATTGCCGCCACAATGCCAAGACTGAAGCACCTTGAGATGGCATACAATGCCATTAGCACAGAGAGTGCACTTCAGATACTCAAGAGCTGCACCCATCTCGAGTTGTTGGATTTGAGAGGGTGTTGGGGAGTTAATCTTGATGATGAAAAGTACTTGGAGAAAAAGTTTCCAAAAGTGAAGGTTTTAGGGCCTCTTGTGGATGATGTCTATGGGGTAAATGACTGGGATGATAACTCGTATTACTCGGATGCTTCTTCAGAGTATTTGGCCTGGGAATTTGTGGATGATGATTTTGATGATGATGATAGTTATGATGATGAGACCTGGGATGGTGATGGAAGACTGGAACAGCTTGAACTGAGGTTCTATCAAGGAAATGAACATGAGACTGAAGGAGGATTTGGGTGGCCTCCATCTCCTTAATTTGGTACTCCCTAGTCTATATTAGAGATATCTTTCTCATTTGTCAAACTGTTTGCTTCTCTTTTTTCTCTGTGAAATGCTTTTGCTGTTGAACTTAAATGCATTTTAAGGATGATGTGTAATGTTTCACTAGAAAAGGAAAATCACGGTTTATTGTAATTTTTTATAAAAGCTCTCTTGGAAATGCTTCTGCTGTGGAACTATGTATTTTAAGCTGCAGCAGGATTTTTTTTTTAAACTAAAAAGAAATAAGCAAGGGCATCCAGTGATCTAGTTTTAACTTCTACCGGAAAAACTTGGATATTCAGATGTCTTAATTTACAAACTGAAAGGGATTCTAGCTTCTCATAATCAGGCCCGGACCTGATACGTATCCGGTGAAGCAGTCGCCTCGGGCCAACTTTTAGGGGATGGTTCTTTTTTTAATATGTATAGAAATTTCAGAAATTTTTGTTCCGTTAAATTTCTTCTCTCACATCGTTTCAGTTCTTCAATAAAGAATATAAAACGATCAAAAGCCAATTAAATTTCTAGGGAAAGAATCGCACATGAAACTTACCTGAAGTAGTTTCTCTCGCACTCTTGCTCTTTCACTCTCCCCAAATTTCAGTTGGGTCAATCTCTCTCTCTCTTGTTATGTTATGTGCTGCTTAATTGTTGGATTGCTAGGTGTTCAGAGGTAACTAAACAATCAAAAACTTATTCTTTTTAAAAATTTTAATAAGTTTTTTAAAAATTTAGATCGAGTTGTTTCAAATGTTCAGCAAGTTTCTGCCCATTGTCTCTCAAACGAAACTATTTCATTTTGTTTGCAAATACTCCTCATAACTCAACTAAACAACAAAGCCAAAGGCTCCAAAGCCTTATTATGCTTTTGAGTTCAATTTATACTTCACAGTGTTGAATTGAGATGAGGTGAGTTTTGTTTTCGATGAAAGGATCTTGAAATGAGTTTTGTTTATGGGCCGACGAGTAAAAAGAGCTCTGAAACTGTTTGCTTATAAGTATTTGGTGAAGAATTAGTATTAAATTGGTATGCTCCTTAAGTGGCCCAATTGAAGAAAGCTCTAGGTTTTAGTTTTAAAAAAAGCTTTGAAGAGAGTGAGATGTCATTTGTTATAGTTTTCACTTCAATCTCATGTTTTGGACAAAATTTTATTTGGTTTAGAATAGTTGGTTTTTGATGTTAGTATTTGATTTTCATATATAAATGTGACATGGTTATCGTTAATTTTGATATGAAAAAATTTGGTACACAATTTTTTTGAGTTTGCCTCGCCGTCCCAAAATCTCTAAGTTCGGCCCTGCTCAATAAACAGTGTCTACTTTGCTAGTTGGATGAAATGGTCAAATGTAACGGCACAAATACTATTTTCGGTTTCAATTTGAAGATTTCCAATGTTGGACCAACCCGCAACGTAAGCTAAGGTGAGATTGAAATCATTCATTTTAGTCACACCAAACCTCAAAGTTCCAAACGTTCAAGAATTCAACAACACTCTTTGCTCGGGAATGGAGGCAGTGTCATGCTGTCAAGTGGCGGGACACGTGTCACATCATGGGGACTAAGGGAGGGGATTCTTGCTTTGAATGGGGTAGGAGACGAAGGTTTTAGGTGCACCAAAGTGGAGGACGGTAGGTGGGTGACTTGGACATAATCCTCTTGAAAGCAAAGCCGTAGCTTGCATGGTTTGGCGTCGCTTGGCTCAGCTCGACTCACTTAATATGTGCAAAGAAAATAGTTTTTGATTATCAAATCACCTTCTTTTTGTCTTGTTATTTATTTAAGAGTGAAATTGCACCATCTTTTTTACAAATTAACACCTCAATTCTTTGTATTATGTGTGTATTTTCAGTACTCTTTTTTTTTTTGAAAATGTGAAGAAGAGGGTGTGATTTATAATAAAGAAAGTGTCAATTTCATCACTCTTTCTTAAAAAATTTGAAACACCAAAATCAAGTGATTCGAACTCATAACCTCTTCTTAATATTATTGATATTTGGTTGTCACTTTAAACAATAATTTAAGAGATCCTAAGTCATATTCAGAGGAACAATGTTTCATTTATGTGAAAAAAGTATATGGCCGCACAAAGTAAATTTTAATATAACTGTTGTAAGTTATTTGACAAAAAATATAGAACAACGTACTAACTTTATATTCTACAATTACATCTTGAATTAGTAGTGATTGGTTAGTTTCATAAGCAAGAGAGTATGTATCATCGTATTCATCCAACACCTTTAATAACTACGATTTTCTTTTTAAATTAACTTATCACTATCACGAGCTACCTGGAATGTAAGTATTACAACATATTGTTCGAGAGGCATTTTTCATCCACCGATAACAATAGTATATCAAACAATACTTATCAAATACAACAAAAGCTATTATTTTTGCTGTTCAATTTTTTTACTTTCCCTAGAGTAAGTGCAGCCGTGCAGACAAGAGGCAAAAGATAAGAGGACATTTTAGTAGTGCACATGGGAGAATTGTTGTAGGCCCCATCATTTTTCATTTGGTCGACCAACATCGAAGGCAAAACTTGTCTCTTGATTTAATCGACTTGAATTTTGTTGCTTTTTTCAAAGTATATTAAGAGTTTAAATGAGAAAAAGTTAAGTCTTAGTCGGATAAGAACACATGCGGTGCATTTGTTCTTACTAAATTCTTGATGGCAATGGCAAAGCCGAGACAAATTCGGCTCGGCTTCCCCCGTAATTGACTTTTTAACCGGTAACAGCCGAAATTCCAAGACCACCCTCCAAATCCAACAAAAATGCCCTCCCTCCCTCCCTCGTTTCTCAAACTTGTCAACAACCCACCCCACCACCGTGTCTCCCCCCGAAGACATCAAGTCACCAAGACACAAGTGACACAATACACACTCCTCCCCTTATAAAATCCCTCCTCCTCGTCTGTCTCTCATTCTCTCTTCACAGATTTCTTCGCCAACGATCTCTCTCTCATTCAGTACCTGACTCACATCACAACCAAAAAATCCAACAAAAACAAATTAACAATGGCTCTCTCCAGTAGCAGCTCCATCATTCAGACCAAGTCTCTATTACCCTCCTCCTCCAAACCTCACCAACCTCTCTCTTCTTCTCGTCCAATCCTCGCCGTCCACGCAGCCGACCCCGCCAAGAACAACAACCCCGCCGCCGTCTCCACCAAACCTTCTCCTCCGCCATTGACCACTACGAAGCAGAACAATGCTGCTGCGTCATCGGCGGTTCCGGCCAAATGGACCGTGGACACGTGGAAGACGAAGAAGGCTCTGCAGCTCCCGGAGTACCCTAACAAGGAGGATCTGGACTCCGTTCTCTCTACACTCGACTCTTTCCCGCCGATCGTCTTCGCCGGCGAGGCTCGTAGCCTGGAGGAGCGGCTCGCCGAGGCCTCCATGGGAAACGCTTTCCTCCTTCAAGGCGGCGACTGCGCCGAGAGCTTCAAAGAGTTCAATGCCAACAACATAAGGGATACTTTCAGAATCCTGCTACAGATGGGCGTCGTTCTCATGTTCGGCGGCCAAATGCCCGTAATCAAGGTGCAACTACATTTTAACATCATCATTATTATTATTATTAGTGTTTTTCATGATTAGATTGTGGTGATGCCAAGTGTATATGGATTTATTTAAATAGGTGGGGAGGATGGCGGGGCAGTTTGCGAAGCCGAGATCGGATGCGTTTGAGGAGAAGGACGGTGTGAAGCTGCCGAGTTACAGAGGGGACAATGTGAATGGAGATGCGTTTGATGTGAAGTCGAGGACTCCGGACCCTGAGAGACTGATCAGGGCTTACTGTCAATCGGCAGCGACTCTGAATCTTCTGAGGGCTTTCGCTACGGGAGGTTATGCGGCTATGCAGAGAGTTACGCAGTGGAACTTGGATTTCACTGAGCAGAGTGAACAGGGAGATAGGTATAATAAGCTTCACTTTTTTTGACCATGTAGAATTCGTTGATGATTTTATTAGATGGGGAGTATGTATATTCTGTGTCATTTTATTTGTCTTGAGCATTTCCTTCATTCTTATACTTGAAAACTCCTTTCACCTTTTTTGTATCATTCATGTGCTTGGGGATGAAACTTGGGACCACATTTGTTTGAAACTTTTAGTGCTTGGATGTAAGATGGTGGTCATCGAAGATCATCTCTTTATTGCGATCATGTTTTGATTTGTTCTTTTGTCTTATAATCCAAATCCACTCTGCCTTTAAAGGTTGTAATGTGTCGTCATAATTGATCACCATCAGAAGAATCAGACTGATTGATATCTTATTAGCTATTAACGTATTAGACAACTAATGTTTTGGATTTAGTTCTTTGTATTTATGTTGTTACCTTATAACAACAAGTTTTGGGATGTCAGGTACCGGGAACTAGCTCACCGGGTTGATGAGGCTCTTGGATTCATGACTGCGGCAGGGCTCACAGTTGAACATCCTATAATGACAACCACCGAGTTTTGGACATCCCATGAGTGCTTGCTCTTACCTTATGAGCAGTCACTCACTAGGTTGGACTCAACTTCTGGCCTTTACTATGATTGCTCTGCCCATATGCTTTGGGTAGGTGAACGAACCAGACAACTGGATGGCGCTCACATTGAGTTCCTAAGGGGTGTTGCTAATCCCCTTGGAATCAAGGTAATATATGTTGCGTGTGTGTGATACAATTTTTCTTGTTCATTCAAATAGTCTTACTAAAACTTATCTGAGAACATGTGCAATTTATACCGACATTAACTACAGAATAGATGCTACAGCTATTTTGAATTGTATTACATTCAACTCTGTGATAAAACAGATAGTAATGTGTGTAGTGCAACCCTTGTGCAAATGACTTTGATGAACTTTTTTTTTATTTTCAATTTTTGTTTTTAATTTTGATGTGCAATACATTCTTGTGCAAATTAAATATGGTGGTGGGGACTAATATGGGATCACTGCTTTCGATTCAGGTGAGTGATAAGATGGATCCAAATGAGCTTGTTAAGCTCGTCGAGATTTTGAATCCTCAAAACAAAGCAGGGAGGATAACAATTATCACAAGAATGGGAGCTGAGAACATGAGAGTGAAACTTCCTCATCTCATTAGAGCAGTCCGACGGGCAGGACAAATTGTCACATGGGTCAGCGACCCTATGCATGGAAACACCATCAAGGCTCCATGTGGTCTTAAAACACGTCCGTTTGATGCCATAAGGGTATACTACTCATCTCAACATTATTCTCTTAGCTGCTAATGTTGATTGCTCTGGTCTTATAATTTTGGGGGAGGTAGTTCTCTGTGTTTCGAATCATAAGTTGGTAATTTTTCTTTATACTGCATACTAGTTAATGACATTTGAACATGGTTTTTGGATAAACCATGAAATAGACATACGGAAAAGTTGAAATAGCCAAATGGTAAGAAGTATACATGTTGCTTCTGAGCAACATGATAGGGTAAGTAAGAAATGTTTGGTTGTGCTAGGAAACTTTAAACCATGTGAACACTTATACGATTGATTGTCACTGAACAATTGTATTTGTTTGTTTGTTTCCATGCGTTTCTTGTTTTTGGTTACAATCTGCCTGACCTGATTGTAATTTACATGAGTTTCCATATAATTTGTCACCTCAGCTTTCATTTCTGAAAAAGACAGCACAAGCTTTCCTTCCAACCCACACCTGAAATTTATTGGCTCATTTTGACATATTTCTCTGTACCAAATTAATAATTTTCACAAATCAGTGCTAGCAATTAGTAGGCCAATTTTCTTCATATCCAAATTGTTGAACAATCCAGAAGTTTGTTGAGATGAGACAACTGTTCCATATCAGTATCTAAAAACAGACAGTTTCTTCTCTTCAATCTTTAATTCATCCAATTGAACTAGTGTGGTTGGTGGGAAAGGGACACTGCTGTTAGGTGGATTAGATCTTTTCGGTTAGGTAGCATAGTTTACATGAAAAATCAAATATGAGAGAACTATTAATTATTAGTGAGAAGATTTCCAATGTAACCGTGTTTGGTGAAGTGCTTTAAAAGTTGACTGGAAGGACATCTTGCATCGCCGGATAGTCATATATTCTTTGCAAAAAGCAAAAGTATAATTCACTTATTTTGTTTACTTTGGGTGGTTGGATATTGCTCTGTAAATATTTGATATTGTGGGTTTTGCATGATTAAATGTCAATATGATTGCGTGAATGAGATATATCTAATACAAGGGTTTGATTCACTTGCTTTAAATTCCTAACTTGATCTTATTTGTTCAGGCGGAGGTGAGAGCATTCTTTGATGTGCATGACCAAGAAGGAAGCCACCCAGGAGGTGTCCACCTAGAGATGACGGGCCAGAATGTGACTGAATGCATTGGAGGGTCACGTACTGTGACATTTGACGACCTTAGCTCTCGCTACCATACTCACTGTGACCCAAGGCTAAATGCCTCCCAATCGCTTGAGCTTGCCTTTATTATTGCTGAGCGTCTGAGGAGACGAAGGATCAAGTCCCAGCTCCCTATTTCTTCGTTAGGTCTTTAGAAATTAAGGGGCCAGCAGTGTGTTTGTGATATTTTTTTGTTTTGTTGGTATTAGTGGCTGTGTTAATATGTCACTGTTGTTTTAGATTTAATTTTCCTTGTGGGTTGTATGTGTATACTGGAAGTGATATGCTTTGAAACTTCCAAGGGAAAGAGAAATAAAAGAACTTGACTAGAGTGAAAGAGAAATATTTTAGCGTAGTATGTTTGGAGTTTAATATCTGTTGCTCTGATATTCTACTAGGTGATGTATATATTATGTAGGCATGTAGCCCTCTGGGTTTTTGTATTTATTTTTGTTTAGCTTTTGTTACTAAAAACTCCGAATATGAAGACTGAAGGCACGCAATAAAAGAAAGGTGGTCATTTTATCATGTGGTATACGTAGGAAGCTGTGAATGTGATGCACTTGAGAGGAATTTCTTCTTTAGTCTTCTTTATACAACACGTTCGACGTTATTTTGGAGATCTTAACTTACTATCGTGGCTAGAAAAAAATTTCTCCTTCAATTTGGTTCCTTTAGGAGATGTTCTTCAGTGTTGGATATTAAGCAGAGCTAGTCTCATGTATTGCATCACACAATTTTGAAATTCACATTAATAGATATACATGTCTTATCCAGACACAACTTTGCACTTACTATGTCATGTCGACAAAGAATTCAAAATTCGACTTTTCGATCAAATATTCCACGCCCATAAGTAGACGTGAACATCTGAACAAGTAGAGGAAACAACAACCATACAAATGATATGATTGGAACACTGCTAAACATAATAGTTAGAGTAACAATCCATGGATCTCCCTTAAGCCAAAGGATAAATGCACAAGAAAACGCGAGCATCATGGTGGCATTTGCGAAAAAGAGGGTGACCAAGCCGATCATCATCTTTGTAGGCAAGGGACTCGAGAAAATCATCTTCTGCATAACATGAGGTAAGGATTCCCAAGAATGTAATCACTGATGTTGTTGACGAAGCAAGTGATATGGTATCTGAAACTATAAAAACCATGAACAAGTTTTGAGCTACAAACAAGGGATAACCATCGTCACCATCATTTCCACCCGGAAATGTGAATGCTCCAGCAAACTGTCATTGTAACAATGAGAGAACCTATAACTGTACAAGAAGCAGACGTCCCTTCAATTGAGCTTTCTGCATCCTCCAACAATTTCTTGTGATTCTTGGTAAACAGTTCACGCACTGTCAAATTATCTGAAGTATTTAGATGTTCATGCATTTCAGGAGGTACAAAACTCTCCACCCCCTACATTAGATTGAATAAACACTTAATTAAAAAGATGACAATGAGTTGAATGTAGAGATGAAATGGATAAGCTATCTCCAATTAAATTAATTATTCGCAAACATAATCCTTACATAGTAATCTAAATGATAAATAGTTTCAATGATCGAGTTATCTTGTTATATTTGTGGAACACATAGCTTCACTGTACTTGGATGGTCTGTATCATATATTTATAGGTATGTGAGTATATATGTATATATAATTATCGGAAAATTTTCTATTGAGGACCTCTATGGTGAGGACTTGAGGAGTAACTTCTTAAAAATCATACTTCCCAGTTATATTTTGGAAGATCAACCATTGTATATCTAGCTATATATACGTAGATCATTTCTATAAATTTCCATCCAATTTAAAAATCGTTAAGGGGTCAAACAAGATGATATAAATGAACGTTCCAAATTTATCAAACTTGAACCGTTCATGTTTATAATTGATAAACCATGATTTTGAATCTCTTATCGATTTTCGATTTTGTTGAAAATTTACAAGAATGATCTACTTATATATAGTTAAACATCTGACGGTTGATATGTCAAAATATGATCAAAATTGATATTTATAAATTATTGTATAAAAATGTGCTCACCAAGTCTTCACCGTAAAGGTCATCAATAAAAAAATTCCGTATAATTATATAATTATATTTGCTAACCTGAAACCATTGTAGTTCTTTTTGTATTTGCAAACTTGCATCATAAACATGACCCAGCTGTCGAGGCAAAAATAAATTCGTAGCATGATGTAGCAAATTGAGGTCACCGTTCACCAAAGAAATTTCCAACTCAGTTCTTCGTTCTTTGTTCAACTTATGTATTAGAATATAAACTCCCACCAGACGATTTTCAATGGAAAAATGAAATATTCCCTTGCCTTTTCCATCTTCACGGTTCAAGAGATTTTTTTTTTGACGGTAAATGAGAGACATTATATTAATAATCAATAAACAAATCATATATTATACGGTAGAAATTCAACAGGGCTCAAGAGAATTGAACTACTGTCTTACGAATCTAGGCGACCTAAACTAGTACAAGAACATATGATTTGAAGCAATAAGCACTAAAAAAATAACCAAGTAGCTAGAATAATGCTTTCTCATAAGGCGAGCACTAACACGGGTAAACCAAGATAATACTCGCCTATATACAAAACTTCATGCACCGGGCTCCTAAATTCGGTTCCAAATATGACCCAAATCAGTTGAGACTTCGAAAAGAAGGTTAGGGATAAGACCCCCTAACCTTGAGGCCCTTTTTCAGAATAGAGGAAAAAAGCCCTGGAACATAAAAGACCCACCTGAGGCCCAGTTGCATCATAAACATGACCCAGCTGTCGAGGCAAAAATAAATTCGTAGCATGATGTAGCAAATTGAGGTCACCGTTCACCAAAGAAATTTCCAACTCAGTTCTTCGTTCTTTGTTCAACTTATGTATTAGAATATAAACTCCCACCAGACGATTTTCAATGGAAAAATGAAATATTCCCTTGCCTTTTCCATCTTCACGGTTCAAGAGATTTTTTTTTTTACGGTAAATGAGAGACATTATATTAATAATCAATAAACAAATCATATATTATACGGTAGAAATTCAACAGGGCTCAAGAGAATTGAACTACTGTCTTACGAATCTAGGCGACCTAAACTAGTACAAGAACATATGATTTGAAGCAATAAGCACTATAAAAATAACCAAGTAGCTAGAATAATGCTTTCTCATAAGGCGAGCACTAACACGGGTAAACCAAGATAATACTCGCCTATATACAAAACTTCATGCACCGGGCTCCTAAATTCGGTTCCAAATATGACCCAAATCAGTTGAGACTTCGAAAAGAAGGTTAGGGATAAGACCCCCTAACCTTGAGGCCCTTTTTCAGAATAGAGGAAAAAAGCCCTGGAACATAAAAGACCCACCTGAGGCCCAGTTCCCATTTTGGCAATCACACTGGGCAACAAGAGCAGCCATGCCCAGTTCCATGTTGCACGACATACCACAGCCCACCTCCGAAGGAGCCCGGTCTCCACTTGTTCCCCTCTCCGTCCAAGTAGCCGCTTGCCATTCCGGCCAACCCCGCCAACCCTTTTGCATCCCAATCCAGGCTACCTTATGCCAAATCGGTCCCTCTACAAGGCTTGAGATGACCTGTGTCTGGTACGATGAGAATGGGCGAATCACTCACCGCCAAAAGCGTTCGCCACCAGAATCGGGGCCACAATATCCTGCGTCTTTAGCCGGTTGCCTAGAGACCGGGATTGTTTGTCGCGCAACCCAAGGTGCGACCTGAGCCCTATTGTCTAGTTTCCCCTGTGCTAAAAACAATGAAGATGACGTCTCCTTGAAACCAGACCATGAGGAGAGGATGGGGAAGCCTATCAGAGTGCTCAGAGACCATGCGGGGACCGACAATATTCTCCATTAGTTGAGGATGCCGTGCCACCAAGTCGAGAGAGGGAAGTTCCCAAACCCTAGCGGAACCATTTGTACTTCTTACGGTTCAAGAGATCTTCATTTGCTTTACAAATATATGTAACAAAATCAAAATGCCCTTGTTCAATAGCTTTAAAAATTGCTTGTTGAACACAGTTAACAATTGCAATTGGAGTTAAAGAGAACACAAGTATTTGGGAAATTTTCTGATATCTTGATCAATTCCAAATTGGGTATATATACAAGCATACTTACAACTCAAGTAGGAAACTACTTTACATTTAAATCAATTATAGATTCATACATAGTTACAAAATATACACCTCTTAAATATACTAAGAGTGTGCCTCACTCTAACACTCTTTCTTAAGTTGGAGCATATAGATCTCTAATGCCCAACTTGTCAGTTGAGTCACTGAAGACTCTAGATGAAACTGCTTTGGTAAAGATATCAACTAACTGCTCCTCTGAATGAACAAATGAGAATGCAGTAATATGAGCGTCTAGCTTCTCCTTGATGAAATGTCTATTAATCTTTACATGTGTCGTCTGATCATGATGAACAGAGTTATGTGCAATCTCAACTGCATCAGTGTTATCACAATAAAGAAGCATTGATTGTTTCTGCTTGAAACCAAAACCCCTTAACAAATATTTTAGCCACAACAACTCACAAACTCCTTGAGCCTTACCTCTATACTCAGCTTTTGCACTAGAACGAGCCACCACATTCTGTTTCTTGCTTATCCAAATAAGCAGATTTCCACTAACAAATGTGAAGTAGCCAGAAATAGAACGTCGGTCAGTGATGTTCCCTGCCCAATCTGCATCAGTGTAACCACTAGTCCCTAAATCTCCATGCTTGCGGAACACAAGGCCTTTATCAGGAGAAGACTTCAAGTATCTTAGAATTCTTATCCCCACAGTCATATGATCTTCACTCGGATTATGCATATATTGACTTATCACACTAACAACATAAGCAAGATCAGGTCTGGTGTGTCACAAGTAGATTAATATTCTAACTAATCTCTTATACCGAGACTTGTCTGTTGGAACTTGATCAGGATATTCTGCAATCTGATGATTCAGCTCAATGGGCGTATCAATCGGTTTACAGTCAAGCATACCAGTCTCTGCCAACAGATCTAGAACATATTTCCATTGACTCAACATAATGCAGTCCTTGTTCCAAGCCACCTCAATGCCCAAGAAATACTTCAAATTCCTAAGGTCTTTCATCTCAAATTCAGAAGACAACTGAATTTGTAATTTCTTGATCTCATCAGAGTCATCACCTAACACGACCATATTATTCATATAAATAATCAAAGCTGTCAGCTTACTCTGTCGATGCTTCAGGAACAAAATGTGATCTAAATTGCTCTGCCTATACCTAATCTTCTTCATGAAAGCTGTGAACCTTCCAAACCAAACTCTTGGAGATTGTTTCAATCCATACAAAAACTTCTTTAATCTATACACCACATTCTCACCTGTAGAAGTACCATATCCTGAAAGAAGATCCATGTAATCTGTTCATTCAAATCTCCATGAAGAAAGACATTCTTCACATCAAACTGTTGCAACGGCTAATCCAGATTAGTTGCTAAGGACATGAAGACTCGAATAGTATTGATTTTCGCCTTATTTTATGCAGCTTTGGAATTGAAGAAGGAGATGAAAACGAAAGGTGAACTATTTTAGTTTATCAAAAATGGAGGAGGGGGGGGGACCTTGGTAGTTATTTTTTCCCTTCATTAACAACCATTGTTGCACCATCACAGTCGCATACTGCTGCACCAACTTCAACCTCTATTCATCGTCTTCTGTTATGCAATTTCAAAAGCTCATCAGCTAAGTCATCTCTACTGTGACCTAAATCTTCATCTTTGTGATATCTGAGATCTTTACTACTATTCCTCAGATTGAAGCTGACTTTTGTGTTCTAAAGGCTCAATTGAGCTTAATTTGGTGAAATTTGAGTTGCATATCATTGTGTTGCTGAAATCTCCAAGTAAAATTGTGAGGACCCGACCCCGATTTAGTTGTTTAAACTGGGATTAGACCCTTAATGACCATTAAATCCTAATAATTCAAATTCAGGAGACATTTGTAAGAAAATTATAAATTCAAAACCATAAATTAAAAAAGTTACTTTTTAAGACATTAGAGCAACAAGACTCCCTAACTAACTATGTTATCTAGACTACTGAACCGTAGGATCATCTTGCTCCTACGGTGGATACCGTTATGCCTTGATCTATGTGCACGCTCGACCTCTAAGGAGACTCTGTGAAAGGACCCGATTCTGATTTAGTTGCCTAAACCGAAATCAAACCCCTTCGAAAACATGACCTTAAATCTTTTTTGCCAGAGTTTATTTTGAAACACGTGAACCAATATTAGAACCTGCAAAGAAATACACTTCGAATATTCCACAAAAGCCAAATCGCGGGGCTTCGTTCCCCATACAGATTTCTCGACATCATATATATAATAATCCAAAAGGTTTACAAGAAATCCAGAATCATTCAGGAGTAAAATCAACTGAAAACACAACATAAGTATTCAGAGCGACGCCTATATACATCATATACAACTAGTACGTCGAACAAAGAACCTACTCGAACTGAAATGTGACCTGAACTCTACGCCTCCACCGTCGACGTGCAACCCTGGAATTCAAACTGCAAACTGGGCAAAAGAAACTGAAAAACCCAGGGGAAGACAAATAAAATAGTTAGAGTGAGTGGACGAAAATAATAATATGTCTTTCCCAAATATATGCTTATAAAAGCATAATGCGAGTCAATGCACATGAAAATCCCGACCAGGTATATTTTCCCTGATCCATAAGCATGTAAAATTTTGCGGGGTCACACATGGACTCCTCCGCATAGTACAGTCTAATCACGGGATCCCAGACCCCCTCGTGATTAATATAAGTCTGAAAGACCTCGGGTCAGGATATCTGTCCCCCCCCCCCCCCGCCCCGGAGCATCTCGGGAATCAGCCGAGAAGCTAAAGCATCGATGCTACCTCTATATCCAAGATTGTACTATGTGTAAACCAAATCATAATACTCTTCCAGCACATGCGAAATCGTAAAATGCATAATCGTAAAATGCATGCTAATACAATGCATAATCGTAAAGTTTATAATCATAAATGCATAATGTAAATGCATAATCATAAATTTATACTCATAAAATGTATAAATCAAGACTCGTAATTCAACTGTGAAAATAAAATGTCCACTCACAGTACGAAGCTAACTCTGAGGTCCGACAGAAGATCCCTCGCCAAACACTCGATCCCGATCACCTGAATAACAGGGATATGATCAATACATATTGAAACACAACATACAGAGCTAATATGTCAAGAACCCCGTGTTCTCGGAAGACGTATCGGTCGAAATATCGACGAGGATAGCAAAATTTCCAAAATACACCCAAACAACCCTCGACCCAAAATAGAACACTCAACTCACCTCAAAAACCTCACCATTGCGTTCGGCACGTGAAAACAAGCGAAACAACATAAAACTTGCCCAAAATCTCGCATCGCCAGAGCTCCGCTGCACACGGCGGAGCGTGGGGCCGCCGCCGCCGGTTGCCGAAAAATTCACCAACCCAGAAATCTTTGATCTATACATCAGTTTGAAGATATCGACATTTCCAACAACTTTGTAGTTCAAAGCTAAGCCTAATTTTAACCGGAAAAAGGTCCAAAACTCACCGTGAAGTTCGAAAACCTCGCCGGAATTCAATTTCTCCGATCGGCCACCATCGGGCACGGCAAGGGCTGAAACCACTTGGAATAGACTCACCTATTCATGGGCTACAAAACCCCTACAAGTTCGACCTACATCTCCGCCGCCTCCGTCCCCGGCGAATTCGGCCGAAATTCCCCAAACTTTAACACGTCTTATATTCTTCATCCGGAAACCAAATTGAGTGATCCACCTATCAAAAGAAAGAGGAGCTCAAGCCCAACAACTTTCATGAAGGAACCATGGTTAAAAGATGTCGGAATAAGGCACATCGACACCGAGAAGCTCATGGCCCAAACGGGTTAGTTTTGACCCGTGGGTCAACGCGGGTCAAACCAGATTTCCCAAGATGGAAAGTTTCCTCAATTGTCACGTATTTATACCGTACACATACATGCCCAAATTAACGGTTTAAAACAAATCTGATCAAGATCGGATGGTCACGATTAAATCAACAATAAAAATAACACTTTTATTCAACCGACTTCAAAACTCGATAAAACATTGCTCGCTTATCTGAAAAATTCTCCGAAAATTCCCACGATCTCGAAATTAAATCCTCTACAATTCCCACGAAGGAACTCAAACCAAATTCTTACCCGATAATTTAGTTGTTAACAAACCCACGAGTACGAATAATTCACAATAATCACGGCTATGACCAATATTTGCACATTCTACGGTTTGGGTTGTTACACTCTGCAACCTGGGCATCTGAAACTGAAGGGCCCAGAGGAAAGGCACATAAAAACATGGAAAACGTCAGAGTGAGTGGACGAAAATAAATATTCATAAGAAACCATAAAACATAATCTTATGCCTTTCACCGAAAAATAAAAAGAATAAAACTGAGTGAGTTTGAGAAAAATCATGAAAGCCTAAAAAGAAATCATGCAAGCGCGTGTGGAGGCAAAACGTATAAAGGTCAGGGGAAGGCGATCCTGAGGGCCTCCCAAACGTATCATCAAACAAAGTCAACAGAGAGGCAGTTCTGAGGACCTCATGGAAGTGTCATAAGGTAGGCGGTCCTGAGGACCTCTCGAGGCGTACTCGGTGATCAACCGAGTAGCTGATGCATTGATGCATTATCGTATCTGTGTCGTGCATAAAAATCATAAAACATGCAATGCCTCCATGCATAATCATAACTCATGTAATCAGGTCATATCATAAAAATGTAATAGTAAACATATCTCATCTCGTATCGTAGAAGCATAATCATAAAACATATCATATGACCTCTGATGTGTAAATATACTCGTAATAAATCATATTTAGTTAAGTTCATATAATCCATTATATGCATAAAATAGACTCGTTACATAACAGTGAAAGACAAAGTCCACTCACCTGGAAAGCCAGCTAAGTATTCATGAATTCATAAGCCCAAAAGAATCGTACTTGGTCTCCCTAAAATCCAATCATGACTCTAAATTAATCAATGAAAATTTTGTCGTACATTTAAAATAGATAAAATAATCCAAGACATAATGGCGATCAGAAACTCACTTTTCCAATTCCGATAAATGGGAGACGCCACTCAAGCTCCTCAAATCAATAAACCCTAAGCTTGAATCTAGTCATAGCCTTAGGAACCAACATGACTGCAGATAAGCATCGACTCGACAGGCAACTCTCGACCGCGTCAAACTATCAAGGAACTCGAATCCTACATGGTAGCCTAAAGTATTACTAAATTTGTTGAATGACACGAAACTACGCGAAAACGATCACAAAATAGCATAGAGAACATCCCGTGAAATTCTGGATTTTTTGGTTGCCGGAGCTCCGCCTTAGAAGAAATCCAGCCAGCTTCGGTTGCTCCGACCTGCATATCAAATTGAAGATCTCAAGATTTCTAACAACTTTCAAGTTCATCACAAATCCAAAATCTAGCTGGAAACCGTCGAAATCCTACCTTGAAAGTCTGAATCCTCACCGGATTTCAACTCGATTGATCTCCGACGTCGGGCGATGGCAAGACCCGAGACCGGTTAGGTTCGATTGCTGGATTCGAGAGCTAAAAAAAACCCACAAGCGAAGGCACATCACTGCTCCTAGCATCGTCGTCGACAGTTTTAGGTAAAACCCTAGAATTTTTTGACCCGATTCGAGCTCCAAATCATTCCAAATGGAAAAATCAAGGGCCGCAGCATGAAGAGGGGAGAGAGACGAGCCGAATGGGCCTAATTTGGTGGCCGGAGATGGCTTGACGGCGGTGAAGTTGCCGGAGAAGTCACGGAGGCGATCGACGAGAGAGAGAGAGAGAGAGAGAGAGAGAGAGAGAGAGAGAGAGAGAGAGAGAGAGAGAGAGAGAGAGAGAGAGAGAGAGAGAGAGAGAGAGAGAGAGAGAGAGAGAGAGAGAGAGAGAGAGAGAGAATCGTCCCATTTTGGTTTCTACCTCCCTCCGGTTAACTTCTAATTTAGGTTTGGGTCGTTACAATCTACCCCCTAATAAAAATTTCGTCCTCAAACATTAAATCAATGAAAAAATCAACAAGGTGAGGATGTAATACCATAACCACGGATAAGTCAACACTTGTGCCCCCAATCGATGCGCTTGCTCCATGATTCAGCTGAATTTGATCCACCACCAAAGCTGCCATAGCCACCTTCTAGATAGAACTTTCGAATTAATACTGGAGTCGCTTCTATTATATTCTCTCAGTCATGAATCATGCATAATCATACAAGAAATCGAGTACACTTAAACTTGATGAGTTTAACAAAATTTGAAATACAGAGTCACCAGACTGATGTACCTTGAAGTATCAAATCTCATGAGATCATTGAAAATAGTCAAAATTGACATCCCAGGTACTAAAAACACATGATAACTCAAGCCAAAAGTACACACAAGAGATGAATCATGTACAAAGAAACATTATAAGTACCACTTACGCAAAACTGTATTCTAATACTTTATATCTCGTCAGATATCATGAGAGATCTATGCATAACCCCTTTCGAATGTAAACTAGATACAATTCTCGTAGGAAGTTGGTTTACTAATTGATGATCGGAGATAAGAGGCGATTCCAATGATGATCGAAAAGAATATATGCAGAAATTTCGGCATGACCCATTCATTTATAATCGAACCCAATACCTGCGAATTCGGCACATTTCACCGTTACAATACCAACAAACTCCACAACCAAACTTTCAAATGTTCAGTGATAACCCAAAGAATACACAAGTCCGATATAATACATAATACTAAAGTTAATCTCGCTTGCCCATAAGTTCAATATGAAGAAATGAATCTCGAACTTAACACACGAGTATTAAGCCACATTCATCATGAACAAATAAATAGCCGCTCTTCGACATAACTAGCTAAAGATGAACACATGTAGAACATGAAAAAGACATGTCCACAACAACCATAATTGTTAAGATTCGAAAATTGTTGAGGTTAGATACAACACTCCTGATAGAAATGAACTTTATACATGTACAGGCATATCTTGAATACTTCATGTACTCCTGGTTCAAGAGAGCTCCATGTGGATCGAAAATCACATGAGCTCCATGCTCATATTGTAATGAAATCTTATGAATATTATATATATATAACTTAGACTACATGTGTTGTTTTTATATAAACCTTATTTTATATTTATAATACAATCTTATGAATATATATATAATAGGAGAGAAAAGAATAAGAGGGGAAATATGAAGAATGGTATGGAAATAAGAGATGTGTATTTATTGAATAAAAAATTACCGTTGCATTTAATTTAGTTGTTGAAAATAATTGTTAAATTTTTTACCATTGATATTTATATTAATGTTTTAATTGCATTGTAATTATTATGTTCATTGATGATTTATTTAACAAATAAATTATTATTAATATTTTAAACTAATACATGATTTGTATTTATTTATTATATTATCATTGCATATATTATATTTACTGAAATTTAAAAAAGATATATTTATAATGTTTTTAAAGTATTACAAATGATAACCACGACGTACAAATTGTTCAATGAAAGCATTAGGTCCTGTCACGGGAATGTTTGATGTGGAACCCCCACGTCATGCGTTCGAACGCTGGCGGCGTCAAAAAGTGTTTGTTGAATTATAAACGTGGCCAAACACTGTGCTGCAATGTAAAATTAGACCATTTCACATGGGCCGAGAGATTTGTCTTTGGCCTAAGAAGCCTTTGGGCTACCTTTAACACCTAAAAGAAAAATATTACACATGATATATTTATTATTTTGATTATATTATTTGACGAAAAATATTGTGATTATCATTGAGTTAAAAAATTAAAATAATTAGATTAATTAAATTATATCACCATAACATTTATTTGACATGAACACTAATTAAAATGAATAATAGCAATTATGAACATCAATTTTTTAGTGTTTAAGTACGATTGTGATCCCCACAAAAATATAGCTCAGCCCTTGGCCCGATCGGGTTACTTTATCAGTTTTTGGTATAGTCATGCGCTGGGTTGAACATCAATTTTTGCTGATTTTAGGGCTATATCAAGCTCTTGGCTCTGGACTGGAGATGACCTCACAACATGCTTTACCAGCAAGTCTATCAAGACCAATGGCGCATGTTCCACATGTTAGAAAAATAGGTGTTTAACACTATTTTAAATAACCATTTTGAGACAATTAAATTAATATATTTATTTTCTCTAATGTTAAAGGGGTGAATGAGAAATTGTCACTCAAATGGCTAGATGACTACTTGAAAGTAAGAAAAAAGTTTTCATATTCCGAGAATAGTTACTTAATTAAGTAGAAAGACCCTCGATCTTTTATATTCTTGGAATAAATTACTGATTTAAATGGAAAAACCTTTGGTCTTTCATATACTTCGGTTATGATTGAATTAAGGATGGATCCATTAATTTTTGTAACGAGAAAACTTTTCAGTAGCCAGCCATCAAATTCCTCCATCTATAAATAGCGATATTTTCCTCTTTATTCTTGACCAACTCATTAACTGACTCATTCACAAAAGAATATCCTCCTGTCAAAGTCTCTTTTTAGTGAGTTTTAGTGGAGTTCTCAAATTCGTTGATAGAGAAAGGTGTTCTCCAATTCGTTGATAGAGAAATGTGTTCTCCAATTCGTCTAGGAGTTGTTGTGTAGTGCAAACACAAAATACAAAACTCAAGTAGTCGATATATCCTGGGAGATGTACGTCAAACAAGCCTAGTATACCGAAGTAGGCGGCGTAAACATTTTTAAGGAAAACGTGTGATACACGTGACTCGACTTTTCTTCCTACTCAAATTATCGTCAATACTTCGGTAACAAATTCATAGTTTCTTGAATTTTATTCTTGAAATTTTATTTTATTTAATTAATTAAATTAATTAGTATTTTCGAATTCAGTCGATATTACTTATTATTTCCAACACCACAAATGTCTTGGAATGCGCTTAACATGCAAATTGCTCAAGTCAAGAAGGAAGACAAGATAGTTTTTTCAATTCCACTAGAGAATGGAATGCATGGTGGTGGTGGGAAGAAAATTGCCTGCGAAGAAAAGCCTGAACCGCTAGTTTCAGGTGGCAAGGGGTTATCTGGTGCTTCAAGAGGCCTTCTAAAACATCAGTCACCACATAATAAGATGGCTTTAGACCCGGTTGTACTAGCAAAGGCATAGGCAAAGGAGCGGTTCTCATGCTACTGTAGTGTGGGGGAAAAGATTTTAAGAAAAATCTTTAAATATATAGCGTTTAGTCTAGCTATGCTGTGGTACTTTTTTGAACTGATTTAGTGTCCAGAACACCGATAATTTTCTCGTAATTTCTCTTGAATTTTATTTTAAAAAATCGTGCTGTTAGATTAGGGGACATTCTTAGATACTTAAGGAATATGTCATATGTTTATTTACAACTTGAGAACCAAAATTATAACATACTTGAACAAAAATTTATAACTTTTAAGACAATATTATCACAGTGACCCAATATTTTTATGATTATTTACGATGTTTACAATTAAGTAAATCAATTTTACAACTTTAAAAATAATTTATTCAAAAGTTGAAATTAAATTTCTAATAATTACCTCAAATATAACTAAATATATTACAAATAATGAATCAAATTAACACAATAACTACTAATATTATCTTTAAACACGATCAATTAAAATTACTATAGTTAGGTACCAGAATTACCTATTAGAGATATTAATCGAATAAAACCATCAAATCCAGTGACTCCACCACCCACACTAAAAAAAAAGGTTTGCAACCGCGTGAGAATAACGCGCACACGGAAGGAATTAGCCGCGTCGGACGTAGCAAATCCTCCTCGATAGCTTAGAGCATCTGCACTGTGGGGGGAAACGGAGGACGTCCTCACCGTTTTCAAGCGGGGCCCGCCGAAAATCGGACGTCCTCGGCGAAAAACGCGTGCACCGTTGCTAACAGGGAGGGTGGACCGCACGACGACGAGGAGAACGTCCTCGAGGACGTTCGCGAGGAGCACGCCGGAGAGGAAGTCCCCCTGGCGGAGCCCACGCTCGTGGGTGACGTCAAGCGGGAACCAAATTTTTTTGAATCTTACCAGCCAATCACAGGCTGACACGTGTTAGCTCTTAAAATTATTTTAAATAAATTATTTACTCTAAAACTTTAAAAAATCATAATAAATAGCTCGGACTTCCGAAAAATTCAATAAAAATACGGACGAGTTCATATTAATGTCCTCTATAACTTTCGTGAAGAAAATGAGTCAAAAATCATAACTTAAAAAATTGTCATTTTTGAATCGCGACGAAATAAAGAATCATAACACGTTGTTATAACGAATGTATGCTCAACAAAAAACCTAAGTCCAACATGACTCGGATTACATTTAGCTCCGGGGGTGTTGCCCCCGAGCCCCCACCAGGGCGCGTCGCCCCTGGACCCCGACTCACTGACCGTATGCTACCGGCATACAAAATTGATTCAAAGCATATTAACGCGCGTCTAAATAGGACTTCCTATTACTTGGAAATTGGTTGAAAAATATTACCCGAAAATAAAAAATTAAAATTTTAAATAATAATAAATAGTAATAGGAAGTCCTACTTTTAGCACCGCTGCACGAAAAACAGGAATATGACTTCCTCTCCATAAAATGGTGCGGATGCTCTTAGAGTCTCCAAAAGCTCAAAGCAAAACCGCTTTGTTTGTTTCGCTGCTCGTTCATCTTCCTCGACTGAAAAACAGAAAAACCAGCTCCTCTTTCAATTTCAATCTCCTAAATTCCGGTACCGTTCTCCCATGGAGCTTCCCGTTCACTTCCGGCCAAGAGATCGCCGGCCGGACGGTCTCGGCAATTTCATAGTCCTCTCCGACGAGCTCATCTGTGCTATATTGGAACTGCTTTCTCCTCGCGACGTCGCGCGCCTCTCATGCGTCAGCAGGTTCGTCACCTCTATCTATCTATCTCCATCGTTCAAATTTTAATTTTCCGATCATTATGAATGTTGAAATGTTACTCTTGAAATCAATCAAACTGGAGCTTTTGAAATTTGTATAATTTGATTATTGTTTTTGTCAATAATGTTAGAGATAGCAAGCTTGTGTATATATGCATGTGTTGATTTTGCTGCGGTTTTGGTTATACAGTGTGATGTATATAATGTGCAATGAAGAACCACTGTGGTTGAGTTTATGCTTGAACTCGCTAAACGGTCCGCTTCAGTACAAAGGCTCCTGGAAAAAGACGGTGCTGCATTTGTAAGTCTTGTAGTTTAATATAAACGTAAAAATCTTCGAAATTTCGGAGTGGAGCTTTATGTTGTTTTTCCTTTTCGGTGCAGACAGAATGTGCCATATGAATGTACCGAGGCTAGCGGAAAACCGCTGAGTTTTGATGGTAAAGGATGTCTTGCCCTTTTGAATAGCGCACTTTTAGTGGCTCATTGTTATTTTATGTTTCAGAGAGATGTGTTTTTTCTAACTTTCTGCATTGCCTATCCACTTTGCTGCAGGGTTCAACTCTATGTTCTTGTACAGAAGATTATACAGGTGCCATACTACACTGGATGGTTTTTCTTTTGACAATGGGAATGTCGAGAGAAAGAATCAATGTACATCGGAAGAGTTTGCTTGTGACTATGATGGAAAGAAACCGGTATAGTGACCATTTCAAATATTTGTACTGATTGAATCTACATAATGGAAGTCAAATTTGTACTTTCTCTCTTCAAATATGTGAGGGCACATGATACATTATACTGACATAGATCATATTTATTACTGTGTATCTTCTTCTTTTTTGCTGGAATCTGCTATTGTGTGTTGAGGACCTTGATAATGGCAAGCCAAAGGGAAAAAGGAGAGCTAGTTCTCTGTGAAAATGTTTTCTATTCCAGTTGCCAACAAACACTTATCCAGAATTTATTTCTCTCATTGGTAATTCCACACACCACCACCTTTACCCATTACTTTATCTGAAACTCCTGTATATGATGCTAAACAGAACTCATTTTTTGGCGGTGGTGAATCCCTTTGCTTTATGGTAGCACATGTTGTGGAGAGTCAACTTTTTTCACTACAGATTGAATCAATTATTTTAATTTTAATTGCAGTCATCAATTGTCCGTGAAAGATGGCAAATTTAACCTGGGGTTTACAATTTGACTTATGCTAAAATGTACTTCAGAGTATTTTAATTGCCAGTCACTAATCTCTAAACGTGGTCTGTAACTTATAGAAAGGTGTTTTAAGTTTAAAACTTACTGTTTCTGGCAACATTATTAGGTTTTGCTCACTGGATTAGCCGATGACTGGCCCGCAAGGCGTAAATGGACACTTGACCACTTATTGCACAATTATGGAGATACAGCCTTCAAAATTTCTCAAAGGAGCACTCGTAAAATCTCAATGACATTCAAGGATTATGTTTCATACATGAAAGTTCAGCATGATGAGGATCCCCTTTATATTTTTGATCACAAGGTGCTCATTGGTATTAATGTGTGGTTGGGATGTTACTAGCACAATATTTTCTTTTCTTTTTTGAGGTGTGAAAATAACATATTTCTTAAACAGTTTGGAGAGGTTGAACCTGGCTTGTTGGAAGATTACAGTGTGCCTCATCTATTTCAAGAGGATTTTTTTGAGGTTTTGGACAAAGACAAGCGTCCTCCATTTAGATGGCTCATTATTGGGCCCCAGAGCTCTGGCGCCTCTTGGCATGTTGATCCAGCTTTGACCAGCGCCTGGAATACACTTCTATGTGGTCGTAAAAGGTAATATTTGACTCTTTTTTCTCTCTATTCAGAAAGTTCATGCAATTGCAAAGTTGATAGCGATACTGTAATATTTTGCTGTGCTTGCATGTAGTTGAGGACGTTGTTGTTTGTTGAATGTTGCATGCTTTAGAGGTACATGTTTCATCTACATTTTTTGGTAGTAAGCTCCTGCAATACTGTTGCACTGTTGCTAACGTTCATAGCAGACCTACACACAAAGGAAAAATCATTGATTTTGGAATGTTACTCTGGGATTCTGGTGCATGATTATGTATTATTTTCAGTCTTATGGTTTGTGGATGGTTTGGTAGTGATGTTAAACTATCATCTCCTTTATTTTAAATGATTTATTGTTCTTTTTTCTCTTGTCTGCAATTAATATAATTGATTTCAGGAGGTAACCGATTATTCTATTTTTTAGGTGGGCCTTGTATCCTCCAGGAAGAGTTCCTATAGGTGTCACAGTACATGTGAACGAAGAAGATGGTGATGTCAACATTGAAACTCCAACTTCACTGCAGGTATCCATTCAGATGCTGCCTGGTTTGTCCTCCTTTTCTTTTATGTGGTTTACAAAGGTACCATTATTTACTTATTTCATTATATTGGTATCTTCAGTGGTGGCTAGATTTTTATCCACTTCTCGCGGATGAAGACAAGCCCATAGAGTGCACCCAAATGCCAGGGGAGACAATTTTTGTTCCAAGTGGATGGTGGCACTGTGTCTTAAATCTTGAACCGTCTATTGCTGTTACTCAGAACTTTGTAAATACTAAAAACTTTGAATTTGTGTGTTTGGATTTGGCACCTGGTTATCGTCATAAGGGAGTTTGCCGTGCTGGATTACTTGCAGATGATGAAGGCTGTAATGGGGATTCTGCAGATTATACACTATCTGATAAAGATGAATTTAATTCCTCTGATATGACTAGGAAAGAAAAAAGAGTCAGAACTCTCAAACCTGAAGATAATCCAAGAAATGAACATTCTAGTAATGAGGCTCGTGGTTTTTCTTATGATGTAAATTTCTTAGCCATGTATCTGGATGAAGAGAGAGATCATTACAACTCTCCTTGGAGCTCAGGCAATTGCATCGGGCAACGAGAAATGAGAGAATGGTTATATAAGCTTTGGGTTGGAAAACCAGGAATGAGAGACTTAATCTGGAAGGTATTTTCTCTTTACCCTATGATTTGTGGTATTCAAACTTGTTTACTTATTTCCCTTTACTTGTTATTGCTGTACAATTGGAATTGTCAATCAAATCACCCTTGAAAGATCATCACTACTTCAAATTTACTCGAGTATATATGGTTTATTGTAGAGTTGCATTAAACAAATAAATCTGTCTGATAAGTAAATTATCTCCAACTTCGATTGATTTTTGGGTACAGATAATCTGTATAGAGTGATTTAAAATTGAATGGTTCTCAAAACTACAATGGGGAGTGTATGCAGTCAAGAGTAGTTTACTTGAGTGTATTTTTCATGAAGTAGCTGGATGACATAAAAATTAGGATATCGTTTAATTATTTGTTTACCTAGACATGATATGCTTTGTTTGCAAGATGGAAGACCTGTTGATATGTTTTTCATCCCATTAGATGTTCCCTTTTGAATGAAGTGGATAGATACTTGAATGCTCACTTGGTTGGGGGTTCTGTTAGATAGACATTATCGAATATCACCTTTCAATAAAAGATATGGAAGAGGCTTGTAGAGAATTGTTGTTTTCCAAATATTATATAAACCAGTAAGCAAACGGCAACCATGGGTATTTGAACCTGAGTATCCGTGAAAATCAGAATATTTGAATGAAGATTCATCAATGACTTACTTTTACTTTCGTATCTACTTTCTTCTGAAATGCATGTCTACGTAGCTTGTAATTTTGTTACAAAAGGTGTGCAATAATCTCCTATGGGTGTATTATTCCCTCTTTTATATATGCTCCAGTTTCATCTCTTAAACTTTTCACCGGTCCTAATCATTGGATTCCTATGTTATACTTTTACCTGGGTCGTAATTATTTGTTCCTGTGAGTGTTCATTCCAGGGAGCATGTCTTGCACTAAATGCCAGCAAATGGTCAGAATCCCTGGCAGAGGTTTGTGCTTTCCACAATTTGCCTTCTCCAACAGATGATGAGAGGCTTCCTGTTGGCACGGGTAGCAATCCTGTAAGATCTCTGTTTTTTATATCAATATTACTACTATGTAGTAATATAATCTGAATACTATAAAGTGAGGAGTATTGGTGTATAAAACTCATAAACAATGCCAAAACTTTCTTACTGTCGTAGGCACAAATGTTTTTATACGTCTATGAATTCTTGTGAAGATTATCTCTTCCTTCTTTTTCCAAACAGGTTTATCTCATGCAAAACTGTGTAATTAAGATTTTTGTTGAAGACGGTCTGGAAACATCACTTTATGGATTAGGAACTGAGGTATGAATGTACGATCCTACTTGTCACACACACACACGGCATTTTTGACATACATCTAATATCTTTGTGATCATTTACAGCTCGAGTTTTACAGTTTCCTTGGAAAAGTCAACTCCCCTCTGAAAAATCACATACCTGAAATTTTGGCCTGTGGGATCGTTTATCTTGAAAATGGTACTTATAAAATTGTACCTTGGGATGGCAATACAGTTCCTGATGTGATTGCTAATTGCAATCTTATTCCTGATGAGGTCAAAGGAGATGTTTCTCCTTTTGGTGTTTGGAGGAAAAAACAATTTGAATACAGAAAAGCTGGGATGTCAATAAACGAAGCAATTAGTAAAGCTGAGTTTACAAGGATATGGCCATATCTTATAACAAAACGATGCAAAGGGAAGATATTTGCAGAGTTGTAAGTGTTGTTAGATAATCTGCCATTCTTTTTCCTTGAGTTTCTTTTCCTTTCTTTCCTTTTCCTCTTAGATATATCATTTCTAGAACTTGCAGGAATTGGTTCTGATTATTTTGAACTTTGCAGAAGAGATACTGTGTCACGGGTAGATGAATTGAATTTAGCGTCCTTTCTAGGAGAGCAGCTCTCTAACCTCCATCTCCTGCCCCGTCCGCCCCTTAATATCTCAACTTTTTCAGATATTGAAGACGAATCAAACTTAGTCTTCAGTAACAGTAGTAGTACTGAGGCTGTTTCAAATAAATCCGCCATTCCTGCTGAATGGGAGATTTTTATCAGAACTCTATCCAAGAAGAAGAAGGATGTCCCAAGTCGCTTGATTAAATGGTATCTATTCTTTTCACAGAAAGGGCTTTTGTCTTATTAATTAATGCTGCATGTTCGCTATCGACTGACATTAGCTTCTTTCACATTGAAGGGGACATCCAATTCCTAGTACACTAATAGAGAAAGTTGAACAATACATTCCAGATGAATTTTCTAAGTTCCTTTGCATATTCAAGGTTGGTCCCTTTACAGCTCCACCTTTATTAACACGTAAAGATGAGTTCTCTTAATGCAAGTCTCATAGATACTTTTCTAAAACCTTGCCTATATGATGTCAATCGTATTTGGTTTCAGGATGAAAATGGTGTGAACAAAGTTGGTAAAAATTGTTCGTGGATACACTCTGATATCATGGATGACAATATTCATATGGAACTAAGTGGTATCGATCCTTCCTTGATTGGTAACTCCAAAGACAATGGTCTGGCAAAGAATGGTTCCTTGAATGGCCATATTCACAGTTCAGGGAGCAACACATGGTGCCCTACCCACATTCTTGATTTCAGTAATCTTTCTATAGGTTGGTTTATGCCCACTCGTCGTATTCCATGTATTTATAATATTTATTTTGTCGTTGTGCTTTTTATGTTCCAAATTGCAGTGTTTAGTTTGTACATGGTTTGTATTGAAGTCTTTAACGTATTTGTGCAACACGGGTTCTGGAGCATCTTACCATGTGTATAGTAAGTAAAATTATAACATGGATGCCGTTCTATGATCTTTATGGACACAAACACTGTCTAGAAATTTATCTGTTTCCCCACCGTGATCGATGCGATTGATAGTAGGTTCGTTTGTAGAAAGGTGTGCCAGATATTATACAATTTGCCTGTTTTGGTGCTTGTAGTTTAGAGTTGGGCCAAATATGTGGAGCTTTATTCTAATCGATAAACTGTGATTTTATTCATTTTGTAGGTGACCCAATTTTTGATTTGATACCCTTATACTTGGATATATTCAGAGGTGATTCCTATCTCCTTAAGCAATTTTTAGAAAGTTATAAACTCCCGTTAGTGAAACAAGCATCATCGCATGCGCATGTTGAGGGTGACGACAGCTTTGGACGACTTTCCTACCATGCCATGTAAGATATGATTCCCTTTGTAAGCTTGTTCATGATGTTTGTTAATTTATCTCCTGTCAATTTGTTTGTTAGTCTTATGTTTCATCATTTCATGTAAAATTTGGCTTTCCGGTCTAAAATATCCATGTGCTGCCTAATGGTCTAAAATGCAGTATACCTTAGATCTAAAGCTAGGTGTTTATGAGAATGACATGAAAAATTCTATGGATCAAGCAAAACCAATACATACAGTATTATATTTCAACCAAGTATGACTATGTCTGACACTGTATGATCTTTGAACCAGAAAAGGTATCTATATTCATGTATAGTAAAATATCCCACTCGCTGTTTTTCTCTATTGGTCGTTCGAGTGTTTTCTGTGTTATGATTGAGGTTTGCATTGATGTTTAAGTCGGGTTTTTTTTGTCGTTAAAAAATGACACTGGTAGAAGTTTTTATGTTTGTAGGTGCTACTGTATTCTACATGAAGAGAATGTCTTGGGAGCTATTTTCAGTATATGGGATGAACTTAAGAAGGCGAAATCATGGGAGGAAGTAGAAATGGTAGTATGGGGCGAGTTGAATAATTACAAGGGATTTCCCGGATCTGTAAGCACACTGTAGGTGACAACTCCCACTTTTTTTTGATAAATTTGAAAGCAGAATTTGGCAAGTATGTTTTTTTCCTTCCCATATTTGTACTGGATTTCGTTGAGTACTATTACGATGCATATGAGATTTTATTGTGATTATAATTGCAGGAAGAAAAGGGTAATTTTAAAATGGATTTTAATGTATAACTAGGGACGTTGAGTATCCAACTGTGGTAGATGACTAGATGGTATGAAAGCCTGCTAAAAGGACTTGCATTACCTAATCGATCTCCGTTGGCCTGTCATAAAACCGACGGTAGGAATTCATTTTCTCGTGGAGTTTAAGAGTTCTTAGCTCTAATCTATCCTAGCGGCGTGGTTAGAGAACAAGATTTCTCTTTGAATTTTGAACTAGCTTCTCATGTGTCATGCCACTTTATTCAAGGAAGGAGAATGCTTGGATGGGTAGCACCTCCTGCCATTCTTCATTGCACGTGTTCCTCTTCTTTTTCTCGTCCTTTGTAATTTTTTAGGAAAAATACTTTGATTCAAACGCAATTGGACACCATGTCTAAAATATTTTTATTTATATAACTTTTGGTTTGTAAATTTATAATTGAGATCGCCTATCACAGGTTGAAGGTCAACTCATAAAAATAATAATCAAAATGAAGATCCTTTGATATCTACTTTTATTAAATAAATAGACGGTTATTGTAAATTTTAACATTACATTTATAATTATTTATTTTTTTTTACAAAATTTAATGAGTAAACGATCTTCGATTTGATCGACTTTTTTTATATATGATCCTTACGAGATAAGTTATGTGTTAAGTGGTCTTGATTTTGAAAATCACAAATTGAAAGTTGGATAAATAGGAGTAGATTTAGAAAGTGGTGTCTAATTGTGTTTGGACCTAAATATTTTCTATTTTTAGGGTCCATTTTTTCTCAACCCTTGATATACACCTCTTCCCAACAAAAGAATCATCAGCAGCATTGGAGCATGTCCTACTCCTCGCTCTCTCCACCATCAATTTCATATTGAAACAACGTCGTCGATCTCTTACTCAATATCTCAAGCGATTACCCGTCGGTGACCTCGCTACTCCTGACCACCAACTTCAGAGGAAACTTGAGGGCGATGACGCGACCATTAAGGTCATGATCGGCGACGTGTTGTTCTCTGGCGATGAGATAATCAAACTGCAGCAGATCAACCTAAGGGTAGAGGAGAAAACAAAAAAAACAAGAAGAAAAATATACAAAAATAAAGAAGAGTAAAAGAAGGGACACATGTCGGATGCATAATGAAGAATAATAGGTGGTGTTGTCCATGGCTGGGCAATCAAAAATGGCTATTTAAGAGCAAGCCCAATGTTGATGCCAAAATACTTTGGTCAAATTTGAATTTGAAGTATGAACCGGATAAAAGACAATTCGGTAAACATAATACCCAATGAATATGTCAAATAATAATAATATTATATTAATATTTATCTTTATCTTTATCTTTATTTCTTCCTCCTCCTTCTTCTATCCCTTTATCATCTCTCTCTTTCGTTCATCAACATTCACAAGGCTGCAAATCCTGCTACCTTTAATCCCGATCTGATTTTCTATTCCGGTGAATGCCATTTCGTTTTCAATTTAATTACAAAGCTACGATCTAAAACCCCTCCGATCTGGCATTCAATCGATTTATTTCAATCTGGGTTTCCATTCTTCTTCTTATTTGTGTAGCCCGACAATCAAGTTGGAGGTAAATCTGAGTATGCATCTCTCATTACAAGAGAGGCCAAGAGAGAGATAGAAGGAATGGAAGGAGGAGAGCGACAATAAGAAGGATAGAAAAAAGATTTGGCATACTTGATTTCTCCTATCAAATTTGACAGGAAGCTTGAGAACTGCCATCCACGTTGATGCCATCTAGATTTGGTAGTTCCATTGGAAGATCTTGCTTTCTGTCAAATGTTACCGTTTAGACCTCCATCTCGGTTTTGGCAGAACCGTTGAAGTTGCTCTAAGTGAATGTACCCATACACCAATGGATGACACATTTGTAGAATTTTCCCTTGAATTTGTCTAAAGTCATGTAGGTGTTATAGAATATTAGGTTTGTGTACCTAATTATGGTAGATAAGTATAACCGACGGTTACTATTAGTGGTGACAGTTATGTACTATTGTAGATAAGAATAGGTAGTTATGCTAGAGAGAGAGATGGTTATGTACTATTGTAGATAAAAACATGCAATTATGTTCTTGGTAACCACCGTAAACTACCTTCTGTAAACTCCTATATAAGGAACCCTTGATTATCAATGAAATATGGCATGAGACTGCTTCCAGTTCTACGATTTCCTGTAACACGTTATCAGCACGAAGCTTTACCAAACCTTGTGTAAATTTCCTCTTCGGACTTCACCACAATTTGTCGTGAGTTTCTGCTACAAGTCGTGACTCCAGAATTGCGAGTCGAGCCGACTCAGCACGCACAACAGTTCCGCGCTTCAAGTTGCCACTGGCGACTTGCAAGCCGAGCTAACATACTCTGAGTTGCAGCCGATTGTTCAAAGACGCAACACCAGTGCTCCAAACTCCACTAGTACGACTCCCAACGCAAGGCCTCTCCTCGCAACTCAGTTCATGGTCTCGATCGCAACTCTTGCTCCCTCGCGACTATGCTCAACCCCGAACTGATTTGGGCACCCAAATTGGGCACCCTCTGCAGCAAACGGCAAACGCCAAGCAACCCAAGCCGCGCGCAATCTACTACTTGTCACCGCGACGCCAAGCCGCAGTCGGTTTGCATCATTAGTTTGACCTAGGGGTCCCCCGGGCTTGAACATTATTTCACTAAAATTTGGGCCGGGCTTTTCCAAAAATTTCAAGCACGTGGACGGTCCACGAGCCGGGCTAAGTCCATAGGGCTGGGCCTATTGAGCCTTTATATTTAATAACATAAAAACATGAAAATTAAAAAATTAAATTACAATTTCTTTTCTCTTCAACTCTTCAAGTGAGGCTACGATAAAAGAACTTCAAATGTGACTTTATTACTACTCTAATAATAGACTTTTTTGGAATAAATAGGAAATATGATAGACATACACTACTATAAGGGAAAAAAACAACTACTATAAGACTAAAATTTCTATTGTAATACTAGCACTATAATTAGTTAATTAAATATCACTATACTTAGTTAATTCTAAGACTATAATTAATTAGTTATAAATTTTTGAGTGTTTAGTTAGGTGATATATAGTCACTACTATGTAGCTTTTGCCCCTATAAGACTAAAATTTCTATTGTAATACTAGCACTATAATTAGTTAATTAAATATCACTATACTTAGTTAATTCTCAGACTATAATTAATTAGTTATAAATTTTTGAGTGTTTAGTTAGGTGATATATAGTCACTACTATATAGCTTTTGCCCCTTGTTGTTGTTGTTGTTGTTGTTGTTGTTGTTGTTGTTGTTGTTGTTGTTGTGTATTATTGTATATAAAACAAATGGTTCATAGATAATATATTTGTTCATGGGTTTTACGGACCCGGCCGGGCCAGGCCGGCCTCGACGAGCCTAGGCGGGATTTTGATGAACCGGACTTTTTGGGGCCTATGGGCTTTGGGACTTCGACCCAAGCCCGGCCTTATGCCCATCGGGCCTAAATTTGGACCTGGCCGGACTTAGGCTTAATGGGACTCAGGCCGCCCACGGGCTTTTCAGGCCTATGGATCAAATAGTGACCCCTAGTTTGACCCAAGCAGCGAGAGGATGATGCCTTCCAACACAGCCGCGACCAAGATGCTTGTAGTAGTAGGTTCACCGCACAATTCGGCTCGTGCTCCGAACAGCCTGGCCGTGCACCTTTCGAAGCAACGACGCGTGTCGTGTCACCATTCCCATGTGCGCCGCCAATAGTAAGGCTTTTCGCCTAGGTCGCGCCAACCAGGATCCGACCCGGATTGCAAAAAACCATTCCCATCCTAGCTGAGCTTCTTCCAAACCAAACCAAATATGGCTCATGCAAGCCAATAACATGGCTAGCACACGTGATGATACACGTGCCTCCTCAATTCATATTATTCACTGACGGTGAAAATGCAAGACCAAATATATAATTTCGTGAATAATCAGGTTGTATTTTATACTTTCAATTTAGATTTATGTATTATTTAGTTAATACATGATATTGCTACATTTAACTTGTTGCATTTTTTATGCATGTTTGACCGTTATTCGAGTAATACATTAGTTGGTGAGAGACCCACAAATCCAGCATGCATAATTCAAGGAAAGAAAAGAGGAAAAATAAATGATTGTGTATTCTAAAAAAGTAAGCTTTCCTAAAATTTTATATTTTCGATTTAAATTCGAGTAATTACTCTTTTTGCAACTTCTTTTTACTCGGGGAATTTGGAGATTCATTCCTTCTTCTTCATCTTTGAGAATATGAAACAAGGTTCCTAAATAGACAATGAGAGTCCAAATGAATCAAGATAATTCACTATCGATTCGAACAAAGAACTTCGTAAAATCATCGATAACAAACAAAAAGAGTTCGTATGATCATTTATTTATTGGTTTTGGTCTAATCCAAATATCTTCGAATCATTAGTTGTTGAGGAAGTCTTTGGGACTGCGAAACTAATACATCTTCTTGTTTCTTAAGACGTCACATGCAAAGGTTGTAATTTAACTTGACTCTAATGGTTTAAAGTATCACCAATGGGTGAAATAACGTCGAGAAATTCCTCACACTCAATGGAAATCTGTGGAGTAAAGCTCACAGATCAAGATGAGGTATGCTATAAAGATGTCAGCATTGGTTGGAAATTTCAAGGAAAATGTCAAACTAGTTGCAAAATACATATCATATAGAGATGCGAAAGAGTAAGAGACTCACCATGCAACTAAAGAAGAAGGAGATGGCAATGACACCTGTCTCACAATTACAGACTTCAAAACTAGCAAATATTCATTGGATTGTGCGGATTTTGATTAGAGCATATATTTTTCAAGAATATTATGTAAAGGCTCTAATGCCTTAATTTATCAATTGATGATTGATCAATATTGTTATTTGGATTAACAAAACTCTTGATGTAATTCGTTGGCAAACGATTTAAAAATGCAATGTTTATTGATACAAGCTTGGCTATATTTATGTATAAAGTACTCGATTTGTAGTCTTTATGATCCTATTTTCAAGTAGGGATCACTTGAGTAACCCATAATGTCTAGAAAAGAGAATTTCAATAAAAGTGTGCTTAAGCAGGCCTCGCCCCACCTACATTGATTTCTCTTAGCTTGATTATGAATGAAAAGAGCTACCCGAACGATAATAAATTGATATAATTACTAGCAAAGTCGTCCATGTATTATTGGGATTGCTAAAGTGTTAGAATCCCTGAAAGCACCACAAAACAGAAATCGCATTAAGTGTGAAACAAATTTATGAAAAATCAGGTTTTCCTGATACAAGGTTTGTATATATATTTCCGAGAGAACTTAAGAGTCTCATGTTAAAAGGAACTATTGACACTATGTTATGCTATAGACAACTATTTATTGACTTTGTGCCTTGTCGATCATATGTGACTATGGTACTCACTGTCACAAAAGCTCTCTACACTCATAGGGATGAAAGGACCCTTATGGATTTTAAGCTTTAGAGACATACACGCCAACGAATTTTATTTAAATCTTATTATGAGAATGAAATTGCATTATTATACATCACCTCTAATGATTGTATAAGAATCCAAATATTAGAGAAATATGTGTCAGCCAAATGAGCTATGAATATCAACAGTTCAAGTTGTTGAATCTAACAAGGTCATAAGAGATGACCTCTAGATTCCAACACATGTAGGCTTTGACACGACAAACTGGGACAACCAGATCGTAACATGATGATCTGTATCTTGAAATATTCAAACGGATATCCATTATTCTTTCAAGTGAAAGGAAGCAAGAACCAAACAGTTTGTTCAAAAAAGAAATGGTGATGGGCACCCAGCATGGCTGCATCGTCAACCATCTTAGGCCTTGATGGTCAATGTCGTTCCCCCAATGATAACGATTGGACATGATAGGTAGTGTCATAGTTTCCCATGCTTCCCGAGTCAATGACGACACTAAGTCTGAACCAACATTCTCATTGGTTATGATAGACACTCATCACTCATTATGCAAAGCCTGTTCTTTAGCCAAGGTAAGATTGAGCCCATCTTACGCTAAAGACACTAAAGAAAGTATTCCATTCTTGTAACGAATCTAAGAAGATTATATGGAATGATTCAACTAACTAGTGGACCACGTTGATGATATGATTTATGGTGTTGGTTGACATATAAACATACTGGTCATGTGTTGTGCAATAATTTAGTAGTAATGCTGCTTATGAATTCCTAGCTCATATTATGTAATTGTGAGCTCACGACCCAGATCATCCCATTCAGTCAATTTGACTTAATGAAGCTAGAGAGTTTACATCGAAAAAGTCTGATGATCATTACAAATCATTGAGATTGGATGATTGACATCATAATCCAATGTACAACCCAAATGGTCTCGCAGAAAGTCATAATTAAAGGACTACGATGGTAGCCTGGATATTGCTAATGTGTAAAAATATTTTCTGCTAAGGGTTATACAATATCACATGCAGCTATACTAATTTGTCTACGACCCACCACTATTCATTTTTTTGTTACAACTAGTGACGATATACGGATTATGATATCTCGTACTTACACATTTATGTGCCAAAATTGTGTTGCCGTAACACACCATGTGGGTCTGTCGAGATAAATGAGTATTTATATTGGACATGAGTCTCCAACCATGGTTTGCTATATGGATACCTTGACAGGCGATCTCTTTACCAATAGTTTTACGGGTTGTCACTTTGGTGAGACAGTCTTCCAGTCGTTAGGGGGAGATAAGAACAAGTATGTTCAATAGAACTACTGAAATTGTAGTGGTCTATTCTCACTCTATCTCATCTTGATCCCCAAAACTATATAACATAATAGTTTCGATGCTTGAGCATTTCTGATATCGTTAAAGTGACAAGATCACATATTATTTGCTGCAAGCGTGCCTGTAAAGATTCATGTCCCTTCAAGGGAGGACATGGCATCGCCTAAAGGAGTTGGGTATGGTTCTTCCACCATAGAAGGTGGTATAGTGATGTCACTAAAGTGGCATAATGGAATCATAGGCCATGGGTTCCGCTAGAGAGCGTGGGAGACCCATATGTTCAATAAATACTCGTCCAAGGAAGGAAGTGTGTTGGACACAATTTGATCCATTGATCATCGATACTCAATATCCATATCATGAGAATAATTGTGGATTGTGGTTATCATTGAGGGACACCTTGATATTAGAACCAATTCTAGAGAATATTGAGGTCTCTACAAATTACAAATTACACTAGTGTACATGAGGACGTGGAATATTGAGACTAATAATATTAAACCACACTACGTTGAAAGTTCCAAACGTAGAATTGTCCTACATGGAAAGAAACAATCCATATTGAATTATATTCACTAACAAAGAGAAAGGTAGTCGGGTTGATGATGTCGTCATACCTAAGTCTACAGCCTCTCGAATTGGATCTTTGTTAGAAAGCGTAATGAGAATAAAGAGATTTATACTCGCCTTATGGAACAAGGCTTCTCGCAATGCTCTGGAATAGACTACGAGAAGATAAATTATCTCGTAATGGATATCATAGCACTCCACTACCTTTTCAGTTTGGTAGTTTCCAAAAAACTTGACATGCAGCATAGGGAAGTAGTCATAAAGTATCTTTATAGGGATATAGACTAAGAGATATTCATGAAGATCCCAAATGAACTTCATTTACCCAAATCAAGTGGCTCTAGACCACTGAGCGTGTTTGCAATGAGATTGAAACACTCACGAAGTAAATAATTGATTTGGAAGGATATGATGAACACTACCCATGTGTGTTGATTCAAAGGACAAGTTCCGGATTTGCAAAGTATTTGAAATCCGAATTTGAGATGAAAGATCTTGGGAAGACACGGTTTTGTCTTGATCAAGGACTCAAGCACCGTAATGATGGAGTTATCCATCAATCGGCTTACACTCTAAGATATTATACCACTTTGATGAGAAAGTGAAGCTTAAGAGTAATCCCATGATCAGCTGAAGTCTTGACCCTTAGAGGGATTCATTTCATCCAAGGGATGAGATGGAAACGTGTTAGAGGTTAAAAGTGCCTAATCTAAGTGCAATTGTATATTTAGCATAATACACAAGACTCTGCTACACATATGAGATGAATTTGTAAGCTAGATTTAGCTTTGCGCCCACGCAATGCCATTAAGTTGGCATAAAGATAATATTTTGATACTTAAAGAGTATGATATAGATGGGTTTGTTCTATCCAAATAGAGAGACATGGCGGTAGGCATCCGTCGCTGTAATTAAGGAAGTAAGGACACTACATGTAGGAATGATGTTGCTTATTCATTCACCCCCTATACCAACAATCCTTGTGATGTGTTGTTAGTTTTGTTGATATTGGTTATCTCTCTGACCACACATGGTAGTTCCTAGAATGGTTATGTCTTTACCATGAGAAACACCGCGATATCTTAAAAGTCTACGAAATAGACTCTTGTCGCTACATATTCGATTCATGTTAAAATTATTGATCTACATGAAGTTGTTAAGAAGTGCACATGATTGAGGTCCATAGATGCACATATTCGGAGATCATGTGGTTTAAAATAAACCATTGATGAACCTACATGTATTGATGAGAATAATTTTTCTTGCATCGAGTAGATGAAACTAGGTTACATCAAAATGCGACAACACCAAACATATATCGCCTAGAGTTATTCTATAATCAACACATTTCCTCGAGATCATGATGAATCAAGTTCGATCTGAGGATAATATGACAGACTTATTTACCAAGTCTTTGGCCAAAACCACATTTTAGAAGCAAGTGAAGAGCATATGGTTGCTCAGATTATATAAACTACCCTGATTGTCGACATCAGGGGGAGATGCAGACTTCAGGGAGAGTTTGGAATGCACATGTGCGTTTCTAAATGTGAAAGACACGTTGTACTATTTTTCCTTGACCAAGGTTGTTTTTATCCCAAAGGGTTTTTCTTATTTGGCAAAGTTTTAATGAGACAATAAGATAAGAGTCATATCATCGTCTACGACGATTTCTACTCTTTTTACTTGTACTAAATTACTTTTTCTCCTGTAAAATTTTTTAAAGAGGCATTACAGAAGCATCAAGGAAGCATCATCTACCATAAATGACACAGGAAGGGGGGAAGGGAACATGAGAGTTTATTCCACAGAGAAAACTAGCTATCTGTTTGTGCTTGAATTTGAAAACCCTAACTGTACGTATTTGATCCAAACCTATGAAATCAAATTCAAATCTTAAACTGCAGTTAGTTGAGTCAACTACAATATGCATGATGTTTTCCTGTTTTATTAATATCAAGTTCTTTTTACAAATAATCCTTGTTATTAAGTTTTTTTTTTCTGTTGTCTTGTCTGGTTCAATTTTCCTTCTCATGCAGTTTTGACCTAACCTATTAATTACCTTATTATCTGATTGCATTTCAATCGATGTGTCCAGTGAAAGTTGAATCCCCAGGTTGAATCCTCTGGGGAGGCTTTGCTCAAGAGAGGGAGAATGGCCGACGACTTGAGTCATAAAGCGGCTAACACCATTTCGGACATTATGGGTGTCCACCAGCATACCCGTAAGTCTAATGAGGCAGAACACAACCAAAGATTCACACTTTGATATGATTTATATATTTAGAATGGGGAATGAAATTGCACCCATTTTTTACATTTCACACCTTTTTTTATATTTTTTGTGTACATTTTCATTACACTTTTGTATAAAACGACAAAGAAATCGGATGTGAAATATAAAAAAGAGGTACCAATTTCATCTTCCTTTAGAATTTCCCATAGTTGTGAATTTATGTTGTGATTTGTGAATAAACTTTACCGAAGTCTTACTCCTATACTATTAATTAGCAGTTTTGCGGGAAAAAGTAATTTAGCTACTACAAACTTTATTTTCAGTTGAGGAAAAAACTCGATTGTGGTACGACGACTATAAGCGCCGTTTACCGTTTTGTACACGTGTAGAAAATGGTGATTGGGATAAGGCAGAAGCGTATCTTCGAGAGGTAGATGATCCATACAGAGACATAATTTATCCGGTGACTACTTCAGGTACTGCTCTTCCTATAGCAGCTCTGAAAGGGCAAGTGGGTGTTGTAAGAGGGTTGGTGAAGTGGCTAAAAGAAAAGGAAGAAGACCTGGAACTAAAAACGTTTGAAGATTTCAAAACTTTTGGTTCTGGTGTGAAATTAGAGGCGGGTGATGAAATTGTCATAAAAAGTGCGAAAAAGATGGTTCAACAGTATGAGCACATAGTTGCTGCCATTTTTGAGAGACAAGACGAATCAGAAGAGACAGCTCTTCACCATGCAGCACGGCGTGGGCATGAAAATATAGTGAAACAGTTGGCGCCTCTTCTGAGCAAGCAAGGTTTAGAATTGAAAAACAACTCTGAGCTCACGGCTCTTCGCATAGCAGCCATAAAAGGTTATCTCCCTATTGTCATAGTGTTGGTGTCTTTGATGAGACCAGAAACTCTGAAAGAAGGGAGCAATTCATATACAGATCTATATGACAGTATTTCATTTACAATGCGTCCATCAAGTGGCAGGGTTTTTCATATACAGTTCTGGGTGAAGCATTGGAGCGATGGAAGAAGGATCACTGTATTATGGAACTGGCCGAGTGCATAGCTGCTAAGAACAAGAATGTGTTTGGCATTCGCACAACTGAATTGTCTCAATTTGATGAAATTCCTCTTGTTTGGGCTCTTCGTGAGAGCAAATGGGACTTGGCTGGTTATTTCTACTCTGTCACTCCACCAGAGGCTTTAGACGGTGCTAACGGCAGTGCATTTATTTGCTACTGTTTAGAGTCAAACAAAATGATGGGTACGTAAAACAACACTTCATGAAAACCTTTAATTAATTATTTGCATGATACATTTCATAAATTTGTAATGTATCTATATATGCTGTAACTTTAGATCGTCCATGGTGCTTGCTTCGACAGAGGCCAGAGTTGGCCTACACGGAGTTTGGAAAGAAGGGAAATTATCCCATGATGCATTTGGTTTATCAACACTGCATTTTTAAGTGGAACACGACTTTCGCCATGGCAGAGATGGATTATAATTGTAAGTATTTTTTTATTAACTACTTTCTTAATTTGTTCATATCATTTTACTGGTTATTAATCTGTATCAATACATAGAATTTGTCTATTTAACAAACAAACAGTAGTATCTATACCGTTGTACGTACACATGTAAATTAAAGTTGGCTACGATATTCCTAGATTGGTTTATTATATGAAGTTGGCCACAATTTCATTATCGAGCACCATCAGTTGGCAATTTCTAATCTTTTATCTACAAAAAGAGTATTACTTCATTATCCAATATCTTACTTTGATAGGTATAAACATACGAGCCCCTCCTCACAATTGTGATTTTTCAGCAAGTGTTAACGAACCACAGGAAAATAAAGAAATGAAATCCATAAGCTCAGGTACGTTGCACGTATATACCTTGAAATATGTCCAACACAAATTTGTGTTTATATATAGTTAACTAATGTGTTCTTCGAAGAGCTTTTAACCACAAATTTGAATTTTCCGCAGTTGTTAGAAGTATTTGATTCTAAAATCTCTCTCGTGAGGAGCGCGTAGAGAGTTTCTTGCAAACTGTCTCTTTTATAGATTTCGGATAGTATAACCACAGATGTCGGCTTATCCTGTTGTACTTCATATGCTGGCGTGTCACCATCTCACGGCGGAATGTGAATATAAGCTGCGTTGCCTGACTTCTTGATTAAGCGATTAAGGCGGGGAGAGAACCAACCTCGCCTAAATGGATCCTCATTGCCTAGTGACCTAGGACTTTGGGTTTTCGCATCTCTAGTAAAGCCACAGAAATCGATACTCCACACTTCCTTTTTAAGTGCAAAGCAGAGCAACTTCCTTGATGATGTGTTGAGAATACTGGAGTTTTGCTTCCTTGGATATCCAAACTCTCACTCGATATGTGACAAGCCCTTCAATCTTCTAGTTGCGTCGCTTCCTTTGATCTAATACTCTCACTCGATAGGTGACAAGTACTTTGATCGTCCGGTTACAGGGTTATCTCTGACGAGATGTATTTGCATATAGCAAAAATCTGTATGTGCTCGAGGAGGATTCTTCAGTATTGCTATCGTTCTCCTTATATAATGCTCAGTAATCGTCTTTCAATTCACTTGTATGTCTTTAGCTATTTAATTCTCAATATAACTCTAAATGATAACCATCACACGGTCTTATCTTTATATAGTTTCAATGCTATCCTAATTCCTTTCACAAAGAAAAGCTAACCGATGTAGGAAATGTTTGATAATCATTAAGCCGCATGGATCAGTTATCTTAACTTTACAGTCCTATCCTAACACGAAAACAGACTCTATTATACTACTCGGACCGCCCGCCAAGCTTTAGCCCATTTGGGCCACTCGCCAAGATTTCAGCATTCTAAACCCAACATGAAATATTTATTTCAGGCCCAAACGTTGCCCCTCAATCCTTGAGCTTAGATTACTAATGCAAGTAAAAAGGCTTGAATCTTACGGAATGACGCACTGCTATTCCAAACGGTAATATCATACGCAAGCACCACGTTACACAAACCCTAATACTTCCTTTTTCTTTCTCATGCACCTGATTACCCAAAAGAAAGTATATCTCAAAATTAAATCCAAATTGATGAGAACTATTCCTCCTATTCCTCTTTAACTAATGAACAACAAATAAATTCGGCAAACAAAATCAATTTCAGAACAACTTATCTTCATTTACACTGAGGCCACATAAGACAATTGAATGCAAGGTATGTCAATGATTATGTTAGAACAATAAACAAAATCAACTACCACCTGTGATTGATTTCTCTTTTGCCATGTTTGTACTGCGAAAAAAATCCTACTATAAAAAGCTCTTTCATTGGTGTTATTAATTGAAATTGTCGACACAAAGACAAACGTCCTCATTGAATATGATTGGTTAACACTGATCACTGACATTCAAACTAAAAAAAAAAATTACCAACCTAACCTTGAGCGAATCTGAAAACTCCAATCGAATTCTGAGTTTGTTCATCACTTTTGGTATTTGTCTATTTGATTTCTTCTTCTCCCTTCTCGATATCCCTTGCACATAATTCAACCACCAGCCCGGCACCGCCGTCAATCACCGTCTGCCTAAACAATTTCTTTAAATCTCCATCCCCCTTACTACACAACCACAATATAAAGCTCTAATCTACAAGAAAAAAAACCCACAAATGAGAAAGAGCATGTGTGAGCCAATGAGCCTACATTGTGGTGAGAATTGGTGCATACATGGGGTGGGAATTAGGAAAGCCTACAAACATATACTATATATACTATTGAAATTGAGAATTTTGTAGACAACAAAGAATCAAAGATACTCTTCGAATTCTACAAAGTGATTACCATAGTTTTCGCATGGCTTGGAATGATCGAAGTAGCTTCTCATCACCATTATATATGATCCCTATACGACTATGTCAGGTTAATAAACCTCAGATCATGGTACTGGTACAGAGAGATTAACTAATTTTAAAACAATTGATCTCTTTCAATTTATAATTTAGGTACAGTACTATGATACTAATTTAAATTGAGCAAAGCTATTGTGGTGTCTACATGACCCTAATATCCAGCCAAAAAAGTGAATAGAAAGATTTGAGTTGGCATTCTGTTATGATGAAGAGTTCACAATGTCAGGATTTTGATTAAATTCTTTTTTCTCTTGTTAAGGGCAAAAGTGGGTTTAGAAAGGAAAAAAAAATTGAGGAGGTCTCTTGAGCAAATATGGAGGTCCCAATAGCAACTCTCTTTCTCTATATACATGCGCGCCTGCAGAAGGCGTCACGCTCGCGCGTGCAAATAGTCGATATATTTATTAAGCATATACAATCATATTATTTTAGAAAAGAACATAAGTTTTTCATTTATTATTCGTGTGTGGAGCTTTGCGCGAGCAAAGTTCCTTATGATGTTTTTGTTCGTCAAAATCTTTGAAAGACCAATACATATAATCATCTCATCGAAGAGTTCTTTTGGGATTGTCATGCCCCGCCAACATACTAAGGGTTGCATTGAGCATTTGTGAGGGAAGTATGACTCAAGGATAGGATTGGAGCATCCTAGAACCATTCGAAGACAGCTAGAGGCACCCGGAGGGGGCTGCCAGAAGCACCAGGGAAGGCCTGGGAGGTTCCGGAAAGGTTCGAAACAGTATAGACGGTTCCGGAGGAGTCCGAAATATCACGGAGGCATCCGGAAAGGTGCCGGAAGATCGCGGAAGTCTCTGGAAGACTTGGGAGGCATTACAACAAGTCTTGAACTCTCTAGAACCTTAGAGAGGCTCGTGGGTCAATGTCACTCCAGAGATCTCTAGAACCGTCATGGGACATCTTTGAGTTGTATAGATAGGTCTAGAACTCTCTATACTTGTACATGTGCTAGATTAGTCGAGAACACTTAGGCTTGGAGGTGGAGGCTATAAATAGGGAACCACCCCTCCCATTTGGAGGTGGAGGCTATAAATAGGGAACCACTCTCTATACTTATACATGTGCTAGATTAGTCGAGAACACTTAGGTTTGGAGGTGGAGGCTATAAATAGGGAACCACCCCTCCCATTTGAAGTAGGAACTCAATCTAGCAATCAAGAAGTTTAGCTTAGGAGCAAGCTATCTAACACTCTTGTAAAGCTTTCTTTAGCAATACAAGTTCTTCTTTCAAACATCTTCTCCCTTTGATCTTTCAGTTGTTCTAGCCAAGCGTTCACGAAAGTTAGGCTGACTTAACATAAGAGAAGCGCTAAGGCCGCACGAGTGCTAGCTGAAAAATAAGCTCGTGACATTATGCTTGCTTAAAGTCGTTTTTATCATTGATGTGTTTGCTCGGTTTTTTTTTAAAGAAACATTTTCTTAATGACATATGAAGGATTGCATTTAAACTTCCCCATTTGCAGAATTATATCCATATTTAATTGCATTTGGCTTCGTACCCAATGAAAAGAAAAGGAATAAAAAATATAATGAAAGAAATTATATATATATTGATTGTATATGTTTATTTTTTTTTACTGTTAAAGGAACAAAAGAACGACAAAGTTATAAAGTCAAACTCATCTTTCCTTGAACCAGAAAGATGTATATACTTGAATTACTTCTGCTTTTGAAGTGATCATCTACACTAATGACTTTAAAATAACCAAATCAACAATATCAGTACGTGATCATTTCATGACCAATCATATGCGTTTGCTGCTGTAAGTAATCTCACGAACAAAATCAAGTATATACATCTCATGATCAAAATCATATGCTGAATCTGCATATACAAAAAGCTTCATACCCCTCCTTCTGTCTTCATTAGCCAAACTAAAAACTTTTCCTACGAATCAACATCATGTGGATTGCGTATGCACGTATGTGCAATCATTTTGATCTTCAAAGATGCATTGCAATTAGAATTCAGTTATTCTAATACATCGAATGAGAAGATAAGCAAAATAAAATATTTTGTATTTCTGTTTCCTTACTCCTCTTTTCTTGAAACTACAGCGTAATTGTATCCAATGAGTTTATGACCATAGAGGGGCCATAGAACCATAGAAGTCGGTAAATGAGCATATACTAAAGTCTAACCAAACACAACAATAAACATACATCTTTTAAACAAACCAAATTCATGGAAACAAAGAACTTACTTGAGAAAAAACAGGGAATAGCATCCCTTATTTATCTAATTGGCTTTTATAGTCCCTTGGATCTACGTCTCCGATTCCATAACTTCTACCTCTTGATTATACTAAATGATAGATCTTCCGCAAGTCCTATCAAAGATTGTTCTTCAAGCTCCATTAACGCAACGCACCTACACAGTTAATAAAGTCTACACCGATAGATTTCGATGTAGGCTTAACTGTGTAGGTGCTTTGCATTAATGGAGCTTGAAGAACAATCTTTTAAATTAATCCACAGTTACAAATTTAATTTTTATATTATTTTATTAATTCAAACTTTTAAATTTATATATATATATATTCAATGGTGGAGGTTATATTTGGAGAAAGAAAGAGAATATGGGAGAAAGAAATGGGGAAATATGAGGAATGGTTTGAAAATAAGAGAGGTATATTTATTGAAGAAAAATTATTATTGCATTGAATTTAGTTGTTGAAAAGTTGTTGAAAATATTACCATTGATATTTATACTAATGTTTTAATTGTATTATATTTATTATATTCATTGATGGTTTATTTAACAAATAAATTATTATTATTATTTTACAATTAAAATTATATTATTTGTATTTATTTACTATATTACCGTTGCATATATTATATTTTCTGAAATTTTAAAAAAAATATTTATAATATTTTTAAAGTATTACACATGATAAATTTATTATTTTGATTATATTATTTTACAAAAATATTATGATTATTATTGGAGTTAAAAAATTAAAGTAAATTGATTAATTAATTAAGTGATGTCACCATAACGTTTAAATTGACATCAACACTAATTAAAATTAATATTAGTCATTAGGAATATCAACTTTTTAGTGTTTAAGTACAATTATGGTTTTCATATAAATATAGCTTAGAGTTATGCCAAATGCCATATATAACCTAGTATTTGACCTAATCGAATTACATTTAGCATTTTTAGTATAACCTTACTCTAAAAGTAAAGATAATTTTTTGATCATTTTGAACCTATATCAAATCGTTGGTTCTGAATTGAAGATGACCTTAATTAGGCCATGTTATCGTCACCGTATGACCGGAGCCTTTATAACTTAGGTAATTATAATAAGAAGAGATATATCATGTATGTCATGTGTACCTATCGGAACTGTGCACGTCTTTTCCAAAGTCCTCCGGGCACTACTGGCATCTTTGGCTTCTCTTACACATTCAAACAACTCGTTCCCGTAAGAATTTTTTATTGCATATAAAGCCTTGATATTTTTTTTCTTCCCCAACATTGTATTCTACATCAAATTTTGAAGTTGGTTTCGTCTCTGGTTTTTTTACAACGTCCAATAGACCTTCAAACGACAGATACGTTTCCATCCGTGATCTCCATTTTTTGTAGTCTTTTTTTCGTTGAAGGATTTCAACAACAGGAAGACTAACTGCCATGCTTTATTAGTAGCCTTGTTCTGTCAATTAAGTTATATATCCAGGCCAAGAATGTACGTGAGACAGTGTGATAACAATATAATAAGAATAAAGCTAGCTGAAAACAAAACAAACAAAATTCGAAGGATGAAAAATTACTCACAATGCTGGCTGCTGTTGCAACTGGTGTTTGTATGCTTAATGTGCGTCTAACTAAACTATATATATTTAAAATTTTATATGTTCATATATAGAAAGAAAGACAAGAGGAATCCATATTTTCTTTATCTTTATGTTATCCCATGCTAAAAGAGACTAAAGTAGTGATACATGTTTCTTTTGTACTTTATATATATTTAAAATTTTATATGTTCATATATAGAAAGAAAGACAAGAGGAATCCATATTTTCTTTATCTTTATGTTATCCCATGCTAAAAGAGACTAAAGTAGTGATACATGTTTCTTTTGTACTTTATATTATTCATTATTTCGTTTATGATAAAGAATGAACCAATATAACTTGTTAGTGGCTCCTATTTCTATCCTTGAGGGCCAAAGTAATCACCTCTGAAAAGATGGACAACGTGCCACTCTTAGGACATCTTCAATGGACAGTGTTAGAAGCTATATATATAGTCTTGATGAAATTTGGGCTCTTCAATAGTAAGGATGAGAGACCTAAAACTTAAGATATATAGCTTGGGGATCTTAGAGAAGTCCTAGATCTTTATTTAGGACGGGATCTAAAATGGGAGGAGAGGAATTAGTGGGGCAGCTGGGCTGGAGGAGAGAGGAGAAGAAGAATCGTGCATGGCGCCAAAAAAAAAAAGAGCAGAAGACGTGCACGAGAGAGAGAGAGAGAGAGAGAGAGAGAGAGAGAGAGAGAGAGAGAGAGAGAGAGAGAAGTGGGAGACAAAGTTTCAGACGTGGGACCCATGGCGACAAAAAAAGAGAGCAGAAGACGCGCACGTGAGAGAGAGAGAGGAGTGGGAGACAAAGTTTCAGATGTGGGACCCACTCCCACGTGATCCAAGTTCAATCGGTGCTCTCACATTTCCCTCCAACGATTACTTAATCTGAACGTTGGGATTGATTTTAAATTGAAATCAACGGCCAATAACAAATTTCAGTTAAATGGATTTTTTTTTTTCATTATTGAATCTGATCCAACGGTAAAGATATTTCTTGATATCGATCTAACGATTGTTATTCAATCAAGAACCTATTTTTCATATTACGGTCTGAAAAAAAAATTAATATAAGTTTTAATTATCATGTACAATTATATTTTATAAAGTTTAAATTATTATTAAAAACAACATAAAATAAGATTATCTAAATATATAAAATTAAAACTTTGAGATATGACCTTAACCATTAGAGATGATTGAAGTCCTAAATGAATAATGTCAAAATGAAATGTAGGTGAGGGTTTCCGAGGAATACAAATAACGTCTAGTTTTTTCAGATTTTTCGAGCATCTGGAATAATCCAACAAACAATAGGTCGGGAATTTCAATCTGGAATGCGGGCTCATTCGAAGCGTCTTCATACTCAACAGCCAGCGGCTAGCTTTTATGATTGTGTTTTTCCTCGTTTTGATTGACCTTTTAGTTAAGCAGCTTTGGAATTCCTTGCTTAAAGTAAGTAAGTTGTTTTACACCGTGCCTCCCCTTGCGGTTAGTCACAAGTTCATCTCTTATTCAGGGCGCCGAAGGCAACAATTTCAAGTATGCAAATGCATCAGTTGTTCTTGTTTGGGGGTGACACCGTTCGGTGCCTATTTTCCGAATACGGGTTTATTTCTTAGTGACTCTATTTATGATATATGAGTATCACTTCCCAACTAGATCTACTATCATTGAAAGGCTTTCGTTCAGAAGCTGACTTGAGTAGATCTGTATGGATTGCCTTGGAATTCAATCCACATCATTAGTTGAGTTATTATAGTCCCCCTATATCCCGGTTCGCGGCTATTATATTCCACCTATGAAATCAAATTGTCCACTGAATAGAAATGTCACAACAAGGTAGCCGTCGCGAGGAAGTGGGCAGTAGGGAAGACTCTAACCCTGGGAGCCAGGGCCTGCCCATTCTGCATTTGCGGCTTATAGTGCAGATGTAATCATACAAAAAAATTATGAAATAAAAAATGGGGGGAATTACTTTCCCTGGGCAGTTACACTGCTCCTTGGTGAATGGGATCCAACTAGATAACAGCAATTTGAAAATAAAAGGCACCGAATCCGCATACAATAAAAGGCCTTTTCCTTCTGCGATGATACAAATACTCCACTCGTCTATGGAGGCAAAGACAAAAGAAAGAGAAAAGGTACTCAGACTTACCTAGTGAATATATGGATTTCGTGTCCAATAACTCTCAAGGAGTTTATGCCACCCGAGTTAATAGACATCCCAGGCATTAAAAGCCTATCATTTCAGGTAATTCAAGTGCTTGATGACTCGGCATATCCAAGTCACATAGCGCCTACTCTCCCTATAGATGAGTAACGGGAAGCTCTCAAGATGAACAATGAAGCTTTGTATTCTGATCGAACAAAAAAGAGTCTACGGGAAGAATTTCATGTCCAAGTTACTGATGATCCCGTAGAACTTGTGACAAAGGAAGCAATGGGTAGCTAGCATGCATGTAAGAAAAGAGACCCCAATCATCCTGTCTCCGAGGCCTAAACAGTGAGATTCGAATCGGAACACCAATCCATATTGTAATTCAAGGCCCTCGACAATACAATCTTAGCTGTCTAAGCGAGTGGTTTGAGTCTACAAGAAAGGTATCCTCTTTCCGTTTGTTAGAGGCTATAAAACTTTCCTAAAAAACCAACCTCACAGATCCCACTCAATCTTTTACACCGATGTATTGTACTCTCTCGACCAGATCATCATAAGAAAATACTACTATGCTAAATCTTTCCAAAATGAGAGAAGGAGGGGAGTCGCGCTACAACTAACACATAACTGCCGACGGAAAAATGCTAGCTACTAGACTAGCGTGCGATGGCTTTCTATAATAGGGGCTTGCTTCTTCAAGCGGAGCCCAACCTATACAAGGTGTTGCTCGCTTTCTCTCAGGCATTAGTGGCTTATGTGGTGGTCAGCATTCTTACGTGCTCCTCATTTCCCCCATGCAAAGGTGACCTTTGGGTGTTGTCATGACGCTTTGGTTACGAAGGTTTCTGGGGTCTAGGTTTATGGATGGATTCAGTCAGTGAAAGTCCCTCAAATCAAATCAATATCAACAACATGGCGTGGCGCTGGGTTGATTTTGTCAGAAAAGAAAGTAGGTTTCGGGGGTTCATTGATTAGTACACCTCTAGTGCTGGTAAGGTCGGGACCGTGGTCGTCCATCTTCGCTTTGCCGGCCAATAAGGTTTCTGAGATTGACCAACCAGCTGGGTTGGTTTGGCTATTCCTTTATATTGAAAAGGATTCAGCTGTCTGCGCGAGTCACCTTTTTTCCTCTTCATTTGACCTATGCCAATTTCATTCATGGATTGAGTTCGGCCCTTTCAGTCAATTCTATGAGCCCGAATCCCATTATCTAATTAACCTATGTGCTATTAAAGCCGTAAAAAGATAAGCTCTTCGTTAAAGCGCTTTAAAACACTTTCAGTACCTGTCAACGAGTATGACTATTTCCTATTCTTTTAACGGGAGGTCCCCTTTCCCGCCCTTGATTCTGGCACCTGTTTCTTCTCCTCTTGTTGTTCCTTTTGCTGCTCGAACTAAAGGAGCTCGACCCGGAAGTCGGCTAGGACCGCGCACTGCTGCTAAAGTTTGACTTGTTAGCGCTTGATTTCTTTTCCATTGTCAAACTATCTGGATTTATGATGATTTAAACCTAAGTAATAGAAGTCTCGTGGGTAGACTTATGCAATAAGTAAAGAAACCATAAAGTGCCAATTCGAATTTGACTAAAAGGAGGAACCACTGCCAAGGTAATCGACTAAAAGGAGGCAAGAAAATCAGTGTATTTAACCCGCTCTAATCTCTCATGATAGGGATTCACCCATGAACTCCCCAGGTTAAAACTACCTACAATACCCTTAGACAAAGTAAGAGTTCCATGAATTCAATTAAGTCTGAATTCCAGAGGAAATCTGTTGCGAGGTAGTAATCCAACAGAGGAAGTAGAAAGAGACGTTGATAGGGGTTACAACAGATTCTTCAAGGGCTCTAGTGCGAAGCATATCCTGACTGACAAGGATCTTACTAGAGGGAAAAAATAGGCTTTGGTACTGCTAGCATATGCAACAAATCTCCGAGATAGAAATAGTCTCCCCGGTCAAGAGGTATTACCTTAAAATATAGTTACAAATAATCCAGTCGGAAGGTGTGGCGGGGTATTCAAAGGCTTTAGTGCTCTACGAAAGGGCGAAAGGAGAAGAAGTTTACTTGCCTTCTCTCACTTCCGATGTCAATTCCTGTTCTAATGAAATAGTTCGATTGAAGGGAAAAAGTAACGAAGTAGCTAAGAAGCCAAAGGGGAAGCTCTGTTAAACATAGAAGGGATTCCTTTGAACCAAAGGCGGAAATCGAATCCAAGGTTAGAAATAGATCGAAATTCTGAATCGGACATTAAATTGAGAAAATAGGTTATAGTTTAGGCAAAAGCTTGTGGATCGTCTTTAGGCTCGTCTGTGGGCAAGGAGTTTACTTGATATGCGGCTAAGCAAGAAAGAAACTGATAAGTAGGTTTAGGACTCCATATAGGACTTCTCCATTGGGGATGCCCTTAGTAGCTCTATTCTGTCAATTAAATTATCCAAGCCAAGAATGTACGTGAGAAAATAATTGTAGAACGTACCTAGTTACAAGATCATATTATGAAGCTAAAAACCAAACAAACAAAATTCGACAAATGAAAAATTACTCACAACGATGTTGTTGTTGCAACTACTGCTTCTACCTTATAAATGTTGGTGATTGTGGGTAACTAAACTATATTTATGTTTATATCTCTATTAATAAAGCGAAGCTCTCTCTTTAATGTCATCAACCTCACTAAAATATGAATTTTCAAAAATGCCCAAATTTTCCTTTTAAAAAAATGTCCATATTTAGTCCTAATTTTTATTTAAAAACTCAGAAGAATAAAAATAATTGCTATAAACATAGTTTTACCCTCCCAGATCCTATTTTCGTTCCGCACACAACGAGTGCGGATATTTTCTAGTAAGAAGAAAGAGGAGGAATCCATCTTTTATGTTATTCATTACTTCTATTCTGATAATAGAGACTAAAGTAGTTGCATGTTTCTTTTACTTTATAATGAAGAATGTTCATTACTTGTGCAACATGACTATGGAATCGATTCCCGGATCGATCGTTTTATTTGAAGCAAAGACGTTTTAGAGATTATGACTAGTCCCAAAAAGTAATGAGAGGTATTTCTAGTACGTTGACTAACGGTGTTGCGTAGTGTTTGAGATGTATTTGCCAATTGATGTCGATAATCTTGAACAAGGCTTACTTGAACTCTTGAAGGGTATTCGAACGAACAGTCATCACTAAGAAGTTGAAGACATCGAGAAGGATAAAGGAGAAGTACTTCTGAAAATAAAGCATCATAGTGACCGGGGCGATATGATAAGCAAAAGGTGGTTTTAATAACTGAAACATCCAATAAATTCAGCAATGTAACTTGAGCAGACAAAAACAGAAAAAGCAAATCAAAATAAATTCATCGTAACATCCCTTTAATCAAAATTTAATGACTTGAGAATAGATCTAAGCTGCAATGGAGGGCTTTGAAGCTGCAGATAGCCTGGACCTTTTCTTGGCCAAACTCTCACTGCGTCGTTCTCTTTGTTCCTTCAGTCTTGAGGCAAGGAGCTTCTGGTACTCAGCAGCCTCAGACTTGGCTTTCACAACCCTCTTCTTCTTGTCTGCAAGTCTTGCACGCTTCCTCTGAAGGGTCAAAGGAGTGACCAACCTCTGGATCTTAGGAGCCTTGCTCACCTTCTTGCCTGCCCACCAAAGAAGGCCACAAACCTCTCAGTAATAGAAGATACCACCGAATACTATTTCACAATACCAAGAGAGTGCAGAGCAATTGCAAAATGTTGATCTGAAATAGATATCATTCCTTGACGGGCATATAACTATCATCTACCTATGACATGTAAACCTGCTCTATTAAATTTAACATAACAGGCTTTGCCGGATAATAAAATCTCTCTAAACTTCTCCCAAACACATAGCATAAGGAGGGCAAGCTAAATCACAACTCCGAGCAATCAGTTGATCTGAAATCTCTTGACAGATGTATAACTATCATCTGCCTATGACATCTTAAAACCTGTCCTAATAACTTCATAGAGAAATAGATTTAGCGGGATAAAGAATCACAACTACTACTCCCAAACACAGCCTAATGAGATCAAGCTAAATCACAACTCCTAGCAATCAGTTGATCTGAAATTTTTTGACACATGTATAACTATCCTCTGCCTATAACATCTAAACACATGCCCTAATAATTTCATTAAGAAATAGACCTAGCGCGATAAAGAATCACAACTACTCCCAAACACAGCATAATGAGGGCAAACTATATCACCACCCTACTACATAAAACAACTCCCATTTGGCCTCCGGCTAAGCCATCAAACCAATGTACATCTGAATTATTAGAAGCACAGGCTAGAGCAAGATACATCAACTCAGTAATGAACAAACTACAAGTAATGTAGCAAACATCAAATCAAAACATTTAAAAGACAAAACAAATCTTACCAGTTTTCGATGTGAATGATCTACGGTATGTGTTCACATACTTTCGAACATCATCCTCCTTTGAGAGATTGAAGAGCTTCCTGATCTTAGATGCCCTCTTTGGACCTCTCATCCTAGGCTTTTCAGTGTCAGTCAAACCAGGAAGATCATTCTCTCCCTTCTTCACAATAACCAAGTTCAGAACAGAAAGGTCAGGGCTGACAATGCACCCACGGACGGACTTCCTTCTCCTCTCTCCATTCCTCCTTCCGTGGCCTCGGAAGCAAGGGGTTCCTGTGAAAAAAGAGTTGAAACTTTCATTAGTATGGAATTGGTCAAGCTTCTAGGAATCAGTAATACCAATAAATATATGCTACTAAAAAACATCCGGGTTTCTCACCTCGGTGTAGCAAGAGGCGAACACGACCAGGAGTCAACACTCCCTGCTTCATTGGGAACCCTTGTTTGTCACAACCTCCCATAATCTTAAAGACATATCCCTTAAACTCCTGTTTCATAAAGTCAAAGTCTTTAAGGCACAAGGGTCATTCATTCAACACAAAACAAAAATGGCAGACTTTGTACCTCTCCGAGGGCATCTCCGCTCACTTCCTGGGAGATCCTCTTGTCAAAAAAGGCACGCCTGCAGCAAGAAAACAGATATGACCAATTGTAAAAAGATAACAAAGAAAGCAGGCATTTTTACAATGAAGATCGCTCATTCACATCTCAATGAACTATAATCACTACAAAGATAGCAAATTTAACACAAATTAATCTATGTCGGCAAGTTTCTATCAGTTTCTATCATGCATATCCAACTATCAAACGCACAAAACCCAGTTGAATCTATAAACAGTCCAAAAAGAATCTACGGAAAATGAATGATATGAATAAACAAGAACATTTTACGCAAAACCCAAATCGGTAAAGGCATTACAGTTTGTGGTCGTCATCGATTTCGAGCTTCTTCTGGCAACCAGTGGTCGGGTTGGCAATGTTGAACTACAAAAATCGATAAACAAAAGACTCAACATCAGTATCATATAGAGAAAGACATAAAATTTGAGAGAGGTGAGTAATCTTAGAGAGCGAACCTTCATGTTGGGCGTGAGATGCGAGCAGAGGCGGCCGCAACTAAGAGAGAGGCGCTCGAAGTTTTGAGGGAACTACTTATGCCTACTCGTTAGGGTTTTGAGTTGTCTAAAAAACGATTATATATTTGTGGCTCGAGGGTTATTGATGGGCTTAGAATCATGGCCTACATGTTTTTGTAGAATTTGGGCTGATAGATTATTAGGACGTAAATGACTCGGTTCATAAAAGTAGAAGGCCCAGTTTCTTTCGGTTAATGATTACATCCAGGCCAGCTCTCATTAGGACACGAATCCCGCAAATCTCGAACTTGATTCCGATCCAGCTCGAGACGGGGCGGAACAAAAAATAAAATTTTCACTATTTCGTCCCATCCTGACCCCTCCCATTTTTTAAGGACGAGATTGAGTCTTGATTTTAAAATCCCGATAGACTCGTCCCATTCCAAATAATATAATTTTATCTATTTTATCATTTATTTTTATTAAGAGTTGACATATTAAATTATCAAATAATTAGCATTATTCAACAAAAAAATAAAATTACCCTATAACGATGAAAGTATTATATTATATTACTTTATAATATGAATTAAATGTATCAATTAAACATGAAATAAAAATGTTTGTAGTTTTCCTTCTTTTAAGTAAACATGAAGTAAAATGGTATTACTTTGTGTAGTTGTAGACTTCTAAGTCATATCAAACTATGTTTATCTTATATTGAACCCGAAATCTGGTTTGTCTCGTCTCATTCAAATTTTTGTTGTTAAATACTCTATTAAATGTTTATTTTCAATTGGGTCCGAAATTGGATCCGTCTCATCCCGTCTCGTTCGGGTTTCAGGACGAGAGGGATGGACTTTTAAAATACCTCATCCCGTTTCGTCTCATCCCGTTCGGGATAGGGATACGGACGGAAAAATAGACCTGATCCGTCCTGTGCTCACCCCTAATTTGAACCCATCACTTTGAGAAAGTCAGGAAAATACTTTGGTCCAAACATAGTTTGGGCACCATCGTCCAAACAACTCTCATTTATATAATTTTTGGTTTGGTATTTTATAATCGAGACCACTTACTTTATAGAGCATGAGTTGAAGATCAACTCACTAAAAAATAAATTAAAATAGAAATCATTTGGGTATCTAATTTTATTTTGTAAATAGACGGTTATTGTGAATTTTAAAAATACATTAACAACCGTTTATAATATTTTCCAAAATTGAATGAGTAAACGATTTGCAATTTATTTAAATTTTTGCATACATGATCCTTACGAGATAAATTATATGCTAAGTAGTGTTAAATCTCTCTATTATAAAATAACAAACCGAAAATTGTGAGTTGTTTGAACGATGATGTCCAAACTATGTTTGAACCCAAGCATTATTCATAGAGTCATGCACTCATGCGAGTTGACTTGGGTCACAAAAATTTTGGATCACCAATTTTCAGTTTTGTAATATTTTGATATATAATATTAAGTATATCTGATATAACAAAACTAATTTTCTTCTATTAATAACTTTAATGATACTTCTTCTTTTTTTAAATGGGTTTGATTATCACGGCTAGTAAATTGGAGGGCCATCCTCACGCCTCATATCATTAATTAATGTGGAAAAATACAACGAGGGAGACACAGAGCTTGAACCTTATGATATAATACAACCAATTTACTAATACTTTAGTTTGTTGTAACATTGTAATGTGTGTCATTTCACGAGTAGTTCTGTAATGTTCCGCACACAAATGTGCGGAGGGGTGAAAAGATAATTTTGTCCTTAGGTGAATAGTGAATAGAGAATAGTGAACGGTGAACAGTGCACAGTAACTAGTGAATCGTAATTTTAGAAAAAAAACAACAAATCAAGAAAAATTTAACTAGCCTTCATTAAATCGCAACTTCACATATGGCCTCTTACCGGGTTATTTATGGGAAACAAAATCACTACTGAAAACTCATCTTGAATGGTGACTTTTTCTGACTAATTTTCTTTCTAGAATAATAAAATTACTAAGAAATACAATAAGCTTAATTAACTCATGTTTCCACCTTCTGGGCAGTAGTCCACCTTCTAGGAGATCAACTAAGTATGAACAAGAATAAACAACCCACTTTTTTCCTCTTTCTGGGTGGTAGTCCGCCTCTCAGGGGAGTTTAATGAGTTTTTATGAACACACACAAAAACAAGTTGAAAGATTTGTAGTGGAAAAGCATAGCTTATTTATTTCAACATGATTACAAACTATATATCCATAGCCTCACTCTCTTGTGAACAACTATAAGCTGTTTAGCCACTCATAATAGTAGACATACTTACTCGTAAATAGATAAGCTGCACAGGTTGCTTTGACTCTTACTCTAAACTCACAAACTCAATTTCTCAGGTTTTTCTTCTCTTAAATAGACTCCTCTATTTTGATTTTCGATGCTTAACACTAAGACTCAAGGCTCCATATATAGGGACCGGACTCAAACCGAAATTCAAACACACTCTAAAAATAGTCACTCCACTATGGATAGCCTTCTTCTTATCAGAACTCTGTTTCCTCCATTGTCTTCTTTCGGAAAGCAGAATCTTTCAAGATAAAAAGATGTTTCCTACTCTAGGAAAACGACAATAGGAATTTACCTGTCTTTATAGGTCATCGTATATTTTCAAAGTTTCTCCAAGATATGGATCTTCATTAGGTGATTTTTCTTCTTGTCTCCTTTTCTTCCATATCTGTATCCACATACATCTTATAGTGCTTTTCCTTCTCTATTTTCTTGAGCCATTGAGAACATGAAAGGGTAGAGTCTATATCTTTCCTCTTTAGTGCTACTTCATATTGCATATTTGGAAGCATATATGTTGGTTTTTGCTAGCTCTATAGTTTTATCTCCAACATATGAGATATCTCCACTTAATTGTTCATGAAGTGGAGTTAGAAAAATAAATGGCGACTTTTCTGTCTTTTTTGTTTCAACCATTCATTTCCTCTGAAAATTTCTTTAAAGGCAAAATAGAACTTTTTTACCATTCCCAGAAGAGTTGCTTCATATACTATTTGCAAGTCTTGTGCTTCAAACTTTCTGAAGGTGGTATAAGATTCAACGACTAAGCTAGCAACCTGGTCATCTATAGTTTTTTTCTTGTCTAGAGATTTATCTAGGTCCAGCGACATGCCTAATTGAGTGATTGGCACCTTTGGTATATTCTTTTGTGGAATGAATTTTTGGGAGCTTATTTCTCCTTTCTTTCCACTCGGACATTCCCCTCTTGGAAGTTTGGTATGTTCACCAATTTTTATGATGGTGGTTTCTGAAGGCTCTCCTTCTTCCATTTTTACGTCCTGATAAGAAAAGACTTTTCGTTACTTTTTGAACTTGAAACTTTCGATCTCTTTGATCAATTGTTCTAGACGAGATGGATCTTTACACTCTTCTACTTCTTCATAAAGCTTGAAGAGGTTTTCTGTCTTCGAGTTTTCAGATTTTAGCATGGTGATGTTTCTTTCTAACTCAACATTAAAATCTTCTTCCATTACCGGCTTTGGTTCTTCTCTTATAGAGATTTTGGTACTTCTAGTAACCATTTCTCTAGTAGAGTTGCTTCTTCTAAAGGCTGATCTTGAGTTTTCACCTCTGAAGGTTTCAAGGGATACATCACTATTTCTGTGTCCTTTGAATTTGAGGTTAACATCTCATGTTCTTCTATTTTCATAGATCGCTGCCTTCATACTTTCTGGCTTTTCTTTGGGGCCAGACAATTTTCACTCTAGCGAAAATGTTACCTCATCCCATGTAACCTTGTGAATTTGCTCCGAATGAATTTTGGGATTTGTAAGGAATCCTGTAGTAAGACCTGAGATATTTGTTATCTGGATATTTGGTTTTACTGTGGTGCTCATTAGTTTATAGTATATTCTATAAACTACGGCAAGCTCTTGCATGTTTTCTTTCATGGAAATGTCATCTGTCTTGACTCTTAGTCTTAAACAGTGGGCTGCATCAGACAGGCTGGTTGAAAAGTTTGGGAATCAATTGAAATATGCAACTTGATTGCATAAAGATGGTTGAAGAGTTCCCAGTAAACTTCTTTGGAAGTCAATAAGCCTAGTGTCCTGTAGGACACATAAGACTGAACGATTTATGTCTTCTCTGGCTAGTAGTTTTATGTCTGCTTGGACTGCTCCAATATGCATAAACTTGAAGTTTCTTTTTCTGGCTTTAGCAATCTCTTCAGGTGTTACTAGAAGCCTAGTGTCCTGTAAGCCTAGTGTCTTGTAGGACACATAAGACTAAACGATTTATGTCTTCTCTGGCTAGTAGTTTTATGCCTACTTAGACTGCTCCAATATGCATAAACTTGAAGTTTCTTTTTCTGGCTTTAGCAATCTCTTCAGGTGTTACCAGAAGGAGATTTGTTTCTCTTGTTGTTGTTGGAGTGGTGAATTCAAGGATTTTGAACTAATGGTTGTCCAACATGTTAAAATTTCCTCTCTTATAGATCTGATTGAATTCAAACTTAGGAATTGAAGCATTTCGAACATTTCTTTCAATTTCATTGAATTCAAACTCTTCTGAATTCATAAGTTTTACCGACTTCTTCTTGAAGATACTTAACATGTTCATGTTACGAATATCTTCATTTTTGAATTCTCTAAATCTGATATTTGACAGATTTGTTGGTGAATCTGGATGAATCTGTCTTGGTAAAGGGTTCCCTTTTGAAATTTGTAGTGGTTTGAAGTCATTAGTTTTCCTAATGATTGTTCGAGGTGGACTGTCACTTGCCTTTTTGTGTTCTCGGGTTATCCTCTGAACATAGTCAAAGATCTTCATTTGTTGAAGATTTAGCCTCGATCTTTCTATTAACCTCTGTTAATAGTTCTTTCTTGTCTTCCGGTTGATTTTGGATATAATCCATTTTAGTTTCTAATTTCTGTAATTGGATACTAATGGCTGGAATAATTTCTAGATACTCTTTGTATCTAGAGATCTTTGATAAAGATTCTTGCTGCTTTATATCTATTAAATATAATAGAGAATCTATTTTCTCTATTATTTTCTCAGATGAATAGTTTGTGTAAAAAAATTTCGAATCTTGCTTTGTCCTTTTGAAAATTAGATAAATAAATTTGCTTTGCAGCGATGTTTATTTTAATTTTTGCTCTGTTTTGAAGATGAACTTCTTTAATTGCCTTTTCTAAAAATCTAATTTTTTGTTTGCAGTTATCAATAAATTCTCAAATCAATTTAAGATTTTTACTTGTTTGGCGAATAACTTGACAATCAGAAATTTTTGTAGTATGAAATAATTATTTATCTTTGAGTAAAGAGGATGAATATTTAGCTGTAAGAGTTATAAACAAATTATGGGTCCACTATACTTTTAAAAACTGAAAATATAGGAAAATACTCAAAAATGACATTTTTGAAAATATAGGAAAAACAATACCCCGCACACCGCTGTGCAGAGCAATAGATGCATTCGCCATTTCACCCGTTTGGTCATTTTAGTGGTATGAAAAAAGTGGACATCCTAGAATAGCATCACATAATATTGATGAATAAATAACAATACAACAATAAGAGGAAGAATAATCATTTGGACAATGTGTTGGTCCAAACTACTCATTTTTATATATTTTTTGATTTATGATTTAAAAATTAAGACCAGTTACTATACAATTTATTTGTTAAGGATCATGTACACAAAAATTTAATCAAATTGAAGATCATTTACTAATCCAATCTTGCAAAACAAATGAATGGTTGTTATTGTATTGCTAAAATTCACCATAATAGTTCATTTATTTGATAAGATCAGATACTCAAATGATCTTCATTTTTACTCATTTTTATAGAGTTGATTTTCAACCAATAGTCTATATCTTAATTTTGAAATAATAAATTAGAATATATACAAATGCATTGCTTGAACAATGTTAATCCAAACTTAGTTGAACCCAAGTATTAAAAATTCAGAGCTCCGTCACTACCACAATAAACACTATAACCGACGAAATCTGTAAAACTATAACCGACGAGATTTTTTTAGTGGAAAAAATATATTTTTTAAAAAAATAAAATAAAAAATCTCGTCAGTTCGGTTATAGTACTATAACCGACGATAATGGCTAAAAATCTCGTCGGTTATACTATTACCGACCCCCTTTAACCAACGGACTATATCCGACGACCCTTAAACATCGTCGGTTATAGTACTATAACCGACGAGATTTTTTATTTTTTAAAAAAAAAATTAAAAAAAATATTTTTTCCACTATAACCGACAAGATTTTTATCTCGTCGGTTATAGTTTTACAGATCTCGTCGGTTATAGTGTTTATTGTGGTAGTGCGTCTTTCAATCATATTATGTGATCAGACAATCCAAAGCCAACAAGATTTAGCCTATACAAGCTTTAAAAGGAGGATGAGAGAGCATGAGAAGAGGATATCTCCTATATCATCAATGTGAAATTACAGATTCTAGTATTGGATTATGCTGATTATTTATCTCTTTTTTTCATATATAAATTAATTTGATCATTTTTTGCTAGTCATGATCATGAAGAGTAACGTAGGATTCCCTCTCCCTCAATGAAACTTCTTTAAAGCATTTTGTAATCTCTCATTTTGTTTTTTGATTTTTTCATCACTTATAAAGAACTTTTAATAAATTGAAATGGGAGGCTTGACGATCCTCTCTAACCCTACCACCGCGCGGGTGCCCTCATTCTCTAAATCTTCACCAAATTTCATTGATGCACTCTTGCTTCTTAATCCAATCTCATTCGATTGTCCTAGTTCCTCTTTGTGAGAAGATTTTTTTTTGCTCTGACTTCCTCCCGTCTTCAGTGGGATGAAATTTCTTCCTCTATCTCGTCTTCTTCCCTACTGTTGGGTTCGGGTACTCGCATGTTGCGGCGTCAGAATTTTATCATTGCGGGTTTGGGGCTTGTTTGTTCAAGATTAAGTTGTCCTGATCGAGCGCGGGTCAGATTAGATCTCAATGGAGCGAGAATGTTGGCTTGAGTAACACAAACATTGGTGAGAATCCAATGCCCCGAAAACCCATGGATCCTTGCAGCAATTGTGTGTAGAGTCGCCGGTGGGTTCTAGAGAAAGTGAAGTCGGTCAAGTTGTGCTCCATCGTCTAGGGTACTAGGGTTGGCGTTCTGTCGTGGTGGCCTCAGGTACCAATGGAAGGAGAAAGTCACTGATAGTGGTGGCCAGAAATTTTCACCATTGACGTTTAGACCTGGTGGGAGGAACAAACCATGGTTTTTGGGCTACGGTTTTGTTCTTGTTGGGCTGGTATTTGACCCATTTATCTGATGGGGTAGAGTTTGACGAAGACTTCTAAGCTTCCAACCCTTTTGTTTTGGGCAAGAAGAAGATGGCTTAGACACTTATGTTGTGCTGACTTATTTACATCTTTTATGGATGCCGAGATTAATGAATGATGACATACATACCTATTGACTTCTTATACGTCTTTCGTTAATTCGTTAAAAATATAAGCGTTTTAAAACGTAATATTTATTCTAATTAATTTCATCTTTTTTAATGCTGAGAATGTCTTTTTGTAATATCTTTATTTCCTCAAAATAAATAAAGGATATTCGTCTCAAACTGGAAATCTGGAATCAGATCGATAAATAAAAGTAACCCCCGATTAGTAGACCAAAAGCAGAATCCTATTATTTGAGTGAGCCTTATCCAAGGAATGCAAAATCGATATTATCGGCGATATTTCGCCGATATTTCGATTTTTTGAACTTACTTGAAAAATCCGTGAATATATCTCCAAATTTTCCGAAATTTTCCGAAACTTTCCGATATTTCCGATATTTCCGATATTTCCGATATATCCCCGATATTTCCGATATTTCCGATATATCCCCGATATTTCCGATATTTTCCGATATTTACCGAAATTTTTGAAATTTTCAGTAACTTTTTTAATTTAACAAAATTAAAAGCTTGTCAAAATTTTGCAATGTCTTATCCTTCATATATCATGCATTATGGTCTTCCAACAAGTGATAACTCATCGTTACAATCACAAACAAATGCCTCAAATGATGATAGCAATGAAGAAAGTCGAGCAATGCCTGGTTCATACTACGAGCTCCAAAATCTTCAAAGACCGCCCCCTGACCCATATGGTTGGCATGTAAGTCAATACGTGCAGAATTACATGAGAGAACAATCATTTAATGAGTACTCTTCACAATACACTCATGATTCTGCACAGAGAGATGAGGAAAATAGTGTGAATTTCGAACCTCATAGGTCCTCTATGTGGTTTTGAAGTATTTATATATTTGATTTTATAATGTGTGATGTGTAACATATTGTACAAAAATGTGATGGTCTAGCCTCCCATTAAAGTTTAGCCATCAAAAAAATAAAAATAGAACTATTAAATTATATTTTAATAGTTATTAGCACTTAACACATACTAATTCATATAGTTTTATAACAAATTCATATGTTTTGATGTTTGATCAATATTTTCTTTTTACATAAGGTAAGTAATTGATCATATAACAACCTCCAAAAGTTTCATTACAAATTTCCATATATTTTTATTAGTTTTCGTCATTTCCGTCAGAACTTTCAGTAGATCGATATTTTGTCGATATTTCTGTCGATATATCCAAATTTTGGATTGTCGATATATTCTCGATACCCGATATTTTACTCCTTGGCCTTATCCCCCGTCCCACAAGTCCACCACATAAACTGTACATTGACCCAATCTGATCCACACCGAGAAAATTTAGTAACGTTAGTTGGGAACAATTACTCACTCAGCTCACGCGTCTCCGTTGCCGTTGCCGTTGCTACTCCTGAAACATAAATAAACGCCACTTCCTAGTTCTTACTGATCACAACAAAGATCACAATTCTCTCACACGAACACAAACAATGGCGACTCTGACCACACCCCAAGTCCGAACCTCCCCACGCGACGACGCAATCCACCTCCACAAGGCCTTCAAGGGCCTCGGCTGCGACACATCCGCCGTCATCAACATCCTCGCCCACCGCGACTCCACCCAACGCGCCCAAATCCGCCGCGAGTACCAAACCATGTACTCCGAAGACCTCCACAAACGCCTCTCCTCCGAACTCAGCGGAAATACCAAGAAAGCCCTCCTCCTCTGGACCCTCGACCCTCCCTCCCGCGACGCCACAATCCTCCGCCAGTCCCTCTCAGCCGTCTCCGATCACCGCGCCGCCGCCGAGGTCATCTGCTCCCGAACACCCTCACAGATCGCACTACTCAAACAATCCTACTCCTCACTCTTCAACACTCCTCTCGAACACGACATTGCTCGAAACACAACTGGTGACCTTAAGACACTCCTGTCCGCTTACGTCACCTCGACAAGGTACGAGGGTCTCGAGTTCGACAGAGCGGCGGCGGAGAGAGACGCCAAGGCTTTGTACAAGGCCGGAGAGAAGAGGTTCGGAACCGACGAGAAGACTTTCGTGGAAATCTTCAGCAACCGGAGCCGGGCACACCTGCTCGCCGTGGGGTCCGCTTACGAGAGCATGTACGGAAACTCGTTGATTAAAGCGGTGAAGAAGGAGACGTCGGGGAACTTCGAGCACGGTTTGGTGACGATTCTGGAGTGTGCGGATAATCCGGGGAGGTATTTCGCGAGGGTTTTGCAGGAGGCGATGAAGGGTTTGGGGACGGATGATAGTACTTTGTTGAGGGTGGTGGTGACGAGGGCGGAGATTGATATGGTTTATGTGAAGATGGAGTATCAGAAGATGTATGGGAAGAGTTTGAATGAGGCTGTGAGGTCTGAGACGTCTGGGAATTTCAGGGCTCTTCTTCTCGCTCTGTTAGATAGGTTTGTGTGATCTCTCTCTTTCTTCCCCAGAAGCTTTCATCTGGTTAAGAAATTCTTGTAACTACTGGTTTCTTAAGTTTGAGACTACTGGTTAGTTATTACTGATTGACTGTTTCACCTTCATTTCATATTTTTTTCTCTACTCAACTACACGTGTTTTTGATTCACTTCATTTTTCTTTCTCTATGTTCAATTATTCAATTGCACTTTTTTTTTAATTTTTAGGAGAAAATTATTAAAAATGTCACTTAAGTATGATATGTCTTAAATTTTATTCACTGATATATGACAAATACTATTTTACTCACTCAAGTATTTACACTTTTACTCACTTTTGCTCACTCCAAATTTTGTAAAATTTGGAGTTTTGAATTCGAGCTATAATCGACAAAATTTGGAGTTTTGAATTCGAGTTATAATCGACAAAGGAAACTTATTGGGTATTATAACTCTCTTTCTTGTGAGTCTTTTCATACCAAGGTCGAACCTCAAATCAATCCGAGGAGGGAGAATCGAAAATTTGAAGTTTTTGGTGTTCTTGACTTCAAAGGTTAATTCGACTACTTCCATGATGAATTGGACTTAGGTGTAGTTGAGAAAATTATTGTTGGGTTGATTTCGCACAGATTGAACTCTGGTTCGCACAGATTGAACTCTGGTTCACGCTGAAGTCGGGAAATTATAAGTTAATTCATGACGCTTTAGGGGCGAATATTCATCATATACAGATCTTGTTAATCAAGCAAACAATCTGGTAGAGGATGCTCTGCATCACTATTATTTCCAGTATCTACTATCAAACCGAAACAAATTCCCTGCACAATCTTTATTCGTGTTACAAATGGTAACAGCTAACATCTGGTAGGGGATGCTCTGTTTTGTCTTTAACCATGAACATTTGGACTCAGAATTCCGTCCATCTCCAACCTGCAACGTGTTAAAATCGATGTCCTTAACCCTCAGAATTCAGAGACAAACTTATCCAGCAATGTCAAATTTCTTCTGCAATGGTTTGTCCTCCCATTTTAAGAGGCTTTAGACACTTCGGACCTTAAAAATCTCACACTATCAACATAGCATTCAGAACCAAACAATGATTTGTCCACAATGACATATTTACATAGCATTCAGAACCAAACATTCATACTATTAACATTCTTCAGAACTAAGTTCAACAACAACATAAAAAAACATATCTACAGAATTAGACACAAGTAATTTGAAGTCAAGGAACACCTTTTGCAGTTCCACAGTTCCAAATCAGCTCAAAACTAGTTGTAGATATACACACATGAAACTTGAAACACCAATTCACTCTTTGAGAGCCTAATGGCCTATAACAGCCAGAAGAAAATCCTTGTAACTCCCAGAAGTCTCAGACCTCACAGCATCACCCAAACTCTTGCCATACTTCTTCGCATACTCGGCCTTTATATACTGCAGATCAATCTCCGCTCTCGACACAACAACCCTCAACAACGTACTATCATCTGTCCCCAAACCCTTCATCGCCTTGTGCAAAACCTTTGCGAAATACCTCCCCGGATGCTCAGCGCAATCCAGAATCGTCACCAAAGCCCGCTCGAAAAGCCCCGACGTCTCCTTCTTCACCGCTTTCTTCAACGACGTGCCGTACATGCTCTGATAAGCTGAACTCACCGCGTTCAAATGAGCACTGCTCCTCGAGCTGAAAATCTCTATGAACTTCTTCTCGTCCGTGCCCAATTTCCTCTCTCCTGCTTTGTACAGAGCCTTGGCGTCGTTCTCGACCATGAACCTGTCGAACTCGAGCCCTTCGTAACGCGGCGTCCCCACGTAGGCTAGGAGGAGACTCTTGTGGTCCCCGGTGGCTTGAGTTTGAATGTCGTGTTCGAGATAGGAACCGAACACGGAGTAGTAGATCTGCTTGAACTGCGTGATCTGTGTCGAAGTTCTCGAGCAGATGACTTCGGTCGCAGCCTTGAGATCGATGACGTTGGGCCCACAGAGGGCTTCCCTGACGATGGTGGCGTCGCGTGTGGGAGGGTCGTGGGTCCAGAGGAGGAGGGCCTTCTTGGTATTTCCGCTGAGCTCGGAGGAGAGGCGAGAGTTGAGGTCCTCGTGGTACATGGTGGCGTACTCGTGCTTGATGTAGGCGCGTTGGGTGGAGTCGCGGTGGGCGAGGATGTTGATGACGGCGGACTTGTCGCAGCCGAAGCCCTTGAAGGCTTTGTGGAGGTGAATGGCGTCGTCGCGTGGGGACGTTAGCGACGGTGGGACGATCAAAGAGGACATGGATGCAAACTAGGTACCTAGACAAAAGTCACAAAACACAGACGAGTTCCTAATTGTGGGATTTACAATAGCAAATAGCAATATAGCAATAACAAAGCAAGTAAGGTAGAGACTATATATCCATAAGGCTTTGATCAAAAAATAAAAAAATATCCATAAGAAGATGACGAAGTCGCTTTAAAGAAGAGAAAGCGAAGAAGATTGAAGACCGTGTCAAGGGGCGGATGGGTAAGTTTTCGCCGCGTTTATCCATTTTGTTATTGTTCTTTTTTTTTCCCGACGCGTGAGACGTGCCAGCTCCAAATGCGCACGGTGTGGATTGGGGCCGGCAACGATGGTTTGAGTAGTAAACCCGTGGAGATCATGGACCGAAGGACGTTACAATTTTGTTTGGGGCTTGATTAGTGGGCTGCTTGGCCTGTATTCTTTGTAAGGTCGGGAGTAAAGATTTCTCTGCACTCGAGTCTTACAGGTGACGTCAAATGTTAAAAGTAAAATTCGGGCGATAAGTTATCGAGTAGAAAGCTCTTTACGTTCGCGATTGTAAAGAAACTTGACTTACTGTTTGTAAGAATTAATTTCGTTGAGTAAAAAACGTTTCACGCAAAACAAAATCGAAACATAATATCCACGTATCTCGCTGTATGTGTATCTCTATTAATTAAGGAAATGAGACTTAAGGCAGTTGAAAGGTACAACTTTCAACATCCCTAATTTTTTATCCTTGGGTTTTATAATTCGTCAAACACAGATATATATTAAGCATGGACAAAAAAGTAATTGAGAACTTTCAACATCCCTCGATCCTCTCTCTCTAAGACCCCCGCCCCTGGATTTCCGCCGTTCAGAACTTCGATCCATTTGAATCAGTGAGTTGGGTCAAATTTTGGGTTTTGCTAATTTAGGTATCATCGATTTCGATCCATTTGAATCAGTGAGTTGGGGTCAAATTTTGGGTTTTGCTAATTTAGGTATCATCGATTTGTATTTGTTTGCTAACCAATTTTGGATTTCACTAAAACGAAACACGCTTGGGTCTTCAGCTATACTTGTACGTATTAACCTCTATTTTCACGTATTGGGTTCATATTTTTATTCATGCTTAATCCCCAGATGGATTGGGTTTGTGAATTTATCGATGTTAGTGATTCTCTTATGCGTTTTAGTGTAGGATATAGGTGAAAGGTTTGAAATTGGATCAAAAATTGATGTGTTGAGTCATGAGCTTGAGAAATTTTGATACTTCATTGAAAATATGAGAAGATAGTGTTAAATTTGAAGGTTTTGTTTGAGATTGGTCGAGGGTTCTGATGGAATTGATGAAAAGAGCCTGTATTTTGTCGCAATTTTTTGCAGGTTGCATGGATTTCTCTGCTTAAGGTCCAGGTTGCATGGTTGCAGCTTTGATACTCACGTTGGATATCTATGGACGGCAAAGTCGAGCCATGTGCAGAGATCTACCTTCAATCAGTTGTTACTAGCCTTCCCAGTCAAGGATACGCCCTCTTCTTCGATGAGGTATAAAACACAATTTGAATTTGAATTTGAATGATCATTATGTCATCATGTCATGTGAATTTGATTGGATTGGATTGGATTGTTTTTTATGTCCAGGGAGGATTCTGAGAAATGGTTTGGAGGTGTACTCTCTGAATTAGCAAAGCTGCTTTTTGTGGCTGCCCATATTGTTATTCCACATTTCAATAGTGAGTTATAGTTATATGCCAGAATCGTCATAAGATTCCAAAGCGAAGTTACGAACCGACCAGATAGAGTTTTTTAAGTCTTGAAAATTCTCGGAAAACAACGTTTTGTTTCTTAGTTCTTACTCGAGTCCATGGTGATTCAATAATGTCAACGTGCTTTCCTCTTCTGGGTCTACTTCTTTTTGCTTCGAGAAAAAAGCTGATGCAGCAAATAGAAAACTACTGAACCAAAACAAGTGACGTAGTTCAAGGATGGTGGCGCCTGGGACGGCGACGTCATCGTCTCAGAGTTTTACATCCACTCCCGAAAGCTTTCATTCTACTTGGGTAATTTTATAATGATATTTTGTTTTTTACTCTAGCTATTTTGTTTGATATTGTTTTTACTTTCTGATCAAAATATGAAGAATGCAAAACCAAATTTGAAGTAAAGATTCGATCTTTGCTCTTCTTCTTTTTGTATGTACAATGTTTTTATTGTCTGTGAGTGCCCATTTGAAGTAAGAATTTAACTCTAAAGTCTTTATTGCAGAAAGGAAGAATTCTAGAAGGAAGAGGATGGCAAGAAGACCCAGATCATGTTTGTTTCTTAATTCTATCTTCTTGCTTTTGTTTTGTTTAGTTTTTTTTTTAAATCTTTTTGTAGTCCACACTGTGATCATGTTATTTGCTTCTTAATTGGATTCGCATGGTACAAACTTCAGTGATAGTAGGATTTCAGTATGATTTGCCATGAAAGGTGAAGTAGATGAGCTTGATTTTTGAAAATCGATACTAAATTCATATGCTAGAGTATCATGGATTACATGCATGCCTAAAAGTTGAAGTAGATGAGCTTAAATGCATGCCTATAAGACTTTATATTGGGACTGCTAAAGCTTAGAAACACTCTAATACAAACCGGAATGCAATGCTCTGACGTATATCGCAGCTTTGAAGATTTACTAGAATAGAATTAAACGACTATATGCTTACATAAATTGGTAGGTGAGTTTAGTTCTGACTTCTGAGTGATTCATGTTCAAGATCACTATCAAAATGCAAATAGTCTTATTTAATTGTCGTGGCACTATATAGACCATTGAAATTTTTTGGGTGACTAGAATTTCGCGAACTGCAAGAAACTTCACGGTTAATGACAGTAGTACAGGTGAACACTTTGAGTCTTCGGTTCATGGGTTTAGTGAAACGATTGTGGGTGTTCTGGGCGGAGAACAGCTGGGCCGAATGCTGTGCCAAGCGGCGTCGAAGATGGCGGTGAAGGTGGTGGTGTTGGACCCACAAGAGAATTGTCCGGCGAGCAAACTTGCCTATCATCATATGGTTGGGAGCTTTGATGATAGTGCTACTGTTCAAGACTTTGCGAAAAGGTCACATTTTTATTAAAGGGGTTTTGCATCGTGGCCATCAAGTATTTTCTTTAATGTGTTCTTTTTTGTGTTTTTTGTGATTAATTGAGTGAGTGTATGTGTGTGTGAGTGTGCTTAATTGTGGTTTTGGCCTATCACATTATGGTTTGCTAGCCTCGACGGTAGTTGTTCTGTTGTTCTAGAGTTTGTGAAAAGGTTACATTTTTTAGAGGGATGCATTGTCAGACCAATTAAGTATTTACTGTGTGTTTGAGTTTTTGTGTTTGTGTTTGTGTGGTTGAATGTGGTTTTGTGTGATTTAGGTGTGGAGTGTTGACGGTGGAAATCGAGCACGTGGATGTGGAGATGTTGGAGAAGCTTGAGCAGCAAGGAGTGGACTGCCAGCCCAAAGCCTCTACCATTAGAATCATTCAGGTATTGGAACTTTTCGGATTGAACCTGTGTTGATATATGCGTTTTAGATACGTGTTTGCGCTGCATTGTTTCATGTCTAATATTGGTGAGAATCGGGGGGTGTTTGATATGTGACAGGATAAGTATCTTCAGAAGTTTCATTTTTCACGGCATGATATTCCGCTGCCTGAATTTATGCACGTTTGTTACTTTTTACACGTGTTTGATGATCAAAGTGAATGAATTTCCTGATTTCGCTGTGTAGCCACTCAATATGATAAACTGATTATTGTAACATATGGCAAAGGCAGATAGATGATCTAGAAGGTGCCAAGAGAACAGCAGACCTCTTTGGCTATCCGCTTATGGTAAAGAGTAAAAGATTGGCTTATGATGGGCGTGGAAATGCTGTTGCGAAGAGTGAGGATGATCTTCTTTCTGTTGTTTCAGGTAATTTTATCATAAACAACTCCGATCTGTGTTCTATTTAAAGAATTCTTTAGTCTTTTGCTTATATAATTGAGACCTGTTATGTTTATTGTTGTTGAATTCAACAAGTTGAAACTATGCCATAATGTTTGTTGCAGCTCTTTGAGGGTTTGATCGTGGTTTATATGTCGAGTAATGGGCCCCTTTCGTGAAGGTTAGTGTTTCTGAGTTTAACGAATTACATTTGTTTTCTGTCAATATCATCATCAACAATTACCAATTTAACTGAAAAGTGCACCCTTTCCCAATATCCAAAGATCAGTATTGAATTAACTAACCAAATGCTTCCTACAAGTTAACAATAGGTATTGGTATACTGATATTTTTTTGGCAACCTAACTGCAGGAACTGGCGGTCATTGTTGATAGAGGAAGAGACAATTCTATCATGTGCTATCCGGCTGTTGAAACTATACACAAGTAAGCTGCAGATTCAGTTTAATTGAACCTTCTGGAGTTTTTCTTAAACATTTATATGTAATCAGCTTTGTCACATTTAAAGGTACTTCTGCTGCCCAGTTATGATCTGAAGAGTTGGGGTTGATGAAGTTAGAGTTTTAGAAGATATGGTGTCTGTGTTGGTTTAAAGAACTAAGAAACCAGGAAAAATAAAACAATGCTATCTTCATCAATCATCATGATGATGTTTCCGATGGATGCTTGGAAGATATATTGTGTTGTTTTTAAACTTTGAAGAGTGCTGAGTTTTCTTGCGAGGCATAGTTGGCTCATTTACATTGTAGGAGGAGGTAAATGTCAACTTTTTGTACTGTCGGGGAGCCGTTTATGTTCTCAAACCTAGAACAAATTGTAGCTTTTTTTTGTGTGGAATGAAACTGAAGTTTTGTTTTCGATACAATTTCCTTTTATTTACATTGATTTGCTTCTTTCGATTGATGCAGTCTTTCATAATTGTATGTTTTAGATCTGTTTAGCTCAGAAATTTGATCGTGAATTTATGCTTAATCTGAAAGTGATGGGAGAGAGTAATGGCTGTAAAGTCTGTGTTATAGGAGGTGAATGCTATATTGATGTTTGCAACTGTTGTTTACAGGGAAACGAAAAGAGATAGCAGTAGTATGGTAGATGTCTGGGCTTGGGTGAAGAGGGTCTGACTGAGCGAGTGTTTATCAGGTTGCTTCTGCTACAACCACTCTCGGCGTCAACATAGTTAAAAATTTTGCTATTTTTTTAAATAGTTTCTATTCGTGTGTTTTTTTTTTCTATTTTCATATGCACTGACATTGCATTTATTATCAGTGATTGATCATTTTTTACGTAGTGTAGACTTAATATGAAGTGGGCTAATATTATTTTACAAATTTTATCAGTATTTGAATAATAGAGATAGGCATGAAAGTGCACGATAGTATCTGTCATGAGCAATGGACTTAAGCAATTAAGTGAAACGTTATAATTGCACACTTTTAAGTAGGGGTCGGCAAAAAGCCCGGCCCGGCCCATGTATAGCCGGCACGGGCCGGGCCGGGCCGGGCCTCAACAACATTTTAATATATGCGGGCCGGGCCGGGCCGGGCTTTATCTTTTATATAAGGATCCGAGCCCGGCTCATTCAAGCGGGCTTTGCGGGCTTTTGCGGGCTTTTCCTTTGCGGGCTTTTGCGGGCCGGGCCTATCGGGCTTTAATTATTAAAAAAATAAGACATTTCAAAATAAACGTAACCTTCATCCATGCACCGGGGTTTAAACGTACTCCGACGAGTCTAAATTTTACGTACGATGTTTATCACTATAAGATGGAGTTTTCTACATGTCCTCGTTTATTATTAAAACATATTTAATTCTTATATTGCTTGAATTCTCCATATGTATATTAATGTTCTTACGTTTGTTCATTTGTTATATGGAATGAAATACTTTTGTGAAACTTAATCGGACATGTTTAATTATTTTATAAAATTGACCGTTAGATTGATTGGTTAGAATATTATAACCATGCATTTAAAATTTTATAAATTTTGGACTTGATTTAGACTTCGATCCATGTATTTCGCCAAATGTGACCATAGTACTCTTACAACTAAAACGGAAATTACCCCTCCCGAAAATAATTTTTTAACATCAAATTTTGGACACATACTCTTATGGAATACATATCTATCTCATAGTATCAAAAAAAATGACATAAAAAATTGATTTATCTACTCCCCCCATAGGAAAATAAGGAAAATAAGATGAGTGTATTTTAGTGTTTTCACAAATTTTGTTTAATTGTATTGACTGGGATCCAAACGTACTTCGATTATGCTAATTTTTACGTACGGTGTCTTTTATTACAAGGTGAACTATTATATATGGCCTTCTTTATTGTTAAAACATTTTTAATTCTTATATTGCTTGAATTCTCTACATGCTCACTAATGTTCTTACCTTTATTCTTTGGTTATATGGGTTGAAAGTCCTTTGTGAAACGTAATCGATCATGTATCATCATTTTACAAAACTGACTGTCAGATTGGTTGTTCATAATATTCTAAGCATGCCGTTAAAAATTTATAAATTTTGGACTTGATTTAGACCTACATCTATGAGTTTCGCTAAATGTGACCGTAGTACCCTTACAACTAAAACATAAATTACCCATCCCTAAAGGAATTTTTTAAGATCAAAATTTTAACACACATTCTTGTAAATTACATATCTATCTCATAGTGTCAAAAAAATTGATATAAAAATTTAATTTATCTAGTTTCTCCATGGAAAAATAAGCAATATATAAGAGAAGGGTATTGATGTCATTTCACACACTCTCAATTAAACTCTCACCATTGAAAAATTACAAGATTTAATCTGAACCATCTATTATATTTACTGTTTTACTGTGTAAATCGATAAAAAAAATTACGATGAAACCCTAACCCAAACCCCTAACCCCTAAACCCTAACCCCTAAACCCTAACTTACTCTAAACCTCAAAATTCCTAAAACCTAAAATCTAACTTACTCTAAACTTCAAAATTCCTAAACCTTAACTTACCCTAAATCTCAATCCCCTAAACCCTAACTTACCTTAAATCTAAACCCTAACTTAATTATCCTAAACTCTAAACAATGATTTAATAGTAAAATAGATACACAAATATAACTATATATGGAATTCCAATATTTGATCAATATATGTATATGTAATATATTAATATAGACATACACAAATATAAAAAATATATATATAGTACTAGTCACTATATTATATATATATAAGTGTAGGTATAATGATATACGTACTACTATCTTATATATATAAAAAATTGACTGTCGGATTGGTTATTCATAATATTCTAAGTAGGCCGTCCCTAATTTTTATAAATTTTGGACCTAAACCCTAAACCCTAAACCCTAAAACCTAAACCCCAAACCCTAAACCCTAAAAAAATTACAATAAAATCCTAGAACCGGAACCCTAACTTACCATAAACCTCAAATTCCTAAACCTTAACTTACCATAAATCTTAATCTCCTAAACCCTAATTTACCCTAAACCTAAACCATAACTTATGCTAAACTTTAAATAATGACTTAATAGTAAAATAGATACACAAATTTAATTATATATGGAATTCAAATATTCAATCTATCCATGTATATGTAATATATTAATATATATACACAAATGTAAAATATATATCTATATAGTATTAGTCTATTAGACTACTAGTCACTATATTTTATATATATATATATATGTCAATATGTGTGTAGGTAAACATTAACTAGGTATAAATTGTATAATGATTAAAATTCATTAAATGATTTAATGATATATGTCAATATGTGTGCGGGCTTTGACGGGCCGGGCCTAACGGGCTTTGACGGGCTTTTGGCGGGCCGGGCCGGGCTTTAGATCTCTAAACCATGGTCGGCCCACCAACCACCTTGGCGGGCTTTTACGGGCTTTTTTGCGGGCTGGGCCGGGCTTTTAGCCCACGGGCTTACGGGCCTCCACCGGCCCACGAGGCCCACGGGCCAAATGATGACCCCTACTTTTAAGTATGCCACCGATAAATCGCACGCGCGAGCGCGACGCCTTTCGCACGCGCATATGCACGTGCAGAAAGGCTAGTTTGGGATTGAAGCTACATTATGGTTCACCTCTCACATTTAATATGTATAATGTTTTCATCTGCCGTATATTTTAGCAGTTCTAAGAGCATCTTTTATGGTAGGTTAAATTTTTAGCTAAATTTGACTTAAAAAATAAGAATATTCTGTGGAATTTTTTTTTAGCCTATCAAAATCTCCCACCGTAAGCTAAATCCTTAACCAAATTTATAGCATTTTGACTCTAAAATACACTCACATTATAAGCTAAATCTCAAAGTAAAGCCATTTCTAATTCTTTTGTCATAAAAATGTAATGTTATATTTTTATGCATATTTTTTTCTTTTCTCATATACATAATATTAAAAATAAATTAAAACTACAAATATTGAGAAGGACATACATAGATCTTATTCCTTTAATTGATGATAATTAAAAGATATAACCAACGAAAATTTAAAAAAATATAATACTAAATTTATTTGAAAACAAAAATAAACATTTAACGATCACGATTTCAAACTTATGTTCCTCCATGTCGCTGCCAAATATGTTCAATCAAAGCCTCTCGAAGTTCATAATGAGCTTTCTTATCTTTAATTTTTCTATGGCGATCAAGAAATTGGTTAAATCTTGTTGTTAAATCGGCCACCATCTCAACAGTAGGGGCGGGTGCTTCATTAAATTCTCTAATCGGAGTCGATAAATCTCGCTTATCCTTGATAATCATGTTGTGCATTATGATGCATGTAGTCATTATATCATGTAAGATACGTTTATCCCAAAATCGTGCTGGTCCTTCAATAATTGCCCAACATGATTGAAGAACTCCAAATGCACGCTCCACGTCCTTCTTATATGATTCTTGCTTTGTGGCGAACAAAGTTGTCTTCCGACCTTGTGGATCATGTATAGTTTGGACAAGTGTGGATAATTTAGGATATATACCGTCGACTATATAATAACCAACACTATAATCCTTTCCCATAATTGTATAACTAACCGGAGGAGATTTACCACAAGATCTACAAATAAATGAGATGCTTCTAGCACATTGATGTGGTTGTTCGATCCCGGTAACCCAAAATATGCATGCCATATCCAAAGATCATAATCTGCTACGGTCTTAAGAATAATAGTTGGTGATCTCTTCCGCCCCGAGTACATTCCTGCCCAAGTTTTTGGGCAATTTTCCAACATCAATGCATGCAATCTAAACTCCCCAACATTCCTGGAAAACCATGTTCTTCACCTATATAAAAAAGACTTGCTATATCATCAGAGTTAGGTCTCCTTAGATATTGTGGTCCAAATACCTCTATAATTGCTCGACAATATTTTTTTCATACATTTAATAGCAATAGACTCACTAATTTTCAAATAGTCATCCAGAGCTTCAGCAGGTACACCATATACAAGCATTTGAAAAACGGTTGTGATCTTTTATAAGGATGACAAACTGAGCTTTCCGACCTTATCGCGTTGTTGTACAAAGAACGTGTCATGATCTTTGACAGCATCCGTAATTCGATGAAATAAAGTTTTACTCATTTAGAAGAGTCTTCAAAATATTTTGTCATCATGAATTGGGCGTTCGGCAAAATAATCCCTCCATATATTGTATGCAGCTTCTTCTCGGAGTGATTGACCATTACATGGCCTGGAATTGCACAACGATATTTTGATTAAGCATCATCATCATCTTCATCATCAAGAATCTCTGCCACGAGAAGGTTATTATTCGCGTACATGCGAAGTAGTTAATCTTGCTCTTCATCATATGCTGCCATGACTTGATGAAAGTAACCATCAGTATCATTTGATGAAATAGAAGATGATGAGAATTGAGAAGGGTTCATTGTTGAGGAATAGAAACGGGAGTAGTGTTTATTTTTTCCTTCTAAGATTATGAAACTAGCTTGATTACTACATATGTACTTATATAGTAGTAATGTGATAATTATATAGAAAACAAAAGAATTTCAAATTTCTCGACATTGGAAATTTGTATCAAATTGGTCAAGATTGTGGTTTCAATTATCAACTTTCCTATTTTCCAAACCTTACAAAAAAAAAGGTTTGTAGTCTTTCTTTTTTTCAACAAAGTTTGAGTTCTCATTTTCAACCAAAAGTTTGACCAAGTTTGAGTCCTCATTTTCAACATCTAGTCAAAGTTCAACATTGGTCATATTGATCAAGGAGACAAAAATTTCAAACATTTACATTCCAAGAAAAAAAAATATAGGAAAGTTACGAAGCTAGGATTTCAAACCTAATTTCCAAGACTTGGTCTTCCTAAAAAGGATTTCAACTTTTTAGGATTTCAAACCTAATTTCCTCCTCTTACGAATGAAAGTGTCAGATTTGGTCTTAATTGATCAAAATAAATTTCATCATAATTGATCAATGCTAACTTCCTTATTTTGACCAAAATTTATGCTACAAAATTCATGGTTTTAGTTTTACCATATCAAGATTAAATCGCATATTTTATAACTATATATATCAGTAGTGTTACTAGGAATCTCATATTCTTTTTCAATGAATACTTCTAAGGGAAAAAAAATTTCTATTGAAGAGGATCAACTCTTGTGCCACATATATCTTGATGTTAGTCAAGATCCGATACATGGTGTTAACCAAAAAAAGGATAAGATATGGGAAACGAGAACTACTCTATGGAATCAGCAAAAGCCGCATCAATATGAAGTACGAAGCTCATATTCTCTCCAAAGTTGATTTTCTGATCTCTCATATGTTATAAGCAAATTTTGCAGTGTTGTTCGAGAAGTAGAATATGCCAACCCGAGTGGTGCTTCTGAAATTGATATAGTAAGATTTTTTTCAATTTTAATAACATTATATATATATGTTATATTTACATTATTGTTTATTATAACTTTCTATTATCTTTATATTGATAGATGACAAAGGCAAAGAAATTAATGTGGGATGATACGAGTTATTAAAAATCTAAGAAGTTTCAATATGAGCATGTGTGGAGCATTCTCAAGGATGCTGAAAAATGGATGGACACTACTGGTACGGTAGCGGCTCAGCTTCGAAGAAGAAAAAATTCATTGGAAGGAGGTCAATCGAGTTCTCGCACATCTAAGTCATCAGGTACACCATTATTTAATGTTGATTTGAATGTCGATGTTGATACAGGTGAACAAGAATTTATCAATGAAAAGTTATCATCATCCTATAGACCAATTGGAACAAAGAAAGCAAAACATAAAAGAAAAGAGGAGAATGAAAAGAGAAAAAACTTGCTGAGCAAATTCTCGAAGAAAATCGGTGACTAAAGGAGTTGGTAGAAAAAAAATTGTCTAATAGATGTACATTTTTTGCCAAACATGAGCAATATGCGGCTACGAAATTAGAGATTCAACGTCAGCGTGAGGATAACAAAATTATGCTCTTGAGTTTGGATTCCATTTCAAATCCGAAAGATCGTGAGTATTTTGAGATGAGAAAAAATGAAATTAGGCAAAGAAGAGCTCGTGAATCCCAACAATAACAATCGCCCATGACGTTTGACTATAACAATTTTGTTATCATGAATCCATTCCAAGGTGACACACAAGCTACATTCAACTCTGGATGCTTTGGTAATGCATTTCAAGTTTCAAGTCAATATGGATCAAGTAATGAATACGGAGCAACGCCAAATTATGGAGGAATTGGTGACTATGGAGGAATGAGTCTTTATGAAGGACCTTTTGAATATGGAAAGGTAAAGATTATAGAGGAAACGGAGGTACTGAAACAAGCGATGGATGTGGAGGAGCCCCGTAATGAAAGTGGTAGAGTACCAAATTACTATTGATGGTTCTTATAATATGAGTTTTTTTATTGAAAAATAATGTGTTTTTAATAAGTCTAGCATTTTATGTTAGTTATTTTGTTATATTGTAATTTTGTTAAGTTTAACATTTTATGTTGTTTACGTTTTAATAAGTAACGTAACTCTTTTCATGAATAAGTTATGTACTTTTTTTAATTTAATAATTAATTAAGTATATGATTTTATCTAAATATATTAGATATGGGAGTTACATGAAAGGTCTTGTCGAGATCTTCACAATGGTAAAAAAATTAAATAGAAACGAGTTTTTAGTTATGTAGTTGTGAAAGATTAAAAAAATTTAGTTTAAATTTAAAAAGGATATAAAATGAAATAAGATGGTAGGTAGAAGGGAAAATCTGAAGAAAAAAAAACTGAATAAAATATTATTTGACTTTAGCCTATAGAAGTGAAATGTCAAATTTGACTTACAAAATTGCTTAGATTAAATTTTTTGTTTTAGAAATTAAAATTTAGCTTATGATGGGAGTAACCATAAGCTAAATTTGGCTTTTTAGAGCAACTCCAGCAGATTCCTTATAAATCATTTTTAGCTAAAATATAAATATTTTCTCTTAAAATTCACTTCAGTAGCTCCCTTATCTTATTAGCCAGTTTAGAGATTCCCTATATTTCATGTTTTCATCCCCTATTCTTATACCGAAAACAAAAATTATAGGTGACGAAACATTCAATATTGTAATTAATACTTTCCTTCTAGATTGCAAATGTAATTAATAATTATATTAATAAATAAATATTTTATTATCAACCAATCAAAACTAAATATGTGTTTAAATCTAACTATATTTTAAGTGATATTGTTGGAGTAAAGTTATACAAGTGATTAGCTAAAATAAGTTTCGGCTTTATTTTTGAACAAAATAAGCAAACTTTTCGTGACATTGTTGGAGTTGCTCTTAGCCTACCATAAAAGATAATCTTAGAAGTGGTTTACCTTCTTTCTTTTGACTTGGTAATTTTTTGGAGATGATAAATTACATACGTGCTAAGAAGTTTCAATACGGCCTGGAATGGTTTCAAACTGTAGGCCTACAGGTTGGGCTGGTCAACATCAAACTTATTGGAAGCATTGCTACTTCATAAGCCAAAAGAAGGAACTCAGTCACTTATTGGATTAGGTGAACAACTTAAACCATAATAAAGAAGAAGACAATCGCATTAGGCGCTAGGAAGTTATGACTCATGACTTATGACTTATGTCGATGCTATGGGTCATTCTGTTTCATAATCATTGTGATAATTCATAAGAAAAAAAATGACGATATCTCTTTACTTTTTGTATATTGCGAGGAAGTTTAGACAATATGAGCTCTATTCATATTTTCATAATCGATAGTTAGACTTTCACCAACTGGACATCTAAATTTGATCAAATACAAATAATTGTGACTACATCTATAGGAGTTACCACAAAATTGACCATCAGAGACTTTAGAACATGACTTATTTATGAATTACAAACAAAACTCAAAATTCACTAATCCAGATCCATATTGGAATTTCAAAATATACAAAAAAAATCACTAGAAATTTAGCTTGACCAAATAGAAGTCGAATCATGTTGAAACTGAGTAATGGTAGTTTGTGGGATTTTTTGCTTCTCTAAGGGCATGCCTTAGGACCTAAACTTACAGCTTACGGCTAGTTACCACTTAGAGCATCCACACTCATAAACAAAATAAGAAGCAAAGTAAGAATAAATTTTACTTTAAGCAAAGTAAATCCATAATTTGTTCAAGCAGATCAATTCTTGGCCACACCCATTCACTATTTGTTTCAAGCAAATCAATTTTGTCATGTTGTGAAATGTTTAAAAATTATTTACCGGATAGATTTATCACCAATAATATTGTGACACGTGTCTTTATCAACAATAATTATACAAGATTTTCGATAAAAAATTTTACTAATTAAAAATTGATACATGTCACTACCACGTGTCATTGTCGGTAAAATAATTGGACTAGATTTTCGACCAATGACGATCCGACTTGAATGGCTACAAGATAGAGTCGTCGACAAAATAATAAGACCAGATTTCCGGTAAAATTGTATTTTTATTTCTCGAGAATTTAAATTATATAAAATGACGAGCCAAGCCCAGATTTATTCTTAGTACAATACTACAACTACTATGGAAAGAGCACACGACTTGGGTGATAACAATTTGAATATGTTTCATTGGTAGGTTGATCTTGACTGGCTTCTCCTTCATTAAGGATTGCTAGTTTCCACTTAGTAAAATACATTTTTGAGATTGAGGACATTGCCTCGAAATTCACTGTCATGATTCTTGTTTCCTCCTCTTGTTTCTTCAATTGTAACTCTTTGTTCGCCATTGCTTCATTATTCTTTTGAATTTCTATCTACTCCGCGTAATAATTAAGCTCACTTACATTATTCGTTAACCTCTTGGATTGCTATGATGCTTAGTCACTTGCAATGGAATGTAAAACTTTAACTCGTTACTCAATAGGAGTCTTACCTTATTTTTTTTTTCGCCTCGCTTCCTTTGCCGCCTTGGTTCCCATTGATCTAGGCGGACTCGAGGGAGCAGCCACGGTGTGGCTTTGAGGTATCTCATTCACTTCTTCGTGATCCAAATTAATGATTGAAGATGATTCGGCGGCGGAAGGAGTAGATTGGTAACTACTTGCATATGGAGATGGAGTAGTTGGTAGCACTGGAAAGAAAGATGGATGATTTTTAACCACTTCCCAACATTCAAAGTGTGTAAACACTTTCTTCTTTTCCTTATAGTAACATGATTGAGCTTGCTTGACCTAATGAAAAATTTATATTAGCTATTTCACTATGCTACATATTTAAACAAATTAGAAATATAAATTACATAATTTAATCAAGGTATAATCAAATAAAATTTAAATAATTTATGATAAAACAATATAAACTTACTTCATCCATTAGCGAAATGCCGCTAGCTATATGTTACAACCCGTACCGAAATCACGCACTTATCGAACCACGTTACGCGTTATCGAAGAATTAGTCGCGTTATTTAGGTTGTAAATGACTTTTTTATCAGGAGAGAATTTGACTTGACTTTCTTCGCGAGAGTTGTAGATAATTTAATTTCAAGATTGTAGAAATTTTCGGGGAATTTATCGAATAAACGAGCTATTTTTAATATTTATCGGAAGTCGGTAGGAGTAATTATTAAAATGTATTAATTTTAAATGTCGAATTAATCTGGGTCGTTAGATCGAGATCAGAATGAATTTTAGCCGTTAATTTTAGTCAGGTATGAATACAGGTATTAATATGGAATATTTTTGGAAAGTTTCCATATTTAGAAGAAATACGTACGAGACCCGTATCGCCATACACGACCCGTTTCGATTAACCCGACCAGTACTGCCGATTCTGGCCACCTCCGACGTCGACCCAGGTATGGTTAGAAAGCCCTCGGCCTCCTCTATCATTTGGTGTATGTATTGTTGGGTTTTTGTTGAGTTTTAGACCCGAATCGATTCGATGTTTCCGCCGGATTTCATGGTTAACGGTCGGCGGTGTTCCGATCGTTTTCCGGCGAGGTTTAATGGTGGGTTCAACTAGGTTTTGTCCCAGGGGTAGAACCCTTATGGTCTTGAGGTCCAAGGAGCAATGGCGGCGACGTTATCGATTTTCACAGTTAATTGCGAGTTTATTATTTTTACACAGTACGCTTTATGATATGTTTTTAAAGCATTTATTTGGAGGCTTGCTTTGTGATGGTTTGTTTAGTTGCATCGATGCTTTAGCTATTCGGCTGATCACCAGATAGTTGGTTAGGGATGTTAGGTGGCCTCGTCTAGCCCAGATCGACTCAGGTTAAGTGGCCTGGGGACGATCCCGTCACATATTTGCATATTTTTTCATTTTAGTTTAACGCCTCAGGTTAGGTGGACTGGGAGAGCACCTCCATTTATATTTCAGTTATTCAGTTTAGAACTCGCATTATTTCACAGAAAATAGCGAAAAGGCATGAAATTATAATTTAGGAATTTACGCAGATTATTATATTATTTTTGTCCACTCATGCTAACGTTTTATATTTTAAATGTCTTTCCTTGGGCTTTTAGATTTTCCGTTGCCTAGGTTGCAGTGTTATTCCTGAGCGTGCTTGGTATCGTCGAGAGCTCCGAGTCCACCAGTCATCCTCTCATCAGTAGGTTCCAGCTCACTGTCAGTTTGTTTTATATGTATATAGAAGTCGCTCTGGATACCAGTTTTCTTATGTTGTTACAGTGAGACTCTTGTGAATAGGTTGTTACTCGAGTAGTCGTCGAGTTTGCTATTCCTTGTATTTAGAATCAGTACTTTGTAAAGTATGTTTTCAATCTTGAGTTTTACATCTGGTTTAGTTTTTCCTATATGTTGAGAAATCTGGATAGACATCGGTGGTCCACGGTTTGTTCGTTGGATTTATCTGCAGAGTGTGATTCTTCTTGCAGGGTCTTGGTTGTCTCAGTTTTAAAGGGAGTTATGTCAAAAAATTTATAGAATTTTATAGATTATGGTCAGTCTTTAGGGCTTGATCCTAGGTTATTAGTTAATCTAGGGTTGGGTCCTTTCACAATACGTTGTCGTGCCACATACAAACATACGCCCCATTTTTGCAAAAGTAGCTTGAACTTGTTGTAGTGAGATGCAAACACGATTCGAGTCCTCGCCTCCTTCGGAGGATTCACCTTGTGTTGGCTTCCAATTTTTCACATAATCAGCATGAATTGTCTACCATAATTTCTCTTTTTTTGTTTGTTGTTGTCGTATTCATCAACGCTATGAAGCACAAAAGAGATGCACATTTGTAAATCTTCGGAAGGAAGCCAATGTGTGCCCATTTATTTGGAATAATTATTAAACGAAATGAGAGAGAGAGAGAGAGAGGTGAAATTTGTTGTGTATAAATTGGTGTGAGTTGATCAAAAATTGAAGTTGTATTTATAGGCAAAATTTTGGGGGAGTTCGGAAATTTTTGGGGGTTTTTTACTATTTTTGGAGCTTATTCTTGTATATGTCCGTTCTGATGAAATAGTACCTGTTGCCTTTGAATCCTGACCGTTGGTTCGAAAATTCATAATCAAAATGGAAGGCCCAAAAATAAGTGGACCGTTGGAGAGCATTTTACAACTCAGTAAGCCATGTGTCTCGCCCCCATTCGCGCGTCTTTTTTTTTTTTTTTACTTTTGACTGGCGCGTGTATTACACGCGTCGTACAACACGCGCCGTACAGGTTTCGCCAGGCACTCGATCAGCAGACCGAGCCCTGGTGCATCGCCAATTTCAATTTTGGCGAGCAAAACCCAATCGGCCCCGTCAACTGCTCGAGCAAGAGATCTCCGGCTGCTCACCGGTGCGGATGCTCTTACCACTATGTCGCTTTTGCTGCTCGTTTTGAGTCTCTTAACTATTGGGTTTATTGCCTACTGCATGCCTCGATGAAGTTCTCCTTCTTGATAACAAGTCAACAACAGAAAACTAAAATAGGAGTTGAACAATACACCTCATGACTTGACTTGTATGAGTAAGCTGCATCAACAATTCAATATTCCAGTGAACAGGTAGAAATTCAGGTGACCCAAAAAGAACAAGGACAGAGACTAGTGAGGTGAATCTCTAAATGATGTAAATATAAACACAAATCATTAAACAGTCCACACAATAACAATATCTGCTGATGGTCACTTAGAATTGCTCAGCAAGACACAGTTGTGCTATTTTCATCAAGAAAAAACCTTACAATTTTCCTCAAGAAAAAACCTTACAATTTTCCAGCAAAACAAGATGGTACATTCATCCTAGAAAACAGAATTAAGAATGACAGTTCTTAAAGGCCATGTATGATGTATTCACAGGGCCTAAAATTGTTTGCGTTTTTTTTTCTTAATTTACAATCACTTATACTTATGCAACATACTCCCCACTTACTTCTGGACATCTAGTATCAGCATCATCCATAGCCATGCTACTTCCAGTGAGATCAACAGTTGAAATCATTGAATTATGTCATATACTACTAGTGAAAAATGAAATCATTGAAACAATGGCAAATACTAGTATAAAATAGTAAAAGTCCCCAGATCCTCTCTTGATCCACCCTCTAATATTGAATATATCTTTTGTTTAACGAATAGCCAAAGAGGGTGTATCTACAAAATGATAAATTTTTGTGGGCTTACATAACAGCAAGCACATCATAGCACAATAATGTCATCACATGCTTCAGTAGCAAATCATCTGTATTAACTCTTAGAATAGAAAATTAAGCCAAAACAGGCTCATCTCCTAAGAGGATCTCGAACAACATCACTTATAATCTTGTTAATTTATTCAAAAATTGATCTCAAATCTAATTTAACCAGTCAATTTTGAACAGTTGCTCCACCAATATTACTCAAAATTTAGCTATATTTCAATAAATGCTTGATTTTGATTGATTAGCTTTAAAAAAATTATTATATATATATTAATTACAACTAGAACATAAAAGGAAATTATTAATTACACTACTCCCTTATTCTCATTACCTATATTCTCAATTTTCGGTATAAATAAAGTGGATGAAAATGTAAAATTTAGGGAATCCCTAAAATAAAGAATGATATAACAAATCTGCTAGAGCTAGTATTTGATAAAAATTCTTATATTATTAGTGAAATTCACATGTAGGGGGTTTGTTGGAGTTGTTCTAACTTGCTTATAGATGAGAAGATAAAGGGAATGGGCTCTGCGATCTCGATCATGAAAGTCACATCTAATCTAATTCAATGAATTAATCACACCCTTGACAATGTACCGAAGATCATTTTATTTCACACCACTCACTTGTTCATCTGACAAGAGGAGTTGAAGGAATCATAAATCCGAACAGATATGTATCAAACTTATAGACGGGCGGAGATGCATGAATGGGCATGTATGTACGTCTAACAAAAGTCTGATCTAATACATATATGTGCTAAGTAACTTAACAACCAAACAACGAAAATACAACAAAACAAATCCAGAATCAATCAAAAGATGTGAGAGAGAGAGAAAACCCAAAAGAAGAATTACCTATACCTACCTGTTGGAGGAGACCGGAGAGAAGCTGGAAAAATTGGGTATCCGGCTTCCCGTTTTAATTTTCTTTTCTTTTCTTTTCTATGGGTTTTGTTTTGTTTTCAGGGGTTTTAGTGTGGGAGTCTTTAAGCCCAATAGGCCCAATCCAGTTTTGGAATGTCCAAATAATTGTATCACTAGAGCAATTTCCCAAGAACCGAAAAGCAAAAGAAAAATGGCCGAACCCAAGCATGCTTATTCATTCATCCTGGTAAAACTAGAAGCAACGAAAAAGGATCTATTTTCGTCCAAACGGTTCAAATTTGAAATTTGCCGACTTCCATTTCAAATCAACACAACGGCACAAAACAAGCAGCAGCTTCTCTCTCTCTCTCTCTCTCTCTCTCTCTCTCTCTCTCTCTCTCTCTCTCTCTCTCTCTCTCTCTCTCTCTCTCTTATTTGCCCACAACGGCACAAAGGAGTTGTGAATTTTGAATCCAAGGGCTTGGCTACTGCAGAGGAGAGGAGAGGGAGACAAGTCCAATCGATGTGGGTTCTACTTTAGCAACGGTAACTCTCGATTCTCTTCCCAAATTCTGATTTAGGGTTTTGTGGGTTTGAATTCGATATTTTGGGGCTGATTTAGGGTTACCGAGTTACTGAATTCAATCTTCTGCATATCGGGTTGCCATTTGATCAGTGAATGCTTTTTGATGAGTCGAGTTGCCTTTTTGATGAGTTGGGTTTTGTTTGATACCTTATATGAATCTGGGTGCTGTACAACTTTGGATGCCTTACGTACGTTCAGTTACCTTTGAGAAATTTGTTGCCTTTGGTCCCTTGATGATTCTGGTTCCTTTGATGCCATTGATGATTGTTGGTTTCCTTGATGCCTTTGATAGAATTGAGTTGCCTTTGATAATCGGTTGAATCTGGTTTCATGAGATCGTTTCAATGACTTTGATAAAATTGAGTTGCCTTTGCTGCCTTTATGATGTTGTTCTGATGCCTTTGATACATTGAGTTGCCTTAGATAAATTAATTGCCTTTGATGCCTTTATGGTTCTTGTTTCATTTGAAACATTTGATGAAGCTGGATCGTTTTGATGCTTTTGATAGAATTGAGTTGCCTTCAATATACTGGTTGCTTTTAATGCCTCTATGATTCTGGTTTCATTTGAAACCTTGATGAATCTGGATCGTTTTGATGCCTTTGACAGAATGTAGTTTCTTTCGATAAATCAGTTGCCCTTGATACCTTTATGTTCTGGTTTCAATTGAAACCTTTGATGAATCAGGGTTGTCACAATGTTTTCAATATATTGAGTTGCCTTTGAAAACAATATATTATATCTGGTTTACAGCTTACATGCAGGCCTTTGGACCTAAACTTACAGCTTACAGCTTACAGCTTACAGCTTACAGCTTACAGCTTACAGCTAGTTATATTGATGACTTAGGGGGGTGTATTGTATCTGGAATTAGTGGCAATTTTAAACAAGTCCATGGAATCTGAAAGTCCAAGTGTATTCAAAACAGATTTTTAATAGTCCATAAAAGTCTAGGTGTATTCAATTAGGATTTTAAAAAATCCATATGAAGTCCACCAAAGTCTAGCGGTATTCGATTAGGATTTTAAAAAATGAATAGAAGTTTTAGGGTATTCAAAATTTCATTCATATTTACGGAATTAGAATGTCAAAGAAATTTGTGGACTTTGTAGGGTTTAGTATAAATAGCAGACTTCAACAATTTGCCAGCTGCTAGGGCAAAGATTTTGAGCGTGGGAAAAGTCTATCAAAGTTCATCCTTCTGAGCGTGCAAAGAGGTTGGTTCCCATCATCTTGTTTTCTTGATTCTTCTCTATATTTGCCTAATTTCTTGTGGTATCAGAATTCTGGGTTATGTTGGTTTTTGTTGTTGAACAAAATTTGGTCTCTTCTCGAAAGTTTGTACTGTTACATTGCTTTTCTGATTTCCACATGATTCTAGGTTCTCTGATTCTGGAAATGGGAGCATTATCCCGATTAACGGGAGACCCCAAATATGAATCCGCAGCATTACGATCTCTTCGTAAATTATGGAGCATGCGGAGTTCGTTGAATTTATTTGGTACTACACTGGATGTATCAACTGGAGAATGGATTGAGTACTCTTCTGGGATTGGGGCAGGTAGGTTTTACTCATGGATTTGAGGTTTTCAATGCACCGAGTGTCACTGTGTAAAGTACTTCATTGTGGTTCCGTAATAGGAAGTGGCCAGCATTTGATTGTGTAGTCTGTCTTAATGGTTTAATGCTTCATTACAGACTATTGAACTCTTTCGGATTGCATGTGAAATACATAGTTTCTGATGTTTCTGTGCTTTGTTTCTTCGATCAGGGGTTGATTCATTTTATGAGTATCTATACAAGGCCCACATTCTTTTCGGAAAAGACGAGTTTTGGAGAATGTTTCAATCTGCTTATATTGCTGTGCAGAAATATTTTAGACATGGTCCATGGTACAATACTAACTTCATGTCTTATAAAATACCTCGCATATGTTTTTATTGACACTCTAAGAAAATGGTTAGAAGTTTAACTAAGCTGGGTAGGCCACGACAAATTTAGTGATTATAGCTTGTTTCTGTAATTAGGTATCATGAAGCTGATATGAGGACAGGAAAAGCAACTTATTGGCAACTTACAAGCCTTCAAGCATTTTGGCCTGGCCTACAGGTAGGGATTTCAAAGCTGTCATAATAGTAGTTGATACTTGTCAGACCTCCGAAAGAACTTTCTGATCTAGATTTGAGTTTTCTTTCTAAGATGTGGAATAGAACAATCTGGTTGAAGCATAATGATCCGAAATCTCCAATGGATTGAATGAAACATGTTTGTAGGTTCTTGTTGGGGACATTGCAGCTGCAAACTCATCCCACCGTGAGTTCTTCTATGTATGGAACAAGTATGGAGTACTACCAGAGAGGTATTCTGCTTTCAGAAATTGTTTTTCATATTCTGTTTATTCTTACATCCTGCTGCAATATAAAGAAAGACATTTTAACACTAAGTGTATCATCGTACAGGTATTTGTTGGACCACCAAATGTTGCACCCAACAGAAAAATATTATCCTCTCCGCCCGGAATTTGCAGAGTCAACATTCTATTTATATCAAGCAACCAAAGGTCTGATGATTGTCTTTATTAGTAAAGCTTCATTTTCAACTCAGGATTTATATATGCGTATGCATACCTTTTCATGCCTGAAAACCTTTACTAATGTAAAACTGGGTCATCTTACACCAGCTCTTAATTGGACGATAGCTCCTTCATAGCTGATCAATACTAGCTTTTTCCATTATTATTTTTTTCTTTAATTGTCATGTGTTGTATGTTATTAGATCCATGGTATATAGAAGTTGGTGAAGCAATTATGATATCTCTAAACTTTTATACGAGAGTGGAGGGAGGGTTTGCAAGCATTAGAGATGTAACAACCATGCAGTTGGAAGATCATCAGCATAGTTTCTTCCTTGCTGAGACGTAAGAATTGTTTTTCAACTACAGAGAACAATGTATCTGTCCTACATTGTTGCACTTGAACAATTATCTGAAGCAATGTCTTGTGGTTTTTTAGGTGCAAGTATCTATATCTTCTTTGCGATGAGCTTATGCATGTATTTCCTTGCAGGCCAACTATTTTGGTGGACAAAAGAGGCCTCTTGTTAACAAGAACAGTAAATCAGCTTCACAGACTTCTCTAGCTAGATAGGTTGATAGCTAGATAGTAATCCATCTTTTGAAACAACTTGAATTTGGCAGTACTGTAACTTGAATTTGGGGCTGTAAGAGAGAATCATTCTCATTAATTTAAGCAAATTAGAAATCGTTATAACTAATGCATAAGATGAGAACTGGATATCAAAAACAACCCAAAATCTGATGTCAAATAAAATTTACAACATCAGGTACAAAGCCAAAATCTGATGTATAAGATGAGAGCTGGAAACCAAAAACAACCCAAATTCTGATGTCAAATATAGTTTTTAACATCAGGTACAAACTCAACATCTGATGTCAAAAACGATATTTAACATCAGGTACACAAACAAAATCTGATGTCAAAACATACATCTTACATCGGTTATACATGGAATATCGATGTAAAGGTAATAAATTGTAATGTAGACTTCGATTTCATTGGGTCTTTTACTCTAAATATGAATGTTTGAAAGTACCTACACACACTGGAATAGTGAGATATACATAAGCAACCGATGTCTATTGTAACCTTTGACATCGGTTTTTGCCGATCTTTTACATCACCCACTAAGACATCGGTCTGGTATGATTTTTTACATCGGTTCTGAACCGATGTCTAAAATACTTTTTCTAGTAGTGGGTGAAGGAAACCATCCGGTCAATGCAGTTGAGTTATTTAATCTTCGTCATGCTTCTCTGAGGAACGTAATTGAGAGAATATTTGGTATATTTAAGTCGCGGTTCACAATTTTTAAATCAGCACCACCATTTCCTTATAAGACACAAGCAGAGCTAGTTTTGGCATGTGCAGGATTGCATAATTTTCTTCGTCAGGAATGTCGTTCAGATGAATTTCCTCCTGAACCAGAAGAAGATGATCATGTAGACAATGGAGAAGATAATTTTGAATGAGACGATTTTCAAACTCAAGAGCAGCAAAGGGATAACGCTAATCAATGGAGAATGAGTATTGCTAATCAAATGTGGGCAGAAGCTCAAGCAAACGCCAACAATGTAAACGATGCAGAAAGTAATCAACAAGAAGGAGAAGGATGATCATATCATTGTTGTTAAGGACGTCTGCTTTTCATGTTAAAGTTTTCATCAATGTTTTTTCATTCTCATGTTCGACCATGTACCTTTCAATTATTTTAATATATAACGTAAATTTCCCTTTGAAATCTGTATAAGTCGTTCATATAAAGTCTGTGGATTTTTATAAATCGTAAGAAAGTCTGTCGATGATTTTAGAAATGCTTAGAAGTCTGTGGACTATTTAGAAGTGTCTGTGGACTATTTAAAGAGTCTGTAGACTTTTCTAAAAGTCTATGGATTAAAAAAACTCCATAAAAATCCATAAAAATCCAGATACAATACACCCTCCTTATTATATTCTGGTTGCCTTATTATATATGCAGGCCTTTGGACCTAAACTTACAGCTTACAGCTTACCACCATGTGGCTTTTGCCGCTCCTTTTGGGTCTCTTAACTATTGGGCTTATTTATGAAAAAAAAAAAACTATTGGGTTTATTGCCTACTGCATGCCTCGATGAAGTTCTCCTTCTTGATAACTAGTCAACAACAGAAAACGAAAATAGGAGTTGAACAATACTCCTCATGACTTGTATGAGTGAGCTGCATCAACAATTTAATATTCCAGTGAAATGGTAGAAATTCAGGTGACACAAAAAGGAACAAGGACAGAGACTAGTGAGGTGAATCTCTAAACGATGAAAATATAAACACAAATCATTAAACAGTCCACACAACAACAATATCTGCTGATGGTCCCTTAGAATTGCTCAGCAAGACACAGTTGTGCTATTTTCATCAAGAAAAAACCTTACAATTTTACAGCAACACAAGATAGTACATTCATCCTAGAAAACAGAATTAAGAATGACAATTCTTAAAGGCCATGTATGATGTATACAAAGGGCCGAAAATTATTTGTGTTTTGTTTTGTTTTGAAAATTTACAATCACTTATACTTATACAACAAACTCACCACTTACTTCTGGACCTCCAGTATCAGCATCATCCATAGCCATGCTACTTCCAGTGAGATGCCTACTGACAGTACGGACCTTCAATGGTTTTCTTGCCTCTTGTAATATGGACATAACTTCGTCAACGCTTTGGGCTGGATTGTTCACCTCGTTGATCTCCCAACTTCCTCCTTCCATCATTTCTGCAGGTAAGTTCTTCACAAACCAAGGATGCCTCTTGATTTCTGCGATTGTTATTCTCTGGGAAGAGAAATTCACAGACCTGACGATTAAGGGAAGGAAAACTAAAAGAAACCCCAAATAAGAAAGTTGACTATCCCAAATAGATTGATTCTCATGAAATTGGTTACAGCTGGTAGATTTTTTTCTTAATTCTGCTCGTTTGTTTCATACATGAAACAATATCATGTACTTACTGTTGGAAAATATATTATTGTAAATATTTTTTTGTAATTAGAACTAAAGTTGTATTGATGTGATAAGAATGTAAATATCTTTTCTTATTAGGATACCACTTGATCATTTTTATTAACCCCAAAATTGAGATAAATGAAATTATTGAATTCTCTCTGAAACACAAATTTACTTGGCATCAGAGCTGAATTTTTAGATTTTGAAACCTTGAGTTGAATTGAAACCCTGAATTACCACTACTAAATTTTTTTTCTTCCGTTGCATTTGAATTTGAAACCTGAATTGTGAATTTTGCAAACCTCGAAGAGATGTCCAACGTGAATGATGAGAACGTTTTTGCTAATAATGATGGAGCACACATCCCCAACAATGGAGCAGTCGTCATGCAATCCATTCACAATCACTTCCACACCATCATTCAGGACAACTCCGTTTTTTTCGTTGGCGAGCTCCTCACTGAAACCAACTACTCCTGGTTTGGATACATGAAGATTCGACTTGAAGGTCGAAACAAACTTGATCTCCTCACCAAGGACCCTCTTATCGCTACCTCTGCTGAGTATTCAACATGGGCTGCCGGCAATGGCAAGATGAAGTGTTGGCTTATTGAAAATATGTCTCATGGATTGCAAAAACGGTACCTCAGATTACCCACAGTTAAGGCAATTAGGGATGCCCTGTACAAAGACATACACTATGATGAATTAGATGAAACCCGAATTTTTAGCTTCATCGTTTGTGTTATACGTTGTATGGCTCGATGAAATGGATCAACGCATGACGCACTCTCAAGAAACAATTGATGGTGTTGTAAATGAATCCTCCTGCATGACTCGCCAACATGTCTATATGTTTTTTATGGGACTTGATCTTGAATTCAGTTAAGTCTGTAAAGAGCTTTTCAGGAGAGAACTAAAGATGGATCTTGAACAAAAGATGGATCTTCCACAACAATCGAACTGCCCTCTCTACACCTCCTCTGTACGATGCTTCTATCATGGCTATCTCCTCTCCTGTAACAGCTAACGTTGCCCAGTCTCAGTGCCGTCAGGGTCCTCCACTCGACTTTTCTGATTCTCCTCGTTCTAGTGGAAAGTTTCATGCTAAAAACCCACACTTAACATGTACTCATTGTAAGGAGGTTGGTCATACAAAGGAGCGGTGCAATGGACTTGTTGGATAACCTAAATGGTGAAATTTTATTAAAAGGCCTCGCAAAAACACCTCGAAGGTGGCTGTAACCACCACTGAATCTCTTACTCAACCATCTGCACTCGTCATTGAAACTGGTAACAAGGGTAAGGCATATTCTCTTACCATATGATTTGCAAATAGGTCTTGGATAATTGATGCAGGTGCTACTGATCATATGACAAATAATTCTGGTGTAATTGATGCCATTAAAACTTCTCTTGAACATGTTGCGTTTACAACTGATGGTTCTCATTCTCATGTTCTTAGTGAAGGATCTGACCAACTCTCTCATGAACTCACTCTTGATCCTGTTCTTATTATCCCTTCTCTTGCTTATAACATATTATCTGTTAGTCAGATCACTAAGGCCTTCTCTTGCTCTGTAATCTTTTATTTCGATTTCTGTATTTTTCAGGACATTTTAACAAGGAGGACTCTGAGTTATGGTGTTAAAAGGGAGAAATTATACTATCTGGAGTTGATAAGCAGTGGAAAACATCAGATTAGTTAAGCAAACAATATCAATAGCCTAAATATAGCCAAGGAAGCCGTGTGGTTATGACATCGACGCTTAGGCCATTTAAATTTTAGATATCTTAGGAAATTGCAACCTCAGTTATTTTCAGTTGTTGATGAATCTGATTTTAAATATGATGTATGTGAGCTGGCTAAGAGCCATCGTATTACGTATTCCTTAAGTTTGAATAAAAGTTATGTTCCTTTCAATAAAATTCATTCGGATTTTTGAGGTCCTGCAAGAACTTCTTCTCGTTCTAAATTTTGCTAATTTGTGACTTTTATTGATGAATGCTCTAAAATGACTTACGTTTCATTGATGAAGTGTAAAAGTGAAGTATGTGCCAGATTTGTTGAATTCCACAAGATGGTGGCAACTCAGTACTAGCAGCAAATTCGAGTCTTTTAATTTGACAATGGTGGAAAATATTGAATAGACATGTCAACGTATTAGTGTTCATAGGATTAGACATCAAACTTCCATTGCCTATACTCCTCAACAAAATGGATTAGCTGAAAGAAAGAATCGACAGTTGATGGAAGTTGTTCGTGCTTCCCTATTTGGTATTAATGTCCCTACAAATCTATGGGGAGAAGCCTTGCATTCTACGTTATGGTTAATCAATCGCACCCCCTCTGATGTGATTGAGTTCCAGAATCCATATCAGAAGTTGCATGAACTGGTGAATGTGCCATTTTTGCCAAATTTGGAACCAAGAGTTTTTGGGTGTATTGTGTAGGGCTGGGATTCGGTGCGAACGGTTCGGATTTTTGTCCAAACCAAACCAAACCACAAATATTTCAGCGGTTCGGTTTGGTTCGGTTTTTGTAAATTCGAACTTTCAAACCGTAGCAATCGGTTCGGTTTGGATCGGATAAATTTTTGGATTTTTCCGGTTTTTCGGTTTTTTTTTTCATAAAAAGAAATGAAAAAAAAAAATCTATTCACCTGTTTACAAAATCTAAGCTCTTAAAATCAACAATACACTAATAGAGTGATACTCTAATCCAGTTATACAATCCAACATGTAACTTTAATCCATCAATTTAAAACACATCACAAAGTCACAAACCAACATAGTTACAATTCAACAACATTCTTAATAAACAGTTCTCTCCAGTTCTCAGAACAGTTCTCAAAATAGTTCAAGCCAACAATTCCAGCAAAACAGTTGAAACGTGTTTTCGTAAAAAAATAAATAAAAAGGTTATGATTGACAACATGTAACAGTTACCGACATACGTTTCATAAAGACTACAAAGACTACAAACTAATGAAACTATACACGGTATACAGACCGGCTAATTAAAAACGACAACGTTTCATAAAGTTCGGTTTGAACGGATCGGTTCGGATTTCAGAAACCCTAAACCGAACCAAACCATAATTTAACGGATTTTTCGGTTTTTCGGTTCGGATTTATTCGGATTCGGTTTTTTTCGGTCACGGATAGGATTCGGCTCGGATTTTTTCGATTTTCGGTTTGAAAATCCCAGCCCTAGTATTGTGTATGTTCACATCAACAAACAGTTGCGAGGGAAGCTTGATCCTTGTGCTGTGAAGTGTATGATTGTTGGATATGCTGAATTCCATAAAGATTACTGCTGTTATGATCCAGTTCTAAACAAGATGCATGTGTCTCTAGATGTTTCATTTCGTGAATCTGACCCTTATTACTCAAGAGGAGTGGGAGTTTTAAAGTCTTCTCTTCAAGGGGAAAGCAGTAGATGTGAAGGAAATACTCTGAACATACCAGATGTGAAGAAATGGAAAACCTGGAAAGGAGGTTTGAAGCTGCTGGAATTTTAGTCAAAGACCCGAAAGCCTCCTTCAAAGGATCGAAGGAAATTCCCGAACCATCAAAACCTGCACAAGAAACGAACCCGAGAGCCTCCTTCGATGAATCAAATGGCATTCTCGATCCATCGAAGACTGGAAAGAGATGAACCCGTCAACATCCTTAGATGGATCGAAGGATACCCTCGACCCATCGAAGACTGGACTTGAAGCTGAAACGTCACAACCTTCTTCTGAATTGAGAGCTCATGAAGTCTTCACTTCTACTTCATCAACTGAAGAGTTCCCATAATGTTTGTCTTGAGGCACGTATTAATACCAATGATTTGAGTAACATAGAAGTTAGTGTGCTTAGGAGGTCACATTGGGAAACAAAAAGGATTCCAAAGAAACAATATGAACCAACCATAGAAGCCAAAACCAAATATTCTATTGCTAGCTTTGTATCTCACCATAGGTTGTCTGGATCACATGCACTTGTTGTCAATCAATTATCTACAATATTTATTCCCAGTAATGTGCAGGATCCTAGACGGATTCAAAATGGAGGCAAGCTATGAATGAAGAATTGGAAGCGCTACAAAAGAATGGAACATAGGTGCTTGTTCATGCCCCCACTTGGAAAAAAAGAAGACAATTGGATGTAGATAGGTATATGCGGTGAAGTTGAAGGCAGATGGAAACATTGATCGATATAAATCTCATCTAATTGCAAAAAACTACACTCAGCGATATGGAGTGGACTATTAAGAGACATTCGCCCCAGTAGCAAATATCAGCATTGTACGCATCCTCATAGCCTTAACAGCTCGACATGACTAGCAATTGCACCAATTTGATGTGAAGAAGACCTTCCTGAATGGAGATTTAGAAGAAGAAGAAATGTATATGGATATTCCTCCAGGTGTTTAATGGTAAGCCATGTGACGTTGGGAAACTCTGCAGATTGAAGAAATTGTATGGATTGAAGCAATCTCCAAGGACTTAGTTTGAGAGATTTTCTGGAGCCATGAAAAAGTTTGGATATCGGCAGAGCAACTCTGATCATACATTGTTCATTAAATGCAAGGCTGGTAAAATGTGGATGATATGATTGTTGCAGATGATGATCTAGCTGAGATGGAAGATTTGAAGAAGCGGTTATCCCAAGAATTTAAGATGAAAGAGATTTGAGTCCACTAAAATATTTTTTGGGAATTGAAGTTGCAAGATCTAAATTGGGAATCACCTTGCCACAATGAAAATATGTACTTGATCTTCTTGCTAAAACAGAAATGTTGGATTATAAACCTGCTAATACTCCTATTAAGATGAATCACAAGTTAGAGGCTTGTCCTGGTCAAGTTCCAACAAACAAAGGCAAGTTCCAAAAGTTAGTAGGAAGATTGATCTATTTATCACATACTAGGCTTAATATTACATTTGCTGAAAGTGTTGTGAGTTAGTTCATGCATGATCCAAAAGTGAAGAACATATGGATGTTGTGATGCGTATTCTCAGATATTTGAAGTCTGCACCAGGTAAAGGCCTCCTATTTTCAAAGGATGGTGAGTTTACAGTTACAGGTTATTCTCATGTAGATTGGGCAGAAGATAAGACTAACAAGGCATCCACTTCTGATTATTTCACCTTTATTGATGGGAGTTTAGTAATTAGGCGCAATAAGAAGCAAAATGTGATTGCATGTTCCAGTGTTGAAGCTGAATACCGAGGAATGGCAAATGAAGTGTGTGAATTGTATAGATTCAGAATGTATTGAAGGAACTAGGTTTCAAGCTCCATAAGGTCATGGATCTGCATTGTGACAACACTGCTGCAATTGAAATCTCATAATCCTATACAACATGATCGAACAAAGCATGTGGAGATTGTTAGACATTTTATTATGGATCATCTTGATAAGAAGAACATACGTATTCTCTTTGTAGCTTCTGAAGAACAATTAACGGATGTACTCACAAAGGGGTTGTCACACCATGCATTTGCAGGATGGATTGACAAGTTGGGCATAATTGACATTTATGCACCAACTTGAGGGGAGTGTTGGAGAGTATATTATTGTTAATATTCTTTTGTAATTAGAATTAAAGTTGTATAAATATGATAAGAATGTGAATATCCTTTTTTATTAGGATACCACTCGTACATCTTTATTAATCCTAAAATTGAGATGAATGAAATCATTGAATTCTCCCAAAAACACAAATCTATTCTAACCATTACTATTCTTACCATTACTATGAGTAATAATAATCAAAGTAGCTTAACACCAAAAATTATAACTAGGATTACCTTTTCCGGGTTTGCCACAAATATTTGAGAAAATAGATGTCGACATTCCACAGAAACTCCTACATTTCTTGGGATCATGTAGTGTACACTAAGGATCCGCTGCCATGAGACATGTATAACATTATTACATCAACTCAGAAAAGAAAAGAGAACGGAAAGTTCACATGTCACTCACCTTAATCGTTTTTGTAAAGTTTACTGGGTCCTGAGGATCTTCAAAGGGATATGCCCCAAATATCATGACATATAAGGTGACACCACAAGACCAAACATCTGAAATCTACAATGTCTATAGTCAGATACATAATTTTCAACTCTTCGCTATATATAGTTAACAATAGTGTCAATGACAAAGGTACATGAATGTAGACTCACCTTTCCATCATATTTTTTCCTAGATAGGACTTCAGGGGCAATATAATTTGGTGTTCCTACAACTGATTTTGGCTGAGATTGCAGTAGTGACTACAAACAGAAAATAAAATATCAAAAAAGTCTCATTATACCCGAATCCCAAATGAAAAATACCATAGTATTTGTGAACCACCTTTGAGTATCCAAAATCGCATATTTTCACACGAGGTGTTGTGCCGCCATCTAAGAGTGAATTTTCAAGCTTAAGGTCTCTATGGCAGATATGCTGCAACAAATGAATATCTCCTTACTCAACATCATCCAAAGATGAGTATACAACAGATTAGCTAAAGAGTGCGGATATTGCATACCATCGAATGACAGTACTTAAGTCCTGATATCAATTGCTGGAAGAAAAATCTTGCCTGATACAAGCAAATTTAAGTTTTGGTTACACTGTATCACAAAGCACTGCTAACAAAAAAGGTAGATGGATCCAATTCTTCTATCACGAAAGAAAAGGCTAAAACAAAACTACAGATTCCATTTGCAGAGGTCACTTTCCATAAAACAAAACTCACCCTTTTCCAGAATTACTTTACCTCATCCTCACTAAATCTACCAGCGCTGCATATTCTCTCATAGAGTTCTCCTCCTGCAGCATACTCCATTACTATGCCTAGATGAGTTGGTGTCAGCAGGACCTGCATGGGAGAGACCCCCAAAACAAACAAATTAGTTTACAGGTACCTAAAAAAGAGAGTGGATGAAGTAAAGATCTTATTTTGAAACCAGAAATTGATAATGGACAATTGAACATGGCATCATTATCTAAAAAATAAATAAAAAAGAAACAGGAACATGCAACTTGAGCGATCAAATCAGAGGCTATAAGAAAAAGCAAATCCTCAACTAAATTCACACAAATATTCACAAAGCTCATTGCTTTATGTGTACCTCTTTGAATTCAACAATATTGGGATGCTTCAAGGATCTGTGATTGATGATCTCCCTTTGCACATTCCCATCTATCTGAAAACACCAAATAAACAAACTAAGTGATCAACAAACAGTAAAGAAACATACCCAGAAAAAGACATGAAGAGGAAGATAAAGAAGCATAAATAGAAACCTTGGTGCCTCTCTCGATCAACTTAATGCAGTAGAGTTCACCGGTGCTCTTTTCTCTGACCAACTTTGTCACCGCAAAATTCCCTGCACCAATATCCTTGACAATCTCATACCTCTCCATCTGGTCAAGATTAATCAAAACTGTAGACCTTGTTTCTCAGACAAAACACCAAGATGCATGAACAATCCAACCGCAACAAGGCGGTTTAGACTTTACAGCTAATTAAAGAACTCTGACAATGAGAGGTTCGAGGAAAACAAAGAAGCATAGACAGGGCGAGTCGGTAGATATTTTAGTAGAGCTAGAGTTACAGTAACTCCCTCTAATGGTGGGACTGACTATCGGGTATGGCCTTGTTTTATTTATTGGCAAAAAAAATTAGAGCCACAGAGAATACAGAAAATGATTGACTAACAGGTACTTGCAGACAAAATTGTGGATGTGAGGAGACGCTGATGATTAAGAAAACAAATATGATGGGATCGATGATGATTGTGAAGGGTGCAACTTGCATCTTTTTACCGCTTTGAGCTAAATTAAGCTAAGGTTACTTGAGGATGTCGCGCGCGGATCTCCACATTTTGCACGAGCTTGCCATCTTTCATTATGTTTTCGGTGGCGCTTATTCGCTGTACATGCAACATACTTTATCAGCAGCTGTGTGACGGTGTGGTAAGGAGATCGGAGGCTGGTGACAGTCCTACACTGAAGTGGACTGAGCTGCTTCTTTGCTAGTTCTAGACTCGTTGGGCTCTAGTTTTGGGCCTGGACTAAAATACATTGACATTGTTGTTAAATAATTCACACTATTTTATTTTGTGGTTTTGATGTCTTCCCATAAATTAAGTCTATACTCTTACGGTTGGTGGTGAATTATATTCTAGTGGTAAGAGCTCGTATAGTGATCATGGAAGTAATGAGTCCTAATCTCACCAGACACCAATTGTCATCTAATCCCAACATCGTAACACAGTTACAAGCTCGTCCTAGTGCTAGGATGAGAGATGTATTAGTATTGAGGGTGAGACGTGTCGCCAACATGATAACGTAACTAGAAATCAGTTCAAAGTGAATTAGTGCATTGTTATTGCTATATTCAGTTATTGTATGACCTTGTTTTTTGTAAAGCAATTGAAGCAGTCAATATTGTACGCATGGTATCTGACACCAAATCAGATTGGAGGTTTCAATCATGAAAGTCAATTTACTCAATTACCACTTGATCACATGTGCTTTACCCTTGATTTAATCTCCACCTCCGTTAATAGTTATGCTACAGGGGAACTGTCGCAATCGGAAAGTCATTAATTATATTAGGTGCTCTGCAATAGAAGACCATACAGTTACAGCGAGGGGTTCTACTTGTGTGCTTCTACGATAAGAAGACCTTAGAATTACAGCAACAGAAAACGGTAGATTTATGAGGTGCCATGCATCGGAGCAGTTTCACACGGCAAAGTAAGGTTTGTAAATTGTAACACAAATACACTCTTAACTGCTCATACTTGGCATACAAAACAAACCACCCTTTTAAGTACTTTCAAGATCAGCATCGTCAATAGCCATGCTGCTTCCAACGCAATGCCTACTTACAGTTGGGACCTTCAAAGGTTTTCTTGCCTCTTGTATTATGGACTGAACTTCTTCAAAGCTTTGGGATGGAGTGTTTACAGCATTGCCTTCCCAACTTCCGCCGTCCTTCATTTCTGAAGGTAAGTTCTTAACGAACCAACGGTGGTTCTTAAGTTCTGGAATTGTTATTCTCTGCAAAAAGATAAGGAGAGATCAGGATGAGAGATCTGATCTCACACGTAAGATTCACCATTATATCTATATCCAAAACCAGATATTTGAAGTCATGAGAAGGAAAAAACAAGATTAAAAGAGGCTCATCGGCGCCAGACCAGTTAAATTTTGACTTGACCGAGCTGAACGACCTATAATTTTTTTTGCAGCTCGACACTGAAATGAAAGCAAGGTTACCTTTTCCGGGTTTGCAAAAAAGATTTTAGACAACAGGTGTCTACATTCCACTGAGACTCGCACACTATCTGGTATTGTGTAGCGTACTGTAAGGATCCGCTGAAAAATCCCATATAACAATTTATGACTCAACTCAGGAAAAACTGAAAAAGGGAAAATGGGACAGGAAAGATTAATGGAAAGGTTACTCACCCGAATTGTTTTCCTAAAGTTAATAGGATCCTTAGGATCTTCAAATGGATATGCTCCAACAAGCATCACATATAATGTGACTCCACAAGACCAAACATCTGCAATCTATAGAGATTTAATATTAGATACAACAAATGCCAATGATAAGAAAGCACTAGAATTTGGAATTACCTGTCCATCATATTGTTTTTTTGATAGAACTTCAGGTGCAATATAAGCTGGTGTCCCCACAGTAGACTTTGGCAGAGAACTCAGTAATGACTACATAAACAAAGTAGAATTAATCTTAGTCTCAATACCTTAAAATCCTAATTGTAGAACCTCTAGAATTTTTGAAATACCTTTGAGTATCCGAAATCGCATATTTTCACACGAGGCGCTGTGCTGCCATCTAAGAGTGTATTTTCAAGCTTAAGGTCTCTATGACATATTTGCTGTAAAATAAAGGAACTTACTTTATTACTATGGTAGAGACAACCAAAGATCAGGAGAGGAATAAACAGCAGTACAGAACATACTAGCAAACAAGCGGCAACTTTTGCATACCATTTTATGACAATAACTAACTCCTGATATCAATTGCTGGAAGAAAAACCTCGCCTGATGCAAACAATTGTAAACTTTTAGCTACATTCTGATCGATCGATTGTGAATTGAAAGAAATTCAAGAAATAAGATGAGTACAGGTAGACGACATTTTGGAATAATTTCAATTACATGGGACCTTATGAGTACCCATACCTACATAAAATTTCGATGAGATGGAGCTCATTCCTTAGAATATTACTTTACTACCCATATACCAACTACACAAAAACTTCCATGAGACATCCCCTCCAAAATTACATTACCTCATTCTCACTAAACCTAACAGCCTTGACTATTCTGTCATAGAGTTCTCCTCCAGCAGCATACTCCATCACAATGGCTAGATGAGTTGGTGTCAGCAGGATCTGCATTAAAGAGACCCAAATATTCTTAACATAAACCCTGTAAAGCTATGCCAATATCCATTGCAAATTAACCGAGTAAAGATAAACCCTGTAAATTAAACATAACATCTGTAAATTCAGCTATGAGTCTATGACAGCATCCATTTCATAATATCAGTGACTGAAGGAAGTAAAGGTCAAATCTTTAACAAAAGGTATATCTAAAATTCAAAATGTTCTTAGCTAACCACTTAATCATAGAATAGCATGTTTGAAAGCGTCATTCAAAATTACAAAAAAAAAATCATGCAGAAACTTGATCAATCCGTCAGAAACTTCTTTAAAAACACATGCTGTAAAAGTTTTAAGAAATATCATTTTCGATCTAATTTTTCTCATAACATTGATTCAAAATCAGACCAGAACTCTGAGCCTGTGAATTATCCAGCTAACTCATACTGATCACTTACCTCTTTGAACTGAACTATATTTGGATGCCTCAAAGACCTGTGGTTCATGATTTCTCTCAGCACATTTTCATCAATCTACAATTAAAGAAATAGAGAAAAGGAATGATTAGCAATACCCAGAAACAGAGGAAATAAAAGCTGAAGAAGATGAAGTAAACAAACCAATACCTTATTGCCTCTCTCAATAAACTTAACAGCCAACAGTTCTTTGGTTTTCTTGTCTCTGACCAGCCTTGCCACACCGAAATTCCCAGACCCAATATCCTTCACAACCTCATATCTATCCATAGAGCTCCAAACTCCAAAGCACAACAACAACAACACAAAATTCTCTAGTTTATGGAACAGAAACTTGCATCAACGATGGTCTATACAACTATTAAGGGTTTACAGGCTTCTTACAGCTAGCTACAAAGACCTTATGAGATTTAAGGAGCAAGTAGAAAACAAGGTGGTGGTTTATTGGGTCTGATCTAGCCAACTATTATGTAATCTGACTGCAGTAAGATTAATCAATAATAAGATTGTATTAGTATAAAGATAATTATAACCAAATTCTGTAGCAAATGGCACAAGGACAACAAAACCAATCAGATGAGACTTAGACATGTGATATTTTGAGTCAGTTTTTTCAAATTTTTAGTTTTAATCTATCTTTTTTTTCTTATAATTAACTAAAACATCACATATCAAATTTTAATCGACCGTAAATAATTCTTATTACCCATAACTGAGTAACCAAGTTTTTTCCAAAACCATATTAGAACTGTTGGGAACACCAAAGCAGAGAGCACAAAATCTTCCACAAGTATTTTAAAGGGATTAGAGCCGCACAAACATGGAGTCATTGACTTTTTGACTAATGCTGCTGGAAAGCGACAATTCGTATAGGTGAGAAGGCCACTTCTCCATCTGACTGTGCTGACGGAAACAGCTCGAAGCTAGAGGTTGGATTCTGAGCATGTCACTCACTCTTGGCCTACTACTCGTACGAGAAAATTGGAAAATTAACATTTCTTTTTATAGATAATGCTTTCAGCATGATCTTGATGGGTTGATGTTGAAGTGGGAATTGCTTTGCTTAGGGTGCCTCCTAAGACCAAGCCATCCTAGAATCCTAGATAGCCTTGCACATCACATTCTGGGGCCATTCTCATTCCCAGCCATCTATGGCTCAATTTAAGCATTTGGTTCCAACTGTTCAACTTTCCAAATGCTAGTGGTGTTACTCAAAAGTGTAGAACTTACTAGTTGTGTACGTTTCCATTGCTTTTCATATTGTCGGAGAGGCACATGGGATATTTCACCCATTCATTCATTTGGAGCTTGATTATTCAGACGTGGTAGTAATTGGAAGGAACACGATCTCATACGTACTATATTACGAAACCACAAATGTAAGACAAGGAGGGGTCGATGTAGTCAGAAAAGAAAAGAGGAAAAGTAAAGAAGCGAAATCAAGAAGAATTGTTGGTTAGTCGATAATTCACGTTTCATGAAGTTATTAACTTATGAAGTTTTGAGAAAGTTACGATATTGGACATTTTGAGAATCACAAGCAAAATTCAGATTTGAACTCTTTGTGTCTGTTAGAGTTCAAAATTCGGATTTGAACTCTTTGGTTAGTCGATTTGTACTACCATTTGTGTATGTTAGAATTCTTTCATGTAGATGCATATATAAGTATCTTTAAGCCATTGTATTATCAACCTTTGATAATAAAAATCTTCGAGTTTTCTAAAAATCATGGTGGATTCCAAATTTCTCGTGGATTCGAGAACTCTAGTTTAGTGGATTCTAACATATGTTGTTCCTTTATAAGTTTAGCGCTTGTTAATCTATAACTCGATTGCATCATGTGTGGTCCTGATATTACACGTGCATTTTGGTTAGCCAATAATGTTATTACGATCTACAAAACTTTCAAACCAAAACGTATAGCACCCATGCCCCTCTAAATATCACATTTTCAATATTTATCAAATTCTTACTTTGTGGGAGAGACTAAGTTTTCATTTCTAAAAAACATTTATTGATGTTTGTCTACAACTTCGCTACATCATAATCATCGTTTAAATTTTAAACTTCTAAAGAAATTCCTTTCACTTTCAAAAAAGGGAAAAAAAATTCCTTTCACAATCACATACAGTGTCATTATCTCTCAAAATATATAGATTCCAAGTTCCAAATCTAACATTGCGACAATTTACGCAGAAAGATATATTGTGAAACATCAACTTGCTTGAATGATTAAAGTTTTTTTTTTAAAGAAAAAATGGTTGAAGTTTTAAATCAACACGGAATGGTTGAAAGGGTGTGATTTTTTTGTCTGAGCCACAGTAACGCACACAGTAGATTAAGGATCAAGTAGAATTTAATCACTTTAATGATACGTGCAAGAAATAGTTGGATATGAAAGAGATTTAGAGCCACATAAAAATTGAGCCATATATTAATTGATGACATGCAGATCGATCAACAGATGTTTGTGGAGGTAAATAAATGCTCCGATTATTCTAGCAGCATGTCATTCTCTTGGCTACGCCGTAGATACCAAAATACTAAAAAAATGGTGAGGAGGAGTTGGTGATAGTGATTATCGAAGCTGGTGAGTGGATGTTTGTCACCGTGAAGCCGGAAGTTGCAACTACAGAAGAATCCAAATGAGTATTGGTACTTTGTGTTGGATGCGGCTCTTGGATCATTGTGCAAGAGAGCTGTTGGTGTGTATACTTCCACGGACCGCGATTACGTATGATTAGCCACTAAATATAATAACACTGCCTAAACTAAATGCAATACCACAATAAGGACAATAAATTTTCTGACGAGACCAACTTTATCAGGTCGGCGGCCCGATCAAAATCAAGAAGGTGAACTCATCCCGCGCATCGAAGAAAGAACTAACATCATTCTCTCCATTACTTTTATAAGCAAGACATTTATGACTAAGTAAGGTCATTTTTTTACTCTATCTTCCAATGTTATTATACCAGATACATATTCTAATTTAGGCATCAGAGTGTTGAAGGCAGACCAATCATGTCAAGACCTCTAACGCCTGTTTGTGTATTACTTCTAACAACATCTTAGCAGAGCAGTGACTAGACATAAGTATGAGCATCACTCAAAGCCCACCCTTGCTTCTACCAGTAGCCTAACGGAAACCAGTAGAAACAATTGGCGCCGTCAGTAGGAAGCGTCCAAAGTGAAAATCACGTACAAACACCACATGAAAATCCTGATAGCCAAACTCCGGCAGAAAAATATGGCACTCAAAACCGAAAGAGGATCCGATCAGGTGACCCCGACAAGTCAGAGGATCATGGCGATCAACTAGGATACCGTTTTGAATAGCATCCACGACATGACAGAAGATGAAGCAGTAGCTCACCTCGTCGAGGAACTGGGGTTAGCCAGAGCTGAGAAGGACAAGAATCGACAAGCTCGAGAAAAATTAGAAGAGAGGCTCGAGGCATTCACGCGTCATCAAGAGGCTCGATACGATGAAGCCTGCCACAGCGAACTAGGAAGCAGCCATGAAAACATCGTCAGAGTCAATCCACCAGGAGGGCTCATCAACCCCAACCTAGCGGGATTAGCCCTGTTACCTGAGAGGAGGATCCGAGTCGAAGAGCTGAATCCGGCAGAAGTCAACACCACTATGATACATTGAATAGAGGAACTGACGGCTGAAATATCATTGCTCAAGAAAGTGACAAGTAGGGCAAAGTGGATTGTTCACCCCGAGAGTGAGCCATTTCTCAAAAAGTATCCTGGCAGCCGGGAGGGACCAACATGCAAAAACCGTCAAGATCACTCGATTCTATGGAAAGGGAAATCCCCGAATTCACATCGATGAATATCAATCCGCCACGACAGGGACTCACTACTTGGACACCACCCTCTTCTTCCTCTTCTAGGAGACCTTGAAAAAAGAAGCAAGAAATTGGTTTTACGGGATATCGGCAGGGTCAATTTATTCATTTGAGGAGCTGACGGAGTGTTTCCTCAAAAGATACAGCTTGCAAGGAAAATACAATACCGCAAGCGCACTCCTAAAAGTTAAGCAGGGAGAAACAGAGAGTCTATCGCATTTCATTGACCGATGGAGAGCACTGGTTAACACATGTTGAAACCTCGACAAAAGCATAGAAAAGACTGCACTATAGGATAATCTATCGGCGACACCATTTGTCAAAAAGCTCGTGAAAAAAGACCACCTGGAATATGACAACCTCATAGACCTTATCGTCCAGATAGCCCAAATTGAGGGCGTGGTCTATGGATCAACTGGACCACCCATTACGATACCAGCATCCCAAAAAACCATCACAAGAACACCGTAACCACCCTAAATCCTCACCCCACTTGCCAAAGAAGAACAATCCCATTTTAACCCTCACAAACGGAGCAATAACCACCACCACGAACAAAGAAGCCACAAGCCATATCAACAAAACACAGCCCGTCACCCAGTTAACACCCCACAACATCATCGCCCACAAGCACCACAAACCAATCCAACCCGTCATAATGACAATCCCCGACATGATGTTTTCTCCATCTCTAAAATGTTAAACGAGGATATCTTATCCAAGCACAAAAGTCAAATCCGCCCGCCAAAACCAAGATTGCCAACTGACAGGGTCATGAAGAATGACAGGTGTATATGGTGCAAGTATCACAACTCCAGCACTCACAACACCAACAACTGCGAAATACTTGGTAGAGAAATTCAGGAGCTGTATGATGCCGGCAAGATCCAGACACAAAAAAGGGGTGGAACCAAGCCGAGCCGTCAGCATAGTAACGAGAGGAACTATTAATACCATTTTTAGGGGCAAGAGGATAGATAATATATCGGAGAAAGAAGGAAATTTTTCCACGAGAGATGTATTCGCGGTACATGCAGCAAACCCATCAAGGCAAGGAAAAAGGAATAGCCCTCTATCACTTTATCATGTGACAAAGAGGAAGGCCGCTGGGGTGGCACATTGTCATTCGTCATTGATGGAGTGGTCGGCAAGTATAACATGAAGCGAATAATGATCGACAATGGGGCTTCTGTCAACATCATATTCATACGGGCTTACGAAGAACTGAAGAGACTCGCTAGCAAAATGACACAGGACCATGAGAGCATCATGAGTTTCTCAAGCAAAACAACATATCCTCTCGGGAGTGATTGCATGCGATTCAGTATCAACACCCCCAGCATACCACAAAATGAAATACGAACGGATTTCGCCATTGTTGATCTACCGACATCTTACAATATGATCCTCGGTAGACCAAAAATCACCAAGCTCAAAATGATCATCGATAGCCACATGGTCTTACTTAAATTCCCAACTGACTATGGGATCGGCAAGAAAAATATTTGGGTCCAAATGAGTTTGAACCAACTTTATCCAAATTATACCATTTGTGCATATACAAGTTCGTTATTTCAAATTTGAGGCCACTCATTCTATAGATTATTGGTCAAAGATCAACTCTATAAAAAATGAATCAAAATAGAAATCATTTGGGTATCCGATCTTGCAAAACAAATGAATGGTTGTCATTTGGATATCTGATCTTCACCATAACCGTTCATTTTTTTTGCAAGATCGAATACCCAAATGATCTCCATTTTGATTCATTTTTTGTAGAGTTGATCTTCAACCAATAATATATAGAATGTGGTCTCAAATTTAAAATAATAAACTAATATATGCACAAATGGTATAGTTTGGACAAAGTTGATCCAAACTCATTTGGACCTAATTATTTTCCAGACCGGCAGCGTAAGGGGTTACGACTTCGTTGAGAAGGTATCAGCACCAGACCAAGATATGACTCGTTTGGAGGTCATGGTAGTCGATGAAGCCACGACACAAAATGAGAAACCAAATGACCCCCGTGACGGAATGACAGAAATTCACCCGGTAGCAGAAAAACACAAGTTACGCACGATACAACTCTCACCCGGTCCCCCTGAGTGAGTAGTTGGTATATGTGCTTAGTTGGATCTGGAGCTTGCCGGACAACTCATCCAAGTATTAAAAGACCGACAAGAAGTCTTTGCCTGGTCTTATGCCGACATGCCAGGAATTTCAACGTCACTCATGTCACATAAGCTCAACATCTCACCAGGAGAAAATCCCGTAAAACAAAATAGAAGAACTGCTTATGACGAAGAACGTTACGCTGCCATGCACGCCAAAGTCGACAGTGTCCAAAAAATTGGATTCATCCAAAAGGTCGACTATCCAAAATGGATTTCCATTGGCATCGTGGTAAAGAAGAGCAATGGGTCATGGCGAATGTGTGTCAACTACAGCAACCTGAACAAATCATGTCCCAAAGACAGCTTCCCGTTACCAAGGATCGATCAGCTAGTAGATGCGACAACCAGGCACGAACTCTTGTCCATGATGGACACCTACTATGGGTATGGACCATAGAGATCAAGAAGCAACCTGTTTCATAACCGACAAGGGACTATACTGCTACATAGTCATGCCATTTGGACTCAAGAATGTCAGGTCCATATACCAAAGACTGATGAACATCATCTTTGACGGCCTAACAGGTAAGATCGTTGAGGTCTATGTGGATGAGGTCATCACAATCGGTCTTATGTTGGGCGTCCTTAGCCTCCACCTCCTTCTTCAGCTCCGCCACCTCGCGTGTCATCTCATTGATTCAGCTGACTTTCTTTTGTGTCTGCTTGTTAACCTTTGCGAGACCAGTCTTGATCTTATTGACTTCCGCCATGAGCCGCACCTTATCGGCCTTCACCTCTGCCAGCTCAGTTGTATGCACAAGGGACCCTTTCAAGTGTTTGAAAAGGAAGAGCTCACCCTACAAATGGGTGCAGGTGTCAAAGGCGCGATCCAAGCTTTCGCTCGACAGAGAGCCCAACTGACAGAATATCTGCATAGACTCCAGGCCAGAATCCATCGACTTCTGGATCTTCGGCAAGAAGTCAGATGATAGTTGAGTACGCCCTGCCAGGGCCACACTGACGGATTGGGAGGCACTAGCCGATAGGATCTGAGTCGTTGAAATTGTGTCAACCCACCGATGCTTTGGAAAGAGAGGACCAGCAGGGAGAGATTCGAGTGACCACCACCAAATTTCAGTGATGAAGACACAGACTTGTTGGGAGAGTTCGACTTTGACCCCGAGCGAGAAGAGATGCGAGACCCCATCAGCTTCTCGCGACAGATCTGCCTCTCCACATTCCTCTTAGCTTGCTTAGCCTTCTATTGAAGGTGCTCTTGGCACTCAACATCTGACTAACGCTTCCTCTTGTCAACCAGCTTATCCTTACTACCCCCGGTAGTAGAGCGATAAACCAGATGCCCTTCCTCTTCTGATATGGTCTCAATAATGTTCAGAGGTTGACGGACCATCACCATAGTAGAAGGCTGTCGGGTGGACTTTCCCTTCCCTTCCCCTTTCTCCTTCTCGACAGAAGGCGTTGGCTGGGAAAATTTGTCAAGGTTGGGCGATGCGATACTGGGTTCTGATTTTGAAATCCTTGCTACATAAACCACAAGCACACGCGACACATCATCAACAACAAAGGAAAAGACACCACGTCAACAACAAGGTCAGAGGGTCAAAAATATGTCTGATACGCCCGACCCGCTATTCTTCAAGAAGCATTAATGGAAATTCCCGACAGTCTACAAAAGCCAAAGAAAAAAAGTCAGAAAATAAATCGATACGACAGTCTTACAATGCTTAACACGCAAGCGCATGACAAGCAAGGGAAATTATGCAAACAACAACCTAACAACTGAAACCACTAGGGGACTCGCTTAACTATACTCTGTTGCTCAGGTGTCATATGCTTCCAATCGAGAATCCTCCGGTAGGTGTCATCAAATTCCCAATCACCACCAATAAGGCAATGATTTTTTTGGAAGACGTAGGGGGATCCGTCAACCACCATTTAATAAGTGGCTCGAAAGATGTAGTGCCATGGTTCATCACAAGTGGCGAATACTTTAGACGGAAGAAAAATAATATCTCTGCTCGTGTCGGATAACGCAATCCGCTAAGATGCCAGATATTATATGAGGCGACCAACACTCGGGTCATCGTGGGGCCATACTGACCCAACGTTACGTTGAGCAGCGCAAGATATATTGGAAAAAAGGATGAAGAGGCAGCCTAATCCCAGACTTCAAATGAAATTCATTACGCAAACATATCCTAATGAAGGCTTCGAAAATAACTCGCCCGGTCGCAGGGCCCTCATGGTAACAGAACTCGGAACACGATAATCCCTACACCACCTTTCAATCTCCTTAACAGAAGCAGAATCGACCGGCTCCTGCCCGGGTTCCCCGTCATTAAAACACCAAAATACGAGCCCACCAGCGCTAAAGATAGGAAGACCACTCTCTGGCGTGTCGACCTCATCACCCCCAAAGCCGGAGGCTGCATCTTTCCCCTTGCCACCTTTGGACGGACCGAGAAGGTCTTACTCCAATTGGCGGGACTGGGGACCGTCACCAAAATGCCTCGATGGACGGGCTAAATAATCTAATGTCGCATGGTGCTCCATTTTAGCGAACGACAACTTACAATAAACATCTCCAGCATTAACACTTATAGGGGAGACACTCAACACATTTCTTGACGAGGAGTCAGACGAGCTATGGGTCGAGGAAACACTAAAGGATCCTATGCCAGGAAACACTAAAGGATCCTATGGGTCGAGGAAACACTCAACACATTTCTTTACGATATGATTATCAAAAGGTTAAAAGATTAAAAAAAATTATTAAAAAAATCTCATTCAAGATAGATATAACAAAACCTGACACTCAGTTAATCATATAGTTCAATTTTTATTTCTATTTAATTAATTAATTCAATAAAAATAGGGAAAATGAAAAAAAAAATTCACCATTCTTTTCCTAAAAAATCTACCATAAGTTTTCAATCCAAAAAAAACTCATTCTGTTTTTAAGTATGTAACAACCCAATATTATTCTCATATTTACTACATATGCCATCAATTTCTGAAACCCTCTCTCTCTCTCTCTCTCTCTCTCTCTCTCTCTCTCTCTCTCTCTCTCTCTCTCTCTCTCTCTCTCTCTCTCAAAATTGAGCTCCTAGCTTGTTTTCATCTCCTCGGACTCTGTCGTCGACTTCCGTCGGTCTCCTCGCCTCCGTCACCGACTTCTAACTCCTTACCCGATCCGGACAGCACCAGGCATAACCTCTCTTCCATCCTCAACAATCTGAACATCTCAATAATGGCAATGGTATTGTTACGAAGGTCCTTGTCCAGAAACTCATCTCCAAAATCTTTTGCGACAAATTTGGCGCTGTTCGAAGCCTTCGCTTCGGAGCCGCAGAGCAACGCCTCGGTCCCGAAGCAGTCGGCTCCGGCCACTCTTTGAAGCTAAAGATGTTCTTGATATATTGTTAGAGCGCAAATTCTCTGGCGAAACCCGAGCTGAAGAACTACGAGGTCTACCTTAGCGACTGCAGCCCTATGGTCCTTGTCGCGCTCATCAAGATCAAAAACGAGATGGATCCCTCCTTCACTTTCCGTCGCTCCTACCGCGAAGGGATCTACGGCTCGTGCACGATGAACATCGACGGCTGCAACGGCCTAGCGTGCTTAACCAAGTTAAAAGGCGCAAGTGATGCCACGACGATCACGCCATTGCCGCACATGTACGTGATCAAGGATTTGGTGGTAGATATGATGAATTTATATAACTAGTATAACAGTATGTAGTATGTTCAAAAGACTATTTGTTTGTTGTATTAGTTGTTATTGTTGTTGTTGTGTTTGTGATAGAAGTCCTTTTTCTGGATATCTTTGAAGTGCTTGTTTGAATATCTGTCTGAGTATCTATCTTGATATCCTTTCAAAAATTTTGAAATGTATGTTGTTGGTGTTGTTAACATTTTTCTAAGGTTTATAGTTTGATTTTTGGTTGTTGTACTAGTTTGTTGTTGTTCTTTTGTGTGTGATAGAAATTCTTTTTTTCTGGATATCTTTTAAGTATTTGTCTGGGTATCTGTTTGAGTATCTGTCTTGATATCCTTTCAAATTTTTTGAAATGTATGTTGTTGGTGTTGTTGACATTTTTTAAAGGTTTTCAGTTTGATTTTTGGTTGTTGTACTAGTTTTTTGTTGTTGTTGTTTTGTGTGTGATAGAAGACCTTTTTTCTGGATATCTTTAAAGTATTTGTCTGAGAATCTGTCTAAGTATCTGTTTGAGTATTTATCTTGATATCCTTTCAATTTTTTTGAAATGTATGTTGTTGGTGTTGTTGACATTTTTCTATGTTTTTCAATTTGATTTTTGGTTGTTGTACTAGTTTGCTGGTGTTGTTTTGTATGTGATAGAAGTCCTTTTTTCTGGATATCTTTTAAGTATCTGTCTGAGTATCTGTCTGAATATCTGTTTGAGTATCTGTTTGAGTATTTATCTTGATATCCTTTCAAAAAAATTTGAAATGTATGTTGGTGTTGTTGACATTTTTCTAAGGTTTTCAGTTTGATTTTTTATTGTAGTACTAGTTTGCTGTCGTTGTTTTGTGTGTGATAGAAGTCTTTTTTTTTCTGGATATCTTTTAAGTATCTGTTTGAGTATCTGTTTATGTATCTGACTGGGTATCTGTCTGGGTATTCCCATATTAGAGAATGAACATGAAAGCATTTGGTGGGTCAAAGATTAGAAGCTTGATTTTGACAAAATTCTCGTGCAGTCCATCATCAGCAGTCCTCCACAACCTGTTGGCCTTGATTGTAGAACTATTGTTTACTACATGATGTATCACATTGCTCTGAGCAAGGAATAAATAAAATATGAGTCATGAGGATGTTGCTTGGTTCAAGGCCAGATTGTTGGAATCGTTTATGGATCATGATCTATCATGAGTATCGAAGAAGAATGATTGAACCAGCTCAGGAACAAGTGTAGGACAATAACTAATGTGTATATTTTTGTTATAGTGATCATTCTGTGAACATTGTTGTTAGTTGTAGGGGTCGGTCTTGTAAGTGTTACATTTTAGAAAGTATTATGAATGTGAGTATCTGCTTGGGTATCTGTCTGTGTAATACTATTTATGTTGCTCTAGACTTTTGAATGAGATAATCAATACATTAAGCTTATGAACTAAAGTGTTTGATTTGCACTCTCTGATCTATTTTACAACACAAAACCTACTTAAAACCGTTTGTATAGTTGGTATTTAGAAATAGCTACACAGACGCAGTCAGATACACAAACAGCTACACAGACAGCTATCCATAAATTTTAGTGAATCAATTCGTTAACCTATGCAATACTATTTCTGTATATTTTGTTATTCATTTTTATATTTTGAAATGAAGTTAATGAATGAATATATGAAACCATTGAATGATACATCATCATCATCAGCCTGGTCTAGTCAGATATACAAACAGCTACACAGACAGCTACTCAGACAGCTATCCTTGAATTTTATTGAATCAATGCATTAACCTATGCAATAAAATGTCTTCTTTTTTTCCTTCTTTACAATGCAGTATAAAACACAAAAACAAGAGACTGAAAAACAACCTCAAATTTGTGTTTGTATTTGCAAGTAACAAGTTACAGATCTGAAATTCGTATACAGATATCCAGACATATACTTAGAAATATATCCAAACAGATACTTTAACGGATATCCTGATAGATAACTTTTAAAAAATTATTCTGACAATATCTTTAATAATTCACACAAACTTGTATTAGAGTTGTTGCAGGTTCTTCTGTTGTGACCAATTTGATGACATCTTGAGCACTCTGTCGACATTGATTGTTTTTTGCCATTCTTCCTCATTCTGTTTTTCTTTGGTCTTCCCGGTAGTTTCTTTGTTAATCGAGGTCTGACGTCCAGTCCGTATTGTGACATGTCCTGAAGCAATTTCTTAAGAATGCAACACACCATTTTTTCTTTGGGAGATCATTGAAGAAGTAGGTTATCTCTGCATATCCGCCTTCTAGATTAAGATGGTTAAAAAGGAACTTATATTGCCTTTCACTTCTAGCATATGCACATTGCATGAAGAGTTCAGAAATTTTATACTTCAAGTGTCCTCTGTAGTTGTCTTTGAGGTTAACAACCAAGTGCCGAAAATAGTATCCATGTTTATCATTGGGGAATACCTCTGGAAGAGAACTCATAATTCCATTATGATGGTTTGAGAGGAATGTTATTTTCCTCCGAGTATTAGTTTCCTGGTTTATGATGTGTCTATTTCTCTCATCTCTTAGGTTAATCAAGAAACACCTCCAGTTGCTGTCATTTTCGGCATCAACTATCGGACATGCAATTGTATAGAGTCCTGAAAAGAACCAAAAAGATGAGGTTCCAAGTTGTATAGTAAGTACTGAAATGCAGCTTATAAACAAAAAATATATATCCAGACAGCTATTCAGTCAGCTACCCAAACAGCTACCCAGACATATACTCTAATAGATACTTAGACCGATACACTAATAAATACTCTGACATATACTTAGACCAATACACTAACAGATACTCTGACAAACACTCAGACAGATACCTAAATAGATACTTAGACACATCTTCAAAACCAAAATCATATCCAGACTTAATTAAGTAGATTTTGATCTCGCAATATTTATAGTTTGAGGAGCAAAGTAATCAATACTATCATGAAATCGATTAATACAACTACGAACTGAAACAGTTCATGCAAAAACAGAGTCAAATTGAATATACAACAAAACTTAACATATGAAATCATCGATAGCGCGTTAGAGAGAGAGAGAGAGAGAGAGAGAGAGAGAGAGAGAGAGAGAGAGAGAGAGAGAGAGAGAGAGAGAGAGAGAGAGAGAGAGAGAGAGAGCTGCTTCATAGCTCTCTTTTAAAGAAGACAGTTAGATTTGAAATTAGGGAAGAATGACAAAATCGATAGAAAAAAAATATGTTTTATAACTTTTTTGAGTTTTTTAGGAGAAAATGACATCAATTGAGTTTTTTGTGAAAAAAAGGTCATAAGTTATATATTTTTTACCTTGGTGTCATAAGTTAATATTTTTTTTTGAATTCTTATCCCTTTTTTGAGTTTTTTTTTTCATTTTCCCTAAAAAATACTACTCAAAATATTATTTTACAAAATATATATATAATTATCACTAAATACAAATTAAAGTAAAAGAATTATAACGTTTAAATCCTCGCTCACTAAGAACTCTCATCGAGATGAGAGAAGTGTTATATGAATAATGCTTGAAGGAGGTCTTACAATATATAGGTATATATACAATCACATCATAACACTTTCTTCTAATCTTCTGCGTACGTTGGAGGTGCCCGGAGAAGAAATGTGAAAAACGGGAATATTTGGACAGTCATGAGCAAATTGGATTTCAAGGACATGCCAATATCTCAACAGTCCAAAAAATTGATATTTTGACAATCATATAAAAAGAAAGTTTCGAAACCAATAATTTTGAGATTTTTTTTTTACATATGTGATTAAGTTCCAAACTTTTTTTAAATATTAATGGGTAGCTATACGTTTAGTTTTTAAATTAGGTTTGGGCGGCTAAGCCGATTGGAGATGTAAGAAATGAAAAATTGTAGAAATAGCCAAATAGGTGAAAATTAAGCTTCAATTTGGCTTACTATATCGCAAATATCTCAAATAAGATATATATGTCTTCTTCTTTTAATAATTTCTGACCTCTCAGCTTATGAGAGTGTTATCAAAGTGGTCAATCACTGCACTACCAACAACTAATCGACCTTCATGAATCCACCTAATTAAAGAAAACTTCTCAATCAACCTACACATTTCTATCTCGACACTATTTTTCAAATAAAAATGTTACATTTCATTGGTGTCATGTTGACTATACAATTTGTCCACTTAGCCCAAATTAATTTTATGATACAAAAGTCACATATATTAATGGAAGCTCGCAAATTTTGTTTTTTATAGGGGAGTTTTTTTTTTGGAATGGGAGAGTTTTTTTTATTATTGATGTAACTGCAAATTATAATTGAGTATTCTTATATAATAAATATTTTTTATTTATAAATAAATTGTGACTGTTTTTTTTATGTTTATGTAGAAGTGTTTGTATCAATTAAAAAAAGTATTAAAAATATCTTTTTTAAAATTAAATGAAAAAAGAAGTATTTTTAAGTAAATAAAAAGCTATTTAGTTATCTATATATTATTCTAATAAAAAAATGATTATCTGATTGAACATTACTTTTAAAACTTCTTTTGACAAAAGTTGCTTTTGGAGGAAGCTATTTTAAAAGCTACGTCTGTATGTAGCCTCTAAAAATTGCTGTTGGAATAAGCCATTATAAAAAATGGAAAGACAAAATATCACAATTAAAGTCACAATGTGCACGTAACTGTTCAAACGGTTTTCCGAATTAAAAACAGCTTATAAAACTAATGTCATATCGGGTCTTTATCTTGTTCTCAATTTATCCTTCTTTGTATATTGGCTTTTTCTGAATTCCGTTCTTGAGTTCGAAGTGGATGCTATTTAATTGCTAGCGTTCCGGTGTCGAGTGTTTCCTTTGCTTGATCCAGCAACGTTTTGACAATCTGAGTATATATCCCCTCGATCTGTAATTTTCTTTACAAATTGATTATCAACGAGATCCATCTCCTTTAGATAAGAAAATAATTAAGACAAGAAAAAAAAAGGAGATATTATCTTGTTTGGAAAGAATCGAACAACAAAGTCCAAGGACTTTTTTGTTTATATATTTACACATTTGCTAACCTCTTTGAATTGAACAATATTGGGATGCTTCAGAGATCTGTGGTTCATAATTTCCCCATGCACGTTTTCATCTATCTGCAACACCACAGGAATGAGAAGAAGAAAAACAGAGAGAAAAAAGAATGATGTGATCTTGAAGATGAACAAGCTTACAGACCTTGCTGCCGCTCTCAATGAACTTAACTGCAAAGACTACCCTGGTACACTTAACTCTAGGGGTGGAATCGGTTCGGTATTAGGTCGGAACCTGTATCATACTGTAATAAAATATTCGGTTTGGATCCTATTCGGTTCAATTTTTTGGCAAGTCCGTCCCACGAGTTTCGGTCCTAACAGGTTTCAGATCGGTATATTTCGGTTTCGGATCGGTTTTTCGATAAAATTTTCTAGGCCTAAACAATTGTTTAATTTTATTATTGTTTGAAAAAGGCAATATCATAGAGAGATAGAAGAAATATGAGAGGATAAAAGTATTTTTGTAAGGATTTTCTATATATATGTCCTAAAAAGATTCAAAATTGGTGAATGTATATTCATTTGTGTAAAGAAATAAGCACAATTTTGTCATATATATCATTTAGGAGCGGTTCGATTTTATTCGGTACCGTAACATAAAGTCATTTGGTTCGAATTTAGTTCGGTTCGATTTCTAAATTAGTCCGTCCCACGAGTTTCAGTTCGGTTTATTTCGATTTTCGGTTTGATTTTTCGGTAAAAACGGTTTTTCGGTAAAATCTGTAGGCAGTAGCTGTTTCGGTGCTGCTGAAGTACCAAGGCTCTGGTTGGATTTTGGAGCAAGTAGGGACTGTAGGAGTGGCTGATGATGAACACACCTAAGAGCAGGGATGAACTAGTAGAAACTAGAATCCTAAATATACATAATGATTTTTGTACCTGGTTTGATGTTGATAACAATCCTCATGAGGTTGTTTGAAACCCATATTGGCTTTTAGCCTTAAGCTAGCACCATTTTCTCTTGCTCCCCCTCATTTTCTCCTCCTGTTGTCCTTGCTCATGCTAACATCTCCAAGTTTCAGTCTATTTTTAGCTTTGTACTTGTCAAGGAACTCCTTGGCCGAACTGGCCATATTGTTAAGTTTTTCCTTTACTACATGCATATCTCCTTGTTACACTATTACACATCCAAAACCTCGAAAATAAACCTCCTTGGCCGAACTGGCCATATTGTTACTTTTTCCTTTACTACTACTACTGCATGCATATCTCTTTGTTACACTTTTACACATCCAAAACCTCGAAAAGAATATGTACACAATTAACTAGTCAAGTGGCATACAAAATCACCACTTGTTTCCATCTCTTCGACTTCAGCATCCAAATCATCGAATTCCATACTGCCATCAATAAGATGCCCGACTACGTTTGGGGGCTCTACTGGTATTCTTGCCTCTTGTATTATGGACAAAACTTCTTGAGTACTTTGGGATGGCCTGTTTACATCAAAGTTCTGCCAACTTCCTCCTTCCATCATTTCCATAGGCAAGTTCTTCAAGAACCAAGGGTGCTTTTTAATTCCTGCCACTGTTATCCTCTGGAAAGCAGAGATGAGAAAACTAACATCAACATAAAAATATGAACTGGTTTCAGCTAAAAAACTGCATAAAGAGAAACATTTAACTACATTATGACTCTCACTCAAATGCAGGAATGGAATTGTACTTATTGTAATTTGTTGCAAAACTACTAACATCATCCGTCTTTCCTGTTTAGGGGGGAATGATTACCTTTTCTGGGTTTTCCACAAATATCTGAGATAAAAGATGTCTACACTCGATGGAAAGTTGAACGTGATCTGGAAACGAGTACTGTACATCGAGGATCCGCTGCATAAGATAACATGTTAACTACCTCAAAGCATAATTACTTGGATTTCATAAATGTAAAACAGGATCTTCAATATTTTGATAAAAGGTTGTAATGGGACTAACCATAACTGTTTTTCTGAAGTTTTTTGGTTCATCAGGATCTTCAAAAGGATATGCTCCGGCTATCATCACATATAAGGTGACTCCACAAGACCAAACATCTGCAATCTATAATGTCAAATATTAGCTACAAAGGATGCTTAACCCATTGCAGTTTATGATGTCAATAAAAGGAAAAAGGATTGGATTTTACTTTTCCGTCATACTGCTTCTTAGATAGGACCTCAGGAGCAATATAGGCTGGTGTTCCTACGGTAGATTTTGGCTGAGATTGAAGTAGTGACTACAAAAACAAAGAGACATAATAATTAATGAATTTCTCATTGACTAGAATCTCTGATGCAGATTTTTGCGACTCTAGGATTTAAGGAATACCTTTGAATATCCAAAATCACATATTTTGACACGAGGCGCTATGCTGCCATCTAGAAGTGTGTTCTCAAGCTTAAGATCTCTATGACATATTTGCTGCCACAAATAAATATTTGCTTACCATACAAAGAATACAATCAAATTTCATAAGAAGAAAACAGGAACACTATTATCCGCATGTAAGTAGAAGAGCTCCGGTTTACTATACCATTGAATGACAGTAACTGACTCCTGATATCAATTGCTGGAAGAAAAATCTTGCCTGATGTAAAGAGAGCAACACAATTACAGAAGTAGGCAAGTTGTAGTTATATTGTGAGTCATAAAAGTGAAAGTGCTCGTAAAGATACAACCATCATCCTCATGTTCCACTGATTCTATCTTTATGAAATCACTCCATCCAAAATTAAGTTACCTCATTCTCACTAAATTTACCAGCATTACATATTCTCCCAAAGAGTTCTCCTCCAGCAGCATACTCCATTACTATAGCTAGATGCGTTGGTGTCAGAAGGACCTGCAATGAAGATAGCCAATGATACCCTTAAAGTAAGCTTCTTTATCAGAAATTGGCCATGGTAAAGATCATTTCCATGACAGTAAGTTAACCAGTATAAGAACAATAAAAGCATAATAGTTTCTATCTTCACTCAACATGAAGAGTACTGATGCAAAAAAAAGGCTTATACAAAAGTTATTCTGACGCCAGATACGAAGGAACAAGCAGTTATGTGCAAAACACCATGCTATATGATTATTCATTCTCATATTTTTCTATTTACGGAAACAAAAACAGGGCATTGGTCGGTCCTATATGAATTGATGATTGAGGAGTGAGGAAAAAATATCATTTTTGGATGACTCCTAAGTACCCAAAACATTACTATTCACTTGCCTCTTTGAACTGTACTATGTTGGGATGCTTCAGTGATCTGTGGTTCATGATCTCCCTTTGCACATGTTCATCTATCTGCAGCACCAAAGAAGAGAAGCCCAATATCAATAAACTTCAGAACATTCAAAAACAAACATTAGAAAGTTTAAAAGAGGTGAAGAACATCGAATCAGACCTTCTGGCCTCTCTCAATGAACTTGACAGCAAAGAGTTCGTTGGTCAACTTATCTCTCACCAATCTTGCTACCCCAAAATTCCCAGACCCAATATCTTTCACAATCTCATACCTCTCCATTGAAATACTAGTACCCAAATCACAACAACAACAACGATTTACACAAACTCCACAGTTTGATCATCAATCAAATCTTAACAAGCCTGATCTAACCGCAAAAGGGTTAACAGGTACACAAAAGAGCAAAGCTTTTGGTGGGTGGTGGTTTCGTAGAAGAGACTTCAGTCATCAAAAGAACCACAACTCTGAACCACAACTCTGTAACCACAAAAAGGACCACAAGTGACAAGTGTAATGTGATCGCATAAACAGAGATTACTGAAAGAGGGTAGTGTCGGGGTGTGTAAGAAATCATTCTTTTTCTTTATTTGATGATGGAAAAGTCTAGAGGAAGCAGACAAAGACGCTCCAGCATTTTGTGTCATTGACCGAGTGAATGATGGCTACACCCAAAGAACAAACCTTTCGGGGAAGTAACATGAAAATGTGTTCTCATTCGTAGGATTCTGTAACGAGTGTTGGAGTTCTGTTTTCTCTGTGCGTCCAAACAGCAGTGTTCAAAAGACACTTAAGACAATATTCTGTAACGAAGCTAATGTTTTACAATTGTAATATTAAGCGAGACCTAATTTTAACCCTAACTGTAATAACAATGGTCGGTGTTGATTTAAAACAAAATTTAAAACTACACGGTTGGAAAGGACACGTTGCAGTACACGTTGAAAGGGAGGCTGGCCAGCCCAATCCATAAAAAATATTACTTAAAATGGTAAGTTTTTGGTACGACGGTGTTATAGCCACTGAATAATAAATCGATTAGACATAAATGAGTCTATGTTTAAAAACAAAATAAGAAGAACTTAATTATTTTCTACTACCTTATCAGTTTGGTAATGTCTTAAAAACTGAGTATGCAACGATGGTTGTGGTTATAGTATATCTCTATGAGGATTTTACTTCAGAGATATACATGAGAATGCCGGTTGACATAGTTATACCAAATTCAAGTAACTCTAAACTACAGAGATAAGATTAAGATGTTCACTACTCTAAGTGACTACTTGATTGGGAAGGGATACACGAATGAAAAGTTATGCCCATGCGTGTTTTAGTAGATGAACAAGTTGTTTGAGATGATAAACCTAGGTAGGACTCGATTTTCTCTTGGTTTAAGTCTATGATGTTAGCGGTTTAGATATGGTATATCGAGTTGGTTAAATCCTCATTCACCGGTCTGTTTATGTCTAAATCAGGCAATGGACAAAGCACACCCTATTAGTACACCAATGATTGTTTGAAGTCCGGAAGCCAAAATGATCAATTTCATCGGAATGATGATGGTAAGGAACCTTTGGAGTTGAGATTCTATATCTTAAATATAGCTTGGTTGCACACATCCAAACATGCATTTTCGGTATGCACCTACGCAAAGTTATTGGAATGGAGTATAGCATTACCTTCTGGTACTTGAAGGAATCCATTGATTTGGGCATATTCTTTCCCTACAAAGTAAACAAAGAGAAACTTGAAATTTTGGAAAAAAATGAATGGTTGAAACGCAGATCCTGATTCTACCCAGTTCGACCCGTCGAACATGGAGCTTGACCTGTCGAATGATAGTTCCTGGATCGGACAATACATGTCTCTCGACCCGTCGAAGGTTACATAGGTTGCAAGCATTGTACCTACTCAATGCAGTCCCCTACTCAGAGACACCTTATGATGTCTTGGTTAGTTTTGCAGATATTGGGTATCTCTCTGACACATATAAAGGATGTTCTCACACTAGTTATGTATTCACCATGGGAACATGACGATTTCTTAGAGATCAACAAAGTAAATACTTGCTGCTACTACCTCGAATCAATATGAGTATATAGCTTTATATGAAACGGTTGATGTGTGTCTGGTTTAGGACATAATACACTATATTGGAGGGTCTAGTGGATTATCATCTACTACAACGACACCAATTTGCATATTTGAGGATAATACGGCTCACATTGAACAAATAAAAATTGGGTTACATTAAGGATAGTCATACTTAATTTATTTCGCCAAATTGCTCCTACACTCAGCGATAGCAGCGGTCATTTATTATCCATGTGAACCACATTGGTTTGGTGGATAATGATCCAGACTTGTTTTTCAAGTTCTCGGCCAAATCTACATTTGCAAAGTATATGAGACGAATTAGTATGCGAAATTGTCTGAACTCCAAGATTGAATTACTTATTAGGGGAAGTTCATTTCGTAGACATCAAAGGGAGTCTACATCACATGTGATCTCTCATGTAGTTGATGCGTTGTACTTTTTTTCCCTTAGACCAAGTTTTTGTTTTTATCCAAGAGGTTTTTTTGTTTGCTTGCAAGATTTTTAGTGAGGCAACAGATTATGCATCATTCATTAGGATCGCGACACAAGGAAGAATATTTAAGGATATTATACTCCTGTTATCTTAGTGTGTATCTTGTCCTAATTAGTATAAAAGTGGATATTCTCTTAATTCCTGAATTATAGAAATATTGATTGTAACATATTGTAATGTCTATATAAGGTCATCTATCAATGAATAAAATACAGATTCAGATCATATTCTCTGCGTATCTATTTTCTCCTTCGACAATTTTTATATATAAAAACAAATTAGTATCCCAAAAAAAAAAGAATATTACTCAATACAATAGTAGTATGGGCTATAACTACACTTCCTCGAGTACTCATTTTGAGGAATTAGTCGTACAGTTTCTTATTTCTCTCCTAATGTCATCGATGTGTTGCCGCTTGCCTTCTTCCTTTGCTCTTTTTCGGTAGCTCTGTCATCAAGTTGTTGCTTGATCAATCTATCTCTATTCTATTGTGTAGTAAGCTGGATTTTATGTTCTTGAGATTTTGGTTTTCGTACTTTAATATCGAAGTCAGAGTAATGTCGCTTAACTTGCTCTATTTTCTCAAAGGGTAATAATCTAAGGTTTATTTTGCCTTGATCGGTTCTTTCGCGGGTAGTATTAATACGTCTACGGGTTTCGGAGAGGAAAAACTACAGAGGCGATTGAGATATGAAAATGTTTAGCAAATTAACTGTTACTATCCGACACCGATATGGATATCGGATATTGAACAAGAAGATCATGTCTCGGAGGTGGTTATGAGTATGCTGTTAATATTCTTTAGGGTGATATCGTTGTCGCTTTACTTTCAATACCGCTCCACACTTTATACAAATCTGACTCGCTCTAGCTGCTAAGATCAACAACGGCTAAGGAGAGACGGACATGACCCGTCTTCAACCCTCCGATGCCTAAGTTAGAAACGATATGTAAGTTTTATAGAATAACGACGTGATGGAGTATTGAATGCGTACCATTTAATGCTGAGTTGACCAGTATATATTGGTAGTTGGGGCTTGGGTTCTTACCGTTTCTTCGATGTGGGACTAGTGTGTATATTATTTTCGTTGAGGTGCTGTCTGATCGGTTTCTTGTTCGGCGCGTGGGCGCTATTCTTATCGAGGTGCGGATCGTGCTAGTCATCGGAGTTGGGACTATCCTGCCGGTGGTTCCTATCACGGTAGCGGTGAGACATATTTGTAATTTATAATTAAGACGTTAAGTACGTACCAAGATGTGATAAGCTAGGTATATGTACAAGTCCCCCAACTCGCTCAGCCAAAGAGATCGGTGAGTAGCTAATTCACCGTTCCACCAAGGTAGCATAAGTAATGGTAACCAAGTTTCCTTCCGAATGAGCGGCTTATATTGTATCGACCGAGGGGGTCGCTCGATGGCGCCTAAACACTCGGCTCTGCCCAGGTCGGTAGCTGTTTTGCGCTGTTGCGGGTAGCTCAAACCGCTGGGGGCGTTATGGTAGGAGGAGCTCGTTTGAATTGGTAACCCTTAAGTCCCCGAGTTCATTCCTCCGAGCGGCTTTGAAGTGCATGGATCTGTATCGGGAATAAAGCATCTAAGTTTTTGTAGCGTTCTTCCCGGTTAGAGGGATGATTTGCCGATGTGGTAGGTGTATCCACTCTGTGATCATTAAATGTTGTCATACATCAATTTGCCACGTGTTTGCGTATGGGGTCTCGGGGTGCCCAAACGTCTCGTCGTAGCCATAAAGCGTGATTATTGCTGTTTCTTCGAAGGTCGTGCTTTTTTGAAATGGTGCATACCGGTTTTTGTTCCGGACCTTTCTAATTCTAGTGACGTCATTCGCCACGTGTGACCATCTGCCGGACCGACGTGTCCTTTTTAACAGCCTTGATCACGCCGATTTGTTTATATATAAGCCTTCGCTTCTGTTTTCCTTGTACACTTTTCATTGTCATCTGAATTTTTTTTCGTTTTCCTCTCTGAGACAGAAGATTTCTCCTGCACTCTCGCACCTCCGTCGTGCCGTGGTTGTTCTTGTTGTTGTGTTGTCGTTGCTCGCCTTCATCTTGTGCTTTTTCAAGTAACACGCCGTCGCTTGCTCCTCCTTACTTTCGGTTACCCTAGTTATGTCGTTTCCTCTTTCTTTGATTTCTGGGTTTTCTAGTTTTTAGACTTGATGTTTGTTGCAATCGTGCTTCCATGGTGTTTGATATGCTGGTTTTGGTTTTTTTGGGTGATAGCCGATGTCCAGCCGTACTTAGTGTTTGTTTTATTGTTGTTTTTACTTTTACCTTGTCTTTCTCGCTTTTATCTGTGTCGCGGGGGGGGGGGGGGGGGGGGGGATGTGGGGTATGTCGCCTGGGAAGCTGGTTGCGGACTGATGACCTGATATCGGCGAACCATTAGGCTTGACCTTATCTGTGGCTGTTTTGCAGGTGACATGGCTTCTTCCTCTCGACCCGATGCCGATACCCCTGCTAGCTCTGGAGCTCACCGGCTAGGATTAGATGGGCCGCTGCTGTGGACCCTAAGGGATGGCCAAGATGAGCCCTCCAAGGCTCTATCGATGGCGGAGCTGGACAAGGTGAGGTCCGAGTTTCAAGTTGGCGACGGCGTGGTCCTTAAGTCCCCCGCGCCCGGCGAAGTTTTTTCGAGGCCACCCAAGAGCTTCATCGCCCTCGACCGGGCTCAAATGCGTTATGGCGTACGTCTCCCGCTCCATCCTTTCCACGAGTATATATTTGGGGAACTCGGCTGCGTTGTGGGTCAAGTTTTGTCGCTAATGCTCCAAGTCTTGAGCACCATGTTTACGCTGTGGAACCTTGTCGGGCTGGACTACCCTACGCGCAACGAAGTGTTGTTCTACTTCGACGTTGCGTACTCAACCAAGAAAGGGTGTGGTGGTACGCTCTCACTGTGACAGCGTCGTAGGAGTTCTCTTAGCCTCACCGACTTCGCAAGCTCGTGCCCTTATTGGAGGAGCGAGTATTTCTTTGCTAGCGGGTGGTCATCTTTTGCCAACAGCCGCGTGCCCACTTGCTTTCGGGCCTGAGGTGACCATTTTATCTTGGCGTTCTTTCTATCCGCTCTGTTATAGCATTCTTTTACTTATTCGTCCTTATTTTGTAGTTACGCATCAGTACGCTCTGTCTGCTATTGAGAAGTGGAGGTTCCATAGGATTGAGAAGGGTTTTAGCGAGAAGTTTAAGAGTGTATATCTCCTCGCTGATTACCGGATTATGGAAATGACCGGTCTTGCCAAGACGCCTAGTATGTCGCTTTGTTGTTGTGTTTTTTTTTTCGTTGTGCTGTTGTGTGTTTCTGTATTCTTCTGTTTTGTCATGATGCTAACCCATTTGCTTGTGTTTTGTAGTTGGTTATAAGAACCAGAAGCGAGATCGCAAAATGACTAGTTCATATGGCGACATTGATGAGATCATCACCCAGCTTGCGGAGGAGGCTGCTGCGGCTAAGATGGTCGATCCGGATCTCCGCTCTAAGAGGAGCCTTAGCCTTTCTGAGCTGATGGATATTCCTCCCCCGCCTGAGTCCCAGATAGACCGGGTTGGGAGCAGCGTGCCCGTGAGGGTCGTCACTGCTCTGCCCAAGACATCCTCGTGTTCGCCCGTACGTATTAAGAGATGAGGGTGAAGTTGCTCCTCACAAGCGGCTGAGGTGGGCGGGTGCAACCCCTAACGTTCCCATCGGTATTCCAGACGATGCCGATGCCTCAGGGATGACCATTGCGGTGCCGTCCAGTGATTCCGGTGCTGCTGCTGTCGAAACAGGTGATGTTGACAATCTTTGGTTTATTGATATATATGACTACATTCCTACTCCTTCGGTTGCTGACCTTGATCCTCCCATTTATGGTTTGTTAGGCGGTGCTCCCTGTGGTGACCCCAATGTTGTCGTTGACGGCAGCGTCGTTATCGCTCACTCTAACAATTGGGAAGGGCCGCCGCCATATTCGGCCGAGATCCTCTCTCTCCTCCCTCCCAACCTGGGCACTGTGGCCGATATTTCCAATGGTGCAGATCAGTGCCTACGGTCATTTGCTGCCTCTCTCTAGTTGATGTGCCATCAGCGCCATACCTTGGTCGCGTCCTCCGAGGAACTGGCTCGCATAAGTGGGATGCTGGTGAAGAAGGATGAAGAGCTAGTTAAGGCGAGCGAGGGGTGGCAGTTCTTGCAACAAAAATTTAAGGTGCTAGAGAGCGAGAAGAAGCTCTCCGATGAGTGTTTGGATGCCTCATTTTTCGCGGTCGGCAGCTGGAGTTGGAGGTCAAAGAGGAGCGGCAACGCGCTGAGGACCTGAAGGCACGGTTGGCGGCTGCTGAGGGCCAGGTCACCCCTCTTCGCGGTCAAGTGAAAGAGCTGGAGGATCGGCGGGAGCAGGAGTTGGCCGATGTCGTTGAGGACTTCAAGGTCGGCCCGGCCTTTGATGCGCTGCAGCGTAAGGCCTTTAGCGACGGTCTGCAGCAGACTCAGGCTCGCTTCTTCGAGAACGGGTGGGTAAACGAGAAGTATCACGTTGACCTGCAACGTATCAACAAGGAGGCGCAAGCTGAGGCGCGAGGCCAGTCAGAAGGCTTAGGCCCAGATTAAGCAAGAGGAGGCCGAGGAGGCTGAGCGTTAGCGGAGCAACGCCTCTGAAGGTATGACCCCTAACAGCTTTCATCCTTTAACGCCCAGTATGTCTCCATCAACCTCCATAACCCATCATTTTCGTGATGTTGAACTTTTTCCTCAGGCAAGGAGGGAGAGGCTGGCGGTCAAGTACCGTGAGCGATTTAGTCGGGCCGAGCGCGAGGTGACCCTGCAAGATGATGGCGCTGCTTACTCGGCGTGAGGCCCAAAGCACTTTTGTAATAGTATTTAGCATTTTTCTAGAACAATAGATGTACAATTTTTTTAGTACTCTTGCCGTAATGGCTTTTTGAATGGAAACAAGTGTTTTTTCTAAGTGTGGTTTGGTATCGCTGACCAATGAAAGATTTGAAAAAAAATTCGTTTGTTTGTTGTAAATGTAATTTTTAAGTGGTTAAGTGTGATATCAAGAATAACTGGTATTCATGATATAGAACAAGAGCAACTAAGTAGCGATAAATAATGACGATAAGCGATAAACGATAAGTAAAGACACATATTTATAGTGGTTCACCAATTGGCTACTCCACTTGTGCCTCGTTGGGCTTCACTATGTTTTTCGGACTTTATACGTATTGTGGCCCGAGAGCGTTTTGTTTTTATGACAAAGGTCTGAAGAATTTTTGTTTCATTGGTGGCGATACCACTTGTTTGGGTGAGGCTAGTCCCCGGTGTGATGCAGAAACTTTTTAACGCCGTAATTGCCATAATACTTAGAACCTGTTTTACTGGTGGCAATATCAGAGATGCTCTATGTTCCACGTGTGAGGCGTTCCAAGGCCATTTTTGTCTTCGAGGATGAACGTGGTTAGTGTGATGCTCTCGATGCTTCTAAAAGGTCCCTCCCAAATTAGTGCTAGCCCCTTGGGTTTGGGAATGACCTCCCTCCAGACCATGTCGCCGACATGGAGCTTTCGCGCCCTGACCCTTCTATTGTAGTGTTGTGCGACTAGTTGCTTGTTTGCCATAAGTGCGATATTGGTTTCGTCCTGTCCTTCCTCTCGGAGTAAGTTGGCCATGTTTAGGCCGTCCTCGTTTGTGTCTTTGTCGTACCCCTCCAATCTCGGGCTTCGGTGCGTGATTTCCAATGGTAGGATTGCCTCTGACTTCCTTCGATTCTTCGACAGTTTTGCTTCCATCCCTGTTAGTCCTGGTCGCGTGGTCCACTTCTATGTCTAGGTGACGTCGCTCGTGTTGGTTCTTGTGCGGGGGGCGCGCTCTGTACGTTGGTTATTGTGGTGTTAGTGAATGTGTTTACCTGTTGTGTTGGCGTAGGGTTGGAGCCGAAAGTTTATAATTCTAGCTAGGCATGTGACGTCACTCGGTCGAGTAGGTCGCCGTACGTGATTGCCGGGTTCTCGTTGGGTTTCCAACTTAGCGACCCGGGTTGTAGTGCGTTCCTGAGCACGCAAAAGGCCGAATCGTCGGAGATGCCTCGGCAGTCAGCAGTTAGCGATGGCGGTGTTTCATCGAGAGATGAACGCGAATAGCCCCTCCAAGGGTTCCTGCCGGATAGCCTTCAATTGATCGTAAGTTAGTGAGCAACTGGCCGATGTTATATATCGCTTTAGAAAGGCTCTAATAAGTTCTGGGAAAGATTTTATGGATTTTGGCGGTAAGCTGAAGAGCCAGCTGAGTGCCTCGCCGGTGAGGCTTTCCATGAATATGTAACAGTTTGTAACGTCGTCATATCCTATGTCGGTTGTCGCAGAGGTGAAGATGTCGATGTGGGGGGAGAGGTCCGTTTTTCCCTTGTATCGCTCCAATTTGACCTTGGCCAGAGGGTGTCATCCTCGGCGCAGGATATCGGTTGAGAATGGTTCAACACGTACTGCCAGGAGTGTTCGGTCGAGGTAGCTTGCTTCGAGTTGCGATAATTGTCGTATCATTGCTTCGAGGCCGGCGATTCGTGCCGCCATACCTATACCAACCTCATTGTCTGTTACTGAGATAATCCCGTATCGTGGCGGTGGTAGTACTGGGATACATGCGATGTCATTCAGCTCTGGCTTGAGATTGCGCTGTAGCCTATCAGTTCTGGGGGGTGATGATAGGATGTCTGTTTCTCGATATCAGGCCACCTCGTGAGCTTCCCTATATTCGGAGTCAGCCGTTGATTCTGAGTTGAGTCGGCGATTCTCCGCGGCTCTCAATCTTGCCTCGGCCCTGATGTACCGCTGGTGCTCGAACTCTCGGGCTTTTTCTAGCTCGAGGCATTTTTCCATGGCTATTTCATATCGATGTTCCATATCGCCTAAGTATTTATGTGTGTTATCGATGGTATCCTAATTTTGCGTAACGTGCTGCTTTCCTGGTCGTTGGATAGGCAAGGGCTTCCTGCCGCGTTCGTTCGTGATCGGTGTTTGGTGATGGAATTCCTGCCTGATACTGGACGTTATGCCTAGTGTTAAGCTGGTGTCCATGCTCGTCGCTTGCTGTGAGCTTCGTGGTTGGGAAAACAATTTTCGGTGTGCAATTCCCACAGACGGCGCCAATGTTAATACCCGACGTCGATATGGATATCGGATATTGAACAAGAAGATCGTGTCTCGGAGGTGGTTATGAGTATGCTGCTAATATTCTTTGGGGTGATATCGCTGTCGCTTTACTTTCAATACCGCTCCACACTTTATCCGAATCCAACTCGCTCTAGCTGCTAATATCAACAACGGTTAAGGAGAGACGGGCGTGATCCGCCTTCAACTCTCTGATGCCTAAGTTAGAAACGATATGTAAGTTTTATAGAATAACGGCGTGATGGAGTATTGAATGCGTACCATTTAATGCTGAGTTGACCGGTATATATTGGTAGTTGGGGCTTGGGTTCCTACCGTTTCTTCGATGTGGGAATATTGTGTATACTCTTTTCGTTGAGGTGCTGTCTGATCGGTTTCTTGTTCGGCACGTGGGCGCTATCCTTATCGAGGTGCGAATCGTGCTGGTCATCGGAGTTGGGACTATCCTGCCGGTGGTTTCTGTCACAGTAGTGGTGAGACATATTTGTAATTTATAATTAAGTCGTTAATTATGTACCAATAGGTGATAAGCCAGGTATATGTACATTAACTTTACCTGCAAGCAATGTTCGAAAAATCTCTATGTAGGCGCTAGACAATAGTTAACTATCCCACTTACAAATTCTGGCATTGGCCCGCCTAGACCCCTTGGCGCTAGGCCATTTCTCACCGGTTGACTAACGCCTAGCGATTTTAGAACATTGCCAACCAGAAGACATTATGGAGCAAAATTCTACCGAGACTGCCTCCTAAATATTTGATGCGATTCAAGTACATATGCAAAATTGCAAGTCGTGGCTTGTCCGTGATGGGCGGTGTGGATTGTGGCATGATGGTTGTTACTGTCAGATCCTCTTCTTTCTTGTACTCTGCTATGAAATCTACTACCGCTTGCCTTTTAATGTTGCCTTGGGCTCGTAATGTATGTTGAACTCATTGAGTTGAATAGCCCATTTTGTCAAACGATCGTTGTGATCGGGCGATTGCAGTACCTGTCGGAGTGGTACGTTCGTCAAAACATGGATGATGTAGGCTTGAAAGTAAGGTCTTAATATCCTGGCGGCTGTGATGAGTGCTAACGCCATTTTTTCAATAGTTGGGTAGCAGGTTTTGGGGACAGCCATGCATTTTCTTGAAAAGAAAACAAGTAGCTCTGACTCTTTTTCCCTCCTGACGATGGCATGTGAAATAGCTAGATATATGTATAGAGTTTCTCCTTTCAAAGGTCTGGATAGGAGAGGGATAGAAGCAAGATAGTGTTTAATGTGTGAAAAGACTGCCTCACAATTGAGTGTCCAAGCAACAACCCGTTTGTTGATTGTTCTAAGGGCTTTGAAGAATGGTGTGCATTTATCAAAATAACGAGAGATGAAGCGGTTCAGAGATGTCAGTTTTCCTGATAGGCTCTAAAGTTTGACTTTGGTGGTGGGAGGTTTCATGTGCATAAACTTCTATAATCTTCCCCGTCAACCCGACAAAAATGATGTTCATCAGTCTTTGATATGTGGATCAGATATTCTTAAGTCCGAACGACATAACGACGTAATAGTATAGTCTTTTGTCGATTGTAAAGCAGGTGGCTTCCTGGGGTTGATACCTAAAAAATTATTAGGAGCAAAGCCATGAAATTGTGCTTCCATTCATAGTTGAAACTTTGCCACCAGGTCCAAATACTTTCGATCGGATCAATTTGATATCCGAACTATATATACATGTGGTGTCTTCGCCAATATATCACAACTCCGTTTTTCTCAATAATGTGGCTCTTGTTTTTTCTCATAATTTCTTACTTATTCTTCCTTTATGCTTATTTTGTGCTTAAGGAAGTAAACCAAATAACGTACTACTGTGAGTGCATTTGCATTGGTGTATACATAGGAGGTGCAATTGGTGGGCCAGACAGGAAATCGAGCACGAGCAGATCTTGGCGAGGTGCAACAGTGATGAAAGGGAGAGACGACCGCTCATTGACGGAGAGGTCGAGCGATTCGACGAGCAAGAATTGCTCGAACGAGAGTACGAGCAGCCCTGGTGGAGCTCACACATGTGAGTGACATCATGCGCTGTAATTTTTTTAATTGAAGTGCGTGTATTACACGCACCAGTAAGAAAAGTAAAAAAAAAAAAAGTGACAAACGGATGAAATATGGACACGTGGGCTTGGCTGGCTGTTAATTAAAACCCCCTCTCTTTTGGGACTGTTGGATTTTTGTGCCAAAAATTAATCTCGCGTCTCATATTTTATCGAATGTTTAATTTTAAAAAAAAAACTTAAACTGACATTAAAATATCTAAAATTCATAATAAATACTTCAAGTGTATGAAAAATTATACGAAAATTCCTTCGAACTTGTAATAAAATACTCCACAACTCTCATGAATGAAGTATACATAGTCATATTCGTGTATGAAAAATAGTCGCTTTTAAAACCTTATTTTTACGACAAATTCATCAACATCACTAATCGCATAACGACAAAACTAATAGATATGTGTAGTCTAGTTATTGATCGAAAATCTTATCAGAAATTAAAAAATTAAATATTTTTAAATTAATAAATAGTAATAAGAAATGTTATTTTTTGTACCACTACAAAAAAAAAAGAACTATACCTTTTATTCGATAAATAAAATAATGACCGCACCTTCTCATATAAAATGTGCATAGCCAATAAAAAATGTTAGAGCATCTGCACCGTGGGGGGAAACGGAGGACGTCCTCCCTAAATTCAGGCCAGGCCCGCCGGAAATCGGACGTCCTTGGTGAAGGCATCGTGCAGCGCAGCTAGGCGTGAGGGTGGACCGGATGGCAACCTCGAGAACGTCCTCCAGGACGTCCGTCTCTAGCACCCAGGAGAGAACTTCCCCCTGGTGGAGCCCACGCTCGTGGGTGACGTCAGGCGGGAAAGAAATTTTTTTTGAATCGTACACGCGCCAGTTAAAAAGTAATTTTTTTTTTACAGAATTTACCAGCCAATCACAGGCTGACACGTGTCAGCCTGTCGGGCCGATTGGCTGGCAACGGGCTGATCGATCTGGGCCGTCCATTTTGAATCCAAATTTCAATCGGACGGCCAGAATTCAAACGCAATGGCAACTACCTTTTTTTTGAATTTTCAGAACGTCTATCCCAAAATAATTCCCAAAAAATTCCCAAAAATTTAAAAAAAATTCCAAAAAATTTCTAAAAAACCCCTACTATTTTTCTATAAATACAACCTTCATTTTCTAAAAATTTCACACACATTTGTGCACCACTTAGCATCTTCCTCCTCCTTCTCTTCTCTCGCTATCTCACAATCCTCATTCATTTTTTGCCAAAAATATCGACCAATTGGCTCATGTCCGAAGATGTACAATTATGCATTTCATATTGTCGGCATAGTGTGTGCCCTATCTCCGGCAACAAACAAAAGGTCTACAAATTGTGGGAAAAAATTTACGCCGATTACCAACAAAATTGGGTGATGGGTGAAGGTGAAGCGAGGGCGGAACCTAGGTCACAAAGTGTACTTGCATCTCGTTTTGCTAAGTTGAAGCCAAACTTGTCGCAATGGAAAGCAGCGCTCGCATACGCAAGAAGGAATCCGGAATCCGGCGGAAATTTTCATGATAAGGTAATTATTTATTTATGTTGGTCCTTTCAAATTTTATTAATTTTTGGAAATATGTAATGTGAAATATTAAGTCGTTACTTGTAATTTTTTTTGTAGTTAAGGAAAGCCCAAACGTTTTATGTGGGGAAAAAAAGAAGGAGTTTGCGCACTTTGCGTGTTGGGAAGAGGTCAAAAATCATCCTGCCTTTAGAGTCATCGAAACTACCACTCAACCTTCTTACAATTCATACTTCGAAGAAACACCTACCGTTAATGAAGTATCTCCTATCGTCAGCTTGAATGAAGATGAAGTGATGCCAACATCACAAATCAACCTTGGAGGAACCTCAAGCCCGCCTAGACCTCAAGGAGTGAAGGCGGCCAAGGAAGCAAAAAGAAGGGGAAAGAAGGCCACGACACAATCGAATGAAGTTAGAGATGAGACTTTGAAGAGCATTGCGGCTAATCAAAAAATGTTTGCCGATTGGACGAGGGCAAATGATGAAAATCAACGAATACTTGATGAGAAAAACTACAAATTAAGGGCACGAGAAGAAGAAACAAGAATCATGACAATGAATTTCGAGGCTATGACCCCAAATTCAAAGAAGTACTTCATGAAGCGGAAATCGGAGATCCTTCAACAAGTAGATGACGATGAAGGAGAAGTCGGCGATGCTAGCTTTACCGATTGTTATCGTCCCCGCAACCTTAATTTTAGTGATTAGTTTAGTTTGTCTTAATAATAAATCTATGCTTGGCATGTCATTATGTAATTTTCATTTTCAAGAAATAAAATTGCACTTTATTTATTTAAGAGATCTTCAAACAAATTACATTTATTCATAATTAAAGGCAAACACACATACAAAAGGGAAACACACATACAAAATGCAAACACACATACAAAAGAGAAACACACATACATCGCGCACATTATTTACAGATGTTCACCGGTTTCAAGAAACCAATTGTGCTTCACTAAGTCCTTTTGAAGCTCACCATGGAGATACACTGATTGTAAATCGACGAGACGGTTGATAAACCGTTGATGATTTTGATCTCTTCCAACTGGCTCAAATGGAATTCGGTTACCATTTTCATCCTCCGGCCCATCATAAACTATTGAAGCAGTAGCTGGATTTTGTAAATCTTCTTCCTCGTACTCCTCAAAATCATCTTCCACAAATTCTTCTTCAACAATCATGTTATGCATGATGATGCAAGCCAACATGATCATTTTCAATGTCGATTTGTGATGACACATGGCTGAGTGACGAATGATAGCCCAACGAGATTGCAAGATGCCAAAGCACTTCTCCACATCTTTACGATATGACTCTTGTTTCCGTGCGAACAACTTCTGTGGTTGATCTTGCGGATTGGAAATTGTCTTGACAAACGAGGAATACCTCGGATAAATTCCATCCGCTAGATAATAAGTGTGGTGGTAAGTCATACCGTGGACTTTATACGTCGAAGGCGGACTTCTTCCGGCAAGGAGCTGGTCGAAGACATCCGAGCTGTTCAGCACATTAATATCATTTTGTGCTCCAGGCATCCCAAAGAAGCTGTGCCATATCCACGTATCATATGACGCCACCGCCTCTAAGATTATGGTCGGACGAGCCTTTCGGCCCGAGTATGCCCATTGCCAGGCTGTTGGGCAATTCTTCCATTCCCAGTGCATGCAGTCGATGCTTCCAATCATACCAGGAAATCCCCATTGCGTAGCCCTTCTTAAAAGTCGAGTTATGTCACCCGCATTTGGAGCGTGGAGGTAACGGTCCTTGTAGAGCAAGACCACTTGTGTGCACCACTTCTTCATGCATTCCAACGTTGTTGACTCCCAAATCCTTGTGTACTCAGTACACTGATCTGCGGCTGCGCCGTACGCCAACATTCGTATAGCACCGGTCATCTTTTTCTCGGGGAGGAGTCCTTGCAATCCAGTGGCATCTACTCTTTGATGCCAAAATGGGTCGTGATTAAAGAGGTCTGTCTTGATCCAGTTGAACAAGTGCGTGCTCATTCGGAACCTCCGGCAAAAATCTTACTCGTGGAAAACAGGGTGTTCCACGAAGTAATCTTCAAGCAGATTCTGACCCCTAGGTTCCCTTTGTCTTGGATGGTTTGGAAGGCGGCAGCGAGGTGGCTCATCCTCAAACGTGGCAACTACCATGGTTGCATCATTGATGAAGGAATTCATCATTGTGGTAGCTTGCCGACGTTGTTGGCGCCTCCTCCTGGAAGACTCTTCGTAATCGTTATGATTCATCTTCTGGATGAGAAAAACGGAAGAATTGTGTTTAGGTGTAGAATATCAAGTGACTTATGCGTGTTGTGAGGTTTCAATCTTTAGGAGCCAGATATGATGATTTTATAGCAAAATTATGATAATCTGATGTTGAAGGATGAGTACACGTGTCACATCCTCATTTGTCGGAAATCTCATTGGAAATCTTCATCAATAATTTAGCCGACAATGACACGTGGATGAGTACACATGTCACATCCTCATTTGTCGGAAATCTCATTGGAAATCTTCATCAATAATTTAGCCGACAGTGACACGTGGATGAGTACACGTGTCACATCCTCATTTGTTGGAAATCTCATCGAAAATCTTCATCAATAATTTAGCCAACAGTGACACGTGGATGTGACACGTGTGGCATTATCACTGGTTAGAAATCTCACCGAAAATCTTCATCAATAATTTAGCCGACAGTTACACGTGGATGTGACACGTGTCACAATATGAGTCGTCGAAAATCTTATCGAAAATTTGGTTCAATAATATACACGATAATGACATGTGTCGCCTAGTTATTGGATAAACATATTACAAATAATTAATCAAAAATTAATTTTATGATTATGAATAGTAATATGAATTCCTATTTGTTGCACTGCTGCGCAAAAAAACTGAATAGGAAATTCTATTTGCTAAATAGTAACAGGAAGTCCTGAAAATAAGAATTCCTCAAAATAGGAAATTCTAAACGGGTGTGGATGCTCTTAGACGGTTGCATATGTTCTGAGTTCCTTCGCCTGGTGGGTGTTGGCGATGTTTGTGCAATTTACAAAATGAAATGAGCCGCCGAGCCGGACGATGTTAAATTTTTTTCACTGTACGGTCAAAGTGACAATGTGATTTTTTACCATTGTAATTCTAACGAGAATGCTGCTTTTCGGTTTTTCCGGGATAATTCAAAATTTAGAATTCAAAAATATAATAAACAGTGGTCGGTGTCGTTACAAACCAAAATAAAAAACTGGTTGGAAAGGTTGGACACGTTGCAGTTACATGGGTCCTGCCGGCCAGCCCAGTCCTTTAAATATATATATCAAAAAGCCAGCGGCGTCCGCCATTCAAATTTGAAAAAAGAAGAAGCCCAAACTTGTCCCTATTCTTTTCCAGCTCAAAATCAAAGGGATTCAAATCCTCCCGTGCTTGCCAGCTACCAAACAGTCCTCTCTCCCGCGATCCAACGGCCCACATCTCTCCTCCCTTGAACGCAATTTTCGGTCCACTACCCCCCAAAAATAACACCACAAATTGCACAAACCACTCCACTCCACTCCTCCCTGTTAGTTTCTCTCCCCTTCACACTCCTCAGATCTAAAACTCTCTCTCTCTCTCTCTCTCTCTCTCTCTCTCTAAGCTCGAATCAACACCAGCAATGGCCGCCCCAACGCCGCGAGAAGAGAACGTGTACATGGCGAAGCTCGCCGAGCAAGCCGAGCGTTACGAAGAGATGGTCGAATTCGTCGAGAAAGTCTCCGCCTCCGCCGACAAGGAAGAACTCACCGTCGAAGAGCGCAACCTCCTCTCCGTCGCCTACAAGAACGTCATCGGTGCCCGCCGCGCCAGCTGGCGTATCATATCCTCCATCGAGCAGAAGGAGGAGAGCCGCGGCAACGACGACCACGTGTCCATGATCCGCGAGTACCGATCTAAGATCGAGGCTGAGCTGTCCAACATCTGTGAAGGGATTCTCAAGCTGCTTGACTCGCGGCTTATTCCTTCGGCTTGCTCTGGGGATTCGAAGGTGTTTTATCTGAAGATGAAGGGAGATTACCACCGTTACCTTGCCGAGTTCAAGACCGGCGCTGAGCGTAAGGAGGCCGCCGAGAGCACTCTCACCGCCTACAAGGCCGCTCAGGTAATCAAATCCACTCCTCCTGGCTGGGCCTGTGTAGTTAAAGGTTTAGTTTCTGTGTTGACAAAAAAGCCGATCTAGTGCCAAATGTGATTTTTTTTTGAAGGATATTGCCAATGCTGACCTGGCACCAACGCATCCCATCCGCCTTGGACTTGCTCTCAACTTCTCTGTTTTCTACTATGAGATTCTCAACTCCCCTGACCGTGCCTGCAATCTCGCCAAGCAGGTAATCCACAAATCCAATATTGACATGATTTGGTCTATTAAATTGTTGAGTTTGTGAATTTTGATTCTTTTGTAAAAAAAAAAAAAATCGTTGAGTTTGTTTGAATTTTGACTAATCGGATTTTGTTGTTGTTTAGGCTTTTGATGAAGCAATTGCTGAGTTGGACACACTGGGAGAGGAGTCGTACAAGGACAGCACTTTGATCATGCAATTGCTCCGTGACAATCTCACTCTGTGGACCTCTGACATGCAGGTGTGATATACAGCTGTCTTTACTTGAAAATGAAATGTAGTCAATTGTGTTATCAAATGTGCAAAATTGTGAATGATGTGTGTGGTTTGATTTCAGGATGATGGTGCTGATGAGATTAAAGAAGCACCAAAGCCGGCCGATGAACCAAAGCAGTGATCTCGACATTTCTTCACTGCAGATTAAGGATTGCCGCTTCTCCTCTATATGTTTTTAATAGGAGAAGGTAAATCCTGTGCTAATTTTTGGTCCCATTCCGAGCTTCTTAGACATCATTGTGGTCTCTATGCAATTGAATTGTTGACGAACTCAGTCTTAATTTTCGATCTTCAGCCCTTTTTTATTTTAAAGTAGTTTGTCTGTTGTTCTGGATTGGTAATTGCTTAAGCGTATTGAAGGTTATGTATCTCTCTGATTGGGAAAAGAAAAATCAAGCTTGAATATGTCTGCTTGATTCAAAAATCTCCATAAAATTCTTCTCAAAAATTGTTGTTCAAAGTTTCTGGTCTTTGCCTACTTTTATAAAGTTGCATGTGAGACATGAATCTCGAAAGGATTCTTGTTTAAAGTGTGATAATAAAACCTCCACCATTGGGTACAAAAGTTGTGCGGGACATGTGAGTGTGATTGATAGCTCCTCTACTTTTTAGGTGCATAGAATACAAACCTGGGTCTTATCTCTGAATATTAGGCTTGATAGGGAAAAGCTATGATTAGGCGTGGCGAGCGCCTATGCCAGTATGAAATTGCTGGCTGTTCTTATCTTCTTGACGCTTGGATGGATAGAGATTGATGCTGACCCTTGCCGGGGTAAGCACGCTGCTTACTCCAAGTGAGGTGTTTGGGGTGACAATCTTATGCCACTTTGAATTGGTCTCCAGTATTAAGACCACGTCAAATATTTGTATAATATGATTTGGGATTTTTTTGGAGGGCTTTGATTTGTCGGATAAAAAGTTGTATCTAGGATTTAGGATTGAGCTGTCATCTCTTGTCACTAGCTCTATTCAAAGTAGGAGATGTTGAGGCTCCCCTCGAAAATTATTAATGGGCCTCCTTTGTTATTTTTCATCAATTTTATATTTAATTATTTTGTGTATTCCTATTTCACCCCTTTAATTATAGTTGGAAATTAAGTAGATTTCTCCTCAAATAGATTAAGTTCTTGGGTTTATTTTTTTATTTTTTTTACTTGCTCCAGCAATTCAACCAAAACTCTGAAAAAAATATGACATTATAATATGGAAAAATGAAATAAAGCTTCATAATAACAACAAATATTGAATTATTTTTGTTGAATATACAATTAAGAAATTGAAATACAATATATAAGAAAATGAAAAGAAAAAAAATCAGTAAAGGCCAGGGTAAAATAGGAATATATAAAATTAGATAATTTGAAAATGATGTAAAATACAAAGGGGAGTCCCAATAGAACTTCAGCTCCCTCTATTCAAATTCAAAATATAATATGACGACGAAAAATTCTTCCCAAGGTGTTATTCCTGACAAAATTTGAACCAATAGCAGCTCCAAAAGTATTGTGCACTCGAGGGCTAATCAGGCTGATGTAGAATCTCCTATGTGCTTTACGTTAGTGGGCGGATTAGGACTGCTTTAATCTCTTTTTAAAAGAAAGGATGTACTCTTAGAACGAAATTTGTCAATCCTCCCCCCTCTCTCGATCATCAGACTCATCACTCTTTTGCTGTCATGTATGCTTGGTAAAGTAGACTTGCGACTCTATTCTTTTGGTTGAGAAAAATGCATACATGACACGTGTTGATTGGTCGATCTGGTGACCCGTTGGAACTTGTGGTCGGCAAATTTCGTTCATGTACTCTCTCTTAATCCCTTTTTAAAAGAAATGATGTACTCTTAGAACGAAATTTGTCAATCCTCCACCCTCTCTCGGTCATCAGACTCATCACTCTTTTGCTGTCATATATGCTTGGTAAAGTAGACTCGCGAGTCTATTCTTTTGGTTGAGAAAAATGCATACATGACACGTGTTGATTGGTCGGTCTGGTGACCCGTTGGAACTTGTGGTCGGCATATTTCGTTCATGTACTCTCTCTCTCTCTCTCTCTCTCTCTCTCTCTCTCTCTCTCTCTCTCTCTCTCTCTCTCTCTCTCTCTCTCTCTCTCTCTCTCTCTCTCTCTCTCTCTCTGTGGAGCCAATGGGAGCAGAAAGACGAGGCAATGTCAGTGCCCCAAAAGAATCTCACACGATAACTAAAAATTAACTAATCCTAAACCGCAAGGATGACAGAGGGACGATGCCGGATATTAGAAGCAAATGTGGACATAGGGGAGGAAGGAACAAGAGCAAGAGGCCTGGGTTAGGAAAATAATTGGGTTCAAATGAGTTTGGACCAACCTTATCCAAATTTCTTTTTTTTTTATGTATATTTTGATTTGTGATCTGATAATCGAAACCACTTAGTATATAGTTCACTTCTTATGGATCATGCATACAAAATTTCAATCAAATAGAAGATCGTTTGCTCATCCAATCTTGGAAAACAAATGAACGGTTGTTATTGTAATGCTGAAATTCATCATAACCGTTCATTAATTTGATAAGATCAAATACCCAAATTATCTTCATTTTGATTCATTTTTTATAAAGTTGATCTTTAACCAACAATCTATAAGATGAGTGATCTTAGTTTTAAAATAACAAACTAATGTATACGCAAATAGTATAGTTTAAACAATGTTGGTCCAAACTCATTTGGACCTAAGTAGCCGAGGAGAGCTGGAGAGCTGCTCTCACTTGACAAAAGACGTAAAACGTTTCTACTTTCTCTTACGATATATGCAATGCCAACTTTCACCAGGGATGTACATATGCTATTAGATCGTTTGCTGAAACTTTGGACTGATAGAGATGCACTTGGTTTAAACAATTGGGATTGCTATCTAGTAAGGCCCGTTGAGGGATAATAGCAGAAGATAAACGACTCAAACATGAGAAGTATCATCGACGATAAACAGCATTCTTATATATAAAAATTCTGTAATGTTTTGTTTATAGGTCAATACTAACTACTAACAAAAGATAAACGCAACAGCACATTAACAAAACAGAATAATTGGGAGAGGCCGCCGTAAACCTAGAATCAAATTCACACACAAGCAGCTTTGGTCATTGACCCGCTCTCAGTCTTATCTATTCGGTCCACCAATGAACACGGGGATGGATAGCAAGACAAGACAAAAAACTGCTGCTAAAATAACCAAATGCACATATTGCACTCAGAATTATGAAAAGCTAAAAACTATCACATGCTTTAGATTTCATATTATGCCAAGAACCCACTGTAAGAGACCCATTCAACCCTTTTTTCTCATCATCTAGTACTCCACTGTTTTACTAAACTAAGACCCATGAGAGCCAACCGGCCAATACCAATTCAACTACCTTTCCCAGCATGTATGGCTCGTTTTCCACTCCATCTATATGTGCTGCTGAACTATCTATAATTCCTGAACATTTTCCTCACCTTTCAGTCTTCAGATAGTTGACCTAGCATCTAGAATCTCGGCTACACTAGTATTATCCTTTTATTGAGCATGGAAAGCAACAATAGCTGTTCAGATGTAACATGTAAAGTTGACCCAATAGAATAGACATAAAATTCACTATAGAATGCAAATACAGATTTTCAGAGACTTGGTGGATAATTGACCATAATATGCACAAGTAGGTGAAATAACTCATCGAGACATTGCATCAACAACAAAAAAATCATTAAGAGATTTGCACTGGTTCCCGCTAAGGAATTCAAGTTAGTTTGTACCCAAAAGACAATGAGGTAAGATTATAAAGCTGCTAATTAACTATAAATGTTAAAAAAACAATCAAAAGACATCTCTCACATATTGCAATGTTCTACAGACAACAGTAACCAGCTATGATCCTCAAACTCAAAAGTGAAATGGATGTGGCATCCACAAGAGTTAAAGATCCATTTGCTCAGACCCAAATGCTAATGTTCTCTTAATTCCAGCCTTGAGTGCACTCAAATAAGAAAAATTGTTCAGAGACAAAAAGTCCTCTTAATCTATTATACATTACTATCAGTGGAAGGCAATGAGAGGAAACGTGGGACTGTTAAGTTATTTTCTCTCTTTCAGAACTAAAATAAGATTGCTTAATCAAAAAGCTGATCTATAATATTGTTTGTCTGGTATAATTGAAGTGACATCAAGAACAATAATTGGACTGTTGTTGGGGCTTGACAAAGATAATCTTATAAATAACAATTTTACTGCATGAATGACTTCATTAGCGAGATACATGTCATTCCATAAGTTTTGTTATACTACATGATTTTGCAGTGAAGACTTCCTCAACAATCAACACGTCCTATGCAAGGCCACTAGATTCCAAGCACAAAGGTGAGCACTAAGCTTTCTTTTAGATGCACTTTTTGAAATTGAGTAATTTCAAAAACTCAATATTGTTCATCCAAAAACAACAGATACAATCATTTATGGTTGTTGACTTTTGATCGATTTCAAATGAGCCTCTTATGTTACTAACTTGATTGGATTTGATATTTATGTTTTCAATTATAGTTCTTCAAGCCATGCTTTGTTACAATTGCAAGTCAGTAGCAGATTAAAGCACACTGACATGCAGCTAAATTGGGAAGAAATGAACTTTATACAAAGGTAAAAGTACTTACTTGGCTATAGGAAAGCTCTTAGAACCAAGACTAGACAACATTCTATGGTCTCAGGCTACCAGCTAACACATATTACATGTCTAATTAGTTCTGCCTAAGTTAAAAAACTTTCTAATACACTATAAGTAAACTTAATACCCAGACCGTAACACTATCTGTTTATTACTAATAAACATTGGCAGGGAAATTTGAACGAATAAGCATTCCATGCACTGATGCAAGAATATTTAGAGCACATAAAAACTCAACAAATGAAAATAATTTCAATAGCTTAAGCATCTTTCGCAACACCCAACACAACTACATATGTAACACTATAGCTTAACCCTTCCCCCTTAGCTCCCAATCTCCAGTAACAACAAAGAACAAACCTACATGTCTCACATTTCTCATATATCCCATTTACAGAACAAAAGACGACACCTAGTCTTGAACCACCGTAATTGAATAACCCCCTTAACCTGAAATGTACAAAGTTTCTATGGAGCCAAATTTAAGAAACACTCTAAAGGGCTACAACTCTAAACCCATTGCTTTCAACTGTAAAGAAATTCAAAGCCTGGCTGATTTACCGACTTACCTGATGAAGTAACTCTAGTAACCCTTCCACCTAGGGCTTGGAACAGGCACAGTCGGCGAGAGCGGGAGCTGCGGAAACCCTAGCTGATTCGGGGATATCAGACCGCCGTACTGCGACCGCGGCGAATTCAAGCAGCCAAATGGAAGAGGCGACGGAGGCATAGTGAATTGAGGAGGCTCCAATGACGACGGAGGAGCTAGGTTCTCGTCCGGCTGTGCCGTCTGCTGATTCTGGTTCTGGTTCTGCGGCGGCGGAGGCGATAGGTTAGTCCAGCGAGGCGAGACGAGCGAAGCCAGAGGCGAGAATCCCGAGAAATGATACTGCTGCTTCTGGTTGAGGTTGGAGTCGCTGCCGCCCCCTCCGGAGGAGAGAGAGTTGTGGAGGAACCTCATGTAGGCCGAGACCGGCGACTCCGCCGCCGCGTGGACGGTCGGGAACGGCGGAAGAGGCGAAAGCGGCGCTGCAGAGCCGCGGTTGATCACGCCGCCAAAATGAGTCGCGGCGGTCCTCATCGGCGGTATGAGGACCTGGTTTTGGTTGTTGTTATTGTCCAGAAGATTCGGCGGAGGACGTGCGGCGGCGAGCTGAGCGAGCGGCGGAGGGCGGATGCGCTGGAGACGCTCGCTCTGCGTTTTGGGCGGGTGAATCGGCGGAGGAGTCGCGAACCGGTTCTCGTGGTGGGCCGGGGAGCCGGTCAGCTTCTGGACGACGTCTCTGAAATCGTTCTTGTTGATATTATACACCGGAGGCTGGTGCTGCTGCGGCGGCGGAGGAGCTGACAGAGAAGAAGGCTGATTCGGCGGAGGCGGAGGTGGCGGGTCGAAGTTGGGCTTTCGGATAATGATGGTGGGCTTGGAGATCTTGTGTGAGAGCTTGTTCAAGTGCTTCAGGTACTGATCTCTAGTGGAGTTGTTGTTTTCAGAAGAAGATGATGACGGTGGTGGGGGGAGGCTCTTATCCATAAGAGAAGAGAGAGACTTTGACTGGATCTCAAAAAATATGAAGCTGCGAGTAGGAAGTAAAGATCGACGAGTATTATATATGAAATGTGAAATTAATGAGATTAAAATTTGTAGGTTCAAAATTAAAAAGGAGGGGGGTGGAAATTAGATAATTGTGGATATGGTCCCGAGTGGACATGACCCGTCAAACATCTCTCTCTCCGACCTCTTTTTCCTTTTCTCGTCTTTGCCCGATGTAATCCATCTACCTTTTCGTTTGTATTCTTGTAATGATAATCTTTCTCAATTAACTCATAATTTTTTTCCTTCCGAATGAATCATGAATGGTCATTATACGAACATGGAAATGACAAAAAGGGAAATGACAAATTAGTGTTTTAAATCTTTTAAAATTCAACTGTCATAATACTTAATGTTATGAGAGTAATATTAGGCAGTCAATCACTACACTATTAAATATTAAACTAAACACTAAATAAGGAGGTGAAATTGATAACACAACCTATGCCCAATTTCATCATGTTTCCATAAAAAAGAATGTGATTTGCAAAAGAGGGATGCCATGCTTATTTTAATTTTCAAATATAGCAAATTTTTTATTTATGAATATTTTATATCTATACTATATATAAGAAATGAGTTGTTTGTCAACCATAATTTTTTTTACTGTTTTAACCTTTATATAAAGGAGTGAGTTAATTAAATAGGGAAACATTGGTAAATAGCAAGATATAAATAGAAAAGTTAAAAAGGGCCACATTAGTAAATAGCAAAATATAAACAAAAAAAACAATTAAAAAAATTGGGCAACTGGTCACCCAATTATGTCAAAATGAACAGTTTGATAACTATCGTTTGACATGTGTCAAAATTGTCACTCAACTTAGGTCTCCATATATTAAAATGGTCACTCCGTCATCTAGAACATTAAAAAAATCATGCGACATACATGTGCCAATTTTTACAAGAAATTTTTGGTCATTCACCTCTCTCCCTGGACACCTCATTTTTATCAAGAAAAAAAACTTGCACGTGTCATTATTTAATTGGATACTGAAAATAAAATTCAACGAGTTTACAATAAGCTTAATCCAGTGGATCCTCATCTTTGCCCAGAATCTCAGCTACTCACCATTGCGACTCCGTCGCTGGGAATATTTTGTCGGCCCTCTCTGTTTCTCTCTCATTCTATCTCCTACTCCCTCTCCCTCTTGTCTGATTGTGTATACATATTTTGTATGCGTAAGAGGCCACGTGCAACACGGAGATGTGATAGAGGTGTTGGAGGTGTGGCGGCGAGGAGGCGGAGCAAGCTTGAATGGCGAGTTCAGCCGCGAGCAAGAGCCACAAGGGCACGACATTGACACTGGGAGAAGAAGCGGAGGGGAGAACGCGAGATCTGTGATGGTGTTAGGCTGCTGCGTGATCTAATTCGGACCTGTCGGGGCAGAATGACTACGTTTCAGGTGAGCAAGAGCAACGCCGAGTACGATAACGTACATTCAGAAGCTCTTCGTCGTCGGCATTGGACCGACAGTGGCGGGTGGAGAGAGCCACGTGGTTATCAGGTCTTCATTTTTGACCAATGTTCGACCTTAGGTCGCTGCCTTGACCCCAAGCCTCGTGTCTCGACCTGATCATATTTTCTTGGGTGGCCAAATAAGATTTTTTTGGGTGCCTAAATCAGATTTTTGGATGCCAAACTAAGTTAAAATTAAAATAAAATAAAAGAACAATATATAGATAAAAGACATTAATACCCCTAAAAATAACATAATATTCTTTACTTAACGAACGTTTGAGAACGAGTAACTATTTTGATGGTAAAATGTTAAGTTGAGTGACCATTTTGATATATATCAAACGATAGTTACCAAACTGTCGATCTTGACATAATTAGGTGACCATTTGCCTAATTTTTCCAAACAATTAACGTGTGAAAAAACTCCCCAAGCCAATTATTTGTACAGAAAAAAAATCACGTTTAATATTTTCACACCCATAAGGTGTGTGTTGCCTCCTAGTATAGTTTATAGAAATAACTTTTTATAAATATGAACAACCTTTATACTGCAATATAACTATAAACTTTTATAGCCCCATATATAGATAAAATTGTCTCCATACAAAAATAATTATCATTACAATAAAGCTAGCTTAATGTCATTTAAAAAGAATTAGAATACTATTTCATAGTAGTTCACGACAATGATTCGTGTTTTTTAAAGTTATTATATTTTTGAGCTTGTGAAAACGTAATAACTAATACTTGTATTTATAGTTTTTATCACACAGGGAGCAACTATTTTCACCCCAAGATACTCTATGTTCACCCTATAAATTAATTAATTTCTGACTTACCCTCCCAAATAAAATAGTGGAATTCAAATGTTTTTCCTTAGATCCAACTTCAACACAAAAATCATCTTATCGTCCGAAAATCTTCTTTGCTGCAACATAAATTTCTTTAGCAAAAATCGCTTTCAATATCACAATGGCACGACCATCAGATTGATATACTATTTTTATTCGACGATCGATCCTTATTTCAATCATGATCTTAAGGGAGATGTGTTTGTGTGTAAACAGAGTGGGTGCAACTGTGTAGAAATGGAGAGAAAGATCTATGGGTAAGGAACATTAGAAAAAATTTAACCAATCCCAAGAACTTGAACGAAGATCAAAGGTTTAAGATCTCTGGGTAAAAAATGTTCAAATAAAATTATTTTATCAAGGGCTGTTTATAAATTTTTTGGGTAAAAAATGGTTGTAGTGGGTGAACTTCGGAGATGGTAGGGTGGAAATAGCTTCACTCTATCACAAATAGACTACATCTTAATATTTGTGATATAACTTTTATAACTAAACGTATATAGTAAATAAGATCTGGAAAGGTAAAACCTTGGGCTCCGATCTTCTCGGTGTAGAAAATCAGAGAGATGTGACCTGACTCCGATCTTCTGCATGTTCCTTTGATGCATATGGGAAGGACAATTTCTTATGATTACCAAATCCTAGGGTTTGGTGGCGTCCTGCTCAGGTTTCAGGCGGTTCTACTAGTCCCGAAGGTGGTGTTAATGCAAAGGATTTGGGAGGCCATTGTGGTCTCAGGCTTAAAAGGCAGGTTAACACCGATCTTGTCGATGGCAGTTGAAAGAGTCAACGACGACAGCTTGGGTTGTGATGCAAGCAAGGGCGACGGCTAGCAGTGGTTGACATGGGACGTGGCTTCGATAAGAGTGGGTTGTTGTGGTGAGCCAGCCAATTTGGAGGGCAGCTACATTGACGGTGTCAGGGAGATTGATGGGTTCTTTTGGGCCTTGTCTCCTTGGGCATGGGCTTGGATGAAGTGGTTGCTCTCTATGTCCTAGATAAGTAGCCCCTTTACTCTGGACTTGTGGCTGTGTAATGTTTCCTTTTGGTGGGATGCTAGTGACATACTTACTTGGCTCGTGGTGTCGCCGAAGGTCGGTGTCTCGATGTACAGAGGATGTGCCTAGCTAATTAAAGAGTGGTGCATATAAAAGTTTGACAGTTACTCGTGCTATTTTGGTCTGTTAGTCTAGGGATAACATTTGTTGGCGTGTGACATGGCTATGACAAGATTGGGCTGCAGCGGTGCGTCGACCAAATTTGGGGGGCAGCTACAGTGACAACATCAAGGAGATTGAGGGGTTCTTTTGGGCCTTGTCTCCTTAGGCCTGGGCTAAGATGAAGAAGTTGATTTCTATGTCCTGGATAAGTGGGCCCTTTACTCTAGGAATGGGCAAAAATTAACTTGAGCTTCCTAAATTGACCGACTTGCCAGGTTTTTTTCGGTCGAAAACCGAACAGTATGAAAAAGAGAGAGTCAAACTGACCAAAATGGGCAAAACTGGTTGCACTCGAGTCGGTCACGAGTTTCTCATTCAGATCGACTGCATGAACCCGACTCGACCAAATTTTCTGAGAATATGTCAATAGATTCAACGCCTTTGATCCCTTCAAATTCTCTGATTTCTCTTGTTCAAAATCCAGTCAATCATAATTATCCAGTGTCTCTCCCTCTTCCTCACCATTATTTCTGCACTGATTCATTGGATTTTCCATTTTCCAACTCAGGAAAATCCTAGTTTCAATTCATAAATACCAAGAGATGAACCTAAATTCTACAGTCTCAATTCAAGTTTGCAGTAGACTCTTCGACGCCTCCTTCATATTCGATCCTAGGTTTTAAGCGGTATTTATGTTGTCAATGTTTTATTTCGAATTAAGTTTATTTGTTACTTGAATGTTTTAGCTCAATTCGATTTGAAGATCTCATTTGGTGCAGGAACTGAAGGTAGATTGTTATTGACATATCTCTTACTCAACAAACCATGGTTTAGAAGACTCTTTCAAGAGATTGAAGATAAAGAGACCATCAACCTTGTATCATGACAACCTCATGGTCTCAAAGATAAAAAGCATGCATATGCATTTCATTGTTTTTCGCTGAGGATGACAAAGGTGTTTTCCATCCCTGAAGCCCCTGGAACGTTTTGTTCCATTTTGAAAAATATATTTCGACTTCAAAATGGTTATAAATCACTTTTAATACACTTCTCTGGTCAAGTGACTTTGTTAGAAAGATAATTTTTTGTTTCTTACAAACTTAATCTTTAATCTTCATCCTTATCCCTTAATGTGAAGATATTTTCTGAAGAGAAGTACAATACACCATTTATGTGGCTGTCAAGTTTTGGTTACTTGGCTGGGATTAAAACCTGTTTATTACTCATTTTCATTCACTTGGCTGGCAGCAGCTGGCTTCCTTCATAGGTCATTGCATTTGGCCTATATAAGGCACAAGCTCCCCATGTCTTCCTTGGTGGTTTTTAGCTTGTTAGTTTGCTTAGTAGGGAAAATTGTAATTGTTCATTTTCTCTCTAAAACTGAGTCTGTTTTATACAGCTCTTTTGTGTTGATCTTTTTGTGTTAAAGACTTCATAAAACACCCTTTTTATGCTCATGCATACATCTTGCATACCATGAGGTTGGATTGGTAGGTGCAAGCTTCTCAAGTGGTCATAGTGAGTTAGTTGCGCGATAACTAGATTCATGTATGAAACTTGTATATCTTTCTATTGTAAATCTCTGTAAAAACAAGATGGAGTATAGCTCTTAGATCTAGCGCGCGAGTCTAGTGAAAGAATAGCACCGATACTTGCTATTAACAGAACTATAGTCTTGTAAAAGGAGTGGTTACATAGTGAAAAGATTTGGCAGTTTTCATCCCTGTGAGAAAGGGGTTTCTGCCATTTAGAAACATAATTGTGTTATTAGTTTCATCTACATACGGCACAATTTGTTTGCTTTGTTAAACTGTTATCAGGATAGAACAACACCTTGCTATCCCTGACAACAATCTTATATTACTTTTTGATTAAAAGTAATTAAGGGCCTAATCACCCCTCCACAAGGACCTTCAGGAACTAAATACGGGTCAAAATCAAATGAATTTTGGGTTTTAAGAGGTATGTTTTCAATGTTTAAAATTTTCTGTTTGGTTTGATTAACAAAGACTATATTCCTCTTTCACTAAATCGACGCTAAGTCTGTGCAAATCGATTATGAGTTCTTTTGTTGATCCTTTCAATGTGCAAATAGATTCCAAGTCCTTTTCAATGTGCAAATCAATTCTGAATGCATTTGCTGATTTTTTGGTTTTGTTTTTCAATTCCTAGACTGGATACTTTGAAGGAGATTGGCTTTCTGATCCAAGGTTGGTTTACTTTCATCTGTATACTACCTAGTTTCAATTCATATAAATACCAAGAGATGAAACCTAAATTCTATAGTCCCAATTCAAGTTTGTAGCAGACTCTCCAGCGCCTCCTTCATATTCGATCATGGGTTTTCAGAGGTATTTAAGTTGTCAATATTTTAATTTGAATTGAGTTTCTTTGTTATTTGAATGCTTTAGCTCAATTCAACTTGAAGATCTGAACTATTTTTCTTAGTCATTCGGTGTAGGAACTAAAGACGGGTCAAAATCAAATCGATTATAAATTTTAAGAGGCATGTTTTCAATGTTTAAAAATTTCTATTTGATTTTATTAATAAAGACTATATTCCTCTTTCACTAAATTGATCCTGGGTTTGTGCAAATCGATTATGAGTTCTTTTGTTGATCTTTTCAATGTGCAAATAGATTCTGAGTTCTTTTCAATGTGTAAATCGATTCTGAGTGCATTTGCTGATATTTTTGATTCTGTTTTTCAGATCCTAGACTTGATACTTTGAGAGAAATCGACTTTCAGATCCAATGTTGATTTACTTTCATCTGTATATTGCAAATTGTTTACTTGATGAAGAACAAGTAAATGAATTCTAAGTTGATCTAGTCCTAAAACTCAATAGATATTTTTGGATAATTTCTACGAGATGTGGTTTGATAAGTGAATTTACTTAGTAGGTATGCTTTGAACGTATTACTTCTTGCATATGAGCTCTAGTGTAATTAAGGTCACAAGGGCTAGTTGATACCTTGATATCTTGATAAAATCTATTTGTGGTATTGTTGTAATTATAAAATTGTATGAATGGTTTATGCATTGGACTTGTGCTGGTTTTTTTGTTTAATTTGTGCTTCATTGTAGAGAATTTTGCTTAATTACAAGATGCACTGATGCAATCCTTTACTTACATTGTTTTGGATCTGTTGGTTACTAATTACAGGATGCATTGATGCACTCTTAAAGAATAAAGATCTCAAGCTCTTTATGGTGGGCATTGAGGCAATGAACTTGTGCTTTTATTGAAGTTATTATTATTAATTTCAGATTTGAGACTCATTTTATTCTCATTATCATTGTAATGAGATTGATTTATGATTAAGTTTGTATTTTCATTTTAATGCTTATGAGATTGTATTCCAGTTTAACAGATTGAGCTTGATGAATCGATGCTTTTAGACTGCTATTTTGCTTCCAACCTTTAATTTTTTTCTAAACTTTGAAGTTTCAGCCTGACCCATATTACCAGAGGTGGAGGGGGCATATGGCAAGGAAGGGCAACTGCCCTCCCTTAGTTTTGGGAGAAAATTTAGTTAATACATGTGTTAGTAAAATTGTAAAAATACATGAAGTTTCCGGTAAAAATAAAAGTAAATAATAATCTTGCGTATTTTTATTTTATCAAATATAGTTCTAATGATATAAAGATCCCTCTCTTCCTTTTAAAAAGATCCCTCTCTTTTGCACCGTAAGAAATAATAGTTTTACGGATTCTTATCTTTCATATATTCTAGTCTTTGTCTCCTACTTGTTTTTATCGATTTTATCTAATTTGATATATATATATATAAAATTTTCTCGAATATCTGATTTTGTTATTTGTTATATGATTAAACCTAATGATTTTGGTTTTGACGACAAAAGCTCTATATATTTGTGACCAAAATAGGAAAAGGTGAAATTAAGAGCTTAGTAAATAAGCAAATCGTTTGGTGCTCTATAATACTATCAAATATTGTTCATAATATTTTCTCATCTAGAGGTTAATGATTTTGATATGTATGGTGAACATTGTAACTTTACATGCATGACTTCACGAAAATTTTCCCTCCCTAACTTAATTTTCTGGCTCCGCCCCTGCATATTACAACCCGATTTTGTAAGTCTAACCCACAACCATCCCGACCCAAGCCGAAATAATCGGTAGGCCGGATTCCAAAATAATAATAATTTAGTTTCAAGGTTGGTTTTCTGGCACCCCGTTTAGTCTGGGCAGGGTGTTAGGCCTTAATTCAGTCTGAACCGACTCGTGCCCAATCCTACTTTACTCTAGGCTTGTGGTTGTGTAATGTTTCGTTTTAGTGGGATCCCGGTGACATACTTACTTGGCTTGTGGTGTCGTTGGGGGTCGGTGTCTCGATGAATATAGGAGGTTCCTAGCTAATTAAGGAATGACGCGTATAAAAGTTTGATAGTTACTTTGATATGTTAGTCTAAGACTTTTGTGTTTTCTCCTGTTTCACTACTAGAAAAAGTATTTCAGACATCGGTTCAGAACCGATGTAAAAAATCATACCAGACCGATGTCTTAGTGGGTTATGTAAAAGATCGGAAAAATGGGACATCGGTTAGGAACCGATGTCAAAGGTTACAATAGACATCGGTTGCTTATGTACATCTCACTATCCCAGTGTGTGTAGGTACTTTCAAACATTCATATTTAGAGTAAAAGACCCAATGAAATCGAAGTCTACATTACAATTTATTACCTTTACATCGATATTCCATTTATAACCGATGTAAGATGTATGTTTTGACATCAGATTTTGTTTTTGTACCTGATGTTAAATATAGTTTTTGACATCAGATGTTGAGTTTGTACCTGATGTTAAAAACTATATTTGACATCAGATTTTGGGTTTTTTTTGTTCTAGTTCGTATCTTATACATCAGATGTTGAGTTTGTACCTGATGTTAAAAACTATATTTGACATCAGAATTTGGGTTGTTTTTGGTTTCCAGCTCTCATCTTATACATCAGATTTTGGCTTTGTACCTGATGTTGTAAATTTTATTTGACATCAGATTTTGGGTTGTTTTTGATGTCCAATTCTCATCTTATGCATTAGTTATAACGATTTCTAATTCTCTCTAAGACAAATAGGAGGCACTAATTGGCTTAAATTAATGAGAATGATTCTCTCTTACAACCCCAAATTCAAGTTGTTTCAAAAGATGGATTACTATCCTATCCATCATCAAAATATTGGGACATATAACCATGCTAGCAATCCGATAGAAGTTCCCTAGCTATATATCTACTCCGGCGCGCCACCATCCAAAAAATTGCTGCGCTAGCCATCCTGACTTTGATCCCTAGCTACCTATCTAATCCAGCCATCAATCTATTAACCTATCTAGCTAGAGCAAAGCTTGTATATAGTCAGCCACTTCAAGGCGCACCTCGTCAATTTTCGACTGATCATATGGCTTCCTCTTTTTTCCTGCCCACTGTCCAACAACAAGTACAAATAAAGTAAGCAAGGGCAGCACAACAATTATGCAAACCATGCCAGCAAATGAAAATAGCATTCACTGTTCAGCAAGTAATACTGAGGCCATATGAACAGAGTCAAGGATTATCACCAGAGTCTCAAGATCATCATCTTCCCGAGCATATTTTGCATAGTCATTCCTAAGTGTGCGCATCAGAATCATGGACACCAAACCAGTAAGGAATATAACCATCATGAATGAATTGAAGATCGAGAACCAATGGATCTGCATATTGTAAGACAGACATACAAATTAATGCAAGAGGCAGAAAATGGTAATCATAGTACTTGAATTATTGAGCAGCAATATAAGTAGCATGAATCCACTTGACAGAGTAAGTAAGATCCAATTTCTTCCCCACTTCCAGTGGCTTTGGACTGTCTTGCGTGAGATTGACATGAATTATCTACCAACAAAATAAACGTGAAAATAAGATAATAAAAATAATAATACAGCTAGCCAAACCTGGCATGAATGATCCAATAATATCCTATCAAATTTGGAAAACCACCTGATCTTTATTGTACTTAATTATAATATTCTTATGCGTGTAAAGAATATGCTTGCCATTGTCACCCTTATCCGGGTGCAACTCACCAACAAAACCTATAGCATAATGAGATCCACTTAGTATAGAATAAACTATACATAAGATAAAAGTTGAGCAGACAGATTTATAGTTTACCCCATAAAGGCAGATCATCTGAATTGTATCCAGCACAGAGAAGTCCGAGGATAAAACATGCAAAGATAGGATAAGTAAATTTCCCCAAACAGAAACAAAATGACAGCAAAGCACAAAGACAATAATCCATCATAGTATAAAGAGATTATCAATAAAAAACAATGTAACTTCTGGCAATTAGATTAACATGTGAAAACATCAAGTAACTTGCATTTTTGTTTTTTCATTCGTCTTTTTGTTAGAGAGAAAAGAGCATGCATGTATATGGCAATAAAATACTGTATTACCTCCTTGTCTTAAGCATGATTATTGTCAAAATCTTTTCAAGATACAAAATATCCCAACCTGAGTCCAATATAATTATGAAATTTACTAGCGCGTATTAGATAATAGATACATTCTATCTTTCCCCTCGTCTATGACAACATTATCATGACATATAATGAGCTATACCTATTTAACAGGTTCCTCACAATTCATGTGTGGGTTCAATTTGGGAACAGTCTATGAAGAGAACAATATGAAAATGAAAATGCTCATTTCCTTACAACACTGAGACATAGATCTTCATCTGACTTAACTATCTATTATTGTCTAATTTCATGGCGTCTCCAACTTGCGAAACCAAATTATCTGTTTGGTCCAAGAATGCTGTGACCAAATACAGACAAGGAAATGTGACACTATTAATCTCTTAATTCAAGATCCTCTTTCTCCTAGAAGCCACCTCTCTCTGGTGCACTACATTTTGATCTTTCATACTATTCTAAACTTATGTACCATCATATATCAAAGACTACAATGTGATCATACAAATAAGGGTAATCAAGCAAGTAACTGTCAGCAGATTCAGGACATGTAACAGATGTTTTATATGCTTCCAGAAGAAAATGAAGAGATTTCATAGAGCATACCCATGAAGAATTCAAACCAGTAGCTATTCTCAATGGCATCCTTAAATTGTTTAACCTTATGATCATCGAGTTCAAGTGAACAAATGGTAGCCCTATCCACATTTTCTGCACAAAAAGAAAAATTGAATAAATCAAACTGGAATTACTTACAAAAAATCCAACAGCATAATCAAAGATATAAACATCATAAGAAGGAGGACGTATACATACTTTGGTACTTTATGTCAATCTGGCTATCGATAAGTTCATTTCCACCCAGGACTTCACCAATCAAATAGACAGCTGCATTACACTAACTATCTTGTGTTTATAATCCAATCAAATACAACAGATCAATCTGCAGCAGCTTAGTTTGTTCAAATGCGTCGAAAACAACATTAGCAAACGGAAGTGTTGAGGATCATATTAGCAATAAGTTAGCTCGACAAATCAATCAGATCCAGAGTTGATGATAAGATAAGATATACTAAAATGCAAGAGGTCTAACACCTCAGAAAAAGCAATCACGAATGTAAATTGGAGGACAAAAATGACAGATCTGGATGGGAAATAGAAGAAGAAAAGAGATCTAGGAGTGAGTTGTTGCTAGGGTTTGGTTGAATACCTTGTGATCTGACTCGGCGGCGAAAGCGGGTGAGAAGAGGAAGAGGAAGAGGAAGAGGAGAAGACAAGATGAGGCGAAGAGTGAGAGAGATCGAACGGTGGAGAACATGGCGATCTGAACGGAGTAGGAGTAGAGGTTGCTTTTCCCTCGGCGACTCTGAAATGGGCTCTTCCTCGAAACCAAGTAAGTCTTCCTCAGAAGAAGAAAGAGAAGAGTTGCGACTAAGTAATAGAACCCTAAGTTTTGGGAGGGAATGAAAATTTTGTTTCCCTCCAACATAACCCGCCGGTCACTTAGGTTTTTTTTTCGCGCTTTCAAAAACCAATAATGGGATACCTAACATCAGTCTGACTTAAAACCGATGTAAATTATACAAATGACATCGGTTTTTAAAAATCTGATGTCTAAAAACTTTTTTACATCAAGGGTTTTTCCAACCGATGTTAAAGGTGCGATGTCTAAAATACTTTTTCTAGGTAGTGTTTATAGTATAGAGATGTGTTAGGACTTCTCTTTGTCGGGCCAGGTAATCCGGTAGAGTTTTGTATATATATTTTTTTGATATGAACGATATAATTGATTGGATTAAAAGATTACAAGGAGAACACCAAGTCATTGGCATGATACAAAGAACCCACTAGAGTAATCTAAACTATTATAGGCTCAGCACAGACCTATCATCACATAACTTGACAGACTATATGTAGAGAAATGACTAAAAAATTATGGGGCCCCACATCCTATCCAGTTATGCATCCCAAACTATACCAACGATTGTTGTTCTTAAGACATATTCGCAGCGACTGGAGTTAATGCCACATTCTTCTGCGGGGACTGGTACTTGGACACATCCGACACACGGTCACTCGCCGCCATGTTGCCGCCAGCTACCAGTGGTTGTGTTTCCTCCCGCGTCCATCTCTTCTTTTTGCTCATTGGGACCAGAGCAATCATTCTTGATTTTCTAAGAGTCAGTGACGATGCCCTATCTGTGCATCGTCTGTTACCTTCAGCAAGTGGAAATGCCTCATTTGTGTGTATCGGGCCCGCCTCCCTCGGAGATAATCCAACTGTCTATGACGCCACTTTTTTCTTGTGTCGCTTTGACCTAACATAAGATCGCATACCCCGAGAAGCATCCCCTAAAGCTTGTTAAGTCGCAGAGTTTACTTCAGATGGGCTTGACTATAGATTACTAGCTGAGCCTGTAACCAACGAAAAAAACAACCTGGGTTAGTGGGTCCCCCTAAAAAATGGGTTACCCTGCATGTAGGACATGTTTCCTAAACCCTATCCGAGAACCCTCCATGCTAGGCATGTGGTCAGCATGCATGATCTCGACTGCCGGTGGCATTCTAACCGAGGGCATAGGGACCGCTATCGTCGTCAGCCTGGGGTTCTCCACCGCTGGGGTCGGTTGCACCACCGTGGTGGAGGCAGCCCTCCTCTCCAATCCCAGAGGCAGCTACGTAGCAAAATTCGCCACCCTTTCTCAAAGCTCAAAGGCTGCTACGCAGCATGAGCAGTTGCCTTCTCGGCTTGCCGCTCCGCCCTAGCCCTTTGCACCACACACCTATATGCACCGTGAACAAACAATCTACAGAGAGAGCAAAAGCCTTTCAACTTTTGAAATTCAAAAGCCATCGGGATCACACACTCTAGAGCAAATCGAATCTTCATTTTGACCGCCATACCTTGGCGGAGATAAAGCTAGACCTTGATCTTTATCACACCATTTGCAAGCAAAGCCGGATCATGCTTTAAGTACTCACCCACAAAAAATTTAGTCCGCTCTGCCGATTCCCGAGTAAGAGCAGCCCTGGGAACGTTGTGAGCCATCACCAATGTTTGTGTGACCCCTGCCGAGATCGTTGAGGGATCAGAGAAACCATCGAATTCTTCCACCACCACTGCATAATCATTGAAGAACCACGAACTTTGGATGATGTGGCGGAGAGCCACCGGGTCTTCGAAGTGGCAGAAAAACTGGATCTCATCATGGCGGTGAGTAAACACCTTACTCGGCCCAAGAGGTCCATGCTATATTTGCACCATGTCGACTTTGGACGACTGAGATCGGGCCTCCGAAAAAGCCACCGGCCTAAATAGTCATGCAATGCCATAGCGCGTCACAGTCGAGAGAGCATCACGATCTGCCTCAGCCGAAGGAGCAAGATCGACAACATCAAGGTCATCCTCGTCGTCGACATAAAAAACCACTGTCGCCGTAAACTGGGTTGCAACATCGTCTGTGTCTTTGGCCATGCTCGCCGATTTGGAGAGACGGCTTCGGTTTGGATGGTTAGAGGTTGAAAATGATAGGGAGGAGACACCAATACAATGAAATCAAGAAGAGATTTAGGGAAGGGAGGAGGAGATCAAATCAGAGAGCGGCGGTGCCGCTAGGGTTTGGAAATGGGAAATGTGTTTCGGGAGAGAGAACGGACAACAACTCAACTCTAGGGTACATTAACTACTACACAACCTACATTTAGAGTTCTTTATTACTGTCATATTATTCTTAGTGGATTTTGATCGACCTCCTAAAAAAAAACTAAACCTCCATTGAGAAATAACTTCTATTGAAGAATACATTATTTTCGGTCTCAACAGTATATAATTAAAATTTAGGTATATAACTTCTATTGAGATTTTATAACAAAATTATTGAATATAATTTAGGTAGATGCACTCCACCATAGAATTTCTCTAAATTTCTCATATAAAATAAAAATGTTTTAGTTCACCATAAAAATAATTCCTAGTAAATTAAATAAAAAAAGACCGAGCTGCCAACATAATACCATGGTCATAAGGGTGGCCACAAGACCAGTCGGGTCCATTTTTGGCCGTTCATATCCCTATCCCTAATGGGACGGGACGTGACGGGATATGATAATTTAAAAATCCGCCTCGATCGTCTTGAAATCCGAACGGGTCGGGATGGGACAAGACAAGACGGGTCTAATTTTGGGTCTAATTTAAAATAAATATTTATTAGAGTATTTAACAACAAAATTTTGAATAAGATGAGACGAACCAAATTTCAGGGTTAATATAAGATAAATATAGTTTGATAAGACTTAGAAGTCTACAACTACACAAAGTATACCATTTTACTTAATGTTTAATTAAAAAAAATACAAGTAATTTTATTTCATATTTAATTGATATATTTAATTCATATTACAAGTAGTGTAATACTTTGATCGTTATATGGTAATTTTGTTGTTGTTAAATAATGTTAATTGTTTAATAATTTAATATGTCAACTCTCAATAAAATAAATGAGAAATTAGACAAAATATATTATCCAGGACAAGAAGGGTATATCGAAATTTCAAAATCAATATCCAATCCCGTCCCTAAAAAACAGGACGAGTTAAGGCGAGACAGAATAGTGAAAATTTTATCGGGTCGTCTTCAAATTTTGCGGAATTCGTGCCCACCTCTACGTGGTCTCAAATCCGCCCCGAATCAATCTTAACTCGAGATGGAACGAAATTAGATTGGATTTGAAATTTACGGGATTCGTGCCCATCAGATCCGCCCGAATCTCTCTTAATACAAAGTGCTGAAGTGCTAGTGATCCTGGAGGCCCAACTTGGTCGGTTTCAAATTACAAAGGCCCACGAATTCAGTGTACACCGTCCAGCACCGAAATATTCAACTTTTTCACCAACTCACCTCCGCAGTAACACAGTAAAACGTCTTCTCGCACAGCATGTGCAAAAGACCTGTCTATCTCCCCACTAGTAAAGATAAAACACGAGCACAGCGGATCGCTTCTTCTTCTTCCACTAATGGCGGAGACGCAAGCCCACAAACCCCAAACCCTAGCTGAGGTAACTTCTCCAATCTCATTCTCTACGCCTCTCTATCTTACTGCTCTGTTCGATCTACGACCTTCTGTTCATACCAATTTCAAAGTCAAAATTGGCCATTTCTGGATCCGTTGAGCTCTGATATGAACGATTCCGATTCAGATGATTATAAATTTAGATATGTTTTCTTTTTGAGGTTTTTAATTGTAGTTCATATCAAGAGTTCTAGTTTTCGTTGAAGTCGATATAGATTTTGGGAAGCGGTAGATCAGATCAGATCAGATGCAGAATATGCTCGATAATTCGATTCCGGTGGTTTTATTGTAGAGAAGAGCTGTGGTTTTGTAATTGTGTGCTTTTGTATAGTTAGGTGTTGACTGAGTCGATACGAAAAGCATTTCTGTTTTTTTTTTAACATTGAGTCGGGGAAGCAATTGAGCTGTTTGTTAAGAGTTCAATGCTTGGATTATAGAGGCGCATTATTTGGCTACCGAGGCGCATTATTCAGCAAAGTAATGGGACTTGTAAGTCGGTATTGGAATGAAGTCACAATTCGAGAGAATAATGTGTTATTAGGGTTTAGAGTATGCTTTATGGGCTCATCACACGTATTAGAGTATGATGACCGATGGATTTGCTTTTGTGATGTGGCTGAGCAATGTATGTTCTAGAAAGCTTCCGTGCCGGTTGATGTGACCGGAGACTAATAGTTCCCTTTGTTCTCAATCTGTTTTCTAATTCCATACTTTTAGTGATATTAGAAAACAGTGGTTAATATGATTTTTCATCATACTTTGCTTTCAGCAATACGTTTTGGAGAAACAAGAAAAGCCAGTGGTAAAAGTGGTTGAGGATGTACCATCTACAGAAACTGTCACTATGAAAGCTGATGAAGCACCTGCTGCTGAAGAAGAAAGCCCAGTAGTTACACCAGCCAGTGAAGAAACCAGTGAAGTCACTCCTACTGCTACTAGTGAAGAAGTCACTGAAACCAAAGTTTCTACTGAAGAGAGCAGTGAAACAGTTCCTGAGGTGAGCAGTGATAGTACTGAAAACTCTGGCGACCAAGAATCTGTTGAAGAGGCACCTGAAATTAAGGTTAATCTGAGATCCTTTATCTTTTCTTTTGTTTGCTGTGTAAGCCCATATTTTATTGCTATTTGCATCTTAAGTGTTTACATGCTGGCTGACATTACTATTTTATGTCTAGATTGAGACAGCACCAGCAGATTTCCGTTTCCCAACTACGAATCAGACAAGGCATTGCTTTACCCGATATGTAGAGTATCATCGGTAAGTACAAAACCCATCTTTCTCTTATATGATAGCATGTTGTTGAGCTGTTTGACAAGACTCTTGAATGTTGCTGATATTTTAGGTGCATAGCTGCAAAGGGGGAAGAATCTCCAGAGTGTGATAAATTTAAGAAGTATTATCGTTCTCTTTGCCCTGGTGAATGGGTACGTATTTCTATTTGAGATCTTCATTCAACCATGATCTTCTCTTGGATTTGATTCTCTAATTTAAAACCATATTTTAAATCAAATTTTGACAAACTGTAATGGAAAGATACGCGGTTAGATCAGGTATAAATTGTGTCAAACTGAGGATTTGGATTCTGAACAAAAATTCATAGTAGTTTTGTTTGCCACTCTTATTGTAAAATGTAGCTCCTTAACTGTGTATTCACAATATCACCAGCAACCTGTTTGTACGGCGGTGACATTTATACGTTTTTTAATACAAGTTAGTGACATTACAAATTGGTTTCCTTGAATAATTGGTAGCACGTGTAACATCCAAAATAGGAGTAGGCCAAAATATTGAGCAGATTTTAGCTTCAAGTTCTATTTGAGATCGGCAAAGTCTGTTATAAAGTTTTTGCAGGAACTTGCTTCTTCATACTCAATATTAATTGGTTCTGCTCTGGTTTACATACGGAACTTTAAGAAAATAAGTGTTCTGCTGGCAGTGTATTAGCAATTTGTACAGTTATAGCTTGGGTCTTTCACCACTGTGGGGCTTTGCACACACTTGTTTTTTCTGCTGTTGAGTCTGATCATTTTGAATATCGGCTATGAGTGGAATCCTTCTGCTTGTGTTATATATGATACTGTCTTTCACGCTTACTGCGTAGCTTTTTTCAGTTGGTGGTTCCATGGTTAGCAGTTCTATATTGATAACATTTGTACTATTTATGTGTGACAGGTAGAGAGATGGAATGAGCAAAGGGAGAATGGAACCTTTCCAGGTCCTCTATAGATGGTTCCTGCTTAATAACAACGATATGGTTTGCAATTTGCTGTTATATCCAAGTTATTTCCTCCAATAGATGAGTTTCGACAGTGAGAGATGCCTCTCGTGGAATGTCCTATTTGAAATGAGGAATTAATAAGAAATTTTGGCTCGTCTCAGAATACAGAGAACTTGTAGCTCATGAGATCAACTTGTTGCTTTTTGCCTTTAATTTCTCATGGAAATGTTATACATTTAGCCCGCTTACTATGTTGTTAACGTATGTGGTAAAAATTGGATCTTTCGATAATAATTGTAGTGCAATGGCAGGCATGAATCATTAATGGTTTCTTTTTTAGTAAGAACAATTCGATGGTTTATCTCTAGGCACAATTGTTGTAGACTCGTAGGTATAAAAGTGTAACAGCCAAATTTGTATCCTGATCTTAAAAAATCTTGCGACTAGAGGCTAACTGATCCAAAACTGCACCCCAATGTTGGCCTATTCTCTCACAAGTCATAATATTCAAGAAGCTACAAGAAATTTATAGGAGTTCAAAATGGCACCATGCCTCGTCATTCTCATAGAACAGGGATTTCTGTGTGTTCAACTTTCTTAGCGACGTTGATACATATCCGACCTTTTCTTAGAAACGATACTTCTCTTAGGTCTTTAGGTCTTTGATCTCTCTTAGGGCATCTCCAATGGGGTGAGGATCTAAGATCTAAATCCTATAATTATAGGTCTTTCAGAAAAAAAAAACCCTCTCTAATGGTATAAATCTGAAGATCTAAACCCTAAATTTTTAGAATCGGGTCCTAAAAAATGGAGAGAACGTGCAAGAGAGAGAAATGGAAAGCAGCATCCTGTAGAGGAGAGAGGAGAGAGGCGGGACGACGCGCGCCAGGGGGAGAAAGAGAGCAACGCGCGCGTTGCTGAACAGAGAGAAGAGAAGACGACGCGCGGGAAGAAAAGGGAAATGGGCCGACAGGCGGGCCCGTGAAGAAGCTGCTGACCCAGACCGAGTAACGGTCACAAAATGGACGGCCAGCATTCAAACCCGAATCAGAATCAACGGCCAGATTTCAATCTGGCTTAAATTGATTTTTTTTTTAGTTTATTTCTGATTTTGATCGGACGACTACGAATATATCTGGAAATCGATCGGACGGTTATCGTAAGATCTAAATGATTTATAGGACCTTAACCATTGGAGAGTCCTAAAGTCCTAAATGAAAAGTCCTATAATAAAATCCTAAATTTAGATCTAGGACCCCATTTTAGATCTCCCCATTGGAGATGCCCTTAGCTACGTTGATACAAATCCTGACCCTTTCTTAGGTCTTTGATTTATCTGCTGGTCCAAATCTGAAAGCTCTACAATTTTTTTTGGAAAAGCCACAAACAGAACCACTCTGCGGAGCAAGACGACTTCCTTTCTACATGAGAGGAATGATAAAATCAATCACCAGAAATACCAATTCATGTGCCTGTGAACATGATCACAGATTCAAATCACTATGAGCTAGCAGACACGAAAACCTAACGAAACGAATATGCATTAAGAAAAGATACCAGAGGTTTCAACAATCACAATTGCAACCAAAATAGACAATCGTCATTTAGCCATTACACATTAAACCGATGAAACAAAATAAAACCTCTTCCCCTAGTCAAGAATTCATGATTCATCCCACCCAGCTCCCCCTCCTCTACACTGAGCAACTTCTAATTCCTTGGTTGCTCAAGCCCTCTCGCCCCTGATTCTCCTGGCAAGCTGAATATCCTTGGGCATAATGGTGACACGCTTGGCATGGATGGCGCAGAGATTGGTGTCCTCAAACAACCCAACTAGGTATGCCTCAGCTGCCTCCTGCAGTGCCAAAACAGCATGGCTTTGGAAACGCAGGTCAGTCTTGAAGTCCTGGGCAATCTCACGAACCAGCCTCTGGAATGGGAGCTTCCTGATCAGCAGCTCAGTACTCTTCTGGTACTTGCGGATTTCACTGCAACATTTCCACAAACACATGGCGTGCACAAGTCAAAAACCTTATAAAACCACAATACTAAATATACCCAGAAGCAGAATAACAGCATCAACTCAATTGGGTACCAAAATTTAACAAAACTCTTTAATTTCAAAAGTGCCCAGAATCAAAATTACAAATTTCAAAGACAATGTTCAATTACATACCGAAGAGCAACAGTTCCGGGACGGTATCTGTGGGGCTTCTTCACACCTCCGGTGGTTGGTGCCGACTTGCGAGCAGCCTGACATTTATTACACAATTTTAGTTCAATCACAAGTTCTAAATTTCGAGACGAAAAAAAAAACAGGATCTGAAATTGAGATTGAGGAGGTTATTCAACGAACCTTGGTAGCCAATTGCTTCCTTGGAGCCTTGCCTCCGGTGGACTTACGAGCAGTCTGCTTGGTACGAGCCATCTGTAAACCACAAACAAATTAGAAAATCCATTCTAATTCAACCTGGATAAAACCCCCGAAATTTCAAAAGCACAATCCAGGAACCCTAGTTTTCAAAATGGCAGAAGCAAACCCACCAATCAATCACAGCCCAGCGAAATTGAAGACGAAACACAAAGAGTTCGAGAAGAAAAATTCACCTCGAGAGATCTGAAAACGAAGGTCTCGTTGATTTGGGTAGAGAGAGGAAATTGGAAATCTGAGAATTAAAAGGTCGTACTGGTTTTTTATATTTACGGAGAGGTTAAAACGAGGCGGCGGATGTGGGTATCACTTTTACTGTTTTGCCCTCGTTGGGTGATCGGACGGCGAAAAAGGCCGTCTTTTGTGTTTGTTAGGAGCTTAAATCGACGGTGGTAATTTTGTGCGACGCGGATTGTAAAAGCACCATACTCGTTTCTTATTGGTCAAAATTGCTATCACAAAAAAGGAAGATTAACCAAAAACCGAAAAAAAAACCCGGACAGAAACTTGACGATAATTTCAATTTCATCAAAATCAAAATTCAGGGCCACTCTTCTTCTCCAAGCACACAACAATGGGTTTGGGCGGGACTAGTTTACAGACCCTCAATCTCACCTCAATTCCTTCACCTTCATATTCTTCTTGTTCTTGTTTCTTCTCTGTTTTTAAACCATTACCCTAAATTCTCAGACTTCGTCAAGTTCCTCTATTCCTCGTCAAAGGGGGCCGTACAAGCCACTGTTGCCACTACAGCTCCAAAATCAACAAGCCCAGATGAGAAAGGTTACTCACATTTCATAAAACTGAACTGGGTTTTGAATAAAGTTGAGTTCTTTACGTTTTAGCATTGTTAAAGTTTTGTTCTTTTTTTTGGGTGTGATAGTAAGGTGCGAAGCCGCAGTGGAGAGCTGCGATAGAATTCAAGTGGATATAGGAGAACAAGGAAGCTGTTGCTGATAATGTAAAGAAGAGGAACTCCGATGCGAATTAAGGTCTTCTGTTGTTGAAAAATGTGGTTTCCAACCCCGTGGAGCAAATACCCAGGTTAGTTCACTCAGTATCATTTTATACTTCGGTAGAAATGAAATGTTGTCTTATCTATATTCAAACATATGCAGGTTTATTCTATAGAGGGTAGTGATCAATGCCTCATCGGCACTGCAGAGATTCCTGATAGGGGAATTCATATGGATTCTATTCTTACTCCAGCATTGTTACCTTTGAAATATGTGGCAGTCTCCCATTGCTTTCGTACTGAGGCAGGTGCTGCAGGTGCAGCAACACGGTAAAGTTATCAGCTTATGACATGTATAAACACATATAACCATGTGCATTTGTTGTTGTCAATGACATCAAATTAGGTTTTCTGTATATAAACTTACAACTTACTATATTTTCTCTAGTTTAAACTAAAATAGCATGGACAGCTTATACATCATTACCCAAACTGGTTATATCAATTCATTATGCAAACTGCAATGATGCCATAATGTATATGAGATGGTCCAACAAGACGGCTAGCATAGACTGGCTTTCTGTTCCTTTGTGTTTTGAAATATTCCAGCAAGACGACTACCACTTGCTGTTAACCCTCTATATTACCCTGCACGTAGGAGGTGGTGTTTGTACTAGACAAGGAACATCGAATCAATTGTGGTGCTATGTGCCTTTAGCTTTCATCACTTTTCTTTAATGCTAGTTAATAAACTGGTGAACCGGTGATATTAATGTGTGTGTATATCATACTGAACGGAACAAGAGTAGAATAATCTAATGCCCAAAGCTTATAGTTTTTTACATTTAAGAGTATTGAAGTCTCAAAGGTAATAAAGTAAGATGAGTGTTCTGTGTTGCAATGTGATGTTCAAAATGTGGCATGATCATATTCTTTATATTTATCGTTGGTGAAGAGGAAAGTTATTATTAGCTTATTAATTTTGGTATTCTAAATATGTGTTCGTATAATACATTTTTTGTTTCAGTTTATATCTCCTGCTCTTACAATATCACTATATTCTGTCAGAAAGGGATAGATCAAACTGATATATGTATATATGTATATATTCCCTCTTCACCTTTAAAGGTTGAGATGTCTTGCTTTGCAGTGGTAATATAGGGTACACGTTATGCTGTAAGAATTCTGGTACTGATAGTCTTATGTGTCGTGCTTTTCAAATAATTCTGTTGGTTTTTGGTTTTGGTCATTCTCCAATATTTTGGTTGTATTCTCTGTTCTGGGGTCTGTATCGAGTCCACCAGTTCTGCAAGTTGGAATTGTTTATATTATGCCAACCAGAAGAGAGTGACTTTTACCATGAAGAGCTCATTAAAATTGAAGAAGACCTGTGTTCAGCACTTGGATTACATTATAAGTGAGTACTTGTGTACTCAACCATCTTGTGCTGACATGATTTGGTCTGTGTATCTGTTGATGTCTTTTTTCTGTTGGCAGAACTTTAGACATGGCATCTGGAAATTTAGGGGCACCTGCTTATCGTAAATTTGATATTGAGGCATGGATGCCTGGTTTGGCACGGTTTGGTGAGCTATTGCAATGATCTATCTCTGAAAATTACTGAATTTACAACTTGGACTTGGAATAACAGTGCTGATGGAATGGAATGACACAAGGGAAAATAAACAGAATTAGTAAGGAGCTCAGCCTCTCAAACTTCAGGAAACAAATAATCTATTTTTACAAAGGATTTGTGCGTTGGATTGATCAGTTCAAGTATAATAGTTGATTTACTTTGAAATCTTTCTATTCCTATATGAATGGTGGACAGATATCAAGCGCATCAAACTGCAGAGACTACCAAAGTCACCGTCTTGGGATCCGGCGTAGTTCTTCAGAACCAGGATCTACAAATCGTAAAAAGGGTATAAGCAGCCTCGCTCCACCGCAGTTTGTTCACACATTAAATGCAACAGCATGTGCAGTGCCGCGAATCATATGCTTGCTTGAGAATAACCAGCAAGAAGATGGCTCTGTGGATATCCCTGAGTCATTGAGGCCATTTATGGGTGGCCTGGAGCTTATACGACCTAAACATAGATAGGATGGAAAGACTGGTAGTAATCTTATGAATTGGAGGCGTTATTGTGGGAACATGGTCTAGGGTAAGTCAAGAAAAAGCAGCGTGCATCTGGCATCCCATTTCAGATCTTGTATGTGTTGAGATCTAATTTTTTGTTTGTTTTTCCTTTAGTTCTAGGAATCTTTCACAAAGATGTGGCACCCATTTTTTTCGGGAGCTGATATTGGGACTCCCCTTCTCCCCTTTGAAATTACTATTGGGACTCCCTTTTCTATTTTAATTGACTTTCATAGAATGAATTTCTTATCATTCCATTTTTGTATTTCTATTTGTTTCAGTTTCCGTTTTCTATTACTTCGTTCTTTTGCTGTTCCCTGAGAGTGCTAATGGTTTTAGACTCCAATCTGTATTCGGTACTCCGGTAGTTGCCCGGTCGGGTGGATGGTAGGCGGTGCTGGCATCAGGATCTTTCATTTGGCGGGGTTATTATGCTCGGGTCCTTTGAGATTTGTGAGAACCATCTCTCCCTTATGTTCGTGTATTCCTGAGAGCTTGGGTAGGGAGATTTGTGAGAACCAAGCTTTAGGAGATTTGTTATTCAACATCCTATTGATCTTGCGTTTAATAGGTACTTTGTATATTAAAGTTTATATATGGAATTAACTCACAAGTCCTTTTGGCCGGGTTAATGATCTTTGTTCATTTTGGCTGGCCGGCAATATAACACAATAATCAGCCATTTTGTGTTGACCAACAATCGCTCCCTTGTTTTCTTCAGCTACTCCACCAGACGACTCGATTCAGCGGTTCTCAAATTTGAAATCGATCTTTTCGGTACGTCGGCTTCTCTACTTCCATGAAAGGAAGCACGTAGATTTATCAACTCAAGAATCGGAGCTTCTCTTACGAACTCTACTCAAACTTGACTGTGCCTAGGGATGACAAAATAACCCAAACCTGCGGGTATCCGCTCGATTCGAATCTGACTGAACTCAATTTTTAAGGTAAATAACGGATATTGAGTATTTACCGACCCGAACTTGACTCAAATGGTGGCTGGTTCGGGTCGGGTACAAATATGCATTTACCGAACTCGAATCCGGACCCGGACTCGACCTGCCTATTTTTTTAAATGAAAATTGTAATATTTTATAATTTATATCTAATATTTTTTTATAGAATAGTATATATATAATCATATTATATATATATATATTTTTATCCGGGTAAATAGGTCAGGGTTGGGTATTATATATTTGACGGGTTTGAGTTGGGTGAAAATCCGAACTAAAATTTTTCTAGTTAGGTCGGAGTGGTTGATTTTTCTAGTTCGAATACTCAAAATCCGGTCCCGACCCGATCCGTTGCCATCCCTAACTGTGCCTCAGTAAACTGAAAAAGGAGAAACAAAAATAAAGGAAAGAGGAGGGTTAAAAGTGGAACAATCAAAACTTTATTTTATTAAAGCCATTTAAAAAAGAGAAAGGAGTCTCGATATTAAATTTGAAGGAAATGGCGAGTCCTAATAGCAGCTTCCTTTTTTTTAGGAAAAAAAAATCCTCAAATGGAGTATCACCCAATTCACTTTTTAGTACATAGTTTATTACAACTACTCAGACAGTACTTGTACTTATGCAAATTGACTCAAAATAGTATACCTTATAAGGGTAAAATTGTTAAAATATCATTTTAAGTCCTTTTTAGCATATTTACATATTTTCATGTATTGTTAAAAGTGTAGTGGGTCCATAATTTTTTTTGTTTTAACACTTGCAACTAAAGATCTATATTCAATACTCGAAGTAAACAATTATCTTTTACCATAAAAAATTTCTTATGTTCGAATCACTTGCAATTTAAGTAGAAGACTTAAATTAGTTCGAGACTTTGCAAACAAAAAATCATACTTCTAGAGAAATTAAGTAGGGAATTTTTCCTTCAAGAAAGAGCAGGAGTTCAAAGAAAAATTGCTATAGAGCAATCTTTTTTAACTGCTTGTCTAAAAGAAAAAGCCAAACTTGAGGAACATTTGCAAAAATTATCCATCTGAGCTTATTGGTTAGATCCACAGTTTACTGGTATCTGAGCTTGCTATAGCTCAAATTTCCAAAGATGAGAATGGCGTCTGAAACAATAATAGAGAAAGTAGACTCTCTATTAAATCTGTCTTATGCGAGGCATCGAAAATCTTTATAAGAGATCTCTAGATACAAAGGGTATCAAGAAATTCTTCCAGCAATTAGTATCCAATTATAGAAATTGGAAACTAAAATGGATTACATCCAAAATCATCAGGAAGACAAGAAAGATCTATTAACAAACGTTAATAGTAATATCGAAGAACTAAATCTTTAACAGATGAAGATCCTAACTATGTTCGAAGAATAGCCCGAGAACATAAAAAGTCAAACGACAGTCCACCTCGAACAGTCATTAGGAAAACTAATGACTTTAAACCACTACAAGTTCCAAAAGGGAACCCATCACCAAAACCATTTCTTCTAGATTCTCTAACAAATCTGTCAAGTATCAGATTTCGAGAATCCAAAACTGAAGATATTCGTAACATAAACATGTTAAGTATCTTCAAGAAGAAATTGGTACAGTTGTTGAATTCAGAAGAGTTTGAATTCAATGAAATTGAAAATAATGTTCGAAATGCTTCGATCCCCAAATTTGAATTCAATCAAATCTACAAAAAAGGAAATTTTGACATGTTGGACAACCATCAGTTCAAAATCCTTGAATTCAGCACTCTAGCAACAACAAGAGAAACAAATATTCTTCTGGTAACACCGGAAGAGGTCGATAAAGCCACAAAAAAAACTAAAAATTTATGCACATTGGAGAAATCCAAGTTGGCATAAAATTGCTTGCCGGAGAAGACATAAATTGTTCAGTTTTATGTGTCTTATAGGACAATAGACTTATTGATTTCCAGAAAAGTCTATTAGAAACCGTCCAAGCATTATGCAATTAAGTTGCATATTTCAACAGCTTCCCAAACTTTTTAACTAGCTTGACTGATGTTGCTCACTGTTTACGACTGAGAGTCAAAACAGATGGCACCTCAATGAAAGACGGCATGCAAGAGTTTGTTGTAGTTTATAGAATCTATAATAAACTAATGAGCACAACAGTAGAATCAAAAACCAAGATAACAAATATCACATATCTTACTACTGGATTCCTCACAAATCCCAAAAATTATTAAGAGCAAATTCATAAGGTTACATGGGATGAGGTAACATTTCCACTAGAGTGAAAATTGTCTGGACCTAAAGAGAAGCCAGAAAGTGTGAAGGCATCGGTCTATGAAAACAGAAGAATTGGGGATATTAATCTTAAATTCGAAGGATATAGAAACAATGATGTATCCCTCGAAAGCTTCAGAGGTGAAAACTCTAAATCTTTCAAAAGGTGCAGCTCTACAAGGGAAAATGGTACTAGAGGTGCTAGAATTTCAATAAGAAAGGAAACCAATCCAGTGATGGAAGAAGATTTAGATGCTGAATTAGAAAGAGACATCAGCATGCTAAATTTTGAAAAACCAAAATAAAAAAAAAATCTTTAAGCTTTATGAGGAACATGAAGAGTGTAAAGACTTATCTCGTTTGGAACAATTGATCAAAAAGATCAAAAGTTTCACATTCAAAAAGAAAAGAAATTAAAGTCTTTCCTTATCAAGAGGTGAAAATGGAAGAAGGAGAGCCTTTAGGAACCACAAAAACCACCATAATCAAAGTTGGTGGAAATACAAGACTTCCAAATATGAAAGGTCCTACTGGAAAGAAGGGAGAAAGAAGTTCCTACAAATTCATTTTGCAGAATAATACACTAAAGGCATAAATGAATAGGCAACTAGCTTATTTATGGCATCATGTACAACATATGAAAAGTTTGAGGCACTAGACTTGCAAATAATCTATGAATCAACCCTCTTGGAAATGGATTTTTTTTTTATATTTTGCCTTCAAAGAAACTTTAAGAGGAAATGAATGGTTGGAAAGAACAAAGGCTGACAAGTCGCCATACACTTTTGCAACTCCGATCTATGAACAATTCTGTGGAGATATCTCATATGTTGGAGACAAAGCTAAAGAGTTAGCAAAAACTAACATATATGCTTTCAAAATATGCAATATAAAGTATTTTGACGAATATCTAAATGAATTCCAAGAATACTAGCTACTACACGATAGGATAGTTGGAAAATGTCGACTTCATACATCTCCTGCATAGAAAGCTCCCTAAACGTTGGAGAACAGCTATGAGAGAAAGCATAGAAGGAGTCGCAGAAAGAATCACACAGCTGATGCGCAAACAATGTAAAGTCAACACTAGGGCAAAGGCTGCAAAGAAGCAGCTTAAAGAAACTAACAATTTCTGTACCAGAATAACAGATGTCCCAACCAACTGGGGATGCGATGAAAATAGGCAGAAAATGAAGCATTTCCAAAAATGTTTAAGAGGAAACGGAAGGAAGAACTGGAGATTCAAGAAAAACCTCCAATTACAAAATAGAGAAACAAAATCCAAGAAAGAGATTTTTCAAGAAGAAAAAATTCCCTCAAGAAATAGAAAAGAAGAAAACATGCAGATGTTGGTTATGCAAGGCCGAAAGACACTATGCTGACGAATGTCCTAAAAAAGAAAAGAGAAGGTTGAAAGCTCTTCTTAGGGAATATGAAGGGACTATAGAGATAGCCAATATGAAAGGCTACAAGGAAGTCTATTCAGAAGATGAAGATGATAATATATCTATCTATTTAGCCCGAACAAAGGATAAATTGTCGGAAGAATCAAAAACAAATTCTGAGGAGGAATATGAACCTAGAGAGGTTTATCTCCTTGAAATAATTGGGAAGAAGACACCGAGGAAGAAAAGATTTCTTCTTATAAAGTCAATCATGGATCATTTGTTTGTGACTACTGTCATTGCTATGAGAAGGATGACCTTTCCATGTTTTGTGAAGCGTTGGAAAAAATATATCACAAAGAATGCTTCATAGCTGAAGCAAGAAGAAAAACAAAAAATGGTTCAATAAATCTTATTATAAAATAAGAATATGAAGATTACTTCTATGAGACAGAAGAAAGGCAGAAAATTCTAGAAATAGATCTAGAAAGAATGAAGTTCGATACTACTATTGAGAGAGAAGAAGAAGTATTTGCAGAAAGTCCAGCTTGTGAAGAATAACAATGCAGTCCTTTTACAGAAAGGGTAAAAGAAGAAAATTCTTCGAAACAAAATTTGTCCAAATTCTCTATTGTTTCTACAAGTAGATTCAGTAACTACATGAAAATTGAATTAAAATTTCCATGATACAAGAAATATCATCTACATACATTTGTAGATAACAGTTCTAGTTTCAGTCTAGTAAAGAAGTTTGCTATACCAGAAGAGCTCTGGACAAATAATCCAAAAAGGAGTGCAATTCGAAAAATTGTAGAAGGAAGAAGAACTTCCATGAATACAGTTGCCAAAAATGTTTAAATCTCGATAGGAGGAGGAGCCTTTGTAACTAAAGATATTTGGCAATCGGAAGGCCAAGAATCAGACATACTAATTGGCAATGATTTTCTTCTACAACAAACTTTCATCCGGAAGCCAGAAGTGAACTTATTAGGCTTCGAAAAGAACGACAAAATCTTTTGGACAGAGCGGCTAAAAGAAGCAAAAAGTGTGGTAGGTCTAGGATTTACAGAGAAATATCAGAGATTACAGCAAAATAGTCGTGGATATACATTAAAATTCAAAACGATATTGTAATACAAACAACAACAAGAATTGCTTGTAGAAGAATCGTCAGAGGACGAAGAAGAAGATGAAGAAACAACCTTCATTCATGAGCATAATCTTAAGCACTTTAAGTCTAAGCTTGAGAAACAGAGGATGCATACCCTTAGGGAGATCAAGGAAATGCTCAAACAAAACATTGACATCAATCCTCTGATGTTCTGGAAAAACGACCCAGTAGTCTGTGAGCTCAAGCAACATGACATGAATTCCATCTTTCATATAAAAGCAATATCTCAGTAAAAAGACGAAGACTAGAAAGAATTCAGGAAAGACATAGCTGATCTTCTGGAAAAGGGATTGATAAGACCAGAAAGAATTCAGAAAAGACATAGCTGATCATCATGCTCTAGCATTCTATGTCAAAAATTATACGGAAGTCCGCGGAAAAACAAGAATGGTGATAGACTACAGAGATGTCAATAAGAAAATCATAAAAGATAGTTATCAAATAGCACACGCAAGAGTGCTACTCAACAGGCTCAAAGGAGCCAAGGTGTTCTCAAAGTTTGATGCAGAATTAGGATTCTGACAAGTCAAAATGCATCATGGTAGCTTTCCCTTTACTGCCTTCGGAACTCCACAAGGACATTATGAATAGCTAGTAATGCCTTTTGGGCTGAAACAAGTTCCATCCATTTTCCAGAGAAAAATGGACAACATATTCAAGCAGGTTGCAAACTTTTCTGTTGTCTATATTGATGATACATTAGTCTTCTAAAAGAACAAAGAAGAACACATGAATCATCTCTATGAGGTAGTCAAACTTATAGTGCAGCATGGAATCAATCTTGGAGAAAAGAAAGTCTTTCTCGTCCTAGATGAAATTGATTTCCTGGGGATTAACATAAAAAATGGGGTGATCAAGCTTCAGCCTCATATCTTAGAAAATGTATAGAAATTTCCAGATAAAATCCTTGACGCCAAAAGTCTACAGAGATTTTTAAGAGTAATAAATTATGGAAGAGCTTTTCTTCCTAAAATTGCTGGATTAACAACAATATTGTCCCCGAAGACAAGCTCTAAGAGAGCTTGGAAGTTTACAAAAGATGACGAAAAGATCAACCTACATCATTATTAAAGAGTTTTGCAAAAATTTGCCCCCACTACATCAACCTAAAGAAAATGATGAGATCATTCTTCAAACAAATGCTAGTGACAACTTCTGGGCATGTGTAGTGCTAGCGAGAGCGCTATGCACTAACGTACACTGAGAAAATTTTAAAGTTTTGCAGTGGAAAGTTTAACTCTGCAAAAAAGAATTATCCCATAGGAGAAACATAAATTTTGGCAATTAAAAAAATAATTGAAAATTCTTCTGCCTAATTAGGAAAGCCATTCGTTGTGAGAACAGATTGTACTAGAGTGAAAATTTCAAAAATTTCAAGCTTGATAAAGCTGCTGATAGGGGTAGGTTGGCTAATTGACAATTATTTCTTAGTCAATATGATTATAATGTGGAATTAATTGCAGGGAATAAGAACTATCTCTCAAATGCTCTGACGAGAGAAATGGCGATGTACCGAAGAAGCGACAAAGGTCAGAATCTTAGGAGCAGGAGGCCAGGAAAAGAAGTTGAACAACCGGAAGAGTCCATTGAAAAGTTTCCTAAAAACTTCTTACTATTTCCTAAAAGATCAACCTTAACTGACCAATTTCAGGGTAGAGGATTGGCTATCCCGTCTCAAATGGTAGACGATAAAGACTTATCAAGAATGTTGATGGCTGTTGCTTTTCTGAAAAGCAGAATTTTTCCTACAGGGTTTATCAACATATTCAGTTATTAACTGAATACTTTTTCAGAATCAGTTTTCCAGACTAACACAAGTCTACCATTTCACGAGAATATTTTGCGAGACAATTGGATATTTGCTTTTCAGGAGCAAGATAAAAGGCTTATGCTAGAGGCCATGAATGCCTTGTCTGAAGAGCTGAGCCAAAACAAAAAACAACAAAGTATTGTTAATAAACCAACAGTGTTATATATCAGAACCCCTAAAAGTGCAAAGGTACCTATTAAGGCACTAAAAGAGATATAATGGTTCAAACATAACATCATTGGAAGACATTCACCCAGATCAGTTCTCCCTGATATACTTTTCATAGTTCCAGGACCATTCTTAGGAATATATGTGGTGAATGTTCAAAGTGAACATCCACAAGAGCATAAAATGTGACTGGTTGAAAATGATTTTGTTCATAATCTGTGGACAAAAACAAATGATGATCTCAAGGGATTATCAACTATCATCTGTAATACTGTCAAGAATGTAAGGAATTCCAATTGCATTCTTAGACTCAAGTTCAAATCTACATCTCCATAATGGGTGTAGAAGTCTAATGGAAAAAGTGAATATATTTCTCCATTCCGTTACGTCAGAATCATCTAAGACTAGTATCTAGAACCAGCTTGTGTTGGATACAATGGAGCCCCAAATTGTAGTATCTTATGGATGAAAGTAAGGTATTAAAAATTGAGAATTTTTCCAAAATATTGGCAAAATTTCTGTTTTTCGGCGATCCCAATATTAATCATGAGTATTATCGGCGATATCTTTACTTTCTCATATTCTCGTCGAGAAATCAGGGTTCTGATTGAAATTATGCCAAATTTGGAAGGACCAAGCCCAATTCTTGGTGAATCTCAAGCAAAAATAGAATTAGCACCACTGGAATCAAACCCATCTTCCAAATGTATATAACCAACTACCTTACCAACCTTGCGACATTGGATTTTATTACTCTCTATCACATAAAATGTATAGATACTCACTTTGGTTATAAGATATGAAACAAAATCAACAAATTGTAGTTAAGATATGGCATTATTCAATCTAATGTGTGTCCTTTGTGCAGAAATGATGAAAAATCTATAAACCATCTCTTTTGTCATTGCATAGTGGCAAAGGAAGTGTGGAGAATGTCAAATATGCATGTGTTTGAAATTCGAATGAATGACAATCTGCTTGAAAAATTGTTTGAGATTCTAATTAACAACTCAAACACTAAGTTCAATGTGGAAAAATGTATACCCATTATTTGGCAGATCTGGAGAATAAGGAATAACTATATTTTCAAGGATGAAAATTTTTCCCCAGCATCCATAGCTGTTGTTACTGCTGCCATCTTCCAAGACTTCATTACTCACAACAACCACAAGTAGAAGGGGAAGAAGCACTACAATCAGATTGCCTGGAAGCCTCCTCCTCATGATTTCTCCGAATTAAACTTTGTTGGTTCTGCCATTGGATCATGTGTGATTGATGCAGCTAGTGACTTTATCATCAAAGACCATAATAGAAATCCTATCATCGTTGGAGCAACAAAACTAAGAAGAACAAATGTGCCTGTTGTTGAAGCCATTGCTTTAAGAGATGGACTCCTACATGCAAGAAGACTAGACTTACACATGATTGTGGCAAAAAGAGACTCTAAACTGATCATTGATTGTGTCAAAGGCAAAACCAGAACACCGTGGCGTTTGAGAACCATCATTAAGGACATCAAAGGCATTCTTCAAGGTTTTGATAATTTTTGAGTCCACCATATATATAGGGAAGCAAACTTTGTAGCTGATAAGATTACAAATTGGGGGCACATAGTGAACAACAGTCAGAGTTGGATGGGAGTTATTCCTGAGTGTGCTAGGAATGCTTTCGTATTAGATAAATGAGGTCTTGTTTGTATTAGAGGCTTTTGCCTTTAACTTTCTTGTTAGTTTTTTGTATAAAAAAAAATAAAAATTTTGTATCTTTCAAACTTTTAGAATATCTCTCAAATTTTCATTAATCTCGATATTTTTTTTCGATATTTTCATCGAAATATCTATATTTTGAAGTGTCGATATATCCTCGAAATTCAATATTTTACTCCTTGGATCAAAGTAATTACATTGGAATATGTCAAGAAAATAATCGAAGAAGATCAAGAGATTACTTTTCTTGCATCAGGAGAGAAAATAATTGTCACTGCCTATGACCACCTAGAGGCCATAACCATCGATCTGTTTATTGCCCTTAAGAGAAAGGAAATAGATTCCACCCTTGCATGTACCAAATGGCTAAAAAAGATCGAGAAAGAAAGGCACTACAAGATGTATGTTGATATCGACATGGAAGAGAATGGAACAAGAAGAATTGAATTTGAAGATCTCTATCTTGGGGAAAACTTAGGTGAGGTCGTATTGTCTTTTTCTTAAGTGGAGAACATCTCTTGTTATGAAGGAATCAACTTTCCAAAAGAAGACAATGGAGGAAAGCAGAAACCTGATCAGCATGGAGTCACTATTCTTAGTGGAGCTACTGTTAATTATGTGTGTTTCAATTCTATTTTGAATTCCGCTCCCTATAAAAGGAGCATTGAGTCTTAGTTCTAGACATCAAAAATTAGAATATAAGATATCTATCTGAGAATAGAATTGCCTAAGAGTAGTGCTTGAGAGTCAAGAGATAGAGTCGAAGTAAACTGTTCAACTTCTCTATTTTCAAGTAAGTATGTGTACTATTATGAGTGGTTAAACAACTTATAGTTGTTTACTAGAGAGTGAAGCTCTAGATGTTTCGTCTATAATTCTGTTGGAATTAATAAGCTATGGTTTTCCACTACGTACAATTTCTTTCAAATTGTTATATACAGTAAAATCATGATAATTTAATACTCGATTAATTAATAACCTCATTAAAATAATATTTTTGTCGGTCCCAACTTGGGGACTTGAGTATTAATTTAATACTCAATTAATTAATAACCTCACTAAATTAATAAAAAAAATTCAGTCCAGAGGTTATTAATTTATCAAGATTTAACTATATATGTTTATAAAAACTTATTAAACTCCACTGAGAGACGGACTACCGCCCAGAAGAAGGAAAAAAATGAGTTTTTTCTATTTGTTCATACTCATTTGATCACCTAAGAGGCGGACTATTGCCCAGAAGTAGGAAAAAATGAGTTGTTTGTTATTTCTAAGCATCTTATTTCTTAAGTAAGCTTTGCATATTCTTTTTACTTAGTTTGGAGAAAAATCACCCTTAAAGAAAAAATATTTAGTAGTGAGTCTGTTCGTATAAGTAACACAGTAAGACTGAAGTTTATAGGTGAATTCGTGACCTGGCGAAGTCTAGTTTTGTTTTATTTTTGAGAGTATTTTTATTTCATTTAGTATTTATTAGTATACTAATGACATATTAGGTAAAACATAAATAATTAAATTACATAAGTACTATACGAAGACATATGTTATAAGTTTAGATACCATTTAAATATTTTTTAAAATTTAGATATTAAAATATGTAAAAGGTTATAGTCCAAATACTAAACGGAGATTTTTCTCTTTCTTTTTTTAACTCAGTCCCTGTGATAAAATTATTGAGGGAAATCATACGACCATAACAATTCTCGTGGATGTTGGAGATATTTTTTTTAAGGGGGAGTTTGTCTCCATATTGGAACCTTCCGAAACTTCAAGATGATTAGTGAAACGAATGACGACACCTCAATCTCAAGCATATAATCAATGCAGTAGGCAGGAGAACAACACAAAGTAAAATAGTAATCACAACTTATTGATGTCGGAGACCTACCAACTCACCTGCCACAAGCAATTTTTGCAGTAAATTAGCTGGAACATATGATACGGACACTGTAATGAAGACTTTATGAGATTCTTATATGATTAATATGTGTTTTGAAACTTGTAAAATGAGTTTTGTTGATTATTTATAGAGTTTATTTGATTGAGATTTTGGATTATTAGCGTGGAGGGTTTTGTGCTTTTGATTTAGTGCGATCAACATATATGTAAAATCAAAATATCGGATAAATTCGAAAATGTCGAGGATTTCGGCGATATATCAGAAAATATCGAATATTTCGAGAAATATCGGACAAAAGATATTGATATATAGAATTAATATCGGGAAGTCCAAAATACGGAAATATCGCGAAAATATCGAAGATATTATAGATATTTCATTCCTTGACACCAATACAGCAAAACTTTATCATATTTTGAGTTTTCTCTATTATCTGAAATCTATGGTTAGTAAGGATTGGAATTGAAAATTTCACATGAAACGACACTGGAAATGCAAAGATGGTTAAGATGATAATTATTGATCGATGTGTATGAACTGATGGGTATTCGAAGGTTGGCACAAGATTGAATTGTGAGGAGACCTGATAACTTTTGATTTTTTATAATTGGAAGCTTACATCTGGGCTTAATTAACCCAGAAATCTTGAATTCCAAAAGAAATTAAAAATGGGAGATTCCTTTCCCCAATCCCTCTTATAGTGTTAATATTCATAGAAGTCTAGCTATCACACCAAACACATCTGCACATCAAAGATGCAGATTGAAGAAATGGAATTCATCAAATAAATCCAAATGAAAGTCTAAAGGAAGAATTGAGCTGTGAGATATGTAACCTGTCAATGACAATTAATTATCCCAGATTTGTATTATTTTGTTCATATTCAGTTGTTCCTCAAACAAAACTGGATTCTTGTTCACGTAATCATTCATCGTTTTTTCTTTTGGATCATTAAGCATTCTCATATGCACTAATGCACTTCCTCAAACTAATTTTCTTCTGATCTTTCTCTTCCAGCTAGATAAGTTTTTTTTTGCATACAAAGGGACCAAACTACCCTTCAAATTATAGCAATATTGACGAAGTCATTAACAGTGGGTACCAATTGCAATGTTAATACGACACACAAAGTTGAGGTACTAATCTTATATTTTCCAAAGTTCAGGTACCAAAGTTGTATGTCGTCTATAGTTGAGGTATCATCTGTGACTTTTTTCCAAATGTGAAAGAGATATGGGTTATCCGGAAACATTTTGGACTATTCAATTTGGAATTTTTTTTTTGTGTACCTGAATTTACTAGGTTCTATCAACTTGATACCTAAACTTTCAAAATTATAAATCTCATACTTACACTTTAAAAACAATATCTTCGTGATACCTGAAACCAATTTTCCGTCCATCTTCGTCACTTTTGATGACGTGAAAAACGAAAAAATTCAAATTCAGAGGGTAAAATACTATTTTGCCCTTTTATCTCCATTTTATTTCATTTTTCATTTTATTTTTTTATTTCTGAATTTTGTTGGGTCGAATCCGACCTAGTTGTTCAGACACTCTCTCTCTCTCTCTCGCTCTCTCTCTCTCTCTCACCAATCTCAATCGCACCTCTGCCTCGAGTCCTCGACCGCGACTCTTCCTCAATTGTAGCTTGGCCTTGGTTGCACCTTTATGTCGAATTCAGTCGCGGCTTAGCCTCAGCTGCATCTCCGACCAAGGTGGTTGGAGCGAGATCGAGGCGGAACCATAGTTCAACGATTGTCACATGGAGCTGGTACACCTATTATGGATACCAAGAGGTGATTAAATCCTCCTCCATGGAAAGCTCGATTCGGGTCTGGGAAGTGGGTTTGAGTCTCTGGAGCGGGACGAGGCGGGTTTAGAAGCTCGATTACGTTCTCGCGAGGAGGAGCTTGATTCGGACACTGTCGGTCGAGGAGGAGGTCGATTCGGATTGTAAGAGGCAAGGTGGGGTGACCTGAAAAGGTCGTTAAAGGATAGGGTGGAATCAGGTCTAGGTTTTTTTGGGGGTCTGATTCAGACAAATTTATGTATAAATTCATATATGTATCACATGTTAACAAAGTTTCCTTGTGGTCTAGTGGTGTAGGAGTGTGTTGCACAGTGTTTGAACCCCAGTAATGCAAGTGTTTTTTTTTCATTGAAAGTTCTAAGAGAAACGATTATAAATATATTTATGTATGATATCTTAACAAAGAACTCTTGGTAGTTATGTTGGTAAGGTATTGAGTATTTGTATAAGAGGTATGAAGTTCGAACCTCGAAAGGGCCGGGTAAATTTAGGGTTTAGGGTAAGTTCAGATACCATAAAAAAAATAACCAGAAGAGGGTGAGAAGTTTAAGGATTGGACGGGGATGAATGTAAAAACTCTGTATGTAATCCAAAGTTGGTATATGTAATCTATATCTTTAAGTAATTTAAATAATTCAAAAATTAATTAATTATATTCAGACTACATCAAATTAAACTTAATTTCTCTCATGAGAAAAATAATTAAGCTTATAAGCTAGTAACTTAGAGCATCCCCTATAGACCTTTTTTTTAACAAAAAAACATACTAGATATTATATTGATAACTATAGAGCATCCCCTATAGACCTTTGTCAACCGTAACTGTTTTTTTTTTGTATCAATCGTTCTTTTATCATTAAATATATATGAAAAGTTTGCACAATTATGGTTTTAAAAAAGTAATAATAAAATACTTAAGAGAGAGAAAACAAAGAAAAGCAAAACGGAACAAAATTTGTTGCCTTAATCACTATTTCCATTAACCACCAATTCTCCTAATTCAAACGGGGAAAATGAGACCATTTTTTTTCTTATAAAATAATTGAAAAATTTAAGATGAATTTCAATATTATTAGGGAATAATATCTCTAAATAATTGCTAATAATAAATAACATGGGTGCAATGAGAGCTTTTCCAGTAAGAACCCTTAAAATAATGATTTGGTGAGTATTTTTTAATTAATGGTTATAATAGGCATTTTTCAATCAAATTTTGACAAAATTAACCGGTAGATGTGTGTAGATATTGATGAGTAGATCATTCCTATAATTTTCATCCTAATTGAAAATTGTTAAAGCATTGAATAAGATCAAATCAATAAATGAACCAAAACTGTCAAACTTACACATTTCATATACATAAGTGATAAATCTCGATTATGAATGTCTTTAATGATTTTTAATTGTTAAAATTGTGCATAGATGATCTACTCAGAATTATCTATCTAACCAACAATAGATTTGCCAAATTACAGTAAAAAAAGTTGGTATAATAAGAATGTACTCACCAAGTCATCATCATAAGAGTCCTCAATAGAGAATTCTCCCTGTGTAAATATCCCCGTTTAGATATTTCCCTTGGATAAAATTAAATGAGGAGGAGTTACGCAAATTAGAGAAAATATTAAAGCTCTAGTTTTTCTCTCCAGAAATTGTTTGAATAACTGTAGAGAAAATACAGTTTTTTCTTTTCGTTTTCAACTTACAATAGTTGTATACTGTAATCTCATATTCTTAACTTTATTTATTTTCTAATTTTTTTAATAAAGGGTTCTGTCCAAATATTAACATATGTATATATTGGAAATAGAGCTGATAGATTTGTTTCATTGTCGACCTAGGAATCAATCGTATCTATAAAATGAAATCGATCCATCTCCAAGTATATAAGCTACTAGAGTGCATGGCTAACACGATAAAAACTGCTAGAGAACTTCCAAAAGAGAAACTCAGTTTTGTTGAACGATCAATGCTCAAAGCTACAGATAGTGGAAACGTTGAATTCGTTAAACATCTATTGGAAGCAATACCACAATTGGAAGATAATTAAAATTTTCATTTTGCCGTTCAATGTCGGCAGGAAAACATTTATAATCTCTTTCATGGGCTAAACAAGGAAAAGAGATATAAGATTGTGAGAAAAGTAGACAAAATTCTCATAATAGACAAAAATTCCCATAATATAATACATGCCGCAGGAAATTTATCCCCCGTTGAATCATATTCAAGGTGCAAGTTTGCAAATGCAGAGAGAGCTACATTGGTTTAAGGTTAGAGCAACACTCTTTGTATATGGTCTTTTACTTTTTAAGCTTTGTGTAATTTGAGTATACTACCACGAAACTATTTCAATATGCATTTTTGATCTAATAAACTGAAAAATACATCCTAGGCATCTGATGAAAGTACATCATACGTTCCATTTAATGCAGGAAGTGGAGAGTAGGGCTGGGACCGGTTCGGTTCGGGCCGGTTTTGGGTCTGAACCGAAACCGATCCGAAAAAAAATTTCGGTACGGTTCGGGCCGGTTTGAACCGTTTTAGAAATACAAACCGAACGGTACGGTACTTGTTCGGTTCGGGCCGGTTCGGGATGTTTTGGGTTTTCGAGGGGGCGGCTTCGAGGGGGGCTCCGAGGGCGGCTCCGAGGGGGGCGGTTCCGAGGGGGGCTCCGAGGGCGGCTCCGAGGGGAGGAAAAGTGCACCGAGGCCGGTTTGGGACCAATCGGTTTTCGAGGGGGCGGCTCCGAGGGGGGCTCCGAGGGGGGCGGCTCCGAGGGGGGCTCCGAGGGCGGCTCCGAGGGGGGCGGCTCCGAGGGCGGCTCCGAGGGGAGGAAAAGTGCACCGAGGCCGGTTCGGGACGGTTCGGGCCGGTTTTGGGTCTGAACCGAATCCGTACCGAATTAAACTTTCGGTTTCGGGCCCAAAAAATTTTCATCCCTTTTTTTTCGGGCCCAACGGGTTCGGGCCGGGTTTCGGGCCGATTCGGGCCGGTTTTTCGGGCTTAAGTCCCAGCCCTAGTGGAGAGCATTGCACCTTTACACAACCGTGAATTTGGAACATATGATGATGAAGTAGAGGGTCTAACACCCAATGAACTATTTACCAAGAATCACAAGGATTTGATGGTGGAGGCCGAAAAGTCAATCAAAGATACGGCAAGTTCGTGTACGGTTGTAGGTTCCCTCATTGCTACTATGATGTTTGCTGCAGCATTCACGGTTCCTGGTGGCAACAATGGCGATACGGGCTTCACGATGTTCGTAGATAGTGACTTGTTTCTGGCTGTCATGATTTATGATACTCTGTGACTGGTCTCTTCAAAAATTTCTGTCATTATTTTCTTGGGACTCCTCACATTGCGTTTCGCTGAAAAAGATTACCTCGTATCATTGGCGAAAAAGATGATGCTTGGCCTTTTCACGCTTTTTCTCTCTGTGGCCTCTATGATGATCGCATTTTCATGTGCTCTTATCATTTTGCTTCATGAAAAATACTCGTGGATTGTTTCTCCAACCATTGTTCTTGGAAGTGTTCCTGTTGTTAGAACCAATCAGTCTCTTGTATACAAACAATCTATACGTACAATAACTAAAGAATCGAATTTGAAATTGATAACAAAGATGAAAAAGAAATTTACTAACTTGATTAGATAGAGGCCTGCAAAGGCAGTGTCCTAAGACAGAATTTCGCCCTCACTTGTGCTTGTAGTCTGGACGTCTATCTCGAGGATACAACTATCTGGTTCAAGTTCATGCACACGAACTTGAACCCTGGCGATTTTACTCAATGTTCTTTTCCGATTAGCAATATGAGGAAGAAGAAGAAGTTCTGGAAAAAAAAATTTGGGATGAAGAATGACGACTTGAGGTCGTCCTTTTATAAGTGTCAAGCATCGTTTTTCAAAAGTCGCGATCAACTGTCGCTTCTTTTGAATTTTCATATTTATCCGAAAATTAAAATATTAATTTTCCAAAATTTTAATTTAACTTCGGATTAACCAACAGAGCCCCAAGGCCCAAGACCCATCTTTTGACATTTATATATTTGGGTTTTCCTTGGTAGCCCAATGCCCAAACCCACTCATCCACTAGTGAAAGCCCACATCTAGCTAGTCACCCAATTACTTTTTCTCATGTGTGATCCCTTATGAAGGGCACATGTCTTACAATTTCTTCCATGTGGGACTAAAGTCCCACAAGTCCTAATAATATCCCATATTTTCTATTCAAACTCTTATAATACCCCACATTTGAATAAAAAATAAGATAATAGAGGAACTTATCGTTATTTTAGAAAAGTTAGATAGGGGATGCATCGGAAGAGGTGTATTTTGGACTTGAACCTTTCGTAGTGAATACTTATCATATTTACTTTTTGAATTAGTGAACGTATAATCTTGAACTATTCACGTTTTGTAGTAAACCGAGACAACAAGTATCACACATACCATATCTAGACATATTTCAATTCTTACGGTTGTGTTCATTTCGGTCCTGAACAAATCCTTACTTCATGAGATTGTTAGAGAACTTAGCCATTTCGGTCCTCATAAATGCGACCCCACATTAGTCTCATATAGGTAATGCTAATCAAGAATAGTCCGCACTATCCTACTTTCTAAAGCTATTAGCATTATTAAGAATATATAATATTCAACCCTTTACTCGTCAACGGATACACACTTTAGTTCACCATAGGAATATGCATATATGCGTGTTTATACACCTTGAGTCTTCCTTAACTAGTTTGCCTATTGAACCTAGACCATGGGATCTCCAATATTGCTAGGTTAGGTTTCCGCCAAGTAGTGACTCATTGCATTGGCTTTAAACTCATTACCCTTGATGTAAAGATTACTTGCTCTCTATTAAGGCCTTTAGTCAAAGGATCAGCTATATTTTCCTTTGATTTTACATAGTCAATGGAAATTATTCCTTTTTTTAGCAAGTCTCGTATCGTCTTGTGACATCGTCTTATATGCCTCGATTTGCCATTGTAGATTTGGTTCTTTTCTCTTGTAAGAGCAGCCATACTATCACAATGTATGCAAATAGCCGTGACATGCGTAGGCCACAACGGAATACCTTCTAGGAAGTTTTTGAGCCATTCCGCTTCTTCGGCGGCTTTATCTAAGGCTACAAATTCTGCTTCCATTGTTGAACGTGTATTCATAATTTATTTTGATGATTTCCAAGATATGGCGGCATTACCGAGCGTAAATACATACCCACTTGTGAACTTACTTTCTGAATGATTGGAAATCCAATTCGCATCACAATATCCTTCTAATATAGGAGGATATTTAGTGTAATGCAATCCATAGTTTATTGTATGCTTTAAGTACCTCAAAACTCGTACTAGAGCTATCTAATGATCTTGTCCAGGATTGCTTGAGTACCTACTAAGTCTACTTAGACTATATGCCAAATTCGGTCTTGTACAATTCATTATGTACATCAAGCTTCCAACGACTTGTGTATATTCCAATTGAGACACACTATCACCTTGATTTTTCTTAAGGTGACTAGAGGGGTCAAAGGGAGTAACAACCGGCTTATCATCATAGTGTCCGAATTTTCTAGGAACCTTAATGAGATTGGGTAAGTGTATAACCATCCGAATTCCGTTGAATTCGAATACCAAGAATCACATCCGCTATTCCCAAGTCTTTCATATCAAAACTAGAATACAACATTTTCTTGGTTTGATTAATTATATCCTTACTCATTCCCATAATTAGCATATCATCCATATATAAGCATACAAGAACATAAGCGTTTCTACTTTCTTTCACATAAACGCATTTGTCACATTCATTTATTTTAAAACCATTTGATAAAAGTGTATTATTAGATTTCTCATGCCATTATTTTAGGGCTTGTTTAAGTCTATAAAGCGACTTAACTAATTTACACACCTTATGTTCTTGACCTTTAACAACGAAACATTCGGGTTGTTGCATGTAATTTTTGTCATCTGATTCGTCATTTTAAAAACGCAGTTTTCACATCCATTTGGTGTATGTCCAAATTGTGAACAGCAACTATAGCAATTAACGTTCTTATAGACGTAATTCTAGTTACTGGTGAATAAGTGTCAAATAAATCTACACCTTCCTTTTGTCGATACCCTTTAGCTACTATTCTAGTTTTGTATTTTTCAATGGTACCATCAGGTCTCGTTTTTCTTTTGAAGATCTATTTATGGCCTATTGGTTTATGACTCAGAGGTAAGTCTACCAATTTTCATGTATTATTTTGTAGAATGGATTCCACTTGACTTTGAATAGCCTCTTTCCAATAAGGCGCTTCGGAAAATTCCATGGCAGCCTTATAAGGTTGAGGTTCTTCTTCAAGAAAAAAAGTCATAAATTCGGGTCCAAAATCTTTGGCAACTTTCCCACGTTTACTTCTCTTTGGTTCAAGATTTTTTTCTTGAATAGTAGAGGTATTTTCATTAACCTCAATATTTTCACTACTTTTGTTTAATTCATCTTGAGGCAATGTATCTATATACATTCTTTTCCTTGGATTTGACTTATCCTTGTAAGGAAATATATTCTCAAAGAATTCTGCTTCAGCAGATTCTAAGGTAGTGTTTGCGCGTATATCAATAACATCATATTTGTACACCAAAAATCTAAAGGCTGCACTATTTTCGACAGGGCCGAGAAATATGCAATCTATTATTTTTGGTCCAACTTTAGTTCTCTTTGGAAGAGGAACTCAAACTTTGGCAAGACAACCCTACACTTTCATCGTCTTATAAGTAGGTGGTCGTCCTTTCCAAATTTCATAAGGAGATTTATCACTCATTTTAGGAGAAATTCTATTTAATATCATATTTATAGTAAGACAAGCCTCACCCCACAAACTGGTTGGAGCTCTTGAGTTATTTAACATTGAATTTATCATATTTCTCAATGTTCTATTCTTTCGTTCAGCAACTCTATTTTTTGTGGAGTATATGGGGTTGTTTTTTGATGCACAATGCCATGAAAAGAACAAAATTCAGCAAAGTCATTGGATTCATATTCTCCACATCTATCAGACCTTAGAATTTTTATTCTTTTCTCAAGTTGATTTTCAACTTCAGCTTTATATGTCTTAAACATATTCAGAGCTGCATCTTTGCTATGTATTAAATAAACATAACAATATTTACTGCAATCATCAATGAAAGATATATAATAATTCTTTTCTCCACGAGCTGGTGTTGATCTAAAGTCACACAAATCATTATGAATTAAACCTAGTACGTCATTGGATTTCTCCACAGATTTATATGAAGGAGCAGTAAACTTTGATTCAATACAGATTTCACACTTAGTCATTTTATTCATCGAGCATTTTGGCAACATGCCTAAATTCACCATTCTTTGTAAAGAACAAAAATTAACATGGTCTAATCTAGAATGCCATAAAGAAGAGGACTCAACCATGAACATAGAAGCAGTGCTAGTGCCTGCATTGTTATTATTAATAATAGCATCCATAGTAGGTACAACATTTAGTTTAAAGAGTCCTTCATAGAGGTAACCCTTTCCTACATACACCCCACCCTTGGTGAATATAAATTTGTCAGACTTGAATACTAGTTTGAATCCCTTGTTGCTTAGAACTGGACCTGAAACTAGATTCTTACAAATATCAGGCACATGAAGTACATTAGTGAGTATAAGGTCTTTTCCTGAACTGAATTTCAGAATTACCTTTCCTTTTCCTTCAACCTTTGCGGTTGTGGCATTTCCCATGAACAAATTAAGCTTCTCCATCGTTAGCTGGTTGATATGAAGAGAATACCTCCCTAGAAGCGCATACATGTCTTGTAGCACCAATATCAATCCACTAATCACTTGTATTAGTAACTAGATTTGCTTCAGAAACCACTCCAATGAATTGAGTCGGACTTTCAGCAAGGTTTGCTTGGTTGTTGGAATTTCCAAAACCTCCACCACCTTGACCTTGATCCTTTCTGAATCGACACTCTTTTGCTTTATGCCCAGGTTTGCCCCACACCCAACATCCTCCAGATTTTGGCTTCTTGAACGATTTGTTCTTTTGTGGGGAATGAGACATTTTTGCACCAGATTGGGTGTTCTTGGCAGTATCATTCTTGCCCTTATTTTTCTGAAACTTGACCTTTGAAAGACTTCCTTAGACCATGTTGGCATTTGCCTCCAAAGAAGTTGCATCAGCCTTCTCATTCTTCCAGTTATCCTCTTGGATTCGAAGCTTTAGAACCAATTGCTCAAAATTCATGTCCTCGGTTAAGTGTTTCAGATATGTTTTGAAATCTTTCCATGAAGGAGGTAGTTTCTCAATAATAGAACCAACAAAGAAATTCAGGGGGGGTGCCACTCATCTTGAAGTTAAGAAACTTGCCAACAGACTTGGTGCCACTCATCTTTTGACATTTATATATTTGGGGTTTCCTTGGTAGCTCTAGGCCCAAACCCACTCATCCACTAGTGAAAGCCCACATCTAGCTAGTCACACAATTATTTTTTCTCATGTGTGATCCCTTATGAAGGACACATGTCTTATAATTTCTTCCATGTAGGACTAAAGTCCCACAAGTCCTAATACCTGTTGCCGCATTTGTGTGGATGCATGCAGTTTCCCTACTTGTGAACACTTTCATTTCTACCTATGGGTCAGGAATATTCAAAAAGGAAACACAACCTTGGTATAAATCTCTGATGAAATCCCTGGTGTTACGCCTAGTTTTTGGTACAAGCCAGCAGAATAAGTCAGTGCAAGAAGAAGGTAGTGGATCTGTTTGAAGAAAAGAGGTATCTCCGAGTACTGAGTCTGTCATAGTCTACGAGGATCTTGTATCAGTTTCAAACTCTGTTGTACTTTACGTAATATTGGCTTTAAGACTTGGCTGTAACCCTTCTTACAACCAAGTCTGAGCACTAGGATATATGTTTTTGAGTTGCTGAAACACCATCCTATTACTAAGTGGGAGTAAAGTCGAACACTAGGATCGGACCATATTTATTTGTTAAAATTTTCACGACTTTTCCTCTAGCTGCAACTGTTATCAAGTGTAGACCAAACAAAAATTTCGTCTATAATTGTTGGAGAGTCCAGGTTTGTACTACTGACCGAGCTGTAATTGCTCTAATAAGAATCCGGTGCTTTCTTCACAATCTGAGTTTGCTGAAATCAACGTACGCCTCATAATTGGTTTGTTGGCTCAGACTACTCAATTTTGTGAGAGTAGATATGAGATTAATTAACCGGAAAGATAATCATACGTCCATCCAACAATGAGAACTAAAAAGCCAAAAACAAAAAGAAAGATATCATGTCCTATTGGCTAATTCCAATTATTCCATTACTGAGTTGAATGAATGCCTAATTAATCAACATGTTCCAACTTCATATGGTACTAATACAAGTATTCTAGATTGTCTGATGTGTGGTGCTCTGTTTGCAGCCTTAATTGGTTTAGTAGATCCGATCCTGTTATGATTTTTGAGTAATTTACGCAGTATGTATTGACGTGCTTTTATGTGGTAAGAGAGAGAGTGTTAGTATAGCAGCATTAGTTCTCCGATTAAACATATTTACCCACTTAAGCAGGTAATCAACACCTACCCGACCACCCGAAAGACCACCAGGAAGGCTACGACTTCGCTCACAAGACGACCCTATCCGAGCGCGCACGCGCCCGTGGGGCGCACATTTAAATGTGCAGATCACATAAACAACAAAAGGAGTCCAGTCCCATATCGAGGAACACAAGTAAGCAACAAACTCAACCACCTATATATGAAAGGTATTTATTACAGGTAAGAGGCAACCTATCCGAACTCATTCAACAACATTCAATTCCATTAAACACTCCAACCTACTTTCTCGCATGTTCAGTTGACTGTTATATCCAATACATCTTCTAACTTAGGCATCGAAGCGTTGAAGGCAGGCCACCCCTGTCTCGACCATCTGACCATCTGCTTGTCGTTGTATTCTTCTAACAGCCTATCCCGAACACGCTTGCCCGAACACCCGAAGACCCGAAGAGAGAAGGAGCGTCCGACCATCCGAACAGCCCGAACGTTCGGACGAAGAAGAAGAGAGCTCGTACTTGCTTCTGCTAGATTGTGTCTCGCGTAATCCGGTAGAAACAGTTGGCGCCGTCTGTGGAAAGCTTACAAATTGCAAACCTCGTATAAACACCACCAACCGAAAGCCCACATGCATACCCAGGAGACTAACGTCAGCAACACGCTCGTCGAGGAAACACCCCCAAGCGCACAGGTGTGGCAGGTGATGGAGTTGGGGACGAGCGGTAGTAGCGAGGAGCGCCTCGACAGCCTGCTCCAGGAGCTGCGAGAGGCAGCGCTCGAAAGGGATCATGAGCGCCAGATCCGGCAGAGGCTGGAGGAACGGCTGGACGCGCTCGTCGGCCAGCAGCTGGCGCAACACGAACGGACCCAAGAGACCATCGACGAAGAGCAACATCCGTTCGACAGGACCGATACTCGGGCAGTCCGCACGCCCACGCCGACAGGAGAATCGGCACCCCCGACGGACAACACCCTGATCCTTCAGAGGATGGAAGAATTGGCGGAGGAAGTCTCGCGCCTGCGGAAAGATAAGCTCGCCGGGCAGGGTGGGATGTTCACCCCCCAGGTCAGCCCGTTCGCGGCGCACATACTAGAGAGGGGAAGGGATCTCAACGCAAAAACAGCAAAAATCACCCGGTTCGACGGGAGTGGGATCCCCGTACGCACATCGACGAATTTCGATCCGCCACGGACGGAACCCGATATTCGGACCCGACCCTATGTTTCCTATTCTAGGAGACGCTGACCGAAGAAGCACGGAGTTGGTTCTATGAGATTCCGCCAGGCTCCACCCACTCGTTCCTCGAGCTGGCGGAGAGCTTCCAGCAGCGTTACAGGCTCCAGGGGAAGTACAACACTACGGGCATCCTCCTCAAGGTCCGCCAGGGGAGGGACGAGAGCCTGTCGAGCTACATAAATCGGTGGAGGACGCTCGCAAGCATGTGCAGGGACCTCGACAAGCGAGTGGCCAAGATAGTCCTGATGGACAACATGCTCGCCACACCATTCGTAGAGAAGCTGGTAAGGAAAGAACATCTCGACTACGACGAGATCATGGACCTGATCGTACAGCAGGCGTTGGTGGAAACGCGAGTGTACGGGTCCACCTCCGAGTCTAGCACAAACAGACCGGAGAAGGTAAGCGTTCGACCGCGGCAACCCGCAGACGACGAAGAGCCAACCGGGGACTATAAGAGAAGCCGAGACCCACAAGGACAGAATCACCAGAGGCCGTCCCCCCGCAATTATCAGAACAACCGCCACCACCAGGCGAGGGGACCGGCGCCACAAGGAGCCCGTCTACCGCCAGCGCCACGGTACCGGCCGGTCGGACAAGAGGTCTATACGATCAACCGACAGTCAAACGAACAACTACTCCGCCAGCATCGACGCCAGATTCCACCGCCAAACAACATGTCGAAGGAGAGGGCTCCGCTCGGCCGAACCCCAGACATCTGGTGTGAGTACCAAAACACCACCACCCACCACACCAACGACTGCATCATGCTGAAGAAGGTCCTCACGGATATGCAGAAGGACGGCCGGGTCACCCCTCCTAGGGCAGAGGAGCGGCCGCGCGAGGCGAATATCGAGACCCGGGGGACTATCAGCACAATATCCGGGGAGAAGCGTAAGGAGGGGACCTCGTCGCCCGATCAATCGAGCAGGGAAGTGCTGACGATCGGGGCAGGAAGGGCGCACAAAGCAGGAAGGAGGGAGTCGCCAACCATCAGTTTCACGGCGGATGACGAAGAGGGGAGCCCGAAGGACAGCACCCTACCATTCGTGATTGATGCGATCATCAACCGTTTCCTCGTGAAAAGGGTGCTGGTGGACAACGGGGCGCCCGTGAACGTAATCTATCTGGATGCGTACACAGCGCTTGGCAGACCCGCACACAAAATGACGCAAGACCACGAGTGCATCGCCAGCTTCACGGGCGATACATCATACCCGATCGGGAGCGACAACATTCGGGTCGGAATCGGCGCCCCCGACTCCCCGCACAGCGAGGTTCGGACGGACTTCGTCGTCATGGACACCCCTCCCCGTACAACGCCATACTCGGGAGGCCAGGGATCAACAAGTTGAGGCTGATCATTGCAGGACACATGCTCTTGGGACGATTCCCAACCGAGCGCGGGGTCAGACACGTCCGGGGATACAACTATGAAGAAGCAACGAAGCCCCGGAATAGGCAAGAGGTCCTCGCCATGGAGGAGTCGGCGCCATAGATGGAGGTACCGGATGACCCGCACGATGGGCTGATGGCAGTGTCACCCGTTCCCGAGCGCGAAGAGCTGAGGACGATTCAACTATCCTCCGAACACCCGGAGAGGACGATCCAGATCGGAGCATCATTGGCTCCCGCGATAGCTGAGCGGCTGATCGCGCTGCTAAAGGAGAAGCAGGAGGTGTTCGCGTGGTCGTACAAAGACATGCCCAGGATCAGCACAAACATTATATCCCACAAGCTAAGCGTCAGCGCCGGCGCACGGGCGGTCAAGCAGAAGCGACGGGCGTACAAGGCGGAACACTACGCAGCGATGCACGAGGAGGTGGACCGACTGCTGGGCATCGGGTTCATCCGCAAGGTGGACTATCCAAGGTGGATCTCCAATGCTGTAATGGTGCTGAAGAACAAAACAAAAATGGAGGATGTGCATCGATTACAGTGACCTCAACAAGGCGTGCCCCAAGGACAGCTTCCCTCTGCCAAGGATCGACCAGTTGGTAAACGCGACAGCTGGTCACGAGCTCCTATCAATGATAGACGCGTACTCGGGCTACAACCAGATCTTCATGGACCCCGAGGACCAGGAGGCGACGACGTTTGTCACGGACAAGGGCCTATATTGCTACGTCGTTATGCCATTCGGGTTAAAGAACGCTGGCTCCACGAACCAGAGGCTCATGAACGCGATGTTTCATGGCCTGATTGGCAACATCGTGGACGTGTACGTAGACGACATATTAGTAAAGAGCGTTCAGGCGGTCGACCACGTTCAGAACTTGGGGACTGTGCTCGACGTCCTCATCGGGAACGGCATGAGGTTAAACCCCGTCAAGTGCACGTTCGGAGTCACCAATAGCAAATTCCTGGGATATATCGTCAGCCAGCGGGGAATTGAAGCTGCACCCGCCAAGGTAAGGGCAATCATCAACATGAAGCTGCCCGTCAAGAAAGCAGACCTGCAGAGCCTCATGGGCAAGCTCGCATCACTGAACAGGTTCATATCTCGCTACTTAGATAGATGTGCCCCATTCTTCAAGGCTCTCTGAACTACGAACAAGCGGGAGGTCGCATGGACGCCCGAATGCGAGGCATCTTTCCTTCAGATCAAGGAGTACCTGGCCTCGATCCCACTCCTCTCCAGGCCCGTTCGAGGGGAGATACTGTATATTTACCTGGCCTCTTCCCTCACAGCGGTCAGTTCAGCCCTCGTCCGCCGGGAGGACTGCACGGAACTGCCCGTTTTCTTCTCAGGGAAGGGCATGACGGGCGCTGAGACCCGATATCCGACGATCGAGAAGATGGCGCTCGCACTCGTCACCGCCGCCCGACGGTAGAGGCCATACTTCCAGGCACACAGCATCCACATCCTCACGAACGTACCCCTGCGCCAGATCCTCCAATCGCTCGATCACAGTGGCCGCCTGGCGAAGTGGGCTATCGAGCTCAGCGAATTCGACCTCCATTACAAGCTTCGGACGGCCATCAAACGGCAGGCGGTGGCGGACTTCATCGCCAAATACACGGAGGCAGAGACGACGTCGGTCGACGTCGGAGTGGAACCTCTACGTCGACGGATAATGCACGAAGAAGGTGAGCGACGCCGGGATCATCCTAACCGGGCCAGGAGGAGTAAACGCAGAGTACGCCCTCAAATTCGAATTTAAGACAACCAACAACGAGGCCGAGTACGAAGCACTCATCGCAGGCCTACAACTGGCCAAGAGCTCGGAGGCGCCCGACCTCAATGTGTTCAGCGACTCACAGTTGGTGGTAAGCCAGGTCGAAGGTGAATTCCATGCGAAGGGGGAGTTCCTAACCGCCTATCTAAAGCACGTGAAGGTGCTCATCAACAGGTTTAAATACGTAAACATCAACCACATCCATCGAGGGCTCAACGCGAAGGCAGACAGACTCGCCTAATTGGCCACGGCCCCCGTGCACACGGGACCAGGGCAGCGGATTGTCGAAGTGCTGCGACGACCGAGCATCTCGGGAGCAGAATAGATCCTGGCAATCGAACCACACGAGCACAACTACATGGACGTACTCATCGCGTACAAGGCGAGATGACAGTTACCAGAAGACAAGCGAGAGGCCAGAACCATCGTCGCACGGGCGGCAAACTTCAGTGTGCGGGATGAATCACTATATCGACAAGGGAGGACTTGGGCGAGCCTCAAGTGCGTCACTCCAACAAAGGGCAACTCAATTCTGCAAGAAATCCATTCGGGCACGTGCAGCCACCATGCGGGCGCCAGATCGATCGCACACAAGACCCTTCGATGTGGATTCTAGTGGCCCACCATCCACGAGGACGCCACATCACTAACGAGCAAGTGCCACCAGTGCCAGCTGCACGCGCATCATCACTACATGCCCGCCGTCCCACTGTTCATCCTCCTATCGCCCGTACCATTTGCACAGTGGAGACTGCACCTAATCGGGGAGCTCCCGAAATCGAAGGGGCAGTACAGGTACCTGATCGTCATCATCGACTATCACACCAAGTTCATCGAGACTCAGCCGATGGCGAAGATCACGACAGAGAGGGTCAAGCGCTTCCTCTGACGTTTCCTCTTCTGTCGCTACGGGACGTCGATCAACATCATCACGGACAACGGGCCACAGTTCAACAACCCTCGGCTCACGGCCTTCTACAAACGGCAAGGAACGGATCTCGTATTCGCGTCACCAGCGCACCCACAGACAAACGGGCAGGTAGAGGCAGCGAACAAAATCATCAAGGCGGGCATCAAAAGAAAATCAAAGATATCGAACCCGGGGACGCGGGATATGGGCGCTGGCCCGAGGTCATCCTGGAGATCCTGTGGTCCATTCGAACGACCGCCAACACAGCCACGGGCGAAACCCCGTTCAGTCTGACGTTCGGAACAGAAGCTGTGCTACCCTTGGAGATCACCCACCAGAGCCCACGGATTGAGGGGTACGATCCGAGCATGAACGACGAGGGACTGCGACTCAACAGCGACTTGTTGGAAGAGCGGAGAGACACGGCGCATCTCCACAACGCCGCGAACAAGCAGAGGATCGCCCGACTATACAACCAGCGTATTCGGACTCGACCAATCCAACAGGGGGACTGGGTGATGAAGGCGATCCAACAGAAGGTCAAGGCGCTCCGTACGTCGTGGACAAGGTGGTAAGTGGCAGCACCTTTTACCTTAGAGACATGCAAGGTCAACGACTGCGACACCCGTGGAACATCCAACACTTGATGAAATACTTTCATTAAATTTTGTTGTGTTGGTACTTTCATTAAGTTCATTTTGTTGTTGTTACGTTTGTTCTTGACCCGCCCGCCCGATACTCGGGGGACTGGGGAGAGACTGTTCGCGTCAATATAACACTTGGTTAAAATACCATAGCAAGGAATAAAGAGCATGCGCGCGCATGAACCATTCAAAAGATGCCAAAAAAAAACCAGAAGTAAAAGACACACGTACGGAAGGAAAAGAAATTTCATTAAGATAAAAGAGCGTTACGCTCGTTACAAAAAAGAGCTATACTATTACAAGAAAAAGAAAAAATCTACTCTACCGCTCCTCCCGCCTGCCCCACTTGCCCCGCCTCTCTAGCCGCCCCCGCTGCTCCTGCTCTGGCTCCGCGGACGCCCCACCCGCCAGCGACTGCAGGTGTGCGCGGTAGCGCTCTAAGTCCAAAAAGGGAGACACGGCCTCCTGAAACTCAGCCACTTGACCGTCAGCTTCAGTGGCCACCAACTCCAAGAACTCCGAAGATTCCTTGAAGGCAGCAACCGTCTCCGCTTGGGCCCGCATGATGCGCTCCTTGGTCCAAGCCTGGCATTCGGCCTCCATTAGGCGGGACTCCATCTCCGCCAGCTTGTTGGCCGCCTCCGTCCGAACGTCGTCCACCGAGGCTAAAGCGCTATCCCGCTCCGCCTTCAAAATTGCCTCGCGCTCCGCAGCTTCATGTAGCTGGCGGACCTGACGATCCACCAACTTATTGGCCTTAGAGAGACTGTGCTGCAACTTCTTCTGCGACAAGTTGACCTCGCGCAGCTCCGCCTTCAGTGCCCCCACCTCCCGATCGTTGGCTTCTTGCATGCGCAGGGCGAAGAGCTGATGCTGCAACATCATGCAGCCGTTGAAGGCCCGGTTCAGATCGTCAGTCGGACGCGGGCCCGGAGATAGCAGGCCGTTTGCAGACTTCACCCCTGAGGCAATGGCGGCGATAAGGGGCTCACAGAACGCAATCGCACCAACAGTGGAGTCCATCCTTGTGCGCTTCTGCGGGCTCTCGGCACTTCCCTCTAGCTCGGGCATGCTGAAAGGGAGATCTGCACTAGTCTGAGGCGTGCGGGCGGCATCCCGTCTGTCCCTCTGCTCCACCCGGCACTGGTCGCGCTCCACCTGCCGCTGTTCCTTCTCGCGGTGGAGGCGCTCACGCTCTGCCCGGTCCTGACCTTTGGAGGCAGAGGTATTGCTAAGAGGCGGGCGGGGGACGGTCGTCTGGGACGCCCGGATATGTTGGGCACAATCGGCCACATTGGGGATGGGGATCTTGGCCTGCGTGCTGCTCCCCAGGACGAGCCCGCCACGCCCGTCATCCGCCACCTTGCGGACGTTCTCAGCTGTGGTGAGCAGAGCAGCCATACGGCGCTTGAACGCATCATCCTTCTCCGTCGCCTTAGACTTGGTCATCTTGGCTGCAAAACACACAAACGGAAGGTTAGCAACAGAACAACACGATAATTTATATCCCTACTACTAGCATAAAAGAGAACTACAAAGCCCAGATGGACCGGGCGGTTTGGCGAGACGCGTGCGCTCGATGAGATCCCAGTGACACGCTGCCCAGAAATATCTTGCCTCGGGCGCGGGGTCGAACATGAACTTCAGCCGAGCTATCAGGGCCTCTTCGATGGGCGTAAGCGGATACTCGTTCGTGTCGAGCGAGTGGAAGAACTAAGGGACTCGATCGATGCGGTCGGCGTTGGCGACGTACTCTGGGGTGAAGGCGCCAAACTCCCAGTCTCCCCCAACCAAGTAGTTGATTGTGCGCCAGGAGGTTGACGAGCTTGGCGGGTCGACCAGCCACCACTTCACGTGGGGCTCCACCGTGAAAGTCCCCGAATCCCTTTGGCGCAAAGAGTATCGGAGCCGGAAGAAATTGAGGAACTCCGCCCGCGTTGGTTGATCCATTCCGCTCACCCGGAAGATGTTAAACATGGCGACGAGCGTGCGGGTGAGCGTAGGCCCACACTGACCAAGAGAGATCCTCAGGAGCGCCAGCATGTACTGAAAGAAGGCATGCAGAGGCAGCTTGATTCCAGCCTTCAGGTGGAATTCGCTAAGGCAGACGTGGCCACACGGAGGACGGGTGAACGTGTCGCCCTTGCCAGGGATTCGCAGCCTCACGGAGCTCGGGATGTGGTAGTCGCGTGCCCACCTCTCCATCTCCTTCACGGACGGCGCACACTCGGACTCTTGTACTGGAACCCCATCTGGCAGCACCCAGTGTACGCGGCCGCCTTCCGCGAACTGGGGAACAGACGATTCCTGCTGCACGTGCTTCTCGCCCCACGACCCTGAGGAGGGTGAGGACCCGCCCGACGACCTCGACGAACTCCCTAACCCTGCGGCAGCGAGCGCTTGTTGGGGATCCATTGGTTGCACCACAGGAGAAGCGTTAGGGATGAACCGAAGAGGCGTTACACTCATCACGGAATCGGACGACGTGTCCGACCTGCTCGTGTACGAACCACAACTAACCCACCCCGCCCCCGGTACGTATATCCGCTCACGTGACTGGCTGCTCGATATCTCTATTGGTTCCATCTCCTAAACGTACGCACGCGAAACCCACACTTAGCAACAACAACAAAAAACTACCAGAAACAACAAAAACCCAGAAAATCTACCCCAAACAAGATCAAAACCAGGCACGCCTCAACCTTGTTCTTGAGACGCAAGGCCAGAAAAAGCCAAGAAACCCAGAAACCGTGGAGAAAAGAAACAAGAGGAAACCGGAAAGAAAAAAAAGCAGAACGGAAAGCAGCAAAAACAGGTTAAAGAGCCTCACCAAGTTGAAATCGAAGGTTGAAGGTAGACGTCGACGGTGAACTCCGGTAGAGAGCAAGAACAAGGAGAACAATATGCAGAGTAATTTCTTCAGAGTGTCGGTAAAAGTGAAAGCGATGAGGAAGACGACACCACGAGGCCCTATTTATACTGATCACATGGGACACGCCGACGAACGCCAGCCGTTCATTTTCGTGTGTCCACCGTCAGATGGTGACACGTGGCCCTGATGCGGTTTACTTACCCACCTAAGTAACCGCGCTAACCCTTCAACTTCCCGCCTCGTTTTCAAAACCTTAGCACGATCTCCCACGACTCGCCACGTGTCATCCATGCAACACCCCACGCTCCCACGCACCTCACGCCTGACCTTCGAGCAGTTACTACGTCATCAGCATTTAATGCACAGGGCACACCAGCATTAATTACGCCGGCTAGCATTTATTACTCAACGGTTCCCAAGAAGAAGTAAAAAGGAATGTCACCTCAATCGTCTCGTCAGACAAAACATCACCCCACCACAGGCAAGACAACACACGTCACGCCTCCCGCCATTCAGACTGCGCACACACCATCCACACGACCAAGCGCCCGAGAAACCCCACAGGCAAGCAAACGCCACCCCACCAGGTTAGTGCAACACCATTTAGTGTCCCGAAAGAGGATGAACGTCTGCGTTCCCCTCCCGCGTGCACGCGCTAAAATGAAGAACTGACACCGCCACGGGCGTGGGGCACCTTCCCTCCGTGCGCATAACGGTAAGCGATCAATTCGCCGGATTAGGCGGCACGGGCAAGGGGTCCGTCCTCTCCTTGCGCTCGCTAAGACCGATGGGTGACACGGGCGTGGGGCTCCTCCCCTCCGTGTGCGTAACGTTAACGACCGAATCGCCGGATTAGGAGGCACGGGCATGGGGTCCGTGCTCTCCTTGCGCGCGCTAAGACCGATGAGCGGCACGGGCATGCAGTCCGTCCCTCCGTGCGCGCTGCAACAAACGTACGTAACGGTCATGATCCCACCGTTGACGTTACGATAGGTCGGCGCCGATGAGTTACAACATCCTCTCAGGCACCTAATACAAGACCGCTCCGAGGCTTAACAACTCTATGTTGGGGGGTCGGGGTCAACTCGGATCCATCCATGCATCAAGAACGACCGTTCCGAGGCTTAACGGCTCCATATTGGGGGGTCGGGGTCAGCTCGGATCCACCCATGCATTTCAAGAACGACCGTTCCGAGGCTTAACGGCTCCATATTGGGGGGTCGGGGTCAGCTCGGATCCACCCATGCGCGTGATCATACATACATTTGCATACATTCACATACATTCGCATACACATTCACGTACTCATACTTATCTCTGTATTCCACTCATCTTGTTCATCCGAAAGACCACGGGCGCGCGGCTCCAAATAACAAGATTCGTTTAGAGGCCGGGCCCAGAATGCATGACCGCACGAACAGGTACACGATCGGACGCACAGATACCCACTCTGTCAAGCGAGCCCTTCCTTGACCGGAGAGTTGGGGGACTTGGGGGTTACAGGACCACGCACCACTGCTCATCGGATAAGTATTTGTTTAATCGCACGAACCCTTTTTCAACTCCCCAGTCAAGAAATGTCTCTTTGACTTGGGGACTTGGGGGACTTGTTAGTATAGTAGCATTAGTTCTCCGATTAAACATACTTACCCACTTCAGCAGGTAATCAACACCTACCCGACCACCCGAAAGACCACCAGGAAGGCTACGACTTCGCTCACAAGACCGACCACATCCGAGCGCGCACGCGCTCGTGTGGCGCACATCTGAATGTGCGGATCACATAAACAACAGAAGGAGTCCAGTCCCACATCGAGGAACACAAGTAAGCAACAAACTCAACCACCTATATATGAAAGGTATTTATTACAGGTAAGAGGAAACCTATCCGAACTCATTCAACAGCATTCAATTCCATTAAACACTCCAACCTACTTTCTCGCATGTTCAGTTGACTGTTATATCCAATACATCTTCTAACTTAGGCATCGGAGCATTGAAGGGCAGGTCACCCCTGTCTCGACCATCTGACCGTCTGCTTGTCGTTGTATTCTTCTAACAGCCTATCCCGAACACGCGTGCCCGAACACCCGAAGACCCGAAGAGAGAAGGAGCGCCCGACCATCCGAACAGCCCGAACGTTCGGACGAAGAAGAAGAGAGCTCGTACTTACTTCTGCTAGATTGCGTCTCGCGTAATCCGGTAGAAACAGAGAGCATATTGGTCCAGGCTATCTACAGCTTCAAAGCCGTCCATTTAGATTTATTCTCTCCGAGTCATTAAATTTTGGTTTAAGGGGATGTTACGACGAATTAAATTAATTGATATGCCGCGCGTTTCTGGTTTTGACTTTTGACTGCTCAAGTGACTTAATTTCCTGGAATGCTGCTGAGTTTATTGGATGTTTCAGTATCAAATCCACCTCGAGCAGGAGTTAATTATTTGATCGATCAAGGACTTCTTCAAACAGGAGGCTTGATTATTACTCGTTAATTGATTAATGTTGACCGTTGAGGCAGTCTATTATAAGTATTATAGAATCCCCCTCCACCTAAACATGCATGTTTATATCCATGCACTGTATGTAATATCTTGATTCTCAAGCACCACCAGCTGGTTGTTTGGATGCATGCATGCTCTAGCTCCTCAAGGATTTGATCCTCAAGCATCACCACTATTCTAAGTATCCTACAAGTTCCCACGTACTACCAATTGAACCAACACAGTTTTTTTTTTAATAACCAACTCTCTTCTTAGCCACAAAAGACTGTGCTTGCTCCAATTTATCAGTAGTACGTACCAAAAGATCTTTGCTGTTGCACAAGTCATGTTCATTCTTTATTATAAACGAAGTAAACGAATAACATAAAGTAATTAAAAGAAACATGTATCACTACTTTAGTCTCTTTTATTAAATTGAAGTAACGAATAGCATAAAGAAAAGAAAGACGGATTCCTCTTCTCTTTCTCTTGCAGCTTGAAACGTGTTTTGTTTTTCCTATTATATATAGATCGACGAACATGGGTTAAGTATAAAAATTAAACCAGATCGGGATTTAGAAGCAGTACCTATCCAGTTCTCTAACAATGGAGAAATGAGGGATCTTATTAATGGGTTATAAAAATTTGTGCTACTCTTATCATTGTTAATTAGTTTTGATATGGAACCCTAGATTATTTTATCACTCTATATGTAAGTGTGTTCGGCATTTTGATTTTTGATTAATTTCGGAACTTTACCTATATATACATTTGCTTAATGGATCGAGCTGATGAACTTGACAGATTGAGAATGGGAAGCACGGCAGTAGTTACGTCGAATGCGATTGTCCCTGAATTTCTGAGCTATGAGAATTACTGGCGGTGGAGTTTGTGGGTCAAGACCTACTTGTTGGCTGAAAACCTGTGGGACGTTGTCAACCCCAGCACTGCGAGTAGTAGTCCTCAACCAGAGGAGGGTAAGAAGTTCAAGGATTGGACAAGAAAGAATGCAAAAGCTCTTTATGTAATCCAGAATTCTTGCGGCACTGATATGTTATCGGCTATCGATACAACAGAGACGGCAAAAGATGCTTGGGAGGCTTTGGAGACTGTATGCAAGGCCAAGCAAAAAGGTATATATGATCTATTAACAACTCAATCAAATTAGTCTTTCTTCATTAACATTACCTTTATGATATAAAATGTCGACGCGCGCACATGTTTTACATCAAATTATTGTTCTATCTAAGCTTTGTCCGAATCCAAGTCAAGTTTACTAGCTTATAACAAATGATCAATCGTGCACGTACGTACACACAAATTTGTTCATTAATTAACCAGTTAATGGTATCCAAAATTGAATGATGTGCGGCAGAGAATTTAATAGTGTTAAAAACTTTCTGAATTGTCATCAGCCAAGAAAGATCTCGAAGAATTCGAGCGCTACAAGCTATTCTTCGTCTATGTTAGTTCTGACAAATGGGGAAAGGCAGAGGAGTGTCTAATAAAATTACCAGATGCAGTGCGAATACGAGATCCGAGATCTAAGCTTGGAGAAACGGCTCTTTTTGTAGCAGCCTGGAAAGGACATCTGCAAGTTGTGAAGGGGTTAATGTCGTTCATGACACAAGAAGATTTACAAATGAAAACACTTTTAAAGGGTTTAACACCTCTTCACCAAGCAGTCATAAGTGGGCACCTAGACATTGTGAAATTGCTGGCCGCTGTGATGGGACAAGTAAAAAGTCTATCTGGTAACACTGCTCTTCATACTGCAGCCAGGTATGGAGATATGCATATTGTACGAGGATTGATTTCGTTTATGACACAAGAAGATATCAAAATGAAAAACAATGAAGGTAACACAGCTCTCCACCGTGCATGGAATTTTGAGCAGATGGATGTTGTGAAAGAGTTGGTTCCCCTGATGGGAGAAATAACAAACAATTATGGTGACACAATTCTTCACAGGGCAGTCAAGACGGGGGATGCACGTATTGTCAAAGAAATGGTCAATCGAATGAAACGAGAAGATTTGGAGATAAGAAACAATGATGGTTACACCGCTCTTGATCTAGCCGTAAAAAATGAGGATGTGCCTATTTTAAGAGAATTGGTGTCATACGGTAATACTTGCTGCTTCCGTTATATATTTTTGCGTGCTTAATTTCGTAGTTATTACCTTTGCCTATATATCCATATCCATGTGATGTTTAGTCGTAAATTCACATTATTTTGCAGAAGATGATGCAATCTATTATTTGAAAAGCTTTATACATAGTTTAGGGAACTAACTAATATTCACAACTTCATTTAATGTCACAGATGACAACGATCGCTATCTTCTTTTCATCGATTATGTGATTAAAGGTGATTGGGTAAATGCAAATGAGTGCCTTGAAAAATTAGGTCCTTATACGTATGATGCAATAAGAGCAATAGATCCAAGAGATGGATGTGCAAACACAGTTCTTCATATAGCAGTCGAGCAAGGACATGTGAATATTGTAAAAGAGTTGGTTTCGTTGATGACACAAGAAATGTTGGTTGAGAAAGAGGCGGATGGTCTCTGTGAAGAAACAATCATCGAAAGAGCTAAAAAAATTATTCAACAGCACGAGAGAATGCTAAATCGTGTTTTAGAACAAAGAAATATTTTTGGTGACACAGCCCTTCACTTGGCAATTCGTAAGGAGAATGTGCATATAGTGAAAGAGTTGGGGATGTTTATGAGAAAAGAAGGTTTTGAACTAAGAAATAATCAAGGTTCCACGGCCCTTCATGAAGCAGTTTCTAAAGAGAGTGTGGATATTGTCAATGAATTGGTGTTGTTTATGAGTCAAGCAAGTTTTGAAGTGAAAAATGAAGCAGGATACACAGCTCTTCACCTAGCAGTCTTTAAACAGAATGTGGAGATTGTCAAAGCGTTGGTGCGGGTTATGAGACAAGAAAGTTTAGAAGTGAAAGATGTTAAAGGTTCCAATGCTCTTCATCTTGCATCCAAAGCGAGGAATATGCAAATCTCTATTGTGAAATATTTAGTGTCAGCAATGAGGCCAGAAGCCTTGGAATTAAAAGACCGTTCAGATAATACTGCATTAGGTTGTGCTCTAAACACGGGACAAAATGATGAAAATGTGAAGGAAATGGTGAAACACATTGCAAAAAAGAGCCGTAATGTCTTTGTACATAAAGTTCTTGACAAGTATGATGATAACGTTCTTCCACTTAATTGGCATTTTATGTGGGATAAACATGAACTAGGTCGTCATCTCTATAATGTCACTCCACATGAAACTCTCAACGGATCCGACGGCATTTGGCTTATTGCTATATGTATCCGAGTTATGATGAACTTGGGTAAGTGAACTTCACATGATCACATTTATCCAAATAGTAAATTACTTAAGATATTCAAGATATATGGTAATTAATTGTTTCTTCGCATAATGATATTTGTATAATTAATTGGTTTCTTTTGTCTAGATATTGCATTGCACTTGCTACAACGTTACCCTAATTTGATCTTTGACGGTGACGAATCTCTAAATTTAATGTTTGAATTGGCTCAAATGAGTATTACATTTTTCAGTGGAACGACACTCACACTTTGTCAAAAGTTGATATATAACGGTTACTCTCTCTCTCTCTCTCTCTCTCTCTATATATATATATATATATATATATATGGACAGTAGTAAGTATGGATATATCCATATATTAATATATTTATATATATTATATATTTCTAATCATGTTCCTTGCCTTATAGGTATACGTGTACAACAACCTGTTGGATTAAATATTCGTGATATATGTATAGATGTTTCAGACACGGGAGATGATCAAAGTAAAAGGAATGTCATCTTTTCAGGTACATGTTACATGACATACACCCAAAACCAAAGTAAGTTGATGTAAGACCAAAATCAAATCTAGTTGATCCCTTTATGTTGATTTTATTTATAATTTAACTATTTTCAATAAATATCACTTCCAACAGGTCACTTATATTATTCCCTATTGTAGAGAATTTAAAAAAAAATCATTTTCATTCTTTATTACCATCCCAAAAATAAGAATTATAGGTAACATGAATACCAACATTGCATTCAATTCTTTCCTTTTATACTGAAAATTTAATTAATAAATAGATGTATTTAATTATATCTTCTATATCAACCAGTAAGAATTCATTCAAATATAACTAAATTTTAAGTTCATTCTTGGAAATAATTTGGAAGATGCTTAGCCAAAATAGTTCAATATTACTCAAAAAGTTCTTATTTTGTTGAAAAGTCAAGGTAGTACATGTAGTAAACTGAAGTTGATGACAAACCCTCGATTAGGGAAATGATCAAATTCGAAAAGTTAGATAATGAAATGATGTTGATGGCAAACTACATGCAGTTAAACAAAATTTTCCCTGCAACTTTTAACTGAACTTTAAATATGGAAAATGAAGATTGATCGATTGGTGTTTGTTTATTAAAAAATTATTTTCGGACAATCAAAGTGGATTTGGATCCTTTCTGAACGAGATAATACATTAATTTGGCTAATACCTTGATTTCCGCTGTTGATTAAATATGAGATGCCATGAGTTAGGCATCATCCGGATTTGTTTAAACAGAGATAACCAAATTCGATTCAATACGTCTCCTTACCTGACAAATTTTAATAATGAAGTCCAGATCTAAAACCCTAAATAAATGAATCTTCGATTCAGAGCGGTAAAAAAATATTGTCTCTAGTGTCTGTTACATAACCAAAATATTTCATTGAACACAAACCAAATGCACCAAAATAATAAATTTTAAAAACAATACATAATTCAAAGATTTCAACCATTGGTTCTTTAGATTCCATACAAGAATTGTCTCTAAAAGAGAAACAATTAAATCAATATTTTTATTCATTCAAATTTGTGTAACCAAATGTAGAATATTAAGTAGAACAAAACAAAACAAAAATGTGCTAATTTCTTGTAGGATTCATATATATATGTGTGTATATATAACTAGAAACTAGTTCATGTATTTTAATTAAAATACATGTTAAAAACTACAAACTACAAAGGTCGTCATTTAAAGAGTTTTGGGAGCCATTTTTTATCCCTAATTCAGAGCGAAATTCCGCTCTGAAGAAAAAATAGAGCGAAGTTTTAATTTTCAAAAGTTATTCGACTACTGAAACCATTAATCGCGTGTATAACTGTTCAAAGATCATGTTTACAAAAATCAGCTCAATCGAAGATGATTTAACTATCTGATAGTCATATTCAATTTTTAAGCTATATCAATGAACTGTATCAATAAAAAAATTACATGTGGAAATCAAGTGACCAGATCTATCAAATCATCTCAGAATGGGCAGATACACATAACAAATGAAGAGAAATACATCAAAAATAAAATTCAGACGAGTTCATCAAAACTTAGGAGTGCATCGAAATCCAAAAATCAAGAATTGATTGAAACCTTTAAATCATGAAATCAATAAAACCTCAGAAATTTAGTGAGAAGCAGAAAACAACCTATCAAAGACTATCCCTACAATGCTTTCTAAAGGTGTTAATGTTGTATAATGGAAGCTAGTCATTATCCACAGAAGACTAATGAGACTAATCACTTTAAATGACTCAATGAATTTGGTAGACTCGATCTACAGACAAATAATTAATTTATTAATTAACCTAGACTCAACCTAACATTATAGGAAACCATACACTACAAAAAGACTCAATGGTGACAACCACGTAAGTTTAAAGTACTTTGGGGTTGGGGGTGAAATTGACACCCCCTATTTTACATTTCACACCCCTTCTTATTTCTGATACATTTTTAATACAACAATAACTTGAATTTCCTAAAAACCTCTTCTTCATTTCAACTCTTCTATTTGCTTTTCTTTAATGATAGAGGACCTATTCTCGACATGTTTTCCTGCAAGAATCGAGTTTGGCGCCGACTGAAAAGTAGTTGCCCCCTGTGTGGTATAAGTTCCTTACCGGCAAGGTTTGCGGTCGGGTTCAAAATGGAACGAGTTCGGTGATATGTATGTTCAAGAAGTAAATGGTTTACCCTCAATACATTGGTTAGTATACTATTTTGGGAACATATTCTATACAAGGCAGTGCACTTGCACTTGCACGGACGCTAAAGCAACCAGAATCGTCAGAAGATTGAGGATCTTGTGTGGATACCCTAGCGTTCGAAGATAGATTTGCTGCTCGTCATGGTCTGTCGACTGGTCATTAGGAGCAACTGGAATGGTCGCTAACCTTGGAAGTGCTGCGGGAGCCATAATGTACTCCTCTGACCGTTGACCCCAACCCAATTGTTGGAATGTCAATTGCAATAAGGTGGTCTTCTCTTGTTTGGTGTGCTTCTTCCTCTCACAAGGCATCTAAAGTACATATTCAACAATCGAAACCATATATACAACATTTACTCAACAAAACCAACCATATTCTTCAAAACATAGACAAATTCATCCAATCCAGTACTTATTCAACACATCCTCATTACATGCCTAAGTTCATCTAACACATCCTAAATCATCAAACATAACCTAAATTTGACATGCTTCTCCATAATCGGAACATACATAATATCCATAATATCAATAATCTCCATAATCGAAAAACAATTATGTATAATCTCCATATTCAACATAATACAGAGCATCACAAAATTCTCACCACAATCCTGAACATCAACACATACTAGCAATCACACATACCACACATGCAATCCCACAATCCCAAACATACTAGCAATTTCACAATCCCGAACATACTAGTGATTTCACAATCATGAACATCAACATATACTAACAATCACACATATTGAACATCATATTCATACTACAATCTTATTCTTAATTCAACACATTAATCACAATCAACACATTTAACGCATATCACAATCATTAAATCAACACATTCAACACATGAAATTAAAATTAAAATCCTTGAGAGAGAGAGAGAGAGAGAGTCTCGGAGTATTGGAGTCAGGTCGGTGAGAGTGAGAGAAACGAAGGTGGTGAGAGGAGAGAGGTGTTGAGGCTCGCGTTTGGAGGAGAGAGGAGTTGAGGTTATATAGAGATAGAGGAATGGCAGCGCGCCGGTTCGGAGAGAGAGGGGTGGTTCGGAGAGCTGGGTGGCATAGGCATCATTGACATCAATGGAAATTGGCGTCGATGTTAGTAGAAGGGAGGCAGCGTCGGCGTTTTTCAGAAATCGGTGTAGGAGCTTTCTAGGGATTTTGGAAGATTTTGGAATTTTGGGGAAAAAACTTGACAAAAGTTGACTTATTGAATGGACTTAGACGACGAAGAAGAAAATTTCGTCATCCAAGTGGATTAAAAAATGACTTACATGACGAAATGGCTTTCTTTATCGTCTAAGTTCTTTTTAAAATTTCCCTGAAATATTTGGTGGGTGCAAAAAACCACCAAATATTTGAGTTTAGGCGACGAAACTTCCTTCTTTCGTCATCTAAGTTCCCACCTAGGCGACGAAACCACCGAATTTCGTCGCCTTAGTTTACATTTATTTATTTATGGAGATAAATCAGAAATAAATATTTTGAGTGCTTGCATAAAAATTATAAGAAAGCAACCGTCAGATGTAACCGTTGGATTCATATGACATTATAGAAGAAAATTGAAGCCAATTTGGAATGTGTTCGTATTCGATCAATGTAGTTTTGTGAATATCGAAAAAAATTAAAAAAATGAAAACGATCGTAAATTATTAATCATAAACCATTTCCGACGTAACGAGCATTTTCATTTATGTTGAAACTTTATATACCAATTAGATATAAATTAATTAAAATTTGACATAAAAATTATATTAACGAGTTAATACTTGTTATACATCTACTAATATTGTATAACTCAAGTGTTCGTATGTCTGTATTCACACCACATCAATATTAAAAAAATTGAATTTGGAGAAACCGTTAAATATATTCATCATAATGTAATAAGTAAGTAGACAAATTTTTGGTCAATAAGAAGTTCGTTAAGGACTTGATCAGCGTAGTCAACCACACCGAACATTTCGGTCAAACTCTACTTAGACGGCAAAAATCAACAAATTTCGTCATCTTAGTAAAACTTAGACGACGAAACTTTATAATTTTGACCTTTAATATTGTTAGGGTGTAGGGTTTTTAAATGAACTTAGACGACAAAAATAGATATTTTTCATCGTCTAAGTAGTGCTTGGACGACGAAACTGTCACTTTTTCGTCGTCTAAGGGTAACTTAGACGACGATACATCATTGTTTCATCTTCTAAGTATAGTTCTTTAACATAAAAGCATCCTCCTTTCGTTTATTCCAAATTCATTCCTGTAAGACATAACAAGTATTAAAAATACTCTAAATGAACCTCTTTTAGTGCCTTGTAATTCGATTCGATCATCGATGCTAATTCGTATGTGTACAAACTAATTAATTAATTAAGTTAAAATTCGTTCTAATTCTCTCGATCAATTAATTAATTATAATTAAGTATTACATAAATATTAATCACTTTCATCATCATAATCTTCATCAACATCTTCTTCCACACTCTCAACAGGTTCTTGATCCTCAAAATCATAATCTTCATCATCATCATCGTATACGACGTCGTCTGGATCCTCCAGCTCCTCTTCATGGGCATTATTGTCTTGATCCTCGATCCCCTTTTCAGTAAGATTCGTGTCGCCATCAGGTGTAGGTAAGATTTCATTATAGTGAATCAGTTGCCTTGTGTTGGGGATGACAAAAGTATTAGGCTCTTGATATGCATTGACATTATTCGCTCCAGTGTCAGTCGGCGACATCCCTTAAAGTGTTGTGATACTCCATATTCCTTAGTGAGACATGGTTAACTACTTCTAACCTACACCCACTTTCGGGTCATCCATATAGAACACCTTCCTGACTAAAGTGGCAAAAATGAATGACTCATCTTCATACCAGCTTGAATTTGCATCGACTGATAAAAGGTCAAGATGTTCCTTTGTACGCTTGAACCATTTACACTTGAATAGAAAACCATTTACAGATAGAACACCTTCCTGACTAAGGTGGCAAAAGTGAATGACTCATCTTCATACCAGCTTGAATTTGCATCGACTGATAAAAGGTTGAGATGTTCCTTCGTACGCTTGAACCATTTACACTTGAATAGAAAAATCTCCATATCATTCACATATTGTAGCTAAACGACGTTAACAAGAACCCCGTAATATACATCATCGCATTATCTTACCGCGATCCCACTGTTTTGTGTTCTTCTTCCTTCATCTCGGTAGACTAAATGAAAATTTACACCATTGACAAAACATCCGGGGTAAATATACTGTTAGACCGACTTATGGGCCAACATGTACTTTTTCCAAGACCACCATCCCTCGTGGTCACAAGATTTTTGTAGATCATTCATCTACAAAATTATGAACAAGATATATAAATGTCTATTTAATTAATTTCTACCAAAAATTTGACATAGTTTCCCCTAAAACTAAAGAAAACCATAAACCTACATGCACACACAAATTAAGGAAAAATACTACGACTACACAAACACCAAAATAAGGTATGTTTCATCCAGACTTCTCATAATCAAATAAGTAAGCACAAAACCTATATGGTTTAAACATACCCATCGGGAAAAATAATCAGGGAATCTCTTCTTAACTTGTCTTTCAACCCAATTTTGACTCTTGTCTGTTTTGTCTGCCTGAATTTTCTCCTTATATATTTTCATGAACGGCTCGACCTCGTCACAATCCCGCAATACTATCCAATGCGCTTCATTAAGTTCTGCCTGAGTTAACTTTTTGTTTAATACTCCTCTAAACAATCATACAACATCTATGACGACTAAAAGATTATATCTAACATGTGTACTGGAGGCGATCTGAACTGGATCTTTGAGGTACAGACTGCAGTATGTTATACATGCATGTATTTGGTATGTTTCAGCTATGGACCCATCTGGAGCAAAATTATTTTTGACGAATTCTTTATACTGTCTGAGTTGTCTACAAAATAGTAAAGTTTATTTCACATTACGTATTGTAAGGAAAAAATTATACATAAGATGACAACCGAGTTAACAAATTTAGTTACATCAAATATTGTACATTTCCTAATGATACATCCAAGTATAGTGGACCGGACCAAAAGGCAGCACGTGTTCGAGAATGTGGACTATGAGGTGAATCATGATGTCAAAGAAAGCAGGGGGAAAATCTTCTCTAATTTGCAAAGGATAAGGACAATTTGGTATAGTACTTCGACAACATCCTACTTCTTCAACTCTCTGGTACATAACATTTGCCACCATCTACATTATATAATGTCTTTAGGCAAATAAGGTCGAATTACCACTGGAATCAGACGTTGTAACATAACGTGACAGTCATGAGTCATTAGACCATTGAACTGGTGTTCCCCAACATTGACACATCGATATATATATTCGCTGCATTATTAGATACCGAACACTTTTAAACCAGTTGAATACTATGCCCCTCAGTGTAGGCTTCACTGTGTAAGGTGCATCGGGCATCTTGCTGTACACACCTCTTCTATCCCTTTTTAACCACAGTTGACGGCGTAAATTCATAAATTTCAGATCTTTTCATGCTTTGAGAGTATCCTTAGTCTTGAGCTTAATATTGAGAATTGTTTCCACCACGTTATCGCACACATTCTTTTCTATGTGCATAACATCTAAATTATTCCTGAGTTTCAACTTCGACCAGTAAGGCAGTTCAAAGAAATTATTCATGTAGTGCCAATATCTAAGATGCTCTGGAAGGTGTGGATTGAGCTTCTTCACATCATTGTCATGGCTCAACACACCGAAATTGAAGCCAATTAACCTCTCAAAAATCTCTATGCTAGACCACGGTCAAGGTTTAAAATTATTCTCTACTGTCAAATCGAAATTATTCTTATCTTGTCGCCTCAGGTGATCATGAGGAAGCTATCTACGATGACCCATGTAACACACATTCCCCGCGTACCAACTAGAGTTGACGTCATCCAAGCAGACATAACAAACATTGTACCATTTGGTTGTGCAAGATGCCAATATCCCATACGCAAGAAAATCGTTGATGGTCCACATTACTGCTTCTCTCATTATGAACATTGTGTCAGTACACTTGTCATAAGTTTGGCTCCATTTTCCCAACACAGTTTCAGCTCATCAATGAATGGTCTGAGGTACACATCTAAACACTTTCTAGGAGACCTAGGACCTGAAATTAGCAGAGTAAGGAAATTAAATTTCTTTTTCATACACATCCATGGAGGCAGGTTATATGGCATAAGAATAACTATCCAAGTGTTGATGGCAGTGCTATTATTACCCCAAGGATTGAATCCGTCTATAGAAAGTTCAAATTTAATATTTCGAACCTCTACTTCAAAGTCTTGAAATTCCTTGACGAAATGTTTAAAAGCTTCCCCACTTACCACGTGTCTGAGCACATCTTCATTTAGTCTCTATTCCACATACCATCGCATCGCCTCTACTGTGTATAAAGACATTTACAAACGCTGCACTCTGGGAATCAACGAGAAATAGCAAAGCACCTTCACAACAATCCTCTTCTTTGAACTCATTTTATCAGGGTTATACCATCTAGACTTGTTGTATACAGTACAATAGTTAAAATATGCATACTTCTTGTAAAACTACACACAATTGTTTCTTCACGCGTGGATTTTCTTGTACTTTAGGCTAATGCTGCTCAAGATCTCTTTTACCTTGTAATGGGAATCGGGAAGATTGTGACCCTTAAGAAGCAAATCACATATGTGTTGTTGGATATCGTTAAAGCCAGCATCCAAGATTTTGTGCTTCACTTTGTACTCCATTTGATTCATTATGGAGTGCAAGACATTCAATTCACATCCATCGTACACTATGGTATGGGGTTGAAGTAGCATGTTGTTGTATTTATCCATCTTGGTAGTGTCAGTGTCCGGCCAGGCTGCAGGGACTATGTCATAATGAGGAGTATCATAACCTCCATCTTCATGTTGGTGTCCAACATGACTGAATGCCGGAAAAGCATCATGCCAAATCCATAGCGGGTTCCATGAAGGGGTGCTAATACTGCTATATGAGGCAACATGATAAGTATACCATGAGCTGAAGTTTGGTCCTGAGCTGTAATCTACTACTTCACCATGCTTGCTCAATGTAGTGTAACTCCACATCATATTGTGCACATACAAGTGTTGAGACATAATAATAACCTCTACATACTGATTGTTAAGAAATTTTCTGCACGGACACCTGTAACGCTTCTTTTCTTGACCATGTTGCATCACAAACATCATAAACTGACTAATTCCGTCCATATACCTCGCATCACTTCTATTTTTCAAATGTATCTAACTCTTGTCCTTTTTTCTGTGTAAATTAAGCAAAACATAAATTTATCGAATAAGCCATAATTAGTTAGCAAAAAAATATCATTCTAACAATATTCCATTTAATTACAGAAGGAAAATTCTTAACTTACATTAGTTAGTATTCATCATAGATAATTAAATTACATAACACTAATATGCATTTACATATTTAAATCTACATATTTATGTATAATTATCAACTAATTAATCTAACATTTAAGCATATATATAGTAATTAATCAACACATGCATGTAATTTAGCTAACAATTAATGCTATATATGCAAACAAGGTCGTCAGAATGATTTGCCGGTGTTTTCGCCGTAATAACTCCATCACCGTACGTTATTGCGTAGGTAGTTAAATTTTAAAAAATTAATCAAGAGAAACAAGTTAATACTTTCACCGATAATGAGATATGTGGGTAAGCTAGAGCTCCGGAGGTGGAAAAATCGTATATAAATCAAAATTATGGCCGGAGGTGGTGTTGAGAGCTTTTAAGAGAAGATATGGTGTTGAGAGATGAGAGAGAGAGGATGAGGCGATCTGGATATGGAATCTAATCTAAATAATTGAGTCTCAGTTAGACGACGAAATATTTTGTTGTCTAAGTACGACGTCAAACACTTCGTCGCCTAAGAAAACACTTGGGCAACGAATTATAGTGTCGTCGTCTAAGTCATCACTAAGGCGACAAAACCGGCAATGAAAGAATATTTCGTCGCCTAAATGATGATTTAGACAACGAAACCGGCGACAAAATAAATATTTGTCGCCTAAGTAATGACTTAGGTGATGAAGCTGGCAACGAATGTATTTTTCGTCGCCTAAATATTTGCTTAGACGACGATTTTTTTTTCGTCGCCTAAGTCCAACTTAGACGATGAAATTTTTTCTTAAGTGGCGAATATTTATTTCGTCGTCCTAAAAACACTTAGGCGGCAAAATATTTAAGGTTTCGTCGCCTAAGTGCTAATTTCTGGTAGTGGGGTCTCAAAACATATATTATAGTCAAAGTCAGATTTCCGAGCAGACTGACTTCCTCGTACCAATTAGGCCATAACTTCTAGGAATCTCGTATTCACAAACCAAAAGAATCCCTGGAAACTAGACATTTGGAGCTTTTCGTTCATATAAAGATCATCTGAGCCAATGTCAACTGTTTATCGAAGTTGACTGATCTACACATGCAGATGTCTCAATTTAAGCTTAAAATTCTTCTTTTCCATGTTTTCTTTTTATTTTCTCCAAAATATATACCAAGTAAACCATAAATTAAGTTAATAATAGGAAACATCACAAAATCACTAACTAATAAGGATGATTAACAATACCTATGTTGCATAAATATGCGACTATCTTCTAGATATCAATCGAAAGCTAGAAATCAACCAAAACCTCAATTGCTTTGCTTAAAATTGAAATTTGTAAGAACAAATGGGGATTCATAAATCTTAAGTAGGGATGGCAATGGGTCGGGTCGGGAACGGGTTTCAGGTACCCGAACCCAAAATCAACCCGTCTGACCGAACTAGTATGTTTACCCAAACCAAAAATAAATCAAATATAAAATAAATTTATATAATAGGATTACAAGTATACATTTTATATAAAATATATAAAAATTAGATATAAAATATAAAATATAACAAATTTCATCTAAAAAATAGGTGGGTAAAGTTCGGATCCAGGTTCGAGTTCGATAGATACTTATTCGTACCCAACCCGAACCCGCGACCATATGGTCGGATTCGGTAAATAGTTGATACCGGCCTGCTATTTGCCTTAAAAATCCAACCCGAGTTCGATTTGAACGGATACTTATGGGTTCGGATTAGTTTGTCATCACTAATCTTAAGAAGTGAGTAGAGAATTCTAACGACACCTTGAGGAATGAGAAACTCACCCGGTTCAGATTTGAGTGAAATGTCTCAAGTTTGTTTGTTTTATCAGTCACCCAAACTCGCTTAAATTGATCCAATAGCGGAGATTGCTATTTCTTATAATGCCCCAAAAGGAATCCCTTGACTGGAAGTACCTTGCTACATATCTATACTATCTTTTAAGAATAAATGTTTTGTTTCCCAAATTTGTCTAAATTTTTCAATTTTGACATTTTTTCTTATATGAAATTAAATAAGTCGGATTTATTAGTGTACTTGTCAAATTACATTGAAATTAGAGAAAATATAAAAACTCCAATTTAAGCATTTGCAATTTAAGCATTTGGGATTTGATCAGAGTGGCCAAAGAAGTGTGTATCCTTGCATACTACCCAATTAAGTTCAAAACCCCTCGGCCATAAGCTAGAAGATCCCGGCTCCATCTCGTCTATAGTATAGATCAAAGTTGTTTCTATCTAACGTTTTTTTTTCTTTTCAACTTTAAATAGTTGTATACTGTAATTTCATATGCCTAAAATTTATTTATGGTACTTCCAAAATATTTGGACACACGTATTAACATTTAGTCTGTTAGCATACGCGCTTCATCCAGTAGAGCTGATAAATTTGTTTCAATGTCAACCTAGGAATCAATCGTATCTGTGAAATGAAATCGAACCATCTCCTAGTGTACAAATTGCTAGAATGCATGGCTAACACGATAAAGGCTGCTGGAGAACTTTCAAAAGAGAAACTCAATTTTGTTCGACGAGCAATGTTCAAAGCTACAGAGAGAGGAAATGTTGAATTCGTTAAACATATATTGGAAGCAGTACCAGAATTGGAGGAAATCGAGGATGAACAAGAAAAGAGCATATTTCATTTTGCTGTTGAATGTCGACAGGAAAACATTTATAATCTCCTTCATAGGATAAACAAGGAAAAGAGACATCAGATTTTGCAAACAGCAGACAAAACTTTCCATAATATGCTACACTGTGCAGGAAAGTTATCCCCAGTTGCACGATTGAATCATATTCAAGGTGCAAGTTTGCAAATGCAGAGAGAACTACATTGGTTTAAGGTTAGAGCTACACCTTTTTTAAGGTCTTTTACTTCTTAACTTAACGTATACTACAACAGAGCTAGTCCGCTATGCATTTTAGATCTAAGAATCCGAACAATACATCCCAGTCATCTGATGAAAGATACGGCCGATTTAATGCAGGAAGTGTTGAGCATTGTACCTTTATACTGCCGTGAACTTCGAACAAAAGATGGTGTAGTACCCGGTGAATTATTTGCCAAGAATCACAAGGATTTGATGGAGGAGGCCGAAAAGTCGATCAAAGATACGGCAAGTTCTTGTACAGTTGTAGGTTCTCTCATTGCAACAATGATGTTTACTGCGGCATTCACAGTTCCTGGTGGCAACAATGGCAATACGGGCATCCCCATGTTCGTAGAGAGTGACTTGTTTCTGGCTTTCATGATTTCAGATACTCTATCACTGGTGTCTTCGACAACTTCTGTCATTATTTTCTTGGGACTCCTCACATCGCGTTTTGCGGAAAACGATTACCTCGTATCCTTGCCGAAAAAGATGATGCTCGGCCTTTTCACGCTTTTTCTCTCTGTGGCCTCTATGATGATCGCATTTTCATGTGCTCTTATCATTATGCTTCATGGAAAATACTCATGGATTGTTGCTCCAACCATTGTTCTTGGAAGTGTTCCTATAGCTGCGTTTGTGTGGATGCAATTTCCCCTCCTTGTGAACACTTTCATTTCCACTTATGGGTCAGGAATATTCAAGAAGGAAACACAACCTTGGTACAAAACTCTGATGGGTTTTGGTACAAGCCAGCGCAATAAGTCAGTGCAGGAAGAAGATAGTGGATCTGTGTGAAGAACCAAGGTTAAAACTGTGTCAGAGTATATGACGATCTTGTTATCAGTTTAAAACCCTGTCGTATTTTTCGTAAATTTGGCTCTCAGACTTGGTTGTAACCCTTAATAATTGGTGTGAGTGATTTCTGGTTAAAAGAACCTGCATGATATGAAGAAGAGCTACAAAAGGAAGGAGGCATATATGTCTTGAGTTGCTCACTACTGTATGTCAGTCAAACAACAGGAGCATATTTATATGCTAAAATTTCACAACTTTTCATCTAGCTGTAAGTGTAGGCCAAACTAGAATCAAGGTTTGTTCGACTGGCCTGAGCTGGTACTGCTCTAATAAGCATCTGTTGCTTTCTTCACAATTTGAGTTTGCTGAAATCAACTTTCTTAACTGGATAGGTATACGCCTCATAATTGATTTGTTGGCCCAGACTACTCAATTTTGTCAGAGTAGTTATCAAATCAACCTGAAAGAGAATCATATGTCCATCCAACAATGAACAAAAATGTCAAAAATAAAAAAATACAGATATCAAGTACATTACTGCGTTGCATTGAATTATGATCAAGTAACATGCTACAACTTCACATGGAGCTATACACTGTATATACAATTGTTCTAAGATATTCTAATCAGCGGTGCACTGTATGCAGCAATGGTTAAGTAGATTCTTGAGTGAACGTTGAATTAGTCGCACAGCACAGCATATTTTTATATGGTAAGAGGACATTACTCTATCAATCAGAATGATTATATTTACAAGAGAACCATGTCAATTCATTTCACTGGCTCTTGGCAAGAAGATGTCAAACTGTGGCACTGACCTCATAATCTGTTTCTGACACTGTTTCTCGACTGCGCTGATACTTCTGAACCCACGGAAAAACTTCTGGATCAGTGGATAATAAAGTTTCTGTGGCTGTCTGGTCAGGTCCCAAAAATGCAGACATAACAGCTAGATGGGATACCAATAAGAAAATTATTGCTTCAGTAATCATAGAATATACATTTTAAGATTCTGCATGACTAGAGAATTTAGAAACAAAGATGCTAGGTATAGCATACCTCATTTAAATCATGGGTTTAATTGGCACATCATCTTCATCCAACGTAACAAAAAAAAATAGTAACTCAAGGACAGGTTTTCTTGGGCTAGATGTCTGATCCTGTTTAGTGTACTTGGTTGAACTTATTATAGAAGTAAATGCTTTTGTAGCTGAATAATTAATGAAGAAAAAGAACCTAGCGGGGGCCTAAACCAACAGCAGTAAACTTATCTTTCATTTCCTGAACACTTGCTTTATCCCACTGGGGAACCCTTCCCTTTGGATCAGGCTCCTGGGTATCTGCCCTTCCAAAATTTCTCTCAAATAGGCCCCACTGTTAGCACAACACAGGTTATGCAGCTCATGATTTTCTATAACAAAAAAGGAATGCAGCTTAAGAAACAAGCATGTCTTATCAAACAACTGAAACATGCCATGTGATAAGGATGTTCAAGTGTTTAAAATCTGAAAGCCAGAAAAGAAGGTACTTTAGTAACCAATTAATAGCAGGTCCTTGATTTTTGACAATCAGAGGATTTAGTACATTCATTTTGAAAAAAGTAAGTACTTATCTAATATCTATTACAATTTTACGTCGGATCGATGCAATATGATTCTTGTCAGAAATATAAGCAGACCAGATTGATCTACCAAATGCTGACACAGGTCACACAAGTGAAATTGGGGAAAGAAATGGTGAAAGATTCGGAAAAGTAAATGATTTCCAAGGTCAGAATATGTGTTTATATCTCAGCTAATTTAAGCAAAAGAGTTCTACTTGATCAGCGATACGAAATAATGTAGTAAATAACCAAGAATGGATACTGTTTCTGTAAATAAGATTTATAGACATTGCAGTGTATATAACGAAGGGTGCCAATTTCACCTCCCTCAAGTAAAAACCTAATGACATAGAGAACAACATTTGAGAACAAACCTGACCATTTGAACCATATGCAGTGTATAACAAACTTCCCTTCTCAACATTTCCTCCACATTTACGAATTGCAGCGGCAAGAAAGGTTTGCTTAATCGCACTTTGTACTGCATAGAATGAAGAAAACTAAATTATGGTATCGACCTCCTTACCCCGACCAATCCCACACAACCAACCACGTGCCACCTCACCATCTGTTCATTGTCTTGCATAAACTTATGCTAGATATGTATCATGCCAAACAAACAGTCCCAGATATGTCAATGTCAATTTCATCAATGTAAATAATGCATTGTTCAAAGTTTGTGATATATGAACTGCATACCTGAATATTGGATAAGATCTGAATATGAAATGGGCCCGCCCTTGGACAACAAATCAATTTCCTTCTTTGCATCTTCTACTAATTTCAATGCGGGAAGAAGTCCCTTGTTTTCAGGTCTGCTTATCTCTGAGCTTCATGCAAGAAAAAATGAACAAGAATTTCAAACCAAATTTCACAGAAAGAAATAAGGATTGAACAGCATGAAAGTGAAACTAACACTGAAAGACCTTAGGGCAAGTTAATTCGCATTAGATTGGTTACAATTTGCTGATTATATAAACATAACTTAAATCCCACAGTCCTCTGCATTACATTCACCTGAGACGGATAGATCCATTTGGGCCACCAGTTTTTGAAGCCTAAAAACATGATGGGAAGTAAGTTTTTTCTTTCCTCACTCTTTGTAATAAATAACTTAACCAGTAAACCAGACAAAGGATGTTCACAACATTAACAGGGAAATGTTTTTTGGCTGACCTTATCATAAGTCATGATATCATTCAATGCCAGAGTCAGTAAGGTTGGAATAACATCTGGATTTTCCTGCCATGGAAAGAAGATGGATAAGATATTGGACACCATATACAGAACAGGTTTGAGTAAAGAATCATCTAAACTGTTTATGGGTTCCGAATACAGAAATATTATGACTATTATTTAGACTTGCCTTTATAGCCTTAAATAAGGTATCCTTGATAGTTGCTGTTTGGTAAAGAATATGAAACTTGATCAGTAGCAGATCGTACATGATTCTAGTCCAGCATCCAAAATAAAAAACATAACTGAAAACTTACCTTGAAAATCAGACCGCTGCCTGCGTTGTATCAAATCAGCCGCCTCAGCCCTTTCAACAAATGTTCCTGAGCTTCTTACTATTCCCTAAGATTTTACAACTGCAGAAACTCATCATCAACTCACTTTAATACAATGAATTTTAAAGCTACTGCTCCATCAATTTTATGATTACATTTTCCTCAACTCTTTATAACTTTCGCCAAAGTTATTATATTAGTCCTGAGAATGTAATGCAAAAGCAGGTACTAATGAGGAAAATTCCTCTTACCAAGCCAACAGCAGCGCCAAAGCATGTAAGAATGCTCCTCCGCTTACACCTATCCTCATTATCAGAATCAGCTTCAATTTTACTGCAACGTACAGTTACCTGAAATTCCGAATTCACAAAGCTCTAATCAATATCTAAGTAGTAAGTAAGCAATGTCAAGCACACGTAAAGTAAACAAACCAGAGCTCTTTTCTGTAATACAACAGCAACCCATTTCTCAAAAACTCATAAAACACATACCCTATATTGCTCCTATTTCCAAAAGTACACAAAGTTAGGTACAGAAAACTTACAGCAAGAGTGGGATATCTTGGGGCAGAGGTAATAACAGAACCGTTGACAGTAGAAGCAGTTTAGGGACAGTAGATCTGAAAGACACCGCCATTGTTTTTCTCAGTTTGAGAAAATTTGAGGAGTCCACACTCCACAGTTTCTACTTCAAAGTCAAGAACAGTTCTTCAAATGTGGAGACTGGAAACTGCCAAAGTGGAGAGGATATCAACATGGGCCCTCACCTCGCGGGTTTTATGGTTTATATGTGGTTTGGTGATATTTGGTATCCTATCTTCTGTTGAGTGGGATCTGGATGATAATAGACAAAACCAGCTTCTAAAAATTACTAGTTTACATTGTAGTTTCACTGAACAACTTCCAATGCTGCCAGAAACAGAGGTTTATGGTAAATTGTTAACAATCCAATGCCATCATCAGAACAGCTAAATGAAACAGAGGGATGAAGGACAGCAATAAACTTCTTTTTCACTGTTGGTCATCAAATGACGATGAATACATGAAGAGTGCAAAGTTATTGTGGAGTAGTTCCTAAACAAGTACCAAGTAATGAGTAACCCCAATGAATCTTTATATCTAATTCTTGAAAGTTGAAATTAGGCCAACTTCGCAAAGCACAGAAAACATGCCTTGGTCATGGATGGAAGGCCACATCTCAACGTCTCCAGCAAGTCAACTCCGACACGGGTCTCTTGCGTTTCTCTCTTCATCAACACTGATATACCAACCAGCTATACCTACACTCGGGCTATACACATACATCCGAGTCTCTATGCCTAACATAATGCTAGCTTGTAGAGTTACATCAATAAATACGAAAGAATGTGGTGTCACCACCGTGCAGCACAAGAATCTATTATCCAGAAGCGCACTACTCTGCAATATCCGTGACAGTTAACAAGCTTCTTGCATTGGCAATTCCTTCTTACACAGACAATCTGGTAAAGGGTTCACGTAAAATGGTTCTTCTGAACGGAACCTTTCCGTGCCTTTGGTTCCTGTAATGGGGCCTTTTCTCTTCCGCGGGGAGCCTTGCCTGTTCATACCAACAAAGTATTAAGTCTGAGAACAATGCAAATGTTCTCATAAACACCACCATAAGAGAAACAAAGAAAATTGGTTCTGACGCAACTTCGTGAGAGATCACATACCGTCTTCTGTGCAATTCAATGACTCGATTTGATAAATTTTTGCCTTCCTTCAGAGTTCCCAGCTCAAGCTTGTCAAACAGCCGAACTAGGGCTTTTCTGGTGAATGTAAATAAGGATAGGAACAGATTCAGTTTGAAATACTTTATATCCATAGAGTGGTGTTTTAGAGTATATTCAGACTAGAAATTTCCTCGCCTGTCAGGAGATATCGTTTTCCGATGTCCAAGAAAGCGACGGTGACCTTCAACTGCCCTGGCCATGTTTCCTGAGTATGACGGTATAAATACATCACTTTCAACTGAAACGATGTAGTCAAGTGCAGCCATTTGAGAAGCATGATTGCTAAAAGATTCAAGCTCCTCGATAGATGCCAATGTTTCCTGAAAGTAAAAACCAAGAAATGAGAAAATAAAATAACAGCAGACAATATCCTTATCAACGGCCTTCAGCCACCTCCATCAAATGGTCCCAATCCCCCAGGAAAAAAAGAAGTCAATTAGATTAGAATCATTAGATAGATAGAATTGTTAACTTCCACAATATACGAGTGAGTTTCCACAGTGATGGGGAGTTTATTCCACAGATCATGTGGCATTGATATCTCACATTCCTTCACTCAGAATAATATAATATCAATTGATTAAAGATACACAACCTCACTTTCCTTCATCTTCTAGCCCAACCACAGCTCAGTGATTTGAAAAAATGGAGTATTCAAACCCACGCATCAAGTACATATCAAGCAACTATATGATCCATATCATCTCTCACCTTATTCATCAGTATCGGAAAACGGGATCGCAGTTCAGCCATATGAGAATCACCGCCATATATCTTCCCAGCAGCAAGGTATATGGGTGTGTTTGATGGGTAGCCAAGGGCAGAAAGAAAAATCCCAACTTCCTTTGGAGTTAAGGGGCAGTATCCTTTAGACCTTTGCTCTATAGGATTTATTTCCTTCTCTTTCCAGTATGGAGTGTTCTCTCTACAAGTATGAGTAAATAAGTCAGTTATAAAAAAAATTAAGGACTATTCATTAAGAAAAAGAACTTTTCTCCATATTAAGAACTTCATACCGGATGACTCTGAGTTCATCGGCCTCTGTTGGTGATAAACCCTGCGTGCATCCACTGAAGGCTAGCATGTCTTCCTCAAATCGTAAATGCAGAGCTATGTAAGGACCAAAGGACCTCATCCGATCTACTAACAACTACAACATGAAGAAAACAATTTATTTATGATGGTTATGCAATAATCCCACTCCATAAAACGGGCATATGATTTTGATTATTACCTTCCCCATTGCTTCAATATGAGGTGCAAATCGTAGAGCTTCATAACAAGCACGGCAGCGAAGCCTCTGAATGTCTAGCGGTAGGTTGTTATTAGCTAAGCGAGAATCAGATTTGGCAGCTCGGATAACCTAACGGAAAAAATAACGTTCAACATATGATTTTATGACATTCAAAATACTTAAAAATAAAGAATGTGTTCCAAGAGTGTTCCAAAAATCACACCTCGTATTCTTCCCACATGCTAGCTATCTCATATTGATAATAATCCATACCGGACCAGCTTCTAAAGTGTTTAACAGCTCTTGTACCACTCGCCAGTTCCTTACGAAGCTTTTTTATAATTTTGACATCATTGGATAGAGCATTAATAAAATGATCATCATCAAAAACATCTGAAAAGTTGCTGTGTAACAAACAAATAGAGCAAAAAGTTAAGCATCAGTGATAAAATTTCTTCAATAGAAATCACAAGGGAGAAAAACATAGTTATGACCCAAAAATAAGCAAAAATGCTACCTAGAATCATTCCAAAATGATCGTTTATCAAGTTCTGGGATTACAAGAGTGGCATTTATTATACGGGCTACAGCAACCATGTCACATATCTGCAAGTCAAGAGTGACATATTTAAAAAAAACAGATGTTCATTAAGTACAGCTGTACAGAATAATTATACATAAATATTCATATGCATGAAAAAGAAAAGGCATATTTTGTTCCTGTATCTAAGAAAATTCACAAATTTCATCAGCTAGGTACATACATTAGTTCATGTCAATGATACAACCACATGCATACATATTGTGTGCAGCTTAATGGTTTCCACTCAACTATAAAGCTTGCAGGTTTTCTATCAAAGTGTAAACCATACAGAAACCCAGGACGGTTCGGTCAAGTCAATGGTGTGCCTCATTGATCTCCACGAAATTTTTAGTACAGGTACTGACAAAAAGGATGTGAATACTCGACATAGTTCTTAGCAATAAAAGATAAAAGATTTTGAAACTTTAATATCAAAAATCTAGACACAAGGAAAACTCAACATAAAATATTTCATATTTTAATTAGTCAAAATAAAATATTTAGAGTGAGATGTTGAAGAAAGAGAGTGGTTACAAACCCCAGCACGCATCTGATTGAGTCCACCATTTGTATGAACTAGAAGGTATCCGCGGGACTCTGTAGGAGCTGAATAAACAACCGGCGAGAGGAACATATCAATAACACAGATGAGCCAAGGATATTAGACAGCTAAAAGTAACATTTGATCAATAACTTACATGTATAATTAGTACTTGGCTCTACACATGGCACAAAATCGCGATTTTGCGGAGGCTTCCATAGCTTATCAGTTTCCAATATTCCACTTGATCCATTCAACTGTCGAATCAAAATGAGTGCATCACATGACAGAATCAGACAGATGCACAACTTTTTCACATCAACAAGCAAATGTAAATCTCCTAGACCCCGGGCCAAGACAAATTTATAAAAAGGTCTGTTTGTTTTACATGGCAATCAAATGTGATTATAACCACATAAGTATAGAGATTACTAGACAGACCTTTCGAGAAGGGAGAGGAACTTTCCACAAATGGGGCGGAGCAACCTCCTGAGTCCAGCTCCGCTCGGTTGTCAACTTCTGATACACAAAATTCATGTTGCTTCAAAATCAGCAAAAGCATAAAACGAACATAACAATTCGGATCAACCAGCAACAAAAACACTAGCCAAAACAAAAATGCACAACACAGAAGGTGCTTCTTTTCTTCAAACGAAAGTAAAACTCTTTAAGAAACTTCCTGAACCAGAAGTCAAATCTAGTCAATGAATACTCACACCACAACACCACACATATTGACTTAAAAGATCCAGAAACATATAACACAACACCTATAAACAGCCCATCAAAGCAAAATGCACAACCTTTCTAAAATCAACAAACCCAGAATCCAACTAGTATTAACTATTGTAATGATCAGAATCCAAACCCCACTGAAGAATTGAACAAAAGGGTACTCAGAAAATCCATAAAAATAGAAACTTTATCAACAGTTGGCACCCATTAAATCAAGAAACCCCGAAATTAAATGATTTGGGGTTTCCAAAAAGCAAGATGAGAGAGCTGAGAGACATCACCGTTGGGAGCTTGAAGGGGTCAGAGAAGCTAGGGACTTTGGAGGAAGGGAAAACTGGGACGTGAACAGAGAAGAGAGCCAAGAGAGCTATTACGCATATGGCGCACGTTAGCAGCTTCCTCAGTGCCGCCAATGCTAAACACTTGTTCTTCTGCATCTGTGGTCTCGATGGTCTTCTAAGAATCAGTAGCCATCATCAAACAAATAACTTGCCAAATGTTCTTGAAGATTGAGTTGTTGGGTTTTTGTGAGTATACAGAGCTGGTTTGTGTTTCGATTACTACTGCTTCTTCGTTGTTGTTATTCTGGGTTTTTGCCGCTTTTTTTTTCGCTAGGCGGTTTTTGCCGCTTTTGCTTTTAGATAGTTCTCGGTCTGTTGTGTAGTACAAGTGATTGCGAGCGGCAGAGAGAGAGAGAGTGTATTTGGTTGTTTAAACAATAAAATTCAAGAAAAACAAGTCAAAAATACAGAGGGTCGTCTTTTCCTTTCTTTTCATCTCTTGTTCTTTTTTTTCTTCTTCTTTTCGTTCTTTTGGTTAGAATGGTTCTCAAAAAAAAAAACTTTTGGTTAGAATGGGGATGACTTTTTCGTGGGACATTGTCAATTTACAGCGTTCGTTTTTAGAAATTAAATAAGGATGTTTAAAAATAAAAAGATACGGATAAAAAGAAATATAGTTCGGCAACTTTCAAGTTTGATATTGATTTCTATCAACAAAAAAAAGTTTGACATTGATTAAGTCGAGTTTTTCGGAACTGGACGTTATTGGAATGTATTGCTAAAATATAGCCCTCTTTGGAAATGAGTTGACAAAATAAGACATTCTTCTAGGTGATCGGGTAACGATGCACAAACTTTTTCGAGGCGACTTAATGAATCCGACTTTCTTCAAGGTGATCGATTTAATGATATATATGCGATCTTTTTTGGGCGACCTAGTGAATTTGACCTTCTCTAGAGGTGACTTAATGATGTGAAATTCCTTTCAAGTGACCCAATGAATGTGACCATCTTTGGAGGTAAGTTTACGGTGTGCAAATTTTCCTCGAGATGAAGTAACAAATTTGACTCTCCTCGAGGTGATCTGATCAAACTTGACATTCTTCAAAGATAAATCGATGAAACTTTGGCCCTCTTCAGAGGTGACTTGATAAAAAAAATTACCCTTTTCAAATGGGAATTGATAAAATGTGATATGTTTAAGAGGTGGTCGAGTTGATCAAATTAAGGTAACCCTCTTTCGAAGGTGAGTTATCAATGCACTCACTCTAAGGCGAGCTAAGGAAGACGATCCTATACGTATGGATGTGAGTTGTGACCATCTTTGAGGCAAGTTGATAAAATTAAACCAAATTCATAGATGATCAGTCAGATGAAATTTTACCCTCTTTTGAGGTGAATAGATGAAATTTGACTCGTTTCTAAGATGAGCTGACAAAATATGACCTTGTAACATGAGTTAATCAAACATGATCCTCTTATTTTTTATTTTTTTGAAAGCCCACAAAATTTATATCTATTTGGAACTTGTTATAGAAATACGGAACTTCATTGGATTACCCGGCACGCTAAAAAAAGAAATCTTAAAGTACGTATATACTGGATAACAACATGACGCATACTAGAACCTAGACTAATAACTTGGAGTAGCACGAGAAGGCTATCAAACTTAGGTTGCACCACTCCTTAGTTAGCTAGGGGCCCTTTTCTACATAACACCCATGGTTCCCAGGTCTACCTTCTGCCTCTTATTCCCAACAACATTGGTAGATTCTTCCACATCCTCTAAATCCTGGTGATACTAGTTGTAGAACTTGAGCTTCTGCAGAGAGGTGATGTCCTTCTACGATTTTGGTCCCTTGGCGATTTTGCGATGCTTGGCCGCCCGCTTCTCAGATTCTTTGATAGCTGCACTGCCCCTGGTATCCATCACCACCTCTTGGTAATCACCCGCTATACCTCTTGGCTCGTAAAAAATCTGGGATCTCGTCAAAGGTGAATCGATGAAACTTTGACCCTCTTCAGAGGTGAGTTGATAATAAAAAATAAGCCTTTTCAAAAAGGAATTGATGTCCTTCTGCGGTCTTGGTCCCTTGGCGATTTTGCGGCGCTTGGCCGCCTGCTCCTCATATTCTTTGACAACTGCACTGCCCCATGTATCCATCACCACCTCCTGGTAATCATCCGCTACACCTCCTGGCTTAGAAAAAATTGGGATCTAGTCCCGCAGCCTCCACATTCGTTCTTTCGCTTTAGCTTTTCCTTCTTCTTCCTACTCATCCTTGATCTCGGCACACCGAATAGGGCAACCACTAAGATTATGGTCCCACGTGTAGCAGTTCATGCAAATCCCCTTCAGAGTCAGATACTCCACTTGGCACTCAACCCAAGCCTTCTTTCCCGGCGTCGCTCTAAAATTGGTGATCAAAGGCTTACTTAGGTCAACCTCCACTAGCAGACGGATCTTCTTATCTTGAGTCAAAGGCCGCTCATCATAGTCCACATATGTACCTAGGTGCCCACCTAGGATTTTAAGCCATTCAAAAGGCGCATCCTCACCATGCAAATCACCGCCTTTGAAATCCAAAGTAGCCCAAACTTTAACCTTGTCGATCAGAACCGACTCCGCCTGCTCAAATCCATCAAATACCTTTACCACCACCGCAATATCTTCATAGAACCAAGGGCTACGACTTACCGCTGTCTTGAAATCCCCCTTGTCATGAAACGTGACTACAAACCGATCCTCTATCTCAAGACGAATAGAAATCGCGCTCGATCCTTTGGATCCCTTTCAGAGCCTGATTATTAAGAATTTTATAGAATCTTCCTTCTCATGGGAGATAGGGGCCTGTGAGAAAACCTTCATCACAACAAACTTACAATCATCTTCATCTTTCTCGCCATACAAATACAAGTCGAAGGAGAAAGGAGGTTCATGGATCACCACAGGGATCGAACCAAACCTCGGCGCCATAGATTGGATCACACGAACACAACTACACCAGATCAACTAGGGAACACAAACAATAGTAATAGAGAGCCGGACAAAACAAAACTAGGTTTTAGGGTTTTGATGTTCGAACGGCTAGGGTACGTGGGAGAGAAGAAAATCAAAATCAACAAAGATTAAGTATGGATTAATGGAGAGGGTGACTATGCCGAATAGGAAGACGGTAGCGACAGAAGAGATCGCTCGGCGACAGGGAAGGTCGTCGGCTAGGGTTAAAAAGGACGTCGTAGAAAAGGGAGTCGTGGGAGAGAGAGAACTCAGATAAAAAACTCTCGATAACGTACACGGTAACATGATCCTCTAATTGACAATAAGTTCATCATGTACGATTCACTTTTGAAACGAGTCTTTGACATAAGACCCTAATTGAATAATTAATATAATCGAGACATGATGAATCGAAGTTTAGCAATCCACTTTAGAATTGTGCGACTGCAATTCTTACTTCATAGTTCTATCGGGAAAAAAAATTACTTGTAGTTTTGCGTTGATTATATTTCTTACAATTTGAGTCAAAAATTACTCATAGTTTAATTAAGATAATTAAGAGAAGGAAAAATTTGAGTATCAAAAACATTAAAATTAATTACTTCAAATTCTTATACGAGCGTAATCGTTCAGCTTTGTTATTTTCTCCTCTTTTGCTCATCCTATTATATTTTGACTTGATATATCTGTGGACAAGCCAGCTAGAATCCAACTAAATGAATTTAACCCCGGTATAGCTAGCAAAAATTGCAAACTAAATGGAAAAAGAATAACTAGGCCTAGATGTGGCAACGTCTTGACCCCAACCAATGAAAGCTGTGACTCCATGGAGGCCGGGGAAGAAATCTGAGGGCAGAAATGTGGATCTCGAGAAGAATTAGATGTAGTATATGATATATAGGGTCAAAATGATGCTGCATTGATTTAACAAGTATGGTTTCCACGTGCATGTGCCACTAACTAACTCTAACTAGATTAATGCAAATTCGATCAGAATGATAGAAAGGAAAAATTATTAGAATGGTGACTCATGTTTGTCATATTCTATATTTTAGTTATTTTATTTTTTAAAATATTATTTTGATCACTTAATTTTATTTTCATGTATCACTTTGGTCACTCTCAGTTTTATATATCGAAATTTTGATATATAAGAGGTAACATAGTGACTAAAGTGATATATAAACAATTAGTTTAGTGACTAAAGTAATGTTTATTTTAAACATAGTGACTAAAATGATATACAAAAATAAAGTTAAGTGACAAAATTAATGTTTTGAAAAATAGAGTGACTAAAGTATCGAACGTGATTAAGATGAATAATCATTTGAATAATTTTCCTTGATACAAATGTATATATTGTACGTAATTAATTGCGTACTTTGCACTCCGATCATCTTTCGGAATCATACTTCATTTTTAATAAGAAAAGAAGTTATTATGAAGATCGATACAAATGAAGTTGCATATTTCAATCGTAATTCGATCTCCGGCTACAAGAAGATTTCATCGTCTACATATTCCAAAATGTACAGATCCAAACGGCAAGTACGTTCTAGATCAGAAAATGATCAAACTTGCTAGCTAAGCTAATGCAAAGAAGACAAAACCGGTATTTGGAAATTAAAGCATGCATATCTTGAAGGCCAGAAGCATTTTTTTTGCCAACAAACTCCTCCTAGTTCTCGTGACGCCCCTCTCCGCAATCTCTATCTTGTTCGATCACTACGTACTCTGTGTAATGCCACCAGTTGATGATCGATCACATTGCTCGATCTCAATCCTCAATTGCCTTTTTCATCATGTGACATTCTCTCCATTTCTAGCCAAAACTGCAGGTGCTGTAAAGCGAGGAACCACTTGAATTAAAGGAGACATCTCATGCTCCTCCCATGCCCGGTAACCCACTTCGGAATGAACTAAATGTGAAACTCTGAAATGAATAACTCATCTACATAAGTTGTTGTTGTGAGTTATAGGCCTATGATAAGGACTCATTCCATGATCATTGAAGTCACGTGTTTAAATCTTATCAGACATCAAATTATCGTACATTATATATCCAATGTGCACAGTGCACATATTCAAATACCTTACGAGGTTTGATTGTTATAACTTATATATCTGTATTCGATATGCAGGTATATATTATCTTATAAATGTTGACATGTATATATGTGAAAACTAATCATATCATATGCAGTAACAATATAAGAGCGTTTTGTTGCTATGCAGAATGCATGTATGGAGACTAGCTAGTACGCATTATTCATTTGAGCCATCTACCCAATACCAAACAAGTTAAAACTTAAAAGAGTACGTACATATATACACAATTATTTATGGGGAATGGGGGTTGGGAGATGGTATGTCCTGCCATGCCAACAACATTAAATTGATTTTTTGACATTTTGGATACTTGCTAATTGGGTCCTGAAAGTAACTGGTGCCATACTGCTATAAGCTTGGACCTCCAAATTGTCAAAGCAAAAATGAGTTAGATTTGGGCAAGATGGGTCTGCCCTGAGTTGATGTGAAAGAAAAAAATTAGTGTATTATTATTATTATTATTATTATTATAATTATAATTTATTTGAAGTATATTTAAACTTCAACAACGTGTATAAGAGTATGACTAATTCAAATTTGACAATTTTGTAAGAATATTATTATTTATTATTTCAATAATAAAGTCTAAATATTATGTCAATTAGGATTCAATCTCTTACTAGGTTGAAGATTTTATGGTCTTTTTTTCTTTATAAAAGATCTATTGTTCCTAAAATTAAAATCCAATCATTTTTATTAAGTTATTAGATTTGGAGAGATACTTCAAAAAAAAAATCATCTTCTTCTACTTCAACATTAGATGAGCAACCAGCTACAAAAATTTAAAAGAAAAATAATAACAATATGAAAAAGTCTCGTGCTAGAAATATTACAGAAAAGTATCCATCGGATCCCGCGCTAAACGCCCGCCAATTTCAAGTTATCATTCTAACATTCAAGAAGTTCAAAGATATTAATTATCTACAACAAGTCCCTTGTCGACCTAAAAATCATACTTTTCTTTTCACAGAATTTGGGGGAAAAAGAAGAAAAAAAAATGTTTATTCGTGATTGATTTATTGAATTTTTATATTTGTTAGAGTATAATATTAAAAAGGATGTTGCATTGTTTATGTTGTTATCTTTTCAAACCAGCTATTGGAGAACAAGGTGGTGGTGAAACTTTTGTCAGTGTTGGTCATGGATTCAGTAATTGGAAGAAGAAGCAAACGCTAATATCACATTTTGGAGGATCAAATATTACTCATAATCAGGCTGCGAGTAATCGTGATGCTTTATTAAACCAAAAACAACACATTGAAATTGTTTTGACAAAATATACAGATCAAGATCAAATTGACTACTCTAACCGAGACTATTTTTTAAGTTTTTTATTTAGCCCCCTCTAACCAAGAATCTTGACTCCGTCTCCGGCTGCTGACAACCATGCGAGAAATTTAAACCGCTTTTGTTATCCATTAGTGCTTTGTTTCTTCCTTTGTTCTTGTTTTGCGTTTCTTTCTGAGTTAATTGGAATCCTGTTTAATTTGCTTTATAAATTCTGTTTTGTGTTTTGCGCCTGTAATTTGCTGGGTTCTTTTAAAACAACGACCAACTTTTGACGTGATTGCTGGGCAAGGAAGGCATCCGTCGCCATCTAGAAAGTGACAATCGACGTTTACAGTCTGGTACAAGAGAACCATCATTGTGATATACATGTCTCTTTTGTACTAAAATTCTGCTCGTTTATGCGAAAGTAACCAACCGCTTTACGTTAAGAAATCCAAAATATACGTGGGAATATTCGTACCCAACGTGGCGGAAGATGGTTGAATGAATTCTAGGGCTTACGTAAAGATGAGATACAAGCATACACGTGGCGAAAGAAATGGACTCGCAGGTACTCTTGTCATGAAGGATGGAAGGAAAAGAAGCTAGGGCACATGAAGATGAACATGAACATGCATTCTGATTTGAAACGGCCGACCACATCGGACGGTGGGGATCGATTGGATGGAGTTGGGGATGAGCATGACCACCCACCATTTTGATTTTGATTCGAGATTTAAACGATCCAAAACAACATATGACTTGGTCACTTGGATCTATTATATTGGTGACATGCGAATGTTGATCCAAGATGTGGATAGCTTAATCAGCTCTCCTCCGACAAGTGCAGTTCGCAGACGATAAACAGAAGTTAAGGTATCCACATCTTGGATCAACATTCGCATGTAACCAATATAATAGATCCAGTCAATGTCGAATCAAAACAGAATGTTGATCTATTAAAAATCGAATCTATGAAGTTGATCTAGTCAATGTCGCTAAACAGAAGTTAAGGCAAAAGCCCAAAACACAGATAGGATACTGGGCCAAGTACCACCAAATGACCAAACTTGGACCTAATATAACAAAAACAGAGTAGCTATTCAGACCAAAAAAAACTATGGAAGTAAATATCTTTCCAATTTTTTGCATAACCACTACGTACGTACCTTAGTGTAATCATCACCTGATCGATACTACTTCCAAATAATAAGTCAGAGGTTCGAAACGATCACTACAAAACCAAGTTATGTGATTCAAGCATGAAAAAGAAAATTTAAGGAAAACCCATCGATGCATGCAAGAAGAAAGAACTAGAACGAGAGCTAGACAGCTGTTATATATAATGAAGTGTTCTTGAACCCTTCGCAGATCTCCTTGGCTTTAATGAGCTTTTCAATTCTCTTCTTGAGATCCTTACGTGCCGAAGAATATTTCTCAAGCATCTCCTTAAATCAAATACCATTTGCCGGTGTATTCAGCATTTGCGTATCAAACTTCTGCTTATCCATGAACCCATCCACAAGGTTTGCAACTCTCCTATTCAAATAGGAACCCGTTTCTTCAACAAATGTCCTCGTAAACTGCTTACCTTGTGCAATCTCATTCATTCTGACATAAAAGGCTAGGGATACCGTATTTCGCGAGTACTTCCTCAGACCTTCAACGTCAATCTCTCCAATACCTTCCACAACTATCTTAAAGGGTTTTTTCTTATCATCTAAAACTCCGTAGATGAATTTCTTGCATTCGGAAACGTGTCTATTATGTTTAGGGGTAAACTCGTGCCTATAACCTCCATATGTTGCCAAGGTTTCCTTCTTGACCATCATCTCCTTCATCCGCTCGAACTTCCTTTGCCTCATTCTGCCCAATAGAATATAGGAAAGAGATCTGACCTCGTAATGAAGATGTGTATATCTCCCTATCTGTTTTTCCAACACATCAAATATCACTTGCTCGATGTAATTCCAGACCGAAATCAAAAACCTCAAGTTCATAAGGCTGTATTCCTCCTCTAATTTCTTCTTCCCTGCATCATGCATATGTACAAGATCTTTCCGGTCAGAATCTGAAGAAGTTAGGATATGATTAATCTCAGTCTCTAGGAAGTTACTTCTAAGGTCACGGAGACAATAATCCTCATGCAATCTGTCAAGTTCATCCGAGAACTTCTTGACCATCTCAGAAAGTTGATATGTAGTGCCATGCATGCTCTCCTCACCGACCTGATCACCAAATTCACGCCTAACAAGAGTTTCTCTTCGAGATTCTTTGGCCAGCGACATGAATTGTATGAAAGTGGCGATGGCTTCTTCAACAGTTGAAATAGTAGCTGGGAACAAATTAATTTCCAACCCCAGGAAAGTGAGCTTGTCATTGATCTTCTTACCGATCTTTGGCATGTCCCTTGATGTGGTTAGGATTGGGGTATTGATTCCTTCCTTCTTAGCGGCTTCGATTACCAGAGTGATTTTTTCGACTGAAACTGCAGCTTCTTGGTTTGCTCCTTTCATTTGCATGTCATTTGGCTAATTTGCTTCCTTTGGAATTTCTTGATTTGTTATCATGTGAAGTCTTAAAACAAAGGGACACAAATGAGAAGGTAAATTAATCGTTTTCAAAAGAGGAGATCGATGCGATGGGAAGCATTGGGACTCCAATAGCAATCTCAAACGCTTTGGAGTTTATTTCCTTAGACGCATGCATGGTGTACGCACGCGTGGAAGTGTTTCAATGCAAGCTTCCCAACACCTCCCAAACAATTACTTTTGTCTTCAAAATTTGATTTTAATATTTTTTTTGGCAATTTGCTGAGTTTAATTCCATGGTTCCCACCATTTTCAGTTAGTTACATGTGAACTTGTAGGCTTGTAAGCGTCAGTATTTTTTTTAATTTTTTTATATAGATTGTGGGTGTTGTGTAGAAATTTTCCCAACAGAATCAACATGCAGCTAGATAACATATGATATCGAACGTTGAACAGAATTAGTCATATTTCGTCGATCAAATATCAAACTAAACCAATCCATGCCACGTGCACGTACTTATGGTAACAATTGGGGTTGTTGGTGTTCAACTTTCCAAATATGGGGACCGTTCTGCTTTGTAACATAGAACTATACCTAGCTATGATGAACTCTTCCTAACGTGACCGTCGCATCAAATCTGTATTTCATTGATCGATGTAAATACAAGGGAAAACATCACACAAATACACAAATTTATTGAATATTTGTGTGGATATTCAATATTCGGAAACTTTTTCATGCCATCACGGGTCTTCCACAAATTTAATATGCATGACATTAGTAGGAGCCTTTCAAACTCTTGGAAAGTTGGTAAATGAGTCGTGAATTTCTTAGAGATTAAAAAAATAGTCGTGAATTTCCATAGAGTATACATGTTTTAATATTTTGGTCCTGCCAGCTTAACAGTTTGAACTTTACAACCCATCGGACGTACTGTGGAAGCTGCCCAGAACTTGTTCCAGCGAGCGTCACTTCATCTTTTACTAGCTGTCAATATAAGGCTTAATTTGCGCGCTAGCCAGCTTTTCCACAACGATGCAATCTTCTTCTTTTTTATATTATGAATCGAGGAAATTAACCCTAAAGATACGTAGAACATTGTGGCCGTGGGCTAGTCCTATTGAGTTTTTAACATGAGAAAAAGATGGAATCAAAAATGCATGCATTGTGATTCTATGCATACTAACAACCAAGTAAGGCCAGTTTGGTTCTTTGGTGTTACATATATATGGAACTTTTGCCTTATCACTATGCAGAGACAAGATAGTCACCAAAATTCGATGTGAACTGCATAACAACAAAATATTGTAGCTAGAGAATCAAATCTGAAATGAGCACTTTTTCGATCTTTTTCTGAGACAGTTGTAGCTAGCTAGCTGACAGATTAAGGGGAGCGCGGCAGAACGTATAATCCAGTGATCTTGATCAAGAAGCAGATTGCAATCAAATTAGGTGATAAGCAAGTAAGCAACTAATTGCTTTTTTACTCAATGTAATTCATAACTAAACAAATCAAAATACGTACAATATATGCTATTAACAACCACTATTGGAGAAGAGATTCGAGGCGACGAAGCTTTTATGGTCGCCTCGGATCATTTTTTGGTCACTTCGATGAGATGTGACCAAGTCTTCGTCGCCAATGTCTCGTCGCCTGAGATCGGTCCCTTCACTATTGGGGTGACGAAAATTGATAAAACTTCGTCGCTTCATTTTAACTGACGCGACAAAGATAATCTTCATCGTGTCGAATTTGTGCCGCGAATATAGGACTTGTCGCTCCTCTGTTTGAGCGACCAACATTGATGAAAGTGGGGCGACCAAGGGCAACAATCGAAGCGACGAAGATTGATCAATATTCGTCCCCTCATTTACACTGAAGCGACGAAGATTTATCAATGTTCGTCCCCTCATTTACACTGAAGCGACGAAGATTGATTAATCTCTGTCGCTTCATTTACACTAAAGCGACGAAGATTGATCAACATTCGTCACCTCATTTACACTGAAGCGACGAAGATTGATCAAGCTTTGTCACCTCATTTACACTGAAGCGACGAAGATTGATCAATCTTAGTCGCTCCATTGGGTGACAAGGAAAAAAATTAAATATTAACGTACCAAGTTACGACAGTTCACAATTTCAAAGCACAATATATGATAAACGAATTCATTCAACCACAAATCAAGTCATATAGAAAAATAAACCACAAATAAAAACGTACACAGTTTATACAAACCCTAAATACTATTGTTCACAAAGTAGACTCATGGTCGGGGACGGCGTTGCAGCTGGATTGCGTGCCAGGAGCAGGTGGAGGAACTGGAGCTTGTTGACTCCCAGCTTCGATCGATCGCATGAATGCCTCCATTTGCTGCCCTTTGGGCGAGGTCATTATAATCCTCTCTGGATTGGCGCGCCTCCTCTTTGGCTTCAGCGACCTCCCTTTTTCAGGGATTGGGTTTCCTCTACATTGCCGGTCACCCGGGCCCCTCCTCTGGGCTTGGGGTCGCGTGTGACTGCGCGCCCCACCTCTGTCACGTCGAACAAGAACAAATAAATATATTTGAATGGTACACAAAAAGCGAGCAAAACGAAAATCGAGATAAACGACCACATATTTTATAGTATTACCTCTTATAGAGGTCCCGGGTCTTGAACTCACCTCTTCCTCTATGATATTTATTTGTGTATCAAGAGGAAGATGATGGTCTCGGGAAACCACATCGCCGTCATTGGCACCCGCTGCACTATCTTGTTGCGACAAGACTTCGTCGAGCCTTCGTTTCACTGCCGCCTGCTCAATTAAAATATATTAATTAAATAATATTACAATATTATGGTAAACAAAAATAATTGTAATAACGTAACGTAACATATTTTCGCTCACCACTTTCTCAGCCGCATTCTTGTCCGGCTGGTATACGTCAATCCAAGTCTGGACGGCCGGCGCTCTATGACCCCCATTCTCCAACACCTCACTTTGGTATGAGAAGGCGAGGGATCCCGAATGGTGGTTGAGCTGCTGCTCCTTGTTCTTGTTTTGGTTTCCTCGATTCTGTTCGCACAGTTTCTGGCACACAAAATAATTATTTAAAAATAAGAATAGATAAACATGTAAATTTTAAATCGTTGACGAAAAACTGTGCGGATAATTTATGAAGCTTACCAGGTAAGCAGGGTCTTCGAAGTGGCCTTTTAACCACGCTCATTCTTCTTCCATCCCTAGGAACTCGGCAGGAGTCTTCTGCCTGACGTGGAGATATTGCTGATGGCAATCATGCTTCCAATCCTTGTAGATTGTTTGCGCCATTGCATCAATAAAGTTCTACATCTCCACATCGGTCGCCGAGATGTCATAGTTCGTCTAACACAAAAATTTAAAATGTGTTAATTAAAAGTTATAATTACATAAACCGTAAAGTAACAAACTAAGCTAAGCGCAATAAGTATACCTTAATACCGGTATTGATGACGTCGCGTTGCAGATCGCTAAGTGACAAAAAGCTAGGCGCAACCATTGGAACTTTGCTGCATATGATGCTACCAATGTCTCGAGACATCAGACTTCTAAACTCTCTCGTCGCAGGCCCCCGATACCTCGTAGAGTATTCCACCTTAAGTCGCTTATTGTTGTTCATCCGGACGAGGTACTCAATATTTGTCCCGACAACGACCCCGAGCTGCGCCGTCGTCGCGTTTCCGGTTGCCATGTCCACCATGTTTGGGAGTTTGGTCTTTTTACATCGGATGCTGAGGGCGGGAGGGTGCTCTGAAGCAGTAGTGGTGTCGTTGTTTTCCACTAATGGAGTGGTGTCCTCAAGAATTGGGGCCGGCGTGAAACCCCCTAAACCCTCCTAATGATGTCCCGACGGGGTCCCGGATTGTCCCGTGGGGTAGCCCGACACGGAAGGACCCGCTTCGCTCAATGCTTGCCCCGCTGCCTCTGCCGCTTCACAACGCTAGAGCGCCGCTTTCCTCTTTTGGTGACTTGTACTTCCGGGAGCCATTCTGTTAAAACATTAAAAAAATGTTCATGTAATACAGAAATGTACATATACCGAAAACAAAGCAACGTATTCCAAATGCATGCTTGCTTGCTTGTGCTTATATTCCCTCTCATTTTCATTTTCATGTGTCACCTATTCTTTACCCAAAGACACGTAAATTAAACAACCTATATTTTAGATATACATATATATCAATCTACATATATACATATATATCAATGCTTGGGTTTCCTTCAATTCTTTCTCCTCTTCAGCGGGGAGGGGCTGATCACAAAGTAACAATTGGATAGTAGATGATGAAACTACTGGACCAATTCAAGTTTTGAACAGAAGAAGAAGCCAAAGAAACAAGCAAGAAGGAAAGAAAAATCAGTATCGAGTTGGGTAAAACCGACACAACTTCCTATGGAGCCGTAAGGCTATCATAGGCACATAGGGCATGTAATTATTATTATTATGGTATTGAGGTCCTGAGCAAGTGAGAGAGATAAGTGTAGGATTAGATTTAATCTTCCATGTAATTTCTCTTTGTAACTATACAACCACATGATTAAGATTGGAAGATGATTACAAAATAAACAAGTGCAGTCAGTTTGCTAATGTATAAAAATATGCTCAGCAATGCATTTATATAAGTCTAGCAGCACCAAGAATTTGATTTTGTATAACATGCAAATATTGTATTGGGAGCTAGTGAAGTTGTTCTTGCTATAACAATTTCATAAGAAAAACAATCTACTTAGAACCTCACAAGATGACACCTATATGCACACCACGTTTCAAATTAGAACACACCAGACTTGGCATTGATGCTTCATGGATTGTTATTCCTGCAAAATCATCTCTCCCAGAAATACGCAACAAGCACATTGAACTAATGGAGTTTTACCACTTTGGGCTGGAGTTCTCATAACTGCTTCCGATTGGTAACTACTTTGAACTAGCCACTTTTTGTACTTAAACTGAACTGATTTTACTTTCTAGTTCTGGAATCGTTTGTCTTGTTTTTCAAGCATCCATAAACCAGAAAATTCGCTGATAGTCCACATCACTACTGCCTTCATTAAGAATACCTCATTGTCTACTTGATCAAAAGTATGGACTCCAATGACCCATAAATGTATTAGCTCCTTGATCATTAGCTCAATGAGTACACTAAGGCACTTTCCGGGAGATTTAAAGCCTGGAATCAACACTGATAACATGTTATATTCATTCTTCATGCACATTGACGGTGGTAGATTGTACGACATCACAACAACGGGCCATGTACTATGCAAAGTTCTCATTGTTTTGAATGGATTGAAACCGTCTGTTGCAACTCCAATGCGCACATTCCTGTAGTCCCGTGCGAAACCTGAAAAGGTTCTGTCAAAATGTTGAAATGCTTATCCATCAGCTGGGTGGCTGAGGCTACCAACCACGCATATCCGCTCCCCCAGCCATCGCATATGCTTGGTAGTGTGTGGGGACATAAACAAAAGCTTCAATCTTGGTGTTAGAGGAAAGTTACGAATCATTTTTTTAGGAATCATTCGTATATGGCTTATATATTTCAGAATTACACACTAGACAAATCCTCTCGTTTACAAGCGCCCCCTGAACAACACACAGTTAAACTCACATGCATCAATTCTTTCGCAACCGAGTGAAAGATCACTCAAGTTTTTTTAATTCTCGAGTATGAACAGGAGAATGTGTGCCCTTGAGGAAGAAGTTTATTAATGTAAATACATAAAGAGTCAACACTTGTGTCCGATGATCCATTTTTATTTTTCATTTCCATTGCATCTAATATGGCACTCAAAACAGTTTCCTCACTGCCTTCATATAATGGGGTCTGCGACTCATTCAATAATCTATCGTACTTTTCATAATCATCGTCTACCATGTCATTGAAGTTCATGCTAGAATTATCTTCCACTAATTGTTGGGGTGCATCTACATGGTATCTAGGATAATACGAATATGCATCATGTAGAATCTCCAACTGCGGGTTCACTGAAGGATTGGCACCACTAGAAAGACCGACTCTGTCTTAAAGCCACTGTCTTCGTTGACTGAGCATTGCTGGTTCACTAGAAAATTCCCCGTGAAGGTGCCAGACAGTATAATCCGGACTCAAACCACTGTGTGACAAGTGATGATACATGGCATCCATAGTAACCTTGAACGGACCGTTCTTACAACGTTTGCACGGGCAGAAGTGATAATCGGCTCCGTTACTATGTCGCAAGGCAAAATTCATAAACTCGAATATGCCTGTGATGTACCTTGGATCAGCATGATGATATGTCATCCAAGTTTTGTCTGGGTGTCCTTCCATGTTTCCTGTCAACATAAACAATCAATATGAACAAAGTCACCACGCCACAGTTACGATTCAACCAAAACCCCACACTTCTTCGGCTTATGCCTCCGGGTTGGGTCCTATCCCCTTCAGGAGAACACGACATTTGTCAACCCTCTTGCACCCATGTGTTTCAGCTCCAGTTTAGGGAAATTTCGGCAGCATCTCCCTACAGTTCCCGAGTGCACACATATCTAAACAACCTAATTTGCACTCGGGGAACATTAAAAGGAGACACTGTCGAAACCATATCCAAAAACTGAAACTGAAATCACATGAATAGCAAAAGGATCAACAAAGTCATGTTCACCTAAAGTGTCCAAAAATGAGACAATTCGAGAATCAATAACTCAACTCGATCAACTAGATGAGTTGTTGATTCTCAAACGGGAGTTCTAAGTTGATAAACACCACAATTATATTTAACCATATACTCAATTTCATGATTAACCCTAATAACACTACTAATTGAGATCAATACACCTAATCTACACTAATCATAAAAAATTTCACTAAATTTAACCAAAATTCAAACATTATTCATGAACCCATAACATGATTTATCACAATTCAATGATTCAAACACTAAAACTACAACATAAGACCAAATTCAATTCAACTTCAAAAATTTCACATAAACTTCATTTTCACTTCTAAATTAACATGTATTATGGTCATAAAGAGGGTTAAAGAGATACAAATCAAACTAACCTTACTTAAGAATCAAATGAATGGCAATAACAACCTTCTTTCTCAATTTTCTCAATTTTCTCCCAAAATCGCACAAGAACAGCTCCAGAACGCGAATGAACTATTTTCCCAAAATTACAACTTTATGAAGGGTTTGACTTTAAGAAGGATAGCAAATTCAGTTTTAAAAAAATTGGGGCGACCAAGAATATCTTCGTCGCTTGGAATGTAAAGAAGTTGTCGCCTCATGATATTGAAGCGACAAAGATCAATCTTCGTCGCTTCAGTGAGTTGAAGCGACGTAAGTAATTTCTGAAGCTACCATTTCATTCTTCGTCGCTTCATTTAGATTAGAGCGACGAAGAAACTTAACTTTGTCGCTCCAAAGCTCTCCTCCAGTAGTGAACTTAATTAATTGAGACGTGATATCAGTTTGGACTTAAGAACAGCTTGGTCTGCTTCGAAAATAATGAGATTTTTCCATAGGGAAACTTGATCTCCCTTAGCCGAAGGAATATTTTCGTGGCTTTCGTAATTATTGAGTGAAGGTACGTACTTAATTTTAAAAAATATATTATACATATCATCATCGACATATATCACATCCTTTAATTCACATTGTTGCTTAAAGATTGAACGAAAATATAAACCATTCTAATAGCCAACTACTAGACCAACTGATGATTCTCAACGGAAACTAAAAGTTTGACAATGATATCAATATATCAAAATGACTGAATTACCTTCAACTCGAGCCATTGATTTTCATGTACTGGATTTGAATTGAACTTACAAGCAGTATGTACGGTTACGATTTCATATGTAAGTACGTAGTAAACGTACAAGGTGCCATGAGTATATATGTATGCATATAAGCTGCAATATTCTCTTTCTCTTTGCTTTCCACTGCTGATGTAATTTTTGATCAGAAGTACTTTCCTATACATTTCTCTATGAAGAACAAATTAATGAACGAAGTGTAAGAAAAACCAGTCAAGAAATTAATCAATATCTAACAGTCCTAGAATGCACCAACGTCGTCGTCTCTTCCTTCCTCTTACTTATTGGACGGAGCAACCTCGACCAAAAGCGACGACCCTTCTTCTCCTCCCCACTCTCTTTACGACTCCCCATTCGTCTCGGAAGGTAGTTCGCCAGCGACCTGCTTTTCTTAAGCACATAGTCACTCTCCCCTTCCCCATTCAACAACCACTTCGCGACCGAGCTACTCTTCTCATCATCATCCCTTTCGTTCACAGCAAAACGGTGTCTTTGTACCTCCGCCGGAGGAGACGAGCAAGAAGAAGTGTCGGTAGAAGAATAGTACGACGACAAAGAAGACGTCGTGGAAGGAGTGGACGAACCCATTGTCTTAGAGGTGCGACGTGAAGTGTTTGAGAGCTTGGTGAGTTTGTCTTTCAAGCAAACGGAGCAGACTCCCGGTGGTTGTTGGTGTTTGGGGTGCTTCTTGCAGACACTGTTGGGTCGAGTTTTCTTCGATCGGATTCTGAGCTTTTCCATTTTGGCGTTCACAATGGGAGCTTGTTTGTGTGGTATATATATAGATGTATAGAAGAAGACTAGGAAAGTGTTTCTAGTTTTAGTCAATTTCCGTGATAGTTCCTTCATGGGGGAGTTTCTGAGGGTTTTCATACAACAAAACCCTTTTGACGGGTTGTGGGTTTGAAAAGTTAGGGCTGCAGGACTAAATGGACGGTTGGTGATTGATGTCGTGTTGGATTGTGCGGCTGTGATCTGTGCGCGTAAGGAGGTATGGAAATTGTCTTGGGCTTTATTCTGTGGGGCCGGCGTGGAAAGGGGAAAAAGTGAAACGGTAGACGGAATCAAAGGTTGGAAAAAGTGGACGTGTCTACGAAGAGAATGGACTCAAAGTACGTTGTACGTCCGTTACTCCGTTGTATATTTTTCTTATTCTTCTTTTTTTTTTCTGTAGGATTTTTATTATCAAAAATTTAAATAGTCAAATGTCAAATCCACATGTTATGTTTCTTCAAAGAACACAATATAAATAAATATTTTGGTACTTGCATTTCAAACTTAATCCAGAACATGCGTGCTTGCTTCCTAGCATGCATGGTTATGCATGTAATTAATGGATATATATATATATATAATTGGAGTGAAGCTTTTTTTTATTTTGCAATAGTATAAAACTTGAAATTTCATCGTGAACTCCTCCTATACCACAAGTACCCCAAGAAATTTGATTTAGCCTATTGATTCAATTTATTATACATGCATATTGATCTGTTTATATTTTTTAAACAGGCATCTTTTTATGTGAATTCATAAATAATATCAAATAAGTTTTCTTTTCTCATGTTAGTCATATAGACATATGGAACATATGATGAAAAGTAAGCTCATTTCTTTCAGCTATGCATTCAAGTTAATAATAATAGCATAAGGTCAATGAATGCTAGCTCCTAAAATGTGTTTTAGGCTTCTAGCAGCTTTAAGCGTTTAAGGTCAATCAAATTAATTAAGTTAAAGTTGATCGGATGAACAAACTAGCTAGTTGATAACCTTCATTATAGCTCACAAATGCCTTGAGTACGTTCAAGGTTTTCATATATTTTTCACATGCGAAATTGTAAATTATTTCATATTGTTTAAGACTATCGCATATTTATCTTTATCGTCTAGATGGTAATTATACGAAATAACAAAAAAATTACTAGAGACTACATGCAAGGAAGTCATAGAACGATTCGTATAAATAAGATTAATTATGTGCAGAAGATCTGGATCGATCCAATTCCATCCCCAGCTCCTCCCAACCAAGTGGAAACGCAGAACACATAAACCAGGTTGGCATGCAGCTGCTTAGTAGGACTATCTCATGCAAACCAATTATACATACATATATATATACACACACCGCAAGTTCAGTCCGGAAATAAGTAATTAAATAATTGCATCATTGCAGAAATGCTGAACCAAAGCATCTACGTGATATATTAAATCCCTTACTTCTGGCGTACGTACGTACTAATTGAGAAAGTATGGATTGTACTTGAAGCTATGAATAAACAAAGCTAATTTAGCAGAAGGTTGGAGGTTGGAAGCTTTTGGTCTTACCGATCGATCTGTGACACTGATAATTCCATATTAATTGGCACGCGGAATACCAGCTCCCTGACAGTGGGATCGATGGATCGATAGATATGATTATTCCCTCCTCCAAGCTGGAAACATCTTTCTGTACCGACTGTACGTACGTTCCACCTACCATTCCAATTCGATCTCCTATGGCTGGGAGAAGTGTTAGGACTCCATGACTATTTAGGATCAAGTCTAAGTTGCAAGGATAACATGTGAAACGCACTTTCCGGGGGAGTGATAGCAATAACGTACTTTCCGGACATACAAGGATAACATGTGATAGTTAATTTCCAAGGATTTATAACCATCTCTCGTATATGTACAGATTAATTATCAGTTGTAGAAGAGAGTTTCTCTTTTTCTTTTTTATTGATAGTTTGTAGAATAGTTTCACACTTTTACTACAACAATTATAGGCAATATAGTCGGTTATCGACACACTACTAGCTGTATATCGCCACCAATTAAGATTGGAGGTATTGAGAAACTTTAATTCCCCCATCTGCGACCATATATATATAGTGAAGGGGATGTTGGTGACTCAATTGAACTTTGCCACATACGTACAATACTACGTACACACAAAATAAAATAGGGAAGATGGGTTTGGGATACATGCAATAACGTTTTTTTAAATAGGTTTTTCATGTTCTATCAACATTTCCCCCAAGTCCCAACCCAAGAGATGAATTTGTTTAACTAAATATATTTAGGTCTAGATCACTGGACGGTCTAACCTCAACAAAACCAATCTCATTTTCACTTTGCTGACAAAGTGTCTCACGCGTAAGTTAGTAAAAAATGATATGTGAATTATACGACAAAAATATGTATGTGTATAATTTGGTAGTTTTATATGAATAAAATTCATAAAATTCGGAATATTTTTTTAGAGGAAGAGAGAACTCCAATAAAATAATAATAATAAAAATAAAATTATTGAAAAAAAACGTAAAATTCTCAAATAATTCGGCTGGTTCAAAAATATGCGTTTTTTTCCGAATCTTTCGAATAATTAAGGAAACGAACATTTTTTTTTCTTCAAAAATTCGTTAATTCGGTAATTATTCGCAAATTTACTAACAGAGCTCGCAAGTCGCAACTTCCTCTGATGTAGGCTATTCTTTAATTTCTTGTTTGATGTTCAAATCAGACAAATGGCATCTTAAGGTCCAACAACCACTTAACCTTTCATGGTCACCTTAATTGGGGGTAGCACACACTTAAATTCTACTGGCTGGCGAGCAGGGGCAGCCCTTGAGAAGCGTGAGAGGTGCGGTTGCACCGAGCTTCCGATTTTAGGGACCTACAAAAAATTATATCAAGGATGTATGTAATAAAAAACAAATCTATGTATGTTTAACTAAGCATTTAGCTCAGTTTGTGAAGAATTTCTATTATTTTGCTCTCCAACCAAGTTCGATCTTCAACTCCTCCCTTATTTTTCCTTCTGCATTCCCTTTTTAGCTTAGTTTTTGTGTTTGTGCGATTTTTTTTCTTCTGCATTCCATTTTTCCTTCAGTTTATCTTTTTGTGCGATTTTTTTTCCTTCTAATAGAATTCACGTCTCTTTTTCTTCTTTTTACCTCTTTCTAAACCCTAGCCTATTCCCAACGATCAACTAATCTATCTTCTACAAAAAAAAACAAAAAAAAACAAAAGTCATATTAAACAATCAATCTCTTCCAGTTGGCACGTATAATAGTCACTCATTTAATTTGTTGATCTTTTATGCCTCAATGTTATAATCTGTATTGTAGATCTAAGCATTGGTGATTTTGTTTAATATTTCCCAGTAGATTCAGTTATAATAGAATATCAAACACATTAAAATAAACTTTGATACAAACATAACAAAACGCAACAAAGAAATAAAAATAAATTAGAGGCCATGTTAATATCCAAAACCACTAATGAGTCTGATATTGAAACGGGGTTGATTGTTGATGATTTTCTCTTCTTTGATCTCAATCGCTAACGCTCTGCTATACCGTTGACGTTTTGCTATATCAGTATCGCTCTCAGTAATCGCTTGTGTTTTCTTTCGCTACCACTTTATACCCGCTGTTATCCAATCGCTCACGCTGCTAAGAAGGACAACCGTTAAGGAGAGACCGAGTGTGCCAGTCTTCAACTCTCCGATGCCTAAGTCAGTAAGGAGATATCAATTAAACGGAGTAACAACATCAAGAAGTAATGAATGCATACTATTAATGTTGAACCACCAGGTTTATAAAGCTGGTTGAGGTCAAAACTCTTGCCAACTCTTCAATGTGGGATCAATATTCTTACTCTTTTGCTGAAGTACTCTTTTGCGGGTTCTTTACCTAGTGCATGAGCGATAACCACGCCGATATAGGACTCGGGTTGGTCATCGAAGTTGTAGGTCTCTTGGTGGTCCATGATGTCATGCTGGCGATGAGATGTAGTTATGATTCCCGGAGTAGCGTGAGTATGTATAGAATAGGGCTATTATGGAGGTATATGTACAAGTCCCCCAACTTGCTCAGCCAAGGGGATCAATCTTGGTTGGTGAGTTGTGAAATTGGATACCGGCGAGTCCATCCGTACGTATTAACGAATTTTTTTACCTGTTTACCCCAGATACGTACCACCATACAATCCCCCGACTCATCGACCAAGGTTGTTCCGCTATTATAACTGGTACCTATATCAAGATTACTAAGAGAATTTTCCATTAGCATTTATTAGCTTTGGCGAGATCAGTAAATAGCTAATTTACTGTCTCCCGGGGTAAGAAAATTGGTGCACATGAAGACGTCATTAATGCGGGTTTTGTGAAGGACAATAAGTTGTAAATTTTTTAAACCTTCCCGAATGAGGCATGACATCATATTAGGGTTCATTCAAGTAACGGTTTAACCCAGTACGCCAGTTTCCAGTAAAGCCCTTCCCGGTAACTGGCTTACTCCTTCGTAACTTTCCAGTGTCGGGGGATGCAACGAGCGGCTAAGATTGCACCAACCAAGGGACACGCTCTTCCACGTTCAAGCACTCAACCCCGCCCACTCGGTAGCTTTATTGCTGGTTGCGAATAGTTATACCTGTGAGGGCACTACGGTAGGCGAAACCGTTTGGATTGGTAACCCTTAAGTCCCCGAGTTCCTATCCCCCAAACAACTTTGCGGCTGTGTCGCTGATAATGAAGCTTTTAGCTTATTAATGAGTAGCACTTTGGCTTTATATGTCCGATAATTTTGATGACTAATTTTGGCCTGAGCGAGAATGTCGATCGTTGTATCTAGCTTTAAGCTTCACAGTTTGGTGAGTCCCTTTGTCTATCGATTGTATTGATATGCATGTCGCCATTAATCTGCATGTTTGAGTGTGGTAGGTGCAGCCACTTGTTGCCTGCATTAAATGCCGCCAAATCTGTAATCGCCACCTGTTGACCTAGGGCGTCTTGGGCTTCCCAAACGTCCCATCGTAGGTTAAAGCATGATCATTTTGTTTTCCTTTAAAATCACGATTAAGGAAACAGTACATATCATTTCATGTCTCGGACTCTTTTGTGTTTGATGATGTCGCACTACATGTGTCTCCATCAAGAGAACCGACGTGCCTCTTTGAACGGACGCGTAAGGGTTGTGTATTTAAACCCTTCTCTCACCTTTCTTTTCCCTCACTTTGTATTTTGACGAAACTCTGAAACTGAGATAGAAAGAAAAGATGAAAAAGAATCTCATCTTTCGCTGGCGTAACACCGTCTCGTTGCTGAATTTCGTTCGGCAGTTGCTCATGGTATTCTGATCTTCATCAATCTAAACTAAGTCTTTATTCCTCTGATCTCTAATTTTTGTGTATTTACGTATCTGTCTTCTCTGGTTAGCTGTCGTTTTGGTTTTATGGGTTTGCTTTGCATGTTTCTGGATTTGGCTTTGCTTCTGATGTTGGATGTGTTGCTTGTGACTAGTGTAGATGTAGTCAAACTTTTTGTATTTCACCGTCGTTCACGAAGGCTGAAGATTTCTTCATCGCTGTTGAATTCTAAAGGTTTGCCCTGTCATTTACCTGAGTTAGTCATAGTTCTGCTTTCTTTGACTTGGGCCTGGATCCAAACCCCATGCCCAATAGGGCCCTTAGAATTATTTTCTTGTTGTGTGCCGTTTTGTTATGATTTGCGTTAGGTTTAGGTTCATCCCATTAGCGCGACGTGACTGATACTTTTCATTGAGGGTCATATGTAAGTTGAGCATAGAGAACATAGTAGTGTCTTCAGATAGTAGCAAAGTCTCAAGTTTCGGTGACTCTTCGAGTTCCGGGTCTATGAGAACGCTGCTTGATGAATTAATGACTTCGAGGGCGATGTCTAGTGTTAGGTCCGTAATTTCTAGAGAACCTGCTTCGGTGTTGGGGGACCATGTATGTTTCTTGGGAATTCATTTACGGATTGGGAAGATGAAATGGGTAAACCTTGGGCTAACTTTATCCATAAATATTTCACAGGTAACATAGCATCGTCTTCTCAACACGATTAGAGCGATAACAAGGTGACCGCGTCAAACTCGGGGGCTATATCGCCATCATCGATATCTGTTGCTCCTTCTAACCCTAGGATGCTTGGACTTGGTGGATCAAAGACCTAGATGTTGAGTGATTCTCAGCCAGTTGATGAACTGGCCAAATCGTTGTCCTATAACGCCATTAAAGAGATGAAAATAGAGTATCGAATCCTGGATTCCGTGGCGCTTATACCCTTAGGCAAGGATAAGTTGTTCACCAGGCCGTCCGCCAGGTATATCGTTGTCGATCGTGTCCAACTGAAGTTCAGTGTTCGTTTGCCTCTCCATCAGTTCCATCAGTACATATTCGGCGGTCTGCAATGTGTTATCGAGCAAGTTTCCCCCATTATCCTCCACACCCTAAACACTATGTTTGTGCTGTGGAAGGCCGCCGCTTTGGGCTTTCCCACTAAGAATGAAGTGTTGCATTATTTTGACATCATATTCGATGAAGAAGGGTTGTAAGAGGACGCTTCGCATGGTACAACGACGTGGTAGCTTGCTTGATCTATATGACTTCCCTTTGTCCAATCCAGATTGGCGCTCGGAGCATTTCATCGTTGGTGGCGCTTGGGCTAGGCATGAGCACGAAGTACCTGTGCCCAAAGTGCCAAACAGGTTCTGCCGCAAATGTGTGATTATAGTGTTTATATAGAGATGTCTTGCCGTTATCGCTCTTTTCTTCCTTCATCATTTTGTTTGTGATCCTTGGTGTTTTCTCTCATCCTTTTTTTTGTAGTTGACCTCCACTTCCATCTTTGCGCAACTATGAAATGTCGTTGCCACCGAATTGAACAGGGTTTTAGTAAAAAAATTTGTAGCATTTACCTGTTGAACGATTACCGTTTTCTAGAATATTTTGGTCTCGCCGAAACGCCTAGTACGTTATCTATTATTGCTATCATTGATAACTTTGCGTAGATGTGCTTTGTGTATTCATTCTCCGCCTAACTTATTTCTTCTAAAAACCTGCAGTTGGTTATAGCAACCCAAAACATGATAAGAAGATGGAGAATGACTTTGGTGATATTTATGAGCTGATCACCTCTTTCGAGGAAGAGGGTGAGAAGGCCGAGATGATTTATCTTGATCTTCAGACGGGGACTACCGTCAACCTTGCTGCTCCCCAACTCATTGATCCTTCCTCCCATCGCGAGACTGACCAGGTAAGGAGTGACGTTGTCCTCCCAAAATCCACCAAATATGTTGCTATGGCCACTTCCTCCCACGTCGAGAAGCAGAAGAATCCGGAGACCACCATGGTCTCAAAGAAGGCTCTGAAGAAGAGTTCCACGCCCGCTACTGTCGTTACCATCCCTGGTCAGCTGGGTGACTAAATTCCTTCTAGTGTGGGGTCCTCACGTGATACACAGGTCGTGATCCTAGTTGACGAGGGAGCCACGTCCCCAGTTCGTATTGCCACTAATCACGATCACGATGCTGGTGATGACACTGAAATGATTTCAGTGAGGGAAGTTGATATCCCGAATTTGATCCATTGGGAGGCCCATCCCTCATACTCTATTGCCATTACTTCCATGCTCTCTTCCAAGGTCCATACCATGGAATACATTGTTGCTAGCGCCGATGAATGTATTCAACGATTTGTTAAGGCCTTGCAGTTGATGTGTCATCAGAAGCAGGTGATGTCCGAGTCGTCGAAAGAGCTTTCCCGGGTCAATGCTGAGTTGGACAAGAAAAAAGAGCTGTTTGTGAAGGCTAGCGAGCAAAGGCAGGAGCTTGAACATAAGTATGTGCTTCTTGAGTCTACTTTGAAAGAAGCTAACTCTTGCCTGGATGACTCGGTCAAGCGGGCTAAGGAGCTGGAGACAGAGATGAAAGAGGTCTGAGGGCACTTGTAGAATACTGAGATAGCTCAAAGTTGTGTGGAGGGTCACTGTGCTAAAGGGTCAAATAAAAAAGCTTGAGGATGGTCGGACACATGAATTGGGTGACACCATTGAGGACTTTAAGAACAGCGCAAAGTTTCACAATGAGTTGCAGAAGGCTTTCGTCGACGGTCTTCAAAAAACCCGGGAGCAGTTCATTTAGAATGGATGGGTCAACGAGAGATACAAAGTTGATACCGATGAGATCAATGAGGAGAGAAAGAAGAAGTGGGCCACTAATGAGGTTGCGCTGGCCAAGATCAAGAAGGAAGAAGAGAAAGAGATAGATATCGCTAGCGGCAAAATGTGGTACTCAGCTTCACCCCTCAAGGCAAACATCTGTTAACTCCTTACGACTCACTGTCTACTGATCTTACTCACCATATTCAAAATGTCGAAGGCATGGACCAAGTTGCTAGCCAAGAGCTTGCCGCCAGTTATCGTGATTGCCAGAATGAAGCTGAAAAGGAACAAGATCTGGGGGAAGACAAGTGAGATGGCTTAGTGTGAAGCCTGGTGCTCTTATGTAATAGAAGTAGTATATTTTCTTTTTGCTAAACAATTGGTAGGATTATGTATACTAAGTATTTTTTTTTTATTCTTTTCTTCGTTTAGGCATTTTGCTTTTTAGTCAATATCATGACCATTGGTCATGAACCTGACCGATATGCTACTCTGCTTGACTTATCAAGGAGTTATTAATGAGAAGATGCCTTTAAAAAAAATCTCCAAGTGTCAGTACTTATCGCTAATCAATGAAAGGTTTGATGGAAATTCATTTGCTTGTCCCGCTTGCACATTTTACCAAAGCATTAGTTAGGGAAAACGTCCATACATAGTATGCAGATAAAAAAAATTACAAGCAAAGGTAGGAAGAATTTTCATTTCATTGATTGCGATAGAGTAGCTATACAAAAATGGGTTAAGCCCTGGTACAAATGAGAAAAATGTTTAATGCCAGTATTGGATCGAAATGAAATGTCGAAACCATAGAACTTGTTTAACGATGGAAATATCGGAGGTGTTTTGCATTCCATGTCTGTGGTACCTTGTTACCGCTCTTGTCCTCGAGAATGAATGTTGGAGTTAAGCTTTCGATGAACTTGAACGGGCCTTCCCAAACCGGTAGTAGTCCCTTCATTTTTGGGAGGACTTCTCTCTATACCAGGTCTCCCACTAGGAGTTTCCTCACCTTGAAGTGGCGGTTGTAGTATCACGCAACCAATTATTTGTTTGCCAGGAGTTCAACTCGGATTTCATCCTCCCGCTCTTCTCGTAATACATTCGTCATATTAAGTCCTTCGCTGTTTGTGTCTTCGTCGTATCCTTCAAAACTGGGGCTTTAGTGCATGATTTCTAGAGGTAATACTACTTCCTCTCCAAAGAAGAGTGAAAATGGTGATGCTCCCGTTGCCTCCGTGGGTGTTGTCCTAATAGACCAGAGTACCTCGTAAAGGCATTCGGCCCATTTGTGGTTATAGTCCTCCATCCTTTTCTTGAGTTCCGCTTTGATCTTCTGGTTTTCCGCCTCAACTTGACCATTGGTTTTAGGATAGTACACCAACGCGAATACTAGTCGAGTCCCCAGGTCACTTGTGAACTTCTTCATTTCGTCGTTGTTGAAGTGCTTCCTGTTGTCTGTAATGATGATGAGTGGTACTCCATATCAGCAGTATATGTGCTTCGAAAGAAAATTGATGATGTTCTGTGTGGTAATGAGTACTAATGATCTTGCTTATATGTATTTGGTGTGGTACTCGATCCAGACTACAATGTACTTGCATTGGCATGTTAACTCCTTCAACGGCGCGATAAGGTCATCCCCACTGAACGAACGGGATGGGATTGACAATTATAGATATTGGAGCCGCTAGGGGGTGTATCGTAGTTGCATATTAGGCATATAGCTTGCACTTGTCTACTATCTCCCTTATATCCTCCCTCATCTTTTTTTAGTAGAATCCATAACAGACGAATTTATGAATTATGGTGTTTGGTCCGCTGTAGTTCTCGTACTTGCATCCGTGCATGTCCTCCAAACATTTTCGCCCATCCTCTCGTATGACACACTTGAGCATAGGGAACCCCTTCTTTCTCATGTAGAGTTTGTCATTGTGCATACTATAGAACGCTGCTCTCTGAGCTAATTTCCTTGCCTATACTCAATCTGTCGGTAGTGTCCTGTTGAGCAACTAGTTGATTAGCTCCTTTCTGCAATAAACCGCTTGTGGTGTCGTAACTAGCGCGAACATGAATACTTACAAGAAGTTCTTGGAGATACTAGTCTTTGCTAGTGTTTCCACCATGGTATGCCCCCTCACCGTATGCAATGGTGTTGTTACCAATCTCGCCAAGGCGCTCTTGCGTTTTGCTCCTTAGGGATGTGGGTTATGCTGTAGAATGAAAATTTATTTGAAATTGCTTTTACATACCCGAGATATGGCGACATCTGTGTTCCCTGAGCCTTAAAATCCTCGGTGACCTGGCTTACTACAAGCTGAGAGTCACTGAAAATGTTAACGCTCTTGGCCCCTGAATTGCTGGATAGTTATAGACCGGTGATTAGTGCTTCGTATTAGGTTTCGTTATTTGAGACTAAGAACAAGAATCGAAGGGCGTACTCGGCGTACACCTTCCCGGGTCCCGTTAGGATTGCTCATGCTGCTACTGTATATGATGTTCGTGATCCATCAACGTACAAGTTCAACTCGGACAACCTCACGGGTGGTACTGGTAGCACTACTCCTGCAGCCAGTGTGGTGGATGTTTCTCATGCCGGTAAGCTTGTTTGATCGTCCGATATCCGAGTGAGCTCTACTATGAAGTCAGCTACCGCCTGGCCATTGGTTGGTGTCCTTGGCTAGTACTTCATATCGAAGTCGCTGAGTTCTATCGCCTATTTTGTAATGACCTGTACCCAGATTAGCAAGTTATTCTTCGTTCATCGAGTTTATTAATGAGCTATTCCTATTTGTCGACAACGTTAGTTGAGGAAGGTAATTAGTTTTTACCGTCAGTAAGTATTGAAGGCTTTCTAGTTAATTATTTATTAGTTAAGTTTTTTGATAAATGTTATTAAGGAAAGTTATAGAGTTCGTCAAGACGAGTTCATAGCCACATCAAGTATTGAAATTAGAGTTACGATGAAGAAGTTATGGTCAGCAAAATTTTTATAAGATTTACAAAATCGATTAGTCACAACTTAAAATACTAATTTGTCTTTTTCGGAAATTCAACATATTCATTTTTGGGTCAACTCTTTTCTCTCTCCACTCCTCTGTTTCTCTCTCCTCTCTCCCGCGCAGCAGTGGGCAACGGCAACAGAGCTCGCCGGCCGGCCATCCAAAACGTTCGTCCAAGGTGTCAAAATCTTCCTCTTGATTCCCTCTATCATTTTCACATAATCTTTGCACCCATTGGTTCTTGGTTTTGGTTGAAATTGCAGATGAAGGTTCGAATATTTCAAGAACCCTAGAATTTGGGAGTTTTTAAATCCGGGTTCTAATCTGCCAGTGTAACCTGTTGGGCTTTGATGTTCTCCTCAATAAGAAGCTAGTGATGTCAAGAACTCATTCTAATTCCTTCCGAGCACGGAGAATCGGTCGATTCAATATTTTTGGTGTTTTTGGGATCCGAATTTCAAGGTAAAATTGAGTTGTTTTTTATTCGAATTGGACATGGTGGTAGAAGACAATTATGTTGTTGGGTGAATTTTGAGCAGGTTGGGCTGTGGTCCACCGGAAAAAGTCACCGGCGACGCCACACCATCGCCGACGGTAGCATTTCACGGTGGCACTCCTGCGGAGAAATTTTCGGCTGAAGCTTTATACTGTTTTCCTCGTAATTACGTGTTGATTATGTTGAAGAAGTTTTTGAATTATTTTGTACATACAGTTAAACCTCTACAAATTAATAACCTCGGGACTGACAAAATTTATTAGCGAGATTATTAATTAATCGAGTATTAAATTAATACTCAAATCCCCAAGTTGGAACAAAAAATAAATATTATTTTAACGAGGTTATTAATTAATCAAGTATTAAATTATTGAGGTTTTGCTGTAGTTATTTAAGATGTGTGATTAATCAGACATTAATCAAATGATTTAATGATTTTAAGGAACGGTTGGGTCGAACGTCATGAACGTCGATTCGACCTCGAGTCGCATTACGTTCGAGAATTGTATTGCAACTTTAAAAATGATTAAAGGTTTAGAATTTAGAATTAGATTAAAGCTTGCCATAAGATCAGAAAGTACGACGTTCTAGAATGCGATGTTCTCGGCGATATTGCTCGTTTGGTGAACGAGCTTAGTTATTCAATATTATTCCCAACGATTTGTTGTTAAATATTAATCGTTGTTTTAGGACTATATATTAACAGCTAGTGGCAGACATATAGAAATGCGGACAAACATGCTTTGACTTATTACATAGCACGACACAGTACTGTGAGTGAACATTTTATTTTCACAGTTATTTAGCTAGTCTTACAGATTATATTTTCATTCAGTTTGAGCTTTCATTTTTAGTTTCGGAGGATAGACATTGTTGCAGATAGTTGGTATTGCATCGATGCATTAGTTACTCAGTTGATCCCCGAGTAGCTCTGGGATGAGTTAGGTGGCTCTACCCGGCATTCACGTCGTCTGAGTTAGGTGGCTCTTGAAGATTTTAAGTGACTAGAGGTCTAGTTACTCTAATCACTAGTTCACTTGATTTAGGTTGCTCTTGACGCCGCCTCTATTGCATGATACTCGAGAAGGGTTCTATAGACTTCTCTCGATGTATCGTTTTCATTTTTGAGAGTTTACAGACTCGCTTATTATTTTATTATTTATATCAGTTGGAACACAGTTATATTCTAGTTTTTAGTTCAGTTTAGTTCATCCACTTACTCTAACATTTTTAAATCTGTGTTTCTCTGGGCCCTTCGTTTTAAATTGCCGAGTTCACAAAAAATTTTTGAGGTCAAGTGCGCATGCAGATCGAGGTATAATGGTATCCACCATAGGATTCAAGGTAGATCCAAATAGTTAGTATTTTTATCAGTGTAGTTAATTTAGAATGTCTAGTTGCACTGATGTTGTAAACAGTTTTCTATTGCTATTTATAGCTTTCAGTTGGTATGGGAAAAATAGTTCTTTCATGTATGGCTTTTGAGTTTTGGATCTCTAGTTCGATTCTTGTGTAATTTCAGTAATCACTTTGATTAGTAGAGTCATTAGGGTCTAATTCCGGTTTAGGCAACTAAACCAGGGTTGGGTCCTTTCACATTTAGTCAGCCTTCCCGAGTTGTCTGGGCTCTCCAATACTTGCTGGAGTGGCTGATCTATTAGGACATGAATGGTGTAGGACTAGAAGTATGGCCTTAGCCGTCTTGCTGATATGATCAGCGCTAAGGCCAGTTGCTCCAACGCTGGGTATCTTGCCTTCAGTTTTTCCAGGCCTTTTCCTACAAAAAATATCGATAACTCTATATCCGCCTCACGTCTGACGAGGGCGGAACTAACTACGGTTAATGAAACGGCTATGTAAATATATAAGATTTCACCTAGTATGGGGCCGATAGGAATGGAATGTGAGCAAGATATTTCTTGATCTCAATAAGAGTCGCTTCGCATTCATTGGTCCATTCCACAACCTTTTTCTTTGTTATCCGGATTGCCTTGAAGAACGGGTTACACTTATCGGTGTAGCGGGATATGAACCGAGATAGTGATGAGAGCTTCCCGGTCAAGGTTTGGAGGTCTTGCTTTGTTGCTGGTCTGGTTGTATTGAGAATAGTATGTACCTTCTTCAGATTGGCCTCAATTTCCCTTTGGTTTACCATGTATCCAAGAAATTTGGCCGCTGAGACTCTAAAGATACACTTGGCTGGGGTGAGTGTCATTCCACTCTTGATGAAGGTGTCCATCACCGCCTTCAAATCCTTGACGTGGTTATCTTTGTGTCCGCTTTTTACCTCGAGATTGTTGATATAGACTGCCACTGTATTGCTGTCTAAAAAGGCCAACAACTCTATCATGAACCGCTGATACGTTGCACCAGCATTCTTCATCCCAAACGGCATGACGTTATAACAGTAAATCCCTTTGTCCATTATAAAGCATGTTGTCTTTTCATGAGTCGGATCCATCTTTATTTTATCATACCCCGAGGAGCAATCCATTGTGGATAGGAGTTCGTGGCCACTGGTTACATCCACAAGTTGGTCTATCCACAGTAGCGGGAAAGAGTCTTTTAGGAAGGCCTTGTTTACATTCGTGTAGTCAACACACATCCTCTACTTCCCATTGCTTTTCTTGACAGTGATGACGATTGATACCCATGCCGAATATTGAACCTTATGGGTAAAGCCTATATCGAGGAGCTTCGTTACCTCCTCTTGCATTACATCATATTGCTCCTCATTATAAGCTCTCCACTTCTGCTTCTTGGGGCCACATTTGGAGAGATGCCCAGCTTATGTGATACAATGTCAGTGGATATGCCTGGCATGTCGGCGTAAAAACATGCAAAGACATCGTTGAACTCTCTGAGAATATTGACGAGGTTGGTCTCAATTGATGGGTCCAAGTTTACCCCAATTCAGACTGTACTCTCAGGATGCTCGTCTAATATCGGAATGAGTTTGGTGGATTTCTCATTCACGGGTTTCGTCGTAAGGGGTCTTTCTCAGGGATCATCTACGTTTCAAAGGACAGATTGGTTGTAAGAAGACATACCTCTCTCTCTCTCTGGGTAGTTGGCATTTGTGGATGTTCCTGGTTGCATCAGGGTCGTCCCCCAAAGTGTACATATGCCAGTTGGTGTAAGGAATTTCATCGGTAGCATCTGTTGTGATACGATGGTGTTGATCCTACTCAGCATGTTGCATCTGATGATGGCGTTGTAGTATGATGGGGCATCCATAACTAGAAACTCTATGTGGGTCTCGGCACTACAATTTTCCTGCCCTAAGGCTACCCGTAAGTAGTCACTTCCTAACAGTTGGATCTTATCCCCTAAGAAACTGAGTAGCGGGAAATGATCTTATTTTAGCTTGGAGTCGAGTCTTTCTAGAAACTTGTAGGCATGGAGATATATGACGTTAACGGAGGATCCAGTGTCCACCAAACATCGCCCGATGCTGCAGATGTCGATGACCACGTCAATCAACGAGGAATGGATAATCTTCCAATACTAGGGGAGATCACGCTCCTCAGATTCATAGAATGTGATGGACCCCCAGCCCAGCTTAGCTATCTTTACCGGTCCCTGCTATAGGCTGCATACCGCTCACTCGTACTCCCGTTCCACCTTGAACCTGCCGCCGGTAATTCCATTTATTCTCCTTACATGTGCTACTCCTAGTACCAGTGGTGCCTTATTCCCTGCCTTGAACCTCGTTAACTTTCCCTTCTTGAGTTATGCCTCCACCATTTCCTTCATATTATGGCACTTTTCGGTGTCATGGGATTCGTTCTGGTGAAACTTGCGCCACCTTTCGGTTTCCCTATATGTTGATGCCTCGTATGTTTTCTTTGGTGCTGGGAATAAGTCCGAGTATTTTTCCAGAATATCGACGTACTTGGCATTGAGCACGCTGAAGACCTGTTGCTCAACTCTGGGTCTGGTTTCAATGACATCCCGGGGTCAGTCGTTTTGGTCCTCCTGGTATCTTTTGTTGTTGTTGTAACCGCCTCTGTCACCGTAGGATTTCTGGTAGCCCCCGAACCTACGGTTATCTCTTCGGTTGCCCCGTTGCGAGTGATCATGTAAGCTCTGATATTTTGGTGAGGAAGCTCTTGCCGGATCTAGGGCGGGTAATGCGCTCTGCACACTGGGAATTGTAGCATTAAAAAAAGTGTTTATTTGTTGTGTCGGTGTTGGGTTAGAGCCAAAAGTTTGCAACTCCAATTGAGCTTGTGATGTCACACGATCTAGCAGCTCGTCGTAGGTGAGTGTTGGGTTCTCGTTGAGTTTCCATGTTAGCAGACCTGGCTGTAGTGCATTTCGGAGGATGCAGAACGCCGAGTCACTGGTGATCTCTCCACAACTAGCGATGGGGGTATTCCAGCGTGAGATGAAGGTGGATAATCCTTCTGAAGGTTCTGCCAGACTTCCTGCAATTGGTTGTATGTGAGAGAGTAGTTTGCTGATGTGATATACCGCTTGAGGAAGGCGCTGATGAGTTCCTAGAAGGAGTTGATAGATCTCAGAGGAAAACTAAAAAACAAACTCAGTGCATCGCCCATCAGACTCTCCATAAATAAGTAGCAGTTTGTCGCATCGTCGTAACCCGGACCAATCGTTGCCGAGACAAAAACATCGATATGCAGGGATGGATCTGTCTATCCCTTATATCACTCGATTTTGACCTTGGCCAATGGATGTCAGCCTAGAAGAATGATTTCGGCCGATAACGGCTCAACGCGAACCGATGGGAGCGTTCGGTCAAGGTAACTCGCCTTGGGTTGTGCCAGTTAGCGTATCATGGCTTCCAACCCGACAATTCTAGCCGATACTCCCACATCCAAGTGTTGTAATTCTGGGTTAACCTCGGGTGGTGGAAGGAGATGTGCCCTCGGGGGCATCTTGGGTTGGCGTGCTACGTCGATCAGCTCTGGCTCGAGGTTACGCTGTAGTCGCACCGATAACGGTGGCGGTTCTGCAGTCTGCAGGTGCTGACGGCGCATGGGTGATCGGATAACTACCTCCCTCTGCCAGACCACGGCCCAACAAGGTTGCACGCTCAGCGACTCTACTTTGGACTTCGAAATAAAATGCCTTTGCTCAATGGGCCTCAGCCTAGACTAAATTTGCATGTACTGATGATGCTCAAATTCCATAGTCCTCTCGAGTTCCATGAACTTTTGTATTTCTAATTCATATCAATGCTCCATATCAATTGACATGCCTCTCGACGTCTGTTAATGCTCACTGATTGCTGGTAACATGCTGCTTTCCCCCTCCTCGTCGCGGGTCGATTGGAACCCACTGGAGTCCAAGGGTGGCTTGACGGCAGAGTTGCATCATCGGAGCCGATTTTCGGCAAAATTGGGTTAGCCGCTTTTGAGGAAGATTTCGGTCAATTTTAGGCGATGAAGGGAATTATGTTGGGCTAAATGAGATTTTTGATTTGGTGTGTTAATCTCTGCCGATGGCTGCACGTGCCGCTACCATATAGCTGAAAAAAGTTTCTAAAATTAGTCGAGTTTTATGTATTTAGATTTATAACGACGCTAAGAGCATATTCATGAGGTTACTATTGCGTTTAGTCTTCGTCGTCACAATGAGTGGGCGGTGGTAACGTGTGTCGTTGCCAATGGTGGTGCAGACGACAAAGAAATTTGGTGTACTTTATATCATTCTAATTGTATTATCGTAACAGATTTAACAGTAAGGTTTTTGACTTGATCCGATTGGATTGAATTTAATTCTAGTCTAGCAATTATTAGATTTACGCGTATATTTGAGTGAATTACGACATTTGATTAGGATCAGGTCATCACAAAATCATTTTATGGTGATTCGAACCCCTAGCCTCCTTACACGGTGGTCTTCAGTATCTTACAGTGTCCTATACAATTCTGGTTTCCCCCAGCTTGATTAATCATAAAAATAAATTCTAAAAGTAAATAATACTTTATAAAAGAGAGGTACCTGAAACTATTTACCTACTCCTACCGTAGTACCATATATAAGTTTGAATGGATCAAGAGCTTCTCCCTATTGATCCAAAGTTGTTTGGGCCACCAGAAAGCGAAGGGTTCTTCATCGATTCCGGACATACTTGCTGGGAGAGTTTTCGACATATTTACCGCAACAAGGTCTGGTAGACTCCTTTTGGGTTTCCCTTGTACCAAAGTTCTAGCTTCATCGAATATGAGCTTGTCTAGGAGTTACTCAGAATATGAGTTATTATTTTCCAAAAGTAACGCTCCACTTAGAAAGCACAGCCATGGAGCTGGATAACATCTTCGAGATTTTAAAGCAAGGCCTTTGCATGACCATACTCCCCTTGGGTGAATATCAGGGCCTCAATGTTACCCAGCTCCATATTTTCCGTGTCTTCAAAGAGTATACCATACACCTTGTCGCAATACTTGCAAATGCAAAGTTCCTTTCCCAAAAATTATACTTTCCCCATAACAGGAGTACTGTGGATTCAACCCAGTCAAAGGGTAATAGTCAAGTTTTCTGAAAACTGGGAGCAGACGCTAAATCTGACTAAAAGAAAGAGTAGTCAAGTGTTTTGCTGATATGAATATATCCCTCAGGTTCAGATGGAGCATATATTCAGCAAAGGTTACCAAGCAAGAAATTATTAAATGAAACTGTCCAAGGCATGAACCTGCCAAACAAGAAATCTACATTGAACAGACTACTAGTATTGCACCCTTAAGAAAAGGAAAAACAAAAATGACAAATCTATGAACATGAGTGGGCTAATTTGCTTTTACAACTAGTATCGGATACTGGCCACTCATTTGCTTATGTAGTTGATTCAGTTGACTCGGCAGTCTTCACCTCTTTGGGACACTGAGATACATATGGTTTGAGCTGCATGCAAGAAGAGATAAAATGATACAACTGTATGTATGCACTCGGACAAATTCAGAAGTAGTTAACTGGGTTCTGAGTTTTTTTTAGGAGCAATTTAAGGTCTAGCTTAAAGGTGACAGAACATATGTGACACAACAAAGTATAGAACAGCACTCACCTTGAAGTCAGTTAAATCGGGGACTACATAGTTAGGTAACTTGTCCTGCGCCACAACGTATCCACCTGCAAAATATATGAGCAATTAAAAAACAAGCCAGGTAGAAATATTTACCCTTAGAATAGTGAATCAAAGCACTGTTAAGTTTGATGAAAAGAACATAGGGAATACCTTTTCGGGTGTGAAAACCAGTGGGCTTGCAATTCTTCCCCTTGTAGAAATTCCTTGGGGCTCGTTTGGGAGAAAGAATGTCAAGGGATGCCGTTCGCTTTCGACGCCATGCCCTCCCTAATCCCATTATTAGCCCCAATGGCATTTTGTTTGCTTTACCTTGAAATAAATGAAACTCAAACCTGGTCACCAATTATGCTTACAAGTGATACAGTAAAGAAACAAAACTCATTGAGAAAGAAAAGTACTAGTGGTTCGATCAATGGACATCAAGCAAACAGTGGCTTAAAAAACTCAAGGAGGGGAGCTATTATAATAAAATTAGAGAGGAAAGACGTGAATCATCAGCCATTTGCAATTTCAGTTATTGTGCATAAAAAAATCATCTGCAGACTCATATGATACATATTATGACAGCAATCATCTTTTTCCGTTTCTTTTTTTCTTTTGGTTAATATTTCATGCATATGTCCAGGACTTTTACAGAGTAAACTGGTACATCACTCAGTAGTCAGTACACAGTATATAACCAACCTCACTCATAAATTATAGCAACACATTAGATTACTCCTACGAGCAAAAGCAACGCTTGTTAGGTAAGCAAAGCAAAGAACCAGAAGCATGAAAACACACCTGTGCTTGATCGTTACTTAAGCCTATAATTATGCTGATACCACAGATCTCTTTATGCATGAGAAACTCAGAAATCAATTGAAAAGTTTTCCTATATGAAGTATAAAGTTGCAACCTTACTCTACAGCAAAGTCTCTATCAGTCGTAACTGAATTCATTTCACATCTTGGACCAAGGCCCTTCACATCAAATTGGTAATGTGTTGGAGGATCTTCCATTGATGACAGAAGAGAGGTTTCCTATATAACTACATATTTCCCTTAGATGTAGAGAGAAGATAATAACGTCACTAATTACTTTGAGAAAGTTTGACGCACTTGGCGGTTTTCCTTAGAGGTTTCCACAACACCATCTGTTGGTCTAGGAAACTAGTCTCTCAAATTTCATGCCGTTTATAATTTTCCTTAAGTAGGCATCGAATTCATATCTCAGATAAACCATGAAAAACAAATCAAACAGAAAGTATCTGCCTAAACATGAACTCTCAGCCAAAAAAGACAGACAGACACATTGATACATGGTTATAATAATCACTGCCAATTATATTGCAAATGAAATCCAAAATGCTAAACAAGCCTGGAAAAAAGTTCAAAACTTTAGTTTTCGGAAAGGAATACTATCAAGCCAAAAATGAGATTTCAAGTTTGCAAAATTCATGAAACTAAAGACCAGAACTTTATATCAACGAAGGAAAGAAAAACCCAGATGGTGAATAGTAAAAGGTACCTGAGAAGGCTGAGGAGGGAGGTTGCTGGTTGACGAGGTCCGAGACTGAGAGAACTCGGAGAGACGAGGTTTAGGGCTTTTGAGCTATTTGGGAAAATCAGAAAGAGTTTGTAAAATATACGATATGTTATGGGCTAAGGCCCATAACTCGGTTGGAGGTAAGTTGGGTTTATAATCTTGATTGTGTTTGGGCCAAGATATTTGAGCCATTACTGAATTCTGTACTTATCTTGTTTTGCAGTTTTTTTTTTAAACAAGGGTGGTGCAGCAACCCAAGTCTTAATAAATGAGAGTGCTAAATAGATAGAGGGGACATATAACATGAACCCCATATTACAATGAATTCACATAAAATATTTCGAATAAAAATAAGACACCATACTATAATTATGCAAACAGACACACCAAATAATAGAGAACAATTCATTTACAGTCGTCCTATATGTTTCTAAGTATTGGCAGCACATCAGAAAGATCGAACAGTTTTCCCAAAAATTTAAAGAATAACCTCTCCGACAAAAACAATACATCAATATCCGATTTGAAATAACTTTCTTAACATATTACCGACAACCGTCGACATTTACTCTCATCCAAATACTAAGTGGGAGCTAAATATTAAGTGGGAGCGACCATTTGAACAAAGCTCGACACCAACCTAGACACGACATGGAGCTAAAGGTGCACACACAGAGGATTAACTCAATCGTCTGACTGATCCAGCTAATCTGGGCTTTATTTTTGACACTGACAAGACAAGTAAACAACATAAACTAATATATAAAACATAGCAGTACACAGACAGTAACAGGTGCAAGGTAAGAACCCAAGCCTAACTACGACTTGGCCCAACAGTCGTGATGATGTTCCATCCCCAAGACCACCGACATTGACCCATCGCCTCCGGCCTTCCGTCCACCACCAACGCCTTCCCACAACCTCCACTGTGGCTTGCAAAAACCTCCATGGACCTCCTACTAAGATCCTTCGATCGGAAGCAATCAGAATGGACCAACCCAGATCTAACAAGCCCAATTCTAAGACTCACACGAGTGTGTTGCTCGTTATCGATCCCAGCGAGTGAACCAGCAACCTCTCGTGAAGACCACGACACCAACCTCCATGAAAACCCACCAACATCGGATCAAACTAGAGAGCGATCGAGGAAACTCGTCATCGCCATAATGAGGACAAAAAACCACCACAATCGATTAAACCCGAACATACCAGCATGTCGGGATGAGGCCCGTCCGGCCGCAATCAAACCGCAGCACCGCGGCCATAAGCCTACGACACAGGGACGAGCCGCCGCACAAGTTGAAAACAAAAATCCTACCCCCAAAAAAAAAATCTAGGCGCGTGAGGCGCGTTCAACAGAGCGTTCTAGTTTTTCACATGTCCTAGTTTTACAATTTTTTTTAAGGTAAATGTGTCAAATTTGCATTTGAAACCTAATCCTATTATCAAAAGGACAAGGACAAGAGGAAGAGAGTACGTAATAGTAATGCGTAAATGGTTGAAAGTTCCCGACGTTTAGGATATCCATATGTAAATTGAAGCAAAGGTTTCGTATAACACTATAGTTTGAAGAAAATTAGAGCTCATGTTATTTTCAATGGTGAGTTGCATATTAAATTTTGTAATTTATGACAAAAGATTATCTCTAATTATGTATTTGAGTCTCCATTTTTTGTAAGTTGGGTCGTATGAGTTGAAAAAAAAAAATCTATTTTTCCAACTCATTTTACAACTCATCCTATCCAAAATTTGGGATACTCACCCCATATGTTACTCAGTTACTACTTTTTAACTTATTCAATATATGAATATTAACTTAAAATAATAAAATAAGTCAAACTCTATAAATTTACAGCATATTATTGAAGATGACTAAATTATAGAATTTATTTTATAGATAAATAATGCCTAATATAATTTTATTTTTTGTAACTCAATCTTAATAAGGCTCTACTAGATGGCCTCATATTACATCACGATTCGATTAAAATGTTTAAGCCAAACTTGTTGTGTTTTGCACTTTTGCGTCAAAAGACAAGACGCGAAAGACTTTGGTTATGGTATTACTGCAAAAAAAAGAAACATGTTTTTACCCTGAAAATGACCCTTTATCTGCTGTATAGCATAAAATGAAGGTCTAGTTTTTCCCCACTTTCTATCCCAACCCAGTGACAAGAAGCTAGGCTTAAGATTCCCATACCTCCATTGGCAGTCAAACATGGATGACGCCATGGGGTCCAGTTTATGACACTGAGGAAGAGCTTTTGGGAGCTAAGAGTCATGGCAGCTTTTAGGTCTGTCTCTTTCCCACCTAAAGTAAGTGAAGAGCAGAGAAAAGAGGGAAAGGGAATGGTGTCTTCTCTGCTGACCGTTGAATTACTTTGATACAATCTTGGCCCTTGAGCTTCTCACATCGGATAACCTGCATAGGCCTTTGAGTTTCTGTAAAAGACATGGCTTACGACAAGTGATTCCACTATGCTCGTATAAACCATAATGAATTTACAAATAAAATTCTACTTTAAGTTAAAATATTCGATCTGTTTTATAGTGTGCATAGACTATAAATTTATTATGTTTTCCCTTGATAATTTAAAGGCTTTGTATTACATAAACCTAACAGAAAATTAAACAGCACTTCTTACTTGGTATATAAGAAATTATGCAATAGAGTAAAAGTTCCCTATTGAATTATTTCAGAATTGAAAAAAATTATTATTTTATCACTAAATTAATAATTTATTAATTTATCGAGATCTTTAAATATTTCTTAGTTAATGAAACGATACAGTGATGAAATTGACTACTGATAAAGACATCATTAAAGAGATAATGAATAAGCATTATCCACTACTACAATAAACACTATAACCGACGAGATCTGTAAAACTATAACCGACGAGATAAAAATCTCGTCGGTTATAGTAGAAAAAATATTTTTTTTTTATTTTTTTTTTTAAAAAATAAAAAATCTCATCGGTTATAGTACTATAACCGACGATAATGGCTAAAAATCTCGTCGGTTATACTATTACCGACCCCCTTTAACCAACGGACTATAACCGACGATGTTTAAGGGTCGTCGGATATAGTCCGTTGGTTAAAGGGGGTCGGTAATAGTATAACCGACGAGATTTTTAGCCATTATCGTCGGTTATAGTACTATAACCGACGAGATCTTTTATTTTAAAAAAAAAAAAAAAAATTCCACTATAACCGACGAGATTTTTATCTCGTCAGTTATAGTTTTACAGATCTCGTCGGTTATAGTGTTTATTGTGGTAGTGATCATAATCTAGATGATAGTTTGATATACCAATAGCTTCTCTAAAAGAGGCACTTAAAGCAGTTATTACGTATCTTGAATAACTTTGTGCTACAAAATGAATCTATTTCTATGTATCAAATGTAGTGCACGCATTGTACAAGCTAGATGAAGAATGCAGTTTATTTTGGTCTTATATGCGAAGAAGAATTTGGCAATAATAGTCTCTCTTTTTTCAAGAAATAACTTAACTGATAGAGAAAATAGAAATTCTCAGCTGAAAATTTAATTATTTTATCAATTTTTATAAATATATATTTTTAATTATATTATTACTTTATATATTAGCAGAGATCTAAAGAAATTAGAGAAAAATTATTATCATATGCATTTAGCGAGATTGCTAGTAATATGAACTGGTCCCAAGTTTGGATCAAGAAAAAATATTAGTTTAGCGAGGTTATTAACTTATCGAATATTCATTTATCGATGTTTTACAGTATGAGATAAAAATAGTTGATGGAAAAAAAAAGTTAATACACAAATGTCTAACTTGTACTTATAGACACCATGCGGAAAAGAGAAAAATAGCATCAACGTATGTTGTTTAGACCCAGTCTCTCAATGAGATCAAGCTTTTTCAATGAAAAGACTTAAATACATATTTTATGTATTTTGCTCACCTATTTACGAAAGAATTAGCAAAATTAATTATTTTAGACAAAGGTTTCGACATGGTATGGTGGGATAGACACTACTAGAATAAGTACTATAGCCGACGAAATGATAAAAAATAGGTCGACCATTTTTGAAGTCGTCGGGTATAGTCTAGTATACCCGACGACAAAAACGGTTTGTTGGGCATAATTTTCGGTCGTCGAGCATAGTATTATAGCCGACGACCGAAAAGACGTCGTCAGTAGTTGTGATGGGACCACCGTTGGCTATAGTTTTTAACAAACACCAACGACATTTTTCAACTATAGCTGATGACTCATTAATGTCGTCGGCTATAGTTCTTATATCAGATCTGGTTCGCAGCAGCTCAATCATTCAAAAAAATTTGAAGAGAAAAATTGAAAACGCTCTGAAATCGTTGGGTGTTGTCATAAGCTGTCCAAAATAGGTTCATGGAGCTATATGTAGCTAGGTACGTATATATCTGTGTGTGTGTGTGTGTGCGCATGCGCGTGCGCGCGAGCGCGCGTTGATTATTGTTGATTTTGAGTTGAGTTGAATTAAATTCGATGAAATTATATATATATATAATCATATGTAATTTTTTTGATATGTATGTGTTAATTTAATATGTATATATATAAATTTGTTGATTGTTGATATGTATATATGTAAATTTGTAATTATTGATTGTTGATATGTATATATATATATATATGTTAATTGTTGATATGTACGTGTATATATATACATGTAAATCTGTAATTATGGAGTAGAAGAATTAGATTATGTAATTTGTAGTTAATTTAAAGATCCATATATATATAATGATGAATTTTTAATTAATTAGTGCATGTATATATATATATATTTATATACTTTTGAAATTTTCAAGATGGACAAGAGTTGGATGTGTCTTCAAAGATGGGATGTAAGATATCACCATGGAATTATGAGCTTTGTGGAATATGTGAAGACTAATTGTAGAGGGATGCCAATTCATTATTGCCCGTACATGCAATGTCAGTGTCGCATCGAACGATTTCGTTTTTCCATTGATAAAGTATTGGAGCACCTGAAGAAAAGTGGATTTTGGGATAAGTACACATGTTGAATTTATCATGGTGAAACATCACCAGCAGGTCAACATGATCATGGACAATTTTCTGAGAGGGCCAGTACATCCAATGATCTAACAACGAGGTTGATCAACGATGTGTTTCCTTATCAGAGCGGTGTATTTGCTCAAGCACCAGATATCTCTCCTGCCTTTGGGGGCTTCCCTCATATTGAGCAAGTCTAGCAATTACCTAGAGTTGTCAACACTACCGGTATGGACAAGTACAATAACCTGATTGCCATGCAACAAACCGTTGTACAACGGGTGTAATAAGATTGTTCTTGAAAATGTCATGGGAGTGATGAAGCTAAAAGTGGAGAACAAAATGAGTGTCAAGGCTGTTGATGATTGGCTGAAGTGGACTGCTTCGATGCTTCCCCCCGATCATCGTCTTCCTACCACTCATCGTGAGGTGCGACATATCCTGAAAGATCTTGGACTTTCCCACATCAAAATCCATGCATGTAGATATGATTGCGTTCTCTTCTGGGGTAAATATGCTTACGGGAATGATCTTGAATGCCTTGATGCATGTTCGGTATGCAGTATGGATAGGTATAAGTTGACTCCTGTAGGGAATAAGAAAGTTGTGAAGATACTTTGGTATTTTCCGCTGGTTGGTTGATAGACCGGAAGGGTTGTTCATGTATGCACACACAGCTGAAGCTATAAGATGGTGGGCTGAGAGAAATTTACCCGACGATGATACTCTTATACACCCTGTTGACGGAGAGACTTGGAAGTACATGGCCAGAGAGTTTTCTCATTTTCATCAGAGGTTCAAAATGTTTGGCTCGGGCTCTCATCTGACGGATTCAACCATTTTAGCAACATGAGTCTTTAATACAGTATATGACCAGTTATTTTGGTATCGTACAACCTTCCCCCATGGATGTGCATGAAGAAGGAATACAATATGCTCACTCTGTTGATTCTAGGATTGGGTTATTCAGAAAAGTGTCTCGATGTGTATTTGAGACCTTTGATTGAGGAGCTTAAGTACCTGAGTAAGTTTGGTCATGCTATTTATGCCAAGTACAAAAACGAGATGTTCCAGATATGTGCCATGCTTGTTGGCACCATCAGTAATTTTTTGGCTCGCGGGATGTTGTCAGGCAACGGTACAAGGGGATACCGAGCTTGTTCAGAATGCATGACTGTTGAGTGTTGTAGACCTCATTGCAGGAAGATTGTCCAGATGCATCACCGTTGTTGGCTTCCACATGATCACATATTTCAGGAGTTTAATTACGCATTTGATGGGACTGTAGAAACAGATGTGCAACCTAGGAGATGGACGGGGAAGTGTTTAATGAATACGATTTTAGGCAGCTGAGTAATCATCCTGAAATAGTGGCGTTGATACTTGACAAACCCGACAGGTATAAATTCTAGACACACAAAAACATATTCTGGGAACTCCCGTACTGGCCCAAGTTGTTGATCATGCACTACCTAGATGGCATGCACATAGAGAAGAATGTGTGCGAAAGTGTGGTGGACACAGTTCTGAATTAGAAGGGAAAAACTAAAGACGACCATAAGGCACGCATTGATCTGAAAAGAATGGGAATGTGGAAACATTTGTGGTTGAGAGAAGGGAAGAAAAAAATGCCTCAAACTCCTTACACCATCAAGCCTGACCACAAGAATGAAATTTTTGGTTGGATGGGTAATGTCAGGTATCCTTATGGCTATGCAGGAAATATAGGCCGGTATGTTAACTTCCAAGATAATAAGATGTACGGATTAAAGAGTCATGACTGCCATGTACTGCTTCAACGTCTCTTCCCTGTTTTCATTCGAGGGTGCCTGCCCAAAGAGGTGGTGGAGCCGTTAGTAGTGGCATTGTCAAGATTCTTTCAGAATTTATGCACCAGAGAAGTAAAAAAATCAGACTTGTGGGAAATGCAACAAGACATCATTTTTATCTTGTGCAAATTTGAGAGGATATTTCCCCTAATTTTTTTTTACATCATGCCTCACCTGATGATCCATCTTCCCGAACAATTGTTGCTTACCGATTCGGTACACTACACTTGGATGTATCCCATAGAAAGGTACATATGATTCAACTTTTGAATTTGGCTCTGTTTTTATATATAAATTAATACTTATTTTTCAATAATCATAACATGCACTTTGCAACTTGATAAACAACTGGGAGACTACAAAAACTATATGAAGAATAAATCCGCACCTAAAGGGTGTATCGTTGAAGCATATCTTGCACACGAGTGCGTAACTTACACCAAGTTATATTTGGGAGCGCTCGAGGATCCTCCACAACATATGCCGGTAGATGAACTTGAGTTCAACATTTTTATCATCTCCAATGATGTTAAAGTATATGAAAAATTGTCAAACTCGTACAAGTTGGAACCATATGAGTTAGTCGTTGCCCACTGGTGGGTACTGATTAACTATTCAGAAGTTCAATACTGCAAAGATATCCAGCTTCAACACCCTTTTATTGTTGGTAATGTTGAGTACCACAACAGGATGTTTGTAAACTATTTTGGCAAATGGGTAAGTATAAATACACACACACACACATATATATATATACTTCTATATATATAAAAAATTAATATCAATATTCATATTTAAAGTGAATGGATTTTTCAGATGAACCATGTACAAGATGATGGTTACGCACAATGGTCACACGCATTGAGGCTCTTGGCGATGAAACCGGTAATTTCAAATATTTACCCGATGTATAAGGTCAATGGAGTAAAATTTATATGTCAATATAGAGACGACATACTGTGAACACAAAATTATGGGGTAATGGTGCATGGTGGGCAGAATATCGTTGACTATTGCGGTGTTCTCAATTCAGTGGTTGAACTAATTTGGGGAATCCATGAAAATGCACTTGTTTAAGTGTAGATGGTTTGATACTATCCCAAAGAACACAAGGGCCGATCAGTACGAAATATTTTCGGTGAATACTGCTATAAGCTGGTATGAAGATAACCCTTTTGTTTTTGCCACAACGATAAAATAAGTGTTTTATCTTGATGATCTTGTGCACAAAGGTGAGTGAAAATTAGTTAACCATGTTGTTCCTAGAAACATATACAGTGCTGCTACACTTGGTGAGACCGCAGATGATGAAGAAGTTACTGCATACCAAGAGCCGAACGCAATTAACATTCTGGAATTCTCTACAATTTGCCTTAATAATGTGAGACCGGGTAATGTGGTTCGAATTCCTCGAGCAGAACTTCTTGATGTTAATCCAAATGAAATTGACGACGAAGACTCAAGTGACAAGGAGCGACACATCTTATCAGAAATTAACTATGAAAACGAGTCAGACTCAAACGATGATTCTGATTATCAGCCTTAGTTAAAGATGTATTTGAGTATAAACGTGTATGGTTGTTGGTCATATGAGCCCAATTAAGTTTGTTAAGTATTTTCACACTTCTAAATATAGCGTTGATTTGACTATGTTATTTAATTAGTTAAACTTGTATTTGTGGGAAACATGTTTCCACATGAGCCTACTTTGCCAAAAAAATTCACATTATAGCCGACGACATTGACACATGTCGTCTGTTATGCTATCTATAGCCGACGATATCACTTATGTCGTCGGGTATAGTATAGCTAACGACATTCATGTAAAACTTCATCAGCTATACTATAGCCAACGACGTTTTAAGTCGTCAGCTAATGTTTTCGGGAATTTAAACCCCAGAACGGCATAGACTGTGCCTCCTCTCTGGAAAAAACCTTCAAATCCCTTAATTGCCGCAGCCGCCCAGCCCTAGCCCGCCGCCGCTTAAACCCCCCCCCCCCTCTCTCTCTCTCTCTCTCTCTCTCTCTCTCTCTCTCTCTCTCTCCCTCTCTCCCTCCCTCAAATTATAAGGGTTTGGTTTCTTAGCAGATTAAGGCTACATTAGTTGTGAATATGAATATCATTAGGGTTAATTTGTTAGATGTGAATGTGATTAGGGTTTGGTTGGTTGTGAATATGAATGTGATGATGTTGTGTTGTTGAATTAGATGATGAAGAAACATGTTTTGATTTAGATGATGAAGAAGCTGTTTTGCATATGTTGTTAATGCTAATGTTGTTGTTGTGCTAATGTTGGTTGGTTGTGAATGTGAATGTGAATGTGGTTGGTTGATTTTACGTTTTTGAATTAGATGATGTTGTGTTGTTGATGATTACGAAACTGTTTTGGATGCTAGGATTATGCTAGGATAGTTTTTGATTATGTACGGGTTATGCTAGGGATGTAATGGCCATGTTAGATTAGGATTTAAGAATTTTGTTAATTTGATTATTGTTTTAGTTAATTTGGTTATTATTTTGGTTATAATATTTAGTTTTTGATGAATTGAATTGAGTTTTTGCTAATTGAATAGTGATGAAAAATTAGATTAAATGGCTGTGTTGATTATACTATGTGAATTTGATTAGGAACCATGAAAAATTGGTTTGGCAAAAAAAAATTGTCAGGATTCGGGTCGAGATCCAAAGGTGGAAATGGGACTAGCGCTAGTCATTCCGGGTTCGCCACTATCAGCAACATTTATATCGGCCTGACACCTCTCACCACATTCAACTACTTGGTCAGGGGGAGACGCCGCAGCCGAAATTAGTGGTCCGCCGACCCTCCTGCGCGAGAAGGCTCTATGAGGACAACTGTATGCCCTTAATGGGTTGCACATCTCAGGAATCAATCGGTATGCCACACATTCCCCCGCCGGAGCCTACTACCACTACGGCTCAGGCCCCTCGATCATTTGAGTCATGTGCTTCAGGTAGTTCCTCTGCGACCGGGGTACGATTATGTCTGCCATCTACCCTCTTCTTGCCTGACGAGATACCTACCATACCTGTCATCGATGACACGGGGTTACCTATTCTAGGACAGCAACATTTCCTTACAGTGGACCAAGCGTACGTGTATGTACCGTTCGAGACACCTCTCTGGAGTGTGAGGATTAAGGGACATCAGACAGACGAATCGGGTAAATATTAGTTAATAACCTTAATTGTTTAATTTTAAACTTATTAATATGTCAATTAAATTGGGTGCTTATGTTTTCATATTTTTATCCATGTCTTAGGCGAAATCGTTGCCGGACGCAAAGAAAGAAAGACAAGAGGCACCGTCGTCGGCAAGCTTCTTGATGAAGTGACCAGGAATGAGAAACTGGTCATTAAGACCGGGAAGGGAGGTGAGGTGATCAAGGGAACGATTACGCGAAAGTACGTCGGCATGATGGGAAGCATGATATGCGATAGAGTCCTAATGCTTTGGCCAGATTGGAATTCCGTGTCGCACTACGTGAAGATGGAAGTGAATAATGCACTGTCGGTGAGTTATATTGTATATTCATTATGTATCTTTTTCACTTATTAATCAAGTCCGAAGAAATATACAATTTTTACCATTTATATGTACATTGCAGAGGTGGTTTCACGTGAAAAACGAGCTCAAACTACGTGGGAAGATGAGGTGCAAGAGGGCAGGTGATGTGATTCGAGTTAGATTTTGTTGATCAAGTGTTGTCAATTTCTAACATTGGTGTTGCATTAATATAGGTGCAAGGAGTGGAAGGCCGAACTCCGAAAGCACTAGACCAAGCACGATGACGACCGAGATGGTACCCCTAGCGAGTGGCAATGACTTGTAACCCACTTCAAGAACCCCCGATTACAGGTATGCAACCTGAGTCATATCGTATTATATGAAAATAGTAAGCTAATAATTTTTTGATGTATGTTTATCCAACAAGGAAATTCCGAAAACAAACTCCAAGAACCGGTTAATGAACACCAAGAACCATCATGCCGGTTCCAGATCATATTCGGGTTGGATGGAGGAGGCCGCCAAACACCCAGAAGTCCCCGCGTTGGTGTATACTACGCAGCACGTGTATCCGCAGTGCCCCGAAGATGCTGTAAGGCTTGAGTCCTCATAAATTAATTAACATATTTGCTAATATATGTTTTTTCTCTAATTCCCTGTCAATTAGGCGAGAATGTAGGAGGTGATGCCGGATGTGTTGACTCAGGTAGATATATATATATATATATATATATCTCCTGACTCCCAGGATGAGGAGCTCTCCCAGTACGTCTCTCAGATTGATCCGACTGTAGCGGCAAGGATCATGGCAACCGCAATCCCTTTAGGAAAGAACACTTTCTACTGCAGGGGTCTCAGCAAGAGGGGCCAATGGGTGTTGAAGACGACTCCTGAATTCTCCCGTGGGTCTGAAAGTTCCAGGAACTCTGAGCTACAAGAGCAGCTTCAGAGGCAGATGAGGGAGATTGAGGAGCAACGGAGACAAATGGAGGAGATGCAGCAGGTGATTGCATTACAGAATGCGAGATTAGCCAAGCAACAAAGATTAGTCGAGCAACAGACATCTATGACTACATATATGCAGCAATGTTTTACACAGTTTCAGGCTGCTGGAATCAAGATCTCGACCCCACCTCCGAACATTTTCAGTGCTCCACAACCGCAGCCGCAGCAAGACCAAGGCAGTGATTATATCAACAACATAAATTTTGATCACTATTAGTGTAGGTGTGTTTTTGTTTATATGGATGTGTACGTTGTTGGACAATATGTGTTTTATTTTTCAATTGTAGGTTCTGGGTATGAAATCCAGAATCTGCAATTTTTTAAAAAAAATTCACCAACTATAGCCAATGACATGAACCTATGTCATCGGCTATAGTTTACCAGAAACTGTCATTTCAGAAGACTATAGTCGACGACATTCAAACTATAACCGACGATGTTCTTCCACCATAGACGCCGACATTCATCGAACACGTCGTCGGCTATAGTCTGGATCAGTTAACATTTTGACCACAGGGGTAGGTTTCACCGACGACTTCATCGTCGGGAATAGTCTAAACTATTCCCAACAACGTGTGCGTTGTCGGCTATAGGTTGACTTATAGCCGACGACTACCTTATATTATCGTCAGCTATAGTATCACCGACGGTCTTTTTCCGATGATGCTATAGCCGACGACACATTTTCGGCTATAGCTATAGCCAACGACTTTTGTTAACAGGCCGACAACTTTTCTTCGTCCACTATAGTGATCTTTCTGGTAGTGAGATATGAACTCCACAAGAATGTATATGTGCAACTTGGCCTCAAATTATTTTTGACGGACTGTTTATTCGTATTTAAATCATAAGGACACTAAGATCACATTAGTTGGATGCAAGATTGAAATCAATTCAACCAATTTTATATTTTTACAGCGTATATATATTATTGTAATTATAGTTGGTGCCGTCTTCTCTACCTCCATGAGTTTAGTGCTTTGCCAGAATGGAAAAACTCTCAAAATCTAATCTACCATTCAAGCTCTTTGTGCACAAGTATGGAGCTTAAAGGGCATGTGAGTCTTAGATCTTGTAAGTAGTCAGTCATTAAAGACACTAAAAATTTGGTGTTGTAAAAGCTCTAGGGAAGTCATCCCTCCTCTCTTCGCTAGTCTCCTCCCTTCTATTTAGGAAGTGGTACCAGTCAGATAATTCAATGAGGGAAAGCTAGGACCAAGGATTATACTGCTTCACCAACCACATGGAGCACACATTAGAATAATTGAATGGAAACAAATTCAAGAATAATTACAATTTAGAGATAGAAAGTTGAAGTGTTTCATGTGATGCCTGGTTTCTAATGTTAAATTGGAATATGTAGTACTGACAAAGTTCAATTTGTACACTCTAGCTTTGAAGTTAGACAATTACGAACAATTTTATTAGACCATGCAAATTAAAACCCAAAATGTTAAACTAGTTTTTACTGCAGCCAGTGAAGGCTAGGAGCTTGATCAACTGAAAAGAAATTATAAGACTCTTCTGGGGTAAACAAACTCTGATCATCCATCCTCACAAACTGGGTTTGATGGTGATACCCTGTATATTGCAAGCAGTTCACCATTGAAGTTGAAGAGAAAGAATGACCATTGTAACCCAGAGAAGATTCATCATTGCCATTGCTCTCTTCCTTCATAGCTCCAACTGAGTCACCACTATCTGATACGCAATCTTTGGATTTCAAAGTCTTGTACAAGTCCACCCCAGCTGCATTGTCGCCATGGTCACTCAAATCTTTGTACACTAAAATGGGTGATTGATCATCTCTCATAGATTCACTGCTCTCTGAACTATCTCCACAAGCCTTTGCTTTCAACACTTTTAGCTGAACAAAAAATACATATATATCTATCAAGTTATTCAACAAAACCAAGTTAGAAAGACCATATTTAAGTATAAAAGAAGCACTAATTAAAATGGTATACCCTCAAATGCTTACCTTCTCAGCCAGAGCTCTGTTCTGTCTCTCAAGACAATCATAATCATGCTTCAACGCATCAAATTTAGCTTTCAAGGTACCATAATCTCTATCCAACTGCCTATTCTTCCAACGAGCTCTGCGGTTTTGGAACCAAATCGCTACTTGTCTTGGTTCCAAGCTTAGTTCTTCAGCTAGTTTCACTTTTCTCTCAGGGTCTAGCTTATTCCCAGCTTCAAAGCTTACCTCCAAGGCCTTGACTTGATGTAAACTCAAACGCCGTTTCTTCACTGGAATTTCTTCACCGTAGTCTTCATGGTCATAAGAATCCAACATTGCTAGGAATTCTTTGCTGTAACCACCATTGTTCTCTGTGTGCTCCTCCTCCTCTTCTGCATAACACAAAAAAGATAAGAGCATAAAAAGGTTGGTTTGTTACTAAGCACTTGTAAAGTATTGAATCACAAAACCATGAATGAAATACAAAAACTTTGGACCAAGATGTTTTTTGAAGTTGAACATTGTAGTTACCTTTAAGTGGATAATTTGGGGACCTCACCATACCCATAGAATCTGATGTCTTCAACCTCTTCATAATTTCAAAGCAGCAAGACCCTTTATTGTGTTCACTACAAAGTTCAAAGCTTTCTCTTTGAATTGTATAAACTCAAAGAAAGCAAGGGAATTTATGTGTGTGAGAACTGAGAAGTATGGAAAAATGTGCTTTTGAAACAAAAAGATTACCAAATTGGGGAACTTTTGTGAGAGTTAGGGTTTGGAGCAACTAGAGTTTCCCTTGCCACATCTCTGTTAGAAGCAGAGACTTTGGTTATAGAGAGTTCTCTCCTGCCTTGCCTTTGTTGATTCCAAGCAGACAAATAGTGTGAGTTATAAATACCTGTGGGAAAAAAACAGTAGCTTACTATTTTGCTCAGTTTACTGTAATAGAGAACTGTTTACTTTACTACATAGCTACATTGCTTTTTACTAAACTCTGATATTCATAATTATATGAAGGAGCTTTTTGCTAATGTGAGTAATGTCATTGGTCTGGTGCACACGTCGGGCAATTTTAGACACCTACACAAGTGTAATTGTTGCTAACATGCTACTCTTGGTAACGATGTAAATGAAGGCTCACTTAAATTTAATTGCGTTAACATTTCTTTGGTCCCAACATTTTAGTTAGATGACTTAGATCAACTGGAAGGGAGCTCTTTTAGTGTTCTTTTTCTTTTGGATCACAATATAATTTTGAGTCCTACCACTTTATGAAGATGTCTGAAGATGTCTGTCCGTTTTTATGTAGCCAGAATGGTTTAAATCTTCTGAACTCCAACTATGGATCTGTTACACTTTGTTCCTTGAACGTTAATCCAAACACGAATACACGTTACTCTCGTAATATTCTAGTTGCATAGAAGACATGTTGAACCATGTTAAAGTTGGATCATCCTAGTTCTAAGTTTCTAAACATCTCTAACAGCTTTCACGTCACGTTTCAATCGATTATTGGGGATCCTTGAAGAACTTTGTAGGATTTCGGGGGAGCTTGGATTCCTCTACTTTGGACTATCTTACATGGTCAATTTGCTCCAACTGAGATTCCTTGTAATAAGAACAGTGCAATCGTAACTTCACAGGTTTGCAGTAACGATGCGTCTCTCAAGTCTCAACAAAGAGGTATGCAGAGATGTACTCCTCACAGAAAAACTTTGGCTTTAGGTCAGTTCTGATTTGAAAGATTGCAGGGAGATGTGGCACAGTGAGATCGAGATACGTAGCAAACCAGGCCTGGAATCCAGCCTCATCCTGTTTGGTGCTTTGTACAAGCAGATATGCCAAACTCAAATCCCATCAAGAATAATAAGCCACAACAAAGCTTCAGACTTCAAAGTTGAAAGAGAAACAGTAAAGCTTATGTAACTTTGTCAGGCTCTCAATTCACAACTGGACCCAAGTCGAAGAATATACATACGCACCGTCACAGTAAACTACCATCATTATGCTGAGACAAAGGGGGAAAAGAGCAGCAGAGAGGTTTTACAGTTGTAGTGACCAAGTTAGTTTTGTTAGGGATGCAAGGACTCATGGTAAAGCCATGGTTTTAAATAACATTGAACGGTCCTATACGATGAGTTACCTTCGAGCATCTAAGCGGGGTATAGGCGGTCTGGCAGGCTCTAGACGCCACCTAGACCTCCAAGGTTGCTCACATTCTAAAACCTAAGTGCTGCTTAGGCAGCCTTCTAGACCTTTTTTTAGTTAGAACAGTAGATAAAACTTGCTCTTTGCAAGACCAAGTGCTCAAACCTGCCATATGAATCATCTCAATATATTTCAATTTCAATTTCAAAATTTAGGACACTTCATGAGAATAGGTAGCTGCAAGGCTTCATTTCTTCAGCTACAATCATATACTGTAGTGTGTACTGTGTAGACCCCACCTCTCTGTTGCAAAGGACTCTGGTTGCCTTGCCAACAAGGTAAATGGTTTCCTCTGTGGATTCTTGTCCGGATTAAAGGCACTTAGACACTATACACGTGTAATCTTGAAGTAGACTTTCAACAAGGCAACAATTGGTCCATCCGATTGGCTTGAGAATTCATGAGTCGGTATTTTGATTTTAAGTTTAATGATTCTACGAATGTTTCATACTTGAAGAAGGCTTCTTTTTGAACAAGAAAGGCAACCAAAAAAAGAAAAATAACATGGGCAGAGGGACACGGAACGTCGACAGCAGTGGGCCTGCTCTCTTCGTTTCTAAAAGAAATAGCCGAATATGTTGAAATGAGAGAGGTATGAAAATTAAGATTGAAAAGTGGTTGTACCCTTTTGAAATCACAATGCGATTTCAACATATGGTCCATGCAAAAGAAGTGATACATGCATCTTAATTAATCTCAAGTCTTACACAAGGCATATATGAGAAATATGTTACCAAGTCATATGGAATTCCTTTGAAATCCATAAAGCTTGAGCCAGAAGTATTTTGCAAAACAAGCTATAGTATTTGGTAACTGCATTTGATTTCTATTGTTTCACATCGTACCATACAAGCAGTTAGATTGAACAAAATCAATAGATGATCTTTCCTAGACCATATTCAGAAGCATACTACCAACAATCTATCCATTGCAAATCTTTGGCAGCTGCAATGTTTGATCAATTGACGGATACAAAATTGCTGGAGAAGATCATCCTATAATTCTATTGAAGCAAAATAAAGTGCAATATGATTGATGCTATATTTACCTAGTCTACATTTGCTTCTTCTGTTGTTGGCCAAAAGACCACTCATGTTGCAAAATTGTATTAGCTTACCTGAGGTGTGTGTACATTCCTAATCCGAATCTTGGGATGAAGAAATTGGAGTACAGCAGGAAGAGATATCAATTCCGGCAACCTCCATGGCATTGCAGACCCATTCCGGGACATCGCCTCTCGGAAACTACAAAACAACAAGAGTGTGCAACATGTCAGAGCTATGTGATAGATATTCCACCAAGTGGCACCTTGCAGAAATAAATCAAAAAGAGGAAAAGAACAATAGGCCAACAAAAAAGAGATACTCTGTCAAAAGTATTATAGTGCAAAACCTACGCACATGATAGTGCCACCAAAATACAAATATGTCGTATGGTGGAATTTGAATATGATAGTGCTGCCAATTCTATTTTAAAGACATAGAAGAAGACTAGAAGAGAAATGAATCCCAAAATGATTCATCGACTTTTGTTTAGAATCCTTCATATGATTATATGAATATTGATATGGTGCAAAATATATTTCAAAATTTAAACTGCAGTAAGCTTAGCAACTTATGGAAGAAAATAAGTATCTACTAATTCATGATGGTAGTTAAAGTTGACACTTGACACTGGTACCAAACCTTTTCATTTCCTAAACAGAAGAAATGACAGGAGACTAGTTCTTCTTCGAAATGTTTACAAAATAAAGTTTTCATTCGTTAGAACTATTCATGAAATAATTGTTTGTTAAGTGCATGGTACATAGAATCATTTAGAATGGGATGACAGTCTACCCAAATTTCACAGTTTTAACCACAATTCTTACTTCAGATAACCACAAGAACCTTGTACTTATCATAAAGTGATTGAGAAAGAGGGGGAGAGAGGAGGAGGAGTTGCCAGTTGTAAAGGAAACAAACATACCATTGTTTGCAGAAAGTTGCATACAAACCTACAAAAACAGCATGAGAACCAGTGAGAATTTTTTTTCATCAAATAATACAATCAACAAACAGACATTTTCTCCTGATAGTGTCATATAAACAAATAAAACGTTTACATCATAGAACAAATAAACTTGTGAGGTTGAATATCAAAAATCAAAGAAAACATACTCTGGAAATGTTCCCTGGATTATTGACGAGTGTAGATCTCTACTTAGCTGCAACAGGACAAAAGGAATTAAAGAAGAGTATGTTAAGCAGTAAAATCAGTTATAGGACTGGTACAAACTATTACATCCGAACCTTGAGCATATAATACAAATTGTGATATGACAGAAGCTGAGATCCCATTGCGTCCTTGGTAACCAGGCAATGAATGTAAGCTCTTGAATATTTCTTGCAGACCTTTAGACGATGAAATAAAATAAAGCAATTAGACATCCTTGTATCGACGGGGCATTACACTAAGATTTTAAGCCAAAGACTAGACAATCTTATACATACCATGCAAGCACACGTCGGGTCGATGGGGCGGGTATCCTCAGCCATCACTTTGTGCTTCAGCTTCAGTACTCCCTGAAAAGGTATATTTAAAAATCGCAAGATCAGAAGTATCTTTCCCTCAACTTGAATCATGCATCCACACATAAACTGACAGCACTAACAAGTAATTCTAAACTCTGAAACATAATAAGTATGCATTACATACATATTCATCTTGGTTACATGTTTTGACTACTTACTAGATTTTAGAGGTGCATACACGCACATAAAATGTTTATTAGCTAAACTAATAAGTAATTCTAGATTCTGAAATGTAATAAGCATGCACACATATTCCTCATTAGTTACATGTTTTGGCTAGTTACTTGATTTTGGAGCCACACACACACAAATGACTACAGATGTAAATTACAGAGGTGTATATCACATATTCAGAGTCATCACCTCAGGTACAAGAGCTGTGCCAAAGCGAGCAGTACGTGTTGGATAAACACAGTCATACATGTCGGCACCCAAAGCACTGCAAACAACAATGTCCAGTGGATAACCAACACCCTGAAAAGAAGCAAGGAAAAATCATGATCTAGGAACAGTAAAAAAAACAACTCTAAGGTATTCACATGATAAGTCACTGGCACCATGACATATCGCGGTTTGTCCTCAGGCAGTGCAGCAGTGCACTGAGCAACAACACTCCAAAATGAATCCTTGCTTTCACCACCAGAAAGACCGCCTATAGCATAGCTGCCACAAAAGTAAATAGTTACGCGGCCTGATTAGTATCTGACAACTGCACCAATGCGGAACTAAAGTGCATACAAGGTGTTGCTTAGTAATTAATGACCATACAAAGGTACTCAAACTGAGAACTGGATACATGATATACAACATTAAAGGCCTGTATGATACAAAAAGATAAAAGCATATCAACTACAGATGAAATAGAAGAAAACTTTATCAAATAGAAGTCCATTGTCTGATAGTATTATCTCAACTATTGAAGATATTATTATGCAATTTATACAATGGGATACACTATATGATGTATTGTGCATCAAAACATATATTTGATGTAATGATAATACTGTGTTACATATCAATAACACATACCCGGGTAGATTCCTTTCCACCAAGCCTCTAACGCATATATCCCTGATTACCATAATTTTTGGCATAAAATAAATAGATTGAAGAGGTGATATCAGTTTCGAAGAAGAAAACAAAATATTTGAACAGACTGGGTGAAAATGCACAAATCAACCAAGGCATGTAGATTACTATTTCAACTAAAACTCACCGTAGTACAGGATCTAAGCCACCTTGTACAATACCAAATAAGTTCTGCTCATTCGGTCTTTGGTGAGCTGTTTACCAAAATCTATGCAGATTAGAATGATGCTTTGTACTTGAATCAGGAGTATAATTTAAATAATACAAATTATCGCGATAAGCCTGTAGCCGACTATGTCTTAGTGTTTAGACGTTCAAGATGTCTGCTGTGCAATTGTTCTAAGAGAAACTTACCTAGCCCAAACATATTAGAATTATTTGCAAACCCATCATATATTCCTTCAAAGCAGGATTTTCAGCTAATTAAACATAGATTGCACTTGCATAATATTCTAAGCTTTAATGCACAATAATGATCTTCTACACGGCCTAGTCACTAATGGTGGACTACCATGATCCAATCTTGAGTTGATCCAAGCTTTTCGACATAACTATAATCTTCTAGACAGCCAGGGTGCTTACAGCAGACTACCAGAATCCAATTTTGAGTTGAGCATATAAAAGGTGAGATATCAACTAATCTCTATGTATGCTGTTTAAAATGACATCAATAAGTGACATCAGAGAGATCGATACACTATGTGATCACCTGCTATACATCTGTCTATCCATCGTAAAGTGCGATACATGGCCTCCTCAATTCTTGGACCAGTGATGGTGGTTTTGACTACATCATCAAGGGCCATAATAATATCAGCTCCAATTCTGTTCTGCATAAATCATTGAATATCATTAGGGAAATAGACGAGGCAGGCACTCAGTAAGAAGATCAAAGCTTTAATTGGACTCCATCCTTGCAAGCTTGGACGTATTCCAGGAACTAATCATTCTGTAGTAGCGAAATGGACATAAAATTCTCTCGTGTACTAGATACAGGCACAAAAAGTCCCTGAATGGATTTATCGCCCTATAATCCAGGAGGCTAATAGGTCCAGGAGAAACCGTAATAATTAAAGCAACTATACAGTTTTTTTCTAAAAGAAATGTACATACTTGGATTTGAATCGACTCCTCAGGTGTCAACAGCATTGGCTTTCCATCAACTGGTGACTGATGTAGAAGAAGAATCAATTAAAGGCAACCCCAAAATTAACAATATCTTTGATATTCATAAAAACAGCACAAATCACTAAAAGTAATCAACATTGATTCAGCATTAAGTGGTGGACAAAATATTCATGTCACGCACTTTTTCTTAAACAAGTGCTAAAACTAACTTGAACAAAAAAAGATTAAATAGAATACCCATGCAATTTAGGTAATATAATTCAGTCCACTCTATCAATGTTGCTAAAGTAATTTTTTTCTTGGATACTTTGGATATAACTGCTACTATTATTTTAGTACACCATCACCAGTTTTTCTCTAAAACTTTCTAAAACAAAACCAAAGAAACATCCCCAAAAATTGTAAAAGGGAAAACACTTGGAACGAAAAAATCCGCTGGACAAGTCTGAGGCTCGAACCTAAGACTTGTTCAACAAAAATCTGCAGCCTTACCACTCTGCCATTCAGTAATTTGTGCACATATAGGAAAACTATTGGTATATATTCAATCTCAGGGGGGGCATGGCCCCCTCTGGCCCCAACGTGGCTCCGCCACTGCTTACAGCTCAGTGCGAGCCAAACGGCAAACAATGGAATGATTTGCAAAAACACCTAACTACAGTTTGCACTGCCAAAGTAAAATATTACCTGAAACGTTACACCCTTTTCAGTGATGTCAGCTAGATGCAATAATGATACCTGTCAAACTAAGCAAAATTAATCATTGATATAGAACTGCATACACGATTGCATAGAAAGGACATTGAGATACTAAAGAATAAAACAGCCGAGCATCGGCATTATGAGTCCACCAATTGACCATTAAAAAGATTTATAGTACAATGTGAGACAAAAACGACATTCTGAAAGTATTGGTAAGCTTAACTGTGTAAACATAACTTTACATCTAGTAAACATGTATATATACATAATATTACATTCATTAATATGAAAATACTACCAGTACACCAGGCAAATGAAGATGAATAGAAATCTGGGGAACAGAAGGTGGAGGGCTTTATTTTAGGCAAGAAAAAAAAAGGGACTAAAATTGTAAATACAGAACCCGCATCTCAAGCAACAAGCACATTAGACGGACAGTTAGAGATGAACACAAAGTATAACAGAAAAAGAAAACAAACAATAAATCTGATCAATGTTAAATAGATATTGAATCCTAAGAGAGGTGGAAAATAACCATCTGAAAGCCACCAGAATCAGTAAGCATTGCTCTTGGCCAGTTCATAAATTTGTGGAGGCCTCCCATCTCATTAATAAGCTCGGAGGTGGGACGAAGTGCCAAATGATATGTATTCCCGAGTATTATTTGACAACCAATCTCCTCGAGCTGTTCAGTTGCCAACCCTTTAATGGTTCCTAACCATGAAAAAAAAATTCATAATAATAACTATTATTGAATTGATAAATAAAAACTAAATCCTTATTCATTAATATGTGCACACGAACATCTAACTGAACCAAAACGCTTTCATCAATACAGTTAAAGGAGAAACTTAGTGTGTATGCTTGCACAAATATGTAAGTGAAAATATTCATGTACGAACAAATGCCCATTGTATTGTTGATCGTTCAAAGAATAAGCAAAATAAGGTGTATAAACAGAAGTAAGAATATAGCCATAAACACGTAATACTAATCTGCTTTCAAACAAATAGTACCCATGCTTCCTACATTGACATATTATATCTCATTTTGATTGAAAGCCAGTCAGCTCATTCATGACATGCTATTGAAGATTCCTAAAAAGCATGTGGTTCTTTTAATCAATATTAAGATATATGAAGAAAACGTGACAGTAAGAAGTCTATATGAAGATTAAAACTTAGCAGAAGAAAAAGAGAGAGACAAAAAAAAGGAGATTAGCATAAACAACCAATCGTCCAATCTAGTAATGTAATGGAAACTGGAGGAAACACATACGGTGAATAGCTTCTATATGCTAACAAAATGTCAGTCGGCTAAAAAAAACTCTAACCTTGTGTTCCAACGGGCATGAAAAGAGGAGTCTGACATACATAGTGAGGAAGCATCAGTTGAGCTGCACGGGCACGATTGAACCTCCCCAAAACCTTGAATTACAAAACAAAATTCCAACTTCCAAAAAATTAGTACACAGCTTATGAACCAATATCCATTCATACATACACATATAATGGTCTTCATTCCCAAACAACCTTCACCAATTCACCCACCATGTAGCAATGCCATAAACAATCAACATTGTTCCGCAATGACCACGTCCTTTTCATAATCAAATATTTTTACACATAGTATAAATTAACTTAATTTATCTTCTTCATTTTTCACGAAGCAATATATTTTCAAGTGACTTCCTTTATATTACTGATAGTTTTCTAACAACTTTATTCAACAAATTTCACAGCCTTATTACCTCCATCTAAAAATGCACAAGAAAAATCTACCACGAAAAAAAATTTAACCTTGCTGTCACCATAGTTTATAACTTATTTTTGAACAATAATAAACTCATATGAATGAAAGTTTAAGCTTACTACCTCGAAACGAAGCGCCATAGTAGTAATAGAGTATCTGAGTGAACCGCGGCGGAGTGAAAGAGAGAAGAGAGAGAAGGTAATGCCGTATTTTGAAGAAGAGCGGCGAGCGGTGGGGCTGGCGGCGGCAGCTCTGTGAATCTTGTGCCGGCTGCTTCGTTTCTGCTTCCGACTTTTCTGTTATATTTTCTTTGGGAATATGATGAATAGTTTTCGTGTTGGGCCGGGTCGGAAAGGTGGATAGCTTGACCTCTTTCCACGCGTGCGGTTTTTTTGTTTTTGTCGTGTTTGGTTGCGTGGATTGTGTCGCGGCGTTAGTGTGTATTTAAATGAGGATGGTTAATAGTTCAATGAGACAAAACTTGAGTTGGACTCCTATACTCGTTTTTGGGCTTGGTTTAGTTTGTTTGTAGTCGGGCCTGGGGGTCAAGCCTAGGGTCACAATGTTGGTTGCTTTTCTTTTGGTTTCGCTATTTTTATTTATTATTTATTTTTGATAATTCAAAATTATCATTAAACGGGAATCAAGTACAACCGAAATTTAGACTATAAAAAACAAGAAACAAAGATACTATAGAAAGACTAACCAAATGACATCAAACAAGAGTTGAATTGCGACAATCGCTGGATACGTCAGTACGGTCAGATACTAGATCACTAATAATGGCCATCACACGGGCCAGTTTTACTTCTATCATCAACAAAGCTCGTGAGTCTAGCACTTTTCTAATTGCATATGCGTACATCCATAGCCATTACGATCTCACCTTGGGGGACACTAAAAGTCCTCATAACTGAGGGTGTCATCTTGTTACGAAGTACCTCATTCGACTTTAAAAAATAAAATCAATGTCCGGTTGCCAAACCTTGCGATAAACGGTGTTGGCCTGCTGTAGAGTGACCAAATGACAAGAAAGGCTCAATTGAACCAGACCCTAAATCTATAGGAAGCCCACATGACTTATAGGTCCCATGAGATCCCAGGATGCCCAATTGAGGAAAGTCGCTGGCCAACAGCACAACTTATGCGTTCCTCCACTTCTCGACGCCAGCTAGCCGTCCGTTGTCCATATTTCATTACCAACCAGCAACTAGGGTCCTAACTAGGGTTCTCGATCAACGAATCAAAAAGCCTGAGAGACCGACGAAACTCGTCGGACTTGTCAATTTGGGCTCCACCTCACCATGCCAGCATCTCGATGACCACCGCTGGAATCCCAGATGATACGTCCCACCGCGACCAAGCCAACCCCACATTAGCCGTCTCTAAGATAGTCGCTTCCCAGCCACCGCCACCACCAAGAAACACCGGTGAGGAGGTCGAACCATACGTCCAAATTGCAGTGCCCTCCCAAATCCACCACTACATGCCACCATCTACGACCAAAAAACTTTATAGCTTGCTATGGTCGAGAAATTCAGAATTGGGATTAACATGGGATATAGTGTTCTGAACCAAAAAAGAAACGACAAAAGATAGGACAAAAGGAATAAGTCTGAGAATGGGAAGGAGAATGGAAGATCGTGACCAGGTCATGCCAAACGAGCAACCCTAGACAGCGGCGTTAGGGTTTCTCACAAATCACTGAATTTCACCAGAAAAAGCAGAGCACAAGGGATGGATACTCTCTCAAATATGAAAATCTTATTATCATTGTAAAGACACAAACTTTGCGATTATAATTTGAGAGCCACCCGCTCAAGAAGTTGGTTTCCCTATTTATTATTGTCAATAATAATGAAGGATTAGTTAAGAAATTTAGACGATCTACATGTGTGTATACTCTGTGCATGTAGGGAGGATCTGAGAGAAAAACAAATGAATGCTTTCCTCTAGTGATACATCATGAAACAAAGTGTTGACAGTTGTTGGAAATGTTGATCAAGAATGGGTGCTAGTGTCGGTGCCAACTAACTTAAGTTGGACCCCTATGCTCCCTTTTGGACTTGATGATAGTTGGGATGGAGCCTTGGAGATCAACCCTAGGCCCCTAAAATGATTGTTTTGTTTTAGTTTTGTTACAATTGGATCCGAGTCCAAACCAACTGAAATATAGTTTGGGTACAAAGCAATTGATCCTCTTTCTACTTAGTTAGTCAGATGATTAAGTTTTGTTATATGTGTGTTCCCTTTATGTACTTAGGGTATGGCTGTGACATTAACACAAATGTGCAAGAAGAGATCTACCTTTTATTTGCTCCTCTGATTAACTTTCAAGGTGTTAAGCCAATATATAGTCTACGACACATAATCCGATATATTTAGTATTAGAGCATCCACACTGGCGAGCAACCGGCGAGAATTTGCTCGAGCAGTAGGTGGGCTAGGACAGAGTTGCTCGAGCAATTAGGAAATGGCTTCCGCACCGGGGGGAAAAATCAGGCCGGGTGCTCGACCAAACTTTGCTCCGTCGAGCGCTTGCGCCTTTTTTGCTCTGGCGTTTGCTCGATGTCCCTAGAGGAGCCCATATGTCGTGGGTGACGTCAGGCGCATTGAGTTTTTTTTAAGTTGGGCACATGCAAAAGCACGCGCCAGTCAAAAGTGAAAAAAAAATTACACGCGAATGAATACGCGACAAGTGTCGGGCCCAGATAAATTTTTTAAAGCAATGGTCCAGTTGATCTGGGACTTTGATTTTGAATCTGAAAAATGTCATCCAACGGTCTAGATTTAATCAAAACTCTAGTTATGCATACCAACAGAAATAAACGAGAAAAATGTCAAAAAAAATTGTAAAAATTTCCCAAAAATTTCAGAACACTCCCAAAATTAAATTAAAAATATAAGTTATTTATTAAGATGAAATTGAAATACACATTAAAGTCTTACTGGACACATGTAAAATCTCTCGTAGTGACACGTGTTGAATCTTAATTGGTCGAAAATCTTACCGAAAATCTGGTCCTATTATTTTGTCGACGACGTTATCTCGTAGCGACACATGTCGCATCGTCATTGGTCGAAAATCTTACCAAAAATCTAGTCAAATTATTTTGCCGACAATGACACGGGACAGTGACATGTGTCAATTTTCTATTAGTCGAAAATCTTATCAGAAATCTTGTATAATTATTGTCGATAATGACACTTGTCACATTATTATTAGTTGTAAATCTATATGGTAAAATAATTTTTTAACATTTCACAACATGACAAAATGGATTTGCTCAAACAAATAGTGAATGGGTGTGCCAAAAAATTGATTTGCTTGAGCAAAATAGGGAATTGGTTTGCTTTGAGCAAATTTGCTTTTGCTTGAGTTGTTGTTCAAGCAACGGGTGTAGATGCTCTAAGTAGAGGTATTATAGCTTTAAGTAACCAATTCTAGTCATTCTGAATAAATCAATCAAGACAGTGCTTCTTCTTTTCTCTTTATTTTATTCTATTTTTCTCCAATGTTCGTGTTCATCTTCTTCAATCTCTAAACCCATTTACAAAGCTATCATGGTATCATCGCCTCGGTTCTAATCTTAGACCCCAATTGCTTCCGCTTCCGCTTCTACTCGTATCTATGGCTCTATCTTCTCTTCATGATTCAGATAAGTCGATTCTCTACAATGGAATTTTGATTCACTGATTCTTCACTGTTCAATCAACAAGAGTTGAAATTTGATATCTTTGTTACTTATCGAGGGCTGGGTTTTGATATACGAGTACATATATAGATCTTGATTTGCTCTCAATAGGTTTTATCTTGAGAGAGTTGGATTTTTTTCCCTGGAACCCTAGATTATCGAATTGGGGGCTTGGAATTCTTAAAGGTTGGAATTTGTTTGGTTAAGAAATTATTGTTTCTACTCCATTGATTGTGATTTGAACTGGCTATCTTGTTGCCTGTAATTTGGGATTTGTCTCTTCTTTTGATTATTCAATCAAGGCTTTGTTTGGATTGTATTTAGTTCATCTATAGTGCTCTATTTGTTGCCGCCATTTTATTCAGAAGTCAATTGTATGTGCAATCTATTATGGCTTCTGTTTTGCATACTACTTCGCCAACAATTTATCTTCCCAACATCATGTTAGGCTCCACAAACTATCATATCTGGTTGTTTCGACTCCAAGCTTTTCTCAAGAGTCAAAACCTTTATGGCTTTGTGGATGACTCCATTACTTGTCCTCCAGAAACTGTTCTTGGTCCTGCGAGTACTTGTATGGGTAATGATACTTACTCGAAGTGGGTCCTTCGAGATCAATATATTGTGTTCATATGGTATGTCAGACTTTAGGTTATGTGGCAATGAAGTGTGTAATTGGTTGTGGCTCTGCTCAAGATGTTTGGACATAATTGCTTTGAAGTTTGCTGCTCCTATTAAGCTACATATTCGACAGCTTAAAGATAAATTTCAGAGGATTAAGAAGGAAAACGATTTGATAGATGTGTATCTTGAGAGGATTAAGGAGGCACAAGATGTTCTTGAAACGGTTCGAGTGTTTCTTCCTAAAGAAGATGTTGTGGATCAAATTCTTACTGGTCTTCCCAAGTCTTACAATCCTATAAAAGTCTCTAATTCGGCTATCTTGTAATGCGTCCTCAATGGATGAGTTCAAAATGATCTTACAAGATGTTGAGGATGATCTTGCTGAGGGTGTTGATGTTGTCTCTACATCCCTTACTGTTATGTTAAACAATTCTAATCTCCAGTTTGGTGCTTCCAATTCTCAATCAAGTTATCACAATAGAGCTGCTCCAAGTGCATCAAGTGCCTTTCTTGCTCAGCAACCTTTCAAAACTGCTAGTGTTGATCATGATTTCAACAGACTTGGGAATTTTGGGTGTTTTTCCATCCAATGTCGATATAACTCAAGGCTCTAATATAATCTGTCAACTATGTGACAATCTTGGACACATGGCTAAAAGTTGTCATCTCTTTCATAATCTACAAAAAAATGTATGATGAGCATGAAGAATGGCTTCAAGAGGATGCATGTTTTCAAAAAGCAGTGTGTCTACTCTGACAAAGATGGTCACATTGTGGATAAATGTTATCATTTGATGGGTTTTCCTGCAAAGTTCACTTCTTTTACTATCAAAGCTGATATGGTGACACATGGTGATAATTTCAATGTTGTTTCTTTTTCAAACATTAATAGTCTTACAACTTCTCCAAGTAGCAATGCTCAATTTGGTTTTGTGCCTCAACCAGCTGATATGTTCACCTCTACTAGCTCTGATCTTGCACATACTCGCTCTACTAATGGTGCAAATATTGATTTTACTTATGAGTCTACAACTCCAACCTTGCAAAATTCGGTGACTTTTGTCCAGTCTTTTGCACAAATTGGATTTGGTCCACCTGTTAAAACTATGTGTCGTGGTTCTAGTCTTGTTCATAATGGCACCTTACTCCATCAACAGAATTGTAGCACTTATGCTCATATCCAGTCTGTTGTAGGAACCAGTGACACAACGACATGCAATGCTCGAGTAAACCGCCAACGTTCACACTATGGATACAAGAAAAAGTGTTTGAATTGTGATAAAGTTGGTCACACTATGGATAGATGTTATTATTTGATGGGGTTTCCAGAACAAAGGAAAAAGATCTTCGGTAATCATTTTGGTGGAGGCAATTCTTATAACTCAGACATCAACAACTGTGGTAACATTTCAGTTTCTCCAACTAAGGCATGCTATTCTTGTAAGCCAGGTTTCACCAATTCCAGTTTCTACAATGCCAACCAGTCCCAATGTTATCAAAAGCCTTGTCAGGTTTGTCTCAATGGTGGACATAATGCAACTTGCAACTGAGTGTTTCTAAAGACATCATTATGCACTTCAAGCTGGTTGAAGTTGATTGTAGCTTCACTCTCAGCATCCTATAGTTTACTTTTTTGATCATTGATGATTGTAATGTCTTTGTAATGTGTAGTAAGCTGATGTTAGCTTCCCTTACCATCAGTTTTTTTTTTATTCAAACTGAAATTTCATTAATTCAAAGTTGGATTACAAACTATGAGCCAGTCCAGCTCAATCTCAACATACGAGAAACAATTCTCATTGAGAATAATTTGCGCAACAACATGTGCGAAAGTGTTACCTACAACAGAAATAGACCCCCCGTTAAAGAGAACTAATATAGAAAATAAGTAGGAGAACCCAAATTGGTGAACACCGATACCTACATCTTCTTCTCTGGTGGAAAACTCATTGTCGTCGATGCTGCGTGGAGTGGTTCCACAACCATCCTCTTTCATTCGTTCGCTATAGGGCATCAAAACTACAAAAAGAAACAAAAATGTAGGTTGAGAGCTTTGATGGTAAACATGGAGAAGATGCGGTGAAGGTCTCAAAAATTGAACTCTAGAACCGTAGAAAATGGAAAAACCAAAGAACGCTAAGGGCTAGCACAAATGGACTCCCCCAACTCTTTAGTTAGAGATTTCAACCCACTAGGATCAAAATCTAGCCAAAGAGGAGGGGGAGATGAACTCAGATTTACTTTCTCTCTCATGTTTTAGAGAGAAGGCAGAGAGAGAGGGACTTCGATGGTCTATCAGGTCCTCATTTACCTTACCATCAACTTGAGGAAGGGTGTTAAGCCAATATATAGTCTACGACATGTAATCTGATATATCTAGTATAAGTAGATGTACTATAGCTCTATATAACCGATTTTAGTCATTTTGAACATATCAATCAATCAGAGCTTCGTCTTTTCTCTCTATTTTCTTCTATTGATCTCATTTGTTCATGTTTATCTTCTTCAATATCTAAACCCATTTACAAAGCTATCATAAGGCATATACGCACTTGCATGTTGTTACATAGGGATGACAACAGGTTGGGTTGGAACTGGGTTTTGGGTACACAAAATTGAAACCAAAATCAATCTGTCTGACTAAACTTGAACCTGTCGAATATTTAATATCAAAACCCGACTCCCCCTCCCCCTCCCCCTCTTATCTTTTTATGTAAAAGTGTAATGAAAATGCACATAAAAAACATAGAAGGGGATGTGTGAAATGTAAAAAAATGGATGCCAATTTCACCCCTACATAAAATTAGATATAAATGATAAAATATAACAAAATTTCTTTAAAAATAGGTGGGTTAGGTTTGGGTTCGAGTTCAAATTCGATATATGCATATCTGTACCTGGCATGAACCCTTTATCGTATAGTCGGGTTGAAATTCGGTAAATACTTGTCTTAAAAATCGGATCCAATCGAATTTGGTTCATTGAATGCCAGTGGTTTGGATTATTTTTTTGTTTTGTTTTGAAAGTAATCTTCTATTGTTACATTATTGATGCACTCACATGATATAAATATCACAAATTATCGATAATTAGAAGAGATAGATGGCTCTGCTAGGATTTTTGGGCCCTCACCATCTCGACACCTTTCATCGTCTTTAGCGACCAGCAGCGGCGACTCTTGAGCGGCTAAGCACCTAGTGCCCTCCGGCGTGCGTTGTTTCCTTTACTTTGAAGACTCAACGACCTAGTTGTGTGGTCGGTTTGCTCTCATTGGTGGTGAAAGCTAGAGATCTGCTAGAACCGATCCATACCCACGGCTTACAACCGCGACGATCTCGGTTTAAGTGGTGATCCAAGCCCTTGATAGTGGTGCTTGTGATGTCGTGGGCTGCAACTTTCAGGTCAATGTCGCGAGGGGTAGTGCTTCCCATGGAGTTAGTGTGGCCATGCTGAGATGCATCCTATTGCCTCAGCCATGGTGGCTCCCTTGCGGTAGTCTTTGCTGTAGGGATGGTCCTTTGGCGCGGTGGTTTGGGTCCCAAGATAGCAGTGGAGGTGGTTGGCGTATTTCAGACGGGATGTCGTGGCAGCAGTGGAGAGCGGGTCCTGGGCTCTCTACTTGGATATGGACTACTGGGTATGGTCCCGGTTTTTTGGCCCCTCAAGTGGTTTGGGTCGCTTTGCTTATGGGCTTTTCCTCACTGTTTTGGAAAAAGGCCTTGAGGTTAGGGGGTCTTGTCCCTAACCTCCTTTTCAACGTCTCAACTAGTTCGGGATATTTTTGGAACCGAATTTGGGAGCTTAGTGCGTGAAGTTCTGTATACAGGCGAGTATTACTTTGGTTTACTCGTGTTGGTGCTCGCCTTATGAGAAAACAATATCTTGGCTACTTGGTTACTTTTGGTGCTTATTGCTTCAAATAATATGTTCTTGTACTAGTTTAGGTCGCCTAAATTAGTGCGATAGTAGTTCAATTCTTTTGGGCCCTACGAACACTCTACCGGATAATGTATGATTTTTCTCTTAATTATTAATACAGTGCCTCTTATATGCGAGACAGGTATTGAGACACGGGCCCAATGGAATATTTAGACACGGGCCCAAGACACGAGCAAAAAAAACAAAAAAGAGAGAGAGAGAGTGAGTAGAGTCTCAGTCTCTCAGAGTCTCTGACTCTCTCTCTAGTTAAAAAAATTAATTTAAAAAAGAACTCCACGCTACAGAGACTTTTGAGTTGAGTTGATGGAGTGCTTTAAAGTGGTCCATACCAAAGTCTGTCGTCATCCACCAACTTAAAAAGACCAACGCCGAGTCCTCCTCCTCAGACTCCCCAAACACAACCACCACAACTCAACTGAAGCTTCCGTAAGTAAAACTCCAACAACCTCCCACTTCTTCGAAGCTTAATGTTACTTCTGCTGAGTTCATGTTCTTCTTTTTTTCTGCAGTAAATTAAATTTGATCCTACCTGCGAGGAAGTAATTTTATTGTGTAAAAAAAGAAGAGAAATTTGGGGGTGAAATGTTTCCGCCGAATATGGATGGAGCAGGGGATCCGAGCCCAGTGTTGATCCCAATGCGCTTTGTCTGGCCGTACGGCGGAAGAAGCGTTTTCTTGAGTGGCTCTTTTGCACGGTGAGTACGTTCTAGGGTTTTCAAAGTTTTGATTTTTTTTTATTCAAGATAATTATTACAATGCTATTTTTCTAGAATTGAGTTTTAGATTTGTGACTAAATTGGATGTTTTTTTTATATTTTAAAGCAGGTGGTCTGAGCTTATTCCCATGACGCCGGTTGAGGGTTGCCCGACGGTGTTTCAGGCCATTTATAGCGTAACTCCGGGCATTCACCAGGTAATGTTTGTCTTGTGTAGTTGTCGAAATTGATAGAATTGCCGTTTCGGGTGGTTAGAGTTGCGGAGTTTGTAATGTGGGTGATGTTGTTATGAATTTGGCAGAGTTTTTGTACTAGTAGCAGTGTGGTAAATTAAACATATCAACGACCAGTTTCAAATGACGTTGATCATCACTGTGGAACTTTATGGATTGAAATGATTAGATTTGCTAAGCATTATGGATGGCTGTGATTTGATTTTTAAGAATGGTGTTATTATGTCGATAAGAGTTTACAGCTCCAATCAGTCTTACGTGCTTGTGTTCTTCATACTACAGTACAAATTCTATGTTGATGGGGAATGGAGACACGATGAGCACCAACCCTATGCAAATGGTGAATACGGGCTAGTGAACACCATGGTCTTGGCTACAGACCCCAATTTCTTTCATCCAAATGTAACTCCAGAGATAGCGACTGGATCGAGTATGGAAGAAGACACTGAATCCATTGAACGTTCGGTAAGTTGCTCTTCCCTTCTTGTTTGGGATTTGAGAACATAGTCTCATGGGCAACTTAGTGCTCCATCTGTCTCCTGGGTGTCCTTATTAAGCTGACTAGAGCGCAATAGGTACCATACATAGAGGCTGAACTAGGATTTAATAGCAGTTACTACTCCATCTGTTTCCTGGGTGTCCTTATTAAGCTGACTACAGCGCAATAGGTACCATACATATAGGCTGAACTAGGATTTAATAGCAGTTATTTTTCAGTTCTTGGTTCTCCTTTTACTTATGTAGTGGATCTTTGTATAAATAATGCAGATACGGATTACAGAAGGTACATCTGATGTTGTACCGACATTATCAGAGGCTGATTTGCAGGGCTCTCGTCATCGTATTTCTGCCTTCTTGTCTACACACACCACTTACGAACTACTTCCCGAGTCAGGCAAGGTTTGGATTCCCTTGCCATTCTCTTTAATTATTCGGCCTGTACTTCGGTGTATATAAACTCAATTCAATGTGGATTAGATCCTATGTGTTTTTAATTAAACATATTTTACAGATTGTCGCCTTGGATGTTGATCTACCTGTCAAGCAAGCATTTCACATATTGTATGAGCAGGTAATTCAAAAGCAAAGATGTTTCTCTATGTTTATTGTCATGCTTTGTAGTACCTTTATTTCTTTCCCTGACATTAGTCACATTACCTCAAATGCCTTCTAACAAGCTTGTTAATATTGATTTCGGTTGGCATTTGTGTGTACTCTACATTATCAGCGGTTCTTGGGTAGTGATAAGAGCTAGTCTGTATTGTATTTAGTTGCCTTTGACTAGAGTCTCTCCTGAGCTTGATATTGATCATGAAAGTCGAATAATAACTTCTATTGATCAAAGAAAAAAAAAAGGGGCCGTGTGGTGTATGATTCCATCTTTAATATAATTCCTTCCATCAATATATGTAATGTTTTCTCATGATTTTTTCATTAAGCCACGTGGAACTTGGAAGGTTGATCTGATGCTGATAGATAGCTTGTATATGCATATGCTTTTTCTAGGGGCTTGCTATAGCACCACTTTGGGATTTCTCCAAGGGACACTTCGTTGGAGTTCTTAGTGCAGAGGATTTTATATTAATATTGAGAGAGGTAAGTTTACTCATGGTGTTATGATCATCTTCTATCAGAGAGTTTCCCAAAGATGCAATTATGTAGTTGGTTACTTTGGATTTTGGATAAATATTTGATTCTCAATATACAAACGTGTTTCATCTAGCCAGTCCAGTATAGGGGTGTATATTCTATTGATTGATAATTTTCTTTTCCTTTAGACATTCTTTAAGACTCTGGGTTGTTATTTTTTTCCTGAAGTTTATTTTATCAAACAGTCTTGAGTTCAGTAGGCTGTTATTCTGTTCCAACACCATGAAATTCGCTGCATTTAATATGGGCCTGTTTACCTCAAGTCCTCAAACTCTTCTGTAGTGAGGTTGGGAACAAATTGGGTTGGGGGTCAATCTAGTACGATTTGAATATTGAACTACATGATTATGATCTTTCATGAACCCACTGATGAAAGTAGTCAATAATTCACTGCGATTGAGTTTATAATTTTGTTGGGTTAGTATCTTTTAATCAGCATTTTAACCTAAAACTTTAAGAGCCTTTTGTTTCCTAGCTAACAAACATTATATGAGTCTATCTGTTCATAATTGCAAAGCCTCATGGTTGTTGATGGATTCAAAGTTTCAGCTAGAATCCAGTACGTTCATTTAAATTTTGATCACAGCAATTGTGAGGAATGCATAATGCTTTTTAGATAGCTGACATGTCTATAATTTTTAGCTTGGGAATCATGGGTCTAATCTGACAGAGGAAGAACTTGAAACACATACAATAGCTGCGTGGAAAGAAGGAAAATCATTTTTAAATGGAAAAATTGATGGTCATGGGAGAGCAGTTCCAAGACGTTTTATCCATGTAAGTGCTTTACTTGGCTTCCCTTTAATTGCTGGTTTTTAACGCAATGTGTGTGTATGTGGATAGCATTTCAATTGCAATTGGTTTTTTGTTTCCTTAACCATAGTGTTACTTTCACTCTTCAGGTTGGTCCATATGATAACTTGAAAGATGTTGCTTTGAAAATTCTGCAAAATGAGGTGGCTTTGGTTCCAGTTCTTCATTCATCTTCAGAAGATGGCTCATTTCCCAAGCTATTATACCTCGCTTCTCTGTCTGGTATTTTAGCATGTAAGCTACTCAGAATCTTGTTTTATAAAGATCAAAATAGATGCAACACTGTAGGTTGTGACTTCATCAGTGCTAATGAATGTAAGATTTTCAGGTATTTGCAGATATTTTAGGCATAGCTCTAGCTCAATTCCCATTCTACAACAACCTATATCTGCACTTCCTGTGGGCACTTGGGTTCCGGAAATTGGGGGGTCAAATCATCGGCCATTAGCTATGTTGAGGCCAAATGCTTCACTTAGTGCAGCGCTAAACTTGTTAGTTCAAGGTTAGCTATGTGTTTGAATTCTGATTTAGTCCAGTGTCATATATTTGGAGATATTGGGATTTAGTCATGTTTGGTGGAGTTCTATTGCAACTTACTGACTTGGCTAAACTATTTGGAGTTATATGCAGCAATTCCATATACAATGAATTTATAAAGTGGGCTTGCATAGAGGGTGTATTTTCCATGGTTTTCATTGTCTCGTGTCTGGTCCGCTATTTTAGGGAATGGAATCAATTTATCTTGGAATATGCATAAAGGCAAAGTGCTACAATTAAGTTGATGGAGTAATGGCACCTTACACGTCTACACCTATATACGCATCACGTTAAGGCGTGGTTTTTTTCCTTTTTCTTTGCAGCTCAAGTAAGTTCAATACCTGTAGTTGATGATAATGACTCTTTGCTGGATGTATATAGCCGGAGGTCAGTGAGAATCCTATTTGCATATGATTATCGACTTTTGTCTTTCATTTTATTTATCATCTGTTGCATATGATTATCGACTTTTGCCTTTCATTTTATTCATCGTCTGTTGAATATTACCTAGAGAGTTATTTTTGTTTTTCATTTGCATTTTGTGGCAGTGACATAACGGCTTTGGCTAAAGATAAAGCGTATACACATAGGAATCTCAATGAAATGACCATTCATCAGGTGACTGCTCAAATTTATTCCTTGTCCTGAGTAGATAATCTACTCTACACATTCCTGTGTATGTATAGTCTCTTGTGGAGCGGACGTATTTCAGATCAACCAAATACAGGTCTCTTGAGGTTCATGTTAAGGTCTTTTGTAATTTGAGGTGGATTTGGTTTCAATGTTAAGAATTATTTATTCTCATATGCTCTATAAGTTTATGTATTCTGGTGGAAGTGAGTGGTTTTGGGTGCTATGATGTTAAAGAAGCATCAGGCAATCGTCTCAGTCTTTCTCCTTGTATATCCAGGCACTGCAGATGCGACAAGACTCAAATTCTCCATTTGAGCAAAGAATTCAAAGATGTCAGATGTGTTTACGCTCCGATTCTCTTCATAAGGTGATGGAGAGACTGGCCAATCCAGGTGACTTCATTTTCCCCTTATTTCTTGATGTGGCTCATGTGCGATGTTTAGAACCTGACCTCCCATAAAATATGGATTTCAGGTGTCAGACGAATCTTCATCGTGGAAGCTGGCAGTAAGCGGGTTGAAGGCATCATTTCACTGAGTGATGTTTTCAAGCTCTTGCTTGGTTAGCACAAAGGCAATGGATGACTAAGTTGGAATGCATGGGTCTCTATTCCAAACAAGCTTTACAAGTGCACACCTCCACCTCCACCTCCGACGTACCCGATTGTTGATTAAGGAATCCAATATGTCACACAGTGACACTATATGGTTTCTACTATGTATTAGCATTTTAGGCTAAAGGAGAGGCCTTGTAAATAAAGAGGAGATACTCTCCAAAATTTGATGATGTTGCTCCATCTAGACATCTAGTAGTGGTTATATATTCTAATGCTGTTGTAGACACGATGGCACCCATAGCAGGGTTCCTGTATGGCTGTATTAGTTTCTGTTAAAAATTAGGGCAAGTAAAACGCTGAACAAATGAAGTTATTATTGTGTTATGCTTCGTCTTTCTGGTCTTTACACTGACCACTAAAGTTGCTTAGTTCATTGATTGCCAAAACCGTAGCAACTATTACAAATATGAGAAAATTATTGAAATCATTATTGTCACATTTTATATTTTAATAATTTTATTTTTTAAAATCACTTTAGTCACTTTAATCATTATTGAAATCATTATTTTATTTTAATAATTATTGCTTAGTTCATATCAATTTGTCATTGTGTTTGAAATAGGCATTAATTTTTTATTTTTCTCGTTAGATTAGATGGACATTCACGTCTTTTACTTATTTAAATTTATTTATAGAAAATTACATTGCATATGAAGAAAATTTATCTGGCACCCAAAAAATTCATCTGGGCACCCAAGTATGCTTGTTGGAAAACGAAGAGGTTGTAGCACAGTCGTCAATTCAAACACCAGCGACAGAGTTTTGGAATTTCGTCTCTAATTTCGTCATTCAAAGCATCAAAGTCAATACTCCATTCATCGATTTCGACTGCTCAGTTGACCTTAATCCTCTTGTTCTTCTTTGACTCGGACGCTCGAAGACGGCGGTTAAAGTAGTACGCGACGGAGACGGTGGAGAAAGTATCGACGGCGACGAGGCCGAGTGTAGAGTTGGAGCCAACGATCGAGGCTCTGACGAGCAACCGCGACGGACGAGAGGAGGAGGAGCGACGGCCACCGGAGACGTCGCGGTGGCGTCGTGCTGTTAGGATCCCGACTCGATCTCTTGGTCAATCCCAGTTCTGGGTCGCGCCTCAGTAGCTCTTGGGTCGCGTACCTCTGAGAATTGAATGGAGAGAGAGAGAGAACTGTCAATGCAGCAAATTCGTTATTCTGAGGAATTTGTGATAATGACATTTTTTTTAATAATAAAGAAATTTAGATAGAGAAACATAATTATCCATAGCTAAATTTTAATGTATAAAATTGACGAAGTGACTTAAGTGATATACGAGATAAAATTGAGTTATTAAAGTGACATTTTAGAAAATAGAGTAACTAAAGTGTCGAATGTGACAAAAATGAGTGATCATTTCAATAATTTTCGTTACAAATATATATGATGGAGATTAGCAATGTCGAATTGACATATGTCTATCAACCATCAACCTTTGTATTTTTTTTTTGGTCCGAAAGAATGATTGCATTAAACATAAAGAAGTTACGACAAAGTTGGACCAACCCAACCGAAAAACACCAGCAAGCCTAATCTATTACAAGGAGGAATTTGGATAGGGCAAATCGTCATTGTCAAAACTTCAATCAAGGAGGTTGGAGGTGCATTGACCCAAACCATAGTTCTCAACCTCAAATTTGCTAGCTTAACGATCGCATCCATGATTAACGTCTCTCGCAATTCAATCCCAAGAGATTGAGTTGAACGAGTTATTCCAATGATGGAACTCTTGTAGAAAATGATATATCCTCCAATCCATCAACTCGCTCCTTGCATAAATCCCCAATTAGGCAGACCGAGTCTGATTCAATAACCAGATTCTGGACTCCCTTCGATGTAGCTAACTCCACTCCCCTAACTAAAGCAGAAGCTTCAACTGTTAGAGGAGAATCAACCTTGATATTAGCCGATTTACCACCCAAAAAACGGCCATGTGAGTCACGCAAAATAGCATCAGTGTTACGACCTGAACCAAGATTGCATACTTATTGAATTATATTAACCTTTATCGCGGATTAGTCGCACTACCAAGGTTATTAACAAATTTTTCACCGGGTGAAAATTTGACTTGATTTTTTTCACGAGAGTTGTAGAGTATTTTTCGAGACCGTAGGAACTTTCGGTGCATTTTTCGGATAAGCAAGCTATTTCTTATGATTATCAGAAGTCGACGTGAGAAATTATTAAAAAGGAAATTAGTTTTGATCGGTTTAATAGTCCGTTCGATTGTGATGAGATTAAATTTGGACCGTTGATCTATTGAGGAGCTTAGGGGTATAAATAGGATTTTCATGAAAAACCCAAATCAGAAAACACATCGGGCTCGACCCATTTTGCCTATAAATTGACCCGTGCCGCCGTTTGACCCAACCCGTACGGATTCTCCGTTTTCCAACCATCTCTGCCATAAAAAAGGTAGGATTTTGAAGCCTGAGGCTTCCTTGATTGTTTGTTGTGTGAATTTTGAGAGTTTTTGCAGGTTTTGTGGAGACCTGAATCAGGTTAAACCGTGGAGAATCACCGTTAGGATCGGCGGTTCTCCAGCGTGTTTTGGGGTCGGGGTCGGAGGGCTGTGGAGCTCTCCCTCCCCTGAGTCTCGTGGGGATGGTCTCGATCTTCACCGTGGTCGACGATAGAGTTTCGATGATTTTGGAATTTCGGCCGACTTTGGGGTCGTGGGTTTTGAAGCTGATTCCTGCAACGTGAGGTAGAGTTGGAGTGCGTAGGTATAAGGGTTTGGTTGGGCTTGAGGAGAGGAGTATTTTGAGGGTCGGATCGCCGCCGTTGGTGGCGATTGCTGGAGGTAGGTTTTCGGGCTGTTTTAGTTTCTTCTGGTCAAACGCTGTTGATTTGGTTCTCGACCCAGTTATGAAAGTTGTTGGCCTCGTTGAGAGCTTTCCAACGAGGTATTAATTGCCATCATCGAAGCAGTTCTGCCAGAGGCGTGTGAGGGCCACGCACTGCCGTCCACGGCGGAGCTTCGGCGAGGCAGGTTGTAGAATTATTCGACGGGGTTTTCAGGGTTGTTTTTAGAGCTGATTTCCATAGTTTTCATGTTATGATATTATGTGATCCTTATGGACAAGATATCAAGATCGCGACTCCTACAAGGGGAATTCCACTGGACTTCAACAGTAGTCGCGTGAACCTTTATTTTTCACAGTCGATAGCGAATTCATATTTTTATGCATTACGATTTTCGGCATGTTTTCAGAGCGTTTATTTGAAGGTTTACTTTGCAATGATTTTATTTAGTTGCATCGATACCTTAGCTATTCGGTTGATCACTGGATAGCCGATCGGACCTGGTTAGGACAAACACCATGCCCGACCCAGATTGCCTTGGGTTAGAACAAATACCCTAGACGATCTTATCACCTTACTTTTCATATATACAGTCGTTCCGGGTGTTTGGTTAGGGAAAACACCCTGAACGATCACCTCCATTGTATTTCAGTTTATGATTTTGAACTCGCAGTATTTCACAGAAATCAGCGGAAATGCATGATACTTCAGTTTTATCAATTTATGCAGATTATGTTATTTTGTCCACTCACGCTAACGTTTTATTATTTAATGTCTTTCCCTGAACTCTTCGATTTCTGTCGCCCATGCTGCAAAGTATATCCTGAGTGTGCTTGATATCGTCGAAGGTTTTGAGTCCATCAGTCATTTCTTCATCAGTAGGTCCTAGCTCACTATCAGTTTGTTTCATATGTATCATATATTTGTAGAAGTCGCTCTGAATACCAGTTGAATTATGTTGCTTTTAGTGAGACTCTTGTGATTAGTTTGTTACTCAAGCAGTCGTTGAGTATACTCTCCTTTGTATTAAGAACCAATACTTTGTAAATATGTTTCTAAATTCCTAAGTTGAGTTTCTGGTTTAGCTTATGATATTTGTTGAGAAATCCGGATGGACATTGGTAGTCCATGGTCTGGCTTTGGGGTTTAGTTTTTGAAGTGTTATTTTCATGCAAGTTTTGGGTTGCATTGTTTCAAGGGAGGTTATGTTAAAATTTTCGTAGAATTTCGTACATTATGGTCTGTCGTTAGGACTTAATATTAGTTTACTAGCTAAACTAGGGTTGAGTCCTTTCAACTAGCCTCTGTACTTCCCGAGGATGCATCCCACTCTCCATCAATGTTTAATTTCACATGGTCATTCAGTGGAGGAGACCATGCACCATTTCTAAGCCTCACTCCACCATTGGTAACATCATGCCTCACATTAGACCTTGCACTATGAAGATTCTCATAAATAGAAACAGCCCCCAAAACAGTAGAAGTTGGATCTGATTGCTTGCCACGATAAACCACAACACACCTCTCTCTCCAAATACCCCACATAAGAGCTGCAATCATTGAGAGGATCTCACTTGGAAAAGGGTCACCAGGAAGAAAGTATTTTGTTTCCAGTAGCCACGTAGCCAGCGTAATTACCTTCTCTTTATTCACTCTTAAACCCAAGGGGCTCCCAAACCAAATGGCTTCGGTCCAAGGATAAAGAAGAAGACTGCTCTATGCTTTCCTCAAACTCTCCACATATCAGGCATAAAGGGAATCGAACCAATTTCCTCTTAAAAAGCATAGACAGATAAGAATTAGAACAAGCATTCTAGAAGAAATAGTTTTCCTTTGAGACTAAAACTATCTTCCAAATCAAGCGCCAAGCATTCATACTCACACAATTTGAAGTAGATGCATTCATAGTAGGAGGCTTTGGCTTGTGTATACCCCGATTTAACACTATAGGTTCCATTTTTCTCCTGTGGCCAGATCAGCCTGTCATCCTTGGAGGGATTCCCCACTGTAGTACTCTTGATTGTTCCACACTCTTCACTTGATAAGAAAGGTCTAAGGTGATAAATATTCCATCTCTTTTGTTGAGAATCATAGATATCATACACCAAAAGAGGAGTAAACCTATTGCCATTAGTAACAGGATGTAGTAGCCCATCATCACTTTTGAAAATTCATTTGTCCTTCCACACTTGGACTGATCTACCATTGTTAATCTGCCAATGTGAATGGTTAGTGATGGTTTGTCAACTTCTAAGGAGGCTGCTCCAAATCTACGAGGCTCCAGACCCCTTCACTGCTCCAAAAAAATAAACTTTCTCAAAGTATTTAGCCTTCAAGATTCGAACCCGCAAAGCCTTCAGATTCTTGATTATATGCCAACATTGTTTGGCTAGTAGGGCAATATTAAAGGACTCAAAATTCCTAAAACCCATACCACCCACTGCCTTGCTTCTACAAAGACTCGGCCACGCCTGCCAATGGATCTTCTTATCACCTTCATTATTGCTCTACCAGAAAGCCACAATCAGCGTTGATCACTCGACACAATGTCCCGACATCTTGAAGCAGGCTATAGGATAGGCCGAAATTGCAGTTGCAGTGACTTTAATAATTATTTCCTTCCCAGCCCTTGATAAAACAGTAGAAGTCCAGCCTTTGATTTTGTCTTCAATTCTCTCTCGTACATAAGCCAAAGCTCCTCTCTTCGATTTAGCCCAATGAGTAGGAAGGCTAAGGTAAACATCGGGGGCATTAGAAGCAGCAATACCCAAAATAGAAGCCATTTCATTTTTTAACAAATCGGGAGTGTTACCAATAAAGAAAAGTGAGGATTTGGAATGATTCACCTCCTGACCCGAGGCTACACAGTACTAATTAAGAATCTCCATAATTGTTTGGAAATTTGTTGCAGAAGCCCTCAAGAAGAAAAGAGAGTCATCGCCGAAGAAAATATGGGACAACCCCGGGCAGCTCTTACTTAGCTTAATACCTTCCAATCTCCTGTCAAAGATTGCTATTTGTAAGTTTAGAGAAAGGACCTTGCTGACAAGAAGGAAAAGATAAGGAGATAGGGGATCTCTTTGTGTCAAGCCACTTGTAGGAGAAAAGGTCTTTCCAAGCTTCTAATTGATTTGCACAGAAAAGGACACCGAAGATACCAAGTTCATTAACAGCTTCACCCATTCTTCGGCAAAACCAAACCTCAAAAGGATAGCTTCTAAGAAATTCCATTCCACTCTATCGTAAGCTTTGCTTATATCAACCTTCATCCCAAGCTTATATTTCTTAGACTTTTTCTTCAAATGCAGATAATGGAATGCCTCATGGGTGATAATAATGCTATCTTGGATTTGCCGACCCGAGAGAAAAGCATTCCGGGCCTCGGATATGAGACTAGGCAGCATACACTTAAGTCTATTTGCCATGAGCTTCGATAAAATCTTGTAAGAAAAGTTACACAAGCTGATAGGGCGGAATTGGTTTACCATTGTCAGATTGAGAACCTTTGGAATAAGGGTAATGTTTGTTTTGTTGATACGGTGTAGAGGTATATTGGAAGACTAGAAGCAAGATGCTGCTGAGACAACGGATTGGAGCACACTCACTAAATTGTTGAAAAACAACCTGAAACCCGTCAGGGCCAGGGGCATTCCAGGTTCCAAATTGCTTCACAGCTCTACTGATCTCATCAACTGTGAAATGGGTTGTTAGAGACTGATTCTATGAAGGAGTCACCTTACTTTCCACACCCTCAAACACTGATCTCCATTCCCTTGGCCCCACATAAGTAAATAACCTCGAAAAATACTTCTCAAATTCAGAGCTTACCGCCACATGACCACTAATAAAAACCTCGTTACCAAGGGAAATCTTGGTGATCTGGTCTCGCAATCTCCGCTAAATTGTTGCCAAGTGGAATACGCGGTGAATGCGTCGATGCTGCTTGCGGTGCTAGTGATTATGGCCACCTTACCGTCGAGCTTATTATTCATTGGATATATCATATATGGTTCAATCGTTAATTTTTTTGGATATGCATGATTGTATTATTTCATTCATTTGTATGGATACGTAGGCGAACAATGGGACACCACATACACTTCCTCAGTCACACACAGAAGTATAATGTAAAATTATGGAAAGATGCCTACATAGACGTGATGATTTTGGTCATCCAGGGATTGTGGCGGCAAGTGAATTTAAGCTCGAGATGATCGGGAGCACCTGTTGCTCGTTGTTATTGTTGTTGTACAATGCAGCCGAGGAAGGTGGAAGGCGACGTTTGTCTTATGGGAAGGGCATAGCTTTGGGTGATTACGACCTGCCAACATGCGTCGAATTTTTGATTGGTTCCTTTTCTAAGTTTTCTTATCTCGGTTTGGACATCAATGGCGATATTTTTGCATTGAAAGGTGGGCGTACATGGGATATTTGGGCCTTGATCAAATATGTTTGAAAATAAATATCTAGGGTTAACCTTCTTAGGTTGGTGGTTGTGCTAGGATTAAGAGAGAATTGGTGACCATGTCAAAGCGAACATTAAAAGGTTTTAGAGGGCTTGGTGATTATGCACCAAGAACGTACTGCGGCAAAAATTGCTTAGAAGTTGACCTGGTCAAAAGAATAAGTTAAAACAGACAATGACATGAAAAAATGGTTGAATTTTGGGAATAGATTCGTGGTTATTGAGAGTAAAAGTTCCCACGACTCCCTTTTACACGACTCCCCTTTTTTCAAGTCAACCCTAGCCGCCTCCCACCTTGCCTATGAGAACTCCCGCATCGGCCTCGTGACCCTCTCCAGCGTTTCCCTATCCTTACCGTCTTCTCATACAGACCTCCCTCTCCGAATCCTAGTTGATTTTGCAAACCCTAAATCCCTTCTTTCTTTGTTTCCAAACCCTAAATCTCTCCTTTCTGAACCCTAGTTCTGTTCGTACTCCTAGTTGGAGTGGTTTTCTCCTCACCCGATCCTAGTTTTTCTTCTTCTCGATTCCCAATATTTCTCTTCTTTTTTTATTGCCGAGTGGCATATTTAGGTGACTCTTATGTCACCCAAAGTTCTACATCAGCCTCCATTCTAATTCAAGTTATCTATTGGTGCCGTGGAGGAGGCTAATGTGTTTCAATTTATTGTTATGAAAGTGTTCTCACCGACACTCATCTCGGACGAGAAGGTTAATTTAATAAAGTACTTGATGATCAGACTTTGGAAGGGATCTAAGGGTTCTTGTGCCATATCTATCCGGAGCGAGACCGATGATCGCTTCTTGGTGAAGTTTAGTGACAAAGGAGTTTTCAAGCAGGAGGTAAGCCGTAGTCCCTGGATCTTTGAGGATATTATGGTAGTTATCAAGGAGTTTGATGGTTTTCAGCCTGTGGAGTCGGTTGTGATCGACAAAATCAAGGTTTAGGCCAACTTTGATTTCAAATGAGGCGTTTTGTATGGCGAGGAGCCGACTTTTAATTGGATGGAAACTCTAGGCAGTCACCTAAGTACTTATGTGGACTATGATAATGTGCGCTTTGATAATGATGCTGAGATATGATTTCTTATGGAGGTCGATCTGAGCAAACCACCAGTGACTCACTTCAAGGCACCAATGGGGACTATAGCTTAGCTGAAATGTCAAGTTGAGTACTTGAATTTAAAGGGTATTTGCATGGGCTGTGAGACTTTTGATCATCTTCAGCAGAGTTACCCGATACAATGTGCTAAGCTGGAAGCAAAGTTGAAGGAAGATGGCCAATTTCTTGTGGAAGAGAGGATGAAGGCTGAGGGATGAGATCCCGGTATACTCTGAGCCAGGAGGAAGTGCAGGTGACTATCAAGAAGTAGTCCTGAACACTTGGGATAACGACATTGCTGAAGAATATGAAGAGCGGGCAAGTAAAAATGCCTAAAGCTTTGAGGCTGCAGAAGGGCATTACTTCTCGTCAGCAGTTGACGTTTCAAAGCTGGTTCCATCAGGAGGTGGAGGATGTGGAAGAATCTACTGTCGGAAACAAAATGCAGGGGTTTGACCCGGGTGCTCTGGTTTCCATGTAGAAAGGGCTCCTAGCTAACTAAGGAGTGGTACAAAATAAGTTTGATAACCCTATCATGCTACTCTTGTTTTTTAGTCTAAGTTCTGTTATGCGTTATATTGTTTATCTAGTATAGGTGTACTATAAAGCTTCTCTTTGTCAGGCCGGGTAATCTGATGGAGTTCTATATTCCTACCACTAGGTCCAAGTGGATATAAAATTTAGCGCCCTTTAAAAATAAATGGTTGAATTTTAGGCTGCGGAGGCAGTGCCTGGGCCTTTTGGTGAGTAATTTTTTTTTAAACTCGTATGTATTTTTGGCACCAAATTTGGAAACCAAACGATTTCAATTGTGTTTCTCGAGATTGAATGATGCAGTTCGTTACAAGACAACACTCTTAAGTATTGTGTCTTCTAAGACCAGAAGGTGAGATTATGGCAATTATGGAATTATGCAACGTACTAAGAAAGTGGTAGGTCTGACTAGCTCCACGAAAATATAGACACCGAACGACCAACGTTCAACCAATGATCCAATCTTCTAGTACCTTGACGCTTCCAATGATTGTTTATATCCAATTCTTATTTTTCAATTATCTTATTTTTTTTTCTTTCTATTATATACCCACCAACTTAAAGAGTACAATATTAGATTGCTCGCATATATATCAATATATTTTATATCTTTTACTTAAGTAAAAATATATACATCAATGATATGTAAAAAATTACAAGTAAATATTTCAAACAAAAGAAAAATCTTTAGTGGCTACTCATTTACAAAAGACTCAAAACGAGGGATCATCTTAGTACTTTTTTTAACTCATATTTTTCTGGCTTGTGCCTTATGTGGTAACTCTAACGAATCTTTAGATCATCTTTTTATTCATTGCACCGTGGCTCAATAGTTTACGTGCCTTTACTAAAAGTTTTACTATTCTAGAAAAAAAATATCCTTGTTATTGCTCATATTTGGAAATCTCATGATAATTTAGTTTTTCGTGATATATATTCCTACTCATCCCAACTTCTTGCCTTTGAAGTTGCTAAGAATCTTAGACATTTTCAACAAGCTAACTCCATTGTTACTTCTCCGACCACGCGTCCTCATAATATTAAATGACATTCTCCGCCTAATTCTTTTCTTAAGCTTAATTTTGATGATTTTGTATTAGACAACTCTCACACAGCTTCCGGCTTTGTTATTTGCAATGTTGATTGTCAGTCTATTCTGGCTTGTGCTCATCACTTAGGCAACTCTGACATCTTGGTTGTTGAAGCTTTGGCTTTTAAGGATGGATTACACCAACTACACATTTCCCTTATCAATAAAGACTTTATTCCCCCTCTTAATGTGGAAGGCGATTCTAAAGTTTTGAATGATGCCTTAAACAAGTCTGTCGATACAGATCCAAAATATTGTTCGGCATGGGATATTCGGTAACTGGCAGAATTGTTTCCAAGCGTTACTTTTAGAGTTTAGACACATCTTACGGGAAGCCAACTCCTTAGCCAATATCTTAGACGAAAACGGGCATTTAGTGCCTTCTATGACACTTTGGTGTTCTAATCTTCCGTCGTCTTTCACCTTAATTGACCTTTAAAATTTAATCTGACGGGTGGAGGATGTGAACGAGATTTTTCTTTATAGTCTTTTTGTCTCTTTTTCATAATGGAAAAAAAATTACATGTAATTATGTCAATGGAGAATTTCCCATAAATCCATAATCCATTTTTTTAAGATGCTACTATAATACATAGGGGAAAAAAATCACAAATTGTCACTCAAGTTTTGGTCACTGAAGATTTAGAAATATAACTCTGGTCACTGAACTTTGACACTAACATTTTTTTTTTCAAAATTCAATTCGCCCAGAAATTAGTTTTATGGGGAATTGAACCCCTAACCTCTCAACCTATGAGAGTAACATCAGGGTCAGCCACTATACTACCAGTAGCTGATTCTTTGACACCGACATTTAAATTGGTCATTGAACTATGATAGTCTTTCATATTGGTCATTGTTCTATTTTTAAATATTATATTATCAAAGATATTTTGGGCAAACGACTGAGTATATATATATACATATATATATATATACCTATGATACTTTTCTCTCCTAGGGTTTTGGGTAGCCGTTATCGTGGTTTGCCCTCTACTAGTGTTATAAGCCTATTTTTGCTAACAACTATGTTCTCTCCTTTGAAGGCAGATGACAGGAGTGCACCACTGTGTGTTGCTCGAACTTTGCCTCCTTTTCCTTCCGTACGGGGATGAGGTGTGATATAGTATTTGATTGTTTCGATTGGGTGACGTGTGGCTCCCAGGGATTATCAAACATGAAATTCCATTGGCAATGGGCGATGGTTTTGGTCGTCTACAGAGAGGCGTCGTCGAACAAGCCGGGCTCGACTGAAGGTGGTCTCTGAGAACAGAAGTTTGTGGAAAGGAGTTTCTTACTAGATGTCGACATGGCCTTGTGTGGCGGCATTTATGAAGCAGCAAGGTCTGGCCGACATTGTGGTTGCTGATGAGGGCATGGCGTTATTGGAAAAGGTCTCTCAGGTTCTCACGGCAGGGAGGATTGGTCTTGTACTTCTCCGTGTGGTAGCGCCAGTTAGCTATGGAGTCGATGACCCTGATGAAACCAGCCCACCAGAGGTTGGAGTCAAGCCGTGGTGGGTGTTGTACGACCAACCCATAAAGCCAATCAACCGAGCTGCTCAAACCCTAGGCGTTGGGGTGCAGGTTGGATTACTGAATCCATTATGGCTGTCAGTGGAGCTTGGACTTCTGGCTGCTTGGCTAGGTTGGTCTTCAGAAATGCTTTGGATTCGACTTTGGGACCTGGGCATTATATATTAGGGAAAAATGGGCTGCCCTCCCGAGGAATGTGTAGGTCTAATTTCATCTAAGAAAATTGATAGATTAGACTCGTTGTTCTGTGAGCTCCAAATGATTATGGATACATCACTGCCTAGTATATTAGTTTTGCCTCGCATAAAAGTGAGGGTTATTCTAGGTGTTTTTCGTTGTATTTGACAAGTTTGAAATGCAATATATGCATCTTTTCGTCAAAAAAGGAAGATATTTTGGGCTAACAAGTATTTTGATGCCTTTCTCTACATGATAACTTGAATATGATTGTCAAAGTTCGGTGACAATAATGAATGTTGGTGTCATAGTCTCGAAACTTTTTCAGTGACCAAAGTTTAGAAACAATCAAATTTAAATGAATATTTGTGATAATACATTGGGGTAGTACTAAATAGAAAATACATTCAAAGTTTTAGTAATGATAAGGCATTCGGGCCAACTCCACCGTCAACGATCAAATTTAGGTCGATGATGAACATCGAGTCTTGAGAGGCCAAAAACAACACTGCGTCTGCCAGGTGCCTCTCCATCAACGACCCATCCTTCCTCTCCGAATATAGTGCCGCCTCCATCGTTGTCACCTCATCTGCCCCAACATTGAACATCCACTCCACAATTGGCGTCCTAATCAAGCCTAGTCAAACACAGTTCACGCGCACCCCACACGCTGCCATTTGCTTGCTTGCTGACCTCACCAGCCCCAGCACCGTGCGCTTTGACATGGTATAGTCCGTCTCGTCGTTCGTCCCGCACTCCGCCACAAAGCTCGCCGTGTTAGATTTATTCTAATTATGAACTTGTAGTTAAGTCTTAAAGCATTATAAATATTATAAATCTGGCAGACTAAATAGCTGAGATTAATTATAATTCTATTCTAGTAAATACGTTATTATTTAATCTGATGATTATCGTATTGGAGGATGACCGTATTGCTTATTTATTAAGTAATAGAGGATACGAGATGTAGTAAGACTCTAATATTTCTTATGGGATAGATATTAAAGTTGTACATCGACTAGCATATATAGAGGTCCCTGCAGGATCTCTCAGATATCGTGAAAATACAGTCTCTTCCCATTAAGAGTCATAGAGAGCATTCTACAGAAGACGTCTATTCAAATGGTAGGTCAGATAAATATGTGAAACTTTTTTCAAGTGCTAAATGTCTACAGTTCATCTTTTCAAATTTGTTCAAAGCTACTGCAGGTTTCATTTTTATTAGTGTTGAAAGTATGTGTTTATTATTACAATGAGATTAGATAAGGGGGAGAGTATCATTCACTGTCCTATATTTTTCAGTTTTACAATATACTGGAAATTCCAGTTTTATGTCAATATTTTTGTTTTATTTTCAGTAGCAGACTTCTATTGAACAAATACATGAGTTTTTGTATTCTATGGCATGCTTTTATTATCAAAAGCTGTAATCTACTAGAATATGTATTCATGTTAGTTTATTAGCTAATGTACAATATGCTTTTGTAGTTCTAGCATACGTTTATACACATTAGAACTTGATAGTTTTAAGTTACATGTTAGCTTGTAATCTGACACGTGAATCTTATAAGCATATGAGATATGATTTCATGGTAATGAAATATACGTACGTAAGCAATCTATTTATATGCATATGTTCAATCTGTTTTTCAGCTTGTTAGTTTTCAAATGCATGTTACCATATTTGTTGATTAACAACGTCAGTTTCTTGAGCATTGTCATAAGCTTGTATGATTAGAATCTGTTACATTTGGTTTCCTAATCAGTTTTGGTTTACTAATAAGTTTGGTTTACTAATCACTTTGGTTTACTGATGGTTATTGAAATCAAAAGTTTATGTATATAACTTGTAAGCTAGTAGACTTACAGTTGTGTTTTTATGAGATTGTTAGGAAAATTAGTTTTCTGTCATGATTTGCTTATGCTCAGTGAGGGTTTTAAGTTTATTCAAGTTGTTTTTTGAATACTAAGGTTCAGTGGGAGGGAGTCCTAACGGTGTATTGATGTTAACTGTTATGATTTTCAAGTTACAAGACTTGTATTGTTTTGTTTCTGTTTTTGAATATTTTGAATTATGAAAGAGTTTTTCATGTTACTGCAGATTTCAGTTTATCATTTTTGATGATAAAATCAGTTTTGAGGTTTGAATAGCTATTTTGTTATACTCAGAAATGGTGTATAAAAGGAAAATTAAGCATGTGATTGTTGTACTTGCTGTAAAAGAGTGCATACAGTTTTGCTTTCTGTTTTGAAATTATGCATTCAGATTCACGCATACAGAACCATAAGGAGGACCATGTTGCATTTGTGTTCTATTGCAAATTTATCCGGAGAATCAAATGTAAGTGTAAAGACTGTTATCCTATTCGATCATGTGTTGCGTGGCTGTAGTTTTAGTGGTTTTGGGATTACGACAATTGGTTAAGCGTAGTTAATTCCTTAGCTCTACATTATTTCTACATGATGACAGATTGATGTGTTAAGTTTTTGAGTTATCTTTAATCTCATTGTACAATAAGGAGTTGCTATATCTGATTACTTATAATTTCTTGTTATAGACATTACGACAGTTCAAGTGGGAGATTGTTAGAGTTATTCTAACTATGAACTTGTCGTAAAGTCCTAAAGTATAACAACTATTACGAATCTGGCAGACTAAGTAGCTGAGATTAATTGTAATTCTATTCCAGTAAATTCGTTATTATTTAATCTGATGATTATAGTATTAGAGGCTTATTGTATTGCTTATTTATTAAGTAATAGAGGATATGAGATGTAGTAGGACTCTAATATTTCTTATGGGATATATATTAGAGTTGTACATCGACCAACATATATAGAGGTCCCTGCAGGAGCTCTCAGATATCGTGAATACAGTATATTCCCATTAAGAGTCATAGAGAGCATTCTGCAGAAGACATATATTCAAATGGCAGGTCAGATGAACAACCAAGTTATGCAACAAGGTAATAATCTTTAACTTATGATCTGCTTGTTGCACTTGTAGTGTTTGACTTGTGTGATTGTGCTTATGACTAATAAATGGCTTATAGATACAGGCAACACACCGTGCACATGATACTCTCGCCACCTCTATCGTCCACAATTGCACGCGTCGTGTGCTTCATACACGCCGTCATCCCACGCGCGTTCACCGCCATCACCTTATCGTACCACTCTAGGTCGAGGTCAAGCACCATCTGCGGTGGGGGCGGTGATGCTGGCGTTACTGTGCATGACGTCGAGGAGGCCGTACTACACCACCGTGGAGTCCACCAGCAACTTGACTTGGTCCTCGTCGGTGATGTCACAGTGTACGTAGCTGCAACGGTCGGAGTTGATCAATGCGGCGACCTCGTGGCCCTTGGCGTCCTGGATGTCGGCGATGACGACGGCAAGAGCGCCATGATCGACGAAGTGGCGCGCTGTGAATACACCAATGCCGCTCGTGGCGCCGGTGACAATGACGACCCACTACCAGAAAAACACACTTAGGTGACGAAGCAATTTCGTCGCCTAAGTGCATTTTTTCGTCGCCTAAGGTTCGTCGCGTAATAATCGTGGCCTAAGTACTTAGACGACGAAATAGGGTTCGTTGTCTAGGTTTAATTTGATACAAGGGTCATCCTATTTGATACAAGGGCTCAGGTTGGGTATAACCTTGAGTGGTGTAATCTTGTACTTTTATTCTCTTATAGTGAAAGTGAAAACTCTCCGAGGACGTAGGCAACTTATTGGCCAAACCTTGTTAAATGTTGTTGTGTTCTTGACTTATTTCTTCCATCTTTATAACCAGTACTTGCATGTCAGAAGATTAATTTCCTAACAAGTGATATCAGAGCTCCAGCTTATCAATTGTGGGCAGTTTGTCATAGTAAATTCTAGTGTCTCACATTTCAAGGTGAAGAAGTTTGATGGAAAAGGGAATTTCACTCTATGGCAAAGGAGGATGAAAGACATCCTAGTTCAACAAGGACTTGCAAGACCATTGAAGGGAAAAGATGCGAAGCCGGAGAAGATGGAAGATGAAGATTGGGATGAGTTAGAGTCCAGGTGTGTTAGCACTATTAGGCTTTATATTGATGACAATATCATAAATAATGTTAATGATGTAGATTTGGCACCCGAGCTTTGGGAGAAAATGGATAAGCTTTATCTTGGGAAAAGCTTGCAAAAAAAGCTGAATTTAAAGAGGGATCCCTACAAGCTCAAGATGATAGAAGGTGTGGATATCATGGAGCACATGAACGTGTTCAAAGGATTGGTAAATCAACTAGCGAGAGTTGAGGTTAAAATTGAGGAATAAGATCAAGCCCTTTTACTTCTTACCTCGCTTCCTGATTCAAATAAGAATGTTTTTACTACAATTGTGTATGGTAAGGAAACACTGAAGATGGAGGAGGTAGAATCGACTATCTTATCACACGAGAAGAGAAGGAAAGCCAATGATTCTCAAGGTTCCATCTTTGTTGCTCATGATCAGAATCGTAGGGGAAGGTCAACTACTAGGGGATCTAGTGAGCATAACAGGTCTAAATCCAGAGGCAAGGGAAAGGGAAAGCAACGCTACAAGTGTAAGAGTGAGCACACATAAAGCCGGATTATCTGTTGATGAAAGAGAAGGACAATAAGGGCTCAGATTGCTCATTCACTGGTGTAGTAGAGATGTCTAAAGATTTTGGAGAATTTCTTAGTCTCCAAAGGTAATTACACTTTTTCTTAAGATGATTGGATATTAGATAGTGGTTGTTCTCATCACCTTTGCTCTACGAGAGAATATTTTGATACGTTTCAAGAAGTCAAAGGATTTATGACTGGGGTGATGGCACAAGACGTCGTGTAATGGTTACGGAAATTGTGAAAATCAAGATGTTTGATAGATCGGTTCACACAATGCGTAATGTGGTGTATGCCAAAATTTTGAAGAAATCTAATATCCTTGAGCCAACTAGACTCCAAGGGGTAAAGGTTTTCGTCAGCAGGGGGAGTTATGAAAGTGTTGCATAGCTGCATGGTCCTTATGAAGGGAGAAAAGTGTAGAAGTATGTTCCGTCTGACTGGAAAAACTCAAACCTCGAAAGTTGTTGAGAAATAACGTAGCACAAGAGAACAGGAACCTAAAACGGGTCTCGTTTGCAGGCACAACAGAGACGCCAACAACATGTTTCCGGGTTTCAGATGACAGTGAGAAGAAAAATCTTGCTAAGGAAGAGGTAAAGTCGAGGTCCCTCTTCAGAGCCAACTTGTGATTGTTGACTCGAAGCAGTTACACATAGCATTGGCCATTATTAAATTAGGGAGAGCTAAGATCATATGCATTTGATTCAGGTATGTGTAGCTGGAACAAGTGTAAGGCCAATGGAGTGCTTGTGAGTATAACAAGCGATATCTCAGTTTGAGATGGACTTCAGGGATTGAAGTGACTGTGCAACATTATCCACCTAAGTCGACAGGGGGAAATTATTGAGTTTATGCCTCCTTAGTGGATAATTCATGCATTTGAATTTAATGCATGAGATTCATGTACTGGGAATAAATACATGGTGATGTTCATGGTGGAACCTTGTAGAAGAAGATTAATGTGGAAGCTTCATGAAGAAGATGGATGTGGAAGATTCATGAAGAAGGATGAATGTGGAAGATTCATGATACAAGCACTAATGAAAGAATGTTAATGAATGAACATAAATGAATTGATATATGGACTTTTTTAAGCACTATATAAGGAGGAGGTCTTGGCCTCATTTGGCATCATCATCATCTTTAAGGAGAGCACATCACAAGTGAGTGAGTGAAAACAACTCTAAGGATCTTCAGGTATAGAAGCAAGGAGAATTGTGAGTGTTTCAAGAGTGTGCATAGCTCTTGGGGTAGAGTGATCATCTAAGTTGAGAGAGGGTGTACAAGGGGTATCCTATTGGATACAAGGGCTCAGATCAGGTATAAACTTGAGTGGTGTAATCTTATACTTTATAATCTCTCATAGTGAAGATGACAACTCTCCGAGGACGTAGGCAGTTTATTTGCCGAACCTCGTTAAATCTTGTTGTGTTCTTGACTTGTTTATTTCCTTTTTTCCATCTTTATAACTAGTACTTGCGTGACGGAGGATTAATTTACTAACAAGTTAATATTGCAACAACTTTCTATAACATAATAAGATAATAGATTATAGACAGAGGAGAAGATTGCTTTTGCATGTCAACTAATGCAATATAATAGTGCAATAGTACATGCAAGTCATGATAGAAACATTACTTGTGCGGTCAACAATGCTCTTAACCAACTATGAACTATAAAAGCAACCTTAAATAGGTATAAAAAAAAATTATGGAAGAGAGAACTAGCTCACCTGGCAGTACAAATAAGTCCATTTTGAAACACAGAGCATTGAAATGAATGATCACAGAGTAGTTGCTATTTTGTGTGAGATAAGAAAGATTTATACGCAGTATTGGAAATTTTTGTTTCTGTGTATTTTTTTCCAAATCAATTAGGTTGTCGCACTTGTGCTTTATTCTTTCAACGTTTTTTTTTAATTTTTGAAATAAAAAATAGACATTGGTCGACTATAACAATCAATGTCTATATAATACAAAGACATCGATTTTTCTGCAATCGATGTTAAAAACTACATTTAAGATTATGTGTTTTTATTCCCGATGTTTATGAGACGATGTCTATCAACATCATTCTAGTAGTGAGGGCCCCATATCCAATCTAGTTATGTATCCCAAGCTACAGCAATGTCAGATGAAACTCTCCAACCTTCTTCTTTGTGATGGTTATGAGACCATACGTACTTATAGGAACTATTTTCATATCAAAGCTACATATAAAATTCAAATACTTAGGCCACCTTTACTCTTTATTTTTACTTTTATTTTTATTTCAGGGCAGTTGTTCATATACCATGGAGAGAGACTTGAAGAAGTTCAAGAATCAAGAGACATGAGATTGAGCACCCCTAGTTACACATGCACCCAAAAATAGTATTAGTGTTGTACAAACTACTGATCGTCTTGTAAATGGAATGAGCATGGAGGAAACAAAATTTTCTCCTGTATGTTTTGTGAGTATTACTAATTTCTTAAGATTTAGGAAATGTAAGAAATCAGAGTTGTGATTTTCTTAAAGGTGATTCAAGTTTAGACAATATTGGTTATATTAGAGGTCTACATGTCACATTTTTCACAGTTTAACATGGTACCATAACAGATCCCTCTCCATTCACGTCGACCATCTTCTCTCATCTCATCAGGCCCAAATTAGGCTCATTCAATCTCCCCCGACAATCATTCTAGGGTCAATCATGTTTCCTAATTTCTGATGGTCATTCCGGAATCATTTTTTCTAATTCCACGTACATACCTAGAGCGAGGTTGCACATGCGGGGACGTGTTGAAGAGGAAAAGATCCCATATTGATAAAGTGACAAAGTAAATATAACATATAAGTAGTTCGACTAAACCCAATATTAACCAAGGTCTTTTGTATAAAATCTAAAACCTTAAAGATGGTTTAAGTTGGGATAATATCAGTAATATTGGGGTCCACATGTCATGCGTGTCGCAGTTTAACAGTACTAATATACTGTGTACCTCAAAGCATTTGTTTCCATCTCGCAGGACATAATTTGGTTTCTAACTGTAAAGTACACAATCTGAGTTCTAACCACTAAAATTCATGTAGACAAAGGGGAAGAAACACTCATTTGACTACTAAGTCTCATGTATGCGGAAAACTTCAATCTCACATTGTACATACATTGAAGCATTTATCGTCACTTTGATTGTCAACACTTCAGCACAATCGTTGAACAAGATGTTTTCATAACTATAAACCACTTAAGTTAAAAATATACAAGTACTTTATTTGATACTTTCATTGTAAGTAATTAAGTATAGACTAAACTAAACTAAACATAATATTCATTAAGAGATCAAATCCGAATTAAACAAACAATTGATCTCCCATCAAGGAGAGAAAAATAACCAATGTTCATGGTAGCTCCTCCAATCTCTTCTCAGATCCTCCACGATACAAAAGCATAACTTTAGGCATACCATCATGCTGACAGATATTTCTCAATATGTGGATAGAGAAAAACGAATAAGCTAAATAAGAGAATACTAATTCCGAGTTTTGAATGGCGGCCCCCAAATATTTCATATATGCATGTTCCAAAGGCAACTGCCATACATAGTAATCAAAGCGAAAGAGGTCGAATGCAGTTGAAGTTGCAATCGACCTCTAGCTTTGGTTACTCGGTGTCTTCTAAAAAGTACAAGAAACAACTCCTGATAGAAAAAGCTCTAGACGGTGTCGGTTGATACCACTCACCTCTATGGTATTTGATATGACAAATGCTTTGAATGCTACAACTTTCGATAAGGCAGCACATACCTATATACGTCACATGCATATCCACATCCAGAACCTAGGGTAGCAATCTCTTTGGCTTCCTCAATCACCACATTCAGAAAACTGAGTTTTATCTCACATAACATCTTTATGTGGGTTCGACGTTTGTTTACCGTTCTCCCTACCTACTTCATAGCTTTCACTGTGTTAAAAAGGGTCAGCACCGCCCTTCCGACAATCTTTAATGACAGCCCGACCTTGTCATATTTTTGATTTCAATGTGGCCAGTGCTAAACCTGACTATATTCATTGAGCTAGATTTGGACAAATCGATACAAATTGGGAGCAATAAGTATGTACGAGTTCTTATCTTATGATTTCGGTAGTCCAAAGGAATACGAGCTTATATCTCAGGTCTTTGAGCAACTCGGACATACGAAAATTGAACCATGCAACAGTTCATATAACAAAACGTTGTAACAAAAATATCATCATATATTATTACATTGGTACAAAAGTACAGATAAGATGTTACAAAATTAGATTGTTTTCCACATGATTAGCTTGAAAATTAGTTTTGTTTATGCGCAAATAAGAAACATAAGTGCACATAATATGCATAAACAATCTCACTTCAGCATCAATGAGGCACAAGTAGGATCTTCTTCGCATGTTGCCCACTTAGCATAGGCTGATGAGCCTCCTCGACTTGATCGAATGTGAAGGTGCTGCCTTGGCCAAAAGGTGGTATCCACTCCGAAATTTCAATATGAGGCCATACATTAGCTTTCACCTTTTTAGATTGTTTAGATATATTAGAGAAGGCAAGATCTGCAAGCAGACTAGCATATTAGAATAATTAGATACAAATTATAGCGACCACATATAATTACAACTATATGCGATAATATTTCAAAGAATTAGCTATGTATCAACTATCAAGCAAATGTTCTTATTATACTTCTTATGATAATCCGTGGAGCAACATTGTTGTTTATCACATTCGACAATTTATTATAGGAGTCCATCACACACTCAATGGAAATAAGTCTCCCACATTTCTTCAAAAGCCTACATTACTCTGAAAATATTTTGGACCGAGAACATTCAGAATCACATCAACACATATAAATAGACATAAACATTCACGATATTTTATCAGTTTCAAGTCGCAAACTGAGTAATCAACAATATTTCATACTCTAAAAACAAGAAAATTTTTGGTCTCCATTGTCTATATATAGCTATGGTACTCTCAGTATACTATAGTGAACATATAAATTGTGTAGATTCAAAGTACTTTGGAAAAATAACAATGTAGGTAAAGAACAAATCTTCATCTAAATCACATCTATCTCCTTCAAAGTTGGTGAAATTGAGCATATGGTATCTCCTAACTTACTATAACTTACTATAACGTGCTTCGAATTATATGGTCTTATATGTCACAATTGTCTTGGCTCACTCACAATGAGCTAATTGGATAACAAAACTAGCAATTCTATTTGAATTCTCATGCACGTGAAATTTGCATCCATTTACTTCAATTCAATTGAAGAACAATTTAGACACATTAAATGGAAGAGTGAGTTAGAGCAAACTTGAACTAAATCTCATGTGTTATCCTTGTCAATGAATTAGACGCTCTAAGATTCATGAAAAAAATGTGAATTAGATGCTTTCGTAGAAAAAAGTCTTAAGTTTGACTTTTTAATGTGAGGTTATACATCTGCTTCTACTTCTCAAACAAAAATTTAGAATATTTACTTCTGTTATGAAAGGCAGCAACCGCCAACAAACTATCTTATTCGATACAAATATATATAGTGAATTGTAGACTCAATAATATACAATATACTAGATTGCATATAAATATAGCTCTTTAGGATAATGTTCCAATTTTTTTACATAATTATACATTTCTTTTTGTGTCCAGAAGTCCTTTTTCACATTTTTTATTCATCATCAACTCGTTTATAATTTATCGATCAAACATCAAAATATTTCACCCATGTGAGACCGAAAAAAGAAACATTATCTACGTCTGAGCATATTTTTACCCTTCATTAACCATAACCCTATTCTAGTGATATTGCTACGTGAAAACAAACATAAAAACATGCAGGACCTGGCTAGAAAAAAGCGATGAGAAATCAAATCTTCATTGATGACTCCAGAACATGAACCTCTAAAGCTGGTCACATCAACCACCAGAACGAGATCCTTCGATGCCACCATAGGAGATCGAAGTGGTTGATGACAATATTTCTGCACTTGTAGTGTTTTATTATTTTTTGCATATTAGCTATTGAGTATTGATGAAATACTTTCGATTTAATTATGTTGGATATTTTATTTGGATTTAGTTATTACTATATAAGAATGCTATTAGTTATTTGATGAAGATTGTGATTCATATATAGAATGTAGAGTTGCAGATCACTTTTATTGTTGCACCATGTTTGACCACAGATGCCAATTAAAGGATGTATTTAGTAAAAAATTGATTTTTTAATAGTTTTAAAATCATTTAAATGAGTAAATGAAAAGTCATATTTGATTTCATACTCCTTTCGTTTATTACTCAAACCCACATCACATATGTATCAAAGTTTACCAAACACTCATTTTGGTTACAACATTTTGTAAAAATATATTTACCAAACACCAATAAACTTATTCTCACAACTGATTTATTTTCACAACACAGCTACAACTAATTATTCCCACATCACATCTGTGCCAAACTAAGCCGTATAATAGACTGATAGAGAATTACTTATGGTGATGTTGCATCTCCCTAACATTTTCGGTTATGTTTTCTGATGTAATGAGGGTCGCCAAGTGATATGATAAAGGTGCGAGTTATCCTGAGCTTTCAGTGTCAGATCCGGAGCAGCTAGGTCACATTTTGTGTTTACTCCAAATGGTGTCAAGTTTATGTGGGGGCATAAATTGTCCCCTACGACGAATTCTAATTTGGGTGAATTGGGCTTGTAAGATGGACTTGTGTGTGTCCACGTCTGCGGACACGAATGTCACTACGATTTGGGCAAGGTGACTTTTGGCTTGATTATTTGGTGTGTAATCTAAGACCTTTGAGTGCCCAGAAAATAAGGATCATCATGGGCTGGGGCCGGCCTCGGCCCTAAATTTAAAGCTTAGGGATGGACTGAGTTGAGCTTGGTCAAAAGTCAAACAGAACAAGACTGGGTTGGACCTAGCTGATGCCACAATTCAGAAGCCTTAGCTCGCCCATTAAGGCTAGGCCGAAAAGGCTAAACAGGGCGAAGATAAGTGTTAAATTAAAAAATAATAATACATAAAAGATTTGAGGTATTACAATTATTGATTGATGATATTTATTTTAAGTTGAGAAGATTGAGGAGAATAAAAGAAAAATTGTTTAAAAAAATATATGATAATAATCATATATTACATGTCTTTTTAAAATAAACTGGGTTGGGCTAGGCTTGACCTCTAAGGCTCAAAAATTTCGGGCCGAAAGGCCAGACCAGACTTTTCTTACATGGCCCAATCCCTACCCTAATTTTAATGAGGTTAAGCTGACTCACCCTAACACGAGGATGGAGGCCAGGCTTCGGCCTCATGGGCTGAGCGGGCTAAAATGAGGCTCGAGACTTTGAGGCCAAATGGTGACTCCTACTGGCAATGATGATCTACATCATTCCTTGCGTGTGTAAATGAAGGATTCATTCTCCTCATTCCACACACCATTAGAAAGCAATCATCCTCATTCTAATCACTTCTCTCTCTCTCTCCCTCTCTCTCTCCCCCTCTCTCTTAATTTCGGTGAATAAATAAAAGGAACTTTCTAGTTTGTCAAGGAGTTCTTGTGCTAGTAGTTATTTTATTTTGGGAGAACAACGTCATACAAGCTTGCGGGGGTCATGAAAGTTCTTAAGGAGAATGTGTGGCACACGTGGCTCAACTTAGTTCATCTCGAATTTCTAGATTTTGTTCTTCGTTATTTGTTTATTAAATAATTAATATTTTCAGAATTTATTCAGTATCATGTACTATTATTTCCTTCATTGTTCCAGCTTCATAACTCTTGACATCATAAAGATTTTCACCTTCTTCTCATCATTTAAGCAAACTCAATAACTTTGATTGACGCTCTTAACAATTGTACGACACCCGATTGAGGAGATCGACTATTGTTCAGGATATTAGACATCTAACAACCTTATTAATTCCCTAGATCTTTGTTTCGCCACATACTACGAGTCTAATTTCTTAGGTGACAACTTAGCCTAAATCGGTCATAGGATGAACAACACTACTGTTTGGTATTATAGCCTTCCCTTCTCTCCTCCAACTGAACTCTTAAGTATGACGTCGTAGAGGTTGTGAAAGAGACTTTTCTCTTCTTTATTTTTGTTATTTTCTCAACAAAAAAAAAACTAAACTCTTCCTCTTCTCCTCTCTTAGAGCATCACCGGATCGGAAAAACAGCACGAGCAGCCTCCAAAAGTCGGTGGCCCCTACCGGCGACAGCACGAGCCGGCCCAAACGACGTGCAGCGGTGCTTCCTTCCCCCGGTGACCGCCCGTTGACCATAGCTCGAAGCTCCAGCACGGCGAGCAGCTCGAGCAGGCTAGTGGTCCCCACTCACGTGGGTGACGCCAACTTCCTTTTTTTTGGCTCGTGGGGGGACACGTGGCCCAATAGGAAGCCGCCACGTGTCCAGGTCGGTGCAGAAAAAAATCATAACGGTAAAGTTGATCTGGACCGTAGATTTTGAATCGAAAATCCAATCCAATGGCCCAAATTCAACTGAAACGGCTACTTTTCAATATAACGGTATGAATTAATTGTTTTGCAAAAAAACCCTAAAAAATTGGAAAAAAATTCTGGAAAATTTGCAAATCAGACCCTAAATTTTTTCTATAAATACTACATCATTTCATTAACCTCTCACACCAATTTGTGCACAACAAATTTATCATCTCCCTCATTCCCATCTCTCTTTCCTTTGTATTTTTGGACAAATAAATGGCACTTGGCTTCCTTATGAGGATTTACAATTGTGCATTTCTTATGTTCGTCATAGTGTTGATCCTCTCACCGGCAACAAGCAAAAGACCGACAAATTGTGGGAAAAAGTCTATGGCGATTATTCAGAAAATTGGGAGATTGGTCATAGTGAATCAAGCAAGGAAGCTAGGACCCAAATCGCAATTTCATCTCGTTTTACTAAGTTGAGGCCAATTTTGAAAAGTTGGGGTGATGCTCTTGCTTATGCACAAAGGAATCCACAATCCGGTACAAATTTGCATGATGAGGTAATAACTCCTTATAATTTTGGCATCTCCATTTTGTTTGATTTATTTAAATAAATGTTGTCATCTCCATTTTATGTAATATTATTGTGACATAAATTCGTATATTTTTTGTAGCTAAGAAAAGCTCAATCATGGTATGTGGCACAAAAGAAGAAAGAGTTTACAAAGTTTGAATGTTGGGAAGTGGTGAAGAACCATCCTTATTTTAGGTTCATCCAAACTACAACTCCACCTTCTTCCTTTCCATTCAAAGGTACTCCTCCCATTTGCGAAATGTCTCCCACCATCGATTTGGATGAGAATGAAGAGGTTTTAACACCACAAAGCAACCCCCAAGGTCCCTTTAGTCCGGTTAGACCAATGGGAGTGAAGGTGGCTAAGGAAGCAAGAAAAAAGGGAAAAAAAGGAATGACTCCTACAAATAAGGTACGCGATGAGGCTTTGAAATGCATTGTGGCCAATCAAAAAAGTTGTCTCTCCGGCCAAAAATCAAATGATGATAGTGCGCTTGCTTTACACAAAGAGACACTCGCCCTCCAACGCGAGGACTTCAATTTGAGGGCTTTAGCCGAAGAAACAAGGATCATGACAATGGATATGAATGCTTTGACCCCAAACACAAAGAGGTATTTCTCGAAGAGGAAAGCGGACATCCTTAAGAAAGTGGATGACAATGAAGGGGAAGATAGCGCTACAACATTTTCAAACTGTTATCGCCCGCTTAATTTTAGTGATTAGTTTAATTAGTTTGTCTTCATAATAAATCTAGGCTTGGCTTGTCATTATGTAATTTTAATTTTCAAGAAATAAAAACGTTGGTTTCTTTATTGAGATAAAATTCAAACACACAACAACAAAAATAAAGTACATTAAATTCAAACAACATAAAATCCAAACACACAAAATTCAAACACACATAATGCAAACACATTAAATAAAAACAACATATTTAGATATGTTCATCGGTTTCAATAAACCAATTGTGTTTCACCAAGTCCTTATAAAGCTCTCCATGGATATAAGCAGATTGGAGATCCACAACACAGTCGCGAAGCGTTCTTCATTTAGGCCATCTCTTCCAACTGGCTCCAAAGGAACTCGATTACCTGAACCATCCACTGGCCCATCATAACTAGCAAAAGCGCTGGCTAGGTTTTGTAGATCTTCTTCGTCGTTCTCCTCAAATTCGTCCTCTACAAATTCTTCCTCAACAATCATGTTGTGCATTATGATGCAAGCCAACATGATCATTTTTAATACCGATGTGTGGTGATACCGAGCATGACGAATAATTCCCCAACGAGATTGTAAGATCCTAAAGCACCTCTCCACGTCTTTGCGGTATGACTCATGTTTTCTTGCGAACAACTTCTGTGGTAGCTCCTGGGGATTGGGAATTGTTTTGACAAACGAGGAGTATCTCGGATATATTCCGTCGGCTAGATAATAAGTGTTGTGGTATGTCATACCGTTGACTTGAAAACCCCGTTGCGGACTTGTTCCGGCAAGGAACGAATCGAATATATCCAATTGGTGGAGCACGTTGATATCATTTTGTGCTCCAGGTACCCCAAAGAAGCTGTGTCATATCCACGTGTCATATGAAGCCACGGCCTCTAAGATAATAGTGGGTCGTTTCTTCCGCCCCGAGAATGCCCCTTGCCAAGTTGTTGGGCAGTTCTTCCATTCCCAGTGCATGCAGTCGATGCTTCCAATCATACCAGGAAATCCCCGAGACCTTCCCCTCCTTAGAAATCGAGTGAGATCTATTGCATTTGGAGCGCGGAGGTAAATGTCACCGTAAATCTCGTACACTTGCCTGCACCACTTCTTCATGCATTCTAGTGTTGTTGAATCACCCATCCTTGTGATTTCAGCGCACTGATCTGCGGCTGAGCCGTACGCCAACATTCGAAGAGCACCGGTCATCTTTTGTTGGGGAAGAAGGCCGAGCATGCCAGTGGCATTTGATCTTTGATGCCAAAATTGGTCGTGGTTGCAGAGATCCGTCATTATACGGTTGAATAAGTTCGTACTCATTCTGTACCTCTAACGAAAGATTTGCTCGTTGAAGATAGGGCGTTCGATGAAGTAATCTTCCATCAGATTCTGTTCCCTTGACTCCCTATGCCTTTCTTCATTTCGACGGCAGTGAGATGGTTCACCATCGAACGATGTAGCTACCATGACCGCGTCAATGACGAAGGCATTAGCAATTTCAGCATTTTGCTCACGTTGTTGTTGCCTCCTCGTGATAAAATTGTTCAAATCGAAAGGATCCATCTTACTGATGTGGGAATGTGAGGAAATATTTGAAGAAATGTGTGTACGGGTAGAATAGCAAGTGAATTGGAGATGGTATGAGAATACAATGATCAATTGCTGATTTTTATAACCAAATTCAGATCATCTGATGTCTGAAGATGATGACATGTGGCACATTTTGATTGATCGAAAATCTTATCGGAAATCTTCTTCAATTATTCGAACGATAATGACACGTGGAGTGGACACGTGGCAGCCCGTGATTGATCGGAAATCTTATCGGAAATTTGGTTCAATTATTTAGACGATAACGTACTGTGAGAATGACACGTGTCTACTCGTCATTGGTCGAAAATCTTACCGGGAATATAGTCACATTATTTACACAATAATGACACGTGTCGCCTATTTATTGGTTGAAATCTTATCGAGAAATAAACAATTTAGTTTTTATAAGTTATGAATAGTAATATAAGGTGCTATTTTTTACACCGCTGCACGAAAAACAGGAACAACACCTCCTATTCGATGAACAGTGATATGGGTGCATATGCTCTTATATACAACCTTTGAATTAGGAAACTTGACCCGACCCGGATGAAACCAATTAACCAAACTCTTATTCGAGAAATGAAATGCGGGTCAACGGTTCCGGATCGGGGAATCCATAAAAAAAATGAAAACAGCTCACGCCTGCTAGTGCCACAGAGGCACAGACCACCATTTTTTTTGCAGAAGAAATTTTCTCAAACACTGAAAGAGAATCGACGTCAGCAATTTTCTCCCCTCAGATCTTCTTCGCACCAATCCAAAGCCGGCCCTAGTTTTTTTACTAACTTCAAACCACACTCATCTTCTTCATCAGGTAAAGCTCCGACGTCTCTCTCTCTCTCTCCTTCTCCATTACCGATCCGAAATGAGACGACACTCCTTTTCTTTAATTCACCAAATTCCAAATCGCTCTAGTTTTCTCTTCGTCATTATCCGATTTCAAATGCGTTTGGTTAAACAGAATTAACTTAATTATTGAGAGAAATTACTGTTTTCGTTTTGCTCGATCTAGTATGCTTTGGTTCTCAGAGGCTTTAGAGTAATGTAATTTCTGTTGATTTAGGTTTTTTAGAGTAGTGAAATGCAGCACACGTCGGTGACGATCGAGGAACAGTTGTTGCTTAAGGCAATCAAGGAAGAATGTCCTTGGGATAATCTACCGAAACGGCTCCAGTCTACGTTGTCTTCGAAAGAAGAATGGCACAGAAGGTGAGAGATAATGCCACACAACTGTCCTCTTGATTTTTTTTGTGCAATGTGTGTGGTTCTTGTGTCGAAAGAGACGACCCTATTGAGTTTTGTGGATTTAATTCATGCTCGTTGTGCTTCGTTTTTGCTGCCGGATTTGATTTGGTAACTATGTGCAGGGCTGTGGAGCATTGCATAAAGAAAAGACTCCAGTGGAACAGCTGCTTTGCTCGAAAGTTGTGCAAAGAAAGTGAGTATTATGAAGACATGATGCGGTACTTGCGAAGGAATTTAGCGGTGCGTTCCTTGCATGGAAATGTTCATTTCAAGTCGTTTCTGTTGAATTAATTGAGTTGCATTGCATTAGTTATATACACGATATGGAAACATTTGTTTAATTTAATAAGGAAAAAGAATGAGATATAGAACTTCAAGTATAATTCTGAAGTTTGCGGGACTGGTCCTGTTTTATAATTAGAATGGCATCACTGCTTAACTTCGTCTTTTAGTTTTCATATGAAATGAAACTCTACCAAAGATACATCATTTTTATTTATTTTTGACCTACATGTGTACTTGCGTTTATCTCATTCCAGTTTACATGTTTTTATTGTTACTTGCAGCTGTTCCCTTATCACCTTGCGGAGTATGTTTGTCGTGTAATGAGGGTATCACCTTTCAGATACTACTGTGATATGATTTTCGAAGTTATGAAAAATGGTAATAATCCATTGTGAAATTATTGTTATTCTGCTGTTTTTACTGTTTTTTATATTGCTCAAGTTTAAATGAGAAAGAAGGCATGGGGGAGAATAATGCATAAAGTTTTGCATCTGCCCTACTTGTGTGTTTTAAGGTTTTGCATCCTGCTTAGACCGTCTCAATTTAGATTACAGAAGACATCTACAACCTGTACGAAAGTATTTAGCTATATTTTAATGTGGATATAATACTTTTCAACGCTGATAGTCAAAACAGAAACCAGTGATGAATATGTTAATTTGATTTGAAATTCTGCTTATTGTGTATTAGGGTACTTAGTCTACAATTACTGTCTATAAGGAAAGGACTGGAAAGACATGGATGATCTGGCTAATTTTAATTGTAAATTTGCCACAAAGAATAATCTTGTTATGGTTCGCTGAACTAATCTCTAAAAATGAGAGCTTATTTTAGGTGAATGGCGATGAAACTAAGAGTAGTCTTGAAACCTCAGAGTGCTATACGTGTTAAAGCTCAAAAATTGTATTTCTACCAGTGGCTTGCAGAAATTTGACATTGACCAGTGACCATCTTGTCATTTTGGACACTTATAAGATTAATTTAAAATATCCAAAATCAGGAAAGATGTTATATGAAGAATAGAGTGGTAGTGTTTCGGCTTTCTCATTGAATATCCAAAATCAGGATTTCCATGTCTGAATTAATTAATTTAATGTTCTGTTTTGTCCTTAGACTTCCACCAGTTGACAATGAATATGCTCTTCAGTGGAGTTGAATTGAAAAGATAAAAAGTAGAAAAGAAATTCATTGCTGTCTGGGTTAATCGAGTTGAGCAATGCTCTAAGAATTGATTATATATTGTCATATCTATTGAGGCTTGTAACATCTTAGTCTCCTTCTCATGCATGTCATACTATTTGCAGAGCAACCATATGACAGCATCCCCAATTTTAGTGCTGCAGATGCCTTGCGGCTTACTGGGATAGGAAGAAATGAATTTATTGATATCATGAACAAGTGCAGATCTAAGGTATTAATCAAGTTTGCTTGTTTCTTTTCATGCAAGTTGAAATGAGTATAGACCGTCATTTGTCCTGTAGTTTAGTTCTTATATTGCTGAAGGTACTTTCTTCGGCTCTCCTGAATGTCTGAAGCAAAGTAAACCTTTTACCTTAAAAATCGAAACTTCATTTCATCTTACCCGTTTGTTTTATTTTGAGCTATCCAGAAAATCATGTGGAAGCTGAACAAGTCAATTGCTAAGGAACTTTTACCTTCACAACCGGTAGATTTTTCCATTGAACCTTGGTGGGGAATTTGTCTGGTGAATTTTACACTGGAAGAATTTAAGGTGAGTAATAATAACAAGAATCAATCTGAACATTTCAGTTTTAGATGGTTCATTAGAATGCCTATTGGCCAAACTCATAATCATTCCTTCTTTTTTTGTAGAAACTTTCGGAGGAAGAAACGGCTATGATAGATAAAATATGTAAAGAGGAAGCAAATTCTTATATGCTTTTCGATCCTAATGTTGTTAAGGGTCTTCACCAACGAGGATTAATATACTTTGATGTTCCTGTGTATCCTGATGATCGTTTTAAAGGTGAGTTGTATAGATTAGCGTTTAACATTCCAAGTAGACTTTCGATATAGTCCTGAATTTATACAGCAACCATGAGATCATCAGAAAAAACCTTTTTTCCCTATGTTTCTGTAATTACTTGTTAATGATATGATCTATTTTATTGTATCGGACTCCTTAATTTTGGCAGACTGTTTGCATGAATTTCTAATAAATATAGTGGTGCAGTTTCTAGGCTCGAAGGATTTGTTTCCAACAGAGAGCAATCTTATGAAGATCCTATAGAGGAGTAAGGAAGTCGTTTTAGATTTGGCTTGTTGACATTTCAATATTCTTGACTCAGTGGAACCAGGATAACAGTACTCCACATTTTATTATTCAGGATACTGTATGCAGTATTTGTTGTTTCAAGTGAGAATGCAACTGTTGCTGAGCTGGCATCAACCCTACAGGCGGACCTTGCACAGCTGCAGGCTGCTGCATCTTTCGCATGTCGATTGGGATGGGCCGTAAAAGTATTTGATCCAGCATCTGTTCTTCAGGATTCAAACTTACCAGGAACTCCTAGGCAAAGTCTTGGTGACGATGATACTCATCGCGGTGTGGGCTCAAGGAATATGCTTGCTGATGGTGATACTAGTATACATGGTGATGCTTCAGGGAAAGAAAACTATGGGTCTTCACAGGATCGTGTTGCATTTGTTGTTGATGCCAATATAACATCCTATCTTATGATGGGTTCTGTCTCACCAGGTTCAAATCTTCTTTTGAATAACAGATGTGCTTATGAATTTTATGTTAACAAGTCCTATTCTGCATTATGGTTCTTAGTGAGCCTATAGATAAGGAGGCCTGTGACCGCAGTTTTGATTGAAGAAAAAATTATAGAGATGTTAACCTTTCCTTGAAACATAAACTGATTTGTATGTCTGGAAGACATACTAGCACTATTAAATGCTGGAGATCACATATACATAAATAACCAGTATTTGGTCTACATGTTTGTTCTTTACTGCCATTGACCTGTTCTACGTGAGCTCTCAGCAGCTATTTCTTATCTTACAGTGTCCTTCATGTGCTTGTATTTTCTACTGTTGCCTTACAACTTCACAATTTTTTTTTTACTTTTGTTATTCCCTAAAAGTGCACCATAGTGGTACTAGTTATCAACCTAAATTAATTAAAAGTCAAATCAACTATTAGAAAATGGTGAGCTCCTTAACAAAATGAGGAAGAGCTTAACCTGAGCTTCAGTTAGGGGACAATGCAGACTCCTCCCAGAAACTAGGCATAAGAAAGCGAAACAGGCTTACACAAAATCGACTCTAAGATTTTTCCAATCAACTTCCCTACATTCTTCCCCATTCTCTTTTTCATGTGTTTATGTAGACAAGAATCTTTTGAAAGAAAAATTATTTGAAACGGAATTCATTGTTGTGCTTCCATCATATATGTTATAGAATGTATTCTTGAATTTTTTGTTGTTTCTAAAATTACTCATAGTTTCTTTCAGGCTTAAAATCTCATGCTGTGACACTATATGAAGCTGGAAAGTTGGGGCATACTAGCATTACAAATCTTTGCAAGGATCTCAGTACCCTAGAGGGAACCAAATTTGAAGGAGAACTACAGGAATTTGCAAATCATGCATTTAGCCTCCGTTGTGTTTTGGAATGCCTTCAATCAGGAGGAGTTGCTACTGATGTGAAAACAGATGAAGTATGTAATAAAATGGATATGGTAGCCTCCAATGATGATGAGACTACACTTGTACCGGACATCCCTTTGATCAACCAATCAAGAGATTATAGTACGCCTGAAGTCACATTTGATGATGATGGTTCTGAGCAATCACATATGCCCCAGGAAGGTTTGATTTTGGTTGAACATGTTAGGAATGATACAAGTGAGGAGGTAATGAATGGTACTGTATCAGAAGATAGCACTTGCTTACCCGAAGTCTCTAAATCAGAGTCTGATATTCAAAATTGTGAGAAGCTGATGCCTGAGGAGGGTTCAAATGTTGGAAGAGAATTGATTACAAGGAAAAAGAATTTTCGAGTGGATATCCTTCGCTGTGAGAGCTTGGCATCGCTTGCACCAGCAACTTTGGATCGGTTGTTTCGTCGTGACTACGATATTATCGTGTCGATGGTTCCCCTTCCGCCTTCGTCAATACTTCCTGGTCCTGCAGGTCCTATTAATTTTGGCCCTCCATCTTATTCATCTATGACTCCATGGATGAAAATAGTACTGTACACAACTGTGGCCTGTGGACCTCTGTCAGTTATTCTGATGAAGGGACAATGTTTACGCTTGCTTCCTGCACCACTGGCCGGTTGTGAGAAAGCCCTCTTATGGTCTTGGGATGGTTCTACAGTTGGAGGGTTGGGAGGTAAATTTGAAGGAAACCTAGTAAAAGGAAATATACTTTTACATTGCTTAAATTCAGTTCTCAAATACTCTGCGGTGCTAGTGCAGCCGCTCAGTAAGTACGACCTTGATGAATCGGGAAGAATAGTTACTTTGGATATTCCATTACCTCTGAAGAACTCTGATGGTTCAATTGGTTGTATGGGAAAGGAATTGGAACTGTGTGAAAAGGAATGTTCAAAACTGGATTCCGTGTTAACTAATTTGGCAGACAAGATAGAATTGTGGACAGTTGGCTATATTCGTTTGTTAAAACTCTTCAAAGAGAGAGATTCTGACCACTTTGCACCTGATGATGAGAAGTATGAGTGGGTCCCTTTAAGTGTGGAATTTGGGATGCCCCTATTTAATCCAAAATTGTGCAATAATATTTGCAAAAGAGTGGTCTCATCACAATTACTTCAAAAGGATTTATTTACCAAGCATCATGATGCAATGCAAAGCTTAAGGAAAAGGTTGCGTGATGTTTGTGCTGAGTACCAAGCAACAGGTGCTGCTGCAAAACTTCTTTATCAGAAAGAGCAACCAAAGGACTTCTCACGGCATCTCATGAATTATGCCAGTGGAAGGTGGAATCCCCTTGTAGATCCTTCTTCTCCGATTTCAGGAGCTTCGAGTGATCATCAGAGACTCAAGCTAGCTAACCGACATCGAACCCGGACTGAAGTTTTGAGCTTTGATGGAAGCATTTTAAGGTCCGTCTCAAACTGTTCTTTTCAGCTCTTTTCTGCTTTTTTTTTATAAATACTCTTGCAAAATGATGGATAGTGCATCTCGAGTTGTGCATTTTGGTAATGAGACAAGTGTCAGACTTCTTTAGATGAGTAGAACTTAGGTACCACTGGTGTGTACTGTACCCTCATTTTTGTCTCTTTATCATTACACTTTATGTACCATGGATGAGGAATGGACAATGATCTAGTTGGATATTTTGATATCATTCAGATCTTCATGGGGAGGGTAGGTAAAATTGTTTTCTAATTTCCTTTCTGTTTGCTAATCAGATCATATGCTCTAGCTCCTGTTTATGAGGCTGCCACTAGGCCTGTAGAAGGATCCGCCCCAATAAGCACTCCAAAAGTTGAGCAAGAAGAAGCTGACAGCAAAGAAGTTGTCCTTCCTGGTGTCAATCTTCTTTTTGATGGCTCAGAGTTGCATCCCTTTGAGATAGGTGCTTGTCTACAGGCTCGACAACCAGTCTCTTTAATAGCAGAGGCAGCAGCTGCTTCTGCATCTCTGCAGCAAAGTAGGGTCTCATCCTAGAAATGTGGTCGGGTGACATTTATAGAAGAATTCATTTTGTTACTAACAAGTAACAAGTAACTGACATATCATTCATAGTTGTTGTTGGGCATGTCTGCTCGTCTTTGAGGTTGGTAAATGTTCATCTGCGCTGGCTTAGTTCAGAGGTAAATTGTTGTTTATTTGTCCGCTTCTAATGTGACTTCGATATTGTCCAGTTTTATCTCATTTTAGTCTTGACTGTGCCTGACACAACTGTTGCATTAACCTCGTGTTGCAGTTAGATTTTCATAGTAGAATCAGGTCAGCCTTGTTGCTGCATCATTAATGTACTTTCTTTATGTGCATAAAATGTGATCTAATTCTGATCTTAAGACGCCTCTGTTATGTGACATATGTTGCTTCTCAGTAACTTCCATAGATACAAAACCTTCTTTTGGAAGAACTTAAGGGTGTTGGCTGTCACTTAAATAATAAAAGTGAGTTTGTTAATGGTCACATCTGTGTATCCCACTTTTACAATAGTAAACTAGTAGTGCCTTTTAAGTAGTAATGCTCAGGATCTTATTCGAAATGAGCAAATTTAATAATTACTTGCTACGAACTATATCAAAGTCTAGAGCACAGTATCCGAAACCAAATTTTTATAACTAAGAGATAGTACCCACTAGTAACTGACCATGCATTGCCAGTTTCCTCCTTTCTTTGCTTCATATTGTAGCATATTTATTGTATTGCTCTCAAGTACAATTATTGTTTTGTCTCATATGTTCGTATTCTTTCACTATTTTTGATACGTGTTGCTCTACTGCATGTAGGTGATTTGGCACAAAACATTGTCTGATCAATGACTAACACCTCCTGGATCGTAACTACTATGAAAATGAGATTGAATATGGTCTTGCTAATCATACAGGCTGCTTTGATCTTGATGACTTATATCCACTGTTGAAGTTGTGTTTCAATTTATGAACTCAATTATTTGTTTCTTTGGGTGGGCAAGATAGACATAATGTGCAGTTTTTGTGAATTCTAATTAATATTTGAAAATAGTCTTGGGTAGAAGGAGAAAGAATTAGCAGAATGAAGGCATTCTGTTGCAAAACTGCTATCGGTCTTGTTATACGTGGTAATTTTTATTGGCTTTTAGTAAATTCATACTTGTAGAGAAACAATGTAGTGCAATGCTCATGTGTTTCTTTTCCCCTTCTTTTGGTTTGGGGTTGTGGGGGGAAGGAAATTATAGTTATCTAAATTATACTTGAAAGCAAATGTTTATTTTTTTCCGGACAGTTTAGCGTTTATGTCCAATTGGTTTAGTTTGTGTTACACAGGAAAGAGTTTGCCTGTATCTAAGCAATGCAATTTTTTCTTTGAAACCTGTCCGAAATGTGATTTGTAGTCTGTGACTAATAACTACACTCGAGATTTGATTTGCTTGAGGCAGTGAATTTTATGGTTGTGTCAAGTGTACTTTTAGATTATTTTCTTCTTTGGTTGTTTTGTTCACATGATTGAACCTACGATTGAATCTGCTGGAGAATGCATCCTAAATTCCTGTAACATGAAAACAAAGTTTGCCAAACTTATTCACGTCTTGATTCAAAGATGGTTCCACTTTTTAACGAATCACATGATGCTGTAGCTGATGTTGATGAAGAACCAGACACAAATGTATGTGCTATCTCTGATTACACCACCATGCTTCTACTCTCACCTTCGAAAGGTGTTAGGATTTAGTGGACAGGACCCAGATATTATACTAAACTATTGCAGAAGATCCAAGCAATGAAAAACAAAACAAAAAAGAAGAGCAGAGGGGTCCTAGAAGCCTAGGATGATGTTTTACAGGAACAGAACCTTGACAGAGAAGGACACGTGTCGAGTCGCTTGTCTCCCACTAGAAACTCTGAACCCAACTCCCTCTCGTGTCCGTTCACGTGGCAGACATGATCTCAACCTCCATTGCCGCTCTTGATTCCATCACTCACACACTCACTCACTTCATTCCCACTCCTTCTCCTTCATCTTTTCAGCTCCTAATTCCAATACCCTTTTGCCTCATTGCTACTTCACTACAGTGAGTAGAGAATATGATTGTGTTGAAGCCTATAAAGTTTTAAGCTTTTTGGTCTGATTGAATCGGAAAGGGCCCTCCTTTCCACTGAAATAGGATACCCTTTTGTCCTATTCTCTCCATTTTTATGAAACTGTGATCGAAGATGCTCCTCCGTACCCCGCATTTGTACGACTCTAAATTCTCTAAGCTTCCTCTGTTTGCTTCTTCGTCACCGTTTCCAACTCAGACTGGCGCTTCCTCGTGTGCAGTAGCTTCCCCTGTTCTTGATATTGGGTAAATGAGTCTTTCTACATATTCATGATTTATTGTATTTCATCAAGGTTTTTGGTTTTGGCAATGTGTATTAGGTAGTGATGAATCTGATGGTAAATTGTGAAAGTGTTGATTTGGATTGCGGTTGATTTCTCATTTTTTCTTTTTGTTTAGGTTGAGGTTGAGTAAACAAGCCACAGGCAGCAGCCACCAAGGGCTTATGAGAAAGGCATGACTTTTATTTTTTGTAATGCAAATGACACTAATCATTGTATTTGGGTCTAGTGGTGCTATTAATTATATATGTGGCTGGATTTTTTGGCTTAGGTTAGACCCGAGATTGTGTCAAACACAGCACGGCTAATGCTTACAATGAGCGTGCTCAGGGGAATCTACTAGAGGTACTGCACATGGAATTGGACTGTATACTATCTGTGTAGTGAATACTAGACATAAATACTATACTAAGTAATCTTAGATATCAATTGTTGGAGTCTCGGATAATATAGATGCCCGTAATGGAATTGGACTGTATACTATCTGTGTAGTGAATACTAGACATAAATACTATACTAAGTAATCTTAGATGTCAATTGTTGGAGTCTCGGATAATATAGATACCCGTGTGTCTTGCTTAATGATTGTGCCCATTGCTGATTGATGTTAGTTGAAACTGTTGTTCTACTAATATAATTTGTTCTCCAATTTTCACCCATTATTCAGTAATGTGCCTGTCCCAATGTGTGGTGGCACGTGCCGGGGTGTGAATGAATGCAGCATCCAATCTTGGAAACTTTTAACCTTTTGTAGAAAATTAGAAATATATAAGATCTTGTTCCTTGCCATCAATTTCCTTTATTAACTCCTTTTTTGCCAATCCTCTTGTTCTTACCATGTTCTAATGGAAATTGTCCGCATTTTCATGTGTTCACCACTTGTGTTGTAGGAGGAAGCACCCCAACTGCCAGAGACCAGCCAGTCATGGAAATCTTCTCCAGGTCAAGCTTTTCCGCTGGGTGTATCAGAAGTTGACAGTGGAATCAATTTTGCCATTTTTTCACAGCACGCTACTGCTGTCACACTTTGCATATCACACCCAGAGAGGTGGGTTCTATTATTGTTTGCTCATTGTTATATTTTTGATTGTGTATGCACACATGTGTTTCTAGATATGGAATATCAGTTTGACCAAATAAAATCTGTTCATTTGTGCTGATAAATGATGAGGGTAAGTTTGAAATTATATATGTAAGGGGTTAGATCAATTGTAGTTTCCTGACTTGTGGTCGGACACAATTTTTGTCAGTGGACAGTTTGGAGGGTCAGATGGTGGAATGACTGAGCTTGCTTTGGATCATAATGTGAACAAAACAGGTGACATCTGGCACATATGTATCAAGGTACAGTATACCTTTGTTTTTGGTTGTTAAATTCTCTTTATCATGCAACACTCTACCTCTCTACTTTTCTTTTGTCATTGAGAATGGTAAGATCTTGTATCTGTTGTCTTAGTTGTCATGATATTGCTGTCATTTACTTACAGGACTTTCCCAGAAGCAATGTCCTATATGGTTACCGTGTTGATGGACCAAAGGGTTGGAATCATGGGCATCGGTTTGACAGCAGTGTTGTGTTAATAGATCCATATGCGAAGCTAGTTGAAGGCCGCCGTCATTTTGGAGATTATAGAGAAAAGTTATCTGGGTTTCTTGGGACTTATGATTTTGATAGCCCGCATTTTGACTGGGGAGACAACTACAAGCTTCCAAATATACCTGAGGTAATTAAGTTGCTAGTTGCTACGTGTGGTTGTCAACTTTGCCTGTAGTAATGAATGATATCATGTTCTCAAGTTATTTAAACTTTGCATTGGCGAAATGAATAGATCTATGGTCCATCTTGTTCCTGAGTTGAATACGAACTCGAAAAGCATCTTATTGCACCACAACTTGATTGTTTGTTTCTGTTTTTGCAGAATGATCTTGTTATATATGAAATGAATGTTCGTGCATTTACAGCTGATGAATCCAGTGGTTTGGATCCAGATGTTCGTGGTAGCTACCGTGGTTTAATTGACAAGGTAATAGCGCGATTCTACAGATATGAATGGTAATCTAATGAGCCTCTTGAACTCGAAGTCTAATCCTTCTTTACCTCTCTTTTTAGAGTATTCCTTCTTTACCCTGGATTTTTGTTTTCAGCAATTTTAATATTTTCGTTTGTTTTGAAGCAATTTAAGAGATGATATATACGAGTATACTATAATGATCGGATGCTAAGGAGCTATTGCTTGAAATGTAGATAATAGTTCTGGAATTATCATCCCCCTTTTTCTCTAGTCTTTTCTCATCAATGAGTGAATGCTGAATATACTAAAGCATACTTCAAGGTTACATACACTTTTAATAGTAGAACATATAGATGTAGGTCAGAGCTTTTTTTTTATTTTTTTATTTTTTTAAATAGGTCTTATGATTGGATACCTGGATACTAACTATTGCATGTGTCAAGAAAGTTCTATCCATTCAGATAAAATGGTCCAAGGGGATCTAGATTCTTTAGTATTATGAGAGGAAGGTTTATGATGTGATTATATGGATTCCCTCCTTCCATGAAATGAAGTGTGGCATGTTGAAGACAAGTATTAGATACTACTATCTAATGTGCTCTGTGATATCTGTCCTTTATCATTTTTTATGGCTATTTTTTGCCTTGATATGCTGATTTTCTCTGACATTCCCTCCATTTTTGTTGTAAGATTCCACACCTTCTTGAGCTTGGTATCAATGCTGTGGAGTTGTTGCCTGTCTTTGAATTCGATGAGTTTGAGTTTCAAAGACGTCCAAATCCTAGAGATCACATGGTATACAAACCAATTTCCCTTGATAATACAATGAATTAAATCATTTAAATGCAGTTTTTAATATATTTAAATGTATTGTGCTTCAGCTGGCATGCCAAGTTATCTTAACTGTATTTTTTTCCTCCAGATTAATACATGGGGATACTCAACAATAAACTTTTTTTCCCCTATGAGCCGGTATGCGAGTGCTGGTGGAGGACCCCTTAAAGCTTCCCATGAATTTAAAGAAATGGTTAAAGCACTGCATGGTGCTGGGATAGAGGTATGTCTCTCTCTCTGGTTGCAAAGTGCCTGTCATTGGCAGTAGTAAAATCTCTTCCTTTGTGCAGGTTATTTTGGACGTTGTTTATAACCATACAAATGAAGCTGATGATGCCAACCATTATACCACTTCATTTCGTGGCATAGATAATAAGGTGATATCGCACTTCTTTGGTTTGACCAATTTTTATCTCATTTAAGGCTGAGCTCAGTTGATATATCTACTCAGACATAAATTTTCAGAAAAAATGTTATTATTCTATCTGCTTTTTATTGTTGTTGTTTAACGATGTGTCATTCATATACAGGTTTATTACATGCTGGACAACAATGGTCAATTCCTGAACTTCTCGGGCTGTGGTAATACTCACTCTTCTTACTCCTTATTCTCCGGTCCTACATTTCTGTAGGTAGTTTCTTTTCTACATCTGTTATCAAGTCACTATTTTCTGTTATTTTTTTTTCTTTCTGTTTTTTACAAATTTTATTCGTTTTGCCAATCATTGCTCGTATGCTCCTTTGGCTAATCATGAGAAGCGTACTTGTTTGGTAAAAATGATATTCATTTGACATGTTGGATTGCAATAGCAAAACCGGATTGTCTTTAATTCTCAAATAGGGGCTTAAAACTAACTTCTTAAGCATATGAAAATCTTAGAATATATTCTCTTTTTGTCTCCAGGGAACACATTAAACTGTAACCATCCTATTGTGATGGAGCTAGTTCTCGAGAGCTTGAGACACTGGTTAGTACACAATCAGACAGATTACACTTTAACATTATTGCCGATCAATATATATTTTTTACAGTGTTATTAATTTTTATTTTGACAATCAACATGTTGTTTTTAAACTGAGAAGCTTTGAAATGTGGCATGTATCTCTACTCTTTTTTCTTTCTCCTTCTCTTATTAAGACACCGAAGTACGGAAGTCTCTATCAGTCACCCAACATAGACGAATAATTGAGGCCCTCACCTTATTTTTGATAATTTTTTAATTTGGGTGGAGAATTATTTAATCATCCATGAGAATTTTTTTGGACAGAGTAGTTTTTACTCGAGTGCACCTCTCTGTTGTCTTTTCATTCTCTTTTCTACCATTGGGTAATTGTACGCCTTTTCTTTTTGACTGCTTGGCCAAAGTTCTTGTTCAATGTTTAAATCTAAAATTCTGTTTTTACTTGTATAGCCTTTGTTTGTTGGTTGAAGTAATGAATGTCAAACTACTTACTCCTTTGTTACATACATTACAGGGTCACTGAGTATCATGTGGATGGATTTAGATTTGATCTTGCTAGTGTTCTCTGTCGAGGAACAGATGGAGCTCCACTTGATGCACCACCTCTTATTAGGGTAAGCTATTTGCAGATAAAGAAACATATGCATGTATACTAATGCATATGTTTGTATGTGGCCAATTTTGCTGGCTTAAGTTTGAAGTTTGAACACTTCGTCATTTGTGAATCTCTTCCAACCACTAGAGTCCATTTGATTTTATGTATTGCAGTGAATGCATTACATAGTACATTTTGGTTTATGCTCTCTACCAGTTTGAGTTTGCTTCTATTTATTGCGAGCAGATTGAAGTCTAGTTGTGAGGATTTACTTGGAGCTTTTTTCTTTTTCTTTTTGAACCAGGCTATTGCAAAAGATGACATCCTATCAAGATGTAAAATTATTTCTGAACCCTGGGATTGTGGAGGCCTTTATCTTGTTGGAAGATTTCCAAATTGGGATAGGTATGTACATGGCGAATAACAATGCATCGTAATCATATAGGATGTGCTGCTGTTCTGGTTGTTTTTGAGCTTAACCTCTGAGGTTGTTCATCTTTATTCTTGGAAAGAAAATATTACCCTTATCGTATTATCCTCACTAGCACTAGATTAATCATTTACTTCTAAAACATCTCATATGAGCAAACCTTTAAAGAAGCTGGTCTTTTGATTGCACTTGAGTTTTAGTTATCTACGTAAAACTGAACTTTGCATGTGTGTGTATGTCTAGACGGCTCACCCCATTACTTATGAGGTTCCTTTAATGCAGGTGGGCCGAATGGAATGGAATGTATCGTGATGACTTACGTAGATTTATAAAGGTAATGTGACTAGATATAATTGTCTAATATGTTTACCGTACTGGTCTAGTAACCAATTGGAATTCAGAGATCGATTGAAACAGTCATCTCAATTAAATAAAATATGGGCTAAATTTCTGAGAAAGGATTTGTTGTAGCTGAATTAGTTTTCCTTTTTAGGTCTATGGATTTGCAAAGCTTTATCATTAGTTTCAAGGTGATTATGGGTTTTCGACAAAAAATTATCTCTCTTCATTAAAAGACAAGGTCATTACATTTACTGTTCAATTTTGGCAGCATAATGATACAAGATTCTTGATTCATTCTTACTTTTAGTTGCTGTATGTGTCTTTCAGTACTGGTTCTGTACTTCTTCTTTCCCTTTTTGCGCGACACAGTTAACCTTTTTCTTATAACTAGACCTTCTTAGGCTACTCATTACGAATCTAGGTGTAATTCATGGAAGAGAAGTTGAATTAAAAATTGCATATGCACACATATGTATCTCATTTTCAGATCGTTTTATTAAGTTCTCCGTATACAGGGTGACTCGGGTATGAAAGGAAGTTTTGCAACTCGTGTTTCTGGATCTGCTGACCTTTATAAAGTAAGCACGGGTAGTTCATAGAATCTGGTATCATATTACCTTTAATGTCATCTTGTTTTTTGTATCATTTTGGTATACATGACATCTGATATCCAATGATTTTGTAGGCCGAACTTTTGTATTCCCACGTGATAATTTCTCCAATCTTAAAAAATTCAATGGAAATGAGATATAACTCTTAAAGTTCTAACGTCTTAAAGGTCTATTGTCTTAATGTGAAATGAGATGTCATAAGTATTTCTTTTCCTCGTAACATCCTTTAGTCTACAAGCTATGTTGACTGAAACTGGCAAAGCACCAGATTCATACTAGAAATCTTTTATAGAGATGCAACTAAAGTACCCTCATGCTCATGCTTAGTTTGATTGAATGTGTATTTATACCTTCTAGTTTCTACAATACCTCAAGATATGATGAAGGTTTTCTCTGTCTCTTTTCTATCAACGTGTATAAGATAGATGTAGAGGGCTACCTGACATTTCATCCCAGGAGTAGAGAGATTGTTTCTTTTATCTTAGGCTGCTACTGATCAATGTGATAGTCGAGCTGATATATTGTTTTAATTGCTTCCTGACCACAATTTGTAAAATTGCCTGCGGCTCTTACACTAATACTAGCTAGATTGACCATCTTGCTTGCAGTTGTCTCTATTTGTTCAAAATATGTTTAGCTCAAAGTCTATCTGGCTTTTATGTTCATTGTTGGGTATACACTGGTTCTTGTATTCGAGGAATTTTGTGTTACATTTGATGCATGCTATACCTTCTCATTTTTTTTACTCATTCAACAGACAAATCAGCGCAAGCCATATCACAGTATCAATTTCGTTATGGCACATGATGGGTTCACACTGTATGATCTTGTCTCGTACAATTTCAAGGTACTACAACTCCTAAGACCTCGGTTTGCCATTTAGTCATGTATAATCATGCAGCCTTTCCCTTTGTTGATTTTGTAGCACAACGATGCTAATGGAGAAGGAGGAAATGATGGAGGTAATGATAATCTGAGCTGGAATTGTGGTTGTGAAGGTATGGCTTGAATCCGAAGACAGTTCGTTTGTACCATTAATTCACTTGTGTTGTTTAACTTCTGTTCTGCATAGTATTGATTTTCTATAAAAGTACAAACAAACACTGTAGGATATGGTGGTTTGAAATATCCCTTCTGTCCATGCAATATATCTTTTGATACAAGTAATATATCATATACCTTGATAATACATATTTACTGGTTAATTGACATCTATATTTAGAATGGTTACTATTGAAGCCTGACCTGATGGTCTTGAATCCGAGGCGGTCTTTGACTGACAAAATATTGATCACTGAACTGAAGTATCTGAATTGTCAGGACATTGGGCTAGGAAACCAACAAGTAGCATTAGTTTGTAGCTGTTTTTTCTTTTTCTATTTTCATATGGTGAATTAAATATATTTATTTTAATATCCAGGAGAAACTGGTGATTCTACTATTAAAGCTTTACGCTCTCGACAAATGAAAAACTTTCATCTGGCGTTGATGATATCCCAGGTAAAAATATTCTTAAACTAGTTTATGCATCATATGACATATATGTGCATTTTAATTCTTTTTGGTTGGAGTTGTTAATGCTAGAATTATGTCAAAATTGCGGAGCTCGGATATATGATTCCAAAATTCTGATCTTGATATTTCTGAGCATTGGAAGAGTAGAGATGGTTTTTCCTTTGTCAGAGTCGGCCTTGGGAGGTGGGCTGGTGGTGCAACTGCGATGGGCCTCAGATTTTTTGGGTCTCCTTAATTCTGTTATATTCATATATAAAACTGAGAACGGCCCTGCCTTTTTGGGGCCCCCTTAATGCTGTTATATTCACGTAGGGACCTAAACTGAGAATGGCCCTGCCTTTAATTCCGCTCATCTAATTACTTTTCCTTCTGCCTGCTTATTAGCACCAAATAGGCTTAGCATCTCCGCTCTTATCCAAACATCTATAGCATTCTTCTGAGCATCTTGCTGCATTTTAATTTTCCTATTATATTTTTATTGTTATGTGCATCTTATGGGACATTTAGGAATAAGTATTCTGTCTCCATATGTCCAGGGAACACCAATGATGCTGATGGGAGATGAATATGGGCATGCCCGAAATGGAAATAACAATAGTTATGGACATGATACTGCTTTGAACCATTTCCAATGGGGAGTGGTAAGTTACTTGTGACCATGGCCTTCATATATTGATGGTGGCATAAATTAATTTTTTGGCATGGCAGTTGGAAGCACGGAAGAATAATCACTTCAGGTTTTTCAAAGAGGTGATAAACTATCGAAGAGCACATCGTGTATTTGGTCGTGATACATTTCTCGATAAAGTAATCTCTTTGTTATCCGTATTATCTTCTTATTTTTGACTCATTAATGCTGTAGAATTGATGATAAGCAACCTTCTTCTAAGACTTGTTAAACTTTGATCTATGCAGAGTGATGTCACATGGCATGAAGGCAACTGGGACAACTATGAGAGCAAATTTCTTGCATTTACGTAAGAAATACACCTGTTACTGTACCATAGATGATACAATAAAAAATTCTAATATATCTTATGAGGGGACTCTGGCAGAGTTGTTTGTGTTATTGGGCCGCACCTGGGTACCATGATCTTGCTGAATTAATTCTGTCCAATTTTCTTACTTTTAAAGAAACTAAACAAGGGTTTATGGATTGTCCTGAATCCGTAAGACACTGATTTTTCTTTCACTTGGAATGGTTTCAAATGACACTCAAGTGTCATTAAGTGTCATTTTATCTGATAACTCTTCAGACCACTTGCACTGGAAATTGAGGGGATACAGAGATTGGCTACTGTTTTAAGCCTAATTATATTAGTCTCAATATGTTTTCTGGATAACAAGTCTGTTGGAATATTTTTCAGGTTTCATGACAAGAATGGAGGAGACATCTACATAGCATTCAATGCTCATGACTACTTTGTTGAAGTTCCAATACCCGCCCCACCAGTAAACAGGAATTGGTTTCGTGTGGTTAGTTACTTCCCACCTCTAGTATACATTTGTCTAGCTTTTCAATAGCTGCTGTCACTGCTAACCTCAATCATCTTCACTTCCGTTTGTATTATCATCCTACATGTCATATCCCTTTGATATTTATTAACTCAGGTATGTTATGTTTCCTGAAATTACCTCGTTATATGGAGATCAAAGAAAATAGATCAATAGAAGCATGCATGTTGTAAATTGGTCCAGAGCTTCCTATCTTTATTTCTATAAAGTTCTCATCAATGTTGCTTCTATCAAGCTATCATCAGTGTTAAATATCATGAAATGTAACTTCTACCATATTAGTGCTTATGTTTATCGTCTGGTACCTTCCTTAAGCTCCGACCTCTTTTTTTCTTTTTTCTTTTCCCTAGTTCACTCTGATAAGGTGATACCTTCCACACGTGTAATGATGTTTTCCTTTTCGTTTTTTGCTTCCATCACTTTATTGTTACTATTTTTCTTCTTCACTGATAACAAGTCTTTTTGAATTGCAGGTCGACACTAATCTCGAGTCTCCCCATGATTTTGTACGTGATGGCGTCACAGGCATCGGAGGCACTTACAACATGGCCCCTTACTCCTCGATCCTTCTTGAAGCAAAATGATGACGTGACTTTAGAAGCTGCGTGTTGATGAAGTTTCAGATTCTTTGGAGGCTGTTTGAAATGACTCTGGTAGTTCCATTCTATTTATAACAAGATACAAAGTCATTGAACATTCTTGTCACTGGACCAGTCAAGTATTTTACTGTGGAGATAGTTCAGATTACTAGTAAGGAATAACCAGCATCAATCTTTGTATATGCAGAGGGAGCTTTGAATGGTTGTAATTGCTCACAATAATCCAAGGCAAGAAACTATGAACATTTTCAGTGGTTGGTATACAGTATCAAATTCTATGTTTCCTGCCCACATTTCAGATGCAACGTCACCATTTGCACTCCAGTTTAGTTATTGATACCTTAACCGGATGCCAAAAATGACTATTTAAACTTTGATCCTAATGTAACTTGTATAGTATGGTCTTCAGTTCATTTTACTTCTTTCATTTTCTGGAGGAGCTGCGTAAATGTATTACACGGTTCGAAGAAAGTTAGTCTTATTATTTTTCTAGTCTATAAATGTCAGTTTGATGAATATGCAAGGCTATATATGTCACAAAATACTCTTCACCAAATTGCTCTTTTCACTTATTAAAATGTTTTTTTTTTTCGTTTTTCGAGTTCACCCATTTTATTACAAAAAAAGAGTTTTGAAATCTTCTTTCTCAAATTTGTTGCATAACATTTTTTTTAGAGCAAACAAGAACCATTTCATTATCGAATTAATAGATAGAGTATATAATGACCATCATGTGACAGGTTACGATAATATTGATTACTGTTTGAGCTAGCGTGGACTCTCTTTATACTATATTATCATACGATGTTTTTAGTGTTGGTAATAAAAATCAAACGAAGATACGGATAGAACGACAATAACCTAGTCTAAAATCGTTCAACTAACCATACAAAAGGACCCATTTTACATGTAAATATTTAATCTTCCTAGATCTCATATTCCATTACCCAATCATATTGGGCTTTCAAAATTTGTTGCAGAACATATGGATGTTATTCTTTTGAGAGAAAAAAAGTAATGTAGAAAAGAAAAAGCAACATTCCAACAGTTGTTATATGGACCGACCCACGTTACATTACAATCCAACTACAAGCAGCTGCTCATGAGTCATGACCTATTCCACCGTATAAATTGTTACCAGATTAATTCAAAGCATGATTAGTTCTAAACAACTCGATTAACATGAACAAGTCAGATCACAAATTAGATCAAAAGAGAAGATATATACGATAATACGACGTCACTAATTACTTTGAGAGAGTTGGACGCACTTGGCCTGGCCTAATCTGTCGGAAGACCAAGTAACGTAAAGCTTACAAACACATGATATGCGCCTTGAACGAGTAGCGTGCATGGTCATACATACGTAGAGTTACTATCACCCTTTTGTGCATGATGATTTACTAACAGGACCATTTCGTATATGTGAGGTTGGTCGTGCACGGTTAGGGCTCATCTTGAGTTGGGTGGGCCGAATTTAAGGCTTAAGATTGTGTTGAGTTGAGTTTGATCAAAAGTCAAATATAACGAGGCTGAACTAGACTTGACTGATGCCACAATTTAGAAGTCTTAGCCCACCCATTAAGGCGAGGTTAATGAGGCTAAAGAGACCAGCAGGGTCGAGCCAAGATAGACCTTAAATTGAGAAAAAATTATATATAAAAAAGTTCAATGTACTGTTATTATTGATGTATGATATTTACATTGAATATATATTTTTGTGCAGAGAAAATATCGAGATAAATAAGATGAGAAAATTAAAGTAATAAGAAAAATCATTATAATAATCATAAATTATATTATGTTTTCTAATAAAAAGGCCAAAACGTGCAGATTAGACTTGGCATCTAGGCCTTTAATGTGATATAAATATATTTATATATTAACTAATTTCCTTATTTGAAAAGAGGCTGGGAACACTCTAGATGCTGTCGGAGTAAAGGATCACCAACAAGACGAGGCTTATGAAGCCGAGGTTGGACTAGGTCGAAGAGATTCAAATGGACTGAGCATAGAGGCTGAATTAGGCTTCAAATGTATAGTCCAGACCTTACCCTATTTCAAAAAAAATTGAACTAGCCCGACCTCAATTAAAGTAAAACTAGACTTCAGCTCTAAAAGCTGGACAGACTGAAATGAGGCTTGAGGTCGATGCACCAAATGATGAGACCTAATCATGGTGACCATAACATAGCGTGTTTGGCTAAACACGGGCAGCCAAGGCTCGACATTTTGTCAAAGATGCCAATTACGTACCAAGTTGAGACTCTTACCCTCATGAAGCTTTCGTGCTTCCCTTGGTCAAGTATGCATCTATTAATTAAGAGCTATGGACCTCATTTACCAATATCTCTCGAGACTTATCAAGAAAGGAAACAGAATCATAAAACGAAAGGAATGAAATCTCATAAACATCACAAAAATATTGGAATAATATCTAAATGATATCATTGGCCTAAACCATAAACTTGAATGAAGATCTTGTTATCCCCATTTTTTTTTATGTAACTCTTGTCTACCAACCAAAATAATAATATAATATTTAAGGAAATTATCTTCTCGGTGTATGTCTTGTTCTAATTATAGTAGATATAGAGGTTCTCTTAATCCTTGATTTACTGGGAGATTTATTGTATCAGATTGTAATGCCTATTTAAAAGTCATCTATCAATGAATAAAATACAGTTTCAGTCTGTTGCGTATCTTCTCTACTTTCTCCTTCAACACGTAATCAGCAGCTCTCGAGTTGAAAGCAAACTCAAACCCGAAAAAAAAAACTCCTAAACACTACTTGCTCCATTGCTGGCCTCCTCCTTTCTGAAAATTCTCCACTACTGCCGATCACCGCAAACTCGCCAGAAATCCAGCACTGCCGGAGCATCCTCAACCATCGCCGGATTTCATTTTTCTCTTCAAACTTCGATCCCAATGAAGTTTTCATACCGAGCATAACACCCTCGAGATAAATTAACTAACTTCTTCGATTTAGAGTTAGGTTAAAAAAATTAATTACCTCAAAATCCTAGATCTAGGTCTAGATTTAGGTTTCAATACCGTGAATTTTATATTTGCCTCTAGTTCCTATGGATTATTGCAGGTTTGAGTGAGTGAAGGAATAATCCTCCTCCTCAAAGTTTAAACAATAGTGACGGTCCTGAGGGAGTCACGGTATACATAAAAAAAAGGGGGGGAAGTTGATATTTTGTGACTCTGAGTCAGTCACGGTTTTATAGGGTGTGGTATGAAATCACCGGTTATCGCATTGATATTTATGACCATACATCAATGGATCATATTTTCTTATTCCATAAACTTGATTAGTGATCGTGGTTTTTCGATCGGTAAACTAATTCATCTCTCTTCTTTTGTAGATGACTGAGCCAGCGAGGCCAGAATTTGATATCTTTGATCTTCAAGGAGTAGAGTACCACAAGTGGGTTTCTGATGTGAAGAATACTCTCATCGGAAAGAAACTCACAGACACCATCAAACCACTACTAGCTGGCACTCAAGCTAATGACGACACTTTAGCTCAGAAAGCTTAAGCTCTCATGTTTCTTCGGAGACATATTCATCCTGCTTTAAGGAAGCAGTACTTATTAAAGGACAATCCCGCTGATTTTTGGGTGACTTTATAAGAACGGTTTAACAATGTACATGACGCATAATTTCCTGAGTTGCTTGAAAAATGGGATCAAATCTGGTTATTGGATTACCCAAAAATAAATGATTTTTACTGGGATATGTTAGAGTTGCGATCTGAGCTTGCTATTTGTGGCGTCGTCAAGAATGACAAAGCCATGGTTGAGAAGTCGTTGACTACCTTTCCTACCTCTATTGACACTCTTGCTCATCAATATCGTAGTGATTACGAGCAAGGGAGATTGAGATCATTCAGTGATCTCATGAGTGTGCTGGTAAAGAAAGAAAGGCATCAGGAGATTCTTCTCCACAACAATGTCAGGCCAGCCGGTACAAAGAAAATCTTGGAGGCTCATCATACAGGAAAGACACGAAAAGATAAGTAGAACAATCGTTCGGAACCTTATCAAACTCGTGGTGGTAGAGGTAGACGTGGTAGAGGTCGTGATCGAGGAGGAAACAGTCAAAATCTGACTTGGACTCGCCAAGACAGCAACAAGAATCCATCTAGTTATAGTTTCAGGAACAATGGAAATTCTTCAAGATCTGCTCCTTTGACACACAACTTAGCACCTTGCTACAAGTATGGTTCAAGCAATCACATGCACAAGCAGTGTCGTGCACCCAAGGATATCTAGAATGTCTACAAGAGATGCAAGCACTACTTGACTCACGAGACCAACTACACTACGGATGAAGAAATGGAAGATGGTGGAGAAGCCAATCTAGTTGTTGAAGATATTCAAAATATAAACTTAGCGACTACAGATTTCGCTTAGATGATATCTCTACCATGAAATCAAGTTTAGCATTGTTTTTGAATTTATTTTTAGTCATGGTTATTTGAATAAGAGCAATCTTTTGATGTAAATTTTGATGTTGGTAAAGCAATAAAAGTTCTTTCTTTCGGTATTTGAAAGTATTAAGAATGGTTATGTTCATACATATTGCTTACAAGATTCAAATTCTACAAAATCATATGGCATTATAATATCAAAGTTCCACAAAAATGAGACAAAAGAAATGATGATTTGATTCTAGAGATTTTCGACCCCTCGAGATTTTTCCTCGACCCGTCGATGGTATCACTTTAGAACAGTTTTTTGAATTTTTTGACCCGTCGAAAAAGATATCGAAAAATCGATATTGATTTTTGGTTTTATTCAACCCGTCAAAATTTTCTCGACCCGTCGAATGTTTGCCTTTGTGACAAATTTTTTCTACTTTCGACCTGTCGAAAAAAATAGTTATCAGAAAATTAAGTTTTATTTTGGGTTTCCTTCGGCCCGTCGAGTGGTTTTCTTGACCCGTCGAAGATGCTACCCGGGAATGGTGTTTTTGATGTATTTTAGATCGATTTAATTGACAAATAAAGGTTTAGAATTTTTTTGACCAACCTGAAATTCTGTACTAGGTGTGGTTTTACATCGATTTTTGTTATGTCATAGATGTAATTTACAAGGGTCATCTTGACCAATCAGATATCATTATACATCGGTTATTTGATATTGCTATAATCAACACTCTAATTGAACCATATTAAGTTTTGAACACTTCTGTGTCAACAATTTTCACTTGGAATAATATTGTGAGAATGGTAAAGAGTTTTGTGTTTAATCTCCATAGAATGCTGCCAGCGGCGCTATATAGAGAGGTTTATGAGGATTTGTAGTGGTTTATTACTACGGTTCAAATCATAGAATCTAATGCAGTCACTTATATTATTATGTGTGACTCTGCCTCATATAAGCTTTTGCATTATGATAATCAAGATATTGGAAAATTTTCATGATCATCAATTTTTCAGAGCAAAGAAGCATGTAAGAATATCTACCATCATCGGTTCAGATGAGGGGGAGTGAGATTAAATTCAATCGGTCTAGACTCGATCTCCAAGTTGAGCACATCACAATATCGTGCAATTTTCTCACCGGTTGACTTTATGGCAAAATTCAATGCATATCGCTCGGTTTGCAAAGCTTGTTCATATCTGTAATGTTGTTTACATGCATGACGGTTTTTATTTTATTGACACAACTTCCATTCCTCCATAGATTCCAAAGAATATATTTGTGGAAAATCAAACTGGTATACGAATTATATTAGGGTTTTGATTGCTGCATTAACGCATAGGTCACATGTCCTTACAATCCACATGGTACACTGCATTTGCAAAACTCCTAGCACATATTATTAAGCTTCGGGCTCACCGCCCGGATAATCCAATCAGGTTTATTAGATTGGATAATGCAAAAGTTCTCTATATTCCTTCACATAAAATAACAGAGGCACAAATCAAGTGGTTAAAGCTTGTGGCCAGAGATTTGGTAATGTATACAAACTTACTAGAATCTACTTGGAATATGCAACGTTACATGGAGATATGCTTATTTGTTTTGGGACCCGTAAATCGTCAACCATTCAATCCGTACAAGTTGGTACCTGGACATGAGCTTGATATCTCACATCTACACATCTTTGATTACATGATACATATGCCTACTACGCTTCCACTACGTACTTAATGGGTTCTCAATGACATTTAAACATCTATTTTGGTTAGTGAATTTCCAACAGTTGTCCACGATTCAGAATATTTGCCATAAGATCTCTTTACTGTTAGTTTTGCAGATAGTCACTGTGATGAGACATACTTCCATTCGTTAGGGGGAGATGGGAATGACTTCATTCTGGTTAAACGTAAAAAATTGACGTGGTATCCCCACTATGTCTCATCATGATCCCCGCACATATCAATGTGAGATTGAAGTGCAATGTATTATTGATCGTCAAAAAGTAGCATATTCGATGTCTGACTCCTTTATTGATATCATGAGAGTGACGAGATCAGTTATATATGTTGCAAATTTTGTAAGGTTGAAAGTCCCTAGAATTGGGCAAGTTAACGCAACACCCTGGCAATGTAGAATTTCTCCTGCTCATAGTGGGGGTGTAGCGTCGGTCAAAATCCACTGATAAGTTGCTGGTGAAAAGGCAAGTCATCAAGCCACAACTGCTCAGCATCAACACATGAGATTGTTTCTGACTGTGAATGTGTCTCAAAGTCGACATTGACAAAAACTAGGGGACGTCTCAGAGTCAATGACGATGTCAATAAACAAAGAAATCTCACCGATTTAAACAAATGCTAGTGATATTATGGATGGTTCTTCCATGGTTGTTAATGATGCATTACTTATTCCGTCAATCAGGAATCGACCACGATGAAGTGGAATGTTGTTTAGTTACGGATTGTCAACATAGAGCAAATTGACTGATATGGAAAGCTGCAATCTAGGGTAAACTAGACTCTCTTACAAATGGCAAGTTTTTGGTATGGTAGTGCTATAACCACCGAATGGTAAGCCGGTTAGACACAAATAAGTTTTTATTTAGAAGCATAATGAGAAGAACTTATGGCGCAAGGATCTTCTCAACGCCCTAGTATTGATTATTAGGAGATGTATTTTCTGGTTATGGACATCATTACTTTCTGCTACCTTGTCAATTTGGTAGTGTCTGAAAAACTGAGCATGCAGATGATGGATGTGGTAACTGCATATCTCTATGGGGACCTTGATTCCGAGATATACATGAAAGTGCCGGAAGGCGTGATCATACCCAATTCAAGTAACTCTACACCACAGAGTGCTTATGTGATTAGATTGAAGCGTTCATTGTATGGATTGAAACAGTCTGGTAGAATATGGTACACAAGTCTCAGTGACTACTTGATTGGGAAGGGATACAAGATCGGTGATTTATGCCCTTGTGTGTTCATTAAGAGAACAAGTTCATGATTTACAATTGTAGTAGTCCATGTTGATGACTATGAATATCATTGGGTTTCCTTCGGCCCGTCGAGTGGTTTTCTTGACCCGTCGAAGATGCTACCCGGGAATGGTGTTTTTGATGTATTTTAGATCGATTTAATTGACAAATAAAGGTTTAGAATTTTTTTGACCAACCTGAAATTCTGTACTAGGTGTGGTTTTACATCGATTTTTGTTATGTCATAGATGTAATTTACAAGGGTCATCTTGACCAATCAGATATCATTATACATCGGTTATTTGATATTGCTATAATCAACACTCTAATTGAACCATATTAAGTTTTGAACACTTCTGTGTCAACAATTTTCACTTGGAATAATATTGTGAGAATGGTAAAGAGTTTTGTGTTTAATCTCCATAGAATGCTGCCAGCGGCGCTATATAGAGAGGTTTATGAGGATTTGTAGTGGTTTATTACTACGGTTCAAATCATAGAATCTAATGCAGTCACTTATATTATTATGTGTGACTCTGCCTCATATAAGCTTTTGCATTATGATAATCAAGATATTGGAAAATTTTCATGATCATCAATTTTTCAGAGCAAAGAAGCATGTAAGAATATCTACCATCATCGGTTCAGATGAGGGGGAGTGAGATTAAATTCAATCGGTCTAGACTCGATCTCCAAGTTGAGCACATCACAATATCGTGCAATTTTCTCACCGGTTGACTTTATGGCAAAATTCAATGCATATCGCTCGGTTTGCAAAGCTTGTTCATATCTGTAATGTTGTTTACATGCATGACGGTTTTTATTTTATTGACACAACTTCCATTCCTCCATAGATTCCAAAGAATATATTTGTGGAAAATCAAACTGGTATACGAATTATATTAGGGTTTTGATTGCTGCATTAACGCATAGGTCACATGTCCTTACAATCCACATGGTACACTGCATTTGCAAAACTCCTAGCACATATTATTAAGCTTCGGGCTCACCGCCCGGATAATCCAATCAGGTTTATTAGATTGGATAATGCAAAAGTTCTCTATATTCCTTCACATAAAATAACAGAGGCACAAATCAAGTGGTTAAAGCTTGTGGCCAGAGATTTGGTAATGTATACAAACTTACTAGAATCTACTTGGAATATGCAACGTTACATGGAGATATGCTTATTTGTTTTGGGACCCGTAAATCGTCAACCATTCAATCCGTACAAGTTGGTACCTGGACATGAGCTTGATATCTCACATCTACACATCTTTGATTACATGATACATATGCCTACTACGCTTCCACTACGTACTTAATGGGTTCTCAATGACATTTAAACATCTATTTTGGTTAGTGAATTTCCAACAGTTGTCCACGATTCAGAATATTTGCCATAAGATCTCTTTACTGTTAGTTTTGCAGATAGTCACTGTGATGAGACATACTTCCATTCGTTAGGGGGAGATGGGAATGACTTCATTCTGGTTAAACGTAAAAAATTGACGTGGTATCCCCACTATGTCTCATCATGATCCCCGCACATATCAATGTGAGATTGAAGTGCAATGTATTATTGATCGTCAAAAAGTAGCATATTCGATGTCTGACTCCTTTATTGATATCATGAGAGTGACGAGATCAGTTATATATGTTGCAAATTTTGTAAGGTTGAAAGTCCCTAGAATTGGGCAAGTTAACGCAACACCCTGGCAATGTAGAATTTCTCCTGCTCATAGTGGGGGTGTAGCGTCGGTCAAAATCCACTGATAAGTTGCTGGTGAAAAGGCAAGTCATCAAGCCACAACTGCTCAGCATCAACACATGAGATTGTTTCTGACTGTGAATGTGTCTCAAAGTCGACATTGACAAAAACTAGGGGACGTCTCAGAGTCAATGACGATGTCAATAAACAAAGAAATCTCACCGATTTAAACAAATGCTAGTGATATTATGGATGGTTCTTCCATGGTTGTTAATGATGCATTACTTATTCCGTCAATCAGGAATCGACCACGATGAAGTGGAATGTTGTTTAGTTACGGATTGTCAACATAGAGCAAATTGACTGATATGGAAAGCTGCAATCTAGGGTAAACTAGACTCTCTTACAAATGGCAAGTTTTTGGTATGGTAGTGCTATAACCACCGAATGGTAAGCCGGTTAGACACAAATAAGTTTTTATTTAGAAGCATAATGAGAAGAACTTATGGCGCAAGGATCTTCTCAACGCCCTAGTATTGATTATTAGGAGATGTATTTTCTGGTTATGGACATCATTACTTTCTGCTACCTTGTCAATTTGGTAGTGTCTGAAAAACTGAGCATGCAGATGATGGATGTGGTAACTGCATATCTCTATGGGGACCTTGATTCCGAGATATACATGAAAGTGCCGGAAGGCGTGATCATACCCAATTCAAGTAACTCTACACCACAGAGTGCTTATGTGATTAGATTGAAGCGTTCATTGTATGGATTGAAACAGTCTGGTAGAATATGGTACACAAGTCTCAGTGACTACTTGATTGGGAAGGGATACAAGATCGGTGATTTATGCCCTTGTGTGTTCATTAAGAGAACAAGTTCATGATTTACAATTGTAGTAGTCCATGTTGATGACTATGAATATCATTGGGTCTCTTGATGAAATCAATGAGACGGTTAGCTACTTGAAATCCGAGTTTGAGATGAAAGACCTTGGCATGACTCGATTTTGTCTTGGTTTAGAACTAGAACATCGAGTTAGTGGAATACTTATTCACCAATCTGCTTATGTCCAAAAGATGCTCTGGTGATTTAACATGGACAAAGCACACTCTCTTAGCACACCAATGGTCGTATGCAGTCTGAAACCCAATAAGGATCTGTACCGTCAAAAAGATGATGATAAGGAAATATTAGGAGCTGAGATACCATACCTTAGTGCCGTTGGAGTTTTGTTATATTTAGCTCAATACACAAAACCAGACATTGCATTCTCTATAAACTTGTTAGCTCAGTTCAGTTCTGCGCCTACACAACATCATTAAAATGGTATAAACCATATCTTCATGTACTTGAAGGGTTTCACAGACTTGGGCTTGTTCTTTCCCTACAAAGAATATAGAGAGAAACATGAAATTCCCGAAAAAGGGATGGGTGAGTCGCAACATGCTAATTCCAAGGAAATAGGTCAGGCTGCAAGCACTGTTCCTTTATTCAGTGCAGTTCCCCACTCAGAGACACCTTGTGATGTCTTGGTTGGTTTTGCTGATGCTGGGTATCTCTCTGACCCACACAAAGGACATTCCCAAATCAGTTATGTGTTTACCATGGGGAACACTGTGATTTTTTGGAGATCTACAAAGCAGACCTTGGTTGCTACTTCCTCGAATCACTGTGAGATTATTGCTTTACATGAAGCGGTTAAGGAGTGTGTTTGACTTAGGTCAATCATACGCCACATTCGAGGAACTAATGGATTACCATCCACCACTGCAGTGTCAACTTGTATCTTTGAGGACAATACGGCTTGCATTGAACAAATGAAGTTAGGATACATAAAGAGTGATCATACCAAGCACATATCGCCGAAGTTTTTCCTCAATCAACAACAACAACGGTTATTGAACATTCATGTGAATCAGGTTTGTTCGGCAGATAATGTTGCATACTTGTTTACCAAGTCACTGCCTAAATTTACATTTGCTAAGCATGTGAGACGCATTGATATGCGAAGAATGTCTGAACTCCAAGATTGAGTTACTGATCAGGGTGAGTTCATTTCGTAGACATCAGGAGGAGTCTACATCACATATGATCGCTATTGTAATTGACGCATTGTACTTTTTTTTCCTTCGACCAAGCTTTTGTTTTACCCAAGAGGTTTTTGTTTGCTTGACAAGGTTTGTAATTAGGCAACAAGTTATGCATCATACATTAGGATCGCGACACAAGGGGAGTGTTTAAGGGAATTATTTTTCTAGTATCCTGGTGTGTGTCTTGTCCTAATTAGAGTAGATATAGAGATTCTCTCAATCCCTAATTTACCAGAAGATTTATTTTATCAGATTGTAATGTCTATTTAAATGTCATTTATCAATTAATAAAATACAGTTTCAGTCTATTACGTATCTTCTCTACTTTCTTCTTCAACATATAACATTTATCACATCTTGAATTCAAGATACTAAATCTATAGAAGTAATAACAATGTAGTTCATGGTGTGAACCAAATGAAGAACTAGGAATACATGAAATGAAACACAAAATTTAAGAATTAGGGTCATAATATCCACTATTGCTCGATCACAACGCCATTTACGCACTTCTCATCAAAACCCCCGCACTCTCCTACTCACACTCCGCGGACATTTCCTATTATTTCTCCCTTAATTTGTTTCCTACAGAATTAAATTAACGGACATTATATAAATGATAAATTCGAAAAAACTAGTTCTATGTTCATTCCAAGAAAGAGAGAAAGAAACAAAAAAAACTGACAAACGTGTCGTGTATAAGACAAAACAAAGTGTTGCACCGCTTCATCGAAGCGAAACGCGTTTTTCCAAATGAAGCCGTGTGTTAACCAAAAACGGAAACTGAAAACAGACACGGTCTTGAGTGCGTGACAGCCCCGGGCCCGCAAGTGCGACGCGCAGACCACGTTCGCTCTCTCTGCTTTGCTTATTGCTCAGCTGTCCACCTTCGGTAAACGTGGCCGTAGGTTATCATTACCCACGCGTTTACACAGTCAAACCGACTTCCCTAGGCCACTATATATTTAACCCTCCTTCGTCTCTCTCCAAACTCAAACACAAACACATCTGCTTCTCTCGCTTTTAGAACATCAAACTCAAACAACACCAGTTTCATTTCCTTCGTTCTTGTTCTTGTGTCGTTTAAGGTTTTTATCACAATGGCTCGCAGCAACGGTGTCGTTTTGGTCTTGATGTTCGCACTCATCGCCGGCTCGGCTTTCGCTCAGTCTCCTTCCGCTGCTCCCACCGCCGGAGCTCCGGCTCCGACAGCCACCAAGACTGCTCCGACCGCGGGCCCCACAACCTCGGCTTCAGCTCCCACATCTGCTCCGACAACCTCGGCCTCTGCTCCCACTTCTCCCCCGACAACCTCGTCCGAAGCTCCCACCACCTCTTCCCCTGCCAGCTCACCACCCTCACCACCAGTGGCCGCCACTCCGTCCGACGCCATCTCCCCCACCACCACAGCCGCGTCTCCCACCGACGGCGCACCTTCTCCCTCCGCCGCACACAGAGTGTACGCCGCTGGATCCGTTGTCGCCGTCGCCGCCGCCGCATGGCTCTTGCACTAGAGATCTGCTTCTGGTTCACACGTGATCAGAGAGTTGCGGATCTTTCATCTTGTGTCTGTAGGGTTAGGATAATTTGATTTACTACTATTATTTTGATTTGAGCGAATTATTCTAGTAATTTTTAGAGGAATTTGATGAGTTTGGCTACGGAGAAGAGTGATGGACGGTGTTGATTTGGTTGAACGGTGGGTTTCTACGGCGGAGGATGATGGCTTTATTTCATTATCATTGATATTATGAATATTGTATTCCATTTGTGTTGTGTTAATTAAATTTTCCTATTAATTTTATGATGATTTGCTGCGGAAAGTGCACTTGCGAGTGATGAGTTGAAATGATTATTTTAATTTTTGAGTTTTGAGGCTTAGATTGTGATTTTGTCGTCTTGTGAGAATAAAGAGAGACGTTGCTTTACAGAAAAGGGTGAGAGTGAGCCATGTGCATTTGCGACGATTAAGGCTGTAACGGATAGATAGCTGGCTTGGAAAAGTAGAAAAGAAGTGGAATAAGACTAGGTTGTTTTGCTCGTCATGGCCACCTTTAGATGCGGAAGCTCACAAGTTTTGTCCGAATCTCAGCAAGATGCCCTATAAAACAGTAAATGATAGTCAAACGGCCCAAAAAGAACCTTTCAAGGTCCAGCCCATCTTAAACCAGGGAACAGTGCAAGAGGCCCAAGCACTTGGGACCTGTTTGTCCATCCGTATCGCGACTATCGCCCAATGCCTCGATGCCAATTCATCCCGGACTTCAAATAACTGTCCAATTGGATTGCAATTCGGCATCCACGCTAATTTCTTATAAAATGGATATGAGATTTAGGAATATGAGCAAACTAGCTATAGTAATTTAAAAGTTAGGCAACGACTATCGAGTTTAGGAGATCAACCCTAAATTCTGAATTCCAAAATGGGTATGCTAAAAAGTGAGAGGATCAAATGGACCAATTAAAGACTTCTTCAAATGCCAATACCACATAATATGACTCAACTGTGCTCCATAAATATTTGGTCCAACATATATAACATCATCTGAAACCTACTCATGCCTAATCATCAACGTACGGACTTCAAACAAACTCAGAAACACTGAAATTTAAGCAAAGAAAAGAAAATAAAAAAAGCACTGCCTCTGTCCTGGCAAGAGTTCTAAGCCTCATATCGTCTACCAAACTTACGAGAGCACCAACACACTCAAAACAACTCCACTAATGGTCATCAAAGCCATAACAGGAGAGGTAGAGAGACTAGTTCCTAGACTAGTAGATGGTGTTGTGGGCGTGGGTGTGGTCACTGCAGGAGTGGTACCGTCTGTCGAAGGCGGTGTCGAAGCACCCTTGGCCGGTGTCGGTGTGGTTGATCCGGCTGCCGCAACAGTCACAGAGAGCTTCATGCCCATCGAACAATGCCCAGGAATGCCACAAATGAAGTAATGAGCCCCAGCAGTCTTGAGAGGGATGGTCGTCGCACCACTGCTGTCAGTAGTGATTGAATTGCCCGTAGTGCAACTCTTGTAGTCACCAGCACTCACTTCATCCACCGAGTGACTACTTCCGTAGTTAAAAACTGCCATAATATTAAAGCTAAGCTCAGTTAAACCTATACTACTCAGATCGATCATAACACAATATATATTAGCTAGATAGAAAAAAACAGTCTAGGTTTAGTTACTGTACGTACCTAGGTTGTCGCCGACGGCGAAGGTCTTGTCACTAGTCCAAGTGGTGTAATCAACACCGGTACTCCAGCCAGAGGTGTCACCAACAGTGTAGTCTTTGGCTAAGCTACGCAACATGACCATGCCAAACACAAGGACTAAACCAACAATTCTGGCTCCGATGCTTGCCATTCTGAGCTTCCAGCTAGCTGTGAGAGAATTGAGACAGCTGATCAGATGGAAGGGATATGATATGGAGCTAGATGAGAAGTAGAAGCTTTTGTGATGATTATAGTTCTAGAGTGGAGGAATATCGACCCTTATATAATGCTTGTAAAGAGTTGGAGTAAGTAGGGTTTGGTCCACTTAATTCCATTTCAATGCAAAAGTTCCATAAGCAACTCATTGCATGCACAGATGACTTGGGTTAGACTTCATACCAAATGCTTTGTGATAATGTCTCCCTTTCTCTTTTCTTTTTTCCCATATGATTTAACTACTACTTAGCTTCACAAATAAGAAATGAGATCAATACAAGATTATCATATCATCTAATAGTGTGTTGTTCTCTTACAAAACCAACTCATTAGTTTAAGCACCAAAATGACTCGTGTTTTTTCGATGAGACACATGAAATGATGAAATTAAAGAAGGCTTAGTACGTGTCATTTTGAGGTTTTTGATAGGAGACTATTACTCTTTATGATGATGGATTGTGAATTAAGAAACGAAACAAATGCTTATAACTCTAGAAGAGACTTTGGGTCTAGATCATAATAAACAATATTACTATGTATTTCAGTAACCAATTTAGCATATGCTGTTGTTAGACCTATGTCATTGCTATCGTTCTTCCACAATTATGTCAAAACTTTCCTTCCGATTGGTCATTGATGCCAAAGGGTCCTAAGTAGAGGTTGATCATGATAACTAAGGTACAAAAAATCATTTCTACCAAACTTAGATGGCCACAAAAGTCATAGGTGCAATTTAGAAAGACAGATACGAAAGCTACTGGAAGTATGTTTTCTTCGAATTAGTAGAGAAACTGTTAGAGATGCTACTGGACGAAATGAATGTTTGTGTGATTGAGGTATGTGGAATTGCCTCAATAGGATCTTAGAGATGGGAAGTCACATTCAGTGAGTAAAATGGCTCACCTAACAACCGACTCCGGTTCTGTTTGTGTATGAATTCATGTGGGTCTCATCACATGCCAAACCTTTCCAAAGGTTTTTGATGACATTGGGTTTGGTAAGAGGCTGTTGGGGTCAGCTCAAGCTAGAAAGGAAAAGCTTTTGATCTATTAGCCTAGTCTCAACCAAAACTTTAAAACGGTTTGCCAAGTTATAAAACTGATCCCAAATGATGCTCCAAATTTGAAATTTTCTCAGTTGCAGAACAACCTAAGTTCACTTTATCTTGAACTGGATACATCTGTGTTGAATTAATCTATTAGAAGAATAGTAATGTGAGTCTGTAACCAAAACAATCACGAACTGCAATTTGTGAAGCCAATTCTCAGCACACCCCACTGTAATTTATAGGATGAAAGACAAAAGAGATTCCTGAGGTACACCTCACAGCCATAATGTACACCTACCTATTAGGTCACATATCAGCATCATAAGCATTTTAGTTCTGCTTATTTTTTTTAACACTCCTGTAAATATTCTGGTTTTCCCAACTTCAGCTACAATCCACTTCAGGTCATCCTCAGTCATTGTTGACAAAAATTACAAAGTTCTTGCTCATGGATCGGATGATTTACTTTAATTTTGTTTGGGTGGTTGAGTTGTTGAATACTGGTGATCCACACAAACTAAAAAAGATGCAGAAGCTTGATCATGGTACCACCACATAAGAAATAAACATTTAATCTAAAACTTAAATGGTTATGCAGAAACTTGGAAAGATACATATGATGATATGAGACTTCCTGTCAAGAATTGGATAGCTATATCAGTAATATCATCTGATTTCTTTGCTCTTTAAGCCCTTAAAGTGCTATTCTGCTTTTTCCAGTTTATAAATATGTAGCTTATTGTTTCAAAATTGTGATTACTGCTTAAGGATCATCCTAAATGACGAGCAACGTCACCCTAGCCCCCAAGCAACCTTGCCCAAGCAGTCACAACAAAGTAATGGAAGCGAAAGCCCCTGAAAATTTGCATTAGAAAACGAGTGAGATCATTACAATTAAATAGGCATGAATACATGCAAATAACCTGCAAAAGTAACGGAGGAAGGACATAGTTTGGTATTTCAGTGCATAAAGAATCATCTGACAGAAGTGCTTGCTAAGCAAACAAGTGCATGACTGCATGCATATATCATGCCGTCTAAGTATATGAATAAGTGACATTTATTCTTCACCCTTCTTTCTCAAGCTCGTTTATAATTAGTTAAAATAAAACATCACCAAATGGATCCATGACAAACAATATGGCTTTTGAAAATTATAGCCGTCCTACTTTCAATCTATGCAATCAAACTCATGAACAATAGATAATTGGAAAATAGTAGTAGTAGACCTTTCTTTAAGCCAATATTATATAATGGAGTTTCGACAAGGGATGCTCATGCAAGTTTAGGAACTTAAGGTTAAAATGACACAAAAGTAGGTAAGTTCCAGTTCAACTAAGGACATAGAATTATTCAATATTGATGGACATAACGTTAACTGCACTCTAAAACCAGCACAACATAACCAGCAGAAAAAAATTAAAAGCGAGTGCATACCCAATACAAATGTTCCATTAACCCAAGGTTCACTTCTCATTTTCCTCCGTAACCACTTGTTCGGTAGTAGAACTCAATTCTGCAGCTGGCTCGGAACTCTCTGCTGCTGGTTCTTTAACTACCGGTACCTTGACAAATTGTTTACTACGTGCCACACGTATTTTTCTTCCCATGAACAGCTGCAGGGAAAAGAAGTATGATCATATTATCTTGATTTCAAAATAATAATCCACAAATACATCGGTGAATGCCATTCAGTATAAGCTGACTAGAAACACAAATTCAACTAAATTAACACATTTCTTTAAGCAGAAAAGTTACCTTCCCGTGGAAAGCAGCAAGGGCTGCCTCAGCATCTTTCTTGGTCTTGAAGCTCACAAATGCATATCCTGCCGACCTTCTCGGACTACCTTCGAATACGACTTCTGCGTTAACAATCTCCGTACCCTCTGATGTAAAAAGATCCCTCAGATCTTTAGACCTTACATCGTATGACAAATTTTCAACATACAAATTAAATGTTATCTCCTTGTATGTCATAGGCGGGGGAACCTTCTTCTTCTTTGGCTTGGCATACGCCATCCTTATAATACGACCGTCCATTTCCTACACCACATTCCACCAAACGAATAAATCATCTTTTTCCAGCACCGCCAATGAAGCAAGATAACTAATGGTACATTCCCTAAAGAGTATTCATTTTCTAGGATAAGCGCAGGAGCTAACACAAAGAACCTATAGCCAACCAACTAAAAGCATCATTAGATATATAAGTTTTCGTTCTAATTTAAATCACCATTGTCACATATACATAGCAAGATAAGCAAATTCGACACAGAAGATAAGGAGAGACATCATAATGCTTACTGTGCCTTCGAGACTATTGAGAGCCACAGTAGCCTCCTCCGGCGAAGCCATAGTCACAAAAGCTAATCCCCTGTTTCTCATCTTGCTATACATAGCAAGCTTAAGACCAAAACAACAACAAAAACACAAACACAACAGATTGGTAATGAAGCCCCAAAAACAGAAACAGAGCAAAACCCAGAAACATAATAGTCTTAGAGAGTTGTGTTGTGTTTAGAAACCTCAACGTCGACGACGGTGCCGTACTTCTCGAACATGGTCCTAATGTCTTCAGGAGTACAAGTCCAAGGAACATTCTGGGCAAGCAATCTTGTGTCGGAGAATACTTCTTCGGTTTCGGAAGCGGGGTCCACAAGAACTGAAGTTCCTTCGACGGCGGCAGCTTCTTCTTGGGTAGTGGAGGAGAACCGGAGTACGAAATTGTTGAGCTTTTTGGTCGGAAATGAAGTGTGAGACGACGACAAGGAGGGGAGAGAGAGTGAGAAAAGAGAAGAGGAGACAGAGAGAGTTGTGGGTTTGTGTTTGAAGAGAGTGAGGTGCTTTGGGTTTTGGAGACAACAAGGTAGAGGAGCTAGAGTGAGTTGTAGACGAAGCAAAGCCATAGCAACAATGCGAGAACTCTCAATGCTCTTGTTGCTCTCTGTGTTGAACAGCTTTGGAGTTGCTACTGAACTAGTTTGGATAAGCCACTTTCAAACGGTGTCGTTTTTGGCACTTGAGCTGTCACTAAAGTTTGAAACTTTTTGGGTCATTTTATTCAGAGATATTTATAAATTTTGGTCCTTTTCTATTGACATTTGCCAATCATGTAGGAATATCTTGATCAGAAACTTAAGACTGAAGAAAGATTTCAATAGACCGATAGAAATCTAATGGTCAAAAATGTATTAAATGAAACGGTTATATTCGATTTGTCACATAAAATTCGAACACGTGATTTCAAAGAAAACGATACGAGCATTTATTATTTAATTATAATTTACCGAAAGATTTTTCGATTTGAAATAAAAATTTCATTCAAAAATGTATAAATGAACACAGTGGTTATTGAACACAGTGGCATGAACACCAAAACATGTATGCCATGCAAAGCATATGCAGTTAAGAGATACTGATAGAGTGATAGTAATATCGATCATTTGCATCAAAGATGTCCATGACCATTTCGTTTGAGTTCCTTTAGTAGTTCAAGTTTCAACTCCATTTCTTGGAATCTAAAAATAGTACAATTATATAATAGAAGTTTCTATCTTTCAGTAAAATTATTCATCACTTAAAAAATGTTTCTTGCAGACTTGCAGTCAAGTTCATTTCATATGCCATTGCATAGCTGATCCCTTCAGTCTGCTTACTGGACTTAATCATTTCTATTAGTCTTCTTCTTCCAGATCTTAGTACAGACAAAGTGCACAGCTCTACAGCTTCAAGTTTCTGAATATGAATCCAGAACTTGTAGGCTTGTAGCTAAGATCAAATAATATATATTCGGCTTTCATCCTTGGTTTTTATCCGAGAATCCAACTGAACCTCACATGGAGGCATATACGCTGGGGATTCGCGCATGCTAGTCTCAGCAGTGCCACCGTTCTTGACTATGAAAGCAGTGTTCATGCCCCAGGTCAAATGTCTCTCGAAATGACAATGCCAAAACCACACCCCTACAAAAACAAAAACAAGTGTGATCAATAATCAAATGTTAATATTCATCTCATCAGTCCATCTTTTATTTGTCATAGTAGGATGAGGAACACATACCAGGATTATTTGCTTTAAATCTGATTGCTAGCCAGCCCTTTTTGGGGACTCCAAAGCTAACTACTTCAGGAGGATCAACAAAATTAAACCCTTCTGGATCAACGTCTTCATCATAATTTCCGTAGCCAAATCCAACGACGTAGAAACTATGTCCATGCATATGCATTGGATGATTAACAGAACCCTTTATCACATCAGTCCCTTGGAACACAATTTGAACTGATTCGTTATAGTTCAACATCTTCACCTTCGTCCCTAGATTGGGGTTTAGGGTTTAGGGTTTAGGGAAAATCTGTTGTGTAAACCCCGCTGATGTTCCTGCATTATAATGTTAAAATGAGCAGCACATGTTATATATGAATATATCTTACGTTGTTAAAACACATCAAGTACTTAGCTTACCTAATGTAGCTCACTTTCTTTTTATCGTTGATGCAAATAAAGCAGTGAGGGAAAAGAAAAACCTGTAGTAAGCTTGAAGCACATCTGTTGTTGGGTTGATCCAGCTAACATTATTCAAACTTGAAGCGTATTGATCGCTAGAACCACAGCCTGTATGTGTACAAGCTAGATTATTCATCGAAACTGTTATATACATTCTAGTAGTGACATTCAATGGGACATCTACAGGGTATTCTGGGCTCGCCCAAGCTTTTTATTTGATAGGTGAACTTTATTGCCGCCGCATAGTCTAAGAACATTGGCAGTGTAGCTGGAAAGGAAGGTGTCTGATATGTGTAGTTGCCTCTATATTCAAGTATTGCAGTAACAATCACGTGGTCAAAGCCAGTAACTTCTACATCCTCACTCGAATACTGTCTAGCAGCCATATAGTAATGGCCAGGATATTGGTTTGCACTGAGGAGGATATCCATGGTTTGTCCAGGGCTAATGACTATAAAGTTTGTGTCTATGGGTTTTATATAGGCTCCGTCTAATCCAACCACGGTCAGGTTGTGTTCAGCAACCGCAAAGAACTGTTCTGCGTTGATGTTTGCATTCACTATCCGAAGAAGATAGGTCTTGCCATAGTCAACCATTCGATGATACATTGTTTCTGCAATTAACATGAAATTTGTGGATTACCTTCATTGGAAGCATGAGCACGGCAAATGTAATTTATATTTTGGACTGGATTATGGATTAGGATTAGCGTATATCAACTTACCAGCAGAGCAGGGACAGAGGTCCCCCGGTTCGCCATTTATAGTATAAGCATCTGAATGGGGCAAGTCGGCACCAGATTCCAGAGCATCGTCGATAATTTCTTTGATATCATCCATGTACCAAGGTGCTGCAATATATATGCATAGAGTCAAATGAGCAAAATTTTCTAGGGTCATTTTCAGAAAGCATATTTACTTTTCTCAAATGTTCAGCCTGAAAACTTGCAATCGATGACTCTGCACCAAGCACCAAGTCAATTGGAGACAAAGGTTCTATTCATTTACTAAAAAGACTTGGCAAAGAACTCTTACAAGATACAAACATTTTTAGTTAGTCAAAACTCTGCAATCTTAAGCCCAATCAATCAAGTGCCGTCCTCAGTGCATATTACAAATGAAGATTAAAATGAATCGTGAGATATACATCAGTGTACTTGAAGAGTTTCCTATAGCTTCTTTTGCAGTCTAGAGTTAGGGGAGTTACAACGCAAGGGTGATAGAGGCTTTCTTGTAGGTTCTTGGTCATCGAAGTTGATCTTCCCCTGAATAGGGCTGCTGCTCATCATCTTCAATTTTCGTTTGTTTGACTGTAGAGAAGAGAAAACATGACATTAATTTTCCAACTAGATGGAAACAAAATTCCAGGAAATTATATGAAACTTGAAACAGAAGAATAATAGCATACTATAGCATGCAAATTTATTCTCTCACCTTAACTGAAGCACTATCAGTCAGCTTTCCATCAGAGCCAGAATTGTGTCTTTCCTTGTCAGTCAGCTTTCCATCAGAGCCAGAATTGTGTCTTTCCTTGCGGTACTGCTTCAGTGACCTTTTGTTAGCTTCATTCAACACTTTGTTTTCTTCAGCCAGCAATTTGACCTATATGCATCATAATAAATATTTCAATAAGCAGTTGATAGTACAGCAGGTCAGACAGTGAAGTAAAGGAATCAATGTTCTGCTTAACACACCTCCTCTTCAGCAGAAAGAAGATTGATCCTTAGATGTTCTTTATCCTTCTCAAGTGTTTCATTATTCTTTTGAAGAGTTTTCAACTCAGCAACTAGCGATAGAACTTTTTGAGATGAAGGCCTCAAGCTGTCACACCAATAAGATAAAATCACTTCAAAGATTTAAAATTTACAATCAACTAAATAAACTGAAAGCTACTACGGCAAGCAAATAATGCTGAAACTAACACTTAGTGCTAGATTAACTCACCCATTCCACATACTTAGCAACCTTTGACATGACTCATCTGTGCTATTGGCCTCCAGAAATGTATGTGCTACCCCAGCGTCATCTTTAGTAAATGTTGCTATAACAGACTCCACTAGTTTCTCTTCAATCGGTGAGCCTTCAGAAGATGCATCGACCTTCAACATGGAAACAATCATTCGCCTTCTTAACAACACAGTAAAAGAGACTCTGACAAGTGTGCCTATTCTTCTAAATCAATTTCAACAGGAAACAAAGTCTCTGTCTATATTCCAGAAACAGTGTGCATATATCGACAACTCAGCTTCGAATTCATGTTTCAAAAATTGGAAAGTCAAGTTCATAAGAAACTAGGACGAGTTTCGATACGAAGCCAAGTTCTCTACATTGCCAAACTTTTGAATAGAATGAGCTAAACATAAATAAATGATATCTCTGTAAACACCAGATCAGCTTATATTTAATTGCAGCCCTGAACCAGAAATGCCAGGGACTATAGATCAGATTAAGGTTAAAATGCAAGTTATTGAAGTCCAACCCCAATATTATACACAATAACTTCATAGCGAAATATAAAAAGACAGTACCCTAAATTCCAGATCTAGCTGCACCTATGTGAGATGGAAGAGACTGAAGCTCAAACCTGAGTTGTATCATAAGATGTCTAAGTCCAAATCTTATACACACTTTGGCATAATAGCTCTCTTGAAAAAGAGACAACGTTTAAGGCTTTACATAATATTGACCTAAAGAGGGACCATATATATCTTCAAACCAATTACTGATCAGAGCAGAAACTTGCACAAACAGCAAATGTAATAGCAACAAAAGAACACTATAACTAACTTTTAACTCATGGATAGACACAGGCTATTCCCAATGCTCCTCAATACTTTCAATTCAAGTTTTTGGCATGACTTTAATGTCTTCAGTTGATTTAGCACACTTCAACTATAAAGAATATGAAGCAGTAAGATTACAGTCTCGAAGCCAACTATGATATTGATTCCACTAGAGCATTGCACAAATAATGCCTCTAACAAACAATTACCAACAAACCAAATCATGCTCTCCATAGACACATATTCCACACAAACACTAAATATAAAGCAATGGATAGAATCAATTACCATATGTGTCTCGTGTTCTTTCTTGTACAACAGCAACTCATCCCTCAACTCTTTAATCTCGTCCTCCAACTCCTCGCAACGAAACTCCGCCTCTTTAGCCCTCTGGTCCGCCTCGTTACCGAAATCCATCAACGCATCCCTGTCGTGGTCGTAAAGCGAGCACTCCTTCTCCCACTTGTTACACTGGCTCACCAGATGCGCACACTCCGCCGCCAGCCTCTGATTCTCCTCCACAAACTTCCTCAACGCCTGAGCATTCATCATCGCCTCCGCCTAAAACCGAAACACAAAACATCGAAAATCAAACCCCACAAGCGATATTGATGAAAAATTGAAGCGAAATTGAAGAGGAGAGAATGACTACGAACCCTAGATCGTTCGAGTGCTTCATCCCTGTCCTTCAATTTGGCGAGTAGAAGCGCGTACTGTTCACGAAGGCGTCGCTTGGCTACTTCGGAGCACTGGAGCTTCAATTCGAGGGTGGCCGTAGACACCGGAAGGCGGAGAGTGTGGTCAATTGACTCTCTGATGTAGTCGTCGACGTCTTGAGGAAGATCCATTCTTGCCGTGATTCTTTGGTCTCCGAAACCCTAGACCGGAGAATAGTAGGGTTTTGAAAATTTGAAAGGGCGAGGATTAGGGTTTCGGTGAGAGAGAAGGATTTGGGGGTTTGTTGGCGAGGGTTTGAGTCGGGAAAATTGAAAGGTCGAGTCAGTTTGAGACTCTGGGTAAACTTCTTTCGCTCTCTTTTTCTCACGGTCGCGAAAAGCTTTTGTTTAGAAAATCAGAGGAAAATTGATTTTTTTGGGGAGTGTTTCAAAATTTGAAACTCTAGCCGTTATGCAGGGAAGTACCAAGTGGGAGGCAAAAATTGATTTCATAAATTCTAGATATTACTAGTAAGTAATAATCATTATCAACTAGATACTACTTCCGGTTGTCAATGATATTTATATGGGCTGTTTTTAATTAACCAACTTGAAAAACAGTTAAATGATTATTAATATCATATGATCAAAATAATTTTAACGATAACGGACCATAATATGACTGTAGAATATCCACATAACATACTTTAATATAAATATGAAAAACTAAATATATGTTAAAATGATTGTAATAAGAGATCGCTAGTTCGATCCTCAACTTGTTGAAAACACCTCTTGGGGATGTTGCTCCTCTTCTTCTTTTTTCTAGGAAAAAAAATTGAATCACAACAATCGATTTTGTTAGTACGTCAGTGTGTGCCCCTTATTTATGCACACTTAGTACCCCTAAAACACAATTCGAGCATAAGGAATATTCAAAGATTATCCCATACAGACGTGTCGCCTAATGCAAGCAGGTGAAATGACCCAATTCCCCCGTACATTAATTCAGGTAAGCGAAAGCAATCCCACATTGCTTAAGTTAAGAAAAAGTCATCCTCAACTACCAATAAAAAGAAGATATTCACTACAACTCAAGGTACTCCCTCTAATTGACTACAGTAAAACCTTGATAAGTAAATGTTTGATAAATTGATAACTTTGCTTAAGTAATATTTTTTTTCAGTCTCAATTCGTAACCAGTTTATATTACTAACATTCTCGCTCGCTTCTGTTAGCTACATTCTACACGTGTACTAACTTAAGCATCAAAGCACTGAAAACGGGCCGACCCTATACTTACCTCTAATGTCGTTTGTGTGTCTTTGTAACTAGTAGCCTAACGAAAGACTTCGGTCTTAATGAGAGGAGCGATCACGTTAAACATCTCATGTACTTCTAACGAAATCCTAACAGAATTTGGTAAAACCAGGTTTTATGTGTTTCGAATTCCTGAACTCTGCTTTTAAAACTATATCAGGTTACCTCTGCATCAAACTCAGTATACAGTGAGATAACTGAGATAAAGGTCTCTTGGAGGAAGTTATGGGATGAATGTTAACCATTTTTGATATTATGCCCTACTCTTCGAGCTTCCTTCAGTTGCTTGCTCTGTGTGTGTGTGTTTTGGGCCCTTAGCGTGTTGTGGACCGAACTGAGTATCCTGGTTGGGCTGAAATTACTTTGAAGTCTTAATACATATTTCTCTTTGGATTAATCATTATAACTTTGAATTAGATAGGATCGGCGGTGGATCTATATAGGGGTGAGGTTGGACAATTTGCCAACCTGAGTTTATGAGTTTAGCTTCATTATATGTGCTGGGTACTACTAGTTTGGGCAAGAAATGGCAGAAATTTCGGCAAAATGACGGAGATTGAGCAAACTAGGAAGAAGATGAACAGTAGTTTCAATTGAATAAAGTCTGAGCCACGCGACGTCGTTTGATTAGAAGGAAAAAGTAAACTGAGACACAACGACGTCGTTGATCTTGGTCGTTTCACATCATTGGATTTTAACCCTAAAAAATCCAATGATATTTACTATTTTATAATCTCTGCTCTTTTGCCCGGGTCTCTACATTCTCTCTCTTGCGTCTGGGAGGAATAGACTAAATTAAATCCCAAGGTCCAATGTCTATTAATTAAGATTTTAACCTATCTCTCTATTTTATTATTATATGAATCTTGCAGACTAGTTTTCTCAGTATATTGAATTTTTTTTTATACAACAATGAAGAGGTGAAATTGGCAATCATTTTTTTTTTTACAAATTCCACGGCCATTTTTCATGCAAAATGTATTGAAAAGATAAAAGAAAAAAACAAAGTAGAGAGTATAATTTGTAAAAAAATGAAGAAGAGAGTGTTAATATTACCTCCGTATATTAATATGTATTACTTACATTTATGTACTTAAATAAAACTGTTTATGTATTTAAATGAACTATTTATGTATGTTTATGATTTTAGTTTTAATAATTTTTATGCTTAATTTTACCTTACCCAATTTTTTTTCTTCAGAATCCGCCATTAAACATGATGATTTGTCATTTTGTCTATGAATTCGATCATTCAATTGCGTTCCAAGTAAAATCGTCATACACTTTAATAAAATTTCCGACTCTGACCCAATCACTTTCGTTCGTCAACAATCAACATGGAGGGATCTCATCCACATCTTCTTCTAGTATGGTCTCAAGAATAAATTAGAGTTCAGGTTTTGTTTTCCAACCATCTCCTCTCCTTGAAAGTTGCATGATCGATGGTTGCTTTAATGGCTTAATCTATGTTTTGTTCTCCTTTTTTTCTTTCTTTCTGAAAATTTTATTTTTATAGGCAACAACCTAGCTGTCAACAACAAGAAGAACAAAAATAAAGACAATCTTAGCAACGAAGACTAATAACAAAATAAGACCATCTGAAGTAACTTATTTATACCTACGTACGTACAAAACTCAAGATAAAATTCAATATAAAAAATTTAGTCATTCAAAGAATCCCTGATTACGTACATTCTTGAGGTTCTTTACAAATACTAATAATTTACATGAACAAAACATGAATATTACAAGCGTAGAGCTAATTAGCTATAGCCACAAAGCTAACTTCAGTTTGCGACTGTTTCATTTTTGGTACTATTCGATTGTTTGATCTTTGATTCTCTTTTTTCCTCGTTGGCCTTCTCAATGATAGAGTCCACCTCCTTCTCTATCTCCTCTGCCTGCAATTTTTATCATGAAACATAACTGTTATATTCGTGAATTTGGGAGATTTATTGAATAAGTTAGGTGCATATGTAGAATTGCTTAGCATAATTAACTAGCTAGCTTGAGGAAACGTGCACATTTTAATATGAGACAAGTAGCAGCCTAGCAGGTGAGAAGCATGACGCCGCCTCATTATAAAATGTCGTATTGTTATTGTTGTAAAACAACTAACAAGTGGTATCATTTTCATTTCCCTAACTTAGATTCTCTAGTACGTATTCCAGTTTCCTCTTAACCACAAGATAGAGACGTACATAGTTATTTAATCAATCGGTCTAGAGCAACTATATATATCATTCAACTTTTAAGAATATATAGATGTGACACTAGAGCGGTGATCATGGAGTAAGATAATCTTAACTTGCTATTACTAGTCATATTATAAGTTTATGGTCGTCTATATATATGTCGCCTTTTCACGTGAAAAATAAGAAAATACCCAATGTATTAGGTAAGAATGGATTAGTTAGATATCGATTATCACCTTCTCAATGAGATCATCCGCCATGGCCGCGGCCTTGCCTGTTTTGTCAGCTAATTCCTCCACCAGCTCGGCAGTGCGTCGAAGTCTACCCTCCGGAAGATGATTGCCGATCTCATCCGCCACCTCCTCCACTTTCTCGGACACATTCTCCACCAGCTCCGCCACTTCTTCTGCGGCATCCATCGCCGTCTCCACTTGCTCTACACATACATAGATAACCATGCACATACAATCAATATTCATAACCTAAATTTCATAATTACGAGTTGATCGAACAATTAACTATGTATGCTAATTAGGTTTTGACGTACGGATATATAACAATAACAATGTGAACGTCATTACCTTTCAACTTGAGTAATGGATACCATTTATTCTTCGTAAAGGGTATTATTACTGAGAAAAGCATACCCAGTAGCCACATTTTCCTGTATTTATAACATATACGTAGAGATTAATTAGTACATATATATGCAACTAATTAAATAAATGTTGAAAAATGAAGATTATATTTATCTGATGACATGGACTACTTACCATGAACCGCTGCCGGAAGGATCAGAAGGAAGAGGAGGAGTACCGGGGTCAACGCTGTTGATCACCATTAGAATCTTGCTGCCGATGCTCTGAACTCTGAGATGGCTCGTGTCGAAAGAACGCAAGCTACCGTTTCCGAGAAAACGACATGAATCTCTCTGGTTTAATCTGAGTTGGTGTTGATGATGATGAAGTAGTGATGAAGGTCTGGAATTGCAGGGAGTAAGTGCTGCTGCTGTTGTTGTTAACGTTCTCATCGACATGGTATATCTGTGTTGGATTACAAAGAGAGAAATGGGATGCGTACGTACGTAGGTATTGAAAGATTGATGGAGAGAAGAGGAGTGAGAAAGCAAGCTGAGTTGAATGCAGAGGCTTATAAGTTTGTTTGAGAACGATGAATCTGTTTGAGAAAGGGTTTGGTTGACACGCTATTTCAATCTTAAGGATTAGGCGTGAAGTTAATACTTATATACAGCTTTGCAGAGTCAATGGTCATCGATCCCTCGTTGTTACTCGCTTTACGTTTTAAGACATGTGGTGGAACTTTCTTATAAGAATGGTCCATTTTGGTTGCATTGAACAAATTATTGAAATTAACGTTAAGAAGCCAATTCTTAAATGTTTAAATTTCGAACCGTGTTAGATCTCCACCAGTACATGACTAGGAATAGTACATGCTGTACGTTGTCCTTTTACTATTCATACTACTAATACGCATTTTCCAGGAAAATGGAAGAAAAATTAGTAACAAAATACCTTTTTTTCTTTTTTTTAATGATGTACTTATCAGAAGACTTGACCGGCGCGACAAGGAGGGCAATCTACATTCGTCGATGACCCGTCGTCACCGGTCATCGAGGAAAGTGGTGGCGCCGATTTGTCTTTCCCCGCTAGCCCAAATTGAAGGCCATGATGGATTTCTCGTCGTGGAAGGGAGCGCAATTGGCCAATTGGGGGGAGTGATGGACGGTGGTGGTGATTTTCCCTTTGGATGTGGCATGGACTTTTCTCACGAGGGGTTGTTTTGGCCTAGTATCTTAACCCTAGTCCATTTGGAGCTTTGTTTGGTGGTTTGGGCCTGAGATACAATTGAAAGGCTCGGTTGGGCTTTTTGGGTGGGCTTTAATTAGAACATATAATCATATATGGTTGTATCCAAAATATGAACTTTTGGCTCCAAGCCTCCAAGAACCAAACTCTAGTCATGAATTTTTCGCGGGCACAAAACTGAAAAATATTTAAAAATAGTATAATACTGTATAAAAGGAAAGGATAAAAAAAAAATTTACCAAGGTAAAAAATAACTAAACAAAAATATTGATTAATCTAGACAAAAATATTGATTAATTTTTTTTTGAGAACATCTTTGATAAACTCCGTATTCCAACCAATACAAATAGAGCTGACATTAGTAAGAAATTATCACTGATCTTTACAAACACTAAACTAAAAAAAAGTTAAGTTTACTTGCCTCTTAAGAAGAGCACAGAAAACATGAAAAAAAAGTTGAAACATACCCTTAAACACACAATTATGGTAGATATATCAACACCAATATATCACACAATCTAAAAAAAGACACAAAAAAGCTTAAAACACCAAAGACCAACTAGCATCCTAAAATAATATAACACACCTTAAACGTAATTAGTAAAAAACTAAAACCTAGAAACCCTAAAAGCCCATCCAACAAAAGAAAGGCCTCAAGCCTCAAGCCCAAGCAACTCTCTCACAGCAACCAAAGCACCGCCGCACCAGCACAGTAAACAGCCATCCATCTCGTTCCGCCGCCCACCTCGTTTGAACAAAAGCGCCGACCACCAACCCAGGTCAAGAACCCGGTGCCCATCCTCCCGAACAGCCGTCGTCGAAGCCCTCTCGCCCAACACGAGACCACCTGCAAACCACTATCCAAACCGACATCACAACCACACGACAGTGAACGACCACCGCCGCACAGACATGACATCGACTCCACTGCTCACCGACCGAATACCGTCGTGCCAATGCTCCGTCCCCAAGTTTGCGAAAACCGGCGGGTCATAAATTCCTCGTCAGACAACAAGCCATCCATGACAGAGACGTGGTCAAGAGACCAGCCCCACCAAAGAGCAACCGCTGCCGGACGAAGACTGGAGAAAACGAATAGCACCGCCGCTAAAGAAAAGTTGCAGAGAGAAAAAACTAATATATATATATATATATATTGATTAATATTGTTTAAGTTGGAAGAAAAATAGACAAAGGTTAAAAAAAAAAGACTCTAAAAATCCTAGCAAGAGAAGAGAGCGTGTCGTACGCGGGGACAAGACCGGCTTCTAGTCTTCCACGTCCGGTGGCCCTCAGGCGTTGATGATGGCCCTCTGGTCAGAGTTGCGCTTGGAGTCTGCTGCAAGACGGGAGTAGTATCTTGGTGCAATGTGCTAGGCAATTCGGCAAAAAATGACAAGGCTGGGCCTCTGTTTCCTAGCTTGTTGGTTTACTGTTGTAGTATAATGGGCTAGGTTCGTAGGCCCGTGTAGTTTTTGTTTTCTTTAGTAGTCAATATGTGTCTAGTGGGCTTTGACGCCTGTGTAGTCTGTTTATAGGCTTTAACCATATTGATAGTTGCTAATTTTTACTAACTAGGCTCTAGAATTCTATTAGACGTGTAGTGTAGTTGGCCTACCCTGATCCGAACGTGACTCAGCAATTCAATAATGTATCACTAGTCTTGCAGTGTAGTTGGCTTACCCTGATTTAAACGTGTCTTCGTTCCGATTTATTGTCCATTTCCATTTGTAGTGTTTAGTGTTTCTCTACAACCAAGAATGGAACGTTGCATTACGACATTACTTCTTTTATTATTTTTTTGTTCATTATTTTTTTTTATCAAAATACGACCGACAAATCTTTTTTAATGAGATGAACGACATTACACAGTAAACGCATATTGGAAAGTGAGAAAAGATCACTACTAAGCTGATCTATAATGACCTAAACTAGCTACATATCGTTGTGCTACAACATAAAAGCACTAAGTAACTAGTAACCAAATGCCGACTTGCTAGAAAAACTAGACACAAATAAACCAAGGCTAAGTTTAGCTTAATAACAAACATAAAAAGTCCAAGTCTACAAAGGTTAAGACTCTTTGGATCATGCTCCGGCCATCTCACCGCAAGAATTTAGCCATTTGAATCCCAAGTCCAGATAAAAAAACTGCAATAAGCACATGGGCCTCAAGACTAGCCTATTTAGGATGAGAAACCCTAGTGCACAAATCAGATTTGTGGCCCAGATCCAACAACCAAGGGTTCCTATGAAAACAACAGTTGGCCTCCCCCGGCACTGCAAACAATGAACTCGTCGCATTACCAAACACCGGCCGACCCCCCGGACCCCCTTCTCAAGAAAACGGTTGGGGAAAGTGAGTTGTCGCCACCATTTTGTGACTCAAATCACCAATGAATGTATCAATCTTGTGACCAACACCCCCAGCCTACCTGATCCAAACCGTCGCTAAGCAACAAAAGAAAATTTATGCTGCCACTGGAGCACGTACAAAACATCACGACGCTACTCCTATCCACTATTCTAGATTTGTCGATATGCCAGAGGACGACGTGACTCACCTAGAACCCGATCCCACACTTGTCACTCAAGACTAGCCCATTGATGGTCATAAATATTGCATTCCTTCACTACATAAATAACAAGCCGAACACCGATGAAGGATGAGCTCGGTGGACATGACTTTAAGAGAAACACTGATATTAATCTCCTTTAAGAAGAAGAGTGCAATACCGTGCATGTGAGAGGAAGGCTCATAGAAACCTTAGCGGAGACATTCTTTTTTCAAGACTTTTTTAGTTAGCATATGCAATTTTCATTAAGAGAGAGAGGAGAAGCTAAAATATTACTAAGTGGATTCAACACTTTGGTTGATTTTTTATTCCACATCAGCTCTAGACTTCTTTTAGTTAGCATAGGCAATTATCATTAAGAAAGAGAGGAGAAGCTAGAATATTGTTGAGTGGATTCAACAATTTGGTTTATTTTTTCTCACCTAAGCTACTATCTTTCTTTATTCTCTTCATTTGTTGTCATTATTGTAAAGATTTATTATGATAACCTAACATGATACAACTCACCTCCATGTACAAGCTAGAAATTTGAAGCCAAACCAAACCCACAAAGTAACGGATGCTCAGAGTCCGAACACTGAAATTCAATTTCTGTTTTCAATTTTGGCTCTCTCTCTCTCTCTCTCTCTCTCTCTCTCTCTCTCTCTCTCTCTCTCTCTCTCTCTCTCTCTCTCTCTCTCTCTCTCTCTCTCTCTCTCTCTCTCTGGGAAAGATGCCAACATGGAAAAAGGAGAAAACTCAACTTTAAAAAAAACTCAATTCAAAATAAACAACTTTTATCTGCTTATTTTTAACCTTAGTTTTCAACAAAAAAACACTATTTTAAGTTTATACCAAACACATACTCTATCAAAATAAGATTAAAATAAGTTGTTTTCAGTCACAAAACGCAATCCCATATACGCGACCTACGTGTTTTGTTTATTTTTCCATGATGGTTATTAAGGTTAGCCAAACACACAAATTTCATCAAAAAGCAGATCTATAATTTGAATGCGCTACTGTCATTTTTTTTAGTAAAACGACCTTCCGAAGAAGGCAATTTTATTAAGTAATATGACCAATGTCGTAATTGATAGCATCCAGAACAAACTTTGGAGCGATGGAAAACCATTCAAAATGAATGAGCAGATCATAAGCATGACAAGCTAATCTATTTGCTACTCTATTAAATTTTCATGGTGAGAATCAAATTGACCAAGAGATGTTCCTCCTGATTAGCACCTTTACATCTTCCACTAATCCTCAAAGCAAAGAATAATCTTCATGTTCACTCATGCACCATTGCGTAGCTAGGAGACGGTCAGTTTCAACGACTACATTCGTAACTTCCAAACTAAGTAAGAATTCTAGGCCATCCCGAATGGTCATTAACTCAGCTTGAGCTGCAGAGGAGACATACCTATAGCGATAGGAGAATGTTGCAATAAAGGTGCCTTGGTCTTTTGGTTTGTCCGTAAAACTCCACTGTCACTTCCTTTGCCCGAGTTATAAGTCACATCCACATTCAGTTTAAGTAATCCATTACTTGGAGGCTCCCACTTTTGAATCATAACCTTAGGCTTAACTGAAGAAGTAGTAGCCTTAGCCTTGACCAGTTTGTACTTGTCATATTAGCCATAGATACGGCTGCTACTTGCTTTGCTTCCTTTCTCAAGATTATTCCACAACTTATCATCCTTATTAAGCCATAAGCCCAATATAATCATCATTAATTGCTCAAACCTGACCTTATCATTCCTATTAAGCCATAAACCATAAGCCCAATACAAGCATCTTATTATGTTGTAGAACCATCTCGTTCTTGTGTTTCCGCACAGTACCCTAGTTCCATTGAACCAAGATTCTTCTCGTTTGTTTAGTTCCCCCCCCCCCCCCCAATTGTAATAGATGATCCCCTGTGGATGGAAGTGTCCAACCTTTCTTGATTTGATTGATACAGTCCAGGTGTTGAGCCCATAGTTCCTCAAAATGAAAGTGGCACACTCTACTCCCTTCCATAATTAGGTTTGTTGCTACCTTGATCAACAATGGTAAATGGTCAGACTTATCAGGAGTTAAAGTCAGAACCCTAGAATAGAATAGATGCCTCTATAACTGAGTTGGACATGCTCGATCCAATCTCTCCTTTGTAGACCTGGAAAACCAAGTGAAATCGAGCCAACAAACCCTAGATCACATAGCCACAGTCTATGAGTGCTTCATGAAATAGTTGCATTGGAGTTGCAGGCCTAAGTGGACCTCTAGACTTCTTTTCATTACATGCAATCTCATTGTAGTCTTCTACTATACAAGGTAGTGGACTTTGAGCTCTCAAGTTTCTCAATAGATCCCATGTTCTAACTTTGTCTCTGTTACCGGCGCATCCATATATCCCAATAAAGCGCCATTGATCATGAGCACTCTCCACTCCTATTTCCACATCAATGTGATTTGTGGAGTATGTGTGAAGTCTAATAGGATAATCCTTCCTCCACAAAATAGTGAGACCACGAGAGTCCTCGGTACGTTCCTTGAAATAAACTCTATCGAAACCCAAATTTCTTCTCAAGTTTTTGATGTTTAACCAAGGAGAAGATCGCATCTTTAGTATTGTTAACGAGACCTCTACAATTCCACACTAGGATTTTGAAGTCTGTCATCCACCGTGAATCAGTTGGCCGGCGTAAACAAGCTGCCGCTAGGGTTCTAGTAGGAAACTAGGGTTTATGTTTTTTCTAGAGAGATATTTTTTTCTACAATGTGCTACTGTCATTATTCATAATTATTCTCAAATAAATGGCCAAATAGTCGTTACCGGAGGCTAACCCTTGTTTGGTCAAAACCGTAGATTAAACCATTATAAACTTTTACCTTATTTCCAACTTACTAAATATTGCCTTGTCCTTTCAAAAAAAAAATTGCCTTGTCAAACCTATATTGCTCATTTTAGAAAAATAAAATAAAATAACAACCACCTAGAACTTAATCTTGTAGTGATCGAAAGAAAGTAATCTCCCTCGGAAGGTAGGTTCTTACTGTGAAAATGTTTTTGAACTAAAACAATCCCTTGAGACGATGAGCAGCCTAAATTAGCGTTTAATATTCATTTAACTCTAGAGAAGAGAGGCACAATTTTTATTTTTATTTTTTTGAGGGAAACAACCTTCCAAAAGGAAGGCAATTTTAATAAATAATACAACTAATGTCGTAATGAAGGGCATCCAGAACAAGCTCCGAAGCTAAGTTGAACCACTCAAAAGGAGTGTTCGACGTATGAGCGAGATTAGCTAATAAATGAGCTACTATATTACAATTGCGAGGAAAAAAGAAGAAGTGATATAGTAGGAGATGATACCATAGTGCTCTTGATGTCTTATACCACAGGGCCAAAATCGAGGGATCTTCTTCCTGCCTCACAGTTGTGTGGCAACTAAACAATCCGACTCAATAACAACTCTTGTGAGTTCCAACTCCATTAGGAATTTAACACCATCTTTGATAGCCATCAACTCCACTTGGAGGGCCGAAGCTACTGCCCCGTAAGGATGAGAAAAGCTAGCCACAAACTTTCCAGTAGAGTCATGCAAAATAGCTCTGCCTCCGCCTTACCCGGAGCAAAGCTCACGTCCACAGTTAATTTATATTGACCTCTAGGAGGAGGTGGCCAATTTTTAAGAGATGGCCTTGTCATCACCTTGCTCATACTAGCCTTTGATTTGACATTCTTGTACTCTTCATAAGTATCTACAACTCTAGCAGAAATAAAGGCAGCCTCCTTTGCTCTATCGTTCCAGACTTTATAATTTCGGTTAAACCATAATCCTCATATAACCATCATGAGTTGTTCAAATCGGTGTAGGGGCATGGAAGTAGCTTGTTCTAACATCCATTCTTTGTAGCAAAAAGAAGGAGATGTAAAAACCTGTAAGTTGACCGGGTTGTTCCTCAAAACCTGCTTAGTTTTAGGGCAAGAACAAAAGACATGACTTGCTGTTTGGAAGAGTGCCGCACACAACGAGCATCCGAGCTCACCTGTTTACCCTTTGGTACTCAATCTAACTTTAGTAGGCAATATATCATAGCAGGCCCTCCAGATACATATTCTGACTTTTCCTGGGACTCTAGCTTTCCAGATAGTTTGCCATAGCTTTCGAAATCCATCCTTAGTCGAAGTAGACGACAAACTGTTGCCCATAACCATATGTCTTGCCACAAAGTACCTCGTTTCCCCAAAGAGAGGCACAATTGTTGATGTGGATGCCAACAATCTGGTATATTTTCCACCTGAACTAGCTTCTTTCTTTCTTTATTATTATATTTTTTCATTTGCGGTCATTTGTGTAGTGATTTATGAGAACTTGAGGGCATGCAACTCACCTTCATATGCAATCTGAAAAGCTAAACCCAACCCAGGCACACCAAGTAACGGACGCTCAGAGCTAGACACTGAAATTCAATTTCAGTTTCAAATATGGAAAAGAGAGTATTTGTCTCTATTCGGAGAGAAATGAAGAGGCCAACATGGAGAGCGTATGCTATTGGCAGCATGAATGTGACCCAAGACAAGTGTGCGGTTTTTATTTAGCTCGTGGTTATCGTAACTCATTTCCAAATTTGACCCAAGGTTAAAACCTTAACCACAATAGCACATTTATAAGTATAATGCCTCTCAGTGAGATTCTTAGGTAATGTTCTAAAAGTTGTTAAAATGATTAGTCGGCGACTAGCCGGAGATTAGTCGGATTTGATATTTTTTAGTTAAATTTAATAATATTCATACAAATAAATGAAAGAAATTAGAAATACTTAGGTAAAATTAAACAAGAAAATAATATCCATATACATAAAGTAAAGAAATGAAGTACTTGTGTGTCTAGATAATGTATCTATTTTTTTGGCTCTTTTTTTCTTATTAAATTTATGATGTTTATAAAGGAAAAAAATTAAAAAATTCACAAAAATAAATAAAAATAAATTGACTGAATAGTCCGGTCAACCCGACTTTGACGACTTGACCGACTCTTTCGACCGACTTGCCAAAATCAGTTTGGATTCTAAAAATCACCGACTAATCGCCCGACTTTTTCGACTTTTCGAACACTACTCTCAGAAAGTCTCTTTGTCGCTCGATCCCTCAAAGAGAAAGGAGGAGGCCACGGTGGAGAGCATATTCCATTGGTAGCATGGATGTGACCGAAGACAAGTGTACGACTTTTATTTAACTCCGAGTTACCTTAACTCACTTCCAAATTTGACCCGAGGTTAACAACTCAACACGGTAACACACATATCAGTATAAAGCCTCCGGGGAGACTTCCATTGAAAAGTGGTGCCTTGGGCCTCTTCTTCTTTCTTCCCCTCCTTTTTTTGGTTAGCTACTTCAGCCCACCAAAATGCCACTTCTCTACTACTACAACCACTACTGTTTACATGCTGTCCCCTGAGCAATCTAACCTCAACACCAGACATGCATTTGTAGTTTACTTCCATTCGATACTTAGCAAGCAAGACTCTTTCAATTCGGTTCATTCTTGAACTTGTTGAAGTTGTTATTTCCGTTCAGTGTGATTGAGATGAAGAGGTCTCCTAGTTTTTCCTGCTCTTCTTCCTCTTCATCTTCATTACTTGGGCCTGAAACTGATTCAGCCAATCATAGCCAGCCAGAGAAACCAAAACCCAAGCGCAGTAGAAACCCCCCCAAGAGTTCTGCTGATCAGAAATGCCCAAAGGCCGGAGCAGCAGGAAGCAGAAGAAGCTCAATTTACAGAGGGGTCACAAGGTAGTACTAATTCTGTTTTATGTTTTTTGTTTTCTCAATTCTAGTGATTTGCATGTCAACAATTCTGTGTTAAACTCACACACTATGATGATCTGACAGGCATAGATGGACTGGAAGGTATGAAGCTCATCTCTGGGATAAGAGTTCCTGGAACGACATTCAGAAAAAGAAAGGACGACAAGGTAATTGTAATTATTTTAATTGAAACCCAGATTCAAGGAGATCTGTAATATAATTTTGAATATAATCTTTATCTTCTGACTTGTGTTTTTATTCCTGTAAATCTCCATCCCTGTCAATGCAACGTTTGGATGCACTTTTGCTGCACTGCTTCTGCTCCTATAGTTTATCTGGGTAACTCTCTCGCTCTCGCTCTCTCTCTCTCTCTCTCTCTCTCTCTCTCTCTCTCTCCCCTATAGTTTAAAGAAATTTCCTGTTCTGGTTAAGTATAAACAAATGTTAGTTTGAGTTTGAATAGATTACAAGTAAATTTATTTTAAACTGACGTAGATGATGTGTTGATTTTAAATATACTGCCTTTTGACGTAGGCATGTTTTATTTTTTGTTTAGGTGCTTATGATAGTGAGGATGCTGCTGCTCATACTTATGATCTTGCTGCCCTCAAGTATTGGGGACCTGGAACCATCCTCAATTTCCCGGTACATTAACTTGTTATGCTACTTCTTACAAGTTCCACAATTTCAGCTCTCTTACAATAATGGCATTGTTGGAGTTCAATTGTCACAATATCTAGTTATCTCGCCAACACACAGCAGATTAAATGTGAGTAAACGGGCTGTTTACAGCTTTAATGGTTGGAATTATGTGTGTGCTGCAGATAGAGACATACACCAAGGAACTTGATGAAATGCTGAAGGTTTCCAAGGAAGAATACTTGGCTTCATTGCGCCGTCGGAGCAGTGGATTTTCTAGAGGGGTGTCGAAGTATCGGGGTGTGGCTAGGTAAATATGATTTAATAGTTGTTTTAGTTTAGGGGGTAGTAGAGCTTCTGAATTTTTATCTTATATCTGCTGCAATTATAATTCTCACAGGCATCACCATAACGGGCGATGGGAGGCGCGAATTGGAAGAGTTCTCGGAAACAAGTACTTGTACCTGGGAACTTACAGTATGTATACACTTCCTCTCTCCTCATCTCAGTTGATTTCGGATACATTTCGTGCCTTCACTTGTTTAAGTTTCCTCACAATTAACAAATTGGCACATATATCTCTGCCATTTACTGCCATTTTGTTTGGATTTTTCTGAAGAACAAGATGCTGCCAACTTGTGTGCTAAACTAAGTGCCAATTTCAAAACCCTTTAGTTCAGTGAATGCACAGACGTGTCCACTATTTTTCCAGTCCAGTCCAAAACGTTACATATTACATGTCACAATACTTCTGCCTGCTGCATGAAACAACTCAGCAATTTCCAATTGTTTGAGTCTCTTTTTTCTTGTTTCGGTCATGCATGCTTGGTAATCAATGTTATTAATTAGTAACCATAGGTTCAATAAGGAAGCTGCAAAAGCAGGTTGAACAGAGTAATTAGGTTGCCAAAACACAAGCATCCTCACATTTGACAGGACCACCAGAGTACCATAGTCTCAAATGTCATTTTTATTTCTAATGACGAAGCCCAGCTGCTTTACCATGCTTCTACTAGTGTGTAGTAGTAGAACAATTAATAAAGCTAAGTTGGGTCTGTGTTTGTGTTGGGCATAGTAGACATGGGAGGGTCATGTGACATAATTTAACTGAAGTAGCAGGAGAAACTGCAAGAAGCCAACAGTTGGTTGGTTTGACCTGATCTGATTTTGAGTGTGAGCAGCAAATGAGTGTCTGAAGCAGTGGGGCACGTGACACCCATCATTATTTTTTCTATTTATGGTCTCATGGGCACGTGACACCCTAAGACAGGAAAAGATTTTCAGATTTCAGAGTTATTGAAAGAGGCAGGCACTGGGTCTCACGTGTCCCCATTCTTCTCCAATTGAGCCAAGTCATCCAGGCCCTTGTCTTCTGCTTCTATGGAACTCTTTTTCTAGCCATAGTTTTTCTTAGCATTAACATAGACCAATCTCTTACCTTATTTACCTTATCATACACATGAATGATGCATGATATTACTTGTGCTACTTCAGTAATTCGAATTTTAATTTCACGTGTTTTTAACTGTTGTTGTTATTGCTTGATGATGAAGACACACAAGAAGAGGCAGCAGCAGCATATGATATGGCAGCTATAGAGTACAGAGGAGTGAATGCGGTGACCAATTTTGATATCAGCAACTACATGGACAAAATCAAGAGTGAAGAACCACAAGACCCAGCGCCCCAATGCTCCGATGTAGAACAGGAAGAAGTCAAAGTAAAACAAGAAGTGCATCATTTTCGACCACAGCAACAAGAGCAACAAGGACAACAACAAAATGAGACGCAAATCTTGGTATCCCCTGAACGTGAGTACCAGCATGTAGTGCCTTGTTTGGAGACTAGTTCTACAACAATGCAAGATGTCATGAATCCTGCAAATGAGCACCAGTTTCAGTTCAATTGGAACTCTTTGGATACTCTGCTTCCAGTTCCCAACATCCCCTTGGATAGTCAGCCCTCGGAGCTACCAGACTTTTTCGAGGACTTGGGGTTTGAAGAAAATTTTGACTTGATATTTGGAGGGGCAAGTGAGGTCAATTTAAGTGGTTTATTAGACGACACTGCAGCATGTGAGGTTCAAGCTGGTGTGCCAAGAAACTTGGACGATAACGGGTCTTCTTCTCCATCTCATTCTCCATCTTCAACAACGACATGTGTTTCTTGTAACTACTCTATTTGAAGGTGTCTGCCAGTTTAGAGGGTTGGGGTTGGTCTAGTTTGTTGTTTAGATCGAAAACAGAAAGTTTCTTTATTTTATGGAATTGACCAAAATAGAAAATAAGTTACAAGGTGAAGGCACTCTCAAATCTCAATTTCATGTTGAATTTACTTCAAGGCAAATCAACATTTCATAAGCTAGGAGGGCAAGAAAACTGTGTTATGGAATGAATATCTGTTTCAAACTTTGTGCTTAATCCCAATATATAGAACCTGGCCTTAGCTTTCAATTCCTCCAAAATTGTCTATGTGGACTAGTATGTCTTCAAATCTTATATATGACCATGATCTATGTGTGTCAGTTTTAAGGTCCATCACCTGCGCCGACGACGTTGTTCACCCTATCAGACGCTTTCTTCACCTACAAAAGTAATCAAAAGAGGGAATATGAGACAGATGTATCAATCTAACATAGACTTATAAAATAACAAGATAAGAAGCTGGTTTACTTCTTTATCCCAATCAGTCTTTGTCACTATGAGAGCCAGAAGAAGTGTCTGCACGAACAGCGCTACCATGATGCCTATCCAAAGACCCTGTTAAGACATGTTATATTGACATGAGTACTCATTAGTCCCTAGTATCATGTTTCCCTTAGGAAACCTAGCCTATTTAGGAAACCATGTACCTTGCCTCCGATGTGGAGGTTAAAGGCAAATAGTACTCCTGTAGGAATGCCAATAAGATAATAAGCTCCCAGATTAACATATGCCCCAATTTTCTGCAGTCCACTTCCTCTTATAACACCTGAAATCAAAAGTGAAGTAACTTATGGTTTTTTTCCTCTCTTTTTTCCTTGAATTTATTTAAGATGTTGATTATGGCCGGAGAAGAATGCACCTGAAAGAACAGACTGAGGTCCGTCAAAAAAGTGAGATACAGCAACATAAATCAACATTTCTGCAGCATCGTTCACAACTTCTTTTTCACTGCTGTAGCAGTAGCCCCAAACTTTTCGTCCCAATATCATTACAGCAGCAACAACGATTCCTTCAGTAACAACTAGGCATAAAGCAACACATGCTGCCAGACGTGCTAGTCGCGGTTCCCCAGCACCTAATTGATTTGAAACTCTTGTGCTAGTCCTCAAAAAAAAATAGCGTTGTAAATAACATAAATGAACCATTATGAACTTCGTTCCCAATGGACATAAGAACCGAGTAATGTAGATTTAGACAAACCTTGCTGCACCACTGAATGCTAAGGGTATCATGTAAGCCATTGCACATGTGTTAAGGCTGAGTTATATGATAATTGGTTAGTACCATTGTTTTTTTGCTGCATTTCAATAATAATTAGCTACCAATAAACACTTCCTTGTATTGTCCTCTCAAGTCATTATTAAGCATCAAAGGCAAACCTGATTGACAAAACTGATGTTTCAAGCTTTGGATTTGGAAGAAAACCAGATACAAGGACCAGCATTTCAAAAGACCACATTTCGAGGCTGTTAAAGGAGATGAAAGCAAAAGAATAATATTAAGTGCTAGAATTTTCAAGATCAAAATATATTTGTGTAGATCTTGTTGTATTTCAACTGTATGGTAACTCTTCAAATTTCAAAGTCAATAAAATCAAGTCAAGTATACATTACCTGGACATCAGAGCCGAAGGGATGGATAATTTTAGAAATGTGGGAATTCCATGGAAGGCCTCCTTTGAGAATCCAGTCCATGTGTTCTTGCAAGAGGGAGAAACTCTGACATAGATAAATAATAACAACACATTGATCCAATAAGTGATGGCGTTTGCTACGGCAGGACCTTTATATCCGAGGCTAGTCTTGTATACCATAACCCAACAGATAAGCAAGTGAAGTAGTGTTGCAGTTCCTGTGCTAGCAATCATAGGAATCACATTGTTTTGAGTTTGCAAGAATCTAGCGTGACATTGTAGGATTGCATAAGCGAAAATGCAAGGTATCATGAAACGAGCATAATCTCCAGCAGCAGAGGATATCTCTGGATCTTGACCTAAGAACTGAAGAATATTGCCTGCATTAGCCCATATAATCGAAAGAGGAACGCTGACGGGTACAAGAACAAGCATTGCCCTCTGCATATGTATACCAAGCATCCGATACTGTTTTGCTCCAAAGGACTGGCCACAGAAAGTGTCCAAGGCGCTACACATTCCCAGCTATATAACAAAAGTTAAGAGGAAAGTGATATCATTATGTGCAATAAGTAACACGGTGAGGTACGATTAACTTAAGAGTGAAGGTCATCTTACTATCAAGCTCAGACCAGTCACCGAAGCAAATGACGTGGCCATTGATGCACCAGCGAGTGCTAGCTTTCCAAGATGACCAACATACATGATTGAAATAACTTGCATACCAAATAGCAAGAAATTTGATGACACAAGTGGCCCTATCAACAATAGCTGCTTCTTCACTTCCTCGAAGACCTCATTGTTGAGGGAACCCTTTCTCGACTCAAGAGCTTGGTCTTGAGAGTAAGGAATCAAGGGTGCTTCAAGGTTACATATTTGTTCTTCTTCATCCATCCGTATATATCTATATCTTTTGCAAGGAGTAGTGTTGAGAATTGCTATTACAATATGCTAGCTGAAATTCATATAAGCTGTCCTCTCTCCAGGAAATGAAAAATATGACAGTGAAAATAGGTGATTACTATAATGTGTTAGGGAATGCGGAAGAATAAACTGTAGAATGGAATCGGAAATAAACTCACAACCACAAGCGGAAATGAAATGATAGAGAACACCGGCAATTAACGTGGTTCGGCAAAATGCCTACGTCCACGGGGCAGCAACAACAAAAAAACCTCCACTATACGAATAAAGGTTACACCGAGAGAAACATTACTCTCACACACACTTTGTTTTGCTACACACACAAACTCTTTACTTGGAGTTTTTATCTCTATCTCAATCTTGTATAACACTTATACAAGATAACTACCGGCTTGCTTTCTATCTCACTCTTGATAACTCACAAGGTGGTGAACTCCCTCCGGTTCTTCTCCCTCATTTTGCTCCATAGCAACATGCTTTTATATAGGCAAATGTATTCATGCATTTCATGCATGCACGTCCATCACTTGCTTGATATTCAACTTGTCTTCCTCATTTCAAGCTCAATGTTTCCATGCCACATTAATGCCTTCTCTTCCATTTTGTCAAAGTTTGCAGCCACCCACAAGCCTATATGTATAGGTTCTCTTGTATTTCAATATTTGCTGCATCAACTTGCCTCACAGTAGATTGATAGGCATGAGACAATTTGCTCTCCTCCAAATAAGGAGGGAAATTTGACCCATCATAATGTTCAACACCAAAGCGATTTAACCATAGAAATTATACTTCTGAAACCAATCTGTGTAGTCCAAATTTTCATGCCAGTTACATACATTGTCAGCAATCTTTCATTATATTAAATTTCATAAACAGTGATGAGCAAAATGTTGGATCTGTTTGGTAAGAGAAGCAAAACCGGGTTAGATGATCACAGAATGCAGATTTGTGCTGAATGTCTAACACTCGTCAATCGTCATAGTAAATATGGAAATTAGAACATGCAGACACAATTAAAAAGAAGTAGAAAAGAACTGCTTAACTTGCCTTGTAGTTGTGTGAATGAAAACAAGAAAATTATCTGGGATGGATTAATTGGGGCTTCAATCATCAACATACAACAAGTATGGAAATCACTCAACTAAGAGCTGTGCATTGACTTACGCAACTATTTAGGGACAATTTGATTTCCATGGAAGATGGATGCAGTTTCGTGCCTGTCAAAGAAAACCTAGAAGCAATATGTTTTTTGTTTGAATTATTTACACAGACAGTGTCTATATTTTGTTCGTCAAGTAATATGGGTTATATGGATACCGGAACATACAAAACCATCAATGTAGTACCTAAACTCAATTTTTCGTGTTAACCAATACAACAATTAATGAACCAAATCACTTAATCACCAATGGACCTTGGGGGGCAGAATCCATAAACAAAAAAAGTGGGCTAAAATTTATGCTGCTAGTAACAAATTGCACCCTCAAGTACTCCACATGATTTTGTATGCATCAACTTTCCTGACATAAGCACAAATACCAAACACAGCAATATCTCCCCTCAACCTTTGAAAAGGATGTTCGAATTTCTTAACCAGGTTTACTGATTTCTTCTCTTCTAATCCAAACAAAAAGTGACACCTTACCTCACTACACTATCTTGCTCCTAATTGCTTCTTCTTTAACATAATTTCTCTCTGTAATTTCATGAATATCTTCACACACAGCTGGCCACTTTTAATATGGCAGTGATCAAGCACAGGAAACTCTTCCCAGCAACACTTTCCTCAAACCAAACTGACTGCGCAGACTGCCCAGATTGCTTCTATGGATGTTACCCTTATACAGATTTCTATGTTTCCCCACCACCACCATTTGCCGCCATTGATCAAAGTGGCCAAAACCACCATGTCTCACCTTATGTAATCCTCTTCCTTTCTTTGTTAGCCGTTCTCTTCCTTCTCATTGCCTACTACATCATTATAGTAAAGTCCTGCACAAGTTTCTTCTGCGGCCGTAATAGAAACAATGGATCTCCACAGTCCGAGCCAGACGAAGAATTTCTTGCAGAGCATCATGTTGATCACCCAATATGGTTCATCACCACAGCTGGCTTGCAACAGTCAATCATAAACTCGATCACGGTATGTAAGTACAAAAAACATGAAAGTTTGATTGAAGGAACAGAGTGCTCTGTTTGTTTGAATGAGTTTCATGAAGATGAGATGCTTAGGTTATTGCCCAAGTGTAGTCATGCTTTTCATATAAATTGTATTGATACTTGGCTAAGGTCTCACACCAACTGTCCCCTATGCCGGGCCTATATTGTTTCGGAGAGTGTTGGTAACGTCACGGGGCCTAATTTGGGTTCTGTGGAACATCTTTGGGAGGGCATAGACAGAAATGGTGTTACCCAAATGGAGAATTCTGAGATTGAAAGGGAAATAGGTGTGAATAATCAAGCGGAAAGTTACAATGAGGTCTTTGAAAACAGAGCTGAAACAGAGGATGAAGGTGAGGAACACCAGGTTGGTAATGGAAATACATCAAAGGAGGTACTAGGTTTTCCTTTAAGAAGGTCTATTTCGATGGATTCTTCCTCATCCGAAACAAATTTACACAAGGATGCTGCGCGAAATCGCCAGTCTTCAATTGAACAATGTCTTCACATGAGTCCTGTTTTGATGAAAAGGTCTATTTCTTGTGGTGGAAGGTTGAGGTTGTTCTCCTTGAGACACCACTTGGGGATGAACACAGTTGTTCCAGTCTGAATTATTTATGATCATCTATGTTTTAAAGGTGAAATATATGTGCTGTAATGTAGAGATTTCTATGCACTCTCGATAAGCATTGGGTCAAGCAAAATGGGATTGAGTTCTAGGTAGGTAAGATCTGCTTCAGATGAACATGAAGTTTTGTATGCTTGGTAGCAATGATCTTGAAGCAGACCTAGAATAAGGTTTTCAAACTCCATGATGTAACATGCAGCACTCAATTGATGTCTGCATAGTAAATGTAAACATTTCATATGTCCGTAATAGAGAATGAATCTATTCTTTATATCATTATAGACAGATTCATAATTTGATCTGAAAATGAATTGTGTTAGTTTTTTCATGATTTCATGGGCAAATGCATACCATGTCAGTATCTCATTGCTTGGACTCCAACCCTGAAACAGTGAATCGTTTATGTGATCATGTTTACGCCTTATTACTTACGTTTCTCAAAAATGTTCCAATCATCTAGTTGTTCAACAATAGTGAATGAAGATACGTTACATGCAAGAAAACATAACCTGTAAGACGATGTTAAGAAGTCTCACCTTAGTCACCTAACAATAAAGAACCCGTGACTTCAGAAAATGAATGTCTATATAAGATGGTGTGTTTAACTAGAGGAAATGAGGTTGGACTAATCCTTAACCTTGCTAGGTTACACTATTATATATGAATTTGTCATCGATTAGACTATACAACAGGGAGATCAATATGAGGATCAATTGTTATTCACATCAGACAAAAGAAATAAAAAGTAGTCATTACCTTTAAAATTTAAAATTTAGATAAAAGACTCGTTGGTGTTGAGGGGCCACTTGCATACTACATTTAGGAGTCGACAATGGACGAAGCCGGGCGTCCAAGTCTGTCGGGCTCGGATCGGACCAGACTTTTTTGAAAATTTGAAGTCCATGGTCACCCATTGACTTTTTAAGCCTCGGGCTTTTAGGGCGGGGCAGGCCGGATAAAGTTTTTTTTTGTATTAAATAAAAAAATTTAAAATTAAAAGTATTTATTTATCAACTATATCAATAAGTATATATACTAATTAATATATAAGCCTTAAAAATTGATATTTAGTATATAAATGAATGATATTAAGGAAAATTATAGAGTTTAGAGATTAATTTTGATAAAATAATCTATACTATATACAATCGATGGACTTCACGGGCTTGGCCTTACGGGCCGGACTTTTTTGGGCCCATGCGCTTTGGGACCTCGGCCAAAACCCGGCCTTATGCCAATAGGGCCGGACTATTTCGGGCTAAATTCAAGCCAAACCGGGGTTCAACTTTTCAGGCCTCGAACCGCCCACAAGTTTTTTAGGCCTATGGGCCAAATGATCCCCCTAAATGCATTACAAGAAGGGCCCCAAAACAAAGTATACTTTGAATAAAAAAACAAAAAAATGCTACTAACACGCGTAAGTGAGCTGGCAATGCATGTGAGTTACTCTGGCCTCTGGGGGAGGACCTGGGTCAATCCTCAACCCAATTATTGATCGAGTCACGTAATTTATACGATCAACCCATAGCAAGCCCAACTTAATTTCTTTCTTGTGGATTCATTTTTGACCCATTCCACCCAATTACTCCATTCCTGCATGGACTCTTATAGCTAGTTTCGTGCAATAGGTTTGGATCGGGCGCTCGAACTCCGAAACAAGGATTTTTATTTCAAGTTCGCAGAATTGCGGAAGTGTTTACAAATGAGAGAGTAAGACTGCTTGGGTCTCAAGTGTGTCTTGCAATCTCTAAGCTTATGCCTTATATAGGCTTACAAACTGAGAAAAAGAAGTTGAATAATTGAGTCCGGGTGCTCTTTGGGCCTCATCGACAACTCATAATATTCCTTCTTATCTCTTACACTTCACTAAAGGAAGAAAAAGACAAACTTAAAAAGCAAAGCATCGCAGCACATGGACGGCTGCCTTTGGGTCCTTTTCAGGACGATGCCAAAAGATAAAGTAGAATAATTACTAATGGACAAATCAACTTTCAGTGAGTGGGCTGATTCATCCTTATCTCTTATCTACCGAGTGGGACGCTTTTGTCTTCATCCCACATTATTTTCCTTAGTGGCCTTCTCTTTCAAAGTGGGAGGCCATCCACTATCAGCTGTCTTTTGTCGTCTTGTTTACAGCTGTGATCCATTTTGGATGTGTTGGGTGAGTTCGGCAAGTTCATCTGCGAGGTCCGTGAAGCTTCGTCGCTGCCTGACCAATTCGACGTACAGTCGATCCCATCTTCTGTCACTTCCTGACAGCTGATGGCACCAATGGGCTCTTTCCCAAAGCATCTCTTTGATAATTTTGATCCTTTGGAGGAAATCGCAGAGCATTGCTTGTAGGAGATCTGTGGCCTCCTGTCGTCTCTGTTCATTGGTCCATTCTGCCGTTTCGATGAATATTGCTGCGTTGGGCCTTTGTGCTTGGATATCTGCCAGGATCCTGTTGGGAGAGGGCCTTTGGAGTGTGTATCCTGGACTTTCGTACAGTCTTTGAGCATAGGATGGAGTCTCCCAGACTTCCCTGTCCCTGTGTGAGTCAGTTTGGGCCATGATCCTGAACCTGTTAAGGTTTCCGATGGTGCGGTTTTGGCCAATAAGTTGGAGGGTAAGAATTGGGCCAAGGTTGCCTCTAACTGGTATGCTTGCCCTACTGGGTACTGAGGTTGCGCCGCTTCTTCCAGTGCTGCTGCTGCTAACCTCAGGACTTCCTGGTGATCCCCTTCTGCGCATTCTGCTGACATAGATAAACATATCAGTCGCGATAATGAATCGGCTAACATGTTATGCTTGCCATCTATGTGCTCAAATTTTACTGTGACCCCAGTGCCTGTGATATAATCAGTAAACCCTATCCATCTAACCCTAGAAGGTTTGTGTTGGGCTGATTTGTTGTAGAAGCTGATTATGGCTTGGCAGTCAGTTCTAAGGGTGATCTCCCGTTTGTCCAAGTAGTGGATCTTTAATGCCTGGAGGGATTCCATGCAGGCATGTATTTCTGCGTCTATGGTTGACTTGACTGTTGGGAATTTCCCGCTTGCATAGGCGCATATCTTCTCTGATGGTCGTGGGTCTGACTTGTTTGGCTTCCATTTGCAGACGCCACCCCATCCTTCCATGCAACCATCAGTCTCCATAATGATATAGCATTTTTCTGGAGGTAGCTCTAAGTCTGACAAACTCTGCACCTGTTCTTTGAGCTTTCTGATGATCTCCCAGTCCGAAGGTTTCATCCTCTTATCTCCGTTGGGACTGGTTTTTGAGTATAGTGGTCCGAGCAAGGTTCCAAGGTTTGGAATGTAGCTCCTGGCGTAGTTTAGGATTCCTAGCCATGACCTCAAACCTTTCTTCTGTTTGAGCTGTTCTTCCTTGAACTCCACTATTCTCTTGATTATGTGCGGTTGTAATTTGATCCTTCTGTTCCCGATTACTGCTCCTAGGAACTCGATCTCTTTTACCGCCACTTTCATCTTTGTTGGCGATAGCACCAGGCCATTATTTTTGCAGATTTGTATCATCTGCTGCAAGTGCTTCGCATGCTCCTCCTCATTCTCCGAGAACACCAGGATATCGTCTATGTAAACTGTAATGAATGCTGATGTCCCTTCGAAGCAGGCATCCATCTTCCTCTGGAAGACTGCTGGAGCGTTCTTTAATCCGAATGGCATGACTAGCCATTCGTACAATCCTATTTTGGGTACCATGAATGCCGTCCATGGTATGCTTTCAGGCTCCATTGCGACTTAGTGGAATCCACTCTTAAGGTCGAACTTAGAGTAGATGTTGCTGTTCCCTATGCGCTTCAGGATTGTATTGATGCCAGGCAGGCTATACTGGTCTTTATGGGTGTTGTCGTTGAGCGTTCTGTAGTTGAACACCATGCGCTCTTTTCCCTTTGACTCTTTGCCAGTGACAGGATCTATTGTAGTTCCTGAGTGAACGATTATAGCCATCGTTCTGTGCCTGCTGTTGCTCTTTCTGATGACACCTAGTTTTAACAAGGCGTCGATGTGCCGTTTAAAGGCATCTTCCATGGCAGGTGTGACATAACCCAGTGGTTTGTCTTGTAAGGTGATGTCTGGGTTGATGATCTCCAACTTGCATTGGATCTTGTTCTTCGCCCAGTGTTTCAATGGATCATCTCCGATGTATCCTGCCTTCTTCAGCTCTTCTATCGTGCTGTTGAACTTCCTTTGGAACCAAGGGCTGGTGGTCCCAATGTTGAGGTAGACGGAGTTTTGTATCTCCTGATATTCCTGCTCCTCCATGTCTAGCTCTTGTATTGCTGCTGCAGAAGTTTCCGTTTCTTGGCTGGTATTTATGCAGGCGACGTTCTTGAAGAACGTTACCTTGTCTCCTTCTAACCAGACTCCTGGGAATTTCGCCCTGATGAAATTGCAACCCACTAGGAATTGGATTCCATCTTGTATGTTCATTGGGAAACAGTACGTGAATGGTACTTTGAATCTGTGTCCGCCAATGATCATGTCCCCTCCTTTGAGCTTGGAGTTAGCTGCTTGTCTTGAGTTGACGCCGTTGAAGTACGTTGTGTAGTTTGTTGGCGTCACAGCTTCTTTTGGGACTATTCTGCTGTCTATGCAGCATGTGGTTACACCTGTGTCCAGTATTGCTTGTACCATGAACGTCTTCGAACCTGGAATTTCGAAGGTCACGATGATGTTGAACAGTTTGTTCAACATTTTCTTCTTTGTTTGGGTGCCATCAGTCAGGTTGTTGAGGGTACAAGCCCCTTCTTCATCATCTGATGCTTCTGAGATGTGTCCTTGTTCTGGCTCTGGCTCCTTTAGTACAAGCTCTCTGCGGCGCTGCGCTTGTTCTAGCTGTACATGGCTTCCTTCTAGGTTGACTTCCTGTGCCATGTTTAGCTTTCTCTTGAGGCTTTCATTCTCAGCCTGTAGTTGAGCAATATATTTCATCAGCTCTCTGACGAGCTGATCTCTTTCTTCGTGCTCTTCTGGTTGTTTTGGGGTTGGGATGATCTTTTCATCTAGGTAGTACCCCACACATGCCGGGCAGCTGGTGATCCTACAACTTATGCAGTGGATTCTCATCTTTTCGATTGCCCTTCCTTTGCATAACGTGTAGTTGATGTATGCAGCTTCTTCTATGGGCATGTTTCTTTCCCATAGGTGCGTGCAGTGGAACTGGCTGTCTGGCACTTTGATTTGGCACCTCCATCCCTTGTCTCTGCCTAACATAAAGGCTCCTTCTTCCCGTGGTGGTCTTTTGAAGTCTTTTGTTAAGGAAGGTTTTGGTGGAGTTGTGCTTTCTTCACAGATTTTGTCGCGAGTCGGGAATACTGGGTATTCCAATTCGGACTTCTCCTGTTTTCTGCAGCGATTGCTGCGCTGGTAGTGGTATCGATGGTGGTGGTATCCATCGTTCTATCACCCCCCTCGAAAAAGAATGGGTCATCCCATTCGTTATCTTTTTTTGAGGTGCTCCAGAGTGGTTCTGGATCTGCATCTCCTCGTGGTAAGGCGGCTAAATATTGAATATACCTGAATGGGTTATCAATATCGTTGTCGTCCTCCATTTCATCACCGTTGTCTGGCTGTGATGTTGAGGTGGAGCTGCTGTTAATTCCCCATCTGATTGCCTTGACGTGGTTAAACCAAGTGGGTTTTTCGTCTGGCATGTCTTCGTGTCTGATGTTGACCGTTTTAGTGACTGTTGTGGTTGGGTTTGCTAGTTTTTGCAGTGGTTTTGCGCTGTGTTGTTGGCTAATTCTAGATCTACTGTGAGCTCGGGTTTTTCCTAGTTGTACCTATGGCTTTTGGATTTCAAGGTTGGTAGGTGAAGGATAGTTTGACACAGAAACTACCGACTGGCATTTTAAACTTTCAAGGTTGGTAAGTTAAGAGCAGGTTGACACAGAAAACTGATTATAGAGGTTGACACAGAAAAACTATTTGTTTGGGTTGACACAGAAAACTGCTTGTTTATACTTAGCTTTAGAAAATCATATGAGAGGCAGACTCATCTCACTGGGTTCCCTTATATTGCCTTCCCTGAGGACTTACCCGAAGGGCCTGGGCTCGCCTTTTGCCTGCGATTCTCCTAAGACTCCTGAACTAAGGATAAACTCCTAGTTTTCCATGCTTCTCCCAAACTCCTGGTTTTTCTATGCTTCGCCTAAACTCTCAGTTTCCCATGCTTCGACTGCACTCAACTCACCTCCCTTGAAGTGTTTAGTGTGCCATAAGGCTGATCTGGGTTTCTCCTAAACTTCTACCTACCTCCCTTAAACTACTCTAGTGTGCCATGAGGTAGAACTAGAATGATACCTTTCCCCGCTCTGATACCAGGGTTTAGAGCGGGGAAAGGTATCATTCCAGTTCTACCTCATGGCACACTAGAGTAGTTCAAGGGGGGTAGGTAGAAGTTTAGGAGAAACCCAGATCAGCCTTATTACACACTAAACACTTCAAGGGAGGTGAGTTGAGTGCAGTCGAAGCATGGGAAACTGAGAGTTTAGGCGAAGCATAGAAAAACCAGAAGTTTGGGAGAAGCATGGAAAACTAGGAGTTTATCCTTAGTTCAGGAGTCTTAGGAGAATCGCAGGCAAAAGGCGAGCCCAGGCCCTTCGGGTAAGTCCTCAGGGAAGGCAATATAAGGGAACCCGGTGAGATGAGTCTGCCTCTCATATGATTTTCTGAGCTAAGAGTAAACAAGCAGTTTTCTGTGTCAACCCAAGCAAATAGTTTTTCTGTGTCAACCTCTATAATCAGTTTTCTGTGTCAACCTGTTCTTAACTTACCAACCTTGAAAGTTTAAAATGCCAGTCGATAGTTTCTGTGTCAACCTATCCTTCACTTACCAAGCTTGAATGTCAAAAGCCATCTGGTAAAACTAGGAGAAACCAAACAACAAAAACCCGTAGTCTACCAAATTAATGAGCTGGACCCAAACAGCTAGTGCATCTACATACAAAGAAGCGTTACAAGCAACAGAGTCTATAGACCCTCCAGCAAAAGGATTCGCACGACCCAGTGAAGAGTCGGGAACGACTCAAAAGGGGTTGGCAACCCTCATCAAACAAAACAACACAATCATCCAACTGCTCATCAGACAGACAGAGCAGATCGAAGATTGTCAAGAGGAGCTAAAGAGAATACGAGCTCCCAAAGGCAAAAACGAAGCAAGCTCTAACGGTGACATAGGGATATCCCTTGCCAACTTGGAGAAGCAGCTAGAGCAGCTCTCTCTGGGAAAAGCAGCTCCCCAGAAAAGAAAGAAAGCACCTTTCTTCGTATACAAAGATCCCCAAAAGATCTACGACGAAGAAAAGGCAAAGCTCAAAGGCCATGAGTCGCACCAGGACGGAACCGCTACCGCCAGTAACGGGAGATCGTAGCAGCCAGGGAGCTGGCCCTGCTACACAAGAAGATCAAATCTGAAACTACAGGTGGAGCAGTCGTGCGCGGTACGAAGCGCAAAGGAGACTCAACAGAAGGCCAGGAAGGCATCGAAGAAGCCTAGAAAGCAGGCTCGATCCAGACGCTCAGCTCAGCTTGTCACAATCAAGAAGAGCCAATCTAGTACCAGCAGAAGTACTCTATGAGTACGGTTGGTCAGGAGCAAACCACAGAGTATACCAACACTACTCTGAAGAGGAAATCCTATGCGTAGGAGATGGGCAGCAAGTAAACCTGCCACTGATGAACACGGAAAGCTATAACACAGTCAGAAGAGAAGGCTTTCGGTTCATACATCCAGGGCTCATAATGATCAGAATCCACGCGCTTCACAGGCGAGGAGCAGGCACAAACGCCCTACTGGTAGTCAGGGACACAAGATGGTCAGATGACGTGTCCATAATTGGCACCATGGAAGTCGATCTAGCCCAAAGCGTACAGCTCATATACATGACCATAGATATGCAGCTGTCAATCAGAGATTTCCACAACCATGTGGAAATAGCAATCCAAACGCACGGGTACGAGAACTGGCAAGGAGGAGAAAGTAATCTCCTCATAACCAGGTCCCTCATAGGAAGGCTCACAAACACAAGCCACGTAGGATTTCGTTATCAAATACGAAACGTGGCAGACTACCTTGCAAGCACGGGAATCCAGGCGATAGCAGGCCAACACTATAGCACGGAATTCCTGCAAGGAAGGAGTTGGACGATCCAACCTGCACAGGAACATGGGTCAATCCAACCGCAAAGGGCATTAACACGGTCAACGTCAGATGGACGAGTAAGAGTATCCTTCAGTGGATACCACCGAATTCCACCGATGGTCGAAGAAGACGAGACAGAGGGTATGGACAGCGAAGAATTCGCGGGAGTCCTTTGGGAAAATGAATCAACCCAACCTGATCACGTCGAAAAGAAGGGAGAAATATGGGACACACTAGGCCAACCTAGTGGGAAGTACGACTTCAAGGTCCGATATGATGCTCCGGCATCAGCACAAATCCCAATCGACCAGATCACAGCAACCGGCTGGGGTACAGACAGTCCAGAATCCCAGTTCGACGAAGGCGACGAAATAGAAGACGACGATGATATTGATAACCCTTTTGGGTACATTCAATATCTAGCTGCCTTGCCACGAGGCGATGCAGACCCGGAACCACTCTGGGACACCTCTAATGATGACAACGAATGGGATAACCCATTCTTTTTTGAGGGGGGTGAGAGAACGATGGATACTACCACCATCGCAGCCATCGCTGAAGAAAAACAGGAGGAGCCAGAGCTGGAATACCCAGCATTCGCGGCACTCAGAAAGGTCCATGAAGAGAGCGCATACCCAAGCTCTTCATCAGCAATATCCTACAACAGGCCACCGCCAACAGAACCTATTATGGGGCAAGTGCGATATCCGCCAGCACAAGGAGTTGCTTCCACATCAAGACAACCACCAGTCAGCACAGAAGGCTGGAAGGGCAAATTCAGCAGAAGAGGTCTTGACGACGGAATGTGGACCTTACCACCAGCAGAGCAATCATCAGGAGTTCTGCTAATACTCCCACAGGACATCGGCCTGTACTCTGAAGTCATCGAGAGATGGGAAACGATCACGGTAAATCTAATCAACCAGAAATACCAGTGGGATGACAACAGATCAAAAGTAGATTTCATAGAAAATCTACTGGGAGAAATCGAGAAGAAGACATGGATCCAATGGAGAATGGAGTTCTCCCAGGAGTACGAGGAACTCGTCAACATGGCAGAAGATACAAGGAACGTAACATCCCATATCAAAAGGATGTTCATCATAGACGACCCGTACACAGGATCCACGATCGAGCAGGAGAAGGCATACCAAGACCTGGAGAGGCTGACATGCAGCAATGTCAAGGATATGTTCAGCTACATGAACGATTTCAAGATCCTAGCAGCAAAGTCAGGACGGATGTTCATATCCCCTGAACTTTCAGAAAAATTCTTCAGGAAAATGCCTCCGCTGATAGGGAAGGAGCTGGAACAGGCGTTCACAGAGAAATACCCAGGAAATACGATAGGGGTATTTCCAAGAATCCACTTTTCCTACCAATACCTTGCAGAACTGTGCAAGAAAGCTGCACTGCAGAGAAGCCTGAAAGACCTATCTTTCTATAGCAAAATACCAATACCAGGCTACTACAGCAGCGGAAAAAGATACGGCCTCAGGAAAGCGCGTACGTATAAAGGAAAACCACATGATTCACATGTGAGGACCTTCAAGAGGAAGCATCCTGACAGGGCAAAGAAGTGCAAATGCTATGTCTGTGGAGAAGAAGGGCATTATGCACGAGAATGCAATAGAAGAACGGGCAACATGGCCAGAAAAGCGGTCATGGATAGCCTAGATTTGCCGGACGACTACGACGTAGTCTCCGTGGACCAAGGAGACTCGGATGACAGTGACATCTGCAACATCTCAGAAGGAGAAATAGGGCAGATCAGCTTCACAATGAAGTCACTGCTCTCAGAACTGCCATTCGAAGAAATGGCATTTGTACTAATCGAAGAAGTGGATGATTCCTGCAACCCACAGGAGTGTCCAAAACTGTTACAAGACCCACAACTCACTCAGATCTGCGCACCCGCATATGGGCCTCGAATACGCAGAGCCCAAGAAGGGAAACAGCAGCCCAAGCATGGGGCCAGGAGTAAAGGAAAAAGGAACGGTGCTGAACAAACCATGCTGCCACAAAGCCTATATAAGAAGAGCAGGCGACTCTCTGGCAAGCACTCTACCCAGAAACACCAGTTACCTCTCCAGAACAGCAAGATGACCCACACAAGGAGCGCAGAAAGTTCCACTGCCAGAACAGGAAGCCAAGGAGGAATAAAGCAACAAAGGAACTCTATCAGGACCATCCGTGTACATCCGATTATGTACCTTCCTGACGGAGCCACGGCCATTATTCCAAACCAGAAGGCGAGGAACTACCGTATGAAAACAGCACTGCCATGCACTACCGAAGAACATACAGGGCAGAATCTCCATACTCGTAGGATCAAGGCTGAACTACTGCAGCAATTAGGAAGGGCAATACTATCTGCAGCAGTAATCCTCCAAAAGGATGAAGACGAGCTCAGAAGCAAGGCAGCAAGGGACAACTACGCCTCAGAGGAATTACCAGCTGCCAAGCTACAGAAGGCACGCGTCCACACCATGCTTATTCTGTATAAGCAATTGATACAGGATGACCATGATTCACAAGGTCAGCTAAAGGACAAAGCGTCAGCCTCCACTACCATTAAAGCAACCCACTCAACCGACAAAGCGTGGATGAATCAGCCCACTCACTAAAGCAGATTCGTCCTCTTCCACCAGATAAAGATGAATCAGCTCACTCACCGAAAGCTGATTTGTCCATTAGTAATTATTTTACTTTACCTTTTGGCATCATCCTGAAAAGGGTCCAAATGCACCCGTCCATGTGCTGCGATGCTTTGCTTTTTAAATTTGTCTTTTTCTTCCACGTGAAGTGTAAGAGATAAGAAGGAATATTATGAGTTGTCGATGGGGCCCAAAGAGCACCCGGACTCAATTAGTCAACTTCTTTTTCTTAGTTTGTAAGCCTATATAAGGCATAAGCTTAGAGATTGCAAGACACACTTGAGACCCAAGCAGTCTTACTCTCTCATTTGTAAACACTTCCGCAATTCTGCGAACTTGAAATAAAAATCCTTGTTTCGGAGTTCGAGCGCCCGATCCAAACCCTGGTATCAAAAGATTCACTTCACTTTTTAAAATTCTCAATATAATACCCTTTTTTTTAGGATGTCAATCAAAATTTACTATAGAAAAATATTGGTAGGAATACAAGACTTCGTCGGATTACCTGGCCCGACAAAAAAAAAAAAAAAATTCTATCGCAGCTAGAAAATAATGTTAAACAATGACCATAGACTAACAAACTAGAGTGACGTTAGTAACCATCAAACTTATGGTGCACCACTTCTTAATTAGCTAGGAACCCTCTATATCGGAACAACATCCCCGGGCTCTCATGCTAAAGGACGAAAAAAGCTTGAATCCTCAATAAGGACAACAAATCCATCCATATTGGATAATCCAGTTTTGAAGCCCTAGTATGAAGGCCAAGCCCAGCACAAAGTGCCAATCTAGTGTGAAGAGAACAAGGCCCAAGGCCTTGGGGCCCACATCGTACACACCACTGCACTTCGTATCTCTGATACCAGCCAGACTGTGTCTTCCCTGCCGCCGCTTTGCTCCCCGCTGGCGCGAGTCACCATCTTTCTCTTGGTGCAACCGCCTCATCATAGATAGGCATAACCCATCCCCTGAAAACAGATCAAGATAGAGACGAAATAGGCCGCTGACACCTCAACGAGGACGTCTGATTCCTGGCGAGCACGAGCCCCGTCTCCATGCTTTGATTCGTGCTTGATGTGGGCAACGCCTTCCAGTTGGACAGAAAACTGGAACTACCCAACGTCGTCTGCCTGTAGCCACCATATCAGGTCTGGCGATCTCCAACACAAAAAGGAGAAAAAAGAGGAACATGAAACCAGAGACGAAAATAGGAACTGCAGAAGAAAAGGGAAAACAGAGGAGTCGCCGTCGTGAATAAGTACGCACAAACCCTAGCCGTGAAGCGTCGGGCACAAATCTTTGATTTTTCAACCGAGAAAGCTGGAGCACAAGAGCTCTTCTAACTATCAGTATGATACCTAAAGTTATATATATTTCCATAACCATGACGTGCTGTCATCTCTTTTATGTTAGTCTACCTTCTATTTACTAAACGTGACACGCAAGTGATTTAAAGATAAAGAGAGAAATGTTTTTTTTAATACTTATAGTTTCTAATTTTTAAGTCAATTAATCTTGGCCTTTCATCGTTTATTGTGATTGATTAGTTTGTATTATCAATTCCGGGTTTTGATTCTCAGTGCTTCTTAGCAAATAGCGACGGAGAAAAATGAACATTGGTGGTGCTGAAACTTAGTTCAAACTCGGTACCTGTTTGGGCCTGAAATAAATATTTTATATTGGGCTTGAAAGGCTGAAGTCTTGGTGAGCGGCCCAAGATGAGCTGAAGTCTTGGCGAGCGGCCCGTATTCTATGAGAGCTTGGTGAGCGGTCAAGTGAAGGAACATAGTCCGTTTTCAGATCAACTTAGGACTGTGAATTAAGATAGCTGATTCATGTGGCTTAATGTCTATCATACATTTTCTATTTCAGATAGGTTTCTTCTAAGTGAAGAAGTTGTGATAGCATTAGAACTATATAAAGAAACAACCCATATGCTGGATGGTGTTAGAGTTATATTGAGATTCAAAGAGCAAGAGCAGAAGAGGTTTAAGAGAATTGAAAGACAACTACTGAGCATTATATAAGGAGAATACGAGCATTGTTGAAAGGTCCCCGATCAAACATACAACATTTGCTATACGCAAGTACACCTAGACATCTCGTCAAGAGATTCTATTTTTTTTGTAACCAGTCGATCAAAGTGCTTGTCACCTATCGAGTAAGAGTATTGCGATCTAAGGAAGCATAGGGACTGGAAGGTTGAAGGGCTTGTCACGTAACGAGTGAGTGTTCTGATATCCAAGGAAGCAGTGTTCTCAACACATAGTCATAGAGATTGCTCTGCTTTGCACTGATTAAGGGAGTGTGAGGTATCGATTTTTAGGCCTCTGCTAGAGATACATATCCGAAAGTCCTAGGTTACTAGGCGAGAAGGACCTATTCGGGCAAGGTTAGTTCTCTCCTTGTCTTAATCGCTTATCAAGAAGTCAGGCAGCTTTAGTTCTATATTCCGTTGAGAAACGGTGGCACGCCAGCATACGAAGCACATACAGGATAAACCGATACCTGCGGTCAAACTATCTGAAGTCAATAAAAGAGACTACTTTGCGCTAGGATCTCTCAGTGGGAGATATTTTAGTGTCAAACATTTTGGCACGCCCAGTAGGACAATCTTTGTGTCTCTAAGTGACAATAGAGGATCATTACCGAAGGAATTACCCTCAGTGTCGCAAACACCCACAACCGGCTTACCGTGAACATGCATCTACTCAGTGTCGTTCATTGAGTAATCAAGCGGTTAACATAATCTTCGCTAAAGACTTTCACTGAACCATGTCATTTAAATCTTTAAGTGAAACAGAGATTGGGGAACTTACGTTCCCGGAGTACCTAGCTTATGCGGCTAGGCGCGACAAACATCAGACTAGCTACTATACGGCTCTCGGTGAAAGGATTGAACAACAAGCAACTCTTCTCACTACCCAAGGCGACAAAATAGACGCAGCATTAGCTGAAATCCAAGCATTACGGGTAGCGTTCAACAGAGATCAAGAGGAGAGAGAGGCAATTGGAGCCCAGGTAGCAAGTGTCTCGGAGGGTCAGGACAAATTATGGATTGATATCATACAACACTTGGGAACAAGTTTGGATGAATACCGCCGGCACGCGGCGGCACTGTCACAGACGACAGACAAGGACATAACGTCTCTAACTAAATCCGTTTCTGACCTTGCTAGAAAGACTAGACAAGCAGAGTCTTTCCCTTCTGGTTGGGAGCAGCGGTTAAACAGATTCATGAACGATTGCGACATACATCTGGCCAAGATGTATGATTCATATGAGACACCGTTTCCTCCCATGCAGAAGGACGATCCAGATGCTTAGCAATGGCTAAAGTACTACCGGCATTAGACCTTCCAGACTTTCTCTAGCGATGATGATTCCAATGCGGCAACACATCTAGCATATTTCACGCTGCAACTGGGGCAGTTTGCCGATAATGAGGGACTCAAATTAAGAGTCTTCGAATCATCTTTGTCAGGATCGACCCTCGTATGGTATACGGGATTAGAAAAGGGTTAGGTCAATAAGTGGAAGGACATGAAGGCTTTATTCATAGACCACTTTGGAACGGCGAGACCTGAAACCAGTGTTGGAAAGCTGGCTTCCTTGAGCCAATCAGCGACAGAAAGTCCAGTCACCTTCCTGCATCACTTTCGGTCAGAATATAATCTATGCAAGACTCTACTAGGTAAAGAAGAGGTAGTAGAGATGGCCAAGAACGGCTTGGAGGATACGTACCACTAGCTTTTCCTAAATAGCAAGTACTTTTCCTTGAATGAGCTTATCACAGCTATAACTAAAGCGTACAGTACTATGCAAGAACAAGATAATCAAAAGAATGCGTCTAAGGGAACGTACACTGCTAGGTCTTATGATAGACCAAAGCCAAAAACTGTGGCTTATATAGAAGATATAGACGACCAAGATTCGGACTCCAATGGTGAGCAAGTGGGAGCTATGGATTTAGCAACAAATAAAGTTTTAAAGCCCCACAAGTTTCAAAAGAATAAGGGTCCTATCAAGCTTTCGACATTGGCTTTCACTAAGCCAGAGTTCGAAACATACACGTACGATGCTAATATGGCTCATGAAATCTTAGATGAGCTCTATGGAATGCGAAATGTTAAAGTAGATTTCAGACCTCTCCCTACGACTGAGCAGTTAAAAGGCAAAAAATATGGCAAGTTCCATGGAGCATGGAACCACGTTACAAAGGATTGCATCAAGCTGAAAGATCAGATCCAAAGGTGGATCAATGAAGGAAGACTAGAGCTAGAAGGAGCAACCAAAGTAGCTGCATTAGTAGATTCGAAACCTTTCCCACCTCCTCAGTTTAATATGATTGACGTCGAGTGGTCGTCACCTGACAGTTACATTGGAGGTGTAGAAGATTGGAATCGACCTGTCTTTGTGGGCTATTCTTTCAATTACGACAAGTTGGAAGAGATTTTAGATAGGTTGCGGGACATGGGTTTGATCTTCTATTACCCGGTACATGAACTCAGACATTTACGGTATGAAGATCCGACTCAATATTTCTGCAAATTCCATAACCAGTTTGGTCATCAAACAGCAAAGTGTTTGACATTGAGAGATAAGATTCAGGGGTTGATCAATTGGGAAGTAATTAAAGTCGACTACAAGGGAGTGGTGGAATGGCATCCACATTATAATAGGGCATCACCGCCTCCCTATACGCCATTTCCTTCCACCTACACCGTTTCCGTTTGTGATGAATCTGAACAAACCTACATAAGGAAAAGATCAAGGCGGAAGCCTAGACGTAATATTGCATTTGTCCTACCTAAGTGGGCTGAAATAACTTATGATGCATCTAGGCGAGAGGAAATATTTGAAGAGCTAATCCAAGCAGGGATAGCTATAGTTCTTGACAATTGGGGAACGCCAGAACCACATCCCGATGATGTAAGGGGTCTGCTTTATTGTCAATATCATCATCGATGGGGTCACCATTCTATGAGTGCTTGTCGTGATTTGAAGTTCAGGATTCAGCAGTGGATTGACGAGGGAGAAATAATGATAGATCAAGAACCCTCGCCAAGCTTGGCGACCGAAATATCCTTGACGGTTGGAATGTTGGAGCTAACAAGAGATAAATCAGGAAAAAGCAAACAGACCAACAATCATCAAACTACTGGCGAGAGTCCACCAAGCAAGCAAACGACAAAAACAACGAAAGGAAAAGAAGTGGTGGATCCAAAAGCAGAGTCGCCAGTAGCCCTTTGTGCTCATTGTAAACTCAGGGACGGGTTGAAGATTTCCTACAAAGAATTGGCCGAGGCAGCTAAGGTCTTCCCAGAGTTATTTTCACAAACAAAACATCAACCCCATAGCTTGCAACGAGCAAGACAAAGGAATTCCCCAGCTCCTAAGCATTCACGAGCAATAGAAAGGGTCAGTGAAGCCAAGAAATCTGAATCAGAGATTGCTGACACGCTCGCCAGGCCATACGTCCTACCAGCCTCAAGAAATATCACAAAGGAAAACGTATAGTATGTGAAGGAGAAGGGAAAGACCATCGAGGTAACTCCAAGTAGAAGACGAAATCTTCAACGTCGATTTGGAGAAGCCAAAAAAGCATCAGAGGCTTATGAAGCAGGCCTGCTCAAAGAAGAAGAATTGGTATGCTCCCCAGAGACCCTGCAAAGGCGATTAAACGCCCTTGTAGTAAACCCCTTAGTGGTTTTTGGGAAGAAGTCTCGCGAGCCCAAAGTGCGAGTACAAAAACCAGGTGTCTTTGACCGTAACCCAGAGTTATGGTCCAAGGACAAACAGCCTGAACCTATTCATGAGGATCGTCGTGAAGTCCTGAAACGTAAGCCAGTGAGACGACATCTCAATTTCGATGCTGAAGCGATGGAAACAATGGGGCTACACACACCACCTAAGGAGGGAAAACGTGCTCAAGAGCACAACACTCCAGGCAAAGCTAGAGGAACAAAAAAAGGTTTGTATTAACCAGAATGCATTCCCCCCCCCTAAAGGACAAAGTTCTGAACTACTTATGCCAACGACCATAGATCCTATACCTGAGGATTAGATGCAACAGGTTGCTTCTCTGGAGGTCACTGCAACTTTGGATCTTGAGGGACAGAAGTCTGAGGACAACAACAATGCAGATGATGAGGAGTTGTTGGATTACGGTGAAGATGAAGAAGCTGAAGAATACGTCGAGGAGATGGATACCACTGTTAATATGGTGTTTATTTTACCCTCCAAATATGCTTTACATCCACCAAAATCAATGGATGAGTCACTCGCAAGCGGAGGCGTTAACAAATTGGTGGTGCCAGAAACATAACCAACATCGACAGACCAATTAGCATTCACCAAGACAACAGAGTTTGATTCATCAATAACAAAGGGACAGATGATGTTCGCCAAACCTACCCTAGACATGGCCATGCACATGCGACCGTTATATGTGACAGGAAACGTCCAAGGAATTCAAGTCAATAAACTTTTAGTGGACTCAGGGGTAGTGGTTATCATCACAGTCAAAGCAATGGTCTTATTAGGCGTTCCCAAGACTGCTATCCAAGAGACCACACTCAATGTTAAAAACTTTTAGGGTAGCATTTCCAAAACTTTGGGCATTGTCTTTTTGCAGGTACACATCGGTCTAGCCATCGGTACATACACATTCTTCGTAGCAGAGTGCACAGCTCCATACAGTGCCATTCTGGGGCGTGACTGGATCCACAAGAGGTATTGTGTACCTTCGTTCCTCCATCAGCAGATGTTACTTTGGAAAATGGAATCAGGAGAAGCAGAGATAGTCGATGCTGATCCTCGTCCATATTTCGTTTTTGCTAATTCTTTAGAAGCTAGTTATTACAACAGTGACTTAAGGCCACTGGAGGTATGTGGCGTCGATAACAAAGGCTGCCTGTTTGGTGTTACGACCTCTGAGCTAGCTCAGTGGGGTATGATTCAAGCAAGTTATGATCATAGCAGACCTTACACCATTGAGCTACCATCCAACCATTCTCGATGATTGGGTCTCTATCAAGTATAGAGATCGAGGCTTGCTACTATTTGTACGACATTTTCCACCATTTTCTGTTGGAGAGCCAAGCCTATGAGAAGGTTCCAATGATTGCAGCGTTGGAATATGTGGATGAAGATGTATTGAACGACTTAGATGAGGAGGAAGAAATCAAATTAGCCCCAGCAGATCTGGATGATTTACCTCCTAAAGTCAAAGATCCCATTGAAAAAGTCAACCTTGGGGACAATGAAGAGCCAATCTCTGTGGCCATTAGTACCTTCCTAGAGCCTGAAGAACGACTAAAGCTCATTGAATTGCTACATGAATACGCTGATTATTTTACAGAAAAGTATGATGACATGCCAGGACTGTCACCAGATTTGGTTTGTCACAACTTACCCATCATAGAAGGAAAGAAGCCGGTGAAACAAGAAATACGTCGAATGAACACATAGACAACAATTTTAGTCAAGGAAGATGTCAAGAAGATGCTCAAGTCAGGGATCATACGAGTAGCCAAATATAATGAGTGGCTATCCAACGTAGTCCCGGTCAAGAAGAAAAACTGAAAAATGAGAGTATGTGTTGACTATAGAGACTTGAACAATGCCACTCCAAATGATGCATACCCAATGCCAGTGGCAGATTTGTTGGTGGATTCAGTGGCTCGTCATAAGATGTTAACATTCATGGATGGGACGGCTGGTTATCATCAAATCCCAGTGGCAGAAGCAGATAGACATAAGACTGCGTTTCGGTGCCCAGGATTTGTAGGAGTATTTGAGTACGTGGACATGCCATTTGGACTCAAGAATGCAGGGGCAACCTACTAACAAGCAATGAACTTAATCGTCCGTGATCTTATTGGTAAGACTATGGAAGTCTATATTGATGATGTGGTAGTTAAAACAAAATGCAGAAGCGATCATATTGAAGACTTGCGGCAAGTGTTTATTCGGATGAGGCAACATCAACTGAAGATGAATCCAGCTAAATGTGTGTTTGGAGTACAAGCAGGAGACTTCCTGGGATTCCTGGTTCATCAGCGTGGGATTGAGATACCGGACGATAAGAAACAAGCAGTGCTTAGTGCAACCCCACCAAATAGTAAGAAAGAACTACAACATTTATTAGGAAAGATCAATTTCTTACGACGGTTTATTGCCAATGCTACTGGAAAAATACAACCATTTTCGACATTGCTCAATCTTCAGAATCATAAAGACTTTGTATGGGCGCATATCTATCAAGAGGCGTTTGAAACCATCAAAGCATATTTGACAAACCCGCCAGTCTTGGTACCTCCAAGACCAGGGGTTCCTCTTAAGCTGTATATTTCAGCTACGGAGCTTTCTATTGGGAGTTTATTAGCTCAGGACGACACATCAGGAACTAAACGTGCTATTTTCTATCTCATTCGTACCTTGAACGAGTGTAAAACGAGATACTCGCTAATGGAAAAGTTGTGCCTGACCTTGTATTTTTCAGGATGCAAGTTGAGGCATTACATGTTGTCTTTCACCACATATGTCATAGCACAAATAGACCTGGTGAAATACATGCTTTCCAGACCTATTCTCCGCGGACGGATTGGGAAGTGGATTCTGGCTTTGTCAGAATTTTCTTTGCAATATGTTCCCCAGAAAGCGGTTAAAGGCTAAGCAGTGGCTGACTTTTTGGCCCATCATCCAATGAAGGATGTTAGCGAGGAGCCAGAATTGGAACTCACTCGTATTGATTTGGCCCCTTGGTGTTTATACTTCGATGGGTCAAGTACAAGTACTATGGCTGGGGCAAGAATAGCGTTAGTCTCTCCACGCGGCCAAACTTTTTCTTATTCTTTCAAGTTGGACTACAAATGCACAAACAACCAAGCGGAGTATGAAGCTCTTATCATTGGCTTGGAACTGTTATTAGATATGGAAATCAGAGATGTGCATATATTTGGAGATTCCCAACTAGTGATCAGACAACTCGAAACTAAGTATAAGGCTGGACCAATACTAGAACCATACGCTAAGCGAGCCTGTGACTTACTTAAGTTGTTTACTGAAGTGGAGTTGAGCCTTGTTCCTCACAAAGGAACTATGCAGCAAATGAATTGGCCCAACTAGCAACGGGGGTGAGCTTGCAAGATGGAGTACGTGAACGAATATTACGGGTTGAACGCAGGACCCTTCCATCTTTCTCTGCTCGCCAAGAAGATAAAAATGAATGGTACATTGCTACTCTTGATCACATTGACGTGGATTGGAGACAAGATATTATTTCTTATCTCCAGAATCCTCATAATCCGGCCAATAAACGGATTCGGTTTTTAGCTCCTAACTATATACTCAAAGATGATGAGTTATATAGAAGAGGAGAGGAAGGCATACTCTTGTGATGTGTCTTTGGACGTGAAGCTAAGCGATTAATGAGGGAAGTTTATCTTGGGATAGCAGGGGCACACCAAGCCGGTCCAAAGATGAGATGGTTAATACGACGACATGGCTTTTACTGGCCAGGAATGCTCAGAGATTGCATCACATTCGCTAAAGGTTGTGAAGAATGCCAGAAACATGGTCCAATCAGTCACATGCCCAGAATACCGTTACAGCCTATAATCAAGCCTTGGCCAGCTCGAGGATGTGCTCTGGACTTAATTGGAATGATTCATCCTCATTCATCAGACGGACACAAGTTCATCATCGTAGCTACTGATTTCTTTACAAAATTGGTTGAAGCTCGACCTTTCAAGGTATCATCAGCAAAGGCCATTTACCAGTTTTTATTTGAAGATATTATTTGTAGGTTTGGCGTTCCTGAGAGTTTTGTTTTAGACCGTGGGGCAGCGTTCATGTCTAGAGATGTAGACGAGCATATGAAGGATTTTGTAATACATTTTCTACATTCTTCTCCATATTATGCCCAATCTAATGGTCAAGCTGAAGCAAGCAATAAGATCATCATACATATCCTTAAACAGATGCTTACGAGCAATGCTAGATTGTGGCATGACGAATTATTTAACACTCTATGGGATTATAGAACAAGTAAAATGACACCCATAGGTACCACTCCTTATGCATTATTGTTCGGCCATGATACGGTCCTGCCTTTAGAAATCAACGTCCAGTCTTTATGGGTGATGGAATAACATAGCCTGATCGGTGAAGATTATGTTCAAGCTATGTGGCAGGAGCATAAAGACTTAGATGAGAAGAGAATACAAGCTTATGACAGTTTATGTGCTAAAAAACGAAAGGTGGCTCGTGCCTACAACCGATGTACTAGGGGCATGAGTTTTTCAGAAGGAGAATTAGTTTGGCGAGTCATTTTGCTTGTTGGCGAGAAGACAGAAGGTTGAGGAAAATGGGAAGGACCATACATCGTCGATCGACTTTTGGGTAAAGGAGCAGTTCATTTACGAGATCGAGATGCAATAATTCACGCTAATCCTATCAATGGTCATTTCCTTAAGAAGTTCATACAACCAGTTTGGGAGTATAAAGACCCTCCAACTGTGATTTGATCCAGTTTATTCATGCTCATCCCATCTTACTCACATGAGTAAACTGCAGGGGCAACACACATGGATTATGTACATCATAATAGCCTATACTTGAGGCTAAATTTTCAGTATCGGCCTATATTGGAGACCAAAATTTTATTTTTTGTATTTCTTCCAAGTCAAGAGAGTTCATATTAGCCAAACCATTGTGGCCAAAGATATGTACAAACTATATATGTGTTTATCAATATAAATTTATTGTTTACATAAGGAACTCTTTGCTTTAAACGAAAAATTACGTTCATCATTCAGAAGAATACAAAGGCTTTGCGGCCTTAAGCTCTGATACTATATGAGAAACAAACTACAATCAGCAACAGAACAGAAAGATAAATACAGTTTGTTTTTTCAAATCCTCAAACAGTTGATAACCAGTCTTTGGATCCACATGTGAAATATGCACACATGGAAAAGAGAATGCGATCTCAAGTGATGAGAAGGAGAGGATTTGAAACGCTAAGGAAGCTAGTTCAACAGATCAGAAGACCATATGAACTAGACTTGGCGTTTGTTGCCTTTTCCCAGTTGAAGTCCTTGTCTTTCCTTTTTAGTGCATCCATGTTCATTGGGATTGCAGCCTCAATGCATATGGATACTAAGCGGGTGCCTGAGAGGAAGACGAGGTGATTTCGACCTCGGAATTGTGGCTTCGTCTTCCTGTGGAAACACAGGTCAAATCGGCCAAGGCAACGCCTGGACGTAGATATTGCTATCTAGTCCAGGTTTGGACGTGGATATTGCTATCTAAAGACTACAATGTGGAAGGTTTTATCTGGAGATTTCTTTAGATAGGAGAACCAGAGCAAACACACAAAAAGGGAGTTCATTTTCGCAAGGAAGTTTGGAAGGTTAATCACAAGACAGTAAAGAGGAAACCTTTTATAGAAAGAAGTCATAGCGGTAAGGCTTCGCGAGAGTAAATACACCTGTTAATAGAGGACACGCGTCTAATCGGAATTGGGCCATGTTGCAGTTTATCTACCCCCAGAGGAGAGCATGATGAATGAAAGATTTTTGGGGCAGATAAAACGTATTTTGAAGATTTGATGGTTGATGCGATACAGATTCCCAGCTTGGAATTAAATTCCATTTAATCCGGATTATCGGGACAGGCGAGCAGTTAGAGTCTATAAATGAGACTAGTCTTATTCGAATAAGATTTGGGAAGGCCTGATTCTGAGGCCCAGTCTTACTGTCCAAGGCCCAATTAACACATTGCTTCCAAAATTTGGACTGAATAATTAAATACATAAAGAATTTTGGAATTAAAAAAAAGGGCTTAAAATCTGTGGCCCAATGATTACAGCAGGAGGATTTTTTCCCTCACGAATGCCTTTGCGATTTCAAGAGCTTGCTAGGATTGTTTGAATGTTTGTAGAGAACTTGTGGCTTCTTCTTTTGCATCCTGTAATAGTTAAGCTTGGTTCTCTCCTTCAATTATAAATTGGCGCACGGAGACTTGATTTTTAGAGGTATTAGCACGCAGACCATCTACTTCAGCTCGAAGGGCAGTCATTTCAGCTTTAAGGACAGCTAGTCTAGTTTCTTTGGTTGCCAGAGTTTCTCGATGAGTAGACGTGTCCTTCAGAAAGGCCTGGATTCATTTTTTCTCTTCTCGAGTCTGGCGAACCAACGTCTCCACCACTTCTTTTTTATGCTCTGCTTCAAGAGTTCATAAAGTTTCTCCTTAAGGTCAGGAATTTGATGGATAAATTATGCAGGGGCAGTAGCCTTTAGATCCCTGATTTGTTCACGAATGCATTGGATGTCTTGAGGAGAGTCCAGGTTGTCAGAAAGAATGTTCTGAAGGACGACATCAATAACAGAAGGAGAGCTCAGTGCACTTAACTTAGTATAAATTCCTTCCAACATTATTACTTCTTCTTGTGGTTGGAGTGCTAGAGAGGAAGGTCCTTGTGATGAAGATGATGCAGTAGTTTCTTCAGTCGCAGGTTCAGGGTCTTCATCACTGATACATAGAGAACTGGGAGGCTGATCCATAACGGCCATTTCAAAAAGTCAGAAGATTAGCCTTGTAAGCTCATTTTTTCCTTTGGACTGATTGGTAAATCAGGAACCATCTCACTGATTTCCAAAGGAATGTTTTTAAACTAGAAAGTAGTATTACAAGATGTCAGGGCCAGTTGGAAGAAAGTAAAATACATAACGAAGTAAGCAAAGAAATTTCTTACTTGGTGAGGGAGTATCTGCTGTGTTTCTTCAGTCGCTTGAAGCTTATGCTTTAGCGAGGGAGGAGTTTGGTCCCTTAGTTCTGGAATAACTTCAGCCAACGACTGTGGTTTGACGACTTGATGCTCTGGCGGGGAAGAAATTTGATTTTCTTGCTCTAAATTGACTTGGTCATTTTGAGCACTTGTGCCCTCGCCAGACGAGAAAGGAATGAAGTAAGATTGGAACTCAATCTGCAGGTGCCGGAATAGAATTGCAATATCAACTGCTTGTTCTTTTCTTCTTCCTCGAGTTCCTTCAGGATGATTCCAGCTAGAAACCTGACTATGAAGTCTTTGCAGCACTCTTTGCCGCTGTTAATGACTTCTAGTCCTGTTCCATGATCTTCAGTTCCATACATAATGCTGGAATCATCAAACTATAAAACATAGGCTTTGCAGCATCCTTCGAAAAGCCTTTCTCCCAGTGAGTCTATAACATAGGAGGCTTCGTCTTCAACTTTGAGGACGAAGAAATGATCATTCCAACTCACTATATACACTTGAGGCTTGATGCTCTTGCTAATCTGCTCCCATATCATATCAAAATATGCAAGACTATCCAAGGCTATTAATTTTTCTGGGTTAAAGTACCGAACGAAGGAGTCATCAGATGAAATCTTCAGGGGTCTGATGTTGGCCTTCAAAATAACCTCGAGATCATAATGTTGATTCGGGTAGGAGCTGGCGAGGGCCTCGTCCTTGCACAGTTTCTGCCACTCCAAAGAACCTTGAACAAGGAGGTCATCAAACTCGGAGACCGTGGGCATGCTGTTTGGATTTGCACATAGCCAGTGTGCAGTGGTGAAAACCAGTGTCGAGCAGGCGCTTACCCCGGAGGCTTTTTCACTCCTTTGATCAAATGTGGCTTGGAAGATATGAGCTTGAATCTTGGCTTGTCTGTCCCTACTAGTGATCTCCATAGCTGTCCAGATGCCACTTGGAGGCTCTTCAGTCTTGAAGTGGATCTTCCTGCGCTTATGAGACTATCAAAATATTAGGTCAACTGCGGTTCAATGAAAAAATTGAAAGTTATTTGTTCTGGGTAAATAATGTGCAATACTTACCGATTGCCCAGAAGGATTGGATCTTTTCTTCTTAAAAGATTGCAAGGCGACAGTCACGTCTGGTTCTAGGGCGTGCTGTTTATGAGAAGAAAGGGTTAGCCAGATACAATATGAGAAATTGCTAATACATGTGGCACTTTTGGATGTGAGAAGTATATCAGTGGCCAGGGGGTTTTACTTGTGCTCTTGTATGATTTCCCAACAACCGCCAAATCTTCTTCATTCGAGAACATTTTGCCAAAGTCATATAAGATGGTGGCAAAACGGGAAACCGGTCCCTTGTGTCGTACATCTTCCCAAAGTTAGGAGCGTCAGACTTGGGACGACTCAGTGATTGATTGAGAAATCACAAGTGGCTTCGTCAAAATAGGAATCACCACTGTCGGAAATCCAAAGTGCTCATCCTGCACCTCTGTTGTTGTAGGATGGCTCGTCCCTCGCCAAAGGGTATACTTGTTCACAGAGCAAGCGAGGGGCATGAGAGCATCTTGAGTGAGCCCGAGTTGTCTTGAGAAATGATTTTGAGCATAGAGCTCATACCTGGGGCTCGCAGAATCTGGGACTGGCAGGTCCTTGCAGGTGTGACATTGAAGGAAAAGATTCCTCGCAAGGTTATCTTGCTCTGGCGAGGGCATAAATCCGCTCGCGAGGCTACCAGGATGACGACGATTCAAAATCACTTCAACTGCTGCGGTTGGAAAATATTTACGTGAGCAGAGGTGGTTGAAACCAAAGTAGATAGGAACACATTCTACTTCTAGTCGGTGCAGACACCAGGGATTGGCCCAACAGCTTGTGATCTTCAAAGGAAAGAGCTATTGTAGGGCAGAAGAAAGGAAAGTACATCCGCAACCAGAGCTCTACCATCCAGAGTGGCCCTGGTTGATTAAGGTCGAGCTTTGAAAGGACGACTTGCCTCAGACCATAGTAGATGTAAGCGAGAACGAACTCAACCAAGCCTAGTTGTTCACAGTTGAAAAGGCGTTAGGCAAGGTTGGTCCAGCATATGTTGACATTTGCAGAAGAAGGACAGAAGATGTACTTTGATAGCCAATATTCTAAAAAGGCTATGCTTCCTTGGTCGGTGTCTTTTTCCTCTTGTGCAAAATGTTTAACCCAGGAAGAATAGGAGGAAGGACGATTGAGGGAGGCTTGAAATGGTGTCCCGGTTTGGTGATTGTGTAACCAGGAGTTTTCGAACACTGGAACTCCAAAAAGGGTATATAAATCAAGGATTGTAATGCTCACATCACCACAGGGAAGGCGGAAGCAGTTGGCAGTGCAATACCAAAAGCACATGGCTGTGGCGAACGGTGCTCTGTTGCCACCAGCTGGGAGTGAAAAGTGCAAGTCGATGAATTGGGTGATTCCAACCGCTTCACATTAATCGATATCTTGTCCGCGGCGGTGCCGATAGCAAGCAAGGTCCTTTGCGTTTGGGTGCGTCCACTTCCCAATTAAACAAAGAGTATCTTTGTTTGTCCATTCCTTGGGTTCTGCTCTGGAATTTTCTTGGACTATTAAGGCTGAATTGCAAATGGGTTGGCGGAGAAGATTGAAAAACTCTGGATTGATTGGAGCATCCAGAAAGGGACCAAGTCGGCCAGTGCCTTCGTTTGGGTCTATGGTTAGAAAGATGATTGCCTTTGGGTTCTGTCGTCTGGCAACGGCCTTGAGGTATCTGGAGAACTTCTCGGCGTTACGTTCTATGTAAGGAATGGAAAGGTCTTTACGTGGAGGCATTGTATCGGAATAGATGAACGGCGGTGAGAATGAAAGGTCTTAGCTTTTGACTAAGGAGGTTGAAAGTGCAGGATCAAGGCAAGTAAGAAACTCTCGTTGGGGAATGAGATATTGTTGATGTGTACTGGTGCTTTTATATTACGTCAGTCGAGTGACGTAACTTTTTAGAGGAGTTGTGTAACGTGGCACTTACGTGTGATGTTACCGTTTGGTTTGACAGGGCCATTCGGGTAATATTCAAGTCTTTTCGCTTGCATAGGTAATTTAAGTTTAGGACTTGAGGGGCAATGTTTGGGCCTGAAATAAATATTTCATATTGGGTTTGAAAGGCTGAAGTCTTGGCAAGCAGCCCAAGATGAGCTGAAGTCTTGGCGAGCGGCCCGTATTCTATGAGAGCTTGGCGAACGGTCAAGTGAAGGAACAGAGTCTGTTTCCAGATCAACTTAGGACTGTGAATTAAGATAGCTGATTCATGCGGCTTAATGTCTATCATACCTTTTCTATTTTAGATAGGTTTCTTCTAGGTGAAGAAGTTGTGATAGCATTAGAACTATATAAAGAAACAACCCGTATGCTGGATGGTGTTAGAGTTATATTGAGATTCAAAGAGCAAGAGCAGAAGAGGTTTAAGAGAATTGAAAGACAACTACTGAGCATTATATAAGGAGAATACGGGCATTGTTGAAAGGTCCCCGATCAAACATACAACATTTGCTATACGCAAGTACACCTAGACATCTCGTCAAGAGATTCTATTTCTTTGCAACCAGCCGATCAAAGTGTTTGTCACCTATCGAGTGAGAGTATTGTGATCTAAGGAAGTATAGCGACTGGAAGGTTGAAGGGCTCGTCACGTAACGAGTGAGAGTTCTGATATCCAAGGAAGCAGTGTTCTCAACACATAGTCATAGAGATTGCTCTGCTTTGCACTGATTAAGGGAGTGTGAGGTATCGATTTCTAGGGCTCTGCTAGAGACACATATCCGAAAGTCCTAGGTTACTAGGCGAGAATGACCTATTCGGGTAAGGTTGGTGCTCTCCTTGTCTTAATCGCTTATCAAGAAGTCAGGCAGCTTTAGTTCTATATTTCGTTGAGAAACGGTGGCACGCTAGCATACGAAGCACATATAGGATAAACCAATACCTGCGATCAAATTATCCGAAATTAATAAAAGAGACTGTTTTGCGGAAAGATCTCTTCGCGGGAGATATTTTAGCGTCAAACAGTACCAATCCAACTTGATCCACTCAAAACATCTCGGTTATTAAGAGTAAATCACCCACTCGATCATATTCTGTAATTCGCGTTTAACCAAATGGTGTCATATTTTTTCGATATGGTAACCGTATCATTCCCTCTAAATACTTGTAGGATTTTCGTACTGCTGTTGTGTACGTTTAACATTTTGGTTCTCTTTTTCTGTATCTAGTAACATCACATGTTCTACAACTGTTCCAAGATCGAAATGGAGATCTTGAACTGAAGGAGTTAAACTTAGTTTCATGATGTCTTTGAATCATATATATGCTATGTAATAGGCCTACCGTACCCCATACCAGGCAGAAAGTACGCAGTGCCGTGCTAAGCATCTTCAAACAAACATGTTAGTTTCTCCAGCATCGTCTATGAGAATTTGTAATTGACGTACAAGAAGTTTTGATAGTCAACGTGTAACCAGAAACATACCCCTAAGACGTTCTTGCTTGTACTTAAGGTAGTTCAACTTTTTTTTTATAATTTTAACTAGTCCCATTCATTTCCATCATCACATGCCAAAGAACAGAGAATAAACTTTAACTTGAATACTCCCATCAATCCATCATTCTTTTCTGGTATGGAAAATTGCCATCATTTCTTTTACGAAACTTCTTCATCCTTTGTTTTCTGGCAAGTGAAACTTCTCCCTCACTTGCTCAGACTTGAACTTTGCTTGCTCAAACTTCAAAGAATCAAATAGCCGTTTGTGTACTAATAATTCTAGTTCCTAGCTTCAACCTGCTAATAATGTTTATCGAGCCATCTATGAAACTTCTATACGAAGACATAAAATAAACCTGACGTTCGCAAATATGTTACAAAGATGGTGGTTAATTAACTATGATCTGCAAAAACAGAAACTACGAAATTTTCCAACAAACTTCGAGTGGAAATCATGGTGGTTTCACTTTCACAGCTGAGAAATTGGATTGGTCCTTTCCCAAAGGGCGGACACATACACCATACCTACATTCTACATTTTATCATCGATTGGAAATAGACCATACACAAGAAGCTAGAGCAAGAGAACAAACAAATTTTAAAAATGGAATCCACTCGGGGAAATAAAGGAGTTCCATTTTCAGCTAAAGTTTGCTTATATCTTGAATTCTGTGTAGCATTTCATTAACAGCAGCAGCAATCTCATCCACAGTGTTTAGCATGCACCCTTCTTCAATCTGTCACAAATTAGAAAGAAAAAATAAAAAATTAATTCCAATTTCTGTGATTGAACTCGACGACCAACCTCATAGAACTGTAAGCAAAACATCAAATGCTAGATCTATATATTTGATTTATGCAGAACTTTTTGGTACATGATTTGTATCATTCGACAAATTCAGTTCATGCATAACAACTGAAAGACAATGGATTATGATAAAAATGTGTTGTGTCCAATCATGGAATAAGTTGGTATAATCAGTTGAAAATCTTATGTCGGCCTAGAATTATAAAAATGAAGCAGTAAATTTGAAACAAAATCTAATCTTTATCAGAGGTGTAGTTTTTGCTCGATATTACTTTCAAAGAGTAAAACTAAATTATATATGTGCTTCGACGTTTTTAATTATAGAAAAGAAAAAGAAACTACTACAAACTTCACCACTTACTCATTCCACCATTTCCTAATGATCTTTCACATTTGAATTGCCCAAAAAATAGTCTTTATTATGAAATTTCCAACAAAAAGCTAATTTATGGAGAACAAATGATGATATCTACCACTTTTCAAAAAAAATAAAAAATGATGATATCTACCAACGAATCAATGATCAGGGCACCATTCTTAATTAGTAAAACCTTACGGGACAGGTGCACCAATTTATAAGATACAATCTCAACCATTTATTATCTTAATATAAACATTGATGTTAGCCCTATATAAATAATTATATAGAATAAATGTTTGAGATTGTATTACACATGACTGATATAAGTGCACTCGGTTTTTTAAACTACTAATTATTGGATTAGCAGGTAAAGTGGTCGGATTTGTTTGTGTGGGTTGAGCCAATCAAGCAAGTATAACTTTTAATTAAGGTTGAGATGAAGAGGACTATTTTTGAATAAAATTACCTTAACACTAACAGAGTAGAGAACCATTTCATCCACGGTGGTGAGATTAAGGTGAAGAACATTGAGCCTCAGACTATGAAACCCCAACACCATTTTCAACAACTGCCTAGGTCTCTTCTTGCTCAATATCTTCAAATTCGCATGGCTATCGACCACAGTCACTTCTATGTCTGCAGCTGCTGCCCACTGGTCAGTGTTGTTGTTGCTCCGAGTCGCCATGTATGGGTCGTCGTTCACCAGGGCAACCCCACATGTTGAAGATGACGAAGAATTATTGTTAAACTGTTTCGACGTCGCAGGTGTTGAAAACTGTGGGAAGGTGAAGAACTCGGCCAGGTTGGTAGTCCTGCTGTCCATGGACAGCAACAGTTTCTCTAGCTCCTTCACGAAATTAATCGCTCCTCCAATAATTGATGCTTGATCCCCCTATAACACGCGGTTTGTGTTAATCATGTGCACAAACCCCAAAATTAATGCATCCTAAGAAGATTGATGCTTGATGATCACCTTAGTAATAAGTTAATTAAGCTTACCCTTTGAACATAAGATGGTGGCATCAAAGTGCGGAGGACGGCGAGGTACTCATTCATTTGCTTGCGGCGGTTGCGCTCCACTACAATGTGGGTCATGCGCTGGTTCTCCATTTCTTCCTTGTTCTTGCTGCTTCTAGTACGACGGCGCTTGCGTCGTCCTGATGTTGTTGTTGGTGGTGGCGGTGGTGTTGTTGCCGGTGGCGGTGACGGTGGGGGTGTTTCATTGGCCTCCTCGGGTGAAGGAGTAGGATCCCATTGATTCACATTTTGCAAAAGCGAAGGTGATGATGTGCAGTTGTAGTCCCCATTTTCATTGAGACTACTTTGGTGGTGATTATTCTGATGATGATCAAGACTTCCAACAAAGGCAATGTCTTGATCTTCTTGTAAGCTGAAGTCATTGCCCCAATTAGAAGCCACAAGGGAGTGGAAGTCTTTGCATGCCATATGGTTAAAAGGGTTGTAGTCTTTTGGGTAAACCACAGCTTCTAATGCCATCACCTGTTCACTACAATCACGTTTAACACAAGCAAGGATGTCTATAGGAAGATGATGGAAGTGTATGAGGGGCTTTTTAATAGCTCCGGCGAATGAAAATTGGTGGAATTAGGAGGTTAGTAGAAGTGATGATGTGAAGCTTTTTGGGGACTAAAAGAAATTTGGGATCGAAGAGGAGAGGAGAGGCCAAAGCACTAGGTAACTAAAAGAGCAAACAAACAGAGACTTTTATCATCTCCGAATGAGAAAAGCCACGTTCCTTTTAACAGAGCTTTAACCCTAAACAAACAAAAAGCTACATTGGTTGCACGTGAGACGTCGATGTAGAACAGTCAAGTAGATCAGAGGGAGACTAGAGACCAGTGAGAGATTCTCTTGGCTCTCCAAGACATAGTAAATACATACTTTAATACTTATTTATGAACCGTCTTGTGCATAATTATTAATTAATCAAAGAATTAGGGTAATTAGATTAATTAGTAAAAAAAATTGGATCTTAATTTGTTAATTTGCAAGATGAAAAGTTGCAAAGAGTTGGTCAAGGAGAAATGTTAAGGAATTGAATTTAGGCAGTTGCAAGAAGACTAGAGCGACCAATTCCTCTAGCTAGCTAGCTCAGATGATGAAGCCAGAATATTACATGCATCTTATTATAAATCTTGAATGCTAATTACTGTGATTAGTCTGCAGCTAATAATCCGATTGTAGGACCATTCGAGAAGACAATTTGTGGGGGACGGGCGGAAAGGCATATACTCCTACGTCATGAACAGAACACCAATTTAATCCGTGAGGACAATCTCATCCACATTCAACCCTAACTACGCCTCCCATGCAGATGCCAATTCGGTCTTTTTGCCGAACTAGTTCTACAGTTTAGAATGTAGATGTGACTCGGGTGGTTTCATTTGGTGATAATATGGTCGGACACATGGACGTGGGGAAGAGAAAGATGACGAAAAGCTGGTGAAGACCCAGGAGAGGAAAGAGATTCTGGCGAAGATCTACGACTGCGTACAACACGGGCTAAGGGACGAGAGAGGAAAAGAGAAAGTGCAAACAGACAACAACACCAAACAGCGTCGTCTCAGGTGTCAGAGGAATCCATGTGACCTCACCACAAACAGCCACCACCTCTCAGCTCTGGTTTCTGTGTGATAATCATCTCCGACGACAACGACTAGGTCTTCTCCATGCAATGATACCCTTTCGCAAGACCCCATTCTGTTTTTCTTATTCTCTTGATCCCTTTATTAGTGCTAAACCCCATTACTAAATTAACTAAACCATCTCAGGCGCAACAAGACATTCTCTAGGGCTTCCCCTTGTTCCTCGGGTCTTCGTTACCGATAGAATTATTTGCTAAAACCCTTGTATGTATGTACTAGTTTTCTATTCCAATTCCTTAGTTATAATGGAGTAGTTTTTCGTGTTATTCCGTAGATTAGTTTTAATTACAATCTTACCACCCTTCAATTTAACTAAAGAAATGAGAACAATCCAAACCCAACTGGCATTCCTTTGAATGGATCATGACTAATTGTTCTTAATAAGATTCGATGACAAATTGTAGCCCTAATAGAATGCCACTTGGGTTGGATTTAGTGCTGTTTTTCCCTATCTACTTCAATGTTTAATTTCAGCCTTAAACATCAAGCAAGACCTAGATAATTTGGAATATTGTTGATCTCGTATCTAATAAATTCTGAGTAAAGCTGTGAGCCTGCGAGAGGGTTGTTGCCGATAGAATTTGTTTCATGTTTCAAAATACATGTATCACGTACTTTAAGGTTTAAGTGGAGGAACTCGAAAAACTATTTCAAAGTTTATGTCACTTGTAATTCTTTTTCTCGAGATATATTCATACACATATATATAATCCTTCTCAGATATATAAAGACATCCGCATGGCACAGATTTTTTTGTTTTACCTCATTTCGACATCAAATCTTAACAATCAAGACCACTCATATTATAGATATTACTTCAACTAACTCACCTACAAAATTTGAGTCCAATCGAAAATCGTTTGGTCATTTAATTTGTCATTTATATATCGTCAACATTTATCCGACACTCCTTATTTGTTTGTAATATTTCACCATTTTAGATGACCAAACGATTACCAAATTGGCTGAAATTTTGTGAGATAATCAAAATAATCAAATCCTTATCATCTGCACCGTGCGGACCTCTTCATTTGAAAAGCTCTCCATATATGTATGTAATTGTATTACATGTCTTTAAGGCTTAAATGGAGTAACTCGAAAAACTATTCCCAAGTTTAGGTCTTTCGGCTCTTGTAATTCTTCTTCTCGAAAAATATTAATAGTTTGAGAATTATAATTGTTTTTCTTTGAAAGGGGAGAATTATAACCGTAGGCATGGTTAAAATGCATCAAATAGTGTTTGTACAATACTGATTACTGATAGGGTAATTCGATAGACTGTATTTTTCTCCCAAAATTTAAATTAAATTGATCTTTTTGAATCATTCCACAAGATTCAATGTATGCATGTTATCCAAACGTTTTAGAAACGAAGGATTTGGGAGTTTTGTCAAACTAGGGTTGCCAAGTAAACACTAGCTACACTTATTTTCGTGTCTAGTTAACCCACATTAAGCTAGCTATACTAGCCGTAATTACTTGTGGCATACAGCATGGAACCTATCACCTATGAATGAAAAGAATCGACCTTGTATGCATACAACTCATCACCTAACAAAACACCAAAGACTAATCCAGATTAAGTCCATTAATCGCATGTGCATGCATCAACCGCAAACTACGCTTTGCCTCACATAAGACACCATAATACCAGAAGTCCAAAACCTTTTCGTATAACATTGACTGTGGGCGGGGTGTTAATATTAAATTAGCAACCTGTGTTCATGATTACCAGATATATCTGGGTTTTGTTAAACACTTTAATTGCTTAATTAGCCGAAAACCTCCTAGAATATTGTTTGTTGACCTGTTCATGCATGAAACGGTGGGTTTTAATTGGAATCTCAAATTCTGGGAAACCTTCTGTTAATTGTTTTTAATGTGTTGCTACCTAAGCTAGTTGCTTTGCAACGTTGATTTTGTAACTATTTGCAGCAGTACGTGTTTTGGATGTTTGCCTTACTAATAAGTATGATTGTACGTACATATGATCCCTAATTTTTAATCATCTATGAGATTTAGGCATAGAAAAGATTGCTGCTTCGGTTTTTGAAAATCCAACTTGTATATATATATGGCCAATATGGGATATATCAAAAGAATTTTTTTCCCTTGGAAAGATAGTATATATGATATAGTTATTCCATCGGTATGTACGTACATGCACGTCCATTCTGGTATTATTTCGCAAATGGACATCAATATTCTCTATAAAACTGTAAAAACAAAAAAATATCCTTTAGAAAATGTTTATGTTTCTTGTTGAAAAGAATAAGACATAACAGTTGATGTATAATGTATCTTCGTTTATATATCCATATTAATTTCCAAAATCTTTGCATGTGATTGGAACTTATAAAACTTGGCATGTGGATATGAGGTCTGCATCCACTATGGCACTATTTGATGATCTAATCCCTAGCTAAGTGAGGCTACATATTATAGCCACAGACTCGATCACAGGCGTACCAAATATAACCATGAGAGATTGACAGGACCAGTCGAGCTTGCCTAGCTTGATCGAGTTGTATAATTCACGTACTGTACTATTACTACAGATGCATGCTAAGTAATTTAATTTGACCTTTTCCAAAATCCATATGATGATATGAACAGATTGTTCGATCACCATCTAAGAAAAACAGGACGTGAAGTTAATACCGATCGCATGCACTAAGGCGCGCAACAATTAATTACGAAGCTAATTAAAACGATGGGTTTAATTGGCTTTATGGTTAATTAGTTCGTCCGTCTTGCATGCACTCTTCTCTTTCCATTTTTGCTCTTGAACGAACGCGATCAGTACAAGAGTAAGATGATCATCATCGAGTGTTCCGGCCACTTTAGCTTTCTCTGAACTTCTTTCTCGTTTGCATCAGGGTCGGTCCTGCATAAGTAGAGGCCCGATCCGAAAATTAAAATGTGATCCCTAAATTCTTTCTTCTTCTATTTTGCATTTGTTATGTTTGTATTTTTTTCTTTCCGTATTGTTATGTTTGTATCAAAATTATTTTAATATATTTGATATTCTATTATAACTGAATCTATTGAGAAATATTAAATAAAATCACCAATACTTAGATCAAATACAATATAGATTATAATATTGAGACATAAAAGATGAGAAAGAAAAAACATCACACAAAAAAAAGATTAAAGGAAAAATAGAATGCAAAAATAACGGAGAAGCTGAGGATCAAATTTGGTTGGAGAGCGAGAGAATATGAAAGCTTCACCAACTGAGCTAAGTGCTCAATTAGTTATATATAGATTTTTTTTTCTATTACATATTTCTCTGATATAATTCTTTTTTAGGCCCCTAAAAGTTAGAGGGCTGATGCAGCCGCACCTCTCGCGCTCCTAGGCTGTCCCTGGTTTGCATTGTTCCGTTTCTTCTAGTTTTCAAAAGCTCCATTATTTCGAGGGCGTAAGTACCTCAAACAAACTTAAATTGTCACGTGAATATATCACATACCCAATCTTTACGCTGAAGCCTGAAGTTGAACTGTTCAAATTTTGTTGTCCCAGTGAAGTTTCGTCATGAGCTCAATCATACGTTGTTCTATACTTCTATATATTTGTTCTAGCAGCTGCTGTCGTCATCGAATTATAGCAGAACTTACCAATTGGCCAATTCTATATATACGATGGGGACTCATCAAACAAATTAAAAAATTTATACGTTGATGACTGAAAAAACGACACAGAAATGCATAATATACGTTCAAGTGTTTGGGAAAACCAGAGATAGTGACATGTACGGAGTCCACAGGAAATTGGAATGCAATGAACCTAAAACCCGCCTGACGAGTACGAAAGCCAACAAGAGCTAGCAGACGCAGATTTATAGAATGAGACCGATTCAATTAGACGGCGAAAGATTTTTGTCCCGGTACCGGTATAGTATACGCAACAAACCGACTTTGTTATTTTCTGGTTTCTGCTATATGAAAATGCAGGCTGACTCCTACCAACCCAGAATGAAACTACTGCCAGCCTCGATTATTTATTTTAACTTGTGTGATCCTCACTTTGCCAAGCATGCTTTTGAGTGATTCGACCCAGGCCATGCGACAGAAATCATAGAATATATACTCCCTCTAATTGATGATACTTCCATAGCACAAATTACGACGTAAATGCTTGTCGAAGATGCTCTTAATAAGCCCAAATCATATATACTTCTTGGAGATGGTCTAAGTAATTAAGTATTCCACACTACACGTTATCTAGTCGTTGTGCGAGGTGATGAGGGACATGCAAGGAAATATATATTGCTCATTGACACAATAACGCTCCCCGTACATGTAGTGAAGCTTACCAACACGTACTTTCTTTTTTTAGAAACGTAATAACAGTGCAAGGTTTCATCGGAAAATATTGTTCAATAATAAAATAATAAAGAAACGTAAAAATAGTACAAGGTTTCATCGAATTATTCAACCAATAAAATAAAATCTTAAATACTAATAATCTTATATACAGAAAGTCCCAAAAGTGTTCAGAGGAAACCTCTTCGATCTCTCTCTTCTCTATGCCTCTTCTCATTTTCTTGGTGATTAGTTTTTCTAAAATACCTTAGCCGTCGGCCACCTTTTTTCCTTAATCTACACCTATTTCCCCACCCAATTTCTCATCTTCAAGCTCTAGCTCCCTATATCTTTGCATGTCTGTTTCCGCGCAGTTTATCAGAGACTCCGTCCCAACTCGAAGGTTGTTACTGTCTACCATGGCGACAATGGAGGAGGTGGTTGACTTGACCGTTGGAGAAGATGCTGGCGACGCGGAGGACTGGTTCTTCGCAGTAGTTCACGTCTTCTCCCTTAATCTGATTGCACCAACGAAGTTGTAATCGTTCCGAATTTTCTTATCCGTTCTGTGGCGAGATATCGACAGATCGGGCCAAATTATCTTTGAATAGGTGGCCCCAGATCGCTTCATTTACAAATTTTGATCGAAGTGTGATCGGCGAAGGGAAGTTCGTGGCAGGCCGTGGTTCTTTCATGTGGCTATGGTGATGGTTAAGGCTTTCGATGGCCTGTCGAACCCTATGGTGATGTATGCATGCAGAGGCTGTACTTGGGTGTCAGTGGTGCCAATGGCGGACTCCATTGATCCCGAATTGCTTCAGAAGAAATGGTGTCGCCATATTGGAAATGCTCTAGGTGGTTACTTAGAGTTTGATATGTACCTTCTTTACCGCAAATCGCAGATGTGACTTCGGATGGAGGTTGATCTTAATTAGTTGTTGGTGGTAAGATACAAAATTTCTTTATCTGTGGATTGTGTGGTGACTGTTAATTTGAGTTATGAAAAGATTTGAAGATTTTTCTTGGATTGTGGCTGTTTTTCTCATGACTAAAGAGGTTGTGAGGTGAAGTCGATCTCAGCCTCAAGTGTGGCTGCCTCAGTGAGCAGGGGCAATCGGGTGAGGACAGCGAATATGGATACATGTTTGGGATGGAGTGGAGGAACGATTGGTGGTGGGCTAATTGGAGGTTGGTTTAAGTGGGATTTCAGGTAGCAGAGGGATGAGCATGATAGTATTTTGCCGACATTGCTAGCTTACGCTGATGTTCTTACTGCTGAGGTGCCTATAGATGTGGATACAGAGGAAGATAATGTGCAAGAGATGGCATCACTGGGAAACCCTACCCTTGGGGAGGATCCCACTAACTATGATTGTTTTTCTCAGGTGGAATACACAGGATATAACTTTGTATTAGGACCAGGTGGTCTGATGGTGAAAAGCGTGGAGCAGTATGTGACTGCGCTGGACGTACCAGAATCTTATGTCATGACACCAACCAGTGTAGTTGGTGCGCCTGCTAGAGTTTTGGGCTTACCGGCCGACCTTAGAAACCTTGACGTTCAAGTTTCTGGGCCGCCAGTGTGGGTTACACCACCAATTGGTTTTGCTGCAGGTGTGGAGTCTTGAGCTTCGAAGACACTAGCTATGTGGGACGTTGGAGCTGATTCGGCTTCCTTTCTCATTTATAGAAATGGTAATGCTGATGGGAACTACCTCATTACCTGGCTCAGAGGGGCGAGATGTAACCGCCTACCTTCCAAATAACCAAAAGGAGATCGTTCAAATGGAATATCCACAAGATGCAGACGAGTGTGTTTGCCTAGAGCCTAGACATCTAAGGAGTTGTGCGCCCAACTTTTTTAGTATAGTAATACTCTAGTTTATTTGTCTAGGTTAGCCAAATTGTGCTTCACAACAGTGATGTTGTAGTGTTTCATATCATTAAGCTGGGTCATTCGGTAAAACTTTGTATTGTTATTATCCTTTAATAAAATTTAACGCTATCTCAAAAAGAAAAGAAAAAACACAAAAAACCCAACCCTAGACTTGAAAACTAGAGTAAAACAAACACCGCCAAAAAATGATTATTCCAATACTTATCTAGCTAGACATCATCTCTCCCAAGGAACCAAAGATCCAAAATGTGTTATAATTTATCCCAACGGATCACCCAGATCCCAAAAGAGGGATCCAAGAAACGCTGGAATGACTGTCCAAAGCCTTACATCAATGAGGATAGGCCCATAGCCCCTGAGCAGTGCTAGAGACCCATGCCCACCCCAATCTTCCCGGCCCAAGATGGGAGTACCTATGGAGGCCCAAGATCCGTGCACACAAGTACGCACATCCTTATATGAGTCGTACCCTAGCCACACCCAGCCATCACGCCCATCTCTCGCCACTCTCTCACTAATGCCAGAGTTACCGCCACCTGAGACCCACCATCTAATTTAGATTAAGAAAAGCGGACTATTTTTTTAGGTAAACGGCAATATATATGAACAAAAGTAATAATAACTTACATGCAAACCAATTAACCAACCACACATAGATAGAACACAGTGTTGTTGTAGTTTTTTTGGGCTACAGAGATGCCAAAAGCTCTAAAGAAAAAGAATACTGCTACAGATGCAAAAAGTTTATACAGAATGATGTGACAAATGAAAAAAACAACCGGTAGTTCATATTAATCAGGAATAAAAAACAACCAGTAGTTCATCGAAAGAAAAAAAATACCCAGTAGAATGGCTCTATCAATCAAGAAACTCTCCATCATCTCTCAAAACAACTCGTACCTTTTCATCACTCTATTCATTCATTGGCAAATGAATCTCATCTCATCTCAAAGCCTAAATCCCTAAATCCTCAAATTTCCAGAGATTCTCCTTGCCCAATTTTTCTGACTTGTTAAAATGCACCGGCGGGCATTGACATTGGCATCGTTAGTAATCTCTGGATCTTCCTCACTGTCCTACTTACATATAACACGAAGTAAAAATTATGAGTTATTTCTCGGTGAAGGCTCGCAACTAACTCTCCTGACAATGGCGTCTTGTATGGTTCTTCTGCTATTCCTTCTCACATCTTCTGCAGATCGATAGAATATGTATCGAAACCAGTAAAATAAAATAAAATTAAGATCTTAATTTTGATTCAATTTATCATTTAATTTTTGAAATATGAAAAAATCGACGTAGATAATTCCATGTAGATAATGGTTGGTATGAACTGATGATACAACTCATTTGATATCAATTTTTTTTATAAGTTCTTTAGAGCATCCTTGTAATGCTTCAAACTGCACTTCTTTAGTTTAAACAAGTTACACTGCTGCAGTTTCTAAAATGCAACTAGAAAATTCCTACTTGACACTTTAGAAAGTCGCAAGGTTAAATTTATCACATGTTTCCTACAATTTTGCAAAGTAGAAACATATTTTATTTAAAATGAGTTGAAAAGTTGATGAAAGAAAAATCTTATCCGATATAAACCAATCGATCGACAACTTGTAAAGAGTAACTAAACAATTTTAAAATCAAACAAAAGAATAGCAAGGTTCGAAACAAGAAAATAGCAAGTTCTGAAACAACTTAATTTAGCTACAAATAAAAAATATGCTAACAGTTTGGAACCTGAAAAACCTATAAAATAATATCAACACTAAGTACAAGCCTTCGGCACACCCATCTCCATCCTTCTTGTCCTGTTCTAGTGCACAGTACCTGCATCCAAATCTGTTGTAGGGGTGAGGTTTCATCCTCGCTACTCAAAGGACTAAACCCAGCCATGTTTGAAAACCATTTGTAAAGTAAGTGCTAGCCAACAAGTACATATGTGAAAACAATACAAACCACTACCAGAAAAATGCAGTTAGACGACGAAGAAATTTCGTCGCCTAAGTGGTCTTTTTCGTCGTCTAAGTACTTAGACAACGAAATGTTCGTTACCTAAGTTTTGTCGTTTAACAATCATAGTTTAAGTACTCAAACGACGAAAATTTTATTTTTTGTTGTCTAAAGTGCTACTTAGACGACGAATAAGGTTTCTTCGCCTTTATACTTAGATGATGAAATTTTTGATATAAACGACGACATTATTCGTCATCCTACATTCATTTTAGATGACGAACAACAACCTTCGTCATCTAAGTATTACCACTTAGCTGACGAATATAATTCGTCATTTTAGGTCAATCACCTAGACAAATACGTGTTCATCGTTTAAGTGGTACTACTTTGACAACGAAGATTATTTTTCGTTGTCTAAGGTATACCACTTGGCGACGAATGCGTTATTGTCTTAGTGATTGAACCTAGGCGACGAAGTATTGTTTGTTCGTCGTCTAAGCTGTTATTTTTTATTATTATTTTTGTTTGTTTTGAATTTTAAATTAAATATTAAATATTAATAAAATTAATAAAATATTCATTAAATATAAAAAGTGTACATACATCGCTCGAAGTATACATAAAATAATCTACGAAACTAAACCGAAACCCGGAGTAGACATCTTGCCGTTGTCGCTTGCATCGTTGTTCTCATCGTGCCTGACAGGGGGGGGGACGACACTCCATCAGAGGTTGCATGCCTATCGACTCGAGAAACTTGAAGACGGCGCTCATCTGAGAGCTTGTCGACATTGCCTCCTCCCGGGCCAATCCAGCTTCCTCCTTGGCCGATTGAGCCTCTTCTTCCGTCGCTCTGACCCGTTCCTCGATAGCCGCCGTAGTGCGCCTACTCGCGTGATGTGGATGACTTGGTCAAATCTCTCTGGACCACCCGTTCTAACCCACAAACCTCCTTGCCAGGTCAGCGGCCAAAAATAATATCAGCAATACTTATCTGAGCCTCTTTCGATAGAGGAGAGAGCTGTTCAGGCGTCATCTTCGGGTTTTCAAACTGTGTTTTCGCCAATTCCTTTTGGGTCATTTGTAGCAACCTCTCCTGAAATTAAACATGTGAACAATACATAAATGATTTATTTATAATTTTTTTTCCATAGTTTCCCTCAAAATTGGAGGAAACGAAAAACCTGCGGGGAAGAAAACACTTCGAATAACCAATTTCAACAAAATAAATTCACCGTGGGCACCGATTCCCATCCGGATTTTTCAAGTCGATAATCATAATTTAACCAATTTAAAGAAAATTCCAAATGCTAAGACCACAACCTAATTAAAGTTACTAATCATAATTCAATGTCCTCAAACTAATTACTGCTTGATTAAATTCAATAGATTTTGGAGTATGATTAAATTGAATTAATTTTGGAAAAATAGGTACTTACGCCACGTTGACTCACTTCATTAACTTGTCCGGGCTTGACCTACGCATCCTTGCTGACATTCAGGAAACAATACTTCGAACCCGCATTTCTGTGGTCCTTTGCATAGTAGATGATCCATCGCAACCCCGTACCATGGTGGTCGGTCTTCTTCTTACGATTTGCCTTGTTGGCATTCGACTTTAACTGTTTCACAGCAAAGAATAATAAATAAATGTTTAAAAATAAGAAATTATTCATTTTCATTACATTAGAGAAAATGAAGATGAACCTTAAACTTCTCGGACTCAAAGTATTTGATCAACCATTACCACTGGTCTTCTCTTTCCGTCAACAGCTTTTGTGGGGTAGGCGAGGCGTCGTGTTTCTTGTAGTACTTGTGGAGGTCATACTTCCAATTCTTGAAAATGCAGGTTGTCTTGTCGTCTACGTATTCCCACATCTCTGGTCGGCCTTCATAGTCAAAATGTACCTAGGAAAAAAATTAATAAATAATTAAATTTCTTGACCTTATGCCTTTATGCTTTGAAATTAATTATGAAATTCATTTCAAATTAAATAGACCCTATTACCTAGAGTTCACGGTACACCCTGAACTTTTCAGATTCGAGGAGCTGGTTCCAAGAAGGGGGAATCATACGTTTGTTGTTCTGTATGATTGCCCCGATATTGTGCGAGCACAAACTGCTAAGGTAAAAGGTCATAGGGCCTCAGGTGAAGTCGTAACCGTCTTGCGTCGGGCGCTGTAGTGAATAGAATCGTTGACGAATTCTTGGGAACCTCGTGACTCTGCAGCTGCCGAAGCCAAAATATCTTGCTCGTCTGTATAGGCTGTAGCCTCTTCATTTGGAGCATTCAATATCAATTTTCCATTCGCCCGAGCTGAAGGAGTCGTAACCTTCTCTTATGAGGTTTGACCCCAACCCAATTGTCATCCAATAGATTGGACTTCCGCAGCCTTATCTGCTGTCGTGCACCTCTTCCTACTGCCAAGGATCCTGATTAAGCTGTACAAATTCGACATCATAATATTGTACAATATAATATATAAATATCCATTATATATTCATCGACATCATAATCTATAAATCTATCCAAAATTCATCCAATATAAAACATATTCATTTCACATATTCAACAAAATCATAGATTACGTCATTTCGCAAATTCATATCCATATATTCATCGGCATATTCAACAAAATTACAAAATCATAAATTCAACAAATATAATTAATTCATTCCAAAAATTATATATATACTCCAATATATTTATATTAATTCCACTAAACATTTATATATATACTCAAATATATATACTCCAATAATTTATATATGTACTTCTCTCTCTCTCTCTCTCTCTCTCTCTCTCTCTCTCTATATATATATATATATATATATATATATATATGGTGAGGGGGTCGGTGGAGGCGACGAGGGTGGCAGAGGGGAATGGTGATGCTGGCAAGTGGAGAGAAAGAGAGAGGAGAGGTCATGGGGCCGGTGGGGGTGACAAGGTGGTGGAGGGCGATGGGAGCGCCGACAAGTGGAGAGAGAGAGGAGAGGCAACAGAGCTTTCTTGGTGATGGAGTTTGCAGAGAGAGAGAGAGAGAGAGAGAGAGAGAGAGAGAGAGAGAGAGAGAGAGAGAGAGAGAGAGAGAGAGAGAGAGAGAGAGAGAGAGAGAGAGGAGAGAGAGAGAGAGAGAGAGAGAGAGGAGAGAGAGAGAGAGAGAGAGAGAGGGA